>JAGSMR010000012.1:10257500-11657500 GCA_029286605.1 Sericinus montela | reverse complement strand
AGATCGAAGAGAATGTATGAAGGGAATAATGAAAGTGGACGAAGCGAAACAAGTATTTAAGGATCGTAGCAAGTGGATAGAAGTGGTCTCTGCCTACCCTTACGGGAAAGAGGCGTGATTGTATGTATGTAGTACTCAAAGTGTTTACACTGATTACACTTTTTATATTAGTTGTTAATAATAAAATTTGTGTTTTTAAAACAGTGCTCACATGTGCATTAACAATTGACAAAATGTAGCAGTGCACACTACTACCACTATTTTTGTGAGCAAAGTAAGTTCGTGTATAATCTATGCACATAGTGATTCTATAAAAATCTTTGCGTCAACGTCAAATTCACGTGTGATGAAAAGTCAAATCTTAATAAAATTTATGTATACTTTATTTGTTGTTTATAATTGTATATTCAGAGTTTTGTCGTTTTTCGACATGTAACACTAAACTAAGGAAAATTAGTTGAATTCAAATAATATCCATTCTTTGTAATAATAATATACGCTGTGCACAATGCAGGTTTCCGAAATTGATAATGTGAAAATATATAACCTCAGCGCTGGGAAGTCTTTACCAGATGTATGTGTAATCATAATTTTACAGTAAACAAACCATTAGTTTTTAGTCGGTTTAGTTTTTTGTAATAAAGTATTACATATTTCAAATACAGTTTGCAATGTTTGTAAATGATGTGTGCATTTTGTAAAGCACTTAATTAAGCATAAAAGCAGCATAATGTTTCTTTAACAAAGTTTGTATGTGTACAGATTTATTGTGTGCGGAACATACCAACTTTGCAACAAATACTTATGAGGCTTATACTGCTTCTATTATAATATAATTCAAGCATAGGATTTGAGATTAGGGAATGGGGATGGCAATCAACATCTACATTGTCTGACACTGTCATCTCTAATCTGCTTGCCATGTAGGGTAGTTATGGCAAATTATCCTTAAGGGAGAGCTGTTAAGTTTGTGAGACTATAAATGTAGTAGAGTAACAAAGGCTTTTTATCGCATTTTTCACTTTCACTTGGAGGTTTTGATGTCAAATAGTTCATCGCCATTATTAGTGTATTAAATTTAATTCATAATTATTTACAGTGGCTATCAGAAAGGAAAAAGAGGGCACTTCTAAAAAAAAATGTAGATCTTAGAAGGAGAATTGAACTTATTCAAGAGTTTGATATGCCTGGAGTAAGCACTAGCATTCGGGCATCTAAAGATGGACAGTACATAATGGCAACAGGAATTTATAAACCTCGAATTAAATGTTATGATGTGAATAATCTCTCACTAAAATTTGAAAGATGTTTGGATTCTGAAGTTGTAACATTTGAAATATTAAGTGAAGATTATACAAAGGTGAGTAAATTTGCTCTAATTACTTTAATCTATAGTTTTCAATGTGCACATAGTTAACATTTAAATTTTCAGATTGTTTTTCTACAATGTGATCGATATGTGGAATTTCATGTTGGACATGGTCGGCATTACCGTCTTAGAGTACCTCATTTTGGCAGAGATATTGCATATCACAAACCTTCATGTGACCTATTTGTAGTTGGTGCCTCGAACGTAAGTACATATTAATCTTTTTCACTCATTTAATATGTTGCAATCCACAAGCTTTATTTTTTATATTATGCTTATCTAAGCTGCTTATAAGTAATCAATACCTTAGGAAAGATCAATACCTTGGGTCATGGTCATTGGTTTACATGACATAAATAAAGGTGAAGTAATTAAGTTCCCTAAATAATAGTTACATTACATACACTGAGCTACTTTTTATTTTCTTACGATTTTCAGTGTAAGCTACATAAATTCTTAATAAAATATTTAAATCATTTTTTTACTATTCAGGAAGTATATAGATTGAATTTGGAAATGGGTCAATTTATGGCTCCTTTTGTAACAAAAGCAAATGAAATAAACAGTTGTGCTGTAAATGAGATACATGGTTTACTTGTACTTGGGACTGAAAGTGGCCAGGTGGAAGCTTGGGATCCGAGAACTAAATCACGGCAAGGATTATTAGATTGTGCTATGCATTGTTCAGATATAAATAATAAGTAAGTTTTAAAATAATAGTACAATTTATTTTTGTCTCTTCATTCTTTTCTATAATATTCACTGTAAAACAAAGTTCCTTTAATGATATTTACTCATTGATTTAGTCTTACTTGGAGATTTTAGTGATAAGCTTATGTGTGATATTCATTGCTGTCCCTCTTTCTGAAACTACTATCTTTATTGAGTTATTTTGAAAAATTAGCTAATGGTCCATGTAATGGGAAGTGTTTATTGCAACTCATGAGTACTGGCAACCAACTTTAAACACAGAAAGTTACCCATGCATAGACATAAGCTACATTCTGACACAAATATATGCTGTTACCAATACTGGGGTAGACAGAGGTCCAGACAATTAAGTTCTTTTTGACCATTCTTTCACTGAAGGCATCTTCTGTTACAACATGTGATAGATGGTGATTCTTTCGCCGTGTTTTTGTCCAAGCCAACAATATAAATCGTAAATAAGTGTTGAAAAAGTATTGGTTGGATAATGTTGACTCAAATTTCAATCACTTGTCTATTATGACTTCTATTCTTCATTGTTATTTTAAAATACATGTTTTCTTTTAGAAATGTGCCAGCAATAACGGAGCTTAAATTTAATGATGCTCTGCAAATGGGGGTTGGGACATCTTCGGGACATGTATTGCTTTATGACATTAGATCTAGCAAACCACTTTTGATCAAAGATCACATGAATGAAATTCCTATTAAAAATATTGATTTCCACAAGCAAATGAATTATGTCTATTCTATGGACTCATTAGTCTTAAAAATTTGGGATAGCAATACTGTAAGTATATTGAGAAATTATCAATTGAAGTTTGGAGATAAAGCATTGTTAAAATTACAAAAAGAAAGGCCAGAGACAGTACATTTCATGAGATAAACCAGCATGCATAAAGCCAGTCAGTTCATCTATCAAGGCAGAAGTCAGGAGAGATGGTTACTCAAAGTTAAATCCTAAATCCGTTTGACATTTGTGACATATTTTGCAGCTTCTGGAATTCACTTTGGATGTGAATTATTAGAATGTGCGGATTGAGTTAATGCAACTTTGTCATTTTCTTTATGCCATATTGTATGTATTTAAGAACCTTCATAATCAAATAAGTTCTCAGGAATAACAATGCATTTTAACATCATAACTGACTGTGAGGTGACTTTTTATAATTTTAAGTAACTTTTCTGATGAGAATTGTATACAATTATTTTTTAACATTAAAAAAGCATTGCTTTTTTAATGCTAAAACTTTTTAATGAAACATAAAGAGAATAAATAAAGACACATTTTTGTATGTTACAGGGAAAGCAATACACTAATATAGAATCTACAACTGATTTCAATGACTTATGTGTTATTCCTAATACTGGATTAAGTATGATGGCAGTTGAAGATCAAAAAATGCAAATCTATTATATTCCATCACTAGGTATGCTGTTTATATGTTATGAGCTTATAGCAGAAAGAAACATTGTCTCCTCTCCTCAAATAGCTTCTTCACCTCTGTTGTTAAGCACTGGAAGTATGTTTTCTGACATAACTTTAACATGCGTTTATAAAGCTTCTTGTCTTAGTATGAGCTCCTTTTACACTTTTATAATAACTATAAATGATGTGTTCTAACTCTAACACATAATGCATTCATATAAATTGGCTATTGCATTATTATTTTATTTTAACTATATCTATTTAATTGTGAGTTAATATTTTATCTAAAAAAAAAAACATTTTTATAATTTTATATTTGACGACCTCCATGGACGAGTGGCGTAAACACCGGTTATCAAGGTGTCGCCATCTCGATGTCCCGGTTTCGATACCCCGTCGGGTCAATGTAGAAAAACCAATTTTCCTACATGTTCTTGGGTCTGTGTGTTTGTGGTGCCTTCGCTGTTTTCGATTCACGTACTTCAAGTGCTTTAGCATCTTACATTAGGGTCGAAGCAATGTATGTGATGTTGTCCATATTTATTTATTTATTTATTTTTATATGAAATAAATTGTCATTTATTTCAATATTTATTCCTTCATAGGTCCTGCACCAAAGTGGTGTTCCTTCTTAGATAATCTGACGGAAGAGTTGGAAAGCTCTGCAGTTCAGACAGTATATGATGACTACAAATTCATTACAAAACAAGAATTGGAGTCGTTGGGTTTAGACCATCTTCTTGGAACAAACTTATTACGAGCCTATATGCATGGGTGAGTATAAAGACATTAATACATATACACACTGCCGTTCATAGAACTCTGGATGTTTTGCCATAATCGCTATGTTTGGCAAGCGGATTCGCAATCTGAATACCTGACACCTTGTACTTTAGATGCTTTCATCCTTCATCAATTTGCTGAATTTTGGTCAAGTATTTTGCGACTTTTTATGGTTTTTCCTTTATTCGTCTCTACAACAACTACAATCCCATGAGAAATGAGGGGGTATTATATTCTAAGGTGGGGTATGATGTTATACAAAGCAAAGATGGCCAAAAAAATTTCATTTCATTAATTTATAATCAAATATTTGGCAGATACTTTGTGGATGCAAGACTTTACAAGAGAGCCAAAACAATAGCCGATCCATTTGCATTTGAGGAGTATAAAAAACGCAAGATTAGAGAAAAAATTGAACAGGAAAGACCCGCTAGGCTGAAAGTAGATGATGACTTACCAAAAGTCAACAGAGAACTGGCTTCTCGCCTCCAGAATATTAATGCACGAAAGAATAAGCAGTCTAATACATTACTTAAAGATGATCGTTTTAAGGTAATAGAAGCGTGATTTTCTTTTTAAATATAGATGTAGATAATAGATAATTTATATATAAAACACACGCCTCTTCTTATTTTTTAGGAATTATTTGAAAATCCCGATTTTGAAGTGGACAAAGGAGCAGATGAATACCGTTTATTGAACCCAGTGTTGTCTAGGTTAGATAAGAAAAGCACAAAAAAAGTTACCGCTGAAGTTGAAACAACTGAGGTAAGGTGTAAACATTATTCTGTAAATCACTTGCTGAATTTAAATACCTTCTTCATTGTTATTTATATTTATTTAGGTTGAAGAACATGATGATAAAGATTCGGATATTGATTTGTATCAATCAAGTGAAGACAGTTCCGATGATGAAAGACTATGGGCCAAAGAAATGAAGAAACAGCACAGGATTATTAGAAATAAAAAAGAAGAAGTTGAAGACAACGAAACACCACGCAGTGAAAAGGTATATGAATTTAGCAATGCTCCAAAGTTATCAAATATCAGAAGTATTACTCGCGTCAACAAAACTAGTCTAGGCGAACGTTTAACAAAAGAAGGTTTCTCAACAATTGTTAGCAACGCAGCTGGGAACAGAGAAATGAAATTCACAATGGGTAGGAGCAAAAAGGATGTTTCCGATAATCAAAAGAAAATGAAGAAACACTATGAGGAAAGGAAACAGCTAGTAAGAAGAACTGGGTTTTTAAGTAAAAAGAAACTTACAAGGAAATAAAGTAAATTTTTAACTTTAATCGTAATTGTTTTATTGTATTGAAGTTATGTTTTCCTAGAAATGGGAATGGATACTGAATTCGTCATTTATGTAAAAAAACACTTTATTTATAGGAGATATTATATATATATATATATATATATATATATATATATATATATATATATATATATATATATATATATATATATATATATATATATATATATATATATATATATATATATATATATATATATATAAACTAATTTACTATAAGAAACTTCAAATGTATTATTAAAAATTTTAAATGATGTAATTTGCACATTACTTGATGGGGGTTTTTTGCGCACGTAGTTATGAAAATTGTGACAAATTATGTAATTATATGTATAACTTCTAGTTAGGCGTAATGTGAGTCGTAATTGTCATTAAAAGAACCACTGTCGTCACTAAAATTGAACATTATAGGGGTTGATTAAATGTGATTTCCAATTATGCGATTGAGGACTTTAGATTGTAGAACAGACCACGCTTTTCACGACGTGAAAGTAGAGGTATCCTATGCTTCTATGTTCTACCGTATCAACTCCTCCCTCTCCCCTTTTGCCTTCCTTTCTTCTTCCTGTTAACCATTTTCCTTTCGTTTTTAACTTTTAACAGAAACTCAAAAAACGTTGGGGAAAATTGTAACAATAATCTGTTGGGTGGGAAAATTGTAACAAACTCCTTTTACATACTTAATAAGTTTTGGGAGTAGTCCTTTCCTACGAGGATTTGCAGAATTGCCAAGTTGGCAAGAAAGATATCGCACCCTACACGTTGCTGCCCGTCGCCGGTTTGCTTAATTTTGGACTGATAGTTTTCGGTATACCGCCATCCTTTGATAACTTGGTAGGGGAAGATACGATAAGACTTGTTTTTTTATTTTTAAATAAAATAAAGAAATACGTAGATAGGTACTACATCATATATATAACTCTGATTCCAAAGTAAGAAGCTAAAGCACTTGTTTTATGGAATCGGAAACAACAAGTACTAATAACACAAACACTCAAAACAATGCAGAAAAAGTTGTTTACATTGACCTGACCTGTTTGCCGATCAGGCAAAGCGATCCGTCTAACCTAACGTTGGTAGTCGTTCACCATCGCACCGTGAAGTGTAGAGTTTTAGTTTTCGTTCTGCCATGAGTCCTACTTCCGTCTCCAACAATTTACACGCTTATCACCCCACATTATTTTTTCTAAAATATTCATCGCAGGGACTTAATTGTCTAGACTAGACCTCTGTCTACCCCTGTATTGGGAATTGCGTGAAGATATTTTTATATTTTTTTTAAATATTCATTTAAGTAATTATTTATCCAGATGACTGACTGATTAATCAAAGCAGAGCTTACACGGCTGGTGCTTAAACTTGAGTTTTTAGCAATTGTTACCTTACATTTTGTAAGAATCTACTAAAAATGCATTTTGGGGCTTAATAAAGTTGTACTTTTATTGAGGAATTCGTGCCTTTTGAAGGATGGAGTATGAAGTAATTAAAGCTAAAATATATGTAATATTTATGTCACTACGACAAAAATGTTATGTGTATGTCCTGCTACCCATCTAAAGCCTTGACGAGTCGCTATTCTCCTCTGTCTATACGGGACAGAATATATAGCAGTTTTTAAATTATGATAACAGAATACTTGAAAAACTAAATTTTTCGAAATCCGTCCTAGATATTTCGCTTCATGTGTCCCACAGGAATTTTTCCGGGATGAAATAAACAGCAATTTTGTAATCTGAATTGTAAGATTTCACACATTGGAAACCAAGTCCAATTTTGTTATTCACACATATAATTTATAAAAATAATAGGTCCGTTTTAACTTGACCTTTTTTCTGTATGATAAGTACGAATTACTTATGATCAAGCTGTACGCAAGTTTCTTATACGATTTTGGTAAATATTTTCCTATTCCCCTGTGAGAGCAATTATGAGCTCACGAAGCGTGAT
The DNA here is from genome assembly GCA_029286605.1 of Sericinus montela. NCBI lineage: Eukaryota > Metazoa > Arthropoda > Insecta > Lepidoptera > Papilionidae > Sericinus > Sericinus montela. The sequence goes on along the minus strand of JAGSMR010000012.1, from coordinate 11,649,946 downwards.
TGAGTGGTTCGTTTTATTACGCATGTACCTAGATCGTCCCATGCATGCTCGTTCGGTGATATCCGGGCTGAGTGCTGGCCACTCCATAAGACTAATGTTCATCACTTGTCATTCACAATGAAACCTGTATGTCGGGCATTGGCATGCATAAAAATAGCATCCTCACCCATAAATGAAATAAATGTCTTCATGCAATACCCAAACAGGGGTAGACAGAGGTCTAGTCTAGAAAATTAAATCCCTTCGACCCACCTTCCACCGAACATATTTTCAGGACAACGTGACAGGTGGTGAACCCGTCGCCGTCTTTACGTCCAAGCCAACGATATAATTCGTACATAAGTTTTTGAAAAACCCATTGGTACGAGCCTGCCACCGAACTTCCGACCACCCAACCACTCGGCTATCGTGATTGATCCTCACCCAAATTGATCATAAATAACCCAACTGTTCATTAAGGATTTCTTCCACATATCTTACGCTACTTAAAGAGCCGTTTCCTATGAACACCAGTTCCGTTATTAAATGATTATAGATAAAGATGAAATTCCGAATTGAAAACGAAGAATAATGACTCTCAGTGAAGGTCCTCAGAAGTACACTCTTTCCTCAGATTTGCTTGAATCTTTCCCCTGGTCGTCTATAAACTCTGAGTCTTCCAACGTGCTTGACGAGCATAAATTTTGGTTCGTCGGAGACCATAAATAGTTCAATTTAAATGGTTCTGGGCATATCTTAGTCTTGAGATACAATCTTCACGCTCCAGTTTAGGGCCATTTGCAGATCCAAGTGGTTTCAAGTTAGCTTCAGCAAGTCATCGTCTTACTGTCCATGCGCTTGTGTTACTTCCTCCGAGGCGTCGAAACTGATCTGTAAGTTCAGTTCCAGTGACAAAGCAATTACGAAGCATGGTGTTTACTAAGTATCGACATCCTCGTGCTATGGTACACCTTGTCCTGTCTGTTCCTGGACTACGTAGGTTAGAGCCAGTTTCCTCGTAACGTAGGAGAACTCTTTGCACCGTTGACAGACACACCGACAGTTCTGGCTGTATCGCGCTGACTACGGCCGGTTTCCAACATTGTGAGGATTATGGTACATTCTTCAGTTGTAAGCAACATAATTACAGGGCGAATAATAAATATTGAACACTATCAATATGGTTCATATACCCACTTAAATGACAGGTTAGAAACAACAGCAAAACCAAATTCATACTGCGTAATTAAATACTATATAATTATTTTATTAACCTTGTATTTTTAATTACCGAGATATTATAGGTTTTCAAGGGATTCATTGCTCACGAGTGTACATACATACATATCGGCCTGTTAAAGTCCACTGCAGGACATAGGCCTTTTTAGGCCTTTTTTATTTAAAGAAAAATATGTAAAGTTGGAGAAAACCAACCAACGTTTTCTCCAACTTCACATATGATTAAATGCTCTCATACTGTTCATGTGTCGCTTATAAATTACTTATACTCTTATTATTTGCCGAGAAAAGCAGTCTCGCAAGTTTTTATTGTTAAGGACAATGTTAGGTTATCTTAGTTCATTATATGTCATGATAACGCTTTCTTGCATTTTCTTACATGCAACAAAGACTGTGATATCCGTACGTAGCAAGTTAGTAAAATAATTGATTTGCAATAGATCCATAAAAATGTAATCTTAAGAAACTTTATGTTATTTGATAGTTGTATTATGAAGTAGTTATGAATTCTTGTGGCAGATGTCAACTGCGTAGGAAACCACAAATGTAAGCGAATCCATGACGAAGTTATCCATCCTTTCTTTTTTTTGTCATATTAAAATTATTACAATATGAAATAGAAACTATAGACTCATGCTGAAAGAGTAAATAATCAACTTTGAGCAATATAATTATATATATATATATATATATATATATATATATATATATATATATATATATATATATATATATATATATATATATATATATATATATATATATATATATATATATATATATATATATATATATATATATATATATATATATATATATATATATATATATATATATATATATATATATATAGTGGTAGGCCCGTACCAATGGGTTTTTCAAAAACTGATATAAGAATTATATCGTTGGTAAAGACGGCGACGGGCCGGAACTATCTTCGGTAGAAGGTGGGTCTAAGGGGCTTAATTGTCTAGGCTGACCTCTGTCTACCCCTATATAGGGAATTGCGAAAAGATATATTAAAAAAAAAACACTCGGACTCTATTAGTGTTATGCTAAATAAAAATTTGGAGCATTTATATTTACGTTATGCAAAACCTTGTTATTAATCATGATATTCTGTTTTTATACATGTAGGAAGATATGTAATGGCACATAATCAATTCGACTCGTACAAAGGCGGTTGTTTACCTCTGACTCTTAACTCTTGATATGCTTTTATATGCGATCTATACTGGTAATTTAGTGTACCTATTAATTTAGTGAGAACAAAATATTTTTTATTTATTATGAATACAATCCAGAGGGTATTCCTGTAAATATAATAACACAAGTGATCGGTAGATAATGCAAAACGACAATGGATCTTACGGTAGCGGTAAGTTTTAATAGCTTTCGACTTTAAATAAAACAGACCTCGTCTTAAATTACCCGAGTTATTATTAAAATTCAAACCTTAGGACAAGTTGTAAAGAGTTATCTTTTCTATATTATGCCTATTAGTAATTAAATCGTAGAAATGGGCAATAAAATGGATAATATGAATTTTTTAAATGATTGTGTAGCGAGTGATTTACTGGACAGCCATGTACTGGGGAACGACAAGTTGGAGAGCGTACCAGCAATGGAAAGATCAAGAACATCTAGTGTGGAGGCTAATAGTGTGGATGTAAGTAAAAATGTACTTATTATTTGGTATTTACTTAAATTAATAGTCGAAGTATTTCACATTGTTTACATCCCACTTTTCGTATGAATGACGAACAACGAAGAAGGATGAAAATGATATCCTAGTTTATGTATTATGTTTCTTTAGCATGCACTGTAGATTGACAGTTTTCAATATAATATGAGGAATAGTTTGAATAGACATAAATAAAAAATATTTTTTATACAGCTTTGACACAAATTGTTGTTTTTCTCTTTGCTGTGAATGAATTTGACATGTGCCAATAATGCGTAGGTCTTTATAACAATTTTTCGATTAAGATAGGTTATTTAAAAATATTCTTTTAATTTTTTTCAGATAGGAGAAATTACAGAATCTCCGGATACGGAGTATATGAGCACATCAGCAATATTACATTATTGCAAATCTAAGGTAGGACGAGTTTATTAAAATTTCGTTTAATATTTATCCAAAACAAAATAACATTTGAAATTATTTACGTGCCGAGTGGTGGGCGCCTAAAAGTATACGAGCAGTATATTATTAAGCAGGAACCAATTCCTTCCCATGGGGAGCGGCTAAAGCACAAGCCCTAAAAAAGGCAATGGGCTACCAACAGATGGCAGGTTAAATATTTCAAAAAATACCAGACCAAAATTCAGTGGACCAGTGACGGGCATCAGTGTCTAAGGTGCAAGGACTCTGACACGGTGCCGATGATCTATAGAGTGATTAATATATATAGAATTGTCTGGGAAAAATTTGTTTGCGTGTTTTTATTTAAATCCACTGCAAATATTAATAACTAATATTAATATAATAATAATAACTAATATTGGATGCTAGAAAACAGCATTTCCCGAAAATATCTTAGGTGAAAGGTGGGTCGAAGGGACTGAAATGTCTAGACTAGACCTCTGTCTACTCCTGTATTGGGATTTGCGTGAAGATATTAATTTTATTTATTTATTATAAAGAAAACATCATAAAGAGTGTCAATTGACAGTTGAAGTGTTTCGGTGTACTTCAATGCAAATTCAGTCAGGTGTAAAAGGGTTTCCCCTCTCTTGAGGTGCAGATTAGTACGGAGATTTCGAATCGGCTTGCTATGCGTGGCTGTTATGACGAAACCTCTTATTATATACCTGCTTATAATATAGTATTTTTATTGCAGATATTGGTCCCGTATCTCAAGCTGTTGACTATTATGGGCTTAAGACCCGTAGTTGACGCCTCAAATTCATCACGATATGCCGTTTGTTTTTCGCATTTTCATTCAGCACAAGTAGCAGTATTTATGTTTTTAGGGTATATATTACAGTATATGGCCTGTTTCAGGTGAGTGAAAGTTTTACGTTTCATTTCTTAACATTAAAGTATCGCTTATTTTTTTAAAACTTTCGTAAATAAATATAATAAATAAATATCTTCACGCAATTCCCAATACAGGGGTAGACAGAGGTCAAGTCTAGACAATTAAGTCCCTTTGACCCACCTTCCACCGAAGATATTTTCGGGACAACGTGACAGGTGGTGAGCCCGTCGCCGCCTTTATGTCCAAGCCAACGATGAAATTCGTACGTAAGTTTTTGAAAAACTCATTGGTACTGCCACCTGGGGATCGAACTCGGGTCTCTCGACTCGAAATTCCGACCACCCAACAACTCGGCCATCGTGACTTTTTTTTTAAAACTTTCGTGAAACATTATTAATCGGAGGATTCGGTCGGAGGTCCTTGATCAGGGTGAGTGAAGTGAATTCGCACTCGCGTCCCGCTTCGCAGTCTTAAATGCAATAGCTATCAATAGATATACATTAGGGCCTTCACGAAAATGCCAAGCTAAGAAGCTCTGTAGACCGGCGACGGACAGCATCGTCTCACGTGAAATGTGTCTAATACTGCAATCGCCAATCCGCCGCTATGACATTGACAGTCATTCAGTGTCGATATCGGCTTTCTAAGGGCTACGGAAACAATTTCAAGCATATCCGCAATTCACTCAGCACTAACCGCCATTGGAGAGATATTAATAATCCATTAGATAGAAGATGGTTTCTTCATTTCTCACCAATACCTATTGGACGCGTGTGTGGTGGTACCTTTTGTGGACTGGAATCCCTTAAGCTTGACTTCCCAATTGCGTAGCTCTTTGAAAAGCTTGAGGGATCAAAAAAGGCGAGGGTGTAAACGAATTTTGAGCTCCGCTGTGAAATGACTTCGCTTAGAAGGGCCGGTAAAACCTGGCTACGTCACCGATGCTGCACCATGTTTTTGGTTTTGTTATTTATGTTTTTTGTTTTTGATATTTATGTTTTTAAAACTTTTTTTAGGCGAGACAGAGGTTTTTGTTACAAGTTAGTACCACTTGCTCTTACGTCCTCATTGGAATATGATACCTACAAACAAATATGTTATGGAAACGTCACATTTACGTATATTGGACCCAGTGTACTCCATTTTTCAGGATTTTTATACGCACTTTACCTGTTCAGAATTTCAGACAATGAGCAATTACAAAATCTCATGGAAAGGGTGAGTATAATATGTAATGTAATAAGGCGTATTTTAAAAGAAATGTTAAAATATTTTGTTTTATTCTTATTGGGGCCACCTCAAATGTCTATGGGTTATTAGTTATATATTAATAATATATGGAATAAATTAATAAGAAAAATAAATCAATATTTATGTCAATATATAAACATTATCTCTGATATATTATTAATTTCAATATCAAGTTACGCTGATGTAAAAGTGTTTTGTAATATATGCTGTGAGTAGATATCTCTCATAATTATTTATTTTGTTTTAGGTATTTCTGTTATCTTCTTATGCACCACAAGGTATGCCTATTGCTAATCCTAAGCGCCTATTAAGGATGCTGTGGTTCTTTATAATTCTTAGCATATTCTGGATGTGTATATCATTGTGTTCCGTAAACTTGATGTTGGCTAGAGGAAATATTATGTTTAGATGGATGGAAACAAGGTATTTAAATTATACAGTTGGTACGATGCAAAGCAACATGATTTTTTTGATAATAATTGTTTTTTTAATATACATATTTTGTTGTTCAGTTCCAATGAAGTAAGACTGACAATGAAAATACTTCTTATAATTTGTACTCTCATTCACGATATGGTCCAGGCAACGGTTATAACCAGCTATTGTTTGCAAGCGCAGCTGTTACAAGCTCACCTCATGTTTCTTAAGGAACGCCTTCTTAATAGAACGATAACACCTTTATATTGGATGAGGGTATGTAAATTTCATTTCAGATGTAAATTTTGAATCAAAAGTTGTACGTCGATGTTTCTTTCCTGAGTGTTATTGATCGTTTCTGTTAGGTATTGATGTACACATAAGATTTATGCCTTATGAATAACTCTAAATTTGGGGTAGCAGAGGTCTAGTCTAGACCATTAAGTGCCTTTTGATCCACCTTCCACCGAAGATATTTTCGGGACATGAATATCTCGATTTCTTTTATCTCTTCCGTATATCTTAAAGTTGAAAGTAATAAAAATCTGTTCTTAATAAGTCACGGTAGCCGAGTGGGTGATCGGAATTGGAGTCAAGTGACCCGAGTTCGATTCCCAGGTGGCTCGTACCAATAATAATATACCAATGTATGATTTACATCGTTGACTTGGTGGCTCACCACCTGTCACGTAGTCCTAAAAAAATTATTTCGGTGAAAGGTTGGTCGATAGGACTTAATTGTTTAGACCTCGTCTATACAATATCACCGTTTTTTTCTTATTTTCCGTAAGAGAGTCACGATAGCCGAGTGATTGGGTGGTTGTCATTTCGATTTTTTTCGAAATGACGATCTTTGTTCGATCCCCAGATTGCAGGATCGTACCATTGGGTTTTTTCAAAAACTCATGTACGAATTTATCGCTGGCTTGGACATTGAGACGGCGACGGGCTCACCACCTGACACGTGGTCCCGAAAATATCTCCGGTGGAGGGTGGGTCGAAGGGACTTAATTGTCTAGACTAGACCTCTGCCTACCCCTGTATTGGTAATTGCGTGAAGATATCTATTCATTTTTTTTATTCCATAAGAGACGACTAGGGAAAAAGCCTTGAAAATACCTTTACCTACATGGCGAGTTAACCATCACGAAAATTCAGCAGACCGGTGACGAGTAGTAGCGTCGCCATTTGCTAAGCGTGGCAATTATGGCGGCCTTGCGGGAGAGGCGTACACCCAGCAGTGGTCTCTCACATGCCATTGTGTATGTAGATCTAGGATTCGAGACATTTACTGTAATCACTGGAACCACTTGTTTTATCACTTCACGCCAATATTTCTGTATAAATGTCACCTAAGAGTAGCGTCAGTAAAGTTTTGTCTTCACATTTCAAGAGTTTAACTATGAATCAAATAATTAAAAACGTCTACAACTGGTGTAGGCACCGACTAGTTTCGGACCTGTCGGAGGTCCTTCATCAGGGTGAGTGGGATGAGTTCGCGCGTGACCCGCCACGTGAAACTTCCGGCTGGTCCAAAAGTAGTCGTTACCTACACAGTTTGTTTATACGTGAGTTTAGCCGTTTTTAATTATTTCATTATCTCAGGAAAGTTTATTTAAGTAAGTTGATTAAAGTATAACTATGGGCTATGCATCAATAGGCATTTATCGATGAGGTATTCAGGAGCTGCTGTAGCCACTTCAATCCAGGTTGATTCTTAGCACATTTTTCTCTCCAATTCAATTAAAAAAAGTATTCTGTTATGAAATATTAACCTATTACTATTATTTGACAGGAAATTGCGGAATTTAGAAAGTTGCTTAAGTATTTAAACGACAATCTAGCACCAGCGGTGTGCTTGTTTACTATCGTTAACATATCGTGGGCGGCGTCCGGTCTCATGTGGTTGTTTGATCTGGACAAGGTGGACACAGAGACGGAACCAACCGCCGGAATCAGCGTTCTAAATCAGCTGCTATGGTTATCCGCGGTTATGGTGCCATTTGTGCAGGTTCGTTCACTTTAGAATACACAATTATTAGAAACATGCACATGTTTTATTGCATAGTCGCTGACGGAATAATCAGCGGGAAGATGTTAATAGTGTTATTCTTTTCTGTAGTAAATAACATTTAACTGTAGTAATAAAAAAAATAAAAAATATCTTCACGCAATTCCCAATACAGGGGTAGACAGAGGTCAAGTCTAGAAAATTAAGTCCCTTTGACCCACCTTCCACCGAAGATATTTTCGGGACAACGTGACAGGTGGTGAGCCCGTCGCCGCTTTTATGTCCAAGCCAACGATGAAATTCGTACATAAGTTTTTGAAAAACTCATTGGTACTGCCACCTGGGGATCGAACTCGGGTCTCTCGACTCGAAATTCCGACCACCCAACAACTCGGCTATCGTGACTTCTTTTTTTTTGTGCATAAATAACTGTTATTCACTACAGTGTATATACACTTATTCACAGAATTTCTTAAACCCCATACATAAGATTAAAATGTCGTCGTAGATGGATACTATATTACTACTTTTTATATTATTTATTTAGGCAGCCAGATTATCAAGGGAATGCCGAAAGACGCAATCAGTAGGTCACGAGCTATGCGTTCGTCCGTTCTTGCACCAGGACACGTCACAAGAGGACATCAGCACGGTACTCATGTATGCAGCTACACTCAAGCTCCACGCCAAATTGTTCCACCACCCCATCGCCGGCCGATACCTCTGCCTCGTTCTCACGCTTGCCGTCATAGTATTGTTCTCATTGGGCATGTGCCACTTTTTACAATAATTGTTATTTAATAAGCCTTTCTAGAATATTTAGTGAATTTTAAATATTCATGTAATTGCGAATAAAATCAAATTTGATTCTGATAAATCATTTATTTATTTCTCACAACAACTATTCTACTTTTGGCACTAAAATAGAGTAGCTACACTTATATAGTTAACGTTATATTAATAGTAACATCAATATAATTCAATTAATATCGGAAAATATTTTTTTTTGTAAACAAAAACAACCGTTTCACAACAAAACTAACAAAACATGTTAATTTAAATTTATAATGATATTACCTCAATAAATATAGTATTTTAAAATCAAGTAAAATATGATTATTTTAATATGCATATAAATATAGAAAATTGTAAATAACCATTTTAAGTATTTAATATTAATTAGTACTAATCTAACCATTTACGGTTAGGTAATGCTTATTAAATATATAAATAAAACCCATATTCAGACGAAGAAAGCCGGATGGATAATAAGTAATAAAAACATATTGAGCGGACGTTTAAAGTTCCATTTTTAGCATAGATAGATAGATAGAAATAATATAGACACACATTTTAGATATACTTAAGCCAATGCCATAAGCATGAGTGGCAATTCAATTATTACATTTGAAAAAAATATTTCCTTATTCTAACATAAACTATATTGTTTTAAATAACATTAATTAATAAATAGAAATTACGACATTGAATTACTAAGAAATATATAATAGACACATTTGTGATATCATATAAAGATTTCATGGAATACAATGGATGAATTGTAAATTAATAGCTCTGATTTTTTGATCTCCGATTAATATCTTCTGAACGAAGAACTCAGAATGAAGAACGAAGCCAGTCTAGTATAGCAGTGCTCTAACGTCACCGCTGGGGAGCGCTGGTTTGTGTGGTGAGGAGTGGGGGGCGATGGTGCAAAGAAACTTTAGGCCGAGCGTGTGGGCTCCGCGAGCGGCAGTGTTGCCAGTGCGCACTAGTCCGCGTCGGGCGGCGCGGCGAGGTGCGCGCGCCACCAGTCGTGCAGGTGGTGCAGCGCCGGGCCCGCGCCCGCTCCCGCCCCCGCGCCCGCTCCCGCCCCCGTTCCCGGCCCCGCGCCCGCTCCTGCACTCGCTCCCGCGCCTGTGCTCTGCGCTCGACTATTGTTTTTCCCCACCGCTTGAGGACAATCATACCGATAAGAATCTATGCAAAACACTAAGAAGTACATATGGCGTTAAAAATTATTGATCAATATATAATAGCCAGACAATGTATAATAAAATAAATAAATATCTTCACGCAGTTCCCAATACAGGGGTAGAGAGAGGTCTAGTATAGACAATCAAGTCCCTTCGACCCACCTTCCACCGAAGATATTTTCGGGACAACGTGACAGGTGGTTAACCCGTAAAGCCAACAATATAATTTGTACATAAGTTTTTGAAATACCCATTGGTACGAGGCTGCCACCTGGGGATCGAACCACTCGGCTATCGTGACGTTTATACAATGTATAATGAATTGAAAAAAAAATACATAGTCAAGTCATATAAAAATAAGTACATAGATCCCAATGTACTCGTATTATGGAATCGGAAACAATAAAAAGCGTTTTGTACGCCACTCGCAAACGGAGATCGTCAAAACTGTTGTCTATTCTTTTAAATTCCGTCGACATGTCGGTCAAACGACATAAAATGTTGACTATTTCAGTATTCTCCGACTATTCCAGTATTAAAGTGTGCGTAAAGATATTAAAAACTTACGAGGTGTTTTTTTATGTATAGCAGGATGAGGGTCGCTCAAAGTTGGTTGTAGATATTTCTTAACGGGGCTCTCGGGTCTGTGAAAAAATTATAGACAATTCAAGAAAACAATTCTAATTTAAACCTAGTTCGATTTTAAAAATAAAGAGTACCTTGGTTGCGTTCCACTTGGTAAACCTGGTCTTTTAAACGGTCCTTTGGTCGATGATCGCTTCGACTGAGATTCGAACGATGACGATATATCTAAAATGATACGTAGGAAGTCATGAAGTTTGAGAGATGTTGGTTGAGAGTAGGATAGCTGCGGTTACGTTGAAGGTTAAAGGAGCGACAACGTAACAGACTCTACATATTTTTACAGATAAACATTAGTAAATTATTACAACTGTAAAGCTAAAAGTCTTAAGCTCGGATCATTACGGTCTATAAAAGTCTGCAGGGCATAGGCCTGTCGCGTAAGAGGTTTTCCGTAATCGCCACGATTAGCAGTATTATTATATTTTCAATTAGAGCACTAAACAACTTCAGCTGCTTCTGCCTATCACTAAACTGCTGAAATTTGTTTTAGTATTTTTTAATATGGTTACATGGCTTTCTGTCGATAGCCTATTGCATTTAAAAGCTTTTCCCTGAGTCGACTCTTACGACATCCAAGGAAAGGAAGGTTACATAGAAAAAAAGACTGTACTGTCAAATATATGTATGTAAATTGATGTTTTAAATTTCTCACTTATTTAATTGCAGAAACGTTAGCATGTCTTGCTTGTTTAAAAAAATCCTTAAAAAACACAAAAAATAGAACAGACACACTTACTAGACATGATAGGTTGTGATGTAGATTCCGTTATTTCTGAACGTGCTGTGCTGGCAACTACCTGCTGTAAACATTTACTTGTCTGTGAATTATACTGCATATACTTATAAGAGTATTGTCAGTTTTTTTTTAGGTAAGCATGTTGTTTTTGTTGATATAAACGTAACATAGATTCCAATCACCAATATGTAAATAATAAAAAACCCATATTAATTTTGAGCAAGTGCATAGTCGCCGTTTTTTGGATATACAGGCATAGTAGGTATTTGGTTAAATAAATAGTATCCTAAGTAACAACATTCCTAAGTGCAAACATTTATCAACAATTGTTTGTTCCAAGCAGCAGTCAAAGGCAAAGGGTTCCAGTTTCGTAAGTCGGGTCACTATCGACTATATTATCAAATTGTTATTACAAGCAAGCTTCCTCACTTTTTAGGTAAATTAACAGTTCTGTTAGATATATTTAAAGAGCTGATCTCATGGCAATGACCCGTCAGATCTGATCGCAATGACCAGTCTGCCATTATCACTATGGTTGGGAAGCGACCAGACATTTTTTAGGGTTTTTAATGGGTAAAATCCTCTGACAATGTATTTTTCAAGGCTTTTGCATTTCGACTCTACGATACTATTAAGAAGAAAGATTGTTGTCTCAAGTCACTCAACGCAATCGGTTAGTTTTAATAAAAATACTATGAGTGAAACCAACAATAAATGTGATGATGTATGAGTGATGTTTTTCAAAAACAGTACAAACAATTTCAATTAAATCACTAATTCACGCTTAGTAAATCTAGAAGTAACTTATATACATTACTCTGGATCAAACTGAACTTACCTGGGCTTCAGTTTCCAATTTATCCTTCTCAAACTTTTCATTGGGCAAATCAATAACTTGTTCATTAGTTTTCCTCAAACCAGCAATTAAACTTGTTTGCTGTTTCTGAAAATATATTAAAATAGTTGAGCCAATAGTCCTCTCACCCTCAATTTCAATTGTTTTGTTAATTTTTGGTGAGCATATTGGAAATGTTTTGATATCTCTTACGATAACCATGCAAAAGAAATGAGGATATATGTACCCCCACCCATACCACACGGCGACTTAGAAGTTAAGAGCAGCTATTAGAACGCCTAAAAATTACCCTTAAATATTAATAAGAATTACAAATAAAAGTTTAAATTATTTACTTTGCTAATATCTGTAAATACATTGGAGAAAAGAATATAAAGTAAAAAATTAAACAGAAGCCAATCTGTCTCCTTTTTCAGTTATAAGATGAAGGAGATGTTAATATCTTATTACTTTATATCGTGTATTGTATTTTGTATTGTATACATATACATTTATATTTTGATATCTTGAAAAATCAATCAATAATTTGGACAATATTTTGAGTTTAAATTGGTTTAATCTCTGCGAAAATTCCTTAACATAAAAACATGATTATTTATCCATATACATTATATAAAATATACTACATATATTATAAGTAAAGCCATCTATTGACGCCAATTGTTCGCCCAAATGCGAACTGATATTTTTTACTTACGCTACTATTGGCTCGTATTTTTTTGAGGCATCCCTCAAGCCATGTACGAATAGTTTGCTTGGCCACTTCCTCTTCAATCAGAAACTCGAACTCTTCCCTGGCCAATAGTTCTTCCATTTGCAGTGATTTTCGAATGTCCACAGTGCGATACGATAACATACTGTAATAACAATATCCGTGAGAAATACTGTAATACTACCACTACGATTTACTCATTCTTCTAAGAGGAACCTAGTAGTGATAGTCTAGAGGATACTCTAGACTAATCACAACTAGGTTCCTCTTAGTATAAATGTAGTAACACTACTAGAATTGTTGTTAACAAATTTTTTAATTATTTTCTTTCATATATAACTATAAATGCAACTTTTATTCCATTTCTAAGGCATAGAAGTTATGCAGATCTTATTGTTACTAAATTAAAGAGAAATAAAAAAACAACAGATTCCGCCTGTCAGAAAAATTTTCAAAATGTCTCTTTAATTTAATGAATTTAATCATACTTGATATGGATTTCTTCTGTATAGTACACCAAGTGCATCTATGTACAAAACTTCGCTTAGCTTTTTACGTTTGATCTTTTTTATTTGTTTCCTAATTGTATTTCAGTATAACAATTATGAAATAAAAAAATAAGACAAAGTCGTCTGAATTAGGATACAGAAAATTAAATATTTCATTGAAAATCAATATTGAATAAGAATAGCGTTTATCATACTTGATGACGTCATGGAAGGTGACATCCTCGCCGTTGTGCAGCCTCTCGAGTTCGTAGCACATGTACTTGAACAGCAAACGCTCCTTATGTGTGTCGCACTCCAATCGACCCTTCAGCAATCGCAGGATGAATTTCACCTAAAATGTTTTTATGTTATTCAATTAGCCTTTATTTTTGGACTTCTTGATGCTATTGCAGTAATCTCATTTTGTATATTAATCTGTATTACAGTTCCGGCAATATTTATTAAAATTAAAATGTCACATTTGTACTAACACAATTACATTAAGTAGATACTAGTGTTAGCATTAAAAAAAAATTATGAGTTTCACCTTTCGCACAGGAATAACCCCTTTCTGGTGTACATCGACAATGTTCCATGTGTTTTGGAAATTTCTTATGTCAGCATATGACAATAGAGCATCCTCTTCGTTGGAATAAAACAATGAAAAGTTTTCCATTATTATAGCTGCAAGAAACAAAGTATTGGAGTTAGTTATGCCACGACACAGGAGTGCTCTCGTGATCGCAATTCGAACCAGGAAAGTCGAGTTTAATCCCCAGGAAAAACAATTGGACAATTTCATTTTCACACTGGTTTTTTTAAACTTAGATTGTACGTGTGTTTAATTGTCCTGTCACGGTGTCTAACTAAGCTTTAGCGAAATGTGGATTGAAATTACTAAATTGTTTACACAGAGTGATAAACATCTCATAAATATCGCACAGAGTGATAAAATTTTCTTGAAAAAGTAAAATATCATTTATAATTTACAACCGTATTTGAAAAAAAAAGGCTTTATTAATATTAAATGTTTTATTATTATTACGAGGTTCTAAAATAGTTTGCTAGTTAAAATATAATAAATACATTAGGACAATCATACACATAGATGTGTGCTCCCAAAGTATAGCTTAAGCACTTGTGTTATGGAATCGGAAACAATTAATGTACCACAAATAAATAAACATATAAAAGTGATTTTGTACATTTAAACTTTTAGTTGTAATCGCCACTAGTCCACGGAGGTCATAGATAATACAAACTTTATAAATATAAACTTTAATGGTTTTAGTATCTTTATACGTTTGTGTTTGAGTTAGTGTTTTCGTGGCTAATATTTATATTAAAATATCAATGTTTTTTTAAGTAATGGGTACTGAAGTCACGGTAACCGAGTGGTTGAGTGATCGGAAGTCGAGTTCGATCCCCACGTGGTTTGCTAGCGGGTTTTTTTTTTCAAAATCTCAAGTGCGATTTATTTCGTTGGCTTAGACATAGACGGCGACGAGCTCACCACCTGTCACATTGTCCCAAAAAAATATCTTAAGTGAAAGGTGTGTCGAAAACACTTAATTCTCTAGACTTCTGTCTACCCTGTATTGGGAATGGCGTGAAGATATTTTTTTATTCATTTGTTGTTTGTTATTGAAGTATCCTTTTAAGCATATCATTCCTGCCATACAAAACCGTGCTCTTCGGCGAAGGACACAAGCTCCGTTTTCATCTGGCACCCACCGACTAGCAGGTTGAGCACGATGTAGGTGATGATGACGTAGAAGGTGCAGAAGTAGGCGAGCGAGGCGGTGAAGTTGCCGCAGTCGGTCTCCCAGTAGTTGTCCGCGGGCGAGCAGTACGGCGGCGCCACCATGCAGTCGTGCATTATCTTGTTCCAGTCCTCGCCGGTCACGATGCGGAACAGCATCGCCACGCTGTGTATCGGCGAGTTGAAATTCGCGCGTCTGAAATTTGCATAAATGTTCTGTTTATAAATAAATGTCACGAAAAATCTTCGGTGGGAGGTGGGTCGATGGGACATAATAATCGACTAGACCTCTGTCTAACCCTGTATTGGGACTTGCGTGACGATATTTATGTTTATTATTATTAATTTATTATACATAAAGCGCCGGAATACTTTTTATCTCTGCTAGCCATTTTTCAGCGCTGTTATATTGTTAGATTATTTAAAGACTTGGTAAATATAATCAACACAGTGGCCATGGTTATTAATGCGAATTGGCGATCACAGTAGCAGTGCCAGCTCGCCTGTTAGAGACGTTTATTCCGTCATCTAAAATTTAAGAAATGACTTCGATAGTCGACGCCCTTCTTATTTTTTTTTAATCTCAAATTATAATATTTATTTTTTGCTATAATAATAATTAAATATGTGTGTATAAATATGTTGTAACATAAGGTTAGACACTAAGATGGCTATATTGGGATATAATAGGATATATTGACTATGTCACAAATAAACAACGTTGCCCAAAAAATATGTTTCTGTAAAAATTTATTCGAAATTTTTTTAATAGTAGTTTCTATGTAGTCCATTGAAACTCTGCCACGAATAAAAAAATATGCATTTATGGTATAAATATTGCATAAGAGCATATCGTGTGTCAACGTAATTTCTTACCTTCCAATCCCTTCCCCGTATTTAACGTTGCCAAAGACGATAGTACCAGCCAGTGCGTAAAAGAAGACCAGGAGGAACATGCCGAATATGATGAAGAAGCTTTTGCACACGCTCACGCCCACAGTCAGCATCAGCATCTTCAGTGTCGTGTGCTTGCCCGTGATTGTAAAGAACCGCAGGATCACCACCATGAAGCCCACGAAGTACGAAAGATCGTTCTAGAATAAATTATTATACACTAATGTTACATTTTTTTTATAGAAAAAGGCAGGCAAACGAGCAGGTGGCTCACGTGATGGTAAGTGATCACCAGCCGCCCATGAACACCCGCAATACCAGAGGCATAGCAGATGCGTTGCCTCCCTTAGAGTGCCCCCCTCCCCCAGAATTGGGGGAGGGGAGTGTGTAGGCCACCGGTTACCTGCACTCACCAGACGAAACGCAGAAGTTTGTTAGACTTCTACTTTATGTCGGTATTCTGTGAGGTCGTGGTACTTCCCCGGTCGAGCCGGCCCATTCATGCAAAAGCAAAAGCTGATGCGTGGCTCTACCACTGTAAAAATGGGCTCATCACCATCATCAACATGCATGGGCTCTCCGTTTCCGTTCGGAGACGTCTATGAAAACTGAATTGCTTTGCGATACAAATGTGTGTAAAGAGTAATTCCATCTTAGTTTATATAATTTTATCGTATGAATGTGATGGTTATTAAAAATTAAAGAGTAATCCAACAACAATATAATACATACATAACGGCCTGTTAAAGTCCACTGCAGGACATTGGCCTCTCCCATAGGAGGATTTGCCATAATCGCCACGCTTGGCTGGCAGATTGGCGAACGCAGTAGCAGACCACTTGCACCTCAGACGCTGCTGGCTACCTTGGTCTGATTATTTTGGTCTGATATTTTTAGAGATGGTTATGTGCCATCTATCGGTTGCCATAACATTATTCAAGACTGTTTCCCTTAGTTGCCTCTTACGACATCCACGGGAAGAAAGGGAGGGCACATTAGTAATTTTATTCAATTGAATTCAAATGAGTCAGACTAAACAGAAAGTGTCCATGGGCAGTGAAGTGAAAAAGTGCAAGAGTAGGCCAGTCTTGAATCCAATGATAATTTTAATACAATACCAACATCAGTATACTTATAACTAATTACCGTATTCTAGAAAACAATTCCGATAGCATTGCATTGAAAATGTATTTGTGATAATATGGGCTAGCGATTTTGTCGTTACACACGAACTTAGTTACAATAAACTACGCAATAAGGATGTTTGCATTTACCACCATGGGTAAACAGTGAGAAATACTTTGTAACTTCAAAAATATAACTTTTGTAACATATAATTACCACGATTTTAAAAATAAATGACTAGCTGTCAAATAGGTGTCGAGAGTACCGATTTACGGACAGTTTCAATCCCAAGTAGTGCTCCTAATGACCACCCAATATGAAAACAATTTGGCGCTAGGATGGCATTCATAAGAAACGCCCAAATTCCAATTTCGAACGATCGGAATTTCGTTCCAGAGTAAGCTCCTGGAGTGCGAGCTCGTATTACACCCGAAAAATATGTTGCAAAAAAAAAGATCAAATTTGGTTAGTTTAAAAGTGTGCCGTGACAATTTGAGGGCTGTAGTACACCGCGTGTAGAGCGTGTAACTTACAGGTCCGCGGAGTCAGTCAGTACCTTCAGTGTGAAGTGCATGAATATCCAGATGCAGCCGGCGACGGTGACGAGCAGGTCGTAGCGGTTGCGGCGGCTCTGCCAGTAGCCGCGCGGCGTGAACGCGATGGTCTTCAGCACCACCTCCACCACGAACACCAGCGTCAGCAGCGCCGACGTCAGCGCCAGCCGCTCCGTGTTCGACGAGCGACGGGACCACTGGCGAGCGGTTTTATCTTCACGCATCACTTGGTTTACATATTTCTTAGAGTTCCGCATGTACATCGTGACACCCACATTTCACCGGAGCTTATTTTGTACAAAGTGACAGGTGGTGAGTGTAGCCGTCTTTATGTCCGAGACGTAAATCGTACATAAGTTTTTGAAAAAAAAAAAGAACATTGGTAGGCGCTATCTACAGGGGATCCAACAGGGGTCTCTTGACTCTAATTCCGATCACACAATCGCTCGACTATCGTGACCAGCTACTGCCGATCGTTACATTCATTACATTTTTTATAACAAATTGCTAATATTTAAATCATATAAAACATGCTGAACATATTAAATATATGTGTAGATCAGATTTAAAGACCAACTACCGTAGCTTATCCTGCATATACCGGGTGTCTCAGTATCAGTTGTAAATTTAAATCATAAAGAAATAGTGAATTCCTGGTGTATAGAAATTATATTTCATGTGAAATGCAAAAGTGCCACTTGCTGAGCTAATAGTAAACTATTAAATAGACTAGGCATTCAGCCAATTGCCTCCTCAAAATCAGGAAAGCAGCAGAGCAGAGAAATATAAGAGAAAAGAAAGATAATTCGAGAATATAAGAGAGAAGAAAGATCGTCGACCTCCGTCGACATGTGGCGTATACACTGGTTTTCAACTTGTCCATCCTCCATCTCAAGGTCCCGGGTTCGATTCCCGGTGGGGTCAATGTCAAATTTTCTCGGGTTTGGGTATTTGTGGTGCCTTCGTTGTTTCAGAATCCCATACCTCAAGTGCTTTAGCATCTTACATAGGGATCGGAGCAATGTAGTATATATATATATATATATATATATATATATATATATATATATATATATATATATATATATATATATATATATATATATATATATATATATATATATATATATATATATATATATATATATATATATATATATATATATATATATATATATATATATATATATATATATATATATATATATATGTATTTATTATTAATTGGGCTTCCAGTTACCTTGCCGCATAGAATACACATGTACAGAACGGCAACATTTAACGTTGGTATTTGCAACATTGGCTTTAAATGGTTTAACTCTCTAAAGGCATGCACATATTTTTCATTTACATTTATATCATTTAAAATTTTCTTATGTCACGATTTCTCATAAGTCTCGATAGCCGAGTTGTTGGTTGATTGGAATTTCGAGTCGAGATACCCGAGTTCGATCCCCAGGTGGCAGTACCAATGAGTTATTCAAAAACTTGTACGAATTGTATGTACGAATTTCATCGTTGGCTTGGACATAAAGACGGCGACGGGCTCACCACCTGCCACGTTGTCCCGAAAATATCTTCGGTGGAAGGTGGGTCAAAGGGACTTAATTGTCTAGACTTGACCTCTGTCTACCCCTGTTTTGGGAATTGCGTGAAGATATTTTTTTTTAATTTTCTTAATTATCATTCTAACAAGAATATTCTTTTTATGCAGAGGAACGTTATCTTATGATTTGAAATTCGGAAGAACCATTACGGCGGGTCCCAGGCCGGTCCCAGGCATTTTTGAAGGTGACACGACGTTTCTAATAACCTGTCCATTTACAAATTGTAATCGAAGTTCAGTAAATGAAAATAACAGCTTACCGTAACAGCCAACAAGCCGCTGTTGATCAGTACAACAATGGCGATAACCCGCTTGAAAGTCAAGTTTTGAGTGACGTCGTAGGCAAAGGCGCGAACTTTCCTGCCGTCAGGCCGAGGAGGCAAATGTAGTGGTTGAGCAATTTTCAGTCTCTTTTTCAAATCACACCTGAGGACGTAATATTTATTAAATACAAAACATAGTTTTCATTATTTGTTTTAAGCAAAATTTTCATAGCAGAGGAACTATTTCAAACATCCTCATTGTTTCGTAAGATAAAATTTTATTTGTGTAATTATACAGATATATAATTTTAATTTCAATCACTTTGAAATTATTTTATTTCACTAAACAATGTAACCCACGTCTTTAGCATTATGATTTTTAAGCAATAATTTTGTACAGTAACATAATTAAAAATAATGATTTAGTTACCACCGCCGCTGATCAACAGTCAACAAAGCCGTGCCTTTGTTCTCAGAGTAGTTTGCGATTACAACACCCACAAACAATGTCAATCCGATCATACATCCTAAGAATATGTAAACGTGTATGTATATAGCGTGAACCTGAAAATATTAAATATTTATAAAGTGAAGTCATGAGTAAGGCAATATTAAATTCATATGACTAGTCATATCATTACAACACAGGTTTCAAATAAAAAAATTTAATATAAAATTAAGTAAACGAAGCAACAATAACAATATTAATTGTACATACGGGTCCGAGAGCTTTGATCAAAACATCGCGAACATCCAACCACCCCTTAAAGGAGAGTACTTCAAATAAAGTGAGGAGAGCATCGCCGATGTTATCAAAGTTGAATCTCTTTGGATTTGCCCTGGTAAAGTATAAGTCAACATTAATAAATCTTTTATATCATGTCATGTACAGTCTTTAGGATTATGTAATAAACTTTTTATAAATATATATCAAGTCTTAAAGGCAGTAAGTGCGTCAATTCTCATCAATTGATCACAACATTATCGATTTATGTTTACAATCGTTCCCTTTTTTACATTAGAAGGTTTATAAATCAAGTTTGGCAAATCATTCAATTGTTGTATATCACAGAATTCAAACATTTCTCAAGCTACATTACAAAACACTAATTTTCGAATAGAATTCGAAAGGAATTCACATAACTTTTAGCGTGGTTACAAAGAAGACTGAATCGAAAATTCAAAGTTTATTTTTATGAAACCTTACCATACTCGGGGAACCAGCATTGACGGAAACGTCTCGTTTGGTCCAGGTTTTATTTTCATCTTGGTGACAAAGACTCGTCGCATAAACACCCCAACACAATCTTCACGACGCGTTATTGTTGGATCATTGCAACGTGCAAGTCTGTATAATGAATATAGAGAGTATACGTTATGTGAAATATCACTATACACAAAGCGAATGGAACTATAAATACTGCACAGTGCATTACAGCATAAAATTGTACCTAATAGTACGAATATTAGAATTACAGTAACTAAATAAACCAATATTAATAAGAAAATGGAAATTTTTATATCAACATATATAAAAAGTGTGTTACAGAAAAATGTGCTGGCCGCTAAAACTTAGAAACAAGCTCAGGTACGGTCAAAGAATAATATGATGAGGTGAGTTCTTTCCCCTATGCATTAAGAAGGATGTGGATATTCAAGAAGAATGTTGTGGAATGTTCGATAATAGTCTCGAACATACGTTTCTGATTATAAATAAATATACACGTATTTGGGCGTTTTTAAGGGGGAGATAGTTAGAATGGGAGATTCACGAATATTAAAGGTAGAAACGTGAACTTTTTGTGCTAACTTACAACACCATGAATGAAAAAATGTAGTGTAAATGATTAGCAACTAGTACGACGCCGGGGCTGATCGCTAATTAACCTTTAATTTCAAAAATATCTTTAAATCAGTTCCAATATTGGAGTAGACAGAGGTCTAGACAATTAAGTCCTATGTTCACCGAAAACATTTTTTAGAACAACGTGACAGGTGAACAGGTGAGCCTGGCGCCGTCTTTATGTCCGAGCCAATTGTATAAATCGTACGTAAGTTTTAAAAAACTCATTAGTACGAGCCTC
Organism: Sericinus montela; assembly: GCA_029286605.1. Taxonomy (NCBI): domain Eukaryota; kingdom Metazoa; phylum Arthropoda; class Insecta; order Lepidoptera; family Papilionidae; genus Sericinus; species Sericinus montela. The sequence goes on along the minus strand of JAGSMR010000012.1, from coordinate 11,628,364 downwards.
CCCCCTGGGGATCGAGTTCGGGTTTCATGACTTGAATTCCGATCACCGCAGACTTTTTGTTCGTATCATGGATGTTCACACATATTTATGAATATTTTTCTAGCTTGTTTAATCAATTAGCTATTAATAAATATTTTGGACTCGAAGGAAATAAATTGTTGGCTTGGACAGAAATAACATAAGTTTTCAAAAAACCAATTGGTACGAGGCTACGAGAGTACCACCTGGGTATCGAACTCAGGTCTCTTAACTTGAATTCCGATCACTCAACCACTCGGCTATCGAGATGTTTGTTTTTATAAAACGGAAGAGGAACACGGGGTAAACACATTATCACTATGCAACACTCCGCATGCAAAAACAATATACGGCATATGTTACGTGGTCCCACGGGCAGAAGAAGGCCCTCCCTCAAACAAATGCGCGCATTCATTCTAAACAAAGCACTACCACCATTACACTCTACATCAACTAATAAACCTCTGAACCAATAAATACGGCGCGTGTTTCGCCTCTAAACTACGCATCATCAAGTGTGCGCCAGCGAAGTGGTGGTGGTTACAATTAGTGCACTTATTTCTGAGAGGGAGAGCGGTGCTCTTCTTATCTTTCGAACACCTAACATATGTAATTTATAATTTTTTATATAAAATAAATTAAAGTTGACATCCTTATAATAAAGAATTTCTGCATTCCCGAGTCTATTAACTATATGAAAGCCAAGTGTGACAATTCTTTCATAATTCTATTACTTCATTTTCATAATAGACGCACTTCAGTCTATCCAATTTTACTGATCATGCCTTTTACAAACAATTTGCTTTTGATGTTCAAAAATATTGTTTCGTCATACCTCGTCCCTTTTTACTGTTCACTTTCGTGTTATATAATTTTTACGCTATTCGTTCTTCTCGCATTCGTTCAATATGCTTGAACCATAAAATATTTTTTTTAATAAAAAAATCTTTACCGTCCACCATACAATTGCACGCCATAACTTGCGAATACGAACATCAAAAGAATGAGCAGAGTTGATACCTGAAATATTGTACAGTTGTGGTATAATATTTTAATGAAATGAGATTATACTTAAGATAGTTAATAAGATATTAGATTTGCAGATATTGATCAAATGAAATAAATACGCGTTAAGTTATAAAATATGTACGGAAAAAAATATATTAATTATTTATTATTATTGACTGATTAAAAGAAAACAGACGGACAATGCTTATAATACCTTCGTTTTTATAAGAAATTTTCTCCTCTCTCATTTTGTGGTTGTATTAGTAACTGGATGTTTATTCATAAAAAAGTAAATATCACGACTATAAAACTATCCTAAGTTGCAAAACACTCTTAAAACCTCAAAATTTCGAACCTTAAAATCTCAAAATATTTGTTCATCTTAAAAATATATATCTTTATATAATTTAAATAAATAAATGTTACAATAAATTTAATAGTAAAGAATCCACAACAGGCACTAATGTATTTGTGTGAAGTTAAATTTGATAGATAATTTTTCAATGAATAATCTCCCATCCCGAAAACTTAACAATGTGAACATAACAGACGACAACGACAATTACCAAAAGAATTTCCTTGAAGCCGCGGCATAGCTCATAGACGACCTTGCGCATATGCGGCACAAGCGTAAAGATACGAAGTGGACGCACGCAGCGTAGAATCATAAGCATTTGCGCCGCAGAGCCTGGCGGCACGCGAACTGGCATCCAGCACAGGAACGTCAGTGATACCTGCAAGTTAACATTTTAATTTTCTTTCTTCCATTTGATATAAATGGACAGTGATAACCAAAGTAAGCTAGCAACTTCGCCCGCTGGGAAAATCCTCGTGCCAAATCCCAGGTTAAAGTAGACAGTCACGTTTCTATAGTTTATTTCTTATTCTATACACAAATCAAACAATGCTAGTCAAATGGTACAAATTTATTAACGATTCGTGCCGATTTCAAGCATATCATTAAGTAGTGCTTATTACAATAATTAATTTAAATTAAGTAACAAGTGTAGCTAAGAAAGATTTTCTATGCTTGTTTCTGTTATTTTTGAAAGCAGATCAATGATGATACTTAGTATGACATGTGTAAATCGTCCTTTCAGTCGGTGGTAACTATTAAATGCCCAATTCTTGTCTTATCATTCGATGGCAGACACCTACGTTCCGGGCAGCATAAGGAATGCAGTATCTATCATCAGCTCAGGATCTTTATATGATAACTCATAGACACAAACAACTTGATTCCATCACAAAAGGAGTGATATAAATATAATTTAATCTAAATTTTCTTAGGATTCCATCAATAGATCAAAATCAAATCAAAGTATACCCTATTGAACAAAAAAAAAGGATTTTCGATGTCGGTTTACATACAACGGAGATATAAGGAATAAAAAACCAAAAATAAATAATATAGAAATGCCAAAATGGAAAGCTCAAGATCTTTATATGATAACTCATAGACACAAACAACTTGATTCCATCACAAAAGAAGTGATATAAATATAATTTCATCTAAATTTTCTTGGTTTTCTTGGGATTCCAACATCAGATCAAAATCAAATCAAAGTATACCCTATTGAACAAAAAAAAAGGATTTTCGATGTCGGTTTACATACAACGGAGATATAAGGAATAAAAAACCAAAAATAAATAATATAGAAATGCCAAAATGGAAAGCTCAAGATCTTTATATGATAACTCATAGACACAAACAACTTGATTCCATCACAAAAGAAGTGATATAAATATAATTTCATCTAAATTTTCTTGGTTTTCTTGGGATTCCAACATCAGATCAAAATCAAATCAAAGTATATCCTATCGAACAAAAAAAGGATTTTCGAAGTCGGTTTACATACAACGGAGGTATAAATGTTAAAAATAAATGAATAAAAAACCAAAAATACATAAAATAGGAATGGAGAACCACTTTCTTTTTTTTAAAGTCAGAGTCAAAATGGAAATATAATAAGGAGAAATCTGATAAATTAAAGTGCTAAATACCCACAACGATTAAAGTTAAATACCGAAATACTCATAACGAATGGGGAACCATTTAAGTTTAGAGCGATATGGCGATATAAAAAAATAATAAATTATACAGAGAAGGCGCTCCTCTGTCATAAGCGGAGTTACCGATAGATCTAGATATCACATTTTTATAAACAATAATGAGTAGACCAAGCGTGAGTTTAGTATTAAAAAGTAGTTTTTCATACGTCAAGGAGAATCCAGGGGAGAAACAACTTTTTGTATAATTCCAGTGACCTTGCGATTCAGTCAATGACAGTTCATATTCCCTTTAAAATAATATTTTCTTGTACCTTAAATAATTACTTTACATATGGTTCGATATAAAAGAGATAGCCTATACGACGAATCTTAAATCAATATTAAAAGAACTAATTTTAGAAGGTCACTTACTGGGCAGACTATCGATTTTGGTTTGTACTATTTGTCAAATACGTCGTAATACGCATGCGCTACGGAGAAAATTTTCCATCCGAAAACCTTCTATTTTATATTAATTTAATGCTTACTAATAAATATCAATAGCGTTTTAAAAATTTGTTCAATGAATGAGTATTATTTGATTTTACTGACCGTAAAAGGTAATAGCAATCCATTATTGAAAAGCCAAACAGCTGTGCCGTGTCTATACAATGCCGAAAGTATATCACTACTTGATTATGACGTTACAGCTGATGAGTGTTTTATGAGAGTTGTAAGAAAAGTTATTCAATGATGTGGTCGTAGGAAGGGTTAGTCAGCCGTAATTAGAGCTGTTGAAGCAATAAATATAATGAAAATGTTCACTTTTCTTATTCAATATTTTTTTTTCCACCATCTTGTTTCGCCTTACGGTGAAAAACCCTACGTCATAGAGCAATGAACATTGAACTTGGAGAATATTGAACAATAAATGTGAATACGCCAAATTGTGCAACAATGAATTTTAATAAAAGCAGATTCACCAAGACTATAAGGACACTGCAAGTACATATTATAAAATAGGATTACGTGGGGTCAGATTACTTACATGATAGGAACAAAACCTTTTATTTAAACAATTTTTTCACTTAGATGTACAAATAGTCGAGATAGGAATTTTTAAATGTGTGACGGTTAGAGAAAGCCTCGGTATATCAAGATGTCATGGAGACAAAGAATTAGCCTTTGGATAATATTGAAAATTTAGACTTTCTCGAGCAGCAAAGTTGGATACTAGAATAACTAAGCTTAGCCAGCCTAGTACGATAGTAATCTTACATTCCCCGTAGTCTCGAAGAACTTTCCATGTTTTTGTTTGTCATAATCGTTATGCTCAGCGAGCGGATACCCCGTACTCCAGACATATAGACTTCCAGTATAGTTGTGTATATTTTTGGTATTTTTAATATATTTATCGCCGTTTTGAAAAAGCTATTGCGATTTTTAGACTTTTCTCATAGTCATCTCTTTCGAAGACAATGGAAACAATTTTCTAAGCGGTGGCATATGGTTACGCTGTAACCGACTGAAAAATAATCTCTATCCCACCGCTTTTATATAATTAGCGGTAATCCGCTTTTATATTTTCACTATTTCCTTTTATTCACTAAATATCCAAATTAACAGAATAAAAAAAAAACATAATTCCACAAATACAATTAATAATAAATATTTTTTTCTTTGATTCACATTAAAAGGGAACAAGTTTTTACATCAAATTAATGATAATTTACTAACTTGTACTTACATTATTTGATGTGTTCTATTATTCTCACCATCGTCCATCACTTTCGAGCACCTTGTTGAAATAGATTCTAATTTCTCACTTGAACAGACATTTTAAACAATATTGCGACGCAAAATATGTAACGCGCAGGCGTTAAAGCTTTCACATAGAGTAATCAACAAGTGTGCTAGCTTTCCATTTCATTGCAACTTACATCGATAAAAATTGGCTACTTAGAGCTGAGAATATATATACATATGTATGTAAACAAATTAAACGCGTTTGTAAGTGCAACATTTGGAAATATTTAAACCAATTTATCTACACTAACACTCACGGAAACAGTTTTTAGTAAACTACAAATTTAAAATTTTGCATGGAAAACTGAACATGGTGTCTAGCCTTTTCAATTCCAAAGTGGAAAAATGCGTCAAGGTATAAATAACAAAATATTCATAATATTTACGATAAATATTGTGGTAAAAATGTTGTTGTAACGAAATTAATGAAACATTTTAAACGCGACAAGTAAATAAGGACATTTTTATGTTACACCAGCTGATACCGTAAACTTCATACTACCATACTTTTATTTTCCTGTATATTTTTAAAATTTTTAACAGACTTGTTTTACTATTTATGGCCGCCATGTAGATGGACACGAAGAAAATGTAATTTTTTGGATAAATTCAAATCAGCTGGATTATCAATAATTCGAATTTGATGTTACGAAAGTGATTAACCCATCAAATTAAAAAGTACCAGAAATATTACACTTTACATATTTACTGACAAAAATGCGATAAAACAAACCTTTCCATTCGCAGAATATAATCCTGGTGGTTCGAATCGAAACGCGTTTCAATATTGCTAAATACTGTTCATTGTTCCAAAATCGAACGATCAACTAACAATAAATCAACAGATTTTTTGCAGTTGATTTATCGGCGTATCTATGATCTTCTTCAGTCTCATTATCTCGAAAAGTGAAACTCGATATGTGTTTCGCGTAAGCCAGCTGATATTTTGACGTCTCGCAAATTTTAATTTCAATTAATCAATTAAATATAACGCAACTTTGCTCATTTTTCATATAATGAATTTAAAAAAATATTTTTTTTTATACAAACCATGTTCTGCCAGAACATGGTTTGTATAAAAAAAATCTAACGATCACAAAAGAAAACGACATCTAATTTGGAGCTGCCGTTCGGAAGTTGTGCGTACATACATTTCGGCAATCAATTCTTATTTATGTAGATTTTTAACATCACACAATCAAATTACGGACACAATGTTACAATGTTATAAAAAATAATATCTTCACACCAATTCCAATAATGGGGTAGTCAAATGTCTAGACAATTAAGTCCTTTCCACCTACCTTTCACCGGTAACATTTTTATACAAAGTGATAGGTCCAAGCGAATGATATAAATCGTACAAACACAGTTAGGTCATAAGTATTGTCACACAGTAAAAACTTTTCTTTTAGAATGCTGGCCACAAAAAAGTTTATTGAATTCGAATTAAAAAACTACATACTTTTTAGAATTTTACTCATTTTTAAATATGGAGTGGACGCTTAAAGAAGACCGTGTTGCAGTTATTGCGTAGCATCGTTGCGATTACGCGCCAATTCAAGTTTTTGACATAGTGAAAAATTTTAATATAACCAAAAGATTCCTTTATCGTACCATCAAACGATACAATGAAGACCCTAGTGTAGATGACAGGTCAAGAAGTGGTCGCCCTCGGTCTGTTAGGACTCCAGTAGTGATAAAAGCTGTGAAGGCTCGAATTCAAAGAAATCCCAAACGTAAGCAGAAAAGGTTGGCCCTTCAGATGGGGTTAAGCAGAACCACGGTGAAAAGGTGTTAAATGAAGACTTAGGGCTTCGGGCATATCGAAGAAAAACAGGACATTATTTGAATGCTCGTCTAATGCACCTGAGACTGAAGAGATGCCGCGCTTTGTTTAAACGGTACGCGGAAAAAAATATCGGGAAATTCTTTTTTTCGGATGAAAAATTTTTTACCGTAAAAGAGAGCTACAACAAACAAAATGATAAGGTGTACGCACACAGTAGTGAAGAAGCGAGCAACCGTATTCCGCGTGTCCAACGAGGTCATTTTCCATCCTCGCTCATGATATGGTTGGGAGTTTCTTATTGGGGACTACAGAGGTACATTTTTGCGAGAAAGGTGTAAAAACGAATGCAGTTGTGTATCAAAATACAGTCCTGACTAACCTTGTGGAACCTGTTTCTCATACCAAGTTCAATAACAGGCACTGGGTATTCCAACAAGATTCGGCGCCAGCTCATATAGCGAAGAGCACACAAGACTGGCTGGCTGCGCGTGAAATCAACTTCATCGGGCACGAAGACTGGCCCTCCTCCAGTCCAGATTTGAATCCCTTAGGTTACAAGATATGGCAACACTTGGAGGAAAAGGCGTGCTCAAAGCCTCATCCCAATTTGGAGTCACTCAAGACATCCTTGATTAAAGCAGCCGCCGATATTGACATGGACCTCGTTGGTGCTTCGGTAGACGACTGGCCCCACAGATTGAAGGCCTGTATTCAAAATCACGGAGGTCATTTTGAATAAAGTTTAGTGTCATAAGAATGTATGTTTTGTTAAGTTCATTTTGGTATATAAATAGTTACATAATGAATAAACTTGTTTTAATTATTTTAGGTTAAACATGTGACAGAATTTATGACCTGACTAGGTAGTTTATTTCAAACCAACCAACTTTACTAGGTATATTATTTTGTTCGTACGTGTTTTCTATTATTATAGTTTAGTATATGAATAATACAATAAATAATAAACTAGATGTATATATTTGGCCTATAATATAGGAAATTTAATAATTTCAAGTTTATATGATGTATAGTTTGTTGACTTTTTAATCGCCTGATGAGACGAGTTTCACTTCAATATCTTTATAGCATAAAACATTCGGTCTATTAACAGCCTATCATTCAAATATCTTGTTCGAAGCCATAGGCTCAAAGTTCACGAACGACATGATTATGTTTGATTTTTAACGTCAAGGGTAAAATCCGTCCATGAATCCTCTAGAAGTATATATAATAATCAAAGACTGACTAATAAAGGCAAAATAATTAATAAATAAATACATATATAAGAACAACATCACATACCTTGCTCTGATCCCAAAGAAGCAGCTTAAGCACTTGTATTATAGAATAGAAAACAACGAAGGTACACCCAGACCCGAGAAAATGTAAAAAAAGTGTTTTCTACATATTATGATCCGACCGAAAATCGATGGCGATGTACGCCACTGGTCCACGGAGGTCGTCAAAATTAAAACTAAGATGGTAAGTGAGTACTGCAACCCACAATATATGCAAAGCATTTAATTTGTTGGTTGGAATGTCTCATTGAACACATTACATCGGTTCTAAATACATTTCAAAACAGAACACAGGCGTTGTTATACTGTTACTTTACTGCAGAAATGGGTGTCGTCCGGATCAGTACCACATAGCGCGTGGCGTTTCCTAAGAACAAGAACATATGTTTTTCAATAATCTTACCACATAAATAAACACATCCAGCACAGCAGCGGCATCCTTAAGATAAGCTTTAGGTGTGAAAAATAATCCGTCGGCTAGTATTTTCAGTGCGAGTTCCAGGCTCATAAATATGACGAAGCCGTATTCTGCGATCTAAAAAGGACGATCATGTGTAATAAAAACAGAACACTGCCATTTTAAATTAGTCAGTACAAATTAAAATCGTCAAAACTGTACCTGTAGCACGAAGTTTTCCATAACTCTATACGTGGGAGTCTCAAACATCATTGACAAGCAGGACAAAGTAGTCACCATGATCATCACCCAGTCCAAGTAGGTCACGAGACCCAGAAAATTACTGTTAAAAATATTTTAAGTTTAATTATTCTTCTGAGAAAAGAATTCAATTTTAATTATTCCATTTTCTCGATTATCTAAAGTCAAACTTTTTACTACGTTATAATTATGAATTACTTTTGGTACTTTTGGAGGTCTCCAATATTTTAACGACTGGAAAGTGTCGAAACTCATATGGGGACATTATTTATGGAGACCAACAATAAAAAGAACCCTTAAATGAAATAGGAAAATTAAATGAAATAGTGAGGCAAGCGTGGTAAGTACAGCCAATTCTTTCTAGAGCTGCGGATTAATGCTATTTTTTAGTCATAGCGTCGATTGTAATCTGTCAGGTCACGTACGAAAATGAATCTTTCTAAGGAAAATGTTCGTTCAATAAGTTTCTACAACTTTAGAAGAGACATGACTCGGCTTCAGTGTTTTAAAGAGCTAACTTCATCACTAAACACATATGTGTTTAGTGATGAAGCCCCATGTCTGCAGACTGTCGATCACTGGTATTTAGAATTCCAGCGTGGGCATACATACTGGTGTAAGTGACAAATCTCGCGAAAGACGCCCAAAATACGCCTTCACTGAAGATAACATCATTGCTGTAAAAAATAAATAAATAAATATCTTCACGCAATTCCCAATACAGGGGTAGACAGAGGTTTAGTCTAGACAATTAAGTCCCTTCGACCCACCTTCCACCGAAGATATTTTCGGGACAACGTGACAGGTGGTGAGCCCGTTGCCGTTTTTATGTCCAAGCCAACGATATAATTCGTACATAAGTTTTAGAAAAACTCATTGGTACGAGTCTGCCGTCTGGTGATCGAACTCTTGTTTCGAAATTCCGATCAACCAACCATTCGGCTACCGTGGCTATCATTGCTGTGAGATAACTAACTCTCGAAGACCGTCATGTGACGTATCGGGAGATAGAGGCTCCATTAGGCATATCAGGGACGACGAAAAAAAGAAAAAAAAAAACAAATGTCCTCTCACTGGAAGCTCTTGTAGTGCACTTTCCGCTCGTTGCCGGTGACGGGGTCGCGCAGGCGCGCGTCGTAGCGCGCGTCCACGATCGCGCGGCACACCTTGCGGAAGCGCGACTCGCGCGGCACGATCAGCAGCGGCGTGTCGAACAGCGGGTGGTTCTCGCGCAGGTCCTCCTCGCGCTGATTCCTTCGTTCGTTATCGTACATTGCACACCCGCGCCGAGTTCACTCTTTTTTTTTTCATTATCATTGGAATGGAATGTAAACGAGCTAACAGTGCCATTTACTGTGAAAGGCTTCTTTAGCGCATGGACACTTGCAAGAAATCGTAAATCGACATTGCCGCGTAGTTATCTTTAAGAACTAAAAGTTAAGAATTTCATGATCAAAGTATATATGAGCATTTAAGTAAAGTGCATATGAGCATTTGCAAATAATATAAATTGAAGAAGGTTTTAAATGCATTGTCACCACATACAGCCATTGTCTTATAATATAAGAGACATTTCTGGTTAATCGTAATTATAAAAACGTAAAGTAGACCACTACTGCTGAAGACAGAAAAGGTACCTCCCAAGAAGACTTCTAGGTAGTTTAAACATAACATACGCAAAACTCATACACGTTATATCACTTCTGGTTGACGCGGAGTAATGTAACTTTATGTGGACAGGGAAAGTTTTTTTTAACGTGTCTCTATATAGACACAAATTTTTACTCATCATTTACCCTTTACTCTTATGAGAGTTGATCCCCATGTTGAAAATTAAATTAAGCAGCGTAAGTAACACCACAACTATTTATAGAGTTTCAAAATTATAATAACCTCTACAAGAGTAATTCTAATTTAAAATATAAATAAATATAAATATCTTCACGCAATTCCCAATACAAGTCTAGACATTTAAGTTCCTTCGACCCACCATTTTCGGGATAACGTGACAGGTGGTGAGCCCATCGCTGTCTTTATGTCCAAGCCAACGATATAATTCGTACATAAGTTTTAAAAAAACCCATTGGTACGGCCACTTGAGGATCGAACTCGGGTCTCTTGACTCGAAATTCCGACCACCCAACCACTCGGCTATCGTGACTTTGGAATTGAATATGGAGTTTGGGTTGTGTTGTCGTATAAAAAGTAAACACTGATAGTCCGTGTCAATACCAACTAAGAGCTCCATAGAAAAAAAAAAAAAGAAAAAAAAAACAATATTCAATCCGGCAGGAACAAAACAACGCAGCGGCGGCACCTCCTCATCTCGGCCTGCTGCCGCTTGGCCTGCAGCAGTCGTATGTCGAGGTAGGGTGGGCGCGCGCGCGACGAGGGCACCGCGCGCGAGGCCGCGCCGATGTCGCCGCTCTCCAGCAGGTGCTCGTACGTCTGCTTCAGCTTCAGCGACCCGCTGCGCACCGAGCGCCGGATCGACCGCGTCCCGAACCTGGGCGCGGACGGCGCGCGGCACGTAAGCTACTGTCTTACACTTTACCAAAAAATTTAAACAGTTTGTATGTCTAGGTGGTAAAAGTATATTCAGATTATATTCAAACATAAAATAAATAATAAATAAATATCTTCACGCAATTCCCAATACAGGGGTAGACAGGGGTCTAGTCTAGACAATTAAGTCCCTTCGACCCACCTTCCACCGAAAATATTTTCGGGACAACGTGACGGGTGGTGAGCCCGTCGCCGTCTTTATGTCCAAGCCGACGATGTAATTTGTACATAAGTTTTTAAAAAACCCATTGGTACTGCCACCTGGGGATCGAACTCGGGTCTCTTGACTCTTGAAATTCCGACCACCCAACCACTCGGCTATCGTGACTTAATTCAAACATAAAATTATATTAATCCTAATTTTATTATATTAAAACATGTAAAAGTATTACACATATCGACTGAATCACAAAACCGCAAAACAGATTTGAATAAAATTTGACCTGCACCATTGATTTGTTTTAACGGATTTTGAATTTATAGCTTTGGAGATTTAGTTGTTTATAGATTTTGGTTATTTATAGATTTAGTGAGAGATATGAGCGGGTCTTTATTTCTGTAAACTAAATGGTCCCGTGGGAATTTTGACATAATGTTGAATAAATAATGATAGGCAGATTCAGCTTAATACTTATTCATTACATATTTCTCATCACTAATGTTTGACTTTCGGAATTTGCTATATTTTTGGAATGCTTAACGCTCACCTAATGAAGGCTTCAAATACTGGATAGGTTACATCTTGGTGAAAAATATTTACCGTTTGATTTTGCTTCCACAATTACGACACTTAAGTGTGTTCAGTTAATGACCTTATTTTTCTGGACTATAAAAATGCACTATGATCAAAATAGAAGAAGGTAACAATTCTGCATTGCTGATTATGCATTATTTAAGTTTTAAACATTATGCATGAGCATTAATGTAAGTATTAAAAAAGTTAAAAGATTTTGAAGGAGAAAAGTGAAATTTTATATTCATACTTCTTTTGATCGACGCGTAATTGCTTGGCACTGGATATTGTTCCTTGAGATTTAAGGCCAGACTTTCCACCGGTCGCCAACATAGCAGAGTCTCCAAGCACTAACCGTCGATGGTTATTTGAATCGCTGGAAAAATTAGATCAATTAAAATTTACCAGACACATAAACATTGAAAAACATAGTAAGCTACAACCTTTAACAACAGAAACCTTTACTTTAGAACTAAAACCTTTAAAAAATCTACAATAAAGCAAATAATAAAGAAACGAAACAATAAAGTACCTTGTTCAGTTACATTAATCTGCTACTCATCTGCAAATAAATCCACCAAATGAAAAAACATTAATGAACAGCAAATAAAATAAAATAATCAAAATAAGCGATTCAATCATATACATATAAACACAAGTAACACAAATATTCTCACTTAATGATTGAAGCGACAACATGACGACGCAACGCAGAGCTAGGCCGCTGTGAAGGGGGGGCCACCACAAGAGTTTTAACTAGGCAACGTTTTCGGTATGGAAACGCGATCTTATCAACTCCGATATACTCAATCGCTCGCCGGGAGAGATCGCCAGATCGTACGGTGCCTGCTGCAGCGCCAGTCACACCCGTCTCTTCTTCTCCTTCCACTTCACATACAAATTGTCGCATAAAAGACTCTCGAACCTGAAGGGAATTGAAAAACTAAATATGAAGGAATATATTTTCTTTTTTTAAAATACATCAGTCCCCACTATGCTACAACTGAGTTCGATTCATTAGATATTGCGATCAACTGTGCTTATTTTTTTAATACTATGAACTATAGCTAGTCACGATAGCCGAGTTGTTGGGCGGTCGGAATTTCGAGTCGAGAGACCCGAGTTCGATCCCCAGGTGACAGTACCAATGAGTTTTTCAAAAACTTATGTACGAATTTCATCGTTGGCTTGGACATAAAGACGGCGACGGGCTCACCACCTGTCACGTTGTCCCGAAAATATCTTCGGTGGAAGGTGGGTCAAAGGGACTTAATTGTCTAGACTTGACCTCTGTCTACCCCTGTATTGGGAATTGCGTGAAGATATTTATTTATTTATTTATACTATGAACTATTATACTAAATAGTTTCTGGATTAGTTAATTTAAATTTATGAAAAAATAGACCATTTATTAAAATTTATAAATTAGCATGTAGCAGCTTGGTCACCAAGGATAACAAACTTACTTATAAGATATAAGCAAATCAAGTCAATGTTAGAGTTTGGTAGGTGGCTTAAAATTATTAGAGACAAAAAAACACGAATATTTAGTTGAAAAGTCTGATTAATTACTAAAATAATATTTAATCATCATGACAAGTTGTAAGTCCACAGATCTTTGCGAAAATATTTTACGTAAAGATTGTGTTTCTTAAAGAAATGTAGATAAGAAAGTGAAAAAGAGACAAGTAGCTGGATACAGCGAAAAGAACTCTGCAGACATAAAACTTTTATCCCACTTAAATTTAGTTTACCTTAGGTAAATTGAAATCTCCAGGAACTTTGTGTAACTTTGTCATTTGTGGGCTATCAGGGAATTTTTCAAATATCCTAAGCCTAAAAGGTAAGGTCTCTTTAATTTCTGCGCTTTGCTGGCGGTACCTCAGTTGTTTCAACTTCTTTATATCTTCATCTAATTCCAGATTGTCTAAAATTACTGCAACGAAGAGTGACAACACTATCTGAAATTTGAGTTTAATTTAGTTATAGCCTACATTAAGAAACAAGTATTACGCGAAACTATTATTTTTATTTCTTACCAGCGTTACAAACAAGTGATACAAAATGAAGTATATGGCAACAAGTGGTGTTAAAGTTTGGCTCGTTCGCACCATTGTCTCATCCATTACCTCCACCCACGCTTCTTGTGTTAAAATTTGGAACATAGACATAAATGCCTGTAATGTAGAATACACTTGTGCTGTATTAATAAGAAAGTTTCATCAGAGTTTTTTGTAATAGCGTAAACTTAAGGAAACTAAAAAAAAAACAGGATAACATTAAAAGCTAAATAAAGGTCGCAGTTGGTTAGATACTACATTTATAAAATCAGCAAATCAAAGCTCATTAATTCCTTTAATGTAATAAATCTTACCTCTGGAAATGTCTCGAATTTAGTAAATTCACAGAGGAAACAAAACAGCTGCATTGAGATTGAAGAACTTATTATCAATAAACACATCGTAAATATTATAAGGCTGCCCAACTTCTTGCCCGGTCCGAAGATTTTATAAACGAAGCCTTCTAACAGTGGTGATGCTTTTATTAACCGGACAATTCGGAGGACCTTTAACAATAAAGTATTTACTAAAATATAAATAAATATATTATATTACAAAATTTCAATCTAAAATTCAATCAGTACCTCATATGGTTAAAAACTAAATTTACACTCATAAACGTCATCTGCATGTCATAGGGCCTCTCCTGTAATGAGTATTCACCATGATCACTATATTTAGCAAGTGGATTGGAGATGTCCTCTATCTTTTTCTTTTTCGATGGAATAGTTTTTGTCTGTGTCATCATATGAGGATACTGAGCTTATGATAACAACCACTGCACTCGTTTACGGTTAGGAGTTAGATAATAAATACGGTTTCTTGTATTTACGAGCACATAAAATATTAACAATTATTTACGGAAATCAGTGTGATTTCTCAATTTACTTGATTAAAAGTAATTAGCAATTGGATTCTACATGTTTTAACACGACTCTGCGCGCGTCACCAATAAGTTATTATAATATAAACATATAGGTTACGAATGAATAATTGGATTTTCTGCATCCAATATATTCATTGTTCCCGATAACATAAAACCGGAAGAACAAAGTATCTCCTAACATACTTATTACAGATCTTAGATTTCGAACATGGTAGTGAACACAGATATTTCTCTACAGAATCTAAAACAAGGATAAAACAGCTCACGCATACGAGAACAACATTGATGACTTATTGCTAAGATACATACGAGGGGAGGTCAAAGTAGGCAGAAATTGCCGACTGGACTTCTTCATTGTCGTAATTTTTATTTTCACCCAGCTCTTCCTTCGTTTTTGGAAATAAATAATAGTCACTAGGAGCATAGTCTGGAATGTAGGGTGGCAGGTAGGTGGATTCAGTAATTCGAAGCCGCAACGGTGAATGGCAGCCGTGACAACATGGCACGCGTGAACAGGTGCGTTATCGTGCAAAAAGACCACACCTTTTGACAGTTTTCCTCTTCTTTTTTCCTTGAAGGCTTCTTTCAATCTTTACAGTAAGGAAGCGCAGAACTGGCCCGTTATAGTAACACCACATTTTTATAATCGATCATTAAAATTTCTTCAAAAGCAAAATTCCAAAAGACAGTTGCCAATATCTTTCCGCCTGTTAGTGCCACTTTGAAATTCTTTGGTGGAGGTGTGCATTTTTATGCCACTACATCGACTCTTGCTTTCACTCATGTTCATAGTGGTACTTACTTATCTTCACGCACATTCCCTGACGGGGTAGCTAGAGAGAACAGATCGCCAAGTTTTACGATCCTTACATACTTCTTTCACTTCATTCAGATTTATCATTTTCTTCATACATGCACGACGAGGTATCCGAGTACTCTTGACCTTGCCCTCTTCGAGCAATTTGCTCACATGGTCTTCGAAAGTTAGTCTCGGCCTACCTCGACCCCTTTTAATATTAACTTTCGCGCTATACATTTTCTTCACTATTTGGTCTTCACTCATTCGCTCAAGGTGCCCAAACCATCGAAGCACGCCCTTATCAGTTTTTGTGACAAGGTCATCTTTCAAACCTTCCATATTGCGAATCTCTTCGATTCGCTTTCGGTCGGCCATGGTAAGGCCGCACATTTTACGAAGAGATCGCATCTCCACTGCATTCAACCTGCTTTTATGCTTCTTCTGGCATACCCAGGTTTCGCTGCCATATAACAAAGTCATACCCAGGTTTCGCTGCCATATAGCCGAGTGGTTGGGTGGTCGGAATTTCGAGTCAATAGACCCGAGTTCGATCCCCAGTTGGTAGGCTGAGTTGACCAATGAGTTTTTCAAAAACTTATGTACGAATATCGTTGGCTTGGACATAAAGGCGGCGATGGGCTCACCACCTGTCACGTTGTCCCGAAAATATCTTCGGTGAAAGGTGGGTCGAAGGGACTTAATTGTCTAGACTCGACCTCTGTCTACCCCTGTATTGGGAATTGCGTGAAGATATATATTTTTTTTATAACAGTCAGTACCAACACTGCGTTATATATTGCAAGGCGTGCACTTTTCACTACACCTTGCCTTTTGACTAACGAAGTCAGGGCACCATTGACTTCGTTCCCGGTAGCGACACCCCTGTCCAACTCTAAATCACATCTTCCATCCCGGCTAAACGCACTCCCCAAGTATACAATTTGTTTTACTTGTTCTAGACAATCCTGATTTACCCATATTTCACACTTCGTTCTTTCTTCGTCTCTTTCAAATACCAGAACCTTAGTTTCATAGTGGTGAACCCAGGTTTCATATTCAGTAACGATCTGGTCCATAACTTCTTCCGTTCTCTCTCCACAGAACTCCAAAAACTGACGAAAACACTCGACACGTTTTTTATTAGCGTGAGCATTTTTGGAACCCATCTTGCACTGACTTTTGTCATACCAAGATGATGATGTAGGATATTTAAAATAGTTAATTGACTCAGGCGTTTTGCGGAAATTCATTGTAAAGTTGTTATTGAAACAATTACTTCGCAACCCTCCGCATGCAAATATAAAAAGTTATATGTTACCTGGTCCGAAAAGAAAAGAAAAGATGTGATGCCTTGTTTTGAGGCGAAACACGTGTCGCGTTTTCGGTGGTGGTATATGTTACCTGGTTTGAGTGTAGTGGTGGTGGTGGTGCATACAGTGGAATTAGTGCATCTGTGGGAGGGAGGGTGGTGCTCTTCTTCTCTTCGGACCAGGTAACATATAACTTTTAATATTTGCATGCGGAGGGTTGCGAAGTAATTTTTTCAATAACAACTTTATATTTAAAATAGTTGATTCGGACGCTCCAACCAATTCTGCAAGTTGTTTCTTCTTAAGCCGGGCATCTTCCTACAATTTTTTCTATTTTTTCGACGATTTACGGCGTGGTGGCCAAATGGCTGTCAGCAGCGGGGGTTGTCTTCAATGGACTCTCGTCCTTGTTTGAAAATACCATGCCACTTGTACGTGTAAATCATGGTTTTACCAGGGGCAGAGTCCGCATAAACCGCTAACATCTTTTGGAGAATAAACTTTGTCTTCAAACAAACAGCCGATTTTACTTGCTTAGAAAATTGAACACCGCTCCGTTGTTAAGTTCCTTAAACTTAACAACGGAGCGGTGTTCAATTTTTTTGTAGGTCGATAACTCAAAAGTCCTAATGAGTACATAATGAGTTGCTCAACTAGTGCCTATCTGGACGAGAATACTTACTTCCACCAACCCCTTCATTCCGCGAACTTTTGACCGCCCCTGTATATCTTACATCCCATAGGATGTAATTACAAATACAACATATAATGATGTAACAATGTTAAATATATTCAGTACCTGAAAATAAGTAAACCCAGACATGTACAGTTGCGGAATTATATGAATGGTGGTTCCAACAGCCAAGAGTAATTCGAATTTGTGGACTGAATGCTTGAAATATCCTTTCCAACCCAAACACCATATTTTTATTAATGCTTCTAAATCCAAAAAGATAGTGAATGCAATCTGTAACAAAATCGACAATAATTTTGTAACGATTTTAACGAAATTTTAGTCTTAATGTTTAGTTTAGTACTAGTGAAAATAATATTAACTTAAAGAGAAAAAAACTTTTTCTCTTTAATTTAATAACATACAGGTTCAGCATAAATATGCTTTAAAAATGAATAAAATTGCATAATAAAAATAATATAAACCTCAATATAGTAATACTTTTCATAAAAAAATTCTCTAGGATTGTCATCATGTTTGAAATTCATTGTAGCTGTTATAATTCCATTTGCTAGTACAACACCCATCACTAGAAGACGAAAATATGCTGACCGTAACATTTTGTGGAATATTTCTGGAGCACTTCCTGCAAACAATAATTTTTTTTTTATTTGAGAAAATTTTAAAAATACATAACTGAAATAGACTGAAATTCACCTGAATGTTTATTCTCATCAATAGTTACGAGTTTCCAGCCATTATCATCACCAGTGAAAAACTGTGTTGTACTACCTTTTGTTATTGGGTTTCTTACACCCCACATTTGTTGGAATTGAACCCTAATTTCATTAAATGTTTCAGTTATTACGGCTATAAAAACATTCTTGACTAACCAAGCCAGGAAAAATATCATTGTGCTGAAAAAGAATACACAGATGCGCATAAAATGAGGTCATTTGTAGGAAAAACATTAAAGGCGAAACATTCCTTTACAAAAAAAACAAGCTCACAAACATAATCCCAGTACTGGGCTGTCTGAGGTACATATATTTACTTCTAAATTTTTTATACTCAAAAGTTTCAATAAGTTACATTTAATAATTAACTTATTTTCACCAGTAAATACATACAATCACGCCTCTCCCAAAGACCACTTCTTTCCACTTGCTACAATCCTTACATACTTGTTTCGCTTCGCCCACTTTCATTATTCCCTTCATACATGCTCTGCGGTTAAGGGTACTTTTGACCTGGCATTTTTTCAGGACGTCCCTGATTTGGTCTCGATACGTCCGCCTAGGTCTTCCCATTCCTAAACTTCCATTCACTCTCGCCTTATACACTTTTTTCGTCAATCGTTCTTCGTTCATTCTCCCGACATGGCAAACCATCTCAGCATACCTTTCTCAATTTTAGTTACTAAATCTTCTTCCAGAACACAACGTTACCTTATGTCACTATTCCTTATCTTACCACTCAGTCTTACCCAACTTTACATACATGAGTGTCAGAATCAACACCCCCTCATGAACAGCCAAACGAGCCTTGTTAGACCTTCCACCTGCTCTTAAAGAAGTGCAATGCTCAATTCATCACGTTTCCTGCATTTACTCTTCTTTTAATATCACTCTCACATTTTCCATATCTTGTAAACTTTGAACCCAGATACACAAATTCATTCATCTGTTCAATTTGTTCATCTCCAATCACGATACTGCAGTCTGTCACTGCCTCATCTCTTTCAAACACCATCACTTTCGTCTTCTTTACATTCATCTTCATACTCTTTTCTAAAAGCTCCACTCATAGCAGTTACCATCTCATGTAGCTCTTCGGCCGAAATCGCAAGTAATACTTGGTCATCAGCATAGAGAAAGTATTTGACAAGTAACTCATTCTTTCTCAACCCACTTTCATTCTCTTTTAAATCTGTCAAGCATATTATCATGAACAGATTAAACAGACACGGTGACGCTACACATCCCTGTCTTACACCTTTTTCGATATTTTTCAATGCTTTTACTATTTCATCCATGCTTTTCTCACTTTCATCAACATTTTGTAATGCTCCCATCTCGAATCCTGATTGTACTTAGCTCCAAGGTAGAGGTTTTACCTCTGGTGGTTTTGATGGATAACTTCATGCATCCCCACATTATAGTTCTTTCTTCCTTTCCTTCTTTTAACTACCTTTTAAGGTATGAGGTATGAGGTCCCACAAATCTTTAACAATCACACACCACAATCTTCTATGCCTTTAAAACTTTCTTTCAGTCTCTCTACATAATTTTACTCTGTCCGAAACACTCATAGGCTCAGCCCCACAGTGTAGCCACCATTTAAAGAGGCCACACGTTTGGTAATTTGACCTTTTTTCACCAGTAAATTGATCTTTTTTTTTTCTTTACACAGTTTTCTGTATTGGGAAAGGCAATGACAATGTGTAAACTCGCTTTATGCTAACTAAGCTTATTTGAGACAACATAAAAGGTGGTGAGCCTATTGCCATATTAATATCTTGTTATGCCATATAATGTATCAAAATTCAAACCTAGAGCATTATAAAAATTCAAAATGGAGTTAATATAAATCTTACCTAAAATAAAGAGCAGATCTCCATGCTGGCAAGGAATCAATAGCCCTATACATTATAAAAACCCAACCTTCTTGTGAAGATGCTTGGTAAACAGTAAATAAACTGGTAGCTATAAAAAAAATTACATTATAAAAACCGAAATATATTCAAAATAAATTAATGCAACTCTAAAATTTGTCATACCAAACTCTTCAAATCCATTAAAGCCCATTATGTATTTGGATAAATTTAATTTTATACATTTCATTCCTGCTGGACACTGATAACCAGAGTTTGGTTCAGGTGAACAAAACGTATCAGGAATAGCGAGTGAGTTTATTGTTATTTCACTGGAAAATAAATTATAATAAGTTATAACTATTTAATTTTTTATATTTCTTCAAACAGGAGAATGCTATGTCCTGCAGTGGACTTTACAGGTTGTAATGATGATTATGAAGCATAATATTTCATAGCTGGAGTAAATATGTTTTGTGTATATATTCTAGTATAGCAGAGGAAAAAAAACACTTGAGCGTATTAGTTAGGGTTGAAACCAAGGTCTGGAATACATAAAAGGAAGTTTAAGATAACTTGCATTATTTAACACTTCACATCTCACAACTTGACACATGTTAATTATTTCATTTAATGTCATTAAATGAAGTACTTACTTTGGATCTGTATTGTTTCTAACACAGTGATGGGTTAATTCTCCAAAGAACTGCACACCCAATAAACTATAAAGTGACATGAAGAAAAGAAAAAATAATGTAACATTGTAAATTTGCTGACTTGATCTCCTGTAATTTAAAAAATAAATGCTTTAATTTATAAGAAGAATATCAAAGCTATTTCATAGTAAAAAAATGTAAATATTAAGCCCATGGCCTATACCCAGAAATGATAAATTGATGGAGATAGTAACTTCCCTTACTTTTCCATAAAATTACTTCCTCAGACTCAAAATGAATAGTTAATCAAAATAATTGCATATTTTTACATTTTAATTTATTAAAAAACAAGTTTTTCAAAACAACTTTATAAGATTTATAGAATTTTATCTTAACTTACTTAAAAATTTGGTTGATTCTTGACTTTGGCATTGAGAATTTCAGAAACACTCGTAAAAACCGTATCATAATTAATGGTCTGGGGGCTCTGAGTATACTGAGATAGCTATATCTTGGCACAATTCCAGTCAATTCAAACATCTGCAGCAAAACTGATACCCAAAGGAAAAACACCATAGAAGCATCAAATTGGCACCAATGATCCTTTAGGTATGCAACATCACCCTAAAAAATAATACCTATTAAAATCAACAAAATTTGTAGCCAATAAAATAAATATATAAAGTATATACCCTCAATATTCCTCTTATATGCATTTTTGCTATCATTTCTGCAGTAAATAACAGGGTAACACAGCAATCCACTACAAATGTTGTAACTTGTAGATACGGATATTTTTCGAAAGATTTTGGTGTATTTAGCGACACTGACATTAAACTTAAGAGAGCACAAAACCTTAAAATTCGACGGACCCATAACTGTAACAATAAGAAATTATTTATCACAACTTTTAACGAAAACAATAGGTTACAAAGTTATAATATTGACCTTATTCACCCATTCGATGTCAGCACTTTCATTGAGTGATTCCTCTGGACCATAATCCGCTAGTATTTGTTCTCCTTTTAAACTTTGTTTCCGTCCCAACATTTTGAACAAATTGTGCGATATTTTGATGAATTACCTATGTACAAAAGTAATAAAAATAACTTATGCACATCTCTCCGCCTTCGAATAAATACTTTTCCAAAACCTTTGGATTGTTTACACACATTGAAGTTTCAATTACAATTCAGGGTAACTTTTAATGTAATAATTATAAATAAATATGTAATGAATAGCTTTTATATTGGTAATAAATATTGATTTTATTTTGAATTTTGACCTGACATTGACACTTATTAATCAGTTATATATGTATTATCTATGCTTATTAATTCAACAAGAAACAACCAAAGAGTTTGTACTCATACACATACATTATCTTCGCCAGACTTCGAATCCGAAGAATTAAAGACCGAAGAATACAATCTGCCATTTACTTATACAAAAAACTACAGAAAGGTGTAAGACAAGGTGATGTGATATCTGATAGCCGATAATCTTTCTCTAGCGTATCCTCTAACAAGCAAATTAGGGGTAGACCCGCTCTTCTTTTTACTTCCGTATATTCAATCTTTTTCTTTCACAGCTTCAATTACTTCCTTGAAAGCCAGGATGTTCTGGCCTAAAGGTCTAGATACCAGGCCATAAACTCCAAAAAAAAAACATGTAGATAAAGTGTTTTTTTGGTCACTACAGCTCACATACAATTAGCAACTTAAACATTACTGACACAAAATTATGGTGAAACTGAGAACTAACAAAAATACCTAAAGCAAATCAATCGAAAGTGAAATAGCTGTTTAAATAAAAAATATATATTGTCTTGTGTATTTTCTTTTAATTTTTTTGATTCGTTATTTTTTGATTAGATTACCATCAGAAACTAAAGACCTATGTGGTGTTGCTTTTTGAGACTGTTTTTTTAAATTTTGTTTTGGCGATATATACTACGAGGCGGAACCTATTTATTATATTAATCATATCTATGTGATTTATCATGAATTTTTTTATTCTATATTATACGGTTTTATCTGTGCATTATACGGTTTTCGTCAAAGAGTCTATTATCAGTACATTTGTTGGCGTGTTCGTGTTGACGTTTAATGGTATCTTAGCAACCGGTCGAGCTGATAAATAGCGACATAACGAAGAGAATAACTATAACGTAGTGATTAATACACTTTGGAGAAAAACAATGTAAAAACTACGTACCCTCGTCTCTTTTGTTACAAAATTATATTCACCACTACCCAACTTTTAGTCTCCCAAAAGAAATCATACAGACTAAAGTGCTCTGTTGATACCAAAGGAACTGTTTGTACAGTAGGATTGGAGACAAAAGCTTGTAGTTATGGTGTATGTGCCCTGTGAACAAAATATTGTGCAATATAAATCACGATCAAATCTTATATTATAAGAATCTCATATTTAACCTTATAATATAAGTGTTCATTAGACTTGTATTGTTACTGAAAAGTTAATACCTTAATGCGTATTGTATGTTTTTAAATTGAAAAAGAATGCATAGAAATTGCTATTTAATTAATATAATAAAAGTTTGCTATAGTAATTATTGATAGGAACCCATCAGGTGTTTGCTGTTTATAAATACAACCAACCAACCAAAGCATATTGAAAATGTTTATTTATATGAGTAAAAAGGTACTTTTGGAATAAGAAGAATAAAGTAAAATTAGATAGTTTATTTACTTGTATGTAACTTTATTATAGATTGCAATACCAAAACAATCAAGTGTAACTTGTATATCATGGAATCAATCATCAGGGTACATAGCTGTAGGAGGAGAAGATGGAATGTTAAAAGTTTTAAAATTGGAGTCAGGTAAATAAATTATAAAAGTTCTGAGTTGTTAGTTATTTGCTAGTGCTATCAGCAATAGCCCTTGTAAAGCATGACAATTATGGCAAATTTTTCATCTAAATAGGCTGTCCTACAGTGGTTTTATGTACATTTGAAGCTTGTTTAATAGCAATACTTCAAATAATTTAATAATTTGAAGTTTATTATCTTTTTTATTTTCTTACTTATCTTCATACACATTCCCTAATGGGCAGCCAGAGAGACCATATTGCCAAGTTTCACCTCATTTGCTTCTCTCAAATTCATATTTTTTTTCATACATGCATGTCTTGGTATCAAAGTGCTCTGTACTCTCTCTTCTTCAAGCAATTTGCTCATATGGTTTTTGTAAGCTAGTCTTGGTCTACTGGACACCTTTCAAATACACTATATATTTTCTTCACCATTTGGTCTTCACTCCTTCAAGCTATTCAAGCTCAAAAGTTGTATCAACAAAGTGTACACCATTGTGAATGTTATAACAATCATCATATGTACTAGGAGAGGTAAGTGTCAATTCAATTATAGATGCAAACCACAATTTTATAAAATAGCAACAACAGCTTCCTTTAGGAGCATTTAAAAACTAATAACATACAATTAAAAAAACCTTAAGTTGATACACCAGAAACATTTTTTATTATAAACTATATAGGTACATGCAATTAAAAAAACCTTAAGTTGATGCACCAGAAATTTTTTTTATCATAAACTATATAGGTACATATGTAAGGTTATCTAACTAAATTACAAAGTTGAGGTAAACATTACTTTAATTAAAAATTGTCTTCTAAACTATAGTCTGATGTGAATAGATTTTAAAATTATAGTTTATTAGAAAAAAATATCTTGAGATATTCCTATCCAATCCAGAACTCCTATCCAGAGCTTTGGTGGTGGCATTGACACTTAAATTTTGCAAAGTACTGTTGCATGAACATACTCAAGCACATCAGATATTGATAGCATCAATGTCCTACATATTTTCAATAATGTATGTATGTTAATCTGATCATTTGCATGATGAACATAATTAACTGCAAAGCTCAGGAAATAGCATGCCAATAAGAAAAGTGTATTGTTTTTAAACTAGAATACTTTTAAAAAATGCTCAAAAAAATTCAAAACCTTATTAATTAATTAATGATCATTTTCTTGATTGACAATTGAATTATTTCCTTCAAAATAAAAAAAATCAATTAGCCACATTTGAGAATGTCGTTTTTTTACTACTTTGTAGTTCTCCCCTTTCTTTATGTCACTCTCTAATTATCAGATTAGTGGAATATACATATAGTATATTCCACTAATCTGATAATTAGAGAGTAAGGAATTATACTATAATATATTTTAGAATACAATTTTAAGCCCCAGAAAAAGCATGAAAGATTAGATTTATGACCGGTAACTACTATGATAGATTTTCTATTTACTAGATAAGACCTAAACCAGTTCAATAAGTTGCCAGATATTCTAAGTATCAAAAGCTTATTCAGTAACATTTCATGATTCACTTTATCAAAAGCCTCGCCAATGTCGGCATAAATAACATATATCACTTGTCCTTGGTCAATAGCTTCAGCATGATCTGATGATTATTGATCTATATGGGTATATAGTCACGATAGCCGAGTTGTTGGGTGGTCGGAATTTCGAGTCGAGAGACCCGAGTTCGATCCCCAGGTGGCAGTACCAATGAGTTTTTCAAAAAACTTATGTACGAATTTCATCGTTGGCTTGGACATAAAGGCGGCAATGGGAATTGCGTGAAGATATTTATTTTATGGGTATATAGATATATAGTGTGTTACAGAACTGGCATCATCACGTTATAAAGGTATCACGAGGGCGTTCTCCCAGTCATTAGGAAAACTCCCGGAGCTAAGAGATTTATTTATGACTAGCAGCCCCCGCAGCTTGGCCCACACTTTAACACTTAACGCGGAACCCTAATTATGTTTCAAAAATAAAAGTAGCCTGTTACTCCTTATAATATTAGCTATCTGTCAGTGAAAGTCCTGTTAAAATCGGTCCTGCCGTTTCAGAGATTTTTGTAAAAAAATGTTATTTTGGTCTATGTGCCGTTAAGTCCTTTCGACCAACTTTTCACCGAAGATATTTTCGGGACAACGTGACAGGTGGTGAGCCCAAGCCAAGTCCAAGCCAACGATAAAATAAAAAACTGGTATTTTAATATTACAAACAGACACTCCATTTTTATTTATATGTATAGATAATGGAAAGTGGTATTGCCATTTCACATGCACATTTGACAGCAAAAATAAAGGGTATCTCAACCGATCCCGCTCCTTTCGTAAGGTCAAGTCTTTATAATACCCTGAAAACCTGATCATTAGTAAAAATTAATATAACCAGAGAATTTGTAGTTCGGAGAACTGTTTCGCAAAAAGGTCTAATTCATGTATTGTAATAAATGTATCTCTGAACGTGTAGTTGCAACATTAATATCAGAGATCATTAGAGCTGGATAAGTAGTACTGTCTCTTCTTTTGTGTTTAATAAACGTCCAAATTAACTTAAGATTTGCAACTATTGACTGATATTTTCTCATAGTCCGATTTATAGAAATGAAATTTAACATCACTTTTTCATATAAGATTTTCAGGAACACTAGGTGTAATACAAAACTGAGGTTGATGCAAGGAATCAACTACTGAAAGTGGGTTTTGACAAACTTCTATCTGAAAGATGGAACCTTTTTTGGTATTCATCCCTAGTGTATGCTTCATGAAGTTTTCAGCTTTGGATGCTACAGACCGACTGTGGTTCTGGTACCGCCGTTCGGAAGCGCCAACCTACTAATAGACTCCTAAGTCTAGTAATCCCTTAATCACCAAACATTACAAACTCCAAATCATACGTTGGTCAAGCGGTGCTAACCTACCCATTCGAATCATCTCATACCACAATTCACTCTCTCGCGCTCGTTCTTCGGGACTTCGGACCATATTGCTAAAGCCCGTCCAGGGGACTCCTCAGTGCCACTGCCCGTCCGTTTGGTCTCCGACAAAAACACGACATTTAATTTTCTCTCTTTAATTATTTCAATCAACTCATTAGTTTTATCTTCCACGTCTCCTCTAACATGCCACGTGGCAACTCTGCATTCCGTCCTCATTCTTCCGCGGTGTCGAGTTATGGGTGACTGGTGGCGGTCCCCTTCAACGCTTTGCGCGTTGAATTACACCAACGGGGACGAGCGAGTGTGCTTTGTCTTGGGGGGGCAACCCTAACCCTCGTTGGCATGGGTGCGCAGCTGTGTAGAAATGCAAACTTCAAAAGGCCTTGCGGGGGTCGCAACGAGCACGCTTCTATATTTCCCAAGTTAATTTTCCTTAATGTATCATAACTTTTTTAATACTGTTTATTTTTAGGAGGAGGAGGAAATCTGTCCATGAATTTGACGCTGGAAGGACATACAGGAAACCTAAAAGTAGCTATATGGAATGAAGTTTTTCAGAAACTCACAACTAGTGATGAGCATGGTGTTATTATTGTATGGATGCTTTATAAGGTTGGATGTCTCAACATTGTTTTTATTTAGATTGTCCCTAAAACTTTTTAACTTGAATTTTGATAATTTATTTAAGGGTTCCTGGTATGAGGAAATGATAAATAATCGAAATAAATCTACAGTGGCAAGTATGGCATGGGGGTCAGATGGGCAAAAAATTTGTATTGCCTATGAAGATGGTAAGAAGTAATGTTTTTTTATGCTAGTAATTTTACTTTCTCGTATTAAAATAGCTTTTTACCCAGTCAGAGATAGCACCAATATTATGTAGATTAAATTAAAAAATAATTGTTTTAACTATTTCATAATAATAATAATAATAATAAAATATCTTCACGCCATTCCCAATGCAGGGCTAGACAGAGGTCTGGTCTAGACAAATTTCGTCACTTCGACCCACCTTCCATCGAAAGCATATTTCGGGATCACGTGACATATGGTGAGCTCGTTGCCGTCTTTATGTCCAAACCAAAGATATAAATCGCATATAAGTTTTTGAAATAACCCATTGGTACGATGGTCGGAATTCGAACTAGTGACTTCTCTTCCTTACGGTGGCATAGCTCTTCCTCCAAGCCACCATGTCCTGCACGCATCAGTTGAAATTTTAAACTTTTCTCTTTTAGTTACGTCTATTATTAGCGACAAATATCGTGATATTTTAACTTTCAGCTCAATGTCCGTAACTTTACAGTTAGAAATATTATAACGATAACGCTATCTACACCTATTACGCTATTATGCAAAATTGCATAACAAATGCAATTTTTAAAGAATATAAGTTACGCTGAACTTTTTGTTATTAAATTAAAGACATAATTAAAAAAAGTTAAAACTTTAATATTTATCTTTAATTTAGTGATAAAAAGTTCAGCATAACTTATAAACATACATACATACATACATACATACATACATAAATAGGGACAACATCACATACATTGCACTGATCCCAAAGTAAGCAGCTTAAGCACTTTTATTATTGAATCAGAACCAAAGAAGGTACTACAAACACCCAGAACCGAGAAAATGTAAAAAAAGTGTTTTCTATGTTGACACGACTGGGAATCGAACTTGGACCACAGAGCTTGGGACATCATGAAAATCGGTGTGAGGGTACCTATTACCATTATGATCAATTAACTATGCGAGGCCCGAGCATAGCTTCGGCAAGGCAAAAAAATGTTTCGCAATTTGTTTTATTGATTATACACAGCCCTTATCACAAACTATTCGAAACTTTTGTATTGGATTCGATTACGAGTTTCAGATAAATTTTAATTTCGAATTTTCGACTATTTGGCTATAAACATTATTATTATTTTTCTATTATGCCCCTTATTATCACATTGATTAAACTTACAGGTGCTGTTATAGTAGGATCTGTGGATGGGTCTCGCGTTTGGGGTAAAGACATTAAAGGTCCAGGTTTGAGTGCTGTTCAGTGGTCACCAGATAACACACTTTTGCTTTTTGCATTGTCCAATGGTGAATTACACTTATATGATGACCAGGGAAATTTTATTGTAAGTTAATTTTGTTATGACTAAGAAAATTTTATATCACAAAATATGGTTAAAAATACCATTATAATTATTATTGCAATGTATTAATTTTGAAAAGAAAAGGTTATCTTATTTGATATATATTACGCTCCTCATGTGACGTCGTCCCAAAATACGCTCATTGTCGCAAAATGCATGAAGTTAAAAAATATCGATACTACGTATATTTTTGCTCAATATATGATTAATCTTTTTTAGATGCCTGTAGCAAATAACGCTGTTTCGGGATCTATGGAAATTATATCTATGCATTGGTATCCCGGAAGAACACCAACCAATAGACCAATTCTAGTTATTTGTTATGGAAGTGGTCAACTTTTACTAATGAAGAATTGTATAGAAGAGGGTATAAGATGTTTTATTTTTATTTAAACTATGCATTCAACCAAAATGGTCTCACACTTTGTAAACATTCTCTTGTCACTCCCATAATTGACTTAAAAATGGCAGAATTCTAATAAGAAGAAGATGAATCGTACACTTACAGTGCTATTTGTTTCTATAATACTAAATTGAAAGTAACATATAAAATTGTAGCTAGAATATTTCGGTATGTTGTCCCAGACAGAGAAGAAATCTTGACTAATGTGTGAATTTATTTAAACACGCGTCTTATTAACCGCCTTCAAAAAGGAGGAGGTTCTCAATTCTATTAGTATATTTTTTTTAGAAAGCGTTGTTGTCGAAACTAATATGACTGTCATCGATTGTCACTGGAATCATAATGGAACTGTATTAGCAGTCGCTGGCTGTACTAAAGATCAAGCAAATGTCGTTCAATTTTTCAGTGCTTATGGTGAGGTAAGAATTAAGCATTGGTTTATTTCATGCATTACAGCCTGTAAAAATCCACTGCAGGTGTTTTGGCCTTTTCCATCAGTATGATTAACCATAATCATCCTTAGCAAGCTTACCAAAATTGTCAGTATTCAAATTTTTAAGTAAATGGTATA
This sequence comes from Sericinus montela, assembly GCA_029286605.1. Classification (NCBI taxonomy): domain Eukaryota; kingdom Metazoa; phylum Arthropoda; class Insecta; order Lepidoptera; family Papilionidae; genus Sericinus; species Sericinus montela. Next base: position 11,598,598 of record JAGSMR010000012.1, on the reverse strand, counting down.
TTCAATGGTATATACATTTTTTTATACCTTTTAGTTATTTTTTATTTATTTTCGATAATTTTATATAAAAAAACTGAGAATGAAAAACAGTGGTTTTTATGAATTTACATTTGTTTTAGATTGGCCAAAAAAGTTATAAATGTGGTGTCTTTGCCACATTAATTTTATTATTCTAAAAACATAATGTCGTTAATCCCTGAATAATTCCTCATGCTCTTTATTTATTTTACATTTATTAAAAATAAAAATCTTGAACAAAAAATATTTTTTTTTATTTTTACATTAAAATATTATTTAATTTAGACTTTATTTCATAAAGCTAGGTCTGGTAATTTTGTAGATATTGAAGATTTTCCAAATGACCCTTTGCTTTGAGTTCTAGTGTAGACAGTTACTATGTCACCCATTTCTGTCATTGAACTGCAGCACAATTGTATTGGTGTTCCTATTTAAAAGAAAAAGAGCCAGTTTAAATACGAACAATATGATATTGCAGAACATAGGCTTCTCCCATACGAGAGTGTTTGTTATTGTCGCCACGCCAAGGCAAGCGTAGTTTCGATCGTAGTACCAGACTGCTTGCACCTTAGACACCAGTTTGCTGAATTTTGAAGTGGTGTTTTTCGTGTTGGTTATCCCGCCAGGTAGGCTCGTACCAATGGGTCTTTTCAAAAAACTTCGTACGATTTACATCGTTGGCTTGGACATAAAGACGGAGACGGGCTGTCACGTTGTCCCGAAAACACCTTCGGTGGAAGGTGGGTCCAAGGGACTTAATTGTCTAGACTAGACCTCTGTCTACCTCCTCTAGACCTCTGTCTACCCTCTGTATTGGGAATTGCGGGAAGTTATCCCGCCAACTGTCAGTAGCCAATTACATTTTCAAGGCGTCCATTTACATTTTCATTCATATACCGTAACCACACAGTATTTATCATATTCATTATTGGACATTATGTCGAAACCGTCCATTTTTAAAGAAATTACACATTTTAGCACATCAGAACCCTGCGAGTACCAGGCGGATCGATGAGAGCATTATCTTGGGAGCGACGTTCCCTACGACTAGCCATAGCCATTGACTCTTTCATATACTTTGCCAATGTAAAACCTGATCATAAATACGCATACTACGGGAACACTTTGGCTTTTGTTTCCAACACGGACACTGTCACTTTTTGGGATACAGTAACTCATCAGGTATTTTTATTGTAGTGTTATAGTTAGAATTAAGTAACTTATGGTTAGAATTAAGTCTCAATCAATTACTATTAATTTCAGTCATGGATAAATCATATTCCTGACGTTGTTGATATGTATGGAGTAGAAGAGTACTGTATCATAGCTACATTAAGTAATTTAATTATATCAAACCAACAAGGAATTCAATGTGATGGTGAGTGTTTTTAATACTATTTGAAATATCGTACAGTATTAATGACTAATTTAAAAATAATTTCTATTTCTTATGCAGCAAAATCTATTTCAATGCCCGTTGTGAGTGTATCAGTCAACAGTAAAGCTATCGCTGTAGTAGCTTCCAAGGAATCTTTCTTAATATGGAAGTTTTCTACACCTTACAGACCTCGTAAGTGTTTCATATGTTATATGTTTGTACTTAAAAAGTTATTTTAAAATGTTTGTGTATACCCTGCTTTAAAAATTCGCTTTCTGTTTAGCTTTTTAAAATCAATGTTATTATATTTCATATTGAAATGATATTTAGTTTTCCAAGAACTAAAACATGAAAGTGTTATTATTAAAATATGTCATGCGGTAACTTTTCTAAATTGAGCTGAGTTCTGTATGGGTACTATAGTTTTCAAATATATAAGCTCTGACGGGCGTATACCTAAAGTGGGGTTTAGAGGTTCAGATAGTTCGTTGCTAAAACCCAGAAAATTATGATTAATAAGAAGTTTCTTAATGATGGATTGACGACCTCCGTGGACGAGTGGCCTAAACAACGGTTTTCAAGGTGTCGCCATCTCGAGGTCCCGGGTTCGATTCCCGGACGGAGAGAAACTACTTTTTCTACATTTTCTCGGGTGTGGTACCTTCGTTTTTTCGGATTTCATAATACAAGTGCTTAGCTGCTTACTTTAGAATCAGATTAATGAATGTGTTGTTACCCCTACCTCTGTATTTATTTATTTATTACTTATTAATATGCTTTTTATACTTTTTAATATTACGCAAACTAACGTGAGCTTTTTGTCTAATTCTAATACAGGTCACCTAAACCACTAGGTCTCGGGTATAGTACCTAAATCAAATTCTTCTTCTTTACAGCCTATTAAGATTCCACTGCGGAATATAGACCTCCCCCAAAATTTTCCACAAGGAAAGTCTTCAACTTCCTGTATCCATCGACTTCCCGCAACATTTTGCAAGTCATCACCCCATCTAGTGGGGGTTCGTCGTCATATAGCTCGATGAACTGATAACCGGTTTGAATAATATATGAATAATTATACATATAAAAAATTCAAATCGATTACATTATAATACAATTATAAAAGAACTGGTGTTTAAGACAACAAAATATACTTAATGATAATACGTTGTACATATAAAAAAATTGCATGCCGACGGTTAAGTATGTAATATCTCTTTTGGAATTGTCAGCTAAATCCACCATGCTAAAGCATTTGAGAAAGGTTTGCGAGTAGCAACTTCGTTTAGGCAAATACAGTGTAATAGATGTACTGGATGAGACTAAATTAATTTTGCTTTTTTATACAATACGTATTGTTTTCATTCATGACATTTATTGCTCGTGTCCATACTTTTAGGAACGTCAGAACAACTGTATCACGCGGATGGATCGCCCATTTCATCAGGGGAAGTTGGTTTCCAAGATGATACAATTTGTTGTATCACATCTTCGGACAGCCATCTTGTTGTTGGCAGGGATTCAGGCGCAATATTACTTTTCTCGCTTGTTCATTTCAAAAAAATAACATCTATTAACATGAACACAAAACCGTATAAAATGGGACTAAATTCAAACTCTAGGTATACTTTTTATCTTACTTTTATGTATTATTGGTTAAACTCGGCCGACGTTGTCATAAAAATCTACACCAACATAAATGTATACTTTTTGTTACCTGGTCCGAAGAGAAGAAGAGCACCACCCTCCCATCCTCAGATGCGTGCACTAATTCCACTGTATATACTTTTTGTTATCTTTTATGAACATCGTTTTAGCAACAGTAACGAAGTCTACTGCGCTCGGATATTACAACTTCAATTTTTTACTTTATTTTATACTACCTGGGCGTATCTAGCATGCGTGTTAATCGACGTCTATCTACTCGTCGTTTATATATATATATTTAAAATTATGTCGTCGATTGATTAAAAATTTGGACTCAATTTTACATTTTTAGAAAAACATGTGTTTCTGTATATTGTGTATTCTGAATTTTCCACAGAACTAGAAATTCAAAGCAGGGTAGTTCAAAGATATTAAATTGAACGTCTCGTTTCATAGTTGATCTGTGAACATAGATACAAAAATTTTGTTCAGAGTAATCTTCAAACACACTGTGGAAAACTGTTTAATGAATTTTTATATTCTGCTTAAAAAATTAGTAAAGTTAGGGTTACTTCGATGGAGCTTACATGATCAGCTTATGAATAAAATCTATGGTAACATACTAGAATTGTTACTCGAATAAATGTGTAATGTCAAAAGAAGTTGATAGGAATAAATATAGTACAATTATTAATTAATTTTTAACGCATCCAAATCATGCTGGACTTTTGTTATTAAATTATACAAATATTTAAAAAAAATCTGTTTAATAACCATACAGAAGCGTTAAGCGTTGAAAAATAGTTAAAAAATAAATAGATTTGGAAAATTGTTTCGAACATTATACCAGATTTGAATTTAAAACCTTTTTTTTAGTAAATTCTTCGTGATCGATCAGCCAGGATCTGTGTACGTCTTGGAAACAGATATGGCAAACAACATAAGTATAGGCCAAGCTCTACGTAAAGACGTGTGGAGTGCACAGTGGGCGTCAGATAACCCTCAAATGTTAGCGGTGGCTGAGAAAGCTCGTTTGTATGTTATGAGGGATAATGAGCCCGAGGAACCCTTAAACATGCAAGGATACTTATGTAAGTTCAAGGTTAGTACGTACTGATAGTATTTTTTTAAATTGATTGTTACCATTAGCTGGTTAGTCATTGATGATTTGTTGTAGTTAATCATGCCATTTAGTTTGCTATTCACGGGGTCATTGGAACCCACACAAATTAGATTCTAGAAATAATAAAGGAAAAGATTTTTTTCAAAGGATTTGATTATGAAATAAGACTTCTGGCAAATTGGCAATCAAAATATGCCCGAATTTCTGAAGCCGAGATGCCTTCAGAAAAAATCAATATTAATATGAAAAATACGGAAGTATTTTTCATATTAATATTGATAGGTAATCTTGTACGGTACTTTACGTACTTATTTTTCTTAATGTAGGTAACTGAGGTAATTCTCGACAGCTAAACGATAAAATCCATTTTAATAGAGCTTGACAAAATATCGAAGTCACGATAGCCGAGTGGTTGGGTGGTCGGAATTTCGAGTCAAGAGACCCGAGTTCGATCCTCAAGTGGCCGTACCAATGGGTTTTTCTAAAAACCTATGTACAAATTATATCGTTGGCTTGGACATAAAGACGGCGACGGGCTCACCACCTGTCACGTTGTCCCGAAAACATCTTCGGTGGAAGGTGGGTCGAAGGGACTTAAATGTCTAGACTAGACCTCTGTCTATATTGGGAATTGCGTGAAGATATTTTTTTTTTGACAAAATAAATTTGGATAAAAATGGATTGATGGAAAAGATTTATTATTATAAAATATACGTATATATTATGTAGGGATATGTTAATAAGATCTATATATTAAAAGAGTTGATAAGGTGGATTGGCTAGTGTCCGTCATATACGGCTTAATCCACTTGCACTTATAATAATATAGTAGTAGGTATCTATATTTGCATAAAGATATTTTATATATTTTTATAGGAGTTAGAAATAACTACAGCTCTTTTGGACAACATAACTGATAAATGTACACCGCAACACATTATACGAGTGGAAGTAAAATCATTAAGGGATACTCGTCAGCTAATTGAGAAGGTTGGGTTGAAGGAAGCAGAGAACTTTATAAAAGATAACCCCCATCCACAACTATGGTAGGTTGATAAGAATAGTAACTGTACTTATTACAGTGTACTTATAACAGTGGTAGAGCCACGCATCAGCTTTGTTGTTGCATGAATGGGCCGGCTCGACCGGGGAAGTACCACGTCCTCACAGAATACCGGCGTGAAGTAGAAGTCTAACAAACTTCTGCGTTTCGTCTGGTGAGTGCAGGTAACCGGAGGCCCACACACCCCCCTCCCTCAATTCTGAGGGGGGGGGGGCACTCTAAGGCCGGCAACGCATCTGCTATGCCTCTGGTATTGCGGGTGTTCATGGCCGGCGGTAATCACTTACCATCACGTGAGCCACCTGCTCGTTTGCCTCCCTTTTATATAAAAAAACTTAGTATACAATAAAAAAGTTAAGTAAAATAAATACAGTACTAGGCTCATCATCTTTTTCTTCGATTCAAACAGAATGGAGCGTACTGCGTACCACCTTCTGTTACTTTAGTAGATTAAAATTCTATTATTCTTTTACCGCTTAATCAAAAAAAAATAACTAACAATACTGAAAAATATATCTATAATAAAATAGGATTTGCAGTAACATCTCCAATACTAACTGAGAATAAATTAATTAATCTCTTCAGTGCTTTGCTCTCGTAGATGGTTTTAATCGGTATGTTTATCCTTCTGAGATCGAAGTTCGACATAACCCATTTCCTGACCTACCGCTCAGAAACTTGCGTAAAGAATTTTTTTCCACTTTTTAGTAAGTGGAAAAAAAATCTTAATATGATTAAATTAAGGAGTACTTATGGAATATCAGTTACCGATCTGTTATAAATTAAAATTGTATTTACATTTTTATAATGGATAACTTTTAACTTTTTAATTCTTAAACTCTGCTATTTAAACTTCCGTGTCATTACGGATATTTGGTTCCGCGGATAGAAACACGAACTTTCTTTTTGAAAATATTTCAAGAAAACCTTATAGGTTAGGTTAGTTCAAGTTCAAGTCCTTATTGTTTCAAGACATCGATTTTAGGTCATATGCTCCTGGATCCCTTTTATTTTAATGGCCTTTGTTTTTGTTACTCCATGAATTAATTTTTTATTTACCCATATAATGTTTGCTTTTGAATGCTACATTTTTAAGGCTTTTGTTGGCTGAAGCTGCGCTAAAAAGTTTTGAATCAGAGTCTGCTTTGGAGACAGCGGAGGCGGCATTCGTAAGACGCAATGACTATGCAGGCATTCGATTTGTAACTCGCCTTAAGGCGTTGCACTCTAATGCCCTTAAGAAAGCTGAGATACTGGCTTATTTTAAAGACTTCGATGCCGCTGAAAAAATTTATCATGACGAAGATAGGCGGTGAGGATCAAATTAATTATTATAGTTTTAAGCCACCACATTTCATTATCTCTTCTCTTTCTTATATTTATTTATTGCAGTGATTTGGCAATTGCACTGCGGAAGCGTTTGGGGCATTGGTTTCGTGTTGTGGAACTGCTGAAGATGTCTGTAAATACCACAGAGGCCGAAGTAAAACAGGCATACATTAACATTGGAGATTATTATATTGATCGTCAAAACTGGTAAGTTGGTTAGCTCTATATTTTATATCTTTATGGTGAGACACTCGAAACGACATTACGCAAATTTTCCCAAAGAGCCGCTTGTTATATTCATGGGTTACGTTTAGGTCCGTAAAGGGAAATTTATTATATGGTCCTTTTTAATTTTTCTTATTTTTTAGAGTGCTGTTATTTGTCATGATTTTTTTTGGTATTTTTGCCTACCTACCTGTCTGTTGATATTAAGGCTTGCCGAGGTTATTGCAAGACGTGACTATGAGAGATGCCTTGAAAACGCAATTGGCTACCAGATGATGGAATAACCACGCTGACAAATACCAATCCAAAATTCGAAAGTGGTAACTCCATAGCTTTCAGGGTTACAGGGTTACAAAATGGAAACGTGTACAAAAAAAATAATAATAAGCAATTTTTTATTATATTTAGGCTTACTTACTTTCTTATCTTCCGGCGCAATCCATGACAGGGTAGCCAAAGATAACAGATCGCCAAGTGTCACGATCCTTACATACCTCTTTCGCTTCTTTCACATTCATGATCTTCTTCATGCATGCACGTCTAGGTGTCCGAGTACTCTTGACCCTCCCCTCTTCGAACACTTCGCTCACATGGTCTTTGAAATTTTTACATTTAGAATAAATAAATAAATATTTTCACGCTTTTACCAATACACGGGGAGACAGAGGTCTAGTCTAGACAATTATGTCCCTTCGACCCACCTTCCACTGAAGATATTTTCGGGACAACGTGACAGATGGTGAGCCCGTCGCCGTCTTATGTCCAATTCTACGATATAATTCGTACATAAGTTTTTGAAAAACTTATTGGTACTGCCACCTGGGGATCGAACTCGGGTCTCTTGACTCGAAAGTCCGACTGCCCAACCGCTCAGCTATCGTGACATAATTTACATTTAGGCCTGTTCATATAAAAGGTTTTAACGCAAAACAATTAAACTATTACTTTTCGTTAGTTTTTAACGCATAACAATTAATTATTATTGCGTAAATTATGCAATAAAAATATTATAAATTAAAACTTGTAAAAGTAATATAGACATGAATAACGCAATATATGAGTTTATCACTCGAGTGATTGAGATTGATAATGCTTTTTGAAAAATTTATTGAGTGCTTTAAAATTAGCTTTCTGGAAGAACGTAGATCTTACCATGAAAGCTTGACAAATTTAAATAAAGTGGAGTACAAACGTGAAACAAGACATAGTACAAAATGGAAAGAATATGCAAATTCCGGCGAAATCGGATGGTTATTCTTACCTCCAAATAAATTCAATGTAGATATAATCCCATTTTGCAATAATGGCATTTATCTTGACTGTACCTTACGCCGGATGCGCCATTTATATTAAGTCAGAAGGAACACTTTTGAAGTCCTTAGTTCTATGCGTTGCCTTCGATAATTTCTCCCCATTTCTACAAAAATTATGCTTGCACAGACCCTTCTCCTTCCAATTCTCGATTATGCTGACGCCAGCTATATAGATATAATTAAGTACCTATAAAATAAGCTTGAGATATTTCAAAATATTAGCCTTTGGTTCATATTTGGGTTGCGTAAATATGATCATGTTTCTAAATTTCGTACACGTTATAGCCATGAAGTTCTGGCTGCCAACAATTATTGCCATTGACTTTTTGGATTGACAATAAGGCATGTGATTAACTTCACTCAAGTATTTTATTTAATTAGTAATCCATAGCGGCGATATCTACTGGGAGATTGTCAAGTGTTGACTATGGGTGTAAAGCGCGATACCATCCCCATACATATGGTAGAAAGAAGATATTTTTGAGTGTCGTAATTAAAAAAAATAGAAAAAAGTAATGGTGACAACACGCCGCCCTGTGGCACGCCAGGTATAACATCATGATCACATGATCATCATGATCACATCATGATCAATTTCATCAACGCGAATACGCTACCGACGACCACTGATATAACTTTGAAACCAGTAAATTACTGTTGGAGATAAACTAAGTGGACACAACTGACTCAACTGAATATCCAAGTCAACTGTATTAAAAGCAATGCTAAAATCCAATATAGTCATAACTGTGAGCTGTTTATTGCCCATTAGATCAATAGCCGTACGGAAATCCGGGAAATAAAAAAATAAAAAAATTATAAGTGTTAATGAAAAGGTTCAACTGTTAATGAATTAGCTTTTTAAGGGCATTGGATATGAAAGCTAGGATCGAAATTGGCCGAAAATCAGAATAATTATCTGGATTACCTTTTTCAGGGACATGATAATATGGGCACTTTTCAAACTTCGGGAAATTTAGAAGAAGAGATATATTCCTATAATATATATGTGATATCAAGGAGATATCTTAAGATATCTAATGTGTCTTAAGATATCGTATGGCTAATGTCATCATTATTGACACCATTTGAAGAGATGGACAATATGTTCTTCTTAACATCACATACAGTAAACTGATTAGAAACAAAAAGAACGGTGGATAACTAGGAGCCGGAGTTGCAGAGAAAGAATGACGAGTTTGTGCTTTAAATTCATTGTCTAAAATGCTAGAAGGGGTAGAAAATGTTGATTTAAAAGTTCTACGTTAATAATTAAAAGTGATGTATTTTATTGGATTTTTTACCAACTTCGACAGATTATTGTATAAAATCTGATCCAACCTCCGTCTACCCCAGGAATATAAATTAAGACATTTTTTATATTATAATTTAAATCAATCACGTCTATTCTTATACAGGTCTGGAGCTATCGAGTACTACACAATGTCTAATAATATTGAAGGTTTAAAAAAGTGTTACATGGCGTTAGAAGATAACGAATCTCTAGCAAAATTATTCACCAGTTCGCCAAGACATTTGAAGGTATATCTTCCTGTCAACGTTAATTTTATTAGAGTGATAAACTCTTTCACAGGGTAAATAAAAAAATCTTGTTTTTTAAAGGATGGATCTAATAAACAAGCAATCTTAGATGGTATAGCCGATGTGGATCAAACATTATCAATCCAGAATATTATACAACTGAAAGAGAATGGAAGAATGTTGCAAGCTGCAGCAATGGCTTTTGAGGCAAGAACTTGACCTTTTACATCTTCACGCTATTCCCAATACCTTTCACGGAAGACATAATGATACATAAGTTTTGGTTGAAAAAACTCATTGATACGAGGCTACCACCTGGGGATCGAACTCTGGCATCGACTCAAGAGTCGAATTTCGATCATCCAACCACACGGTTATCGTGATCTTTTCCTTTATATGAGTTAATCTTTAGTATATAAAAATTATACATTGGTGCTATAACACCCCACACAAACTAATGATTGTCATGTTTTACAATTCTAGTTTATTATTTGTACTTATTGTATTATATATTTATTTACATTATTTCATAAATTATTTAAGGAAGAAAGAATTTTTGTTACTTTTTTTTAATTATTATATTTATTTATGTATCTTACCGTGTAATAAAAAAGGTTAACTGTTTCATCACATTTTATGTTTATATTTTAAAGCTAGCAGACCGCGAGGCGTCAAAAAATGCGTCACCGTGGCGTATTAAGAAACTCTACATATTAGCAGGACATCTCTACAGTCAAAATTCTGTGGGTAGTGTATCATGTTTTTATACTATCTTAATAAATAAATAATAATGAAATAATAAAGTTCTTAGTTTTAATTACAGTTTAAATACTTATTAAAAAACATTTTAAAAATTGTAATCATTTCATTTCTTGGCTTTAAATGCAGAGGCATTTAACACATTAAGAAAGTTTTATAATATTTTAAATAATATTAATATTAAACGTTATCTCTACTTGCGTCGCAATTATGCAAATATATTCATACGTTATCTTTACTTTTGTTTTCTGTTCGCATTGCACATTCTGGTTTTTTATGGTATGGGTGTTTGGGTCATCTTTTCTTTATAAACTCATAAACGTGCTACGGAAGGGATTTTTATATACGTAATGGATTCGTTGACTATTAGACGGAGCGAAGAGCCGGGAGGCGGTGCGCTGCTACCGGCTGGGCGGCGCACAGCACTGGCTGTGCGTGGCGCTGGGGCGCGCGCGCGCACGGCCGCTGCGCGCGGACGCGGCGCGCGCCGCCGCCGCCCGCCTCGCCGCCGCGCGCGACCTCCTGCACCCCGCGCAGCGCGTCCAGGTGCGTCCTCCATCAACCGGCTGTACACGACTCCCGTGGAACAAACACGTCCGTTTTCACGGTGTCGCCAGATCAGAGCCCGCGCAGCGCGTCCAGGGGCGTCCTCCATCAACTGGTTGTACACGACTCCCGTGGAACAGACGTGGAACAAACACGTCCGTTTTCACGGTGTCGCCAGATCTGAGCCCGCGCAGCGCGTCCAGGTGCGTCCTCCATCAACCGGCTGTACACGACTCCCGTGGAACAGACGTGGAACAAACACGTCCGTTTTCACGGTGTCGCCAGATCTGAGCCCGCGCAGCGCGTCCAGGTGCGTCCTCCGTCAACCGGCTGTACGACTCCCGTGGAACAAACACGTCCGTTTTCACGGTGTCGCCAGATCTGAGCCCGCGCAGCGCGTCCAGGTGCGTCCTCCGTTAACCGGCTGTACACGACTCCCGTGGAACAGACGTGGAACAAACACGTCCGTTTTCACGGTGTCGCCAGATCTGAGCCCGCGCAGCGCGTCCAGGTGCGTCCTCCGTCAACCGGCTGTACACGACTCCCGTGGAACAGACGGTGGGACACGTCCGTTTTCACGGTGTCGCCAGATCCGAGGTTCCATGTCGGGTCAATGTAGAAAGACCTCTACACTTTTCTACATTTTCTCGGGTGTCGATTTTTGTGGTGGATATGAATATCTCCACGCAACTCCCAATACAGGGGTAAACCTCTGTCTAGTCTAGACAATCAAGTCCCCACGACCTACCTTCCACCGAAGTTATCTTAGGGACAACGTGACAGGTGGTGAGCCCATCGCCGTCTTTATAATCAAGGCAACGATGTAATTCGTACATAAGTTTTCGAATAACCCATTGGTATGAGCCTGCCACCTGGGGGTCTAACTCGGGTCTCTTGACTCGAAATTCCGACCACCCAACCACTCGGCTATCGTGTTTGTGGTAACTTCGTTTTTTCCGATTCCATTACGCAAGTGCTTTAGCTTCATACTTTGGGATCAGAACAATCTTATGTATTTGGTTATACATGTTGAATGGTATCATATTTAAAGGGTAAAATAATTGCGATTTAAGCCTACCTTTTTCTTGCCTTGCTTTAATACATTAGTATGATGATAAAGGTATTTTAAACGGAATTGTAACCTAAAAAAAATAATAAGAGACTCGCGTTAAACTTAAATTTACCTCGAATGCAGTTACTGCTCGAATGCAGCTATACGTAATTTAAAAAATAACTCATTCTGTTATTTAGTATATTATCTCTCTATCAGCCTATTAGTTGTACTAAGTTTTCTACTTTTTAGTTATGTTTATTTTTAACAGGATTTGCAATAGTGTTTAAATAAATAATAATCTTAATCATTGTAATGTTTTTTTCAGATGTGGTGTGTCGTAGCTTCGATAGCGTTACAAGTCAGAGCTTTTGAGCTGTGTTCAATGGCCTTTGTAAAATTGGAGGCTTTAGAGGCGAGTGAAATAAATATATTTAGATTTTCTACGATTTAACTTCTTTACTTCAGCATAAGTCCTATGAGTGCAGTCCAACGCTATCACACTTTAGATATAACGATAATATTTTGGATGTTTAAATTTTCATGATATATAAGTATTCAGTGACAAGTGGAAGACTCCATTCCAATTAGCAGTATAGTATTTTAGTCATCTGGAACGTCAACAGTACGATAAGAGGCTTGTTGTCCAAAGGCTGAGGCTTGTTTGTTGTTGTTTTGTGGTACAGCCATGCATCAACTTTTGTTGTTACATGAATGGGCCGGCTTGACCGGGGAAGTACCACGACCTCACAGAATACCGGTGTGAAGTAGAAGTCTAACAAACTTCTGCGTTTCGCCTGGTGAGTGCAGGTGTAACCGGAGGCCCACACACCCACCTTCCCCAATTCTTGAAGGGAGGGGCACTCTAAGGCCGGCAACGCATCTGCTATGTCTCTGGTATTACGGGTGTTCATGGGCGGCGGTAATCACTTGCCATCACGTGAGCTACCTGCTCGTTTGCCTCCCTTTTCTAAAAAAAAAAAAGTATGCTATAGAGGAAATTGAGACGAAAAGATTTTCTATTATATTTCAGATTTAGCATTATTATACCTTGTCAAAGATAGCATGTTGCTGAACACAGACTTCTCAATAAAGAAACTGTAATCTGACCTAAATGTGATACTGATTTTGCATTATTAAGAAGGGATAATTTTAGGTTGCATTTATATGTGCTCATTTATCATTTAACAACTACTGTAACGTATTTTATTAACGTTTTTAAACTTTTCAGCCCGATATTTTCGAAAATCTTGCAATAGAAGTATTTACTCTAAATAAACCTAGAGATTCGAAAGCAAACAAACCTGAATGCCCAAATTGTCAAATTAGCATACCGGACTGGTAAGTTATTATATAAATAAAGTTATACATAAGAACTATATAAACTTTTAGTAAGTATGATTATTGTCCCAATTTCGGAGTAACGGTTTTTAGATCATATAAAATTATTAGTAAATGGGGTGAAAAGAAAAATGGCCTTGCCACTCGTCATTAAAATACGAATATTGCTCTAATAACTGATAAAATTTTCTTTTAAGATACTAACATATAGGATGGTGATATAGTCTAGTCCAAAAAAACACTATTAGGACTCTTTTATTATTATTTAATATTAGGACTCTTTTATTATTATTTATATTTAATAGCTTATCAATACTTAAAGTTTCTCTTACTTACTTTACGAAAATACTGAGAAATTTGATACTAAATAGTAGCCAATATTAGCGACTTCCAGCAGCGTCATATTAGATATAATTGAAACCTTGTCTAAAATGAATATTTTTATTTTTGTCTAAAATGAAGAAACATATACTAAGCTTTAAGGGTTGATAATCATCATCGTCATAACGGTCTGTAGGTTAAAGGAACTCCACTGAAGGACATAGGCCTCTCCCGTATCGAGTTTGACTTAATCGCCATGCTTGGCAGACGGACTGGCCATTGCAGTACCTCAAAACTTACACGCTCCTCGCCCGTCACCGTTCTGATTAATTTTGCTCTGGTATTTTTCGGGATGCTTATCCCGCCATCGGTCGGTAGCCAATAAGTTTTCCCTTTAGTCGTCTCTTACCACATCCACGAATAGCGTTGGCATATGCTTACTTCACAACATAAGGTAAAATTGCAATTCAGTAATTAAATTTTGTCGTACTAGCCAATCCCGCGGTGTATAAACATGTAAACTTAAGCAGTAGGGGTTTCGCGTGCAGGACAACGCAGTGTCCGTCGTGCGGGGCGGCGCTGGTTGGCTGCGCGGTGTCGGCGCGCGCGCTGTGCACGCCGCGCGCGCCCGCCGTGTGGGCGTGCGCGGTGTGCGCCGCGCACGCGCTGCGCCACGAGCTCGTGCTTCGGCACGCTTGCCCGCTGTGCCACGCGCCCCTCGCCTGATGCCCAACGCACATGACTTCATGACATCTCCGTACCATTCTAAATGTTTTTCACTCCACTGCACAGGAGGGTTTATGCTTTTCGATTTTGTGTATAATAAATGTCATTTGGCAAAATAAATTTATTTGGATTGTGTCTATTTATTTGACGAAATTCTTTAAAAATACTTCATTTTAGTAATATTAATATCGTGAGATTCGTCTTCATTGTGTAAGTATGATATAATTTATAAGGATCCTGGTAAAATATAATACAAACGGGTTTTTTCAGTCCGAAATTCACAATATTTTCCAGTTAAACACATTTATATAATTTCAGACAATAATTATGTCTTCGCGTGTTACGGTCCTTACCCCTTTCGTTTCTATTAAATTCCTGATTTTTTTCATACACGCTAGTCTAGGTATTCATTCATTGCGAAAAGTTTTGCTTTTGGTCGGCCAAGGTAACGCAAGGTTCGAAAAGATTGCATTTCCACTGCATCCTGTTCGCTTTTATGCCTTTTCTGGCAGACCCGCATTTCGCTGCCATATATTAAATTTCATTAGCCTGTTCTAAACATTCGTGATTTATCCATATTCTCATTTTGTTCGCTCTTTTCCGTTTCGAATACCAGGAACTTAGATTGATATAATATTCTACTAATTTATTTCGACTTAAACCATATCTAACAAAACGATGTTAAAAGCTTACTATTTCTTGGACCAAAATATATACAAGTCACGATGGCCGGGCGGTCGGAATTTCGAGTCGAGAGACCCGAGTGCGATCCCCAGGTGGCAGTACCAATGAGTTTTTCAAAAACTTATGTACGAATTTCATCTTTGGCTTGGACATAAAGACGGCGACGGGCTCACCGCCTGTCACGTTGTCCCGAAAATATCTTCGGTGGAAGGTGGGTCAAAGGGACTTAATTGTCTAGACTTGACCTCTGTCTACCCCTGTATTGGGAATTGCGTGAAGATATTTTTTTTAATATATTGTTTGTGTAACATCTTGATGATTAATTGAACATAGCATAAAGATTTTTTTGTTGCTGTTATACATGTTTTGTAAATACCAAGGTTAAGCAATTTTTTATTTTTTTCAATATAGTTATTACGGAAAAGTAAAAACTAGAAATATATTTTTTTTAATATAGTGTTTTTCAGAATTCCGAGTTGAGAGACCCGAGTTCGATTCCCAGGTGGCAGGCTCGTACCTATGGGTTTTTCAAAAACTTATTTACGAATTATATCGTTGGCTTGGACATAAAGACTGCGACGGGCGTGTGCGTAAAGGTGGTGAACCTGTCACGTAGTCCCGAAAATATCTTCGGTTGAAGGTGTTCGGTGGAAAATGATACCAGCAACATATATGTTTACATTAATAAATACCTTTGTTGCACCTTTAAATTTTTAATTCACGGCTTAACGTATATAATTTTAATAGGAACAGTTTGTGGACATTTTTTCGTTAGTAATTTCAGTGACCTATAGAGAGACAAGATCGTTGTTGACAAAATGTTATGTCTCACGAGGCTTGCACATCGTGAAGGTTACAAAAATAAAATAAATAACTATCTTCACCCAATTCCCAATACAGGGTTAGACAGAGGTCTAGCTATTAAGGTCCTTTCGACGCACCTTCCACCGAAGATATTTTCGGGGCAACGTGACAGGTGGTGAGCCCGTCGCCGTCTTTGTCCAAGCCAACGAAATCATTCGTACGTAAGTTTTTGGAAACCCATTGGTACGAGCCTGCCACCTGGGGATCGAACTCGGGTCTCTTGACTCGAAATTGCGACCACCCAGCCACTCAGCTATCGTCACTTATTGAAGGTTACTGACATAAAATACGGACTGTAAAATGCTGAAATATATTAAGTATAATTTTTAAGTATGTTGGTTGTTGACAAACCAATAGCCTAATTAGTAGTGGGCTAAGGACTTCGAGGCTACGGGACGCGTGTTCGCATCCCGCAGTTGGAAAACATTTGTGAGGTCAATTTTTGTCTATGTAAATGTATATAAGTATATTGTATATTGTACCGTTAGCTTGGTCTTTAAGACGGCGATAGGCTCACTACCTGTTACGTTTTTCTAAATGAGCTTCTGTGGAAAGTGGGTCGAAAGGAATAGGTAGGTAGGACCCCGTGCCATCTTGGTATTGGAAATTGCGTAAAGACGTATAATAAATGTTTTTTCTTTGATATATATTATTTGATATTTATTAATGTTTTATTTTATGGCATTATTTTAATTTAATTATGGTTTAGTATATTTAAGTATTAGTATGTATGTTTATTATTTACACCACCTACCGCAGTCTAATATAGTAATAATTCTTAGCCTTAAGGTTGGACGAGATCGCTCTTCAGCGATAAGTCCGCCTTTTCGCATCTACCTCATAAGTTTGTTATTTTCCTTTGTAACCTTTCCTCTGATTTTCTTTTTTCTGTCGTGTACAACAAAGCATAAATAAATAAATTATTGTTAAAATCGATAGAGTGATTCCCGGATTACAGGATATAAATTATTAGGTATTGATTTGATTAAACAATAAAATTAGTTTCAAATAGATGTTCAGATTTATAAATGAATCGATCGGGCTCTTTGGTTTTATCATTTATGGACAATTGAAATTTTTTTTTGATTATGTTTAAATAAAAGACCATTAAAATAAATTATTCTAGTAATTTAACTTTATTCAACAATTTTTCACAATATCAATGAGCTTTCCGTAAATTATCCTCTGACTAGATAATTTTGCAAATGTAACAGAAAATAAAGCGCTGTATGCACTAATTTTATTCTTAACCCTTTCAATGGTAATGATGAGTTATTTCGTGTGATAAAATCCGCCTATATTTACTTAAAAGTAAAACAAAAGTACTCTTACATACGAAGCCTGATTTCCAGGCTAACTTTATGATAACCATTGTTGTTTATTTATCTATCTATTTATAAATCTTTGTCTATGTGTTGCTAGTAATAAAAATAAATTATACTTAATTGAAATATCACTCAATATAAAGAATCGTTACTAAAAAATTTATTTCAAAGTTAACAAAGCGAAAATACTGTAAAATCATATTTCTCATCGTACGACGCAGTTAACCGAATAAATAATAGCAATACTGTAGCTGAATAATTTTGCATCGAGATAGCTCGACGCCTTTAGGGCGATTTGTTACGAAATAAACTTTAGTTGATAATGTTTTCACAATTAGTGTCTCGTCGACACAGAAGAGTAGTTTTCTCTGTCGACGCCCCACAGGGCGGTTCATTTGATGTTCTGCATTGAAAGGGTTAAATAAGTATTTTTGTTCAAAATTCAAAAAGGATTGTATCAGAATTTTACTTATGGTAAAATATAATTCAACATAATACAATGATTGTTATATTCTTTACAAAACAGACTTGTTCTGAAGTTTCTAGTAAAATTAAAATAACCTATACTCATAATCACCTATACTCCAAAAACCATTAAACAATTAGGATGTTACAAAATTTTTACTGCACAAAATTATTGTTGGGCATATCCATTTTAGAAAACTGTAAAGTATTGTCGATTATTTGGAATAATTCAGGTGGCTGAGGAATTCTTCCTGTCTCTAATTTTGACCAAAGTGGAATGTTGTTCAGAGATATCTCAAATGCACCAGACGACACTAGATGCCCTTCAATCATGTTTGCTAAGAAAAACATCATCATGCATGCATATAATTTGTTTTCTAGGCACCAACTCCACCAGCCAGGTTGTGGTTTATTTAGCCAAGCAAAAATATTAACCCCACTAAGAATGCACATGATCAAAATCATCTTTCCAAAACCCTGCAATTTAATAAAAACAATGCTTAAAACATTAACAACTAACAGAAATTATATATTTTTGTTTTCACATAAGTTTATAAGTTTTTGTGGTAGATACAGGTCTAGAAAATTAAGTACTTACAACACACCAATGTGACAGGTGGTGAGCCTATCACAGTCTTAGTGACCAAGCTATCTACACAATATACTTACATATATATTTTATTTTTTTATCTTTTTTCTTTGTGGAAATATTTGGGGGGATGCCTATGTTGAGCAATGAACTTTTGATAGGCTGTAAAGAAGAAGATTAATACTCATATAAATATTCATGACTAAAGCACAAACAATATACCTCACAAATTTTTACCCATAGTGAGATTCAAATGGGGAAAGTTGTCTTCAAAGACAGGGTCACTACACAAATAAAAGAAGTATTTGACTACCATACACAATAGCAAGATATTATGTTGGATCAACTCAGGAAGATAACAATGAATATTAGTAATTGCTCCATTCTCTTTCATATCAGAAGTTTACTATCAGTCTAATTTCATCAAGCAGCCATTATATATAATTCTATTTCGATTTTCATCTCCGTCTCTTTGCCGGCGGTAGTAGACCAAAGCCCAACCTTTAAAGCTCTACACCATTATTTATGTAAGTAATAGAATACCACCTGCAATCCATCTCATAAAGGATGGAAGCAAATATATTATTGACACACTTTTTCTTCATGCCTTTTACATATAACACATTCACATTTGCAACAATAAGCTTATTACTCTAAATTTTACTTACAATTACTCTGGACAGGTACATGTTTAATCCAGGTGGGTCATAGTTTGCTCCAATGACAGAAATTTCTGGATATTTTTGATGTATTATGCCAGCATAATCTTCAAACACTTTTCTATAGCCACAAGAATAACTACAAATAAAATTAAATAAATATGTAAAATGTAATGTATATATTACATAATTATAATAATACTCGCAATTTTGTTTAAAACAATACTAATAACTCCAAAGTAAAATGCTATTGGACAAAACACCAGTTATGCATGACTAAAAATTAAACTGGAGTTGATAAATGTATGAATTAATTATTACTATTAAAAGTGGTGTAAATATTATAACAACAAAATTCTTTATACTACAAAGGGGCAACAATCCATGCATAAAAAAAATTATTTGGGTTAGAACAGTTGTACTATGTATTGACAAATGATATAAAAGAAAGTGATTATTTAACAATTTTCAAAAAAGGTAGTATTAAATAAACTCCAAAAAAGTCCACTGCAGGATGTAGGCCTCTCCCATAGGTAGGATTTGCCGTAATTGCCATGCTTGGCAAGCAGATTGGTGATTGCAGTACCAGACCACTTGCACCTCAAAAGGAAATTTTTTTTTAACCTAATGTAAATATACGGGAATCATGTATTAAAATAAAAGTCTATAACTAATTAAGTTTAAAATAATATAGTGTATTAAAAAAAGAAACTGAATGGAAGAATTTCATGGTGATTTGGATATCAGACTCTTTCGTTACTACGTTTTCATTATTACTTTATTATTATTATTATATCTTCATGATGAACATCATCCATGATGGAGATGTCATAGAGACCATGTAGCGAAGTATTACATCCTTACATTCCTCTTTTACTTCTCATAAATTCATCAAATTTTTCATACTTGCACCTTTACCTATGGCCTTCATAAGTTAGCCTTCAACCTCCTGTTTTTCAATTTAAAGCAGTATTTTTTCCTCACCACATGTTCTTCACTCATTCATTCTGTAACCATCTAAAGTCATCCTTATCCATTTTAGTGATAAAATCATCTTTCAATCCTACTATAATGTGAATCTCTTCATTTTGTTTTCAGTTGGTAAAGGTAATGAATGCCACACATTTTACAAAGAGATTGCATTGTGATTCTTCTGGTTTTTGTGACCAGGTTTCGGTGACATCTCAAAACCTCACATTGCATAAAAATTGTACTTCATAAATATCATCTATAGGTCATCTATAGCTTCAATAGCACATCTATAGCTTAAAGAGCATTTAACCATGTTCTTACACTTGCCAAAACGAGACTCGCCCAAATACCATAACTTTTAAGAAGAAATTTAATGGAAATTTGTTGAGTAATAGAGTTATATGGGAAAAACTTCAGATGAAAAACAATGCCATACTATCACACCAACAATATCTCTTTGTACTGGCAGAAAAAGGGGTCTAATAAAACATAAAAGGTTTAAATAGTGTTACTAATGACACTAGATATAACCTAACCATATCTAAATTATATAAACAAGAAAACAGATGCATGCTCAGCACTTGGGTCTTCCCAATACAACTTACATAATGTAAAAGAATCATAACTAAATCAAGAAATAAACAACATGTACATGTAGTGTGTTTCTTGATTTAACTATATTTTATTTTTCTCATTAGGTTCTGTCTATATTCAATAATACTTAAATGTGTTAAAAAATATTTTCCTTAAGATAGTGCAAACCTTAGACTTACGTACCAATAGTAAATATTCATAATGTGACCTACTCCTTGTCCAATTTTCGTTATACTCTCAGCATCATTTTCCGTGGCCCCCACAAAATTATCAGCCGTAAAAATAAAAAACAGACATAAACAGACAATAGAGAAAGGTACGCAAAAATTAGAAGTAATAGACATGATGATATATATATCGGGATAAATAATATTATAGTCAAATGGTAAATTAAAACAACTGAGGTTTTCTTATCTTGACTTAGATATTTTTTACAATTTTTTATCATAAATCATCACTTTTATGTATTAAGATCTAAATTTGACAATCAGTCAATGTTGCCATTACAAATTTTACTTTACATAAGTAGGATCTATGATTTTACCGATGACCTGCACAAAGACTATATTTTCTTACAAAGAGTATATATATTTTTTTATAGAAAAGAGAGGCAAACGAGCAGGTGGCTCGCGTAATGGTAAGTGATTACCACCGCCCATAAACACCCGCAATACCAAAGTCATAGCAGATGCGTTGCCGCCCTTAGATGGCCCCCCCCTCCCCCAAGAATTGTGTGTGGGCCTCCGGTTACCTGCACTCACCAGACGAAACGCAGAAGTTTGGTAAACTTCTACTTCACGCCGGTATTCTGTGAGGTCGTGGTACTTCCCCGGTCGAGCCGGCCCATTCATGCAACAACAAAAGCTGATGCGTGGCTCTACCACTATATCTTTCTTAACAACTAAATTTTCTGTAATTATAGCTTTATATCGTCCACCCTTGTACCATTGCATAGACAGATTTATAACATCTCTAAACCAATGTGCCTCATTCGATAATATAGTTCTCGCTGGTGATATTAATATTGATGTTTCAGTAGACAGTAAAGATAGTCGTTGTCACACTTACCTTCATTTATTGGCTTCACACGGTCTCCTCTTTGCACATAATCTACCTACACACTCTTTGACATGTCTCGATCATATGATGCTTAAAACTAAAGGTAAAGCCGTTTGCTATGTCATTAGCACTACTATAACAGATCACTACACAACTATTCTTTATCTAGACAGTATAACAAGAAACAAAACCCTAGCCAAGCTGGTTAACAAATTAGATTATTCTTCCCTAACCCAGTACATAAGAATTTTTACCTATATATGATACACCTGATGTAAATATTGCCACAAATTACCTAGTAAATGTTCTAAAAAAAGCTATTAAAGAAAATACTAAAATTATTAAGCTCTCAAACCGTAAACGTATAATAAAACCGTGGATAACACCAGGCTTAAAATAGAATTTGAAAAAAATGAAATACAAAGGAATAAAAATAACAACAAAAACTTTTGGGAAACGATAACAACTGTTACAAATTCAAAAAAAAAACTCGATACCACCGACAGAGTTTTTTAGTGACCTCAACCCTAAAACATCCATTGATAATGCCAATTTGTTTTTCACTAATATAGGTAAGTAGGTAGCACAAAAAATTATACCAACTAAAACAAAATTATCCTGTTTTAATGATTCTTCTTCAGTATCTTCTTCATTCGTCCTAGCTACTTCTGTTTCCGTAATTGAATCAATTATACGTAATCTAAATAACGATAGTGCAATTGGTATCGATGGAATATCGAATAGGTTCATTAAAACTTATCTGACAACATTGGTTACAACGATTTGTAATCTCTCTTTTTCAACTGCTGTTTTTCCCACCGATTTTAAAAGGTTATTGATTTATCCTATATTCAAAGCTGGCGACAGGTATTGTATTCAAAATTATAGACCAATATCTATTCTTCCAGCTTTCTCCAAAATCTTAGAACATCTTATGAATATTAGACTGAATAAGTATCTTGAGGATAAAAAATTGCTTTCTGACAATCAGTATGGTTTTAGATCTGGCAGGTCTACGGAGATGGCGGTTCAGAGATTAATAGATTCTATTGTTGATAAACTTGATGTTAAAATAAAAGTACTCGTCATTTTTCTTGATATGACTAAAGCATTTGACACAGTTTCTCTCTCATTGCTTATAGAAAAACTTGAAGTTCTTGGTATCCATGGTGTTCAACTGGATCTTTTCAGAGATTATTTAGATAGAAGATCTAATCAGCGTGTCAAGGTTTTAGATTTTATTAGCGAAGAGTTTCCAGTTACTTTTGGTGAACCACAGGGACGCATACTGGGCCCCACACTAATTGTAACATACATATGTCAGCGTAGGGTAGGTCACATGAGGCAACTCGTTGTTAGATCCGTCTTGAGCCATATCAGAAAACTGATCTAAATGGGTGGAAACGCAGTAAATCCGATACAGGAAGATGACCGTTCACACTGCCGTCCGTTTCGTAACTGAAATATTTTGAAGACACTTTATATCAGAAGTCAAATGACATTGACAACACATAGTAGTCAAATCCCCTCTGTCACTTCCTGTGTCGACCCCACTCAAGCGCACCACTTGCACGTTTCCGAAGACTTTTAATAGATGGCGTTGTAACCAAAATTGTTGCCTTATCTTGATTCTGCGACACATAAATGATTTGTGCGACATAAGTCTCGTATATAGAAATAATTGTATTTGCTGACGACACGACATTACTCTTTTATGGTGATTCCTGGTCTCAAGCACTAGATAATGCACTGAGAGGACTTAATGTTGTCGTGAATAGGTTTTATGGAAATATAGCACACTAAGACTCACACACACACACACAC
Organism: Sericinus montela; assembly: GCA_029286605.1. Taxonomy (NCBI): domain Eukaryota; kingdom Metazoa; phylum Arthropoda; class Insecta; order Lepidoptera; family Papilionidae; genus Sericinus; species Sericinus montela. The sequence goes on along the minus strand of JAGSMR010000012.1, from coordinate 11,575,181 downwards.
ACAAACACACACACACACACACACACACACACACACACACACACACACACACACACACACACACACACACACAGACACATACACACACAGACACGCACACTCACATACACATACAGACACGCACAGACACACATAGACTCACACACACACACACACACACACACACACACTAATCTTAAGGTTTATAAATTGTGAGAGGAAATAAATAAACAAACTATTAAACTATTATTATTTTATCCCACAAATATGGATAAAATAAATCTAATATAGGTACATTGGTCGACTATAAATTGTCTCAGTTGTTTGTGATAATAGTATTTCGGATGACCTGATTGCTTAGACACCTCTAAAGATTTACAGTTTTTCTTTGTAGTAATATGGTTAGATTAAAAGTCACGATAGCCGAGTGGTTGGGTGGTCGGAATTTCGAGTCAATAGACCCGAGTTCGATCCCCAGTTGGTAGGCTCGTACCAATGGGTTTTTCAAAAACTTATGTACGAATATCGTTGGCTTGGACATAAAGGCGGCGACGGGCTCACCACCTGTCACGTTGTCCCGAAAATATCTTCGGTGAAAGGTGGGTCGAAGGGACTTAATTGTCTAGACTCGGCCTCTGTCTACCCCTGTATTGGGAATTGCGTGAAGATATTTATTTATTTATTTATTTATTAAAATTTTATTTAATTGACACCTTCACATCATCTCCTGTTTTGTAAATTTCAACGAAATCTTTAGAGAGGACAAATAAAATTTTGTCTATATAATAGTATCGGACAGAATACGTAAATAAAAATTTTAAAAAATCACGCACATTACCAATACTGGAGTAGACAGAGGTCTAGACAAATAAGTTCTTTCGACTTAACTTTTACAGCAATCTATAGTGAGGATAGCGAATAGGGAAAAGTATAGTGCATGAGCCTATCGCCGTCTTAATGTTCGAGCACTCGGTACAATATACAGTTCATAGATTTATTTATACATAGATATAAATTCATATATACATATGAATACCGATGACTCGATTACAAAAATTCATATAAAAATAAGGTGGATTAATTAAAAATATGCATAAAAGTACATGGGCCATTTTCGACCCAGCTACTCGTGCTCTCAAGGACGTTAGTGAAATATCTATAGAAAAAAATATTTCATTTGTACATACTTATAATAAAATTTAAGGGTATCTTAATGGAGGTATAATTAAAATCATAAATAAAAATAAAATTAGCATGACTAAGCTATATTGATAACATTGAAGGAGTTGCCATAGGTAAAATATATTTATATTTTAAACAATCCACATTAAATATTGATATGTTTCTGAATGCAAAGAAACAACCGCAGTCTTGTGACACTCGTTTGGTTACTGGTTGGATGATTTTTTTTTGATAACCGCGGAGGAAATGTTTTATGCACGAACGTTCCTTTGCCGGGAGGCCACCGAAACGAACAGTGTCGGGCTCGAATCTCAGAAGGAGAAGCATACCGACTAAAACCATCCACGGGATGCTATTGGCCCGGAGGCCTTTACAGCTTCGTCTAAGGAGACTTGCGAGGAGAGGCTCGCAAGTTAGAAGTTGAAGACAATAATGGCTGCTGCTGCGAAGCGCTGCGTCCCCTAGAACGAAAGAGATGACTTCCGACATGGGGGAGGGGCCATGCGATCCGAGAGCCCCAGTTGGTTTGGAGGAAAATCTCCTCTCGGATCGCCTTGTGTTAACCATTTAGTGACGACTACGACCACGAGAAAGTCTCGTGCTAGTCGTGAAATTACGACGATGGCGAGGTTGTGTAAGTCGCAGAACGCGGCTTGTGTCTATGTGTGTGCGAAAGTACGAGTGGGGCGGGGCCTCATACGCATTGTTGACACGGGTGATTGCATTTCGGGCGCCTCAATTGAGGTGGAGTATCGCGCGCGGGTGTGTAATTCCCTAACGCTGCCACTAGCGGATTTGTATGTAAGTTTGTCCTATCGAAGTAGTCGATGGAGAACTTTTTAAATAGCGCTGCCATTGTAGGTAGTTTGAGATCGCGATGCAGATCTACATTCCGCATATATACGGGAGCGCCGGTTGCGCGGCGCACGAATCGGTTTTGAATCACTTGGAGTGAGTTCAAACGTACTTTGGGGACGTGCGCGAATACTATACTGGCGTATGACATGACGGGTCGTACGCAAGTTGTGTATAGGCGTATTTTGTGTTTTAGCAGCATTTTGCTGCGGCTATTTGTAAGGTTAAAGAGGCGGCCGGATATGAAGGCCGCTCTATCCCTGACAATTTTAATATGTTTCTTGAAGTTCAGTCTACGGTCTAAGGTGACTCCAAGATATTTTACTTCTGACACCCAGGGAATGGGTTTGTCGAAGAGGGTTATTTTACTGAATCTGTTAGGGCGATTCGAGTTTTTGTGATTCCTGCTGAACAAGACCGCGTTGCTCTTTTCAGGATTTATGTCGATCCTCAATTTCCTAAACCAGTCGCTTAAGGCGGTGGCCGCGGCTTGGAGGCGAATGTAGATTCTGGCGAATGTAGATTCTTGACTTGACGACTGGTTGGATGACCGTACTACACACGTATATATCATTCCTCCCCACTTAATTTTGTTACCTGGAAACAAGGTTTCTTAATTAAATACAGTACAATTTTTTTCTACATAAACTTAACAACTAACAATAACTATTAACAATAATTAGCAAACTTGATCTCTGCGTAACTATAATTAACAATCGCTACTTAAAAATACTTTTTATAATCCACCCCTGGTCTTGTACGTTTCGGGCGTGTGGCTAATAGTAGCAATGTTGGCGGTACATGGGAATCGCCAATTGTGGACGGCACAGCTTCCGTTTCTGCCATAGGCCTTTCTACGGGGGCAATGTTGTCCCTTTCATACTCCCTAGTTTCACAGTCACTTACTTCTTCTGCCTCACCGTGGTCAGATGAACCAAGATTCGGCGCTCCAGTATTCGAGGGCGATTGCAGCTCACCCGTCAGCATATTCGTAGTCTGTTCCATACTTTGCTCCGTATTACTTATACCCGGAAACATAAGCTGTTGCGCGGAAGGGTGTGCATTTACAGTAGCCGGCAACGTGGAGGCGCAACGAGTCTCCTCGGCAGCGACAATATCGTCGCGACTACTGTCTGAACCCGTATATCTAATAATTTGATCCACATGTCTAATACACCAACCTCCATGTCCCTAATATGAATTCTATACATTTTATTTTCTATTTTTTATTCTACCTGACTGCCACGATTTTTTTCGTGCACTGTACCATCGGGTCCAAACGATATCGCCGATTTCAAAAGATCTTTTCCCGGCTGCCGTAAGTGAATTAGAATTATGATTTTTTAATGGTACAATCTCTTGGTCGCGACCGCAAATTTCTGCCGAACATTAACTTTGCCGGCGTTTCACCCGTGGTACAATGCACGGTATTTCTATAGTTAAATAGGTACCCTAATAACATGTCATGAACTTTGTGCAAAGGTAAATTGTCAATTAATATACATTTTAACTTTTTTTTTTACATGTTCTTACTGAATTCTCAGCTTGGCCGTTACTTGGCGGATGGTAAATGGGTGACGTCATGTATTTTATGCCATTCGATGAACAAAATGTTTAAAACTCGAGTGAATTAATTTTTACATCGTTGTCGGACACTAAAACATTTGGTATTCCAAAATTAGAGAAAACGCCTTTTAATTTTGTTCTTTTAATCTTTTAATGAGGTTCCGTTATGCATGTATAGACATTCTAACCATTTACTGTAGGAGTCGACGTTTACCAGATATACCCTCTGCCCCACATCATGTCATGTAATCAATGTGCACTCGTTGGCATGGCGCGGTGGAGGGAGGCCAGGGCGCGGGGGGTCGCGCGGCTGGGCGGCCCGCACGCTTGCGCACGTCGCACATGATCCGATCCAGCGTTCGATGTCCCGGTCAATACCGGGCCACCATATTATACTTCTAGCGTTACATTTAGTTTTGGTTATTCCTAAATGAGAATCATGAAGCTCGCGTAACATCCTATCTCTCAACCCGAGTGGTATAACAATCCTATGTCCCCTAAAAAGACAATCATTCTCATATTGTAAATCGGACTTGCAATGAAAATAAGGTAAAATAGATTTACATTTTAATTTACGCGGCCACCCGTGTTGCATGTACCTAAGCACGGTTTTAATCGTCATATCCCTCTCCGTCGTTTGCGCAACGTCGCGGGCCGAAGTGGCATGCGATGACGCATCGAGAAACTTAAATACATAATGAGTGTCTATATCGTTTGTATCTATTTCGTTCGACGACTCGTTAACGCTTTTTACGGGAGCGCGTGAGAAGTAATCGGCCACAATATTATTTTCGCTAGATACATGTTGTACGACATAGTTATAAGCGGAATACCTGTTTTAGGTATTCCGCTTATAACTATGTTCAGGTTTTTATTAAAAATATATACCAATGGTCTGTGGTCGGATCGGAATGGTCATTTCAGGATAAAAGGATCTTAGCGACCGTACAAATATTGATGAAAGCGTCAGACACCGAAGACAATGGCCGTCGCATCTGGCTATAGTTTCTTTCACTGCTCGTAAGTGAGCGATATGCATACGCTAGCGGGCGTTCGATGCCGTCCTCCGCCCTTTGCGAGAGCACGGCGCCGAGGCCGGCCGGGCCGGCGTCCACCGCCAACACTAGCTGCGCCGCTGGCTCGAAATAAGCCAACACGCGTTCTGCGCCAGTTCGCGCCGTATCGCTGCGACGCTTTGTTGCTGCCGTTTTCCCCATTCCCATTTTGCATCTTTACGATTACGTAGCTATTAAGCTAGTGTAGAGGACTCAGTACAGAAGAGGCGTTTAGAATAAAATTTCTATAGTAGTTGACTACTCCTAGAAATCTTTTAACTTCGGTGACGTTATTTGGTTCCGGTGCACTAAGAATGGCTTGTACTTTATCCGGACAAGTCCTTAATTCCGTTTTACTAATCACGTAACCCAAATACCTAACGCTTTCTCTGAAAAATTGACATTTGTCTTTTTGTAAACGTAGGCCTGCCTTACATAGTCTATCTAGGACTTTACTTAGCCGCTGCATGTGGGAATTTCTATCGGGGCCCGGGACATAAATGTCATCAAGCCATGTGCTTACCCGGTCTATTCCTGATAAGAATGTCTCCATGCTACTTTGAAAAATGGCTGGACCACTAGAAAGGCCGTACACTAACCTAGTGTATTTAAAAAGTCCTTTATGCGTAGTAATTTTCGTGAGCTCCTGAGACGCGTCATCTAGGACGAACTGGTTGTAAGCGTTTTTCAAATCAATTTTACTATAGTGCTCACCCCTTCTAATTTTGGCAAAAACCTCTTCAATTCGAGGCAGGGGATATTTTTCTATTATGAGATCCTTATTTAATGTAATAGAAAAATCACCAGCGATTTTAACTTGACCATTATCTTTTAAAACTGGCACAATGGGGGTGGCGTATTGAGAATAATTAATAGGAACAAGGATACCCAAGTGCACTAATCGGTTTAGCTCTTGTTCGACTTTATGTCTGAGGGCAAAGGGTACAGTACGCGGCTTAAAAAAAAACTTATGCACAGCATTCGCATTCAACTGCAAACTGACTTTAAAGGTTTTAAATGCGCCCAACTCGTCACGCCACAACGCCGAATATTTATTTAACAGCTCATGCAATTCGGAATCATTTCTTATGTAATTTAATTTAGTAGTAATCACAAAATTAAAGGCGGTCATGAAATCCCTACCTAGTATAGGCGGTCCCCCATTTTTGACAACAAAATATTTAATCAATTTTGTACTGTTATTGTAACTAGTTTCTAGAGTAATATAACCTAATGGATCAATCTTGTGTTCGTTATATAAGCACATTTTTACAGAACTACTACCTAATGAATATTTTAAGAATTTTTTCTTATATGCATTATAAGAAATCACACTTTTACTCGGTCCTGAATCAAGCTCCATTGTCATACACTGATTACCTATTATTACATCAATTGAAATGGGCTTATCAGTCACATACCTCAATTTAAAATTGTGGCACTCCTCACAAGACGTGTCCTTGACTCGTGCTCTGGTTCGCTTACCGACTCGATATGGTACATCCGCGATCTATTGACACAATCGTACACTTTCTTTAAATGACCTTTTTCACCGCACTTTTGACATTTGTAACTTTTATAACGGCACTTATCACTTTGGTGGTTCTTCAAGCCACAGACCGAACAACGAGAAAAATCTCTCGGTTGGTCGCGACCTGCTGATGTCCTGCCAGCATTAGGATGCCGTATAACCGCGCCGCTGTCTCCTTGACCTTGAAATTTTGCTCGGTATACCAGTTCCTCCTTAATTGGAGCATGTTCGCTAGTGCACAACATAACCTTCGCCTGCCTGGCATACGCCGCCTGCTCGGCTAGCTCCATAGCTACTGACAGTGTCAATGTGGACGGGTCTTGTTCGACCAACTTATCTTGTTCCGAGCCAGGTCGCAGGCCGAGGACGAAACGATCTCTTAAATTCGTTTCCAAGGCAGTGCCGAAGTCACAATTGCTTGCGAGACCTCTCAATCGCGCTGCCCAGTCTCCCAATGATTCGCCTGGATTTTTGGTTGCCCCAAAAAATTTTGCTTTATCCATGAGCATTTTTTTGGCTTGATTTAATTAATGGATTTTAAAATTATTATAAAATATTATATCTAAACAAAAATCTATTTTTATGCTTTTAAATCCGTAGAATAAATCATTACATGGATGAATAATTATCGATCTTAAACAAAAATAAAGCTACACTTGTTTAATGTTTATTGACGTTTTATATTTGATTACTCGTTTTCGCACTCGTGCACATTGTGGAAATTATTTCGTCGTATTATATACCTGCTTATTATATTTTTTTCACTCCTTCAATGAGCTGTGAATTTAACATTTCCTCCAAATCGGTTTCAGTCAAATCTTCATCTTGCGACTCAAGCAATTTTTGAATGTCACTTGATTATATCTGTTCAAACCCATCTCGTCCTACTCCATTCGCGATATCGGTTATGTTTGCAGTCAAAGTTAGAACTTGCACAGATTAGTTACCATTTTCCGCAGTTAGAGCACGCCACAGTTTTTCCCAGCAGTCAATGTTCGTGTACAGTTCTTCCCATGATTCTTTATGTTTACGATGCATTTTGCTATGTCAAATTTCTTCCATTCTACAATCCATATTATCCAATATGATTTTTAAGCTTTGTCTAATGTAAAAGAGCTTAAAGGTCTGGATTATTCCTTGGTCCATAGGTAGAAGCAAAAGCGTCGTATTGGAAGGTAAAAATGTCACTTGTATATTCGGATGCATAATTTCAAGTTTGCGAGGATGACCTGGTGCATTGTCCAAAACTAGAAGTGCTTTAAAATCAATTTTTTTTAAATAAGTTTTAGCTTCAGAAACAAAACATTTCCGCACCAGTCACAAAAAATAGCATTAGTAACCCACGCTTTCTTATTAGTACTCGAAAACGCAGGTGGTCCTTGTTTTGATTTTTTAAAGCAGAGGATAAAAATTAAACGATTTGTAAAACATCAGTGGCTTAATGACACAAATCTTCAGATGCATTAGAATATAGCAACAGTGTAAACTCTATCCTTTGCTGACTTAAAACCAAGAGCAGATTTTTCGGTTTTAGAAATGAATGTTTGTTTAGCATTTTCTTCCAAAACTGAGCAGTTTCGTCTGCATTAAATACTTGCTCAGTCTGCATTAAATACATTAATACAATACCTCCATCAGCTACTAGGTTTGCATATACTTCTGGATGTCCTTTTGCTGCAGCAGTGTCAGCAGATGCTGCTTCTTCGACGATTTTAATATAATGCTATGATTGTCTCATCTTATATTTATTGAACAAACCTTCCGATGTTTAAAATTTTCCATCTGTACATTCACCACAACAACTACCATCAGGTTCTTAAAAATGAGCGTTAAAACGCTTTGACTTCTCCCGGATCATTGACCACTCAGGGACAACCTCTTTTGGTGGCGGTCTTCGATTTATAATGACAGTGAACTTGAAGCTACAGACGACCTTATTTTATTCGTATTTTTTTCGATGGTACAGTAGATTCGTTGACATTGAATGAGCGTGATATGAATGCAAATGACTCTCCAAGACGTAAACGATCAAGCATTTCTATTTTCACTTTAAGCGGTAACACAGATTTTTTGGTGTTGAAACTCGTTTCTAGTTTTTTTAATTTGCATTACAAATTAGAAAAAGAGTGGCAGAAACGTTTACTCGATCACAATTTTGTAATGAATGTGAATAAAGAAACAATAAAGCACGCATAGCGGCTGCTGCCATAGGAATGAATAGCATCGTATAAAAATAATATACTTTATTATTTGCACCATACGGTTGCTTTTTTTCTGTTTGTTTACATTCTCAAATACACTGATTGCGACGAAGGCGGCTTATGTCAAAGTTCTCGGCGATATTATATAACAACATACTTTAGGCTAAGTTGTAATAAGATCCATTTTACTTTTTTATTATTCCATTTGACGGCATTTATGAAGGGTATTGGGTTGGATACCTATTGGAATCCTTTTATTACTATGCATTTACTGATTAGTCCAGGATCCCGGGCTATTTTTGCTATCAAGCTAATTTTCCATGAGTAGCTTCGTTTCCATGCGACGCCCAACTTTTTCAGTAGTAACAGAGGTAGCTGAGATAAAATATGATTATTCGAAAAAAATGTTGTCCTACACAATGTTTGGTTTGGTCAAAGAATCCAGAAAAGAAGAAGAAAGAATAAAAACATCAGCTGGTTAGTAATAATTTTTGATAAACTCGTTATAGATACATCTTGGAAGGAGGAAAGAGGAAACTTGGAAAGAGTCCAAACCATACAATTTGTAGGACAACATTTTTTTATTTAGATAATTGTTATTAAATTTAACATGATAATAATCCAGTTAGTAATAATTTTTTTAGAATTATCAAATCATCATATTTTAGATCAGCTACCTCTGTTACCTACCACAATCGAAAATAATCGCTCAGGAAAAAGTTGGGTGTATCACGGAAATGAGGCTACTCATGCAAAATTAACTTGATATTAATCAAGTGCAAAAAATAGCCAGAAGTCCTGGACTATGTTAGATCCGCAAATAAAGAAATTTTGTAAAATATGTATTTTTTAGAGGTAGCATCTCAACTACCTCAATACTATTTGTATATACGTATTATCTATGCATTTTGAACAAAAATAGTAAGTCTTTTTTTTTGGCTTTAAGGTCTAGATACCAGGCAATAAACTCAAAAAAAAAAAAAATAGGAAGTGTCAAAAACTTAACTAGTCACAACAACAATTTATCATAGATAATATATTGATTTTACATTTAACAAATTTGGATCAGTTTTTTAATTTTGCAAAGAGTATAATTATATATACGGAAATTTTTCATAACGTACTTAGTTATTAAATGCTGTTTGAGTTTTTGCTTTTCATTTGTGTTTGTGATCTGGATTCCGGCTCGGTGACATATTAAAATGCCGCATAGTCATTGTAGTCATGGAAATCATGATCACGATCATGGTAGCCCAGAAGGAGCCGGGATTCAATTTAACCTATATGAAAAAATAGATAAGGAAAATCTGCAATGCCTTAATGAGAGTGTGGATGGTTCTGGAAAATCTGTATTCAAATCTTGGGAGAAACGATTAGACAAATCATTAGTTAGTTTCTATTACTAGTTTTAAACGTAAACACGTCCTAGCAGTGTGTCAATTTTACAACCAAATAAATATCAGCATATATAATTTTTATTTTACTGTGTCATCGACGGGCTCACCACCTGTCACGTTGTCCCGAAAATATCTTCGGTGAAAGGTGGGTCAAAGGGACTTAATTGTGTAGACCTCTGTCTACCCCTGTATTTAGAAATTGCGCTAAGATATTTATTTATTTTACTATATTACTTCCTCGTAGCCGTTCCTTATACAGGTCATCACATGCCAGAATAAATTTATTATTTTTTAAGAAAAGAATCTTAATTCCCCTTTTATAAATATCAATATTCCTGTTGCGTAAGTTTGGCTATGATAAGAGGTTTTCCTTGATAATTCACAGTATCAGCTTTGTTGCAACTCTTACTCATCACCACACATCCCTATTGTTGTCTTATTAGCTCCAGCAGCAGAAGCCATCATTAAAATCTAATACTAAAAAGCCCAAATCTGGAACATTTTTTACAATGTCACCAAACTGCAATGTTTACCCATGGGCAAAAAACATCCTGGTGCAAAGGCAGCTATAAAAATATTATTATTATTGGGTTTTGTACAATATATTTATTTATAACATTGACCAATCTAGTAAAAGTGGTAAAGTATATCATTGAAAGTAGCTTCATGACTATGACACTTGCTTACTGGGACTTCATCTACATAGCTTCACTGTGCTGCTGAACTTCTATTTGGTCCCAATGTACTCCACTTTCCAAAAACTAAATTTGTGCCTCCTATATGTTCAATCATTATAAATTGTTCAACCTGTTCTTTGAAATATAAGAGTACAAATCTATTTATGTCTGCATCAGAGCAATGACTACAGTATGAAAATAATTGATTATGATTTATATGAATTGATTGAAAGTTAAAGAAACATGTCAATTGTCAATTTTGGAAAACACTCCAAAATTGACATACACTTGTTTTCTTCATTTTAAAATATCTTTTTTTTGGGCTCATTTTACAAAAAACGCAAGCATAACATAACAATAATCTTGTACTTTTTAATAAGATATCTCTACTGAAATTACAATAATATATTCCAAGTTATCAAGAATTTGCTTATACAAGTCATTGCTTGATATACGCTGCTATTTTCCTGTCATTGTCCCAAGAATATAATCCAAGTTATCAAGAATTTGCCTAAACAAGTCATTACTTGATATATGCTGCTATTTTCATATCACATTGTGAATATGTCTTCTGTGAAAAGACAGTTGAAAAGATTTAATTATTTGAACCTCTTTCTCTGCAGTATTGGAAATGGTGTGAATTTGTTTTTTGGTTAATGATTGCATTATTTATATATAAAAGTGTTATGAACATAAATATTTTTGTCCATTTAAATTTCAGTATGTTGAAAGTGATGCTGATGAAGAATTGCTGTTTAATATACCATTTACAGGCAATGTTAAACTAAAAGGGATTATAATAGTATCCGAAGATTCTGATTCTCATCCAGCCAAGTTGAGATTGTTAGTATATTTTTGTGTACTTATAAGATTAATTAATTGTGTTTTTGGATACTTAAAAACTTGATTGCTACACTTATAAAGTGGATTGTCAATAGTCATAGCACACACCTTTCAAGATAAGTATATGCCCCTCAATAGACAATTATTGCCACTTTCAAAGCTATTTTAGTAGTGCCCTTTTTCTACACCCTTTGGAAGAGATAGAAGATATCCATAGGGCTAGATTTGTATATTAAACAAATTATCTTTACTTTTATTTGTAACAGTTAGCAACAAAACTCACATACTTATTTTTTTATAAATTTTCAAAAACTGTATATTAAAAACTATTTGCTAAAAAAAAGTTGAAAAATTCATATTTATGTATCAGAAAATCTTGGAAGTGTGTTTTCATGTCATACATAAATGTTAGTCTGCTAAAGTTTTTGCTTTTGGACATTAAAACTTGTTGTTTGTTGCTAAATATATATACACCAAAATAAAAAATAAACAGGTCACATATTATTTTTTAGATTCAAAAATAAGCCAAATATGACATTTGATGATGTATCTATGGAACCAGATCAGACATTCGACCTCCAAAAAGATACTGAAGGAGTTTTGGAGTATTCAACTAAGTAAGTATATGATAATTATTTTAGTCCTGTTGACAGAAATAGCTGGTTTGCTTATGAGTGCTGGAGAATTTATTCAAATATACTTTTTAACTGAACCTGAACCTTTTGCACCTAGCTTGCATACACTAAGCCAAGCCTGGCGTGAGTTTGAGGAGAGAAAGGTTTTATTTGATATAGGTTTGATCATCAAAAAATACTAGTTACTTTAAAACATAATTCACTTCTTTGACAACAAAAAAAATTACGGTAAAAATGCGTGACATAGTTATAGCCCTAAATTTTTTGGTTCGAAACATTTTACAGCAAAATAATAAATGCAAGTTGAGGCATATAAATGTTCCAATTTTGTGATAGATGCAATTCCGTTTATTTTTCAAGAACATTGTAGAGTTCAAAGAATGAGTCAAATACATCACCTTTCCACCTCATACTCAAGCATAACAATTTACGGTTTCGAGCGGAAAGATACTGGCAACTGTCTTTTGGAATACAGAAGGAATTTTACTGATTGATTATAAAGAACGTGGTGTTACAATAACGGATCAGTACTACGGGAAAGATTGAAAGAAGCCATCAAGGAAAAAAAAACGGAAACTGTCAAAAGGTGTGCTCCTTTTGCACGACAACGCACCTTTTCACACGTGTTCACCGTTGCAGCTACGAATTACTGAGTCATCCACCGTACAGTCTAGACTTGTATCCTAGTGACTATTATTTATTTCCAAAAATGAAGAGAGAACTGCGTGGAAAAAATCTTTACGACAATGAAGAATTCAAGTCGGAAATATCGGCCTATTTTGACAACAAAGATAAATTATTTTTATTGACGGTATAAAACAAATTATTTGCGAAATCCATAAAATGTATTAGGCATAAGGGAGAATATATTGAGAGGGAACAATAGTTCCCTCTAAGAGTTTAATCTCAACTTCCTTCCCTCTCATTCTGCGAACTTTTTGACCTCTTGTAAATAAAAAGCGGTTTCCTCATAAATAATAATGTTCTCTATTTTCAGGATAGTGACATTTTCATCAGTGTCTCATTTAACAATGCACTTTGCTGCAAATTTTGGTGCGGAAACTACAAAAATATTTTATATAGGCTTAAAAGGTGAATGGACACCTGGCCATAAACATGGCGTCACAATATGTACATATGAAGCAAGACCCATGCTCGATGATCATAAACTGAAACATTTAGATTCTGTAAATAGAACTGTAGAATAAACTTTTTAAAAAATATTTATTATTTTTATTTTAACATATTTTATAAATAATAAATATCTTCACGCAATACAGGGGTAGACAGAGGTCGAGTCTAGACAATTAAGTCCCTTCGACCCTCCTTCCACCGAAGATATTTTCAGGACAACGTGGCAGGTGGTGAGCCCATCGCCGTCTTTATGTCCAAGCCAACGATATAGTTCGTACATAAGTTTTTGAAAAACCCATTGGTACGAGCCTGCCACCTGGGGATCGAACTCGGGTCTCTGGACTCGAAATTCCGACCACCCAAACAGTCGGCTATCGTGACATATTTTAATAAGTAATAATAGTCCAATCAAAAATAAACAATGTCCATTCCAAATATATCCACCATCTGAATTTCAAATTCCATCGTCGCCACCTAAAGTTCCTAAGTCGTATTGGTCCGGAAAAACAGCTGCCGTCAGTTGTATTTCTGGACCGATACGACTTAGGGACCTTCAAGAAAAGAGCATATTCCTTTCTCAAAGGCCAGCAAGGCCTCTGCCATTCCTCTGGTGCTGTAGGTGTTAATGGGCGGCAGTAATCACTTACCATCACGTGCTCCACACGTATATAAAAAAAACCATATCATATCGTCGTTTTCGAAATTGTAATTTCGTTTTTACACACGTTACATAGCAGATTAATAGAAACATGTGTAAATTCCATACTGTCTTAATTCTTTCAGAGATCTGACATACAACAAAATTTCCCATAGCAGAGTCTTGGAATTGAAATTTTAACCTTACACAATATACATAACGTTTTGTAAAAGAAGTCCACTGCAAAACAGTAATCGCTACGAATCGAGTAGCGCTAGAAATCGAATGTGAACATGTACTATTGCTATTAAGTAATACCAGACACGTTTTACCTAAGACTTAAATTATCTATTTAAACATAAATTCTTTCACCATATGCAGAACGACTTGTAAAAGTTTACTGCAGGACATATAGGCCTCTCTCGTACAGGAGGGTTTTCCAAAAACGCCTCGCTTGGCAAGCGAAAGTGTGACTGCAATACCAGGCTGCTTGGCCTGTTATTTTTCGAGATGGTTATCTCACAACCAATCGGTAGGTGATAGCGGTAACATTGTTAAGGCTTTTGCTTCAATCGCCTCCTTTCACGGGAAAACAAAAGAAAGGGATGCTAAATTCTTTTGACCTAACCACACGGTATAGTTTCTCCTTTTGATAAAAATTTCATTTAAAGCTAAAACACTTCACGGATCTTTTGTATTACATAATATTTTTTTTTAAAAAGTATTGAATCTCTAGTACCTCTACTAGTACCCCTAGTTCCCAAAGTGGTCCAAGTGGAACCCCGGAGTCAGACAGTACAGACGCGACAGGATTCTATTTTAGCGCAAAAAAAATGGGGGTACACAATTCGTAAGTGGGGTACACAAAAATGTGGATCTACTTTCGATAGTTAAAAACTGAAATGTTGCCTACCTTATCAAACAATGCAGGCACATAATATTTTAAGAAACTCAGCAACTGTTAATTTTAAAAACTTACAAATAACGTAAAAACTTGCATATTCTATACAAAACTGAAGCCAAATATTGATAATTTGCTGTCAATCCATCAAGTGCCTACTATCAAAATTATGACATTTTTGTGATTGTCATTGTAGAAGTTGCGTTACGGTATTAATATTTAATTTTTATTATATTGCGACTTAACAGTTTACTTACTATGTATATTACTTATTTGAATAAATACAACAAAAAAAACTATGCTATTTTTCTTTTTATTATTACCTCTCTGAATAGGGAGATTTTTAAATGAAATAAGTGGGGATTGGATCTAACAATGGCCATTTACTTTTTTAACATCTACTCACAGCACAATCAAATTAATTAACAAATCAATTCTAATTTTTTTTTTCAAAAACTATTGTTTCGTGGTTGGAACTCAGCCTCAGCACACATTTCCATTGTTAGATCTAAGCTTCACATTTTTTGTTAAGTTTTGGGAATATGGTAGAAATGTAGCAGGGTGTCCACCGGACTGGTTCCGGTGAAAACTTTGAAAGTGGTCTTTAAGAAAAAAGCTTGAGAACCTCTGGTCTAGTACCTCATACGAGAATGTTTAAATCCGAGCGTCAAGACTACAGAATGAGCCAAAATAATAGATACACACATATCTATCTAGATATAAAGACTGGAGAACCTTATAATTATACCTTTTGCGCAGTCGAATAAAAACTTTCGATAAAAACACGATGGTCTAGTAAATATTACAATAAAATGTTGCTTTAATATAGAAATCGGAACTTTTTTGGAGAGAAATGCTGGAAAATAAAATAAAAGTTACCTTAAATGTTAAAATTTATTGAACTACATAATAGGTATAAAACATTATTATTTACAAAATTATTTTTTTCTCGTATCACTTCTCGTTTCATTTGAGATTTTATTTGTTGCGATTTTAACCTCAGATTCTTGCAAAAAAAAATAATTTATTTAGAACACAAAATCTAAGGTTTTTATATTTAGAAGTTGAATGTCTTAGAATTTAAAAGAGATTAGGTAAATGTTATAT
Source organism: Sericinus montela (assembly GCA_029286605.1). NCBI lineage: Eukaryota > Metazoa > Arthropoda > Insecta > Lepidoptera > Papilionidae > Sericinus > Sericinus montela. The sequence goes on along the minus strand of JAGSMR010000012.1, from coordinate 11,559,481 downwards.
AAAAAGTACATTTTCAGTATTTGTACTTACTTTATCTTACATTAAAATCTGTCAAAGTACATTCATAGTAATATCTATTAACCTAATACATGAATGGCATGGCAGTGATAGTGAGAAAGTAGGAAGATACGTCCTACAAGAACTTAAGTTTTAAAATACCGTTGTAAGCACTTTAATTGTAATAGATGGCATCCTGCGTATATGTTATTATTCTATCTAGGCCGTATTTTATCACGGGCGACGTCTGCCGCGATTGATACGGTATCGGCGCGGGTATTGCGAATAGGGTCTGCGATAGACTGGTCGGCGCACCACAGCATTTGGCACCGAGCTCACGTCGCCATTCTGGCTCTGGTAGTAAGTGCCAGCCGGCGGACCCGGCCTTCGCCTCATGCACACCGAACACCTTCAAAATTAAAAATTTTCATGACTATGCATCTATATATTACAACATTTATAAGTACAGTAGGAATTATAATAATTAAGCGAAGCAACCCTAATACAGGCGGAATTTCTTATGATTTTGAATGTTTATTACCATTTCAGAAACCATACAGGTAAGATTTTTAGAAGATTTTTTGGCTGGATGAATATTAAAAAAATATAAACCTTAAAGTATCCCTTAGTGTCCCTTAATCCTGCTAATCTGCTTCGCAGAAGGTTGAAAAATTTTACCCAAATTGTTGGGGCTGCTAAGGTTGAAGCTATTTAAGGAAGTAAGCAAGACGAAAGGGGAAAGAATTGGACGTCCCCCCGTCCTTTCATTGTCACAGAGTAGCGCAAATTCGTTGTACCCTTAACAACTTTGCCAATGGAAATGTAAAATTCAGAGGTATATAAACTATGTTATAATGTTTTCTAACTGTGTATAACCAACCGATTTAGAGTTCTTACTTGTTTCTACTTTAGACAAATTTATTGGAAAACAATTAAAATATAATAAATGAAATAATAGGTTGGGGAAAAAGTTTCTTAGCATTTTTTAAGAAAATTCACTACTTTTTTTTAATATAGTTTATTTACATCTAACTAAAGTATGTCGTTACCATTTTGTTCGATAACTTTTTGCCATCTTGTAGGTAGGGACATGATTCAATTGCTATATAAATTTTGGGGTTTCTCATCAACATACCGTGACAATTGGTTTTGGCAGTTCTCTCGTGATGTTAACCTGACACTGCCTAAAGGATTCTGAAGAGACCGAAACAGGCGGAAATCTGAAGGTGCAAGGTCAGGATTATACGTCGAATGCATTAACACCTCCCAGCCAAGCTCTCTTAATTTTTGCTGAGTGACTTAATATATGCGAGGTCTAGCTTTATTATGATGAAAAACCACACCCCTTCTGTTAATTAATTCCGGCCGCTTTCTCTCAACTTCTTACTTCAATCTTATCAGTTGTTCGCAGTAGAGTTCAGAATCGATGGTCCTGCCTGGTGGGAATAGCTCATAATGAATAATGCCCTTCCAATCCCATTGAAGTAAGTCAATCTTATCAGTTGTTCGCAGTAGAGTTCAGAATCGATGGTCCTGCCTGGTGGGAATAGCTCATAATGAATAATGCCCTTCCAATCCCACCACACACACAGCATCACCTTGTTGCGTGTTAACCCGTGTTTCGCCACAGTCTGTGAAGCCCGACCGGCCTTTGACCACGACCTTTTCCGCACGTTCTTGTCGTATATGATCCACTTTTTATTACCAGTTATCAGCTTCTTCAAAAAGTGTTCGGTTTCATTATATCGTAATAAAAAATCTCCTATGAGTACACGGTTCTATAGGTTTCTTTTAGTGAGGTTACCAAATATCGAACTTTTTTGTGTACCCAGTTTTTTCAAATGCGCTAAAACCGTTTTGTGGTCAATTCCCAGTTCTTCAGCTACGTCGTAAGTACTGATATGCCGATCTTGCTCCACTTTTTCAAAATGGCATCCATTTTATCCGTAACAGGACGACCAGAGCGACGTGCATATTTGACAGCAAAATTTCCGGATTGAAAACGCTTAAACCAAATTTGTGCTACTCTCACAGACACTAGGTCCATAAAAATCACAAATTTTCTTCGCGGCTTGCGTAGCATTTTTGCCTTTTTTGTAGTAAAATTTTAAAATATATCGAATTTCTTCGTTAGATTCACAAATCTTGACAGTACGAAAAATTATTAAAAATCGCACATTTTCCTAATTTGAATTTGGAATTATCTTCTTTAAAATTTAAACTTTTAATGATACCAAAACAAGCCATATACAAAAAGTATAGCCAAAGAGATTTTATTACAAGTTCATACATACGATTATGCCATAAGACTTTTCCCCCAACCTATTATTAAGAATATTAAGAAAAGTAATAATTTACCTGCTGACTTTGGATACTTGATCTGCTTTCAAAGTTTGTTGTTCCGGGCGGAGGAACATTCTGTTATCTTCGATGGTTGATAGCCAATAGGATACTGCCGTAGCGAAGTAATTGCAACGCCCCAGACCATTGCATTCGATGAAGGGTCGGGTGCGGAATTCACGAAGACACGAACCAGGAGATATCAGGCTTTGCCCAGCTGCATCTGCACCCGCAGTGTGCTGAAAAATTTATGTCTTTTTACATACATATACTATGATATTTTTGAATAAGTGGGTAGACGCCAAATGCAGAATCAAATTGATGAAGATGAAGATGTCAAGAATCAAACAAAATATAACCACTTCGTTCGAGAACATATTAATGTTCATTCGACATGATGAGGAGGGCTTTATTTGAGTAGAAATATAGAAAATAATTCATGAAAATAAAACAAAATTGTATTTCACCATCAAAAAGCTATAGCCAATCCATAATTCATCCCAGCCTTGTGGACAAGTAGGCACTTCGTTACTTTGGCTGTGTATGGCAATGGTTCGTGTTGACGATTCACAAACTTGGCACCTGAAATAAGAGAGTAACAAAGACATAAGCTGAAATGATTTTATTTTAAATGTATTGTTTATAGTATAAACTAAGTGTTGCCTGCGTCTTCATCTGTGACGGTTTTGGTATCTTATACCACTAAAAATTTAAATGTTGTAATCTATCAATTGATCCTGTTTTAGTAGTTTCGCATATATTGCAATAATAAAAATAGGTTAAATTTGTAAGCCACATTAACTATTTTCAAGTCTTCAGCAATGTGATTCAGCAAGATTACTCAATTGCGAGCAAGCTACATTCAATTGGCCGTGGGATAAACTGTGGGCAAAATATGTTCTAAAAATAATATCTAATAAGATATTTCATATAAAGTAATACGTATCTTCTTCTTCTTTACAGCCCATTAAAAGTCCACTGCTGAACATAGCCCTCCCTCAGAATTCGCCACAAAAAACGGTCCTCAGCCACCTGTATCCATCGACTCCCTGGAAAATTTTGTAGGTCGTTTGTAGACCTTGGGTGTCGACCTGCTTTACCGGGATCGTCCTATACTGCGTTTGCTTAAACGAGGTTGCCACTCGAGAACCTTCCTTCCCTAACGGTTATCAGTTCGTCGAGCTATGTGGCCAGCCCATTGCCACTTCAGCGCGCTGATCTTTACTGCTATATCGGTTACCTTGGTTCAGCTGCGGATGTCTTCATTGCGGATTCTATCACGCAGAGAAACACCGAGCATAGCTCTTTCCATAGCACAATGAGCAAATCTGAGCTTCCTCATTCGGCCTGCAGTGAAAGACCACGTACGGCAACACGCACTGGGTGTATAAGTTGGACTTAAGACATTGAGGCATACTCGACAAGAAGATAAATCGTAGTTTCCCGAACACTGCCCAGGCTAGTTGGTACCGTCGATTGACCTCTGGGTCGAAGTTTAACCTTACCTAGTCTGACAATTTGTCTCAGTTATATATTCGTCAACAACATCGAGCGTAGTGTTCTCAACAACAACCGGCATGGGTTTGACATGGACGTTCGACATGATCTTAGTCTTGTCCATGTTCATCTTAAGACCAACCTTTTGATAAACACTATAGAGGTCGTTGAGTATAATGCTAAGCTCCTCCAGCGATCCTGCTAGCAAGACTATATCGTCGGCAAACCGAAGGTTCCGTATACCGTATCCGTTCCAGTTCAGCTGCTTGAAGACATGTTCCAACACAGCGGTAAAGTCTCGGGGATATAACATCACCCTGTCTTACACCTTTCTGCAATTGGATAGGTTTCGTGCTCTTTTCTGTGCTTGGATACACATCATAGCCTCATCCTATAGACACCTTAACACCTCTATATACCGAGAATCTATTTGCTACCGCAGAAGAGACTTTAATACGTATAGATAGTATTAATTAATAATAAATATCTTCAGAAATCCTGACTAACAGTATCTATGCGAATCTATGCTAAGAAAAGCCTATTAAATCTTTATAACTAGACAATTAAATCTTTTCGACTCACCTTCCACCAAAGATATTTTTGGGATTACGTGACAGGTGGTGAGCATCACCGTCCTTATGACTAAGACAACGATATAAATCGTACATAGGTTTTGGAAAACCCCAGTGGGACGAGCTTACTACCTGGGGATCGATCTCTGGTCTTACTACCCGGGGATCGATCTCTGGACTCCAATTCCGATCACCCAATCACACGGTTATCCTGAAAAAAATCTATTAAACACAATAAAAAGATCTTACCTCGATATATAAGATCCGACGTCTCTTGCTTGTATAGGAGTCATCGCCATTGGCATAGGTTCGGGAGTGGAAAGCCAAAACTGTAATCTTCACGTTGAGCGAAGTCACATACATTGTTAAGATTGCAAAACATGTATGGCATCGTTGAGAACCTTCTTAGACAACTTCCAGGAGCACCTATTTGAAATATTTATGTAATATTTATTACACATAAACGGAAAACAAGTTTACATTATCTTTAATAAAACAAATGATAATTATTTATAATTGTTCTGAATCACAGTCTCTATTATTCACATAATGTTATCGCAGAACTTCCTGTTTAAGTTAACAACAGAAATTAAATATGATATAAGTGAGAGATGATAAATTATTAATTTATTTTTTACAAATTATATATATGTATGGATATAATATAATTGACCTTTTTTATAGAATAGGGAGGCAAACGAGGGCGGACATATAATTGGGGGAGGGGGGTGTGTGGGCCTCCGGTTACCACTCACCAGACGAAATGCAGAAGTTCGTTAGACTTCTACTTCGCGCCGGTATTCTGTGAGGTCGTGGTACTTCCCCGGTCGAGCCGACCCATTCATGCAACAACAGAAGCTGATGCGTGGCTCTACCACTGTTAAACCTTTACCATATGTTTCAAAGCTTATTAAAGATAAACTAATCGAATTAAAAAAAATATGTTGCAGGTTCTTAAAAAGATATTATATTTCAAACTTTGCTACGGCATTTGGAAATCCAGAAAAATAAAAAAATCTAATTTGAGATAAACGGATACAAAATCCATTTCCCAGCTCATACTTCCAATTTCTATTCCTATTCCTTTTCCGTACACGCGGTTAGGTTGTTGAATTCGCTACCGCCTAACATTAAAGATCTTCCTCCTCTCCTACTGTTTCAATTTCTAAGAAACATGTAAGAAAGAGATTACTATTTATGTTTTTGTATATATATGTATGTATATGTGCAGAAGTATTTGTATGTAGCATATATGTATGTCTATGTTTAGCACTAAGTTTGTCATATAATATACATCTTAAGTGGACTACTGGGAAATATTTACTTTTAGGAATAAGTAGTGCCCTTGTACAAATAAAAATAAAAAAAATCAAATCAAGTTTCATAATTAAAATAAATAAATTCTTTAAATAATATGGAAGTTTGTACACATACCTAAATCTTGTCCATGAGCTTTAGCATTTGCAACTATGTGTATTAATGAGAATCCATCCCAAAGCGGCGAAGTTCCTGCTGGACACTGTGGAATCATTCTTGTTTGTGAATGGACCGTAAAATAGAAGCCTCTTGATTTTGGTATTGGTGGTGGAGGTGCCGGTCTACCTGGTTCTCCTGGTATTCCCCTTTGGCCATCAAAGCCTACTAGACCCACTTCGCCTTTTATACCTTGTAAACCAGGAAGTCCTGGAAGTCCCTCAGGGCCAGGAAAACCAACATCTCCTCTTTCCCCTTTTACACCAAGTTTACCATTTCGACCAAAACCTCCAGGAATCCCATCCTGTCCCCGGCGACCAGGGAACCCTTGTGGCCCAACATCGCCGATAGGACCAGGTAATATCTCTGATGGTTGAATTGCATCTCCTTTATCACCTCTGATACCTTTCAAACCTCTAAGACCAATTGAACCCTGAACTCCTTCGTCACCTCTCTCTCCCTTAAATCCTATAAGTCCTCGTTGACCTGGGTATCCATCTAGTCCAACGTCACCTGAATTACCTTTTTTTCCTCTAAAACCTTCTAATCCTGGCCATCCTTGATCACCCCTTTCCCCTTTGATGCTATATGAAGTGCCTTGATCACCATAATCACCTCTAGGTCCGGGTAAACCTGGCGTTCCTTCCATTCCACGAGGTCCTGGCTTACCCGGCTCACCTCGTCTACCGTAATTTCCGTCCATTCCTTTAAAACCTTTAGGACCTTGAAAACTAAGCCCTGGGGGCCCAGGTTCTCCCACAGGACCATTTATACCAAACTCACCTGGGAAACCTTTCTGACCCATCGGTCCAGGCCAACCAGGGAGTCCATCAATACCAGCTCTGCCTTTATCTCCTCTCTCGGCATTTATACCATCTAAACCAGGCATACCTGGTGGTCCTTGGTCACCCGATATACCTTTTAGACCCGGCAAACCATCATCACCAATTTCTCCCTGAAAACCAATATCTCCTCTTTCTCCTTTTATGCCTTCCAGTCCGAAATATCCGGGTTCTCCTATTTCTCCTTTTCTTCCTGGTATTCCATCAATTCCTATATCTCCCATGTCACCTTTTGTGGCCGGCAGGTACGTAGTTATACCCATTTCACCTCGTTCACCTTTTAGGCCCATTTCTCCTCTACTTCCTGGTGGACCCGATAAACCTTCATCTCCAGGAAGACCTGGTCTACCCATTATACCGGGCTCTCCTTCCATTCCCAGTTCCCCTTTCGTGCCTGTTAATCCAATATTTCCTCTTAATCCTCTTTCACCTTTAAGTCCTGTAAGTCCACTTCTTCCCGGGAAACCAGAAATACCCGGGTAGCCTTCGTCACCCATATCACCTCGTGTTCCTTCGAATCCATAGTCACCTAATTCTCCTTTAGTACCATTGTTACCAGAGCGACCCGGTAATCCAACATCTCCTTGTTCACCTTTTACACCCTCATTTCCGCCAAAAGATAAACCAGGGTTGCCTCTATCTCCTTTGATTCCCCTTAAACCTGGGACTCCTGGTATTCCTGACAATCCATCAAATCCTGGCTCTCCAGAGTCTCCTTTCATACCGCTTATTGCATTTTCACCTTGCTCTCCTGGTATACCGGTGAAACCTATATCTCCCCTTTCTCCTTTTGGACCCCTCTGTCCATCAAAGCCAGCTCTTCCTATTATACCCATATCACCTCGCATTCCTTTTGGTCCTTCTGATCCTTGTAAACCTAGTGTACCTGGTTGACCCGGAATTCCGGGAACTCCAGTCTCACCACGATCTCCCGTTGACCCCCTAGTTCCTGGTGTACCTATGACTCCTGGAAATCCAGAGAAACCGACGGGACCTGTATCACCGGTCCAGCCTCGAATTCCAAGACGGCCAGCTTCTCCTTTCATGCCTTTAGGACCGACATCGCCTTGCAAACCGTTATGTCCTTGTAAGCCCGGTTCTCCTATTGGACCCATTATACCCGGCATTCCTGGTCGTCCAGGCACTCCTGGAGCACCTTGTATCACAATTCCAGGGAACCCTTTTCTGCCCTAAAATAAATAAATTTCGTTAATGCAAAATATTTTACATTTAATAAATAATAAATAAATATCTTTACGCAATTCCCAACACAGGGGTAAACAGAGGTCTAGTCTAGACAATCAAGTCCCTTCGACCCACCTTCCACCGAAGATATTTTCGGGACAAAGTGACAGGTGGTGAGCCCATCGCCGTCTTTATGTCCAAGTCAACGATGTAATTCGTACATAAGTTTTTGAAAAACCCATTGGTACGAGCCTGCCACCTGGGGATTGAATTCCGGTCTCTTGACTCGAAATTCCGACCACCCAACCACTCGGCTATCGTGACTTTTTACATTTAAATAACTTATAATAGTGTCTAAATAAAAACCATTAATTTTGAACATATTTTTTTATACTATAATACTCCGACTTAATCTACCCCGACTCGACCCGATTCTAAACGATTCAGGTTAAGACGTACAAAATCTAAGGATGATAAAACTTTTCTTCTACAAACTTTAAAATATGTCAATAAAACTTCGATTGCATAATATTAAACTTTCTTTGGATTCTTTATTCAATAATGTAGAATTAGAATATAAAACAATATATTAATTTAACTGTTATTTCTATATAAAAAGGAATTCAGTCCAGACTTACGCTACAACAAACGAGCACGAGTTATAACTTTTTTTGTATATATTCTACTAGAGGAATAATAAGAATGTATTCCAGTCCTGTATCGTTGCAGAGGTACCACGGCAAGAATAATTTAGCTGACCGATAGCTAACACTCCGTGACCGTGTTAACGGTACTCAAATAAGAGCAGAGTTGCAGGCTGCCATTGGACTTGAAAATTTACTTAGACTGTTCGGAATTGCTTTTTACTAGAATGAATTACGGGCAAGGAAGTCAAGGAGAGCCCTTTTGAACTCACGGTAACGATGGCGACGATGATTGCTGTGGGATACTCTCTGACAAAATGCAGAATAGGAGGAAAACATTTGTGACAATCGTCGTTTCACGAATCAGTACTCTTTCAGATATTAGACACATAATTTGAAAGGAAACTGGAACCTTTCAGCAAGGTGGAAAATGATAATACGCCAGCATATCGAGTTTAACAAGACAGTGCTGCTCTCCGAGAACACAAGATCAAAAGATTAGACTGGCCTGCAGGTTCATCTAACTTAACCTCAATAGAGTCTGCCGTGAGATGCATTTAAGCGACGGTTTGACACCAAAACCTATGATACCAGTAGTTCAGGGATATCTTTATGATTCATGCTTGATAACTTGATCCTGAGCATCATTATCATGTTCTCCGCATGTGTTCGAATTGACTCTCTTGACTCGAAATTCCTACCACCCAACCACTCGGCTATCGTGACTTTTAACACTTCTTTACACATAATTACATTAGAAAAATATAAATCTTCACGCAATCCTCAATACCCCCTGTATTGGGAATTGCGTGTAGATTTATATTTTTCTAATGTAATTGTGTGTAAAAAGTGTAAAAAGTCACGATAGCCGTGTGGTTGGGTAGACAGAGTTCTAGTCTAGACAATTAAGTCCCTTCGACCCACCTTCCACCGAAGATATTTTCGGGACAACGTGACAGGTTGTAAGCCCGTCGCTGTTTTTATGTCCAAGCCAACGACATAATTCGTACATAAGTTTTGAAAAACCCATTGGTACGTGCCTGCCACCTGGGTCTCGAACTCGGGTCTCTTGACACGAAATTCCGACCACCCAACCACTCGGCTGTCGTGACCTAACAATCACATTAGGATTGAATAATTAAATTTGTGTTATTAAAAATATATTATATAAAGGTTTTATAATTTTTTTAAAAAGGTTGATTTTATTTTCTAAAAGTCACATGTAAATATTTTATTTGATAAAAATACATTTTAAAAATGTATCAACTTTTTTCTAGTTATTGCAACCTATATTTGATGTGTTGTTTTTAATGCAAATTATGGTACTTCTTGAAATAAAAATTAAATAATCTAGCAATAATTAAGATAACTTTCTTACTGGAGGTCCCCGTGGTCCTTCTATGCCCATATCACCAGGCTCTCCGGTTTGTCCCTTTAATCCAAATCTACCAGCATAGCCCGGAGTGCCGGGGTAACCAGCTTCGCCTACATCACCTTGCTCTCCCGGTAAGCCATCTGTACCTCTTTCGCCATATATTGTTGCAAGACCTGGTTCGCCCCACGAACCCTTTTTTCCTTTATTTCCATCAAACCCAGTCGGCCCTCGTTGTCCACGCGTACCCGATTCACCGCTAGGCCCTATTTCACCTTTTTCGCCAACAAATCCCTTTATGCCGACAGGACCCTGTATAGAACTACCAGGGGGTCCTTGGTCTCCTGACATTCCTCTAAAACCGTCGTCGCCCATATCACCACGCTCACCTTTTCTTCCACGGTAACCTATAATAATAAAAACTGAAGTTTATAAAATATTTTTTTCTTTATTATTTTTCATCATTATTTTTCATTATCATATTCTATAATAATATTTTACTGCACTAAGACAAATGAGTCTCACCAAGCAGAGTGAATCGCAATACATATATCACAACTTCCCGGTTTATCCGCTACCTAATTATGGTGTAATGTTTTTGGAGACTGAAGTCTCACCATTTACTGGCAGTCGCTTCTTCGCTTTTTGTGATACGCTAAGAAATAGGGATTCTAACTTCGATGCCACATCACCTACTTTTTATTTAGTTTCACCCACATAAATTGCATAACAAATAAACACACCTTTGATACCAGGATATCCAGGAGGACCTCTTTCTCCTTTTACGTTAATTCCATTTTCTAAAGAATCTCCAACTTCTCCCTTTAGACCGGGTTCACCGATATCTCCAATTTCGCCTCTATAACAGATTTAAGGTTTATTAATTCTGTTTGTATAATTAATATAAAGACATTTATGATATAAACAGTCAGTTTTAAAAAAGTTCTCAAAAAATTATTTTTATAGCAATTGATGTAAATAAAAATGTTAGTAAAACCCATAAAACATTTCAAAAGTCTCGGTATTGCGAGGCGCCGCTCTCTCTGCCGAAATGTGGTCTTCGATGGAGCCAAAGTCCAGATCCGCCGCGAGGTGACGGCTGAGCTGGTGCTCGGTCAGGCGCCCACTTTCATGAGTCCCAAGGCCTCCGGGTGGCGGACTAGGGTGGGCTCGTTACCCACGTGGGTTTGGAGGCTAAGTCTACGTCTGTGTTCCGTCGCGTCTAGCCTGGTGGGAGTGGGAGAGGATTTGTACTGTCCCTAGGAGGGGCCGCCTTGGGCGGCTAGCGCGGGTGGGGTCGCAGACGTGTGCGAGAGCGTTCCCGTGGCCCTGCCAACATGCGGCGAAGGCGGAACATCGTGGTGTTTTAGTTAGTGCGAGCCCGACATGTCCCGACCATGCCCCCGCGGTGCAGGTATTCGATAAGTATTTCCCCACGTATAAAAAAACAAAAAGGCCAAGACTAACTTTCGAAGAATATGTGACCAGATTGACTCGAAGAGGGGAGGGTTACCTAGAGTATTGGAATACCTAGACGTGTGTCATCCCGTCAGTGATAGCGTGAAGATATTTTGGTATTTATACCTAATATAAGATATTTGTTACTTATAACTAAGATGGAATGGCTCTCAGCCAGTAACTACACTGACTCTCTTTACCTCTTGCACAGGAACGCAACCATTCAAAGGGAAAAGAGAGCCTTATTTGACGGTAGAAATACGAAAGATTGTAGAAATGACCCATAAAAATCCTATGCATACACTTTGAAACCTTACTTTTTAACATTGGTAGAGCCACGCATCAGCTTTTGTTGTTACCTGAATGGGCCGGCTTGACCGGGGAAGTACCACGACCTCACAGAATACCGGCGTGAAGTAGAAGTCTAACAAACTTCTGCGTTTCGTCTGGTGAGTGCAGGTAACCGGTGGCCCACACACCCCTCTCCGCCGATTGTGTGGGGGCGGGCACTCTATGGCCGGCAACGCATCTTCTATGCCTCTGGTATTGCGGGTGTTCATGGGCGGCGGTAATCACTTACCATCACGTGAGCCACCTGCTCGTTTGCCTCCCTTTTCTATATAAAAAAAAAAACTAAATAGTCTCCCTGCGCAAAAAAGAACAACAAGACAATTACGTCTCTTCGACCCACCTTCCAGCGAAGTTATTTTCTGAACAACGTGACAGGTGGTGAGCCTGTTGCCGTCTTTATGTCCAAAGCAACGATATAATTCGTACATAAGTTTTTAAAAATCACTTTGGTACGAGCATGCCTCCTGGGGATCGAACTCGGGTGTCTTGACTCGAAATTCCGACCACCCAACCACTCGGCTATCGTGTTGAACTGCCTGCAAAAATTCATCTGATGGTAAGTGATCGCCGACACCTATGAACATCCAACGCCAGAGGAGCTGCAGGTGTTCTTCCAGCCTTAAGGGAAAGAATAATTTCTGGTCCCTGGTCCTTTAGTAATTCGACAAGACTGTCTGTACGTGGTGGAAAGCCAAAAAACTTGTGTCACAGTGCAATTTTAAGGAATTTAAAATTGCACTGTGACACAAGTTTTTTGGCTTTCCTTTCCAGAGGTTCACAAAATTTTACGTCGTTTGATAATTCGCTGCAAGATACCACAAGATATACAAGATATCCGGTATTGTCTGTGGTGATTAGGGACACACACTCTCAAAAACTTCAGCAAGATATCTGTTATAATGAAGTTATATTCTGTAGGTGCAATTAGTTTGATAAACGTAGTTAAAATCAAGCTGTATTAAAGTATTACGAATATGAATGAAATCCACCCCTATGAATGCAAGTCACGATAGCCGAGTTGTTGGGTGGTCGGAATTTCGAGTCGAGAGACCCGAGTTCGATCCCCAGGTGGCAGTACCAATGAGTTTAAAAAAAAAAAACTTATGTACGAATTTAATCTTTGGCTTGGACATAAAAACGGCGACGGGCTCACCACCTGTCACGTTGTCCCGAAAATATCTTCGGTGGAAGGTGGGTCAAAGGGACTTAATTGTCTAGACTTGACCTCTGTCTACCCCTGTATTGGGAATTGCGTGAAGATATTTATTTATTTATATTTCTTTATGAATGCTTAATTTAATATTTACTTCGGTCCAGGTTCTCCTTTTTCGCCGCGAAGAAATGCGATTGGGATGTCGGCAGGTGCTCCAGGCCATCCAGGTGCGCCATCTCTCCCGCGTGACCCGTTACGCCCAGGAAGACCAGGAAAACCATAATTTCCCATTCTACCTTTGATACCAATTGGACCAAAGTCACCTCTATATCCAGGCCATCCAGCATCACCTCGTGTTCCAGGGTCGCCTATAAAACCTGTTTATTTTAAACAAACGTATCGTTAGTGAAGTATTTCGCACACGATAATTTAATATTTGATAATACATTGATTTTAACGAATTAAAGCGATTACATCAGATACAAAAGACATGATATATTTCTTATGTATATACATGATATATTTCATATGCCATGAGCATAATTAAATAAATAACCCACTTTCCACCGAAAATGTCTTCGGTGGAAGGTGGGTCTAAGGGATTTAATTGTCTAGACTAGACCTCTGTCTACCCCTATATAGGGAAATATTTATTTATTTATTTATGAGCATAATTATTTGTATGGCTATAAATAATTCGAGTTTAACGCAGCATCGAATGCAATTGTGTAATAAATACTTATATTTAAAACGCACCAAGATTTGTATTTTACACCGAAAAATAAAAATAAGTAAAAAATTAATAATAAAATTTATTACTATTTCCTACAAATTACTTTATTACATGGGCATTTTTCGAGGTAATTATTACAAATGAATACTTTTTTATATTAGTTACCTCTATCTCCAGGAGGACCTCTCTCCGCTAAAGTCAAATCAAGCGGCGGCCGTATTAGACGTCCTTTTTGACCTTTAGAGCCTTGTGGTCCTGCCATGCCAGATTGACCACGGTTACCTTTCGGTCCCTTTGAACCAGGTATACCAGATGTACCAGGGAACCCCTTTTGTCCGCGAGGTCCAGGTAAACCTTCATATCCTGGATATCCTTTTTGTCCTGGAAATCCGTCATCGCCCTTATGCCCTTTAGGACCCGGTGATCCTGCAATTAATTTAAAAATTTCTTTGGTTACACAGCGTAACATCTGGAAACTACTACTAAACGTACTTGAATTTCAGAAAGTTATTTTTTATATTTACATTTAGTAAAAAATATTAAGTTTTACAATAATTCACATGGTTAACCAATAACCAAGTGAAAGACGATTCCCAAACGGTTACCGGAATTCGAGTTATGAGACCAAAGTTCGAACCCTATGTGGTAGGCTTATACCAATGACTTTTTTTAAAACTTATGTATGATTTATATCGTTGGCTTCGACATAAAGCCGGCGTCAGGCTCTCAGGTTGTCCCAGAAAATGTCGTCGGTAAAAAGTGGGTCGAAAGGGCGTAATCGTCTTAACCTCTGTTTACCCTCTCCTCCTCCTCCTCCTGTTTAAAATCTGTTTTAATGATTAAAATCTGTTTGAATGAAATAATTTGTTTTAATTGAAAAAAAAATGTTAAAATACATAAATTTAAACAATAACGTACTTGCGTATGTACTAAAACCAAAAAATAATTAGGTAAGTTTCAGATAACTTCTCATCGGTACAGAAAATATCGGGAGTCATTGCGTAACTTGTAAAAAAATAAGTAATCAATCTGTGATTTCGCTCGATGATAGTGGTGGGTTTTACACGTATTTTGCAAGTTGTCTATTGAGAAATGTTTTCATTGTTGAACGACAAAGTTTTTAAGTGTTTAATTAACGGACTGTAAAAATACACTGCAGACTAGAGAATAGAAGGCTTACCATATTCATTACGTTTGGCAAGCTGATTGGCGATCGTAGTACCAGACATCACACCACGTAGACGCTACTGACCGTCACCGGTCTGCTTATGGTTATTTGGGTTATTTAATTGTAACCGAAGTTACAATCTGTTGATGTCGGTAGCCATGGCCATTTAAAAGGCCTTAGTGGTACTATTCTTACGCTGATACTTTACGACTAGTCATACTATGTGTTGGTACAAAGTTACTAGGGTCTGAAGTACTACCAGATTTAAAGAACTAATTTTGCTATGTTTCATGCGATAATAATGCAAGATTCTAAATTATGAATAATTAAAGATTATGGGCAAATGAGGTGCGATAAAATCTATGTTTATTAACAGGCGAAAAGACGCATGTTGTTCTCGAGACCACATTTTTTTATGTTTTACCACGTTGTTTGTATAACCACTGAATTTTTATCTGTAAACTAATTCTGTTAAAACTTAGCTTACTGATGAACTTATAATGATATGACAGAACACCTTCGAGGTAATTTTTAAAGGTTTGTGGCAGTTTCGTTTTTTTCTAGCTTATTCTTTATTCTTAATGAAAATTTTATATTTAGCTAGTGATCTATAACATATAGACCCACTAGAATCGAGGGCTTGTTAGTGGAGACAGTATGAATGTAAGGAATAAATAAAAATTAATAAATTTTCACCAAAAAATTCAACTGTTGAAAAGGAAAGCTGCTGTTTTAGTGAGAGTTCATCGATAGTGCAGTCAGCATAAATAATAGTAACTTCATTGTTAATACTTAATATTGACTATTAATAATATCACAACTCATTTTTACTTTTATTGCTTAAACGCAATAAGTTGTACCAAAACATACTTTCTTGTAATACTTATTACTCTTTAACATAATTCATAATTTATGGAAAAGTTGTACTTATACTTAAAGGATATTCAACCTTCGTCTACTTCGGTGAATTCTGTCATTGCCCAAGTTCTACTGCTCGGAAATAAAAAAATGAATTAGGAACGATTAAGAGATACATAAATGTTTAAATTAAGGTAAATGAACGCATTTTTTTATATTATTTAATGCATGCACGATAGCGTACATTATAAAGTTACGGAAATAAAAACAATGTTATCATGCAGACGTGAGTACTCTAAACCGGTATACTTATGGTATTCATACGTACTCGTAAATTGCGAACGAATGTAAGGCTTAACGTAACGGAGAAAGTTTGATTTTACCGCCCATAAATTTTCATACCCCGGGCTTTTATGTGAAAATTGATTCTTAATCGATTCTCCAAAATCTTTACTGTAAAAAACTTAGTAATAAGTGCTTACCAGATTTACAAAACGGACAGTCATCACCCCTTTCTCCTTTCGGGCCAGGGTAACCTGGCCGACCTGGTACACCTGGTTCACCTTCAAAACCAGGCGGTCCAGGTGGCCCGTTTTCTCCCTGTGGTCCCATTCCATGGATTCCACGTCCTGGATATCCGGGCGGTCCCATAAATCCTGGATCGCCTCTTTCCCCTCGTTGTCCAGGTATACCGTCGGTCCCAGGCATACCGTCTTCGCCATCAGGACCAATCACTGTTGAGCCTTTAAATCCTTTTGGACCTAAAATTCCAGGTAAACCCGGAAAACCTGTTGGACCGCGTGGCCCAGGTAAACCTTTATAACCGTCACTTCCTTGTTCTCCTTTAGGTGAGACTCCTGGATTTCCTGTCCTTCCCGGAAATCCTTTTGTACCAGGTACACCATGAAGCCCCATGATACCAGGCAGTCCAGGTAGTCCGTCTATACCCGGTGCTCCTACTGGTCCCATAAAACCTATTGGTCCTTGTGGCCCCGGAGCTCCTGGGAGTAAAGGTTCATTTAACCTTTCATCATAAATTCCTGGTTCTCCCATTGGCCCTTGTTCGCCAGGAATACCTGGTCTACCATCTTCTCCAAATGGACCTGGTAATCCGTCTTCTCCGTCTAATCCAGCATAACCCGGTACTCCTTTATCTCCTTTAGAACCCGGAGGACCATCTTTTCCTCTCCGACCAGGTTTTCCTCTTGAGCCATCTTCACCTTGATCACCTTTGTATCCTTGTGGACCATTAATTCCATTTGGACCCTAAAAGATAATGTATAATTTATCCTCAAGAATTTATATTAGAAATAATTTATAACTTAGTTTCCATTAATTTGAAGTTGGTAGGATATTCACTTACCATAGGACCCCTTGAGCCTATTTCTCCTTTTATTCCTTTTACTCCTTGCATTCCTTTAGGCCCCCTCTCACCCTTATTACCTCTAGCTATAATGCTTAGGTTGTGTTTAAATGTGTCTATGTTGACTATTGTTGCTGGCCTTCCGGGTTCTCCAATTTCGCCCTGATCTCCTTTTACGCCTGGAGGTCCCACAACGTTGTCACCTGGGTCTCCACGGTAGCCAGGTTCACCTTTAATACCCATTGAACCCTAAAACAGTAAAATTTTTTATTGGAATCTTGCTTGAAACTTTATGCTTTAAACAGAGTTCTACATTTGATGTTTAAATGTAAAGAATTGTAAGCACAGAAACATAAGTTTTATATATACTTTGTTAAAATTTATGTTAAAGCGCCATTGGAAAATTCGTCATTGAATTAGAGCTACAAAATACGTCAATTCTATATTGACCCATAACCAATATGTATTTTGAAACATATCTCGTAGGAATTACAATTTTTATTGTCTATCCTTGTAAAGATTAACGTTTACCTGATCACCTTCTTCACCACGAAGGCCACTATCCCCTCTCCAACCCATTGGACCTGGAGGTCCAGGTGAACCTTGACGACCATAATCTCCTTGATCTCCTTTTGAACCTCTAGAGTTCCCACCTCCTTCACCAGCTAAACCTCGAGATCCTTTTTCTCCATACGGTCCTGGGAGACCTCTATCACCAGGAGGGCCTTGTCTTCCAGGTGGTCCTACGACCCCATCAACACCACTACACCCGTCAAATCCAGGCAAACCTCGTATGCCTTCCAATCCATGTGGCCCCTGAGAAAATTAAACGTAATTTATTACAAATTTAAATATAATTTTTAACATTTATTATATTAAAATAGGATAATAATAGAAATTATAATCACTTCAAAACTTCGAAAAAAGTTTTTTCTTCCTGTGCTCGAGCTTTTATAAACCTTTACAATTCAAATACTTTTAAAAGTAAATTTACACCTAGTTCGTGTTGTCTCTTGTTTTGTGAACTAGTTAATAAATATTACTTGCATTTTATATAAATCGAAGTCACTATGGTGTGTAGTTTTAAGTAGTAACTACGAGCATTTATTCAGAAATATAGCGAGGCTCAATTTGATATTTGAATTTCCAATTTTCAGTTGTCGTCTTTCACGTAGTATACTGTACATCTTGGTCATGACCAAGTGGTATAACATTAAAGGAAAAGGGGAATACCTATTTGTAAAAATATTTTTTAATTCAATACACATATGTACTCATAGTCGTACATACCTGCGGTCCCATATAACCCCTAACTCCATAAGGCCCATCCACGCCCTGAAAAAGAAACATTATTAATTATTGTAAGATATCAAGAATAAATAATATGAATAGTTGTATATAAAATTCAGTATTTATGGTATTTACCCTTTCGCCTTTGTCGCCAATGTCACCTCGTTCGCCCCAGTCCCCTGTTTCACCTTGTATTCCAATTCTGCCTTCTGGGCCATCGTCTCCATATTCTCCTTGTAAGCCCGGGATTCCAGGAGGACCTGGGTCACCTCGATCTCCTTTCAAACCAGCACAATCACATACTGTCTGATTGCATACAACCTATTGACAAAGAAAAATAAATTAGTTTTTAATAAAACAAATTTACTTCCTTAATTTATCACGCAGATGACAGCTCAGGATAGAAAGAACAAAAATCCTTCTAGATTTCCGAATTTCTTTCTTATACAAGATTAAAAATAAAACAGAACTTCCTAGACTTTCCCTTGTCCAAAGCAGAAAAAACAAATAAGATCACAGTCGCTTTTCCAAGTGTTAGTAGTTGGCTTAGGCAGTATTTCAATTATAGCTCATTTGTGACTACGTGCAAGTGGTGAGAATACGCCGTTTCAGTGCCGAAGCCAACGTTAGTATGAGCACTTCACATGGAGATCAGATTCAAGTCTCCTTATTCCAATTTCGATCATTCACCACTCGGCTGTCATGACCCTTCAACGTATTTACACATCCAAATTTTTAAGCCTGTACTACACCATTTTAACTCCTGTTAAGTCATCTATATTTATTATATTTATACTTATATTTATGTATACAAGTCTATGTCCAAGTCAACGATATAAATTATACATAAGTTTTGGAAAACTCATTGCTACGAGCCTACCACCTGGAGATCATCACATACATTGTGGATGTGATTATTATATATTTATATATTTATGTATTATTTATATATTTATGTATGCATTATGTATGTTTCTTTAAGTGAGCTCATGTGGTGTCGAAATATCTTGCTTATTTGTGTACCCAGACTCTTGAAATAGATTAAAACCTTTTGGCAAACTCTATGTTTTTACTAAATTTACTAAATTTGTCGGACAGAAAATAATTGGAAAATGGTGAAAAATGGCGGAGAACTCGTTTTTACTTTTTACTTTTTATTTTAAAAAGCCATTTATTAAGTGGTATTAATATCATAAATCAATAAAGTATCAAATACCAAATATTCTCGTATATGAAAAAACTTTTCTTATTATAACTTGAATGTAAGTTCTGTATAACGCTAGCAGAATTTGCTTTTTTGTGCACGGAAGCGTTTTTACATATTCAATGACAAGTGGTAATAAGAACCAAGGTATTTTGACGCCTTGGCTTAGGGTTCTCAATTATGATGGGCCCAATTAACCAAATTCGATTGTATTAGTTAAATACTTAGTATGATAGTTTTCCGTAGTTTCACTTTCTCTGTCTCATCCATTTTCATCACCATCCTCACGCTATTACTCCTTTGGAGGCCGAAATGCACCTGCGGTCCCTCTGTTGTTGCGGATATAATTATAAATTATTATAGAAATGTAGAATATTTAAATGGTGATTACATGTACCTAATATAATATTAAAATTAGCAATCATATAAATTTCCCGAAGCGGTTTTTTGACCTTCCGACTACACCTAATCTGGTTTTTGAAAAACTTTGTAGAATATCTTTTAATTTAGAAATTAAGCAGCTATTTAAATAAAAAAAGCTATTTAAATTATAATTTTTTGTCACAAGTTAAATCTTTTGTCAAAATAAGTTTCCGCGTCAAAGTAAGTTTAAACTTCGAATTATTTAGAATGAAAAAAAAAAAACTTCAAAAACATTCATTTCTCAGGCTGCTTCAGGAAGAATAAAAAGGTTTCATGCTCTATTTAAACTAGTAAGCGTAGGTTTAGAAGGCGTTTTCTACTTGTTCTGCTATATGTATGTGTGTCAGAGGCCTCAAGATAAGGCACGCACATTATGTTACCGTACCAACCTTAAACGTTTTCAATCAAATCATTAAAAATAAAGATAAATACTCAAAGTGCAGCCACAGTAGCCGAGTGATTGGGTGATCTATCACGCAGAGACTCTGTGGTCGCTCATCGTAGAGTCTACTCGCTTGAGAATGCCTTGTTTTGAGGCGCAACAGGAGTCGCGTTTTCCTTGGTGGAATATGTTACCTGTTTTGAGTCTAGTGGTGGTGGTGCATACAGTAGAATTGGGGCACGCATCTGTGCGAGGGAGGGTGGTACTCTTCTTCTCTTCGGACCAGGTAACATAAACCTTTTTATATTTGCATCCGGAATGGTGCGAGGTAATTATTCAATAACAACTTTACATCTTTAGATACTCAGCAGTAATTGAAAAAGCTTGGTTGGGAACAGTTAGTGCCCCACCGTCTATATCTGTTCTTACGCCCTCAGATTTTCTTAGAACTATATTTCTACGTATTTCTGCAGACTATATTAAACTGTTTTTTTTTTTAATATAATAGAATAGCTGATAAAAGACCCTATAGCTAACCTAATAGTAAGTGGCTACTGCAATAAAAACACAACCGAAAGTTACGATGGAAAGCCTTTAATTACACGACTTTTAATTATACAATCAAATATACATTTAAATACAGAGTACAACCATTTTAAAACATAAATGTTGACGTTTCCTTTGAATATTTTTGCGTATAGCTATTTATATACCGCAAATCACTTTAATAACTTTTTAACTTCGTTCATGAAATGAATAACAAAATCTGAGCCATTCAATTATTTTAACAATTTTTTACTAGTAATTGTTTTACAAGCTTTATTCATTGCCTGAAATGGATTCTGCAGCAATATCTGTAAAATGATGTCAGCGTACACTTACATCATTCTCTTATGTGTACGTCTACGAATCAGATTGGACACAGCTGTTATAAAAATTTAAAACGCATATATCTGTCCACGAGTATAATTAAATAATAGGAATACGGACTCCGAATGGCAAAACAATAACTGAAAAATAAAATTCTACTTCTTATTTGTAATTGCAATGTATACAAATATTCCGTTTGCGAACCGGTTCTGGAGCCGATACCAGTTTCCGTAAAAGAAGCCCTTTGAAACAGTTAGATACAAAAGTCGAGTATGTTTTCTTCATAATATATGATGTCTAACTATTGACTAATATTGATAGTTTAGTTATATACTGGTACATTTACAGGTATTGGTTTAGCAAAGAGTCACTAAAAATGCTTTAAATAATTTTTTAAAGTATCTTATTTAAACTTGTCCACTTTATGTCCCTATTGACTTTATTATTATTTGTAATTGTTATTTAATATTGCAAACCAACTTTTAATATTGCAAACCAGCATTTATCGGGTAAAATGTTGACTTAGTTACTTCAATGCAATGTACGTTACTTTATATTAAACCGGTTGAAGATTTTTCGGTCAAACAGATTAGAGTAGAATTAAAATGTTAATAAGTAATGGTGTAGACCGTCGCTATTGACGCCAAGACAAAGAATTCATTGAAATATTCCCTTACTCCAGGCCCTGCACACTAAACCAATGCAATCAGCGGGATTGGGTTGATTTTCAGTCATCCCAGAGAGTTGACTTTAAAGCTTAAATAACCATGAAATGGAGGGTCGTAGCCGCCTTCTGTCAAAAATGTTAAGACATTTTTGACATGTTTGACATCAGGATGGGATAAGATCCCATCCTGACTGACATGAGTGTTCGCGAAGATACTGATCATTTTAGCTTGTTTCCTTATAGGAACTCGTGAGGTAATCAAGGTATGAATTCCGAGTTTTCGAATAAAAGAATCCGAAGGAGGAAAATGTTAGTAACAATTGGCAGTAACACTGAAAATAAGTTTGGCTTCTTTTCTAGTAGTAGAGTAGAGCCTTTAAAAAAGGTGGTTATGGAAAGATACCACGATCTGATTAGATATTTTAAATCGTATAAAATCTCTAAGCATTTTCTTTCCGCTAGCACCACCTCAAACAGTAAATTTTATAGAATCTTGAACGTTATTAAAATTTGCGGACTCAGTAATCCGCTAGTAAGCCCAGGGGCTAGTAAACCCAACCCTTTGTCGTGTCATCTCATTTTGAGGGCACTCCCTTAGTTACCTCAGCAAGTATCCGAATACTTTGCGTCGACATATTGAGCAACGTTCAGTTTCGCGGTCACTTGGAAGAGAAGGCCAAAAAAGCTTGTCATGCTCAGTTGAGTGCGACAGTACTTCATGCCGGTCCACCGCGTGCAACTTTATAAGGTGCAGGTTCGGCCACACATGGAGTACTGTTGTCATCTCTGGGCGGAGAAACTAGACAGTGTCAGCTCCTTCCATTTAACCGTATCCAACGAAGAGCGGCTCGAATCGTCGACGACCATACTCTATCTGATCGGCTAGATCCCCTGGCTTCGCGAAGAGATGTTGCATCTCTTTGCATTTTTTATAAGATCTCCCCGTAGTATTTTATAAGATCTCCCCGTAGTAGACGGGGAGTTCTCCGAGGAATTGTTCGGATTAATCCCAGTCGATAAAATTCACCATCGTACCTTACGGCATAGTCACAAAAGTCATCAACACCACCATGATGCATGGCATTCCACCACAGTACGTTTTTTGCGGAATTTTCTGCCACGCACTTGCACTTTATGGAATGTGCTGCCGTCAGCGGTTTTTCAGACCGATACGACTTAGGGACCTTCAAGAAAAGAGCCTATACCTTTCTCAAAGGCCGGCAACGCATCTGCTATTCCTCCGGTATTGCAGATGTTCATGGGCGGCGGTAATCACTTACCATCACGTGTGCCACCTGCTCGTTTTCCTCCCTTTTCTATAAAAAAATGGAGCTGTCGCTAAATTTTAATAGGTACAGACACTAATATGGAGTAATGAAAAAGAATAGAATGAAAAAAAAAATGAAACACCAAATTTTAACCACAAATATCCTTAATGTAATTTATAATTATTCAAAAAGTTAATTTTTTAGGCCAGACTTCCCTAAACAAAAATAACTATAATTATAAAAATAATGAATCGCTTTAATTACCATTTGTTATACACTTGGCACTTAGGCGCAACAATCTGTCATCAGTTATTTTCTTTTGGTATAGAAACCGTAGTCGTGCTATGTCTCAGTATCGATTGTTATGTTCATGACTTTTCTGTCAGTGGTCGCTTTACAGAAATAAAGAGGATGGATTTTATGCCCATAATTCGCAACATCATAAAATTTAACGCGTAATTAATTCTCTAAATATAAAAATACTATTATTGAGTCACTCTGAATATAAAACGTCTCGTTTGAAATATATAAGCTAAAATATACGCTGTTTTGTTATTGTTAAGTGCTTTATGTTTCATGTTACGTGGAACGTGTAGACATGAGCCACCATCTCCTATTATTAAAAGCGCAATCGAAGCAATATCAATTTGCAGTAGCTGTTGTGAGATAGCTAAATTGACATGGCGACATGATGTAATACAATTGTTCACAGTTGAACAATACTTAAGCTAATAATTTATGAGTTTCTGTGAACCCATGTTACGCTTATGAGAGATATTAGATAACCAGCTCAAGTGCAGATATAGGGCCGAGGTAAAGTAGTAGTCAGAGCGCTCGCTTAGAAAGCGAGTAGCCCAAGTCCGATAGTTGGGAAATTGTAAGTTGTAAAAAAAAAGTAAATTTACTACGAATTCGCAAAATTTCGTCCTTTCACAATTGTCCTTAGACAATTTCGAATTTCAAAGCTTATTTTTGGACACTGTGACATGTGATGTCGTCTTAGTGTCCAATGATATTAAACGTATATAATCTGCTATAAAGTTAATAAGTTCGAGCTGATTCCTGATTCGAATTCGGATCACCCAACCACTATGCTATTTTTTTTTCTAAAAGAGATTTTAAATATCTACTTTTAAGGATAAGTCACAATAGCCGAGTGGTTGAGTGGTTGGAATTTCGATTCAAGAGACCCGCGTTCGATCCCTAGGTAGCAGGCACCAATGGGCTTTTCAAAAGCGTATGTACGAATTATATCGTTGGCTTGGACATAAAGACGGCGACGGGCTCTTACCTGTCACTTTGTCCCGAAAACATCCTCGGTGGAAGGTGGGTCGTAGACTAGACCTCTGTCTACCCCTGTATTGGGCATTGCGTATATATATATATATATATATATATATATATATATATATATATATATATATATATATATATATATATATATATATATATATATATATATATATATATATATATATATATATATATATACTAGCTGCCCCACGCGGCTTCGCACGCGGTATAACACTTATAATATTAGTAGCGATGTATTAACAGAAAACATTAAACTCTATTTTATATTATGTAATGTATTCCTTTACCTTACTGTATTCATGTATACAAATTCCTTAAAAGTAATAAATATCTTCACGCATGCCCAATACAGGGGTAGACAGAGGTCTAGTCTACGACCCACCTTCCACCGAGGATGTTTTCGGGACAACGTGACAGGTGGTGAGCCCGTCGCCGTCTTTATGTCCAAGCCAACGATATAATTCGTACATACGCTTTTGAAAAGCCCATTGGTGCCTGCTACCTAGGGATCGAACGCGGGTCTCTATAATGAAAGAGAAAAAATATTTAAAATTTCAACAGTCACCGTTCGGCAAAAGTCACGGATCCCGCACATGTCAGTAGAAATTTTAAACATGTTTTCTCTTTAATTTAATAATAAATCTTACATTTACTGTAACTATGGCCAATAAAAATCCCGGTAGGGATGAATGAACGAAAGTTATCCACTATTTATTTTTATACCAAGATCTAAAAGGTTCTAAAACAACTTTGGGACCAGTTAATCGAGTATGTTTAATTAAGACCTATTAACTTATAACTTCAGAAGCCATTATTATCTTATGACCTACGTTTTTACGAGTTTTCGCCTTTGTATTCCTTGGACAGACTTATAGTGAAAACATTAACTGAAATAATTAACGCCGGCGGAAATGTATGATTGAAGTACGAAACTGCTTGTAGTTTAGCTAGCCTTTGTGGCTTATTTATATGAAGGTTTACAAACTTAGCACAGACCGCAATTCTATACTTGCCATATACGATACTACACTTCTTATTAAATGTTATAAACTCTTCACTTGGTAAAGTTTAGGTGACTCATTTCCTGTTAGCTGGTTGAGGACGGGACGCTTGGCGTGATATGATCACGAGGGATTAAGATTTCCCAATGGATTTTCTGTCGCAGAGGGTGAACCGCTCTATATCAAAGTTCAAAACAGTCTTATAAAAAATTTCAAAACTACAATAGAGTGACCTCGTTGTCTGCCAACTGCGAAGAAGAAATCATTACATTGTCATTTGCATTTCCATTAGCTGGTATAGGAATCCTGTAAGATGGAAACACTTTTTGCCAGCACCTTTATATTTACCTGCAATTAAGCCAGGCGTCGTAGATGCGTCGGCTTTAGGCAACAAATAACGCATGTATGAGAAAGTCACGATAGCCGAGTTGTTGGGTGGTCGGAATTTCGAGTCGAGAGACCCGAGTTCGATCCCCAGGTGGCAGTACCAATGAGTTTTTCAAAAACTTATGTACGAATTTCATCGTTGGCTTGGACATAAAGGCGGCGACGGGCTTACCACCTGTCACGTTGTCCCGAAAATATCTTCGGTGGAAGGTGGGTCAAAGGGACTTAATTGTCTAGACTTGACCTCTGTCTACCCCTGTATTGGGAATTGCGTGAAGATATTTTTTTTATTTTTTTTATGTAGATTTCGGCGAACATATAAAAATGCTGAGCTAATGATAGAAGTTGCTGCACTCACTAACGGTATAATATATTCGTTGACAGATACTTTCCAATACACAATATTGATATAGGATAGTACGAGAAGAATTGGGCATTTAATAGTTGCGACCGACTGAATAGAAGAATTGCGCATATTGTACTCATCATCTATGATGAAATCCATCCATCATTAAGACCTATCTATACCTTTAAAAAATTAAACTCCTTCAAAGAGAACACAAAACACTTTCTTAACTTGTTATTGATTGTTTTTGTTTAATGAAATTTAACTTCAATTTCATATAAATTAATAAGTAACAAGTTTAGCTAAGAAGCTTATTGATTTGATTAAGTTGTATTGAACATTTATTGATGCAGTCGTAGGTACGGCGCCAATAAAACAGCGATGTAAAAGTAACAACCTATCTTAACTGAATGTAATTGTGAAGTCAAATAAAACAAATTCATCATCACTTAGCACCTATTTTCAAACATATCAGTAATTCGTGCCTTTTATAATATTTAATTTAAGTTAATCAGTAACAAGTTTAGCTAAAAAAGTTATTTCGTGTTCTTTTTTGGAGGCAGTTCATGTTTTAATGTTGTATCTAACTACACAAATTGTTTATTGCTTATGAAACATAAGTAACTAAGATGAAGTTCTGAAAGCGAAAAAAACTGTTTGTAGTTTATTTTTGTTTAACTGCACCAGCTGATCAATCAGAAAATCAAAGTTTATATCATAATACTGTTTATATTTTACGCCTAGGTGTCACTAAATTAAAAAAAGGTTGTCAGTTTGAGCCAAACTCTCAAGAAAAGTTTCTTGCTCTAGTATCTGTGGCCTAACTCTACTGAAGTATGTAAAATTTATTAGACTATATGAAAAAAAAAACTGCGTAACGCATCGGCTGTAATTCCGGGCTCGCAAACAGCGGTGCTTCCGGGGACAGCGCGTGGGCGCCGCAGCGCGCCCGGACGCCGCATGCGCCGCATATCACTACCGCAGTGATCTCATCATTAACATCATCTGAAGCTGCTATTATAATTACCCATTTGTTATTAAAATGTACCGATGCTTTTAGTTTGTATAACATTATTAAAATCTAGGGTTTTTGCACAACTAACGTTAAAAAATACTTTGGAAGTCTAATCCTAACCTATATCCGTCTTTGCTATTTAGGACACCAAGTCCAATAAAATTATGGGCTTGAGACAAAAAACACAACATCTTGTTTTAATAAATGAGCGTGTTGAATTATGTTTGCAAAATTTTGAAGTATAGAGTTTCATATTGAAACTTTATGCTTCGAAATGATGACAACACGATGAAATAGAGTCCAAGGATTTTTAAGAGACAGCGAGGTCGCACACGTAAACAGATGAAACCACTATCCGTCCATGATGTTTTTTCCAATTCTCTCGTAATAGACACAGTACCCTATCATTACTGGAATTATATCGTTGGCTTGGACATAAAGACGGCGACCAGCTCACCACCTGTCACGATGTCCCGAAAATGTCTTCGGTGGAAGGTGGGTCGAAGGGACTTAATTGTCTAGAATAGACCTCTGTCTACCTCTTTATTGGGAATTGCGTGAAGATAGGATAATATTGTAGCCATCTGAGAAACACAAATTTTTAAAAATGGGTAGTGCATTGCCACGTGCAAAGAGTGTTGCCACAGTTCGACAGAGGTCGCGGGTTTGAATCCCGCCCGTGTCAGTTGAAATTTTAAAAACATTTTTTCTCTTTAAATTAATAATATAAAAAGTTTAGCATAATTTATATGCTTTAAAAATCAATGAAAAATTGCGTAATTGCATAAAAGTAGGTAAAGAATTAAAAGGATGTTGCCTTTTAATTTTAGTACTACGGTTGTAATATGGATACTGTAGTACTGATGCTAGTAGTACTTATTATTCGTACTTTCTATATATATAATTTATTACAACAATGCCATGTAGGTACTTGCTACAGAATCGAGCGATTATAGATCGAATGAGTCATTAGTTGCAATTCAAGGAACTGGCTGGATAAACAATCATTGCTGTGTCCCAGGCGATAACGGCCGTTCGCACATCCCGCTACCCGCTCGCTGTGCCCGCAATGCGCGTAGCTCACCACCACGTGTGAATTCTTATAAGGTTTATT
Source organism: Sericinus montela (assembly GCA_029286605.1). Taxonomy (NCBI): domain Eukaryota; kingdom Metazoa; phylum Arthropoda; class Insecta; order Lepidoptera; family Papilionidae; genus Sericinus; species Sericinus montela. Next base: position 11,531,194 of record JAGSMR010000012.1, on the reverse strand, counting down.
ATACCGCAAATTACTCTATTCTCTACGCTTAGTAAAAAACAGGCCCACCATGGCGCAACTTAAAAGTAATAAGTCCATAGTATACTACTTATATCCTTTTTCATACTTCATAAGGTGTAACATGCCCTTTGAAATAGGCGCACATTCACGAATATATTTTTATATTCCAAGACAGAAAAAGTGATTTTGTGCATCGACGCATTCGGGACTTAAACTTCAGAGCTGGAGTGACCTTGAAAATCGGTTTGTACGCCACTCGACCAAGGGAGTATCGAGGTAGCCAAAGATGAAATTATTCTGAAGTGGCTTTAGAGTTCTATATGCTCTCTCGCTTTCCCAAATATAATAGAAATATTAGTAAATAGTAGCATTATATGAATAGAAGATTGCTAGTTGTATTGTAGAAGACTGGTGCAGGTTAGTAAAGAAATCAATTCTGCAACTTTCAAAAAATAAATCCGATAATAACTGTTTTTGTTACTAGTTCCTACTAATTCTTTGCCTGTTCTGAAATGTAAATGTTATAATGCAAAAGTAAGTCTTGTCTGTTACTAAAAAAGGCAAAAAAAGGTGTGTGCATTCACATACGGTAAAAGTGAAACTTCTGAAAAGTAACCTAGGAAAGATTGATATTTATAGAGAGTATCAGGAGTAATTAGGATAAATGTAAGGCCTATTATTTTTAACAAGCTTAATATTTTAATGTAAAATGTTATATTCAGTTTCCATGTCAAATGTTATATTCAAATTGAACAAATGACACAAGATGCTTAATACGTTTGCCCGCTTTTGTCGTAATTTTTTTAAATTAAATAGTGCACTTTATTAAATTACAAGTCTCCGAGATTCTACATTTAGCATACGCTAAACGTGTTCAAAGGTTAGAATGTCATCTGAGAACGTATACATATTATGTACCCGTTACGTCATCTTTTAAAATATGTGTTTAGTAAGCAGGATTTTAAATAGGTATATTTTAAACGTAGATTATTAATGTTTATTGTAAGGCTTTAAAATTATTTGCAATGTTTAAAGCTTTCTCATAACAGATTCAGTCTATTCTTAAATATGATGTAAAAAATATAAAAAATATGGAACAGCCTGTCTGGGTTTACGAGCAGTTTGTCGGAATCTGATGACCCCGTCATACACTAATGTGTTCCCAATAATAATCTCGCATTCTTCACGGTGTACTGTGTTGTAAAATATCGTCATCAAAAATGTTGAAAATATACTTTATGCTAATTATTTTTGGGTCATTGTACACGGGATTAACAAAATTAAGTAATATAAATATTTTTATAATATATTTATAAGTAAGCAGTTTGTATTGTATGTATGCAGTATTATAAGTAAGGTCGGGTCTCTTACCATCCTCCCTAAATATTCCACAAGGCTCTAATACCGATGGAATATTTATGGAAACAAGAGCCCTTCGGATGATTTCATTCAAGGAACCTTGACGAGATAGTCTGCCGGCGCTTTTTTGGCATGAAAGTCCGTGGAGGCCTAACTCGTCGACGTCGCTGCCACAAGGACATCGATGTGGTTGACAAATCGATGCTCCCAATCGTATTCCTACAGCTATTCGTAAACTTTCGTTATCTAGTAATGTACCAAGGTTACTTGATGGTAAAGCATGTAGCCAGTAACTGGATTCCTTTGTCGAAACACCTAGAAAGCGGGCCCGGTCTCTGTTACAGTGGAAATTGTTCAGTAAGCATTTCTGCACATTCTAAACCAACGGGACATCCCACCGTTTTTGTGAGTTAGGTTCCAGTGGAATATCCTCGCCGGGACAGAGACGTTACCATGCTTCTCTTGCCTCGGTAGCAAAGGTCAAGTACAAATCATTCTTAAGAATTTTACGTGACAAATCATGAACATTTATCTTATGTTTTAAACAAACATTGTAAATATTTTACATCAGTGATGCCGGCATTAGCAGTCAAATCTAAGTAGTAAGTAAAAGCAAGTGTAAATTTATAAGCATTAACAATGTTTTTGTAATCTTGTAGGATTTGGAAAAAAAAGTATTCGCTTTATCTTCGTATCATCATCATCACCATAAAAACCTGTAAAAGTTTAGGAAGTCAGGATATAGGACTGAGGAGAAATCCAGGAAAGAGGGGACCTTACGCTGGCGCAGACGCTGCTGTCCCTCACTGTTTTGCTAAATTTTAGTCAATTATTTTTCGAGATGTTTTTATAGCCAATGTCGGCATTTACATTTTCAATTTAGCCAAATATATTTCATGGCTTTCACCTTGATCACCTCGCTTCTTGTGACGTTACTGAGACAAATGTGGGTGATATTCTAACAATGTAACCACTCGGCAATTATCGATATCGTAACTGTGAAACATATAATATATATTAATTTAGCGGGAAAACTTATACTTTATTTATATCCCTAATAGTAAAAGATATTCTTTAACTAAAAAGATTAAAAAAATAATTTGTTTTTATTAAATTTATTTAGGATTTTATTCATTGCCCGGAAGTAATAGTAATAATAAAGTTCATCATTCATTCGTTACTTACGAAAGGATTTCGAAAACATTCTATCGTTTCTAGATCAGATCTGCTGGCGGATTCAGAAGGAATTCAAGGAATTCCACAAGCACATCAGTAGTAGTGCTTATTAGAATATTTTATTTAAATTAATAAGTAGGAAGTTAAGCAAGGAAAGTTCTTTTTGTGTTCTCTATGAAGGCGGTTCGATTAAAAAATAAATTGTTTTTTTTTCCATTTGTAGTGTAGATAAATGAGCAACAAAGTAAGCGCGATGAAGGGTAATTTTTTAACAATGTTTTATAAATTTTATACATAGATATATTTTATTTGTCCTTATTTAATATGATCATACTTGTGCTCCTCTAGCTGCACCACGTCAAAGTTTACACGTTCTGTCAATGAATGTTCGCTTCTGTCAGCGATATGTTCTAAATATAGTATTATATGGCCGTACGTTCAACTGGCTTTTGTTAGCGCACTGAAACTATTGACCTATTTCACTTTACTGGAAATAAGCAATAACTTTCAGTGCAGAACTCTTAGCTATAAAACCGACTTGTGAGTAACTAAAGCGCAAATGTAATTCACCGCGGTCTATATATGCGCGCGGTCTACCTGCTGGCCTATAAAATCATTTGTGGAAGCTGGTACATACTATAATATTTTGGAGTGCTTACACCCTAAAACGTTAAAATTTAAACCAATTATCTATTTTATTATGATGGTGTTCATCATTCCGGCACCAGAATTTAGAATGTAATATCTCAGTTTTTTAATGAGTAGTAAATTTTGTTTTCATCGATATTTATGTTTCAACAACAAAATCATGTTATGTAAGTGGGAAATTCTAGAGTACTCGGAACTCTCTCTGTATGTATGAAAAAAATAATGAATTTGATAGAAGGCAAATAATTCCTCATATATTTTGTTTATGTTTTATAAAAGATGCTTTTAAGTTATCGTGTTAGGCTTATGTTTGCTGCACTCGATACTCATGTCTCCTTTAGAAAGAAAAACAATTATGATGTTTAAATCTATTTCACTGATATGTATTTTCTAATTTTAGTGGGGGCTCAGATATATCAATGCTCAAAACATGTTTTTGTTAAAGTTTATTTCTAAAAATATATCAATTGCATGGTAAACATGGTAAACGATATATCTCATTGTTCTAATACGTTTTTTACGCACATTTTATAATATATTGTGACAATATCAATAATTAATAATGCTACAAAATAAGGAACAGCGGATACTTCCTCTTGGGTTCAATGTTCTGGTCTACGTCGTAATGGCGATAAAAGATCGACTCATGAATTGCGCTCGTGCATTGACAGCACTAGTCGACCCAGGATAAAAATATCGAAAACACAGTGAGAATATATCACAACACAATCTTATTAACTGTTATTAATATTTTCTGTATAAGTATGGCACTTGAATTTGGCACTCTATTTAAATATAATAATAAATTAAATTGATTGTCATAATTTGATTTTTACGATAGTTAAATGTATGTGTAATTAAATGTAACAGACTGACCGTTAATTGAATTAAACTTTAAAAAATTGTGAATTATATTCTCTGTCTTCAAGTATAAAAGTACAGTAATGTAAAGAAAAGCTTTTTATTATACAATTATGTAGCAATGGGTACACAATGGTTGCTCATAAAATGAGATTCGGCTTATCATCACTTCGCTCAAAACCTAATCACCGCCGTGATATGAAATCGTGGAAGTTATAATATCATTATTTCGGCAACAATTGCAAAAATTGTGTTAAATACCTAACGACAACTTGATAGCAGCTTCCTGTGGTACATGATAAGAGATGTTACTCTATATCATGACCTCGTTACCAGTGTTTTGTCAATGGAAGCCGATTTTGACCTATTTATATCCGGATAGACTGTTCCACACTAAATTTATCGAATAATATTCACAAATGCTAATAATAAAATATTGAAGAATTAAATACATCTACCAGTACCAAACTAGGACGATGTCATGGTGACTTCATGGTGGTACTATGCATATCCATATATCTACATAGATGAAAATATACATCTACATGAATGTATATATCTATATATCTACATACATACAACATCCACGTCTCGCATAAAATAAGTTATATTCATGCTTGGTTTGAAACCACAACCCATCGCGATCAAAATTGTTGTAATGTAGTTTTTTAAGCCTTGGTGATATAATAACAATATAATTTCTACAACTTCTATGTAGCGATAAATATTGTCATGTGTGTTCCGTAAAATATTCTGCACTAGTTTTTGAATTTAAATTTTTAACATATTTTGATTTTTCCTTATGACAACTTCAAAATCATTTAAACTTTCGTGACAAAATAAATTCATAAGCAGTTGCAATACTGAATGTTTTCTTCTTTCTAAAAAAATTTAGCCTTAATACTACTACTACTACTAATTAAATCCTGAAGAGAGTAATTTTTTAGTTAATAAAAATATATATAAAAATATCTTCAAACCATTCCCAATACAGGGGTAGACAGAGGTCTAGTCTAGACAATCAAGTCCCTTCGACCCATCTTCCACCGAAGACATTTTTTTGGGACAACGTGAAAGATGGTGAGCCCGTCACCGTCTTTATGCCCAAGCCAACGATATTAGTCGTACATAAGTTTTTAAAAAAAAAATTCTTTGGAACGAGCCGGACACTTCTCGAGGGGGGATCTAACTCGAGTCCCTTGATTCTAATCCCGATCACCCAACCACTTACCCGGTCCGATCCGATCCTATCCGATCTGAACCGATCACCCAGGGAAAGCCTTGAAAATGCAAATGGCTACCGGATGACAAGCGAACAACCATGTCGAAATATACTTGACGAATATTCTGGAGGCCGGTGACGGGCAGCAGCGTCAAAGAGCAAGGTGTCCGGAACAGCGATCGTCAATCAGCTTCCTAAGCATGGTGATGATAGCAAACCATTCCGTATGGGAGAGTCCTTGTTCAGCAACAAACTTACACGGCAACGGTTACTGTATGTTGTATATAATCAATTAATCTTTAATAAAGGTATTGTTAATCCACAATTTATATATATAGTAATAGAAAATAATCAGTCTGATTAGACAGGCAATTTGTAAGTAAGACTATTAATACATCTAGTTATGAATGAAATCTTTACACCAATTAGGGATTTATTTACATACTCGTACGTATGCATACACTTGGCAAAAGGATTGGCTATCATAGTATCAGACACCTTGTACTATAGACGCTGCAGCCCGTCAAAGGTCTGATTTTATTGCATAAGTATTACATCGGATATAGAAAATTAAATAATAAGCAGCCCATCTCTACTATGGTGATTAGTACTATAAGAATTATCGTATTATAATATTTATTTCTACGTTGATTGCATTTGCAACTGGTAGTCAGAAATTTAACTCATATACATATAAGTAGTGAGTTAGTTAGTAATATTTCTTTTTGATTTATTAACATATTATCGACAAAATTACTTAGATTATAAAATGTAACATGTTTGAATAATAAGTTATGGTACCCCGCCTTACATTCATTTAATAACCACATAATTCGTCCGCCAATTTATCAAAGGTTATAACCTTAATATTTAGTTTAGTTTAATTATTCAGCTGATAAGATAAAAATTCTTGGTGACCAGCCATTTTGTTTTATAATCTTTTTGGTACGTCATTTTGAATCAATAAAAATGAAGACAAGAATAAAATAAGCGTCTGATTTGCTAATCAGTTCTTAACAAGCATCTTTTAATATTGAGATGTTTTTTTAGGTCACGAGGCTATGAAATGATAATATATTGTTGTCACCACTTGATATATTATACCAAATAAAACTGTAATGATTATAGTTCAGTGCAAAGGTTAACGTAACATCAGATTGTTAAACCTCCACGTCCTAAAGTTTTTTTTCCTCTAATTAGATAATTAGTAACGTTAAATGTATCAATTTCTGCGTCATCATTTCATTTGAGTTCATGCTTTTCAATTATATTTTTAGACAATTATTACAAATAGGTAGTAATTTCGAAATGTTATATATAAACTCAAAAACGTTACTTATTCATAAACAAAACATTGTTAGCTGTCTGATTCTGCTACTAATAATTCTATCATATTCATACCTAGTAAAAAAGTTATAGTCGCTAAATGGTGACGCTAAGTAGATGTTTCAGCACTGTAGCAACTTTCTCAGAATCGTGGTGGTGTTTAGCGAAGACATCGTCTATAATAACATTTCGTCAAAAATGTATCTTTTAATATTTTATAGACCTGAAGAAAAAGAAAAAAGATGCAGAATAAAAGGTCCCGATAGCCGAGTGGTTGGGTGATCCGTATATGAACCGAGGGAACCGAGTTCGATCTCCAGGTGACAGGTTACGAACCGCAATAGGTTTTTTCAAAAACTTATGTATGATTTATATCGTTGGCTTGGACAAAAAGATGGCGACATGCTTACAACATGTCACGTTGACCCAAAAAATGTCTTCGGTGGAAAGTGGGTCGAAAGGTATTAATTGTCAGGACCTCTGACTTCTCCTGAATGTGGGAATGGCGTGAAGATATTGAGGAAGCCCAATCATAATCTTTTTTTTAAAATATCAAATTAAACTTAGCAAGTTAATTTGAGAACATCTTTACAAAATAGGTATGAAAGTTCAACACCATTAGAAATTTCGGGAAACAAATAGATGCATGGGATCAACTTCTAAAGATCTCTTTTGTGTCAAAAATTGGATGTGAAGATCCGTAATGATTGCGTTGGAAAAACTAGAGGTGCCAAATTTACAATAGTATTTTGCTATTCTCGAGTCCTTAAAGCTTTTTTAAATGACCCCCTTTTTTCATTCCATTTCACTTAATCATTTTACGCACTCACTTTCATCTTCCTTTATTCTTATGCCACAAGAGCAAGCCGATTGAATGCATACCAAAGTCGGCTAACTGATCGAAATGGCCCGCGAAGTCGTAAGAGTCTTTCTTTCTTTCGCGAAGTCGTAAGAGTCTGTCTTTTTGCTAGATCTGTCTATTTGCTACAAAATTACAATTATATTCAAAAATACGGAATATTTTATGGATGTAATGTTCTCAAAAATCAATTAGCTAATTCTGGTTTTTAATACCAAGTAGTCCTTTTTTATTTTTTAGACATCCACAGGAGAAATTCTTTAATAACTAATTTTCCAAAGTATCTCATGTAAGATATCCCTGAAATTATCACATACATTATACATTGAAGTTTAGAATTGGTTATGCTGACGATATCAATTTTATATTCATATTATACTTGATGTGACCTATGTCAAATTATCTTATCGCTTAAATATTAACTTTACAAGTATACTGTATTTTAATAACCAATGAAACTGAATTTAAAAATATGAATGGAATGATTTTTATTAACGCATTTGATGAACGTCCAAAACATAAAAATTCAATTTTGTGCGACTCAATACTTGTATTTACTTATGGTTAATACAGTATATTTTGTTTTACTAACATAATTTTGTTTTTGTAAATAAAATATACTATATTAAACATAAAAAATATACTTATGAATAGCCTCTATATATAATAATATATCGGGCCTTTAAAGCTTTTTGATAAGCCTTTATTTGGTCAATACGTTACGTTTTCTACAATGCATATTTGCAACATCAATTACATTCTCACTTATGCTCAAAAGATCATACGAAAAGACATGGATGTGACCCCAACGTGATCTCATTTCCAACCATCAACCAGCAACGATCACCATTCACTCTAATAATTTCTAAGAGTTTCTCTAATAATTACCTTACGCAGTCACATCACCACTGAGGGTCATATCCATGCTACTGAGGACATCGGCAGTGTGTGTGTTCATGCGGTTGTTTTAAATATCATCATGCACAGTCCCTAACGGGGTAGCTAGATAGACAAATCTCACGATTCTTACATACCTCACATGCTGCTTTCAAATTCATCATTTTCTTCATGCACGCTAGTCTAGATATCACACATAGCCTTAGAAAGTTAGTCTCGCCCTATCTTGGCCTTTAATTGTTAACTTTCACGTTACATATTTTCTTCAACCTTCGATCTTCACTCATTCGCTCTACGTGTCCAAACCATCGGAGCATGCAAGATCATCTTTCAAAGTAACGCCACCCAAAATACGAAGCGATCGTATTTTCAACTTGCTTTTATGCTTTTTCCGGCAGACCCAAGTTCCCCTGTCATTTTTTTATAGAAAAGGGAGGTAAACGAGCAGGTGGCTCACGTGATGGTAAGTGCTTACCGCCGCCCATGAACACCCGCAATACCAGAGGCATAGCAGATGCGTTTCCGACCTTAGAATCCCCCCCCCCAGAATTGGGGGAGGGGGGTGTGTGGTCCTCCGGATACCTGCACTCACCAGACGAAACGCAGAAGTTTGTTAGACTTCTACTTCACGCCGGTATTATGTGAGGTCGTGGTACTTCCCCGGTCGAGCCGGCCCATTCATGCAATAACAAAAGCTGATGCGTGGCTCTACCACTGTTAAACACTGTCATATAACGTGCTTGGTTCTTTCTTCATCCCTTTCAAATATCAAAACTCTAGTTTTAAACGGATACCTTTATTTTAACATTCCTGCTTATTTTGCAATAAGCACTGCATCATCGGCATTATACTGACAACATATCACCGAATTTCACACCCAAACAACTGTCTTTCAGCTATTGCAAACAGCTGTCGAGGTTCAATATAAATAGTCAGGCAGACAGTACAGAAAAACAACATAATTTTATGATGAAATTCCGTTAACTGCGAAACACCAATCTATGGATGTTACAGGCTTATTCCGCTTATTATTGTCAGGAGTCCTTAAGAGATGTTTTGATTAACACAATACATATTGGAATGAAGCGAAGGGCGGGTTACCCTTCGCTTCATCCTTCGCCTTACCTTGTTATCCCTTAAGCGGTTTGAAATTTGCTAAGAGTAAATATTTGTGTGATGAATATGAATGTTTGTACTCCAATCCTGGATGTTTAGATGAAATATTTATCTATGTGATATACAAGAATATGAACATATGTTTATTTGTACCATTAGTTTCAATGCTACAATGGCGATAGGCTTACCACCTGTCACATTGCTTTAAGTGGTAGAGCCACGCATCAGCTTTTGTTGTTGCATGAATGGGCAGGCTCGACCGGGGAGGTACCACGACCTCACAGAATACCGGCGTGAATTAGAAGTCTAACAAACATCTATGTTTCGTCTGGTGAGTGTAGGTAACCGGAGGCCCACATACCTCCCTCCCTAAATTCTGGGGGGGGAGGGCACTCTAAGGGTGGCAACGCATTTGCTATGCCTCTGGTATTGCCGATGTTCATGGGCGGCGGTAATCACTTACCATCATGTGAGTCACTTCCTCGTTTGCCTTCCTTTTCTATAAAAAAAAACGTTGTCTCAAATGACCTTCGGTGAAAGAAGGGTCGAAAAGCCTAAATTGTCTAGACCGCTGCCGCATGCAAATTTCCAATAATGGGGTATTGGAAATTTGCATGAAGGTAAAAAAAAATAGATTATTTATATTATAATTGAGTTATAAATTAATAACCACACGTTATAACCACGTGGTAACGGTGAGGGGACATTGCCTCTCCGTTTCTTCCCATGGGTGTCGTAAGAGGCGTCTAAGGGAAGCAGCCTACAATATCGTTATGGCAACCGATAGATGGCGAGATAATCATCTCTAAAAATATCAGATCAAAATAATCAGACCGAAGATGGGCAGCAGCGTCTGAGGTGCGACTGTTCTGGTACTGCGATCGCCAATCCGCTTGCCGAGCGTGGTGATTATGGCAAGTCCTCCCTAAGAAGGAGGCTTATTTCCTGCAGTGGACTTTAACAGGCCGTAATGTATGTATGTATGTAATTGAGTTATAAAATATAGTTTCTTTGGGTCGTATGTTTTAAATTGTTATTGCCGTTTCAGACATAAAATGGTAAAAAAGTTGGTATTGCAAAAGCTTTTCAGTTTTCTAAGTCTTTCCTTAGTAACTTAAAACGAACACGCTGAATACTTATCAACCACACCATTGTCACGTCTAACAGTTGCGTAATTGTTTCGAAATTTTGAATTGTTTTATTAAACAATGGTAGACGTAGCATTAAACAACGATATTAAAATCAATTTTTTATTTTTTCACATATAAAAACATTTTTAATTTCTTTGCCTTATTAAATCTGGACGTTGGATAACGATCGTCTAGTTCCCCTAAAAAAACAACGAAAGCAACTACGTCTAAAGAAAGCCTAAAATAATCCCTAAGAAACCAAAGCAAATCTTAAAACAAAAATTATAAGAGAAAAAGTCCAAAACAAGTTAAAGATAAGAGTTTTTGATTGCTCTTTGAACTACAGTAAATCCAAAATAATCATTAAATCATCAGTAAGCCATAGGTGAGCTCGAATACGTGATCATTGGCACCCAGTAATATCTTTTGTTTTTAAAATTCATTTAAATTTTATCGCAACTTACTTTGCCAAATATCTCAGAGCATCTAGAGAGATCAAGTTCTGCTAGAACTTGAACTCTTTAGATGCTCTACAGTATCATCAGATCATCAATCTCTTTTAAGTACCAAGTGAATTTACGTTTTTAACATTTAAAATTGTCTTTACATAAACTTAATTGTTATTTATTTCCGAAAGGTTTATTGACATTTCAAAAATATAGTTTTTTACAAACTACGGTGATAAATTTGTTTTTCCAGCCATTTTCTGTCACATCAATGTTGAGATAAGGATGATGCACTATTACTTAGTTCTTACAGTGCATGAGCAAACACTAGAGCCTGGTTTTTGTGACTCTAGTATACACATCTATACATATCTAAGTCTACACATATAGTTCGTGGGGAAAGTGTACTATACACTTTCCCCACAAACCTTTCCACCAAAAAAATTTTCGGGACAACGTAACAGGTGGTGAGCCCGTCGCCGTATTTATGTCCAAGCCAACGATTTAATCATACATAAGTTTTTTGAATAAACCTATTGGTGCGTGCCGGCCACCTGGGGATCGAACTCGGGTCTCCTGGCTTGAAAATCCGATCACCCAACCACTTGGCTCTCGTGACTTAAAAGAATTTACTGTAGTATTTATAAGATAACCTAAACATAAACTTCTGCATTTATATTTCTGCATTTGTGTTAATCTTTCCGCATTCTCTAAAACTTAGTAAAATAGTTTATTATTACCTATTTATTAATTAGAATTTTGCCCGCGGCGTACTTTAATATCCAATACTATAAATTAAAATCTCATCACCTTCATGTAATAGATATTCATCTAGATAATAAACTATATGTATATCAAACATCAAATCTGCTCATCCGATTCATATAAGCGTAATTAAGTAATAAACATCGAAACTCACAGTCATATTCATAGTATTGTAGAGAACAAAAACTAAATGATAAATTACTTTAATTATGGAATATATATAGATAAATGTTATTATATAGAAATCTGCTAAATCTTTGTTGCTAATTTAAATAATTTAAAGTGTTTACTCAATGTGTATAAAATGTATAAGACTCATTAAATAGTCTTCTTGAAGAAAACGTTGTAAAAGTTTTCTTCAAGAAGTAGTGAGTTTTTACATTTGCTATGCAGCTATTGTTAGTGCTTTTCGCTAGATTGTCGATTGTAAAACGTAAGCTTCGAAAACTTATGATTTAAGTGCACTTCTGAAAAACATATGTAAAAAAGAAAACACCAGAGGTTGCATAGTCTGTCGCGCGCGTTGATGTCTTTTTATTGTAAATATGATCGGTGTGGAAGCTGAATTGTTTTAAACGATATGAATGCGTACTTACAGCTGAGATTGGACGTGGGGTCCAGTGCAGCAGCAGAAGAACAGCGGGCACGAGATGGACGAGGTGGAGCGCGATGGGGCGCGCACGCGCCGGGCCCGACATGGCTGCGCCGCACTACTGGTGGCGGAGCGCCTCAGCCAGTACCGCGCCCGCCTCGTCGCTGATACTTAGCGCGGGGGCGGGGGTGAGCAGACCACCGCCCGAGCACTCCTCTCTCCTTAGTATCCCGGCACGAACGGCGCGCGCGCACGGGACTCAAGCGCAGCGCGCTCCGTGCCATGGCGCTCAACGTACTATGGTAATAAAATACTTTACTTTATTTCACATTTATTTTCATTAACTTAATTTAATTTATAACTGCCCAATAATTATTATTACTTATTGTAACGTAATAATTTCGCATTTTGAAAACTCAAAGCGCTCTTATTTTCTTAATTTTCAATCAGGTTGGTGGCTGTGTTGGTGCCTTTTACGGGAGTAAAAACGGTGAGTACCAGATTTTTTTAGTATTTTTTTTCAATATTTGTAAAACTACTGAAAATATGTCGATATTAGAAAAAAAACTCGGCGGAGTTGGGGAATGCAAAGACGGGCGCACGCGCGGGTCTGGACTCGCCAATCCGCTTGTTTTATTTTTTTGAAATTTCTTCAAAATGCGAACTTCATCGGACTCTGATTTTATTGGTCACCAAAAATGTGGTGAACAAATGCTAATTTAATTTTAATTACATTTATATTTTTTTGCTTTAATTTAATTTAACCATTCTATAATTTTCGTTATTAATCACATTAAATTTTTTGTTCTTTTCTCTCGTCATAAATGTTTTATACTTGTTAAAAAGTACCGAAGTGCAACGCAATATTACGGGACCCCGACAAAATTTATCATTGTTCGGATGTAAACGTCGGTATTGCGCAAACTATTATGACTATAATTTGAAAAAAGTATATAATTCTATTTAAGTTATAGTGATATTTTGTCTTAAAAGTCTTAAATATCTTGTAGAAATATTAAATATTATTGTTTCCACTATTTATTGTAAAATATGCAACAGTACATATAAATACGCTTATTTAATGCCATATATAATTATTTTAAATACATTTTATACTGGGCTACCAGTTTTTGGTCATCTGTGTTAGCTAAATGTAGGATGTACAAAGTTCAATCTTCCGTATCGTATAGTTTATTACATTGATAGTTCTCGACAATAAATTGAAATAAATTTTCTATTTAAAAATTCAAGCATCTTTTAGTAATTTTAATTGTTATCAAAAAGATACTAAATATTCGACACTTATTGAAATAGACAGTGTCGTTTTGCCATTAAAGTGCGAATACTGCATAATACTATATGCTATCAAATTTTCTATAGTCAGTACAACGTGATATAAGCAATGTGTTTGATATATTTGCATATAAAAATTATTCTTATTTAAATATTTATATTTATTAACATCATTTTTTTTGTCAGTACGGTGGATAAAAAGGAATTGTAATACTAAAACCATAGAGGCATGCGTTATTTGTATCTTTTTAAATTTAACGGTTTGAAATAATTTTTCAAATAGTTATGTTTATCATAGAGTTGTTATAAATACATCATAGAGATATCATTATATACATTGCTCTGATCCCAATGTAACTAAAGCCGCAATTGTATATGTAAACTCAGGCCTGATGAAATGAAGAAAAAGTTGTTTTTGTTTTTTATAATACTAAGGCAAAAAAACCATTCTTGGTATAAAAAGTAAGCACAGATTATGGTATGCGAAAACCTACTTATCATATGGCGCAGACAATAAAACGCTGAATTATTTTATTATTACTGAGTACATATCATCTACTGGGCAGTTTTTGTCGAGAAAACGAAGTATGATTGCTTAACTCTTCACCATCAAGTCTCTACTAATAAAATTTGAGAAAATTTCTTAATTTCCTTGGAATTCCGTTATCCAACGACCAAGTTAATTTTTAGGTGTATCTCTCTATATTTCACACCTAATCTAATGTGATTCTGATGTTTTTTCTGATGCTATTCTGATGTGACGTGTTCTTCGGATGTGAGTCTTTTTCTGATTTTTGCGGCTTGAAGTCATAATCTAAAGCTGCTGAACTGATGATGGAAGCCACTCTGTGTGATTTTCAGACGGACAATTATACGTTAACTTGTATCGAGCAGAATCACATAAAATGTAATAATCTACAAAGAAGTGAGACAATTATCAAATGTATGAAGCAATAATAATGTAAATATTTGTATAAAATTTATATTAAATAATAGCTGGTTACTAATATTTCCTTAAAAAACTTAAAATAAAAGACACAATAAAATTAAATTAAAAATATACTCATATGTATTTATATATACATACATTTTATTAGTATAAGCTTTTAAGTACCTCGTAGTCACGGCATATCAATAAGTAAAATACTTCGATTCAAACTAACTGGTTCGTCGGTGCTAGTAGTAATATATAACTCTAACGTTATATATTACTTAGTTTTAGTTTATTATTTCATAAATGTGATGTGTTGGCAAGTTTTCAAGAGTATGAGAAAAAATCGCTTCACGTTATTTCCAATACCAGGGAAGACAGTTGACCTGACAATTAAGCCAGTTCGACCCACCTTTCACTGAGACATTGTTTTTTGGGACAATATGACCGGTGGTAATCCTGTCGCCGTTTCGTCTCGACTTTCATGACAATTTAAGAAACACATGTTTCAACATTGAAAAAATTAATAGTAAAATCTAATTATACCAATGTTATATTTATACAACCATCGAAGTAATCAAAATTGGATCATTTATTATTTTTTGCAGCAAGATGATCGGTGGATGGATGGTAACGAAATAAATCCTAGCAGATGGCCACCGACTGATTGGTATACGCAGAATGTTC
This sequence comes from Sericinus montela, assembly GCA_029286605.1. Classification (NCBI taxonomy): domain Eukaryota; kingdom Metazoa; phylum Arthropoda; class Insecta; order Lepidoptera; family Papilionidae; genus Sericinus; species Sericinus montela. The sequence goes on along the minus strand of JAGSMR010000012.1, from coordinate 11,515,886 downwards.
CAGCGGCTTCTCCACCAACTAGATATGGATTATCTAGGCGTCCGGATGTACCACCACCACGACCGCCGAGCACTGGCTTGAACTTTGCCGTGTACGATCCTGTCACCCGCCAGCGCACTACCGCTGTTGATCGTAATTGTACAGCACCTGGGTGCTGTGTTCCTAAATGTTTTGCTGAAAAGGGTTCAAGGGTATGTAAATGTGACTACTAAAATACGTGATATACAATTTTTATCCCGGGTTTTTTTCTGGTGTGATGTCTCCTTAAACATTGTAAACTAATAATTAAAATACTATGCACACAATCAATCTAATCAACCAAACAACAACAAACCAAAGTTTACCAATCTTTATAGGGTAAAAATTTATATTGACATTTTAAATAATATCACCAATTTAGTAACTGTATATGAATTTCTAACCCGGAACAGATATTTCTTAAATTTGAATACAATCCGGTCGTGTCTTATTTTACCCCTTTTAGCATGAAATTATCTAAAATAAATTCTTGGAAAATAATTTCTCCGAAGAGTAAAGTAACTAGAGATGTACTTACCCTTCGAATCCCTATCGGCTGACGAGCATAATATTTATTATTAAAAAAACTCGGAAACGTATATTTAATTATTTTTCGTATCCTTAAAATCTAACGATACCTCATAATACGTTGAAACCCAGTATGCCATTTAGCATACTAAACAAATATTTACAAAACAGAAAACTAATCATTGTACATACTGGCCTACTTATATTTGGATTATGATTTTTGATATATAATAAAAAATAAATTTTTATAAGAATCGACATTTAAATAATTAAAATAAATAGTTGTTTAATATGTTAATTAATGCGATTTTTAGCATGTTAGCAAGCTGGGCTATTTTTTTTAAATTCTGTATGTATATTATAGGGATTTCCGGGAGTACCCGGACTCCAAGGAGCTAGAGGTCTCCCAGGTCATGAAGGCGCAGAAGGCCCACAAGGTTCAAAAGGTCAAAAAGGACAATTGGGTCCACAAGGTCCACGAGGACCAAAAGGTGATAGAGGAAAACCAGGCGCTCAGGGTTTTATTGGTTTAACTGGACCACCGGGACCACAGGGTGAAACTGGTATACCTGGAATACCGGGGAGGGATGGATGTAACGGCACAGATGTAAGAGAATTCTCTTAATTTTGTAATCTGAATATTTGTTAGTTCTACTAAATAAACCTATTTTAATGAAATAGGGAGAACCTGGGGAAACAGGACCTAAAGGTTCCCAGGGTCCTCGTGGTATTCCCGGTGCTAAAGGAGACAAAGGTGATAAAGGAGAAGCAGCATACTTGGGTCGCTATCCAAAAGGTCAGAAAGGAGAACCTGGTGCTGATGGATTGCATGGAAGTCAAGGACCTGTCGGACCACCGGGGCCTTCTGGTTTACAGGGACCTAAGGGAAATACTGGGCCAATGGTAAGCTTTATGTTTTTTTATCGGGCATGTAAGTTATTACTGTTTTAATAATTTATTATTTAAAGTATTCATATTTTATTAAATTGCTGTTACTCATTAGGGTCAACAAGGTTTAAAAGGAGACAAAGGATCTAAAGGTTCAAAAGGACAATCCATTCAGGGAGACAAGGGAGACAGAGGAGATAGAGGTGACAAAGGTCCTGGTTGTCCTCCTATTGTGTTACCTTCAGAAGATAATACTAGTGCTGTCAGAGGAGTTCCCGGCGACATGGGACCAAAGGGTGAAAAAGGAGAACCAGGTAGGATGGGCGATAAAGGTGATACAGGACATATGGGAGAACCTGGGCTATCAGGACAAATGGGAATCAAAGGAGAAAAGGGTATAAGAGGGAACCCAGGTGCCATCGTAAGTATTTGAAACAAATATGTTTTATTCAACTTTTTTACTTCTCTTGAATAAATGAAGTCCAGAATTTAATTAAAACTTTTCTCTTCAGGGTAGAGATGGAATGTATGGTGCTCCTGGGCCTATGGGACAAAAAGGGGATAGAGGTTATGATGGAGTTCCAGGTCTTCCAGGACGACCAGGTGAAAAGGGAGAACCGGGTAAAGATGGATTACCTGGACAAAGAGGTTTAAAAGGTGTTCAAGGTTTGCCGGGTGGTCGCACTGGATCTCGAGGTCCACCTGGGCCACCAGGTCCAAGAGGTTATATTGGACCAGCAGGCCCTAAAGGTACCGATGGTAGACCTGGCCAACGAGGTGAGCCGGGCCCAATGGGCCCACCAGGAGGACAAGGAGAACCGGGAACTCCAGGAGTCGAAGGTCCTGCAGGCCATAAAGGTGAAAAGGGTGAACCTGGTTTGGATGGTCATCAAGGCGAAATGGGACCTCGTGGCTACGATGGCCAAGTTGGCCCGCAAGGACCTAGAGGAATCAAAGGAGATGACGGATTCTCAATACCAGTGAGTTATAAAACCTAAAAATATTTTTATTTTATACGTCCATACACAAAAGTGTGTGCAACTAATATCTGGACTAATATATAACTTTATTTTTATAGTATTTTAATGCAATAAATGCCAGGTGAAGCCGTTCTTTCATATCTATCATTGTGACGTGAGATTAGTATGTTCCCTTTTATTATTTTTTCTAACTTTGTTAAGCCACATGAGCTTACATTGTTTTTTAATACTAACTATTTTCTTAAATAGTTATTACCTACTGTCAAAGAAATACAATAATGAATGTTATTTTTTTTAGGGAGAAAAGGGAAACAGTGGATTACCTGGTCTCGACGGATTGAAAGGTCAAAAAGGTGAACGTGGTTACCAAGGATTAAGAGGTGTTCCTGGTAACTCTACACTGGGAACTCCTGGAAGTCCGGGAGAAATGGGCTCACCGGGAGAAAAGGGAGACAAAGGTAGTCCCGGGCTCGATGGAATACCGGGAAGTGCTGGTCCTAAGGGTGACATAGGTGGACGCTGCAATGAATGTTGGCCAGGTGGCCCAGGGCCAAAAGGCGATCGGGGTTCAAATGGATATCCTGGTGAAAGAGGAGAAAGAGGACCTCCCGGTCCAATGGGATTACCTGGTGAACGTGGTGCAGATGGACTTAATGGACTACCCGGTGCTCCTGGTGCTCCAGTAAGTAGTTTTTTTTTTGTGTTATACTTTACGCATTTTCAAATAAAGGGTTAGCCAGTGGTCTAGACAATTTATAAGTACTTTTAACCCACATTTCACCGGAGTTTATATTGGGACACATTTAATTTGAAAGTAATTTATCTAATGTTATTACGTATGTATATATGTATGTGTACATACGTAATTAAAATAAATAAATATCTTCACGCAATTCACTATACAGCGGTAGACAGAGGTCTAGTCTAGACAATTAAGTCCCTTCGACGCACCTTCCACCGAAAATATTGAGGGTGAGCACGTCGCCATTTAAAACTGTATAAAATAAAGACTGTATAAAATATTTAATTATTGTAATAAAAATAAAATAAAACATGGTAAGGGCTCTTGGAAAATACATCACACCCAAGTTGCTTCTAAACATTCAATTGTGACATATTGTAAAAAAATGTGTTAAGTCATAAAATTGTAAATATAAGTTCCTTTTTTCTTTATTAGAAGTTTTCCTCCATTTCGGAAGAAAACGATTACCAGACGAAGACATATTTACAAATTACTTCTGATAAACGAAATGAAATGTATTCTTGCTCAATAAATAAATTACTACAATTCATAAAACCTATGTTGATTGACAGGGTGATCGAGGTATGGACGGACCAATTGGTTCACCAGGAGAAAAGGGAGCTGATGCTCTTATACCATCGAGTTTAATAAAAGGACCTCCTGGAGAAAAAGGACTGCAAGGTCCAAGGGGCTTACAAGGACCAAAAGGAGAAAGGGGTAGTGATGGATCAAAAGGTGACCGTGGACCTATTGGTATGCCTGGGCCCAAAGGAGATCAAGGGTTTATTGGACAACCTGGCGCTGATGGAATTCCTGGTACCCATGGTAATCCTGGAACTCCTGGAGCAAAAGGTGCTTCGATAAAAGGAGAAAAAGGTACACCAGGAAATGAAGGTCTCAAAGGTGACAAAGGTTTTCCGGGACGATTAGGCAAAAAAGGTGAACCCGGCATGTGTCCGGCAAATTTACAAGCTCTAACTAAAGGCGATACTGGTGCACAAGGACCACCTGGACCTCAAGGTCCACCTGGTAAATATTACCCGTTTACTCTATTTACTGTTTCTATATGGTTAATAGTACATATATTTTTATATACTTTTTGAACATCTTTAAGTTTTAGGTGTTTTATACCACACGTGCTCTTTTTTCAGGTGACACGGGTGAAAAGGGAGATAAAGGTTTTGAAGGACGACCTGGAGACAAAGGAGACATGGGTTTGCGAGGAAGACAAGGTCCAGTTGGACCACGTGGGCTTCCAGGTCCAAGAGGAGATAAAGGAGAAATGGGTTCTATGGGTTTCCCTGGAACCCCTGGAGAACTTGGACCCAGAGGTTTCCCTGGTCTACCAGGATTTAAAGGGGACAAAGGTGAAATAGGTCCCTCCATGCCTGGGCCTCCGGGTCCTGCAGGCTTAATAGGTCAAAAAGGAGAACAAGGTCCTAGAGGATTGCCTGGAATACCAGGTAATGATGGTCCTCCTGGACCAATGGGTCTACGTGGAGATAAAGGAGATACGGGAATAATGGGTAGACCAGGAGTTGCAGGATTTCCTGGCCCGAAGGGAGAACCTGGTCCAGTTGGACCTCCTGGAATACCTGGTATACCGGGATCGCAGGGTAGAGAGGGGCCTAAAGGCCAACAAGGTTATCCAGGCATTCCTGGGAAACCTGGTGTAATCGGTTTACCAGGCCAGAAGGGTGAACCGGGTATGCAAGGTCCTGATGGCCCTAAAGGATTCCCCGGAGCTAGAGGGCGACCTGGTCCAGCAGGAATTCCGGGAATTGACGGCATGCCAGGAGAAAAAGGAGATAAAGGTGAAATTGGTTATCAAGGTTTTCCGGGGACTCCTGGTCAACCTGGTCCTAGTGGCCCTGTTGGTTTAACTGGACAAAAAGGAGACATAGGCTTTGAAGGACCTCCTGGACCACCAGGAAGAACAGGACAACCTGGTGAAAAAGGTGACAGAGGTTTTTCTGGCGCCCCTGGTCTTAAAGGTGAACCGGGCTTAGCTTCCGATAAAGGACAAAAAGGTGAACCTGGTATTCCAGGTTTAAGAGGTTTAGACGGCGCTCCAGGTATTAATGGTGAAAAAGGCGATAAAGGAGATACTGGATTACCTGGATATGGTTTTCAAGGTCCAGCTGGTCAAAAAGGTGATATGGGGCCACGCGGATTGGATGGTTTCCCAGGGCTACCAGGAATCAAAGGAGATAGGGGTTTTCCTGGTTTGAAAGGACAAAAAGGAGATCGTGGTCCGGGAGGTGCGGATGGCCGACCAGGACAACCAGGATTAGATGGTCTGCCTGGACTTAAAGGTGATATTGGCTTACCAGGACCAGAAGGTGCCAAGGGGGATAAAGGAGATAGAGGATTTCCGGGACGGGATGGCATGGATGGTCTTAAAGGGGAACAAGGCCCTATTGGTCCTGTTGGTTTGCCAGGACTTCGAGGTTTTACAGGACCAAAAGGTGACAGAGGTCTACCAGGGTTATCGATCAATATAAAAGGAGACAAAGGAGACATTGGACCTCAAGGACGTCCAGGCTTAATAGGAGAAAAGGGGGAAAGAGGCCGAGATGGAGATATAGGATTACAAGGTGAAAAGGGTGATCGTGGTACCACTGGTCAAAAGGGAGAAATCGGAAGAACTGGATTCATTGGGGAAAAAGGTAAATTTTCTATTATAACTCTAATAATTAAAATTAAAATTTAATGTTACTTGAAATACGGTAAGTTACAGATTGTTTTAAAAATTTGCAATTATGCTTATCCCGGAGGAATTTAGGAATTTCGTTATAAGACGGTTGTGGTTAATTTAATCGCGCTTCAAAAATATTTTGTCGGCACTTATATCATGCAATTAATTGCTGCATTAACTGCGATCGCTAATTAGTAAGAAAAACTAAATCTCAAAAAATTATTTAATTGTATACTTGGAGAGCGAGTTCAGCCGGGATGGAAGATGTGACATAGATGTGGAAAGGGGTGTCGCTGCCGGGAACAACGGTGCCCTGACTGCGTCAGTCAAAAGGCAAGGAGTATTGAAAAGTGCACTGCTCGGTACATAAAGCTGTGCTGGTACCGACGTTGTTATACGGCAGCGAAACCAGGGTATGCCAGAAGAAACATAAAAATAAATTGAATGCTATTGAGATGCGATATCTTCGTTAAATGTGCGGCTTTAGCTTGGTCGACCGAAAACAAAGTGATTCGCAATATGGAAGGTTTGAAGACCAAATGATGAAGAAAATATATAGCGCGAAAGTTAATATTAGAAGGTGTCGAGGTAGGCCGAAACTAACTTTCGAAGACCATGTGAGCAAATTGCTCGAAGAAGGGAGGGTCAAGCGTACTCGGATACCTAGACGTGCATGTATGAAGAAAATGATGAATTTGGAAGAAGCGAAAGAGATGTAAGGATCGAGACACTTGGCGATATTTTATCTCTGGCTACCCCGTCAGGGACTATGCCTAAAGATAAATAATAATATATCAAAAAAAAATAAAAAAAACTATATTTTATATATATATATATATATATATATATATATATATATATATATATATATATATATATATATATATATATATATATATATATATATATATTATTATGAACTACAGAAAATATAAAAAAAATTATGAGCTTGATTTTACTGAATATTTGAAAGGGCCGGCTCGACCGGGGAAGTACCACGACCTCACAGAATACCGGCGTGAAGTAGAAGTCTAACAAACTTCTGCGTTTCGTCTGGTGAGTGCAGGTAACCAGAGGCCCACACACCCCCCTCTCCCAATTCTGGGGATAGGGGGGCACTATAAGGGCGGTAATTCATCTGCTATGCCTCTGGTATTGCGGGTGTTCATGGGCGGCGGTAATCACTTACCATCACGTAAGCCACCTGCTCGTTTGCCTCCCTATTCTATAAAAAAAAGAGCATAGATTCTATGAACATTCATTTGACGACAATATTTATGATCTAAAAAATTTTATTAAAGTGGCCATGAATTGTAGCTTGGAATAAACATTTCATTTCTATCTATTAAAAGCTTTTATTTTTTTATTACAGGAGACAGAGGTCCCATTGGTCCTACAGGTATTAGTGGACTAACTATAAAGGGAGAAAAAGGATTACCTGGACTTCCTGGAAAACATGGTCGTCCAGGTCAACAAGGTGCACCTGGAGAAAAGGGTGATCAGGGATTAACTGGTCTTCCGGGTCAAATGGGTCCACCGGGTATTTCAGCACCACCTGGGCCACCAGGGGAAAAAGGGGATAAAGGAAATGAGGGTCTTGCGGGTCCACCAGGATTTGATGGTTCACCAGGATTGCCTGGGTTACCTGGAATAGAAGGTGCAAAGGGAGACAAGGGTGAAAAAGGAGCTACAGGTTTTGGTTTACCTGGCCAAAAGGGAGATCAAGGACCTCCAGGTTTCCCTGGACAAGAAGGACAAAAGGGAGATAAGGGTGATCGAGGTTTTGATGGTCGCAATGGTCAACCAGGAGAGATAGGCTTGCAAGGTGAAAAGGGTGATCGAGGCTACCCTGGTCCTCCAGGCTTGATTGGTTTATCTGGTGATAAAGGTGATAAAGGAGAATCTGCTCAGTTTGTTTTTGGTCCAAAAGGAGAAACAGGGCCACGCGGACCTCCAGGTTTAGATGGTTTACCAGGTATTGCAGGTGCACCAGGTGCACCAGGAATTGACGGTAGGCCAGGAATGAAAGGAGACCGTGGTTATCCAGGTCCACCAGGACCTTCGGGAATACCAGGACCGCAAGGTATACAAGGATTACAAGGTGAAAAAGGCGAAACGGGACGTACAGGACTACCAGGCGTTCCTGGAACTCCAGGTGCTCCTTGTGTAACAACGGATTATTTGACAGGAATACTTCTTGTTAGACATAGCCAAAGTGACGCAGTACCCCAATGTGAACCTGGTCATGTTAAACTATGGGACGGTTATTCTTTACTTTATATAGATGGCAATGAAAAAGCTCATAATCAAGACTTAGGATACGCTGGTTCATGTGTTCGAAAATTCAGCACTATGCCATTCCTGTTTTGCGATCTAAATGAAGTTTGCAATTATGCAAGCCGAAACGATCGAAGTTACTGGTTATCTACAGGTCAACCTATTCCTATGATGCCAGTAGAAGGCAATGAGATCATGCGATACATATCTAGGTGTGTTGTATGCGAAGTTCCAGCGAATGTTATAGCCGTTCATAGTCAAACACTGGATATCCCAAGTTGTCCAGTAGGTTGGAAAGAACTGTGGATCGGATACAGTTTTGTGATGGTAAGTTTTTTATTTTATTTATTTGCACATCAAGGAATTCCTATCCTAACCTATCAAACTTTCTAAGGATAAATTTTGTGAGATTTTTCACTTAAGTATTTAATTCTACTCTGTAAAACCCGAATAGTTTTCCATGTTATTATTTAAAATATTTATTTTACAATCTTTTATGAATTACCAATTTTATGTTATCAGCACACGGGAGCAGGAGGTCAAGGCGGCGGCCAAGCATTGGCGAGTCCTGGATCGTGTCTTGAAGATTTTCGTGCTACTCCATTCATTGAGTGCAATGGCGAGGGCGGCACATGCCACCACTTTGCAAATAAGCTAAGTTTCTGGCTTACAACCATCGACGATAATAAACAATTTACAATGCCTGAACGTGAAACACTGAAACCTGGACGACTACTAGAACGGGTATCAAGGTGTTCAGTTTGTATAAAAAACACGGTTTAATTTAATAATATTTCAAATTTAAATTTTTTGTGCACAATTTATTAATAATGTAAACGAATAGTGCACAAAATCAAGTACCTATACTGCGTTCAGAAACGATATAATTCATACACAATAAATGTACACCAAAGCAAATAATGTTAGGACTTACGTAGGTAATATATAGTATTTAATTCAAAAATTAAATATCACTCGTGTTTTGAAAATTAGGCGAATAATGACCTTCAGTCATATGGCCGTTTTAGATTTTATTAGTGGTAAGTTCATACACCTCGCTAGTCACGTTCCGATTGACATAATATAATATAACTCAAATTAAAATTTATAAATTTTACATGCATATTCCCAAAATAATGTACATTATGCTTGTGATAATTTAATATGCCCAAATATTTCAACGTTTTATTTATGATTAGGTATACATTTTATAAAACAGAACCTTAAGTACTTATTATATTTCTGCATTTACAATATTTCATTCACTTAATGTTTACGAATTTTGGATAGCATTATTGACAATTATAATTTTATATAATATTGTTGTAAGCACTGCCATTGTAGATAAATTAATGTTACATAATACCTAGTAATATTTTATAGGTTTATTCATATAAATAAATTACTTTAAAAGTGCATAAGTGTTTAAGTTACACGAAGTGTATATACCGTAGAATCGTAGGTACCCTCGTAGGTATCGTAGGTACCCTGGTGTTTTGGGCGATTGCTTTATACGTGTTACCTAGGTCCGATCCCCGGAATTTTTACAACTAGCTCAACGGCAGAGAAAGACATCGCCGGAATACCTATCCGTATGAACAATAAATAAAATATATTATATAGAACATGAAGTCAAATAAGACTGTAAACGCACAGGTGTGGTGATGAACGGGTGGTTGGCGTTTCTCTGTTCTAATCTGTCTCAAGTATTTCAGAGTAGAAAGAGCAAGGTCTTTGCATAAAATAGAGTATTATCTTTACGAACCCTAAAGATAATGTGAGTGCATTCGCAAATGCAGTAAAAGAGACCTCTGAGGAAAACTTGTCCTACTGCTTTTCTCAATAGTTCCATCAAATGAACGGAGACTACTTCTTTTAGCAAGAAAAATATTGGCAATTTAAAAATTAAGCAATTTTTTATTTTCTAACGACCTACGTATACGATCCTAGGTCAATAGCATCTTATTTTTTGCAGACTACCTACTACTACGAACTACTTAGTCTGTACTATACCATTTATACAGTACAGAATTAGAAGTCCATATTAGTAGGTAATCTGCAAAAAACATTCTCACTAAACCGCATGTGTGAAGAATAACAGCTTTCTGCATTAAGATGTATGTTACTGAAGGCAAGATGGAATTGAAGGGATAAATTGGCTATAGAGAAGAGTAATTTTTTGATGGTTACGAGTATATCCACTATATGAGTCGTAGGGACCAGAGGGTGAACTCTCTATTAGTTTCTAAATAATAATAATAATAGTAATTATTGTATACTCTTAGTAGTGTGTATGCATGATACATAAACATTAACGTTAGTTTTATAGCGTTTTATTTTGTTTTGTTTTTAAATATTATAAACTCTAACGTGATAACAATAACAACTACAAAACAAAAAGGTGTCATAATAACAGTTCCGGTTTTGAGTGAGTGTGAGATCCCCTGGTAAACTTTAGAAGTGCAAAATTTCAAATCCATTATAGTCAAATATTAGTATTAAAAATTTGTTTTCAGAAAAAGAATTACCTGTCAACAAATAATATAAACACTTTTTTATTTACCCTTTCCAATTTACTATATCTATATATGCTGAGATTGACAAAGGTTGTAAAGATTAGACGAATTAACTAGAACACATTTTTGAATTAACTTTTTGCTTGGACGTCTATATGCTTAGTACAGGCTAGTGTTTAACGCTTTTCAAGTATTTAGAAGTATCAACGACGCACACTCGCCTCTTATTCACATAACTTAATAATAACAGAGTCGCGGAGCGAAACTCGAGACGCGTATTCAGGACGTCTTCGATCTATGTCTGAGTTTATTCCTATGCATTCACGATCAACCTTAGTATAATTTACTAAAACTGTAACCTTTTTGTATGTATTATTGGTAAGGTAAGCGTATGATGCCGCATAGAAGTTTTTGATAGGACATGTCAGTATAGACGACACGTGTACTTAAGAAATCAATTGCTACGGGCGTTATTCTTGGCAGAGGTGATAAAAAATATCTTCACGCCATTCCTAAAACAGGGGTAGACAGATCTCTGGACAGGCGTAAGCAAGGCTTTAGTATTCATCGATGATCGTAAGAAGATATTTATTACTTGACTTAGACGGAAGAGGTCCCTGAAAATCAAGTGCAAGCCTTTCATAAGGAGTTGTATTCTTAATAAGTGTTCCTTTATATTCATAAACCTAGGCATAATTTCTACACATACTGGGCACGATGAAACAATTTATTAAATATCATCTGTAGAACAAGGTTTTGATTGACACCTTACCCAATGCTCAAGGCGAGTTACACCAGGATGTCAAAGAGCAGCATGATAATCTACTATCATTAAGTGATACACATGTTTGTCTAGACAGTGCATCCGCTACAATTACTCATTATCTGGTTGATACCTAATATCAAAATTGTAATTACATAATTCCAAACGCCAACGTGGTATTTTGTCGTTCTTAATTTTGCTAGCATGATTTGTATGCATATATACAACAGACTTTTGATCAGTAATGAGATAGAAACGAAGACCAAACTTTAAATGATAGCATAAGCTTCTTTTTCTATTATGGGATATTTCTTTTCTTGCATAATGTTCAAAGAGGACAATTGCACGTCTAAGAGAAACTGAGTCTTGAGGATAGGGCTTATCAAAAAGTAGTTTAAGACCTTCAGAATCTGGTTGGACTGTACAATTTGTTTGAAAACTCACTTTTATCTAGATTTGTAATTTGTAAGTGAATGTTTCTCGACTACTTCTAGGTTTATCTTCGTGATCGGCCTCATCAATTCCATAGATTATAACATCGTCCAAATAAGTAAAGATTCCATCTAATTTATATTTTCAGATTATACAGTCCATAAGTCACGATAGCCAAGAGGTTGGGTGGTCGGAATTTCGAGTCAATAGACCCGAGTTCGATCCCCAGTTGACAGGCTCGTACCAATGGGTTTTTCAAAAAATTATGTACGAATTATATCGTCGGCTTGGACATAAAGACGGCGACGGACTCACCGAAACGAAACGTTGTCCCGAAAATATCTTCGGTGGAAGGTGGGTCGAAGGGACGTAATTGTCTAGACTAGACCTCTGTCTACCCCTGTATTGGGAATTGGGTGAAGATTTTTTATACAGTCTATAGCTCTCTGAAAACAAGCCACTCCATTAGTAACACCAAATGGTATACGACGGAATTGGTATAAATATAGTAAACATGCCTGAAATGCAATATACGGCTTATTTGATTCGATTGTCGAAATTCGATGATGTTCGGCTGACTTCAAATCAATTCTCCACATTTTGAGTCTATGTAACTCTGATGAAAATTGTTTTAAAAATGCCAATTTATATCTATCTAGATATTCGATCGTTCTTTTGAACTAAGAAAGAAAGAAACATTTATTGCTCATAATACACCACGAACATAGTAAATTGAACAGAGAATTAACAATGAGAAAAAATTTCTTGTGTTTACGCGATTTAACGCATTTTAAATAAAACGATTTTCGAATTTTATCGCGTTTTAAATTAAAACTATTTTTACTTCTCGATGTTTGTGATCCCCCGTGACCACGGATGCAGTAAAGCATCCGAAACGTCGAGAAGAAAAAATAGTTTGTAAAAACTAATTAAAAACGGAATAAAATCCGAAAATCGTTTTATTTAAAAATGAGAAAAAAAAATAACAAACTTAGAGACGAAACTAAAGTAATGACAAAACCTATAAATAAAACATAAAAAAGACACGAAAAAAATAACAGTTGTTTATCATTGTCATATGAGTCGTGGTGCAATGGGCAAAAAGACCGACTCAGCTTAATGCTGCAGTTCACTCAAAACTGAAGCGCTGGTTTTCAGTCGGCCTTAGTGGCGAGTGACTTTCGGACGAAACTATATTTTTTTTATTTATTATTGTTCTTTGAACTATTTAATTGGATTCTGTCTGACAGGCACATTGTTTACATGGCGATTCGAGAGAATCTTTAGATCAATCTATGACGCAAAATATCGATTTAAAACCAATCGATCGGAAGGTGGAAACCTTAGAATCAAGTTATTATTTTAAATTAAGTGTCCTGTGGTAGGCAACCCCTTGAAATACTGTCAAAAAGCGGGAAATGACAAATTAGAAAATCGAATTGTTTTTAGATAGTACTAGAGTAATATTTATAAAAACCATTAATCAATACAATACGGATATATAATGTTCATTTAAGTTTAGTAATAACCTGAACAATAATAATGTTAGAGTGGGCTTATAGTGGCGCAAATAGGGCTGTGCCTAGAAATGTGGGCCCTGAATGTGCTTATTTTTTATCGCCCCAAAGGCAAATAATTGAAACAATTATAGTATCAACGATTTGTGTATATATATTAGTAAGTACATTGCACTCATGAGTACACATAACTTTTTTTAACTATAAACTGATAATAATACTATCTAAAATGTAATTGGATTATGAATACGCTCAAAACTACGTCAGAGCACCTACAACAATAAAAAAATATACCCAATGTTACATTTTCATATAATTTTTTTAGGTCAAGATTTACCCAAAATTACAAATCTGTGATGAAAAAAAATATTTAAAAAGTGATAGAGGTGGAAAACGATTTTTAGTAATCCTTTTGGCATTGTTATGGGGAATGGAAATTGGCTTTAAATTCGCATCACGCACTGTTATATATTTATTAAACCCTTGCCATGTTACAACTTTAATACAGGTAAGTCATTTTGAAACTGTAACTAGTTTGCTTACTTTTCAGATTGATGTAATGTATTAACTTGTATTATCATAAACAACCACATTACTGAGTATGTTCTGAGGAAAGATGAGCTTTTTTTATACAAATTATAACAGTATCTGGTATTTTGCCTATAGATAGAACATTATACAGTTAGACATGTAATCTCTTATCAGTCTCTCAGTTATATCATTCTGTTACATAAGTTATTTTCATTTTTGGACTCCTCGGGAATAGTGCAGTTATCACTACTAACTTTATTATGTTTATCAAATTGTAAACATGATGATTCGGTTGTATGATATCTGAATTATATGTTTGTTTTTATAGAAAAGGGAGGCAAACAATCAGGTGGCTCATGTGATGGTAAGTGATTACTGCTGCCTATGAACACCCGACCAGAGGCATAGCAGATGCGTTGCCGGCCTTAGTGTGCCCTCCCCCCCCCCAAAATTGGGGGAGGGAGGTTTGTGGGATTCCAAAAGATATGTAATTCATGTACATCCATCTATAAAAATTAATATTTTTCTAAAGGAACTAGTTACACAAATAGTAATGACAATAATAAGTAAATAATTCAACATGAAATCAAATAATATTGCCTCAAATTTCTTGCTTAGAGTTAAGTGTAACCATTTACTGTAGAGATGTAGCCAGCACACATAGTAACTTAAAGGCATTTTAAGTATTGCAAAAATATATTATTTATTTTCAAATATTGCGTGAAGATGTAAATTTTTTTTAAATGGATTCTGTATGGCAATGTTTGGGGGAAAGGCTTAAGTTGAGCAGTGGACATTTGATAACTCTGCCGCCAGGTCCTTCAAAAGAGTAGTTGCTGCGGCAAAGTCCGAGCACATTGGCAGAATTGGTGAGAAACTGGTTCGTCTTCCTTCAGGAACTTGTGCGTTCTGGTCCCTCGCCAAGGCTGTCCAAGGGAATTTCAGTGAGCCATCACTACCATCTCTGCACAGGGAGGGCAATTCGCTGGCCGCAAAAGAGAAAGCCGATCTTCTAAGTTTTCTTTTTGCGTCCAACTCGACTTTCGATGATAGGGGGAACTCACCGCCGACCATCCCGTGCAGTGAGTGCTCTATGCCGGACATCCGGTTTTTTCAGAGCTCAGTGCGCAAAGCACTCCTCTCCCTAGACATCCAGAAGTCGAGTGGGCCCGATGGTATCCCCCCTATTGTGCTGAGGATGTGTGCTCCAGAATTGGCACCGGTTCTAACGCGTCTTTTTCGGTACTCCTACTCTTAAGGCGTCGTACCGATGACATGGAAGACAGGTTTGGTGCACCCGATCCCTAAGAAAGGCGACCGCTCAGATCCGGGCAACTACAGACCGATCGCTATCACCTCCTTGTTCTCCAAAATAATGGAGTCCATTATAAACTGCCAGCTCTTCAGGTACTTGAAGGAGCACCAGTTGATTAGTGACCGCGAGTACGGCTTCCGTCGGGGTCGCTCAGCTGGTGATCTTCTTGTGTACCTCACTCATCGATGGGCGGAGGCAGTAGAGAGCAAGGGGGAGACCTGGCAGTTAGCTTGGATATAGCAAAAGCTTTTGATCGGGTGTGGCACAAAGCGCTTCTGTCGAAGTTTCCATCATATGGGCTTCCCGAGAAATTTTGCAATTGGGTCACTAGTTGTCTCACAGACCGGAGCATCAAGGTCGTTGTTGACGGTTCATGCTCGGACTCCAAGTCTGTGAACGCTGGTGTCTCACAAGGCTGTGTGCTATCGCCAACCCTGTTTCTTCTGCATATCAATGATTTGTTACAAATTAGTAATATGCATTGCTATGCAGACGACTGGTGATGCCCTATACACCGGCCGTGCCAATATTTCTCGGGGACACGTCGACGAGTACCTGTTCCGGTACTCGTGTTTGAAGTCGAGATTTTGTTAGACAAAGTCTCGGAATGGGGCCGACTAAATTTAGTCCAGTTCAACCCTTAAAAGATACAAGTTTGCGCGTTTACCGCTAAAAAAAACCCTTCGTCGTGTCACCTAATTTTAAGAGCACTCCCCTAGTTACCTCAGCCAGTATCGGAATCCTTGGCGTCTACATATCGAGTGACGTTCAGTTTCGCGGTCACTTGGAAGGGAAGGCCAAATTAGGCTCTAAGAAGCTTGGCGTGCTCAGTAGAGCACGAAGTACTTCATGCCGGCGCAACGGTTGCAACTTCATAAGGCGCAGGTTCGGCCGCACATGGAGTAAGTACTGTTCGCATCTATGGGCGGGACACCTCAGTGTCAGGTCCTTCCATTTGACGGTATCCAACGAAGAGCGTTTTGAATCGTCGACGACCATGTTCTATCTGATAGGCTAGATCCCCTGGCATTGCGAAGAAATGTTGCATCTCTTTGCATTTTTTACACGATTTACTATGGGGGGTGCTCCGAGGAATTGTTCGGAGTAATCCCAGCCACTGAATTTCACCATCGAACCTTACGGCATAGTCAAAAATTCCATCAACATCATCTTGATGCATGGCATTCCACCACAGTGCGTAATTCGCGGAATTTTCTGCCACGCACTTGCACTTTATGGAATGTGCTGCTTTCAGCGGTTTTTCCGGACCGATACGACTTAGGGACCTTCAAGAAAAGAGCCTATACCTTTCTCAAAGGCCGGCAACTCATCTGCTATGCCTCTGGTATTGCGGTTGTCATGGGCGGCGGTAATCACTTACCATCACGTGAGCCACGTGCTCGTTTGCCTCCCTTCCCTATAAAAAAAATATAAAGATAATTGTATCTTCACGCCATTCCCAATACTATAGTACCTAGTATTACTACTACTATACCCTAGTAGACAGAGGTCTAGATAATTAAGTCCTTTCAAACCACCTTTCACTGAAGATATTTTTGGGACAATGTGGCAGGTGGTGAGCCTGTTGCCATCAACATTTAAAGAAAAAATTTAATTTTTATATAAAAGAGTATATATGTGATCTTAAAGGACAAGTGGCCAGCCATGTACCAGCCTTGCAAGCTATGTAGCTTCCCTGCAAGTTATGTAGGGCTGGTAACCATTCAGAAGAAAAGGCTCTTGACATACCTTTAAACAAATGCTCTGGACAACTATAATTTGGTTTGTTTTAATAGGATAAGTAGTAAACTACTATCAAAGTCAAAAGATAATAAGATACAAGCACCATAATTTGTTTTGGTTGACTTGATATTGCCATCATGTAACAATGTCCCTATTTTATTGAATTTTTGCAGCTCATTGAGCTCTGTGGCCTGCACATTGCCACTGCAGTGCACTAATCATATTTCAGTTATCTAGTTTGGTTTTGGATGTCTTCATTGTGGACTCTATCACACAGAAAAACAAACTATGAGCTTTATTACACAAGCGTCACACTGAAAATTCTTAAAAAATGAAAGATGATTGAATGTAGAAAGTTGCCAAAACTTTTATTCTTTTTCAAAGTACATATTCGCCATTTCTTACTGTACTTTTTTGCATTTGATTGAACCACTGAGAAAAGCAGTGCACTCATTATTCCTTATGGGCTATGTCATTTCCCTGCATCTTCAGAGCTCTGTAAGAAAATTCCCCTAAGTTTATCTGTGATTCTTAGAGTAGCAGGCCCATTAAGGGCTTAATATTTTCAGAAAGTTTGGAGAGTGGAGAAAGTACTGTGCTGTTATCAAGTTTCTTACCAAAAATAGGAAATCTGTTCAAATCATACTGGCGGAAACAGCGGCCCACATCCTGCTTAGGAGTCTGACAACTACTGCAGGATTCATTTCAGGCATAGCATTTCAGCTTGCTGGGATCACTCTCCAAAGTCACCTTAAGGGTCTGCTGAGGTACCTTGGTCTTACAAAGAAGTTATGAAAAACCCCATGTATATCACTGAACAAAAAAGGGGGAAAGTTTTTAACAAATATGGGCCCTTGCAGATACACAAGAAATTATTTGAAGAAAAAATTATAAGAAATTATAAGAAGTTATATAATACATAATGGAGAGAGAAGTATTTTGAACATAAAACTAGGATAAGATGAGGACATCGAAAAGCAAAATTATACATGAAAAAAAAAATAATAGTAAAAACTGGCCTGCTGGAATAAATTTCAATTTGTAATAAGGTGTCCAAACGCATATTATTAAAGCATAACAAAGGTTATGCTTTAGTATTCAGTATATGCTTTCAGTTTCTTTGCTTTTTTATATTTTGTTTACACTAATTGTAAATAAATGAAATGTTACTTATACGTTGAAATTATTTAAATGTACTTCCATTTACTTTAAATGCGCTTCACCATACATTATATAACAAAATAAAGAAATGGTCGGAAAATGTTATTTTACACCAGATGAAAAACGAAGAAAAAAAGTAAAAGAAAAGATCATAAGATAAATTAAATAATAAAAAAAGTTGCTGTTTTGTATATTGTTATGATGAAGAAAAGCTGAATCAAGATCTGTGGCAAACTCTAGGGAAGGCCTATGCAAAGGACAAATGTTTAATTATACAACAACTCTTTAATTATAATGAAATGACACAATTATAACCTGATATATATTTAATCGATAAAATAAAAAAAAACTATTGTTATATAATAAAGGCTATAAATTAATAAACATATAAATAAATAAATATGGTGTGTGTATTGTAGAGGTACCAATGGCGATTATGAATTCCATAAAGTATAAAGTAATAGTAATATATGGAGGATATTTAAAGATATTTTATAATTTCTTTAACAATATTTTGTGTATCTAATAATGGGCGTTTGTTCCAGATTTATTTACTGGCCGCACCACCTAGCAAGACAGTGACAGCTTTATTTAGAATACATTTGAACTTATTAAATGGTCCACTTTTAGCATTCCTTTTTCCAGAAACGGCTTCTAGAACTGTATGTATTTTCTTAATTTGGTAAAACAGTATTTTTTTTTAAATCATTAAGTTTTTTTAGATTTTCGCAGAAGCTGCATTATACTGGATTCAACATGGAATGATGTTCGTGATTCCATATTACTTATTGAGAATTGGAGGTACAAATATAATAATTCCTACATTAACTAAAGACAAGTGCCTATTGCGACACGGCTTAGTTTTCAAATAATCATAATTGGTACTCTGTACTTAGTGTCAAATTCAACTGTAAAATGTTCTTAATAGATTATTAGATTCCAATCTATACCAATCTTTTTTCTCATAAATATTACATCAGATTTTATTTTACTTATAAATATCTTGAAAACGTCGCGATAGCCGAGTGGTTGGGTGGTCGGAATTACGAGTCGACGACGGGTTCACCGCCTGTCACATTGTCCCGAAAATATCTTTGGTGGGAGGTGGGTCGAATGGACTTAATTGTCTAGGCTAGACATTTGTCTTCCCCTGTATTGGGAATTGCGTGAAGTTATTTATTTATTTATAAATATCTCATTCAACTATCTTGTTATCAATCATCTCCGGTAAGGACGCTTTGCCATAATCCGTACATAGGACAGAATGTTTGGCCATAGCAGTATCAGACCTCTCATACCTTAGACTCTGCTGTCTATCACGGTTTGCTTAATTTTGTATTTTTCGAGAGGATTATTCTGCAATTCAAGGATGGGAAACATCCTTGAATAGCAGAATAATCTAAACTTACAGAAAGTTGCCATTACGTTATTTAAGGATGTTTCCCACAGAAGCCATTTCAGACCCCTCGAAAGAAAATCGGTGACGGAATATGCCATATGAATGCCCATAAGAAATTCCATCTCACCTACTTAATATAAATTCAATTCAACAAGCTAACATGAATTTCTTATATGCCGTGCAACATCACGTTTTCCAGCTGAGTTTGAGCGCAGTAGTTAGTGCGATTTTCGTAATTACATGTTATATTGTCGCTAAAGTTCGTTTGTTTAGTTAGTAATATTTACAGACGCACGCTTTATTTATTTAATACATGATATTATAAACATTGTCATGTTCACTGCAATTTAACACATGTACATGTTAGGTAAAGGTTGGCCTTGTCGCATCAGGTGCGTGTTTGGAAAAACGTAAAAAAAAGGAACTTATATAACTTTTTTTTAAGGTGTATATAACGTTGAACCATTTTGGGACTTCAATTGGGCTATCTTCAGCTACAGTCTGAATCTTCTTTATCACTTTATTGTTCTACAAATTATTGCTATAGTAAGTATGATCTTATTTTACTGACTATCAAATAAAGAAATCACGTCTACGTCACGATAGCCGAGTGACTTAATTGTCTAGACTAGATCTCTGTCTACCCCTGTATTGGGAATGGCGTGAAGATATTTATTTATTGATTTATTTACTTCCGTAAAGTTACATGTAATATGTAACTGTACGAAGTATTAATAACCTCGAAGATTTAAAATTTCTCTATTGGCTACCGGGGTCCTTACGATGGAGACCTAAGAAGTCATGATAAGGCAATCGTTGAAAACACATTCCCGACCAACACGTTCTGCGGCTGGCGTTTTTTTAATCTTATTTCAGTATCGCCGAGAATTTCTGGTGAGCAGAGCGTGTGCTGTGGCCAAAGATTTGTAATTAAAGCTATAGAAAGTAAACAACATCGCTACCTTATCTACTGGGTTCGTCAAGAAAAATATTTAAAAGGAAAGATATTTAAAAGGACAATTTACTATAAAAATTCGTGAAGAAGCCTTAATATCTGTCAATAATAATTAATGTATATTATTTCAGAAGTCTCGATAGCCGAGTGGTTGGGTAATCGGAATTCGATGCCCTGGTGGTAGACTCGTTCCAATGGGCATTTTTTAAAACTTATGTACGATTTATATAGTTGGCTTGGACGTAATATGGCGACGGGCTCACCACCTGTCACGTTGTCCCAAAAAGACCTCTGTCTACCCCAGTATTGAGAATGACGTGAATATATTTTTTTACAATATTATTTCAAAAATATTAGGCACTTACATATGAAATTGGCGTTTTATTTGGCAAAAATCAAAACTAAACATTTTATGATCCTTTATATGTATTAAATCAAAGTATGTGCGATGTTTTTTTTTGCCATATTAGAGGTAATTCAATGATCCCTTTGCTGAAAAAATTTTGAGAGATAGAATCAATAAAATCTTTTTATGCCTATTTGGACACCCACAACGTTATTGATTTATTTTTCTAGCTTGATGTTTTTTAAATTCAGTAATGGATGTCGAAGACATTTCAATCTCAGCTCCCCACCAACGACCGCTATGTTAGGTCGTCCAGCCTTGTGCGGTCAACATTGTCCTGAAGAGGACTGCCTCTTCAGGACAACGTTGACCGCACATGGCCGCAATGGTCATTCGCTCTAGGCCACTGGGCCTAGAGCGAATGACCATTCTGATTTTTTAATGGCCTGCTTTTCCATCATCGTTTGTAATTGTTAAAGATACACATAAAATACACAAAGATGTAAATTTGTGCCCAGTATACGGCCCAAACACATCATTAATCCTGCGTGCCAGTTTGCCAACCGCCAATTACGTACGGTACGTAAGGACCTAATATGTAAAGCCCGTGATCCCGCGCTCAAGTGTAGCAGACGTTCCCTTGCTTGCAGAAGTAAATTTGACAGAAATGAAAGCAAGCAAACGGCCTTTGCCCGGCTGTGGGCATTTATAGGCTGCTGCTTTACTAGCGAGATAGGAACATTGATGGATAGTGAAGTAATCTTTAAACTTCACATTAGCTTCGCAGACGACTATCCTCTGCAGTGGATATTAACTGATATAAGAATTAATTGTAAATTATTTAAATTAATAAATTAATTTCCTTTTTAATTTTTTTCTTTATAATAAGTTAAAAATCACATATCTGACCGAATCTAACACCTTAATTTTTGAAATGAAATTCAGCATTCAAAATTGTTATTATCTAGTGATATCTAAAGCGTGCGCCCTGTCCATAAGCCAACTTTGGCAAGGGGAGGTATCTTTTTATTTTTATAGTTGTTAGCAGCCTCTTATTATTATTTGTAATTAAACAAAGGAGTGCATGGAAGATGGTGGTTTAGAAACTATATGAAACTTTTAAGTCGTCAACGTACATGACGCACCAGTCAGGCGTCATGGACAGGCGGTTTGGTACGTCGTAAGCCGGGGTAGTTTGCGATATATCTCTGGCGACACACGTTGGACATTTTTCTCCATTTCACCGAGGTCGTATCTACAAAGTATGCATAATATACATTTAACTGTTGATGTTTACTTAAATATTGTAATTTTTATTTACAGCCAGCACAAGTCAACTTAAATCACATGTTATGTCCAGCCATATTGGATCCATTCGACGGTCCATGGTATCGTATAGCAGCAGTATTACATCAAGCCTTACTTTGTCCTTTACTATGTAAGCTTTTTTGTCTTGTTGCCGATTTTTGTTTAACAAAATTCCCTCCGACGAAAGTAAAACCCCAAATGAAAGACCACTTGCTGGACTTTAAGGAAAAAGATATAAAAGATTAACAGAAAAATGGTTCAATTTGACGAATAAAACCCTATCAATTATTTTGTCGATATTACTCGTCCCTTGTTATAATAACATACCGTCCTGGTCGTTACAAAATAACTTTGAACTATGTTTAAGTTAATTTAAATATTTAATAAATGAATGAAAAATTATAACAAGTTTTAGGTTACTTAGTTTCAAAAGAGTGCGTGTTTTCATAGAATATTATCAACGTTTATTTATACATCATCAAAGGAGACTAGACAGAAGAGTAGAGGAGGACAAGTTAATATACATATGTAAAAAGTTTACAAGAAACAAGAATAAAGGCACAGAAACAGTTTTTGTCAGTGGAAAATTACTAGATTACTCATTTCTTTAGACAAATATATACTGCAGTATGTAATTTTAATAATCTCTTTCGAAATTCTCACTTCCTATTTACGTAAAAATAGTATTATGGAAACAATGTTTCTGTAAAATGAAACTGATATGATCAACCCCAATTGTAACTTATTGACATGTTCGGTCCCTAACTTAGTCTCAGACATTGTATGGATTACGCTAGAGGACAAAAATTTTGTAATGTTATTAGGAATTATAAAATAGATATAATTATACATATTGTTTACTTTTTAGGGACCGGGACGGTATTTAAATAATATTTCTATAATTTATTAGGCTACAATTAAATAAAATATAGTTAAAAAAAAACTGTTATAGTTAATACTTTTCGTCACGTCCATTTGATAGGTTCTTAATATAGTTAAGGTTGCGACAACCTATATATATTACGATTGTATTAGATATAATAGAGACGCACGGGGACTCAAGAAATTTGTGAGAATTTAGCTAAAATTTTACTTAAGTATAGAGCGTGTTCCTAAAGGATAACAACAATGTACAGCTTAAAATCCTATTGTTCCGCCCGCGAGCGTCAGATAAAAGATGCATATTAAATCCTTGAAGAAAAATGTCAACTGATGCTGTTATATCTATTAATAGCATAATAATCTTGCTAACTTATATAACTTGAGTATACTCATATGTATGTACACAACACCCCAACCCATTTTTGATTACTTAATCGGATAGTTGACGCGTTCGGTGTCCGTGTCACTATAATATTTTTGTTTCAAACATATAATATTTTTGATTAAAAGAAGTTCCTTTTGCACTTGATGACCTCCGTGGTTGAGTGGCGTAAGTACCTGTTTTTACGGTGTCGCCTGCTCTGAGGTCCCGGTTTCGAATCCCGGTCGGATCAATGTAGAAAACACTTTTTCTACGTTTTCTCGGGTCTGGTCTGAGCAATGTATGTGATGTCGTCCCTATCTACTTATTTCACTCCCAATGTTAATATTTTAATTACATGCCTAATATATGCATACATGCACACACACACACACACATGTATGTGACATATACATACATACATACTCCATTTGCTGTAGTAGAATATATTGTTGCCGTAACGTGGCGAAACTCACCTCCGAGCCATACCTCATATCCCACCTGCACATTAGAAATTTAAAATACGGGCGGGTTTAACCTGTGACCTCCGTCGTAACATGCCTGTACCACCTCAGTCTTTACATTTATCGTGAGTTACGCCACTTCCGAAGTTGTGGTCGCACAGCTATTTAAAGTATTAATTTTTTTATTATAATTTTTTAGTAAATAATACTTGGTGTTTAAAAAAAAAGAAATTTGTTATTCCATTCATTTTTACATAACTTATAATTAGGTATCGTAAATCATCACAATGTACATAAATGGCATAACGTATTATAGTTTTACAATGAAAAGTGCCATCTTACATATTGTAATATATTATATAAACTGTGTGATTGGTGACCTATACGTTCTAAGCGCGCTCTATACCTAAATATTTTAGCAACTGTAACGTAGCAGACGTTAAAATGGATCTTATATTATCTGTGATCAAATGTGCTATTTTGCAACAAAGTATTAACAAATAAATATAAAAATTATATTCAGACTGCGACGTAAATATTGATAACCCTCTCTGCAAATATATTAAATAAGCTAATATATTTCCGATTTGTTAGACACGTGCATTAATAGCAGTATTGTTATGCAATTTTTTATGATGTTTTAAAAGGCAGACTGTACCTACTATATACAAAGCTAAAGCTGGGCAATTTTATACCTAATTAAAGTATATGAACATTATGTTTAATGTGCTAAGAAATAAATAAGCTTATTTTTAACATCCGAGACTGAGTAAAATTTGTCATTACACGTGGAACAGAAAATGTCTAATTACGTTACATTTCAAACACATTACGAGTATAAAATATGTATCCTTAATGAATGAATTTTTAACTTATCTCTCTAAAATTTGCAATTTCTGGCCTCGTAAAAAGCATGCGGTACTGTAAGGATAGTTAGTAATTGTTATAACTTTCCTTAAATTTCAATAAATTGTTGCTATGTCAAATAATGTTACAATGTCTGTCTGAAATTTATAAAGCATTGGTTATTCGGTTATTAGAAATTATTAGTCTATAATAGTTCCACCGTGTGTATAATGACAATCATTACAATTAGTTATTAATATTTCTTTTCTAAATGATATTTTTTTTCTAAAATGATAAATAATATTTTAATACACTGCCTAGCAATAGGGCAAGAAGTCTGGTTTTAAAAGAAACAAGGTTATATTTACATTACATATGCAATTATGTTTTTAAGATTATTTTTACGAGCTTGTTCTAATACCAAAATATGTGAAATTTAGAAAATAATTAGTTAAAACATTTGTAGTATATTATAAAACTTAGATCGACATTTATAGACATAATAATGCTTTACCTGTAAAATATATTCACTTTGTATTGACCTTGTGTAACATATAAACATGTGCTCAGAATTACATTGGATTTCACGTCTATATTATTGAGATATAAATAATATTACAACAGAAATGTATAAAACATAAGTACCTGAATATTTATGTGCATTGAGTAGATCTATTAAATAAATACCATTGATTGGCCTATTTCTATTACTATAAATAGTTGATGATATAACATTTCTTTCTGTTTTCGTTTTCGATAGTTTTCTAAGAAGAATAAAATTTTGCGAGCTATAAATCTACTTGAATTTGTTAAATAATAATTTAAACTATATGATTAATCGGACTCCTACGAGTCCATCAACGGGCATCCATGGGGGCTCAGGAAAGCGAGTACTTTGACCACAAGCCAACCCGGCGCCCCGCGCCGAACTTTAACTTTGGCTCCACCAGTATCGACAGACCTCGCAACCTAGACGCTGCTGCTACCATTCATCGCCGGTGAATGGCTGCAGCCCTACCTAACTTAGTCCGATTTTTACTTCCAGTAACAGCAACACGGAAGATTTTCAATTTGAATCTCCTTACATGCGCAGGATCCATAATCAACGTAAGCATGTAAATGAAAGAAATACACATATGATTAAGCGCATATATGAATTAGTAGATACTTTGGAACTGTAGATAATACTTTTATTAGTACTTAGTATATATGAAAATATAGACGATAGACCTGCAATCCCAAGTCCTGGTGACTTTCCAAAATTAAGCTTCGGTGAAAAGTTGACCAAAAGTACTTCCTTTTTGATTCAGAGGATATAGTTCCAGTTAGGTCCCATTGTGTCACCACGCCCCGATCTGACGATGGAGTCACAAGATTATCAAGAAACCCTTTTAAATTTAAAGTTTTTAGAATTATTTCACATTAATATTTTGCATTAATAACTTTATTTCTTTATTGAGAATTATTTTTTACTTTTTAGTTGTTCATAATTACAGCGTGTTTTTTTAGTTCAATTCTTATTTTCAACCTTATTAAAGCATAGTAGGCATGCTCAGATCGCGACCTTGCTCTATCTCTCTCGCTCTCACATCTCACATTAATCCTGGCTATCCTAATCCAAATACAAGATTGTATTGTCATGGAATCTTGATAAGTCTACGGAGTTTTTTGTATTTATTTATACTATATATATGTATATATATATATATATATATGTATATATATATATATATATATATATATATATATATATATATATATATATATATATATGTATATATATATATATATATATATATATATATATATATATATATATATATATATATATATATAGATTTCAAATTCTGCGCGGACGAAATTTCATTGAAACCAGATGGGAACTAATAAATGGTTTCGTCATCGCTTAGTTCACAAATTTGTTTTTGTAGAATTTACTAAATAAAGAGTAGAAAAAAAACGGAAGATCACCTAAAAATGGTGGATGCTCTGCTTATTTGCAGCCACGACGGCACGTTTTTCTTCATTAATTTGATTTTGGCCACTCATCTCTAAAACTAAGTTATATTGTCCATTAAAATCTTTACCAAATAAAATCTACCATAACGGAGCACTCGTTCTCATCTAGTCAACTTCAACCTTTTATTTTAAGTATTTATTGCACCAGATAAACTTTAATACTAAATTAAAGAAGCAAAATTGTAACTTAATTGTTCATAAAACATCGTTTTTTATTTTAACGCAAGTTCCAATAGTGGTATAGGTAAAGGTCAAACAATGCCGTTCTTTCGACCCACTTTTCACCGAAGTTTATTTGGGACAACATGACTGGTAGGGAGTCCTTCTCAGTCTTAGTGTCCAACCAAGCTATCAATATATTATACAAACTCTAGTACAAACATTTGTATTCATCACACAAATGTTTGCCCATGGGCAAACATGCCTAGCTTTGCAGGCAAGTTCATCACCAACTCGGCTACCAGGTCGGCAAAACATAGTTGATTTCAAATTATGGATTTACTAGCTATACTATGTATATTACATACACTTAAAAGTACTTTTAATATATAAGTTTTACTCATTTAAGACAAAGAAACAATACGAAAATAGACTAAGCCCTTGAGTGTCTTTGAAATTATAATGTCTATATCATGTGTATCATTCATTTACCACGAAATATCTGTAAACTTATTTCATTTCTTTTATGATTATCGAGATATAGAACCAAAACTTTTATGTGGCAACCAAACCAAAATATTATATATGTGGCATAACTATCAGATCTGGTAAAACATTATCAATATTAGATAATTTATGTACAACTAATTTATGCATGACTCAAAATAATAAAAAGGTATTAGTAGAAGATATTCATAATTACTACTGTGAGTTTATTACTACAGACAATTTAAAATAATTCTAAATTTTCTTCCATGCCATAAGAAAGAAGAAATAAGTAATGTATGGATTAATATCTTAATCAAGTATTAATTTACTCTTATTTGATATGATGTAATTTTTTTTAATTTATTTAAATTAAAGAATAGTTTAAAATCCTAGATTAGTTGATATTATTCAAACATACTGGGACATTTTCACACTCACAATGCAGAATTGATTTAAGAGCAGACATTAAAGTAAAAATAAAGCATTTACATTTCTTTGCTTTGTAAAAACAAAAAAAGCCGTATTGATTTACTGTAGGTAACTAAAATCATATCTACTAGTCTCTTCTAAAATAAAAGATAGTGCTTACCAGGTACATATATAGGAAATGTTTTTTTCTGATTGACAACTAAAATCTCCCATAAAAACTTACTGTTGCTATTAACACATTAAAAGACATGCTCAAATTTGTCTCTGAGACTTAATAACTTAAAAATAAAAAACTCAATATACCCAAACATTAAACTAACAAAAGCTATGTATCTAACAGATTTAACAATATTTTGCTATATTAACTTAGTTCATAACATACTTCAGTACTCTTAGTGTGTAATTTTAGTCTTGTTAATTCACCATCACCAAAAAATAATGTAAAAACTAGACACAAAACTAAATATAAATTATATCACATGTTGTTTTTATTGACTAGAGACCAAGTTTCAGTTTCTTTATTCACTATCAGCCATCTACAGGTGGACCCAAATACACCATAGACACCTCTGTATTTCCATACACAGCAGAAACTGTTGGATACAATTTTCTGTTTGGAAGACCTAAAAAGAAGGAATAAGTGTCTATATTAAAAGTATAACATATTACATATTTATCATATTAGATTTTGTCATCTCATAATGATATAAGTCCTCTGTAGGACATGGGCATAAATTTTATTGAACATAGTACTATAAATTTGTAAACTAAAGTTTAATTCTCTTAGAACCCGTACTGTTCAATTTGGGGCAAAATTCTCAAAGCTTGTTTGAAATCCATCTTCTATGAATATTTGTAAAAAAATAATAATAATGGTTTGCCAGTGTTGCAGCATGCATTGTTGGAATCCCACCATAAGGCAATTTTGCCATAAAGCAATAAAAGTACCAAATTGTATCTCACCTCGAAATGCTACACCAAGAAATTCATAGTTTCGTTCAAATGATAAAGTGCTATCTTCACAGTCTAGAATGACTCTTATCCGTTCTCCTACCTGCAATTTAATTAATCAATAACATAAATATCTTCATGCAATTCCCAATACAGGGATAGACAGAGGTCTAGTCTAGACAATTAAGTCCCTTTGACCTACCTTCCACCAAAGATTTTTTCGGGACATTGTGACAGGTGGTGAGCCCATCGCCATCTTTCTGTCCAAGCCAACAATTACTAATAACAGTTACTACTTAAACTTATTTTTCAACTTAATTAAATATGAAAATAACTACTTTATCTACAAAAAATAATCATTCAAACACAGGTAGTAAAAGTCATACTTGATATTTTGGACAGTTGTTGAGGAGTGGATAATGGCCTTGAGTTTGTCCATTATGCAACAAGTGGTTATCAACTAAATTCCAACCCCAGCTTTGTTCATCAGAGCCCAATAGCCCCACATATCCTGGGCACTGTAGTGGTGCATCTTTAGTTGATATCCCCACAACAGCAACAGTTCCCAAAGGTCCCTCCCAAATGACTTCCCAAGCATGACGGCCTCGATAAAACCCGATTTTTGCTCTACATGCATCTGTACTTTGAGCAACTGGATTTCTGCAATGTGTTTTTTCATTATTTAACTAATTCTTAATTATAAAAGGAATACAAGTTTTAAATTAATTGAATTTTTCCATTGTTTTTATTACTTAAATTTATTAAAGACCTGTGTAATGTGAATCCATTTGGTTTAATGTATATATTTCTTGAGCAGTCACGAGGGTTCCAAGCATGAAAGAAAGCTCTTAGTTTCGATTTATATGTTGTTACTGTTGAAAGTAAGTCAGATTTCATGACTTCTTCTGCTAATATTTTATAACAGTGAAATCTCCAAACATCATTGTTCTCATCACTGAGTATTCTGTACCAACTTTTACATGCCAATAAACAGCTGCGTAGATCTGATATGCGTAAATATGAAAATATGTTTTCTAAAAGATGATCAGGAACAGATTCTGCGTAAGAATATTCGTCTCTATAATGAAAATCATACATCGTAATAAAATAGCTTATGGTATACGTTATTTTATATCCTTAAAATAATACTTTCTTCTAAATAACAACACATTTTCAGTATGTAGGGTACAATTTCAAAATTTTAAACAGATTAGTTATTTTTCTATCTTTAATCTTTTTTTTATATATCAGTTGTTTTACACGATGACAGATGTTGAACACATTGTCATTGACAATGCAGCTGACAAAACTAAAGATGAGACGTATTTACTGGAACGGATTATTATTGGTATAAGTTTTGCTTGGACGTCCGCATACTCAGTGTGGATAATAGTGTTGACTCACTTCCACGTATTTAGGAGTATCGAGCTATTGCAATGAATTTAAACTGTTTTCTGTATGCAATATGAGTAAGGAAGCAAATGATGTCGTCAAAGACGTTTTTCAAGTCAAGTCAGGACTACGCCTGTACTCACACAAACTAATAAAACATCTTCACGCATTTCCCAATACAGTAGTAGACAGAGGTCTAGTCTAGATAATTAAGTCCCTTCGACCCAACTTCCATCGAAGATATTTTCGGGACAACTTGGCAGGTGGTGAGCCCGTCGCCGTCTTTATATCCAAGCCAACGATATAATTCGTACATAAGTTTTTTGAAAAACCCATTGGTACGAGCCTGCCACCTAGCGATCGAACGCGGGTCTCTCGACTCGAAATTCCTACCACCCAACCACTCGGCTATCGTGACTTTTAATTTACTAAATAATACAAACTTAATAATTCACCAAAAATCAAAGTTGAAGACGTGGAGGGAAATATGAGCGGCGTTTTCAAAAACGCGTGCTTTCTAAATAAAAAAAAAGTAATGATATAGTCCAAGTTATTGATAATGAATTTGAAAAAATATTATTTCTATTTATCGTTTATGAGGAAATAAAATAAATCAACTGCTACGGACGTCACAATTTTATGAAGAAGGGATATTATTATAAATTAGTGTTTAGCGGTGTAATCGAAATGAGTACCTATAGTATTAACCAGTTCGTAAAAATGCATATTTCTCAATATTTGTGGAACAGGTTTGTGGAATCACTTGCAAGACTCAGTACGTATTTTGCCTAGTACGTCTCATCTCTAGACAAAACAGTTGCTAGGGAATTTGATTTAAAGAACATTTCTTCCTAAAAATGTTCGGTTGCTGCTTAATTTTTATTTTATGACGATGACGGTTAGCTTGTGCTTAGAAATAATATTATGGAACCTACGACTAGTATCATTATATATACTTTTATTTTTATTTTTACTTTACTTATTTCTATTTATTTTAATTTATTTTATTTACCTATTCATTATCTTATTTATTAACTAATAATAGCTTATGCATGTGTTGAGAAATACAATAAAATACAGGTAGCTGGTATAAAAAGTCACGATAGCCGATCGGTTGGGTGGACGGAATTTTCGAGTAAAGAGACCTGAGTTCGATCCCAGGTAGCAGGCTCGTACCTTTGGGTTTTTCAATAACTTATGTAAGAATTATATAGTTGGCTTGGACATAAATACGGCGACGAGCTCACCACCTGTCACGCTGTCCCGAAAATATCTTCGGTGGAAGGTGGGACTAGACTAGTCCTCTGTCTACCACTGTATTGGGAATTGCGTGAAGATTATTTGGTATAAAAATGTGTATATGATTCGCTAATGTCTTAAAGTTACAATGGTAAGCCAAAGTTTTCCGCAGGGCGCACCCTAACGCCTTGGTCTATTCCGCTGAATACTGGTACGTATTGCCGCAACATGCAGACCAGGTTGAAGTATTTCACTTCAAGGTGACGTTTTAGTAACCGATAGACGATATATGTTGTTGTAGGACCGCTGAATTACTGCTTTCATGTTTTATATATCCTTTACATGATTGATGTTGTTGAGAAGCCAATTCAGAGTTGTAAAGGCTGCTGAACCCGGATGATTTAGCAGCAGGGGTCGGATCTATAAGACTGAGATCGTTGGTCTTAGTTCATACAGGTCACCTGATGAATAATTCCATTTTTATTTTTGTTGAGGAAATGGTACATATTCTGTTACAAAAAAATCTCTCTGAAGACAATTGATGTTCGAGTCTATGACTTGGAGGTTTTTGGTACTGACAGAAGCGAGAGTTAGAGGTGTCAGTGGCCTGAAATTTAGAAGAGCCTCTATTTGGACCAACATACTTGTCATCCCTTCATATGTTGGATATGTTAAAGTTAGTATGCGCCTCAGATGGTATTTAACTGATTTTACTCCAGCCGCCGAGGTGTAGATAATAAGAAGGCATATTTTTAAATTCATTTTTTATGATACAGATCTGTTTAGATATCTTAGCAACAAATTAAAAAAAACATTTACGTGGTTGCTACCATCTACAAACGTCGTACCGTTATCAGAATTTATAGTTCGAGGCTTACCGCGACGTGACACAAGCCTATAAAATCCAACTAAAAGGATTCTTTGGTTAGATCCGAGATAAGTTCAAGGTAAAGAGACCCATATGTATGTACTTTAAAAAATATCAAGAGCCTCGTGGCGTGATTCCCGTGGGAGATATGAGGACTTGAAGAATTTACATTAAACTCGTTAGGGTCAACCCTATTATACATTAGTCAGCTGACAAAGGCAATGACCCTTCTTCAA
The DNA here is from genome assembly GCA_029286605.1 of Sericinus montela. Classification (NCBI taxonomy): domain Eukaryota; kingdom Metazoa; phylum Arthropoda; class Insecta; order Lepidoptera; family Papilionidae; genus Sericinus; species Sericinus montela. Next base: position 11,483,434 of record JAGSMR010000012.1, on the reverse strand, counting down.
CCCAACTTCTAGTCAGCTCCTAGTACGTTTAAACCAATCCAGATTAAATAAACTCAAAGGCAGTCATCAATTTCATATGATTAGTCGATAATTTTCGCGCGAAAATTAATCGACCAGTAAAATCTTCCCAACAAACATATGAATGCAAACCGTGTGTTTAAAATATACCGCTATTTGGCGCGATTTGTTTGACGTATTTGCCCTTCCTATTAGTTTCTAATTTTGAGACGTGCGGACGTATCATCAATAAGAAAAATGAGTTATACGAACGCGGATTATTACGATATGATAATGTGTGTTGGTGCTTGTGATAGTGTGTTAACAGAGGCTAGAACCTTGTACAACGAACGGTACGTTTCCGGAAACCCAAATAACCCCCGAGTTATGGTATGCTTGTTTTCGGAATTTGGTCATAAGATCACACACAACTGGTTCTTTCCACCAGCGCAATAGTGAAGGAAGACTTTCGAATTTAAGCACGGCTATAGAAGAGAACATTCTAGAATACTTTGATGAGGACCCAACATCCAGTACTCACCTTGCTGGACTAGTTTTTCGTGATAACCATGGAGTAGATGGCGGATACTGAATAGCGACGGTCAACATCCGTATCACTATCGCAAGACCCAAGAACTTGTCAGGAGTTCCACGTGAGGGGTATGCGCGATCGTAATGTGATCAAGTAGCTATTCCGCTATAGAGCGGACAGCTCCATTACGTGACGTTTAATAAGACTATGGTGCTACCTCTTATGTGGCCCTTAAAAGAAACCACCTAATTAGTGCCTAAAAAATTATAGGTGTCACTACTTTAGCAGTTTTGCAAATAATTTTAAGGGATGGATTTATTACAAAAAAACTTCATATATTAAAAATTTTCATTAAATATTTCTTATAAACGTCCACATTACATGTATGGCATTACAAGTATTAGGATAGCAGCACTTTGAACAGCCTTTCGGTTATTTTTAATAGATTCAAATCATTGTAATGAATAAAAAAAATTATGTACATTTTAAGCTTCAGCATCATAATCGATGGTGTTTTATTTTGTAGTTACATTTATGAAAGCTCTATGTAGCTGATATTAAAATATGTTTTATTACCTACAGACAGTAATTCTATTTTTTCTTCTTTCTTAATTTTATGTGAAATCTTTTACTAGGCAGCACTTTCAAGTGCCAAATAGACAATGATTCTAAGAAAATAATTTGAAACAAAATGGCTAAAACGCGACTTTGTAGTTTTCCTGCTCAATTTTGTAGTAGTGTAATTGTGTAGACTCAAGTATAAAATTAGCTTCGAAAATTCTCTTGACTGTATGGACTTCTACATCTTGTGACAAACATTTCATAGGTTATTTATGAAGTCATGGTAAAATATTTAGTGGTTTGGCTGATCGAAAAATCAAATTTTGTCCGCAGATTTAATATAACGTATTTTAGGTGAAGTGAAACGAAAAATGCTCTTTATGAACATTATGATTTGCAAAAACAGAAATTAACATACAAAAATTTCCTTTTATTCTACCAAAATGCTACAATAGACTGTCCTAAATCGTTAAAATATATGCTGTGGCGAAATTAAATAATAACACTTGTCAGAGATATTTTGCTATAAAAGGAATGTAGTGTAGAGTTAGTTATTTAATATCGTCATTATCGTCACAACATATAATATTAAACACTACTTTCTACTAGGCAGCTAAAAATAATTGTTTTCGGGGCCAATGTTTAGGTGGCGCTAGTTGGTAAAACAACATGCTTTGAGAGCTTTCTTCTAGTATATTATTATACTCTTTGGATAATACGTATATCGTATTGTACACTACGTCACGTTATAGTTACTAATTTTAATTGTATTGTTTTTGTTGTAAGATCGATTTTTAAAGAAATTATATACGTGCATTTGCAGATACGTATTGTATAAAAAACTTCGTATTCAAGTAGAATTATTATATACAAATGCCAGTAATAGAAAAAAATATCACTGAAAGTGATGAAGATTATATTATTTCTAGAGCTAAAGAAGCTCAGAAACATAACATACACTCTGCTAAAGCTTGGATGCTTACTGCAAAAACATTGTTTCCAACTAATTTCAAAATACAGTTTGAAGCTTATTTAATGGAAAAGCAATCTGGTAATGTTCAAGAAGCCGCTGAATGTTTCAGTTCTTTAATGAAGTCAAGGCAAAATCTGTCAGATTTATTACCTGAACTATCATCAATAGCCAATGCCTTGAAGTCCAATGAACCTTCTTTCTTGAGTCAAATGTTTGATAACATTTGCCCAGATATGCAATTAACAATTCTCAAAACAAGTGTTGAAAACAGTGATGACACTATGGAACATTGCCGGTTATTAGTGTTGTTGCTCAAAAAATTTCCCCAATTAGGGGTTGATAGTCTTGTGAAAACACTTATTAATGCAGAAAAATTCTTCTATGATAATAGATATGCTCGTTTGTTGGTTGTGGAAACATTACCTCTTTTAAGTTCATTAGAATCTCCTAGGTTACTGCAGCGTCTTTTGGTCAAGGCTATTGATTTTTATAATTCTTATATGTATGACGAGACTGAGAATGATATTACAGATCCATGGCAAAGGCTCTATGGCATTTTAGATTTACTGGGAAGACAACTTGGCTGGGACAGTTATTTAGTTAATTACAATAATAGCTTGAATAAAGAAGCATACTTTCAGAAACTTCTGACACTAAGGAATTGTGAAGATTGTCGCCAGTTATTATATTGTGGTGTTACATTTTTCTTAAGATCTCTTTATGAACAGAGGTCTTTGAAGGGCAATCATATTCTCATTGAAGCATTATCAGATCCTGATCTGCCTCCATCAAAAAAAAGAAAGGGAGATATAGAAGTAACAGGCATATCAGCTCATCAATTTCAAGCAGCTGCAAACTGTTGGGAGCTGTTACATAGCAATGATGTTCTAGCAAGGGAGTTTATGAAGTTAGTTTCACAACTACAAGTGAAACCATGGACAGAGGGCTTTACTGAAGAAATTGCACTTTATAGGGGTAGATATGAAGATGCTATTCCTCCATCTACAGCCAATAACTTAACAGTCAACATAATGCGAGTATCCATAAATTTTGCTCAGAAAAAATATCCAGCATGTATTGAAGCCCTTTTAGCTTCATTGTCGCATCTGCCTCCTGCAGAAGGTGCACTAGAGGCTGATCTTATTGTAGGAGGAAAGCATAGACATTTACATTTTTTACCTTTGACTAAAGTTGCTCTTATGCATTATTTCTGTACTTTGCTTATTAGAATTTTACTCAGTACAGGAAATAATACTGATTTGACTTATGGTCATATGTTGGTACTTATGCAACTAGGTTGGCCTCAAGAAGAGGCTATCTTTATCCATATTTTAGATATAATAAAACAAAAAGGTAACTTTCATTATAATCTGTTCTCAGCATACATAATACACATAGATTTTCTGGAGGAGCTTAGTTTTATTTGGAATGAACAAGGTAAAAATATTTCTTTGGATATACTTCCAAATTCCCAACAACACTTGGGACAAAGAAGGATTGGTACTCGTGGTGCTGATAAAGGGGTAAAAGAAGATTTTAAACACGCTATGAAGGCCCAAGTTGCAAGATGTAATGAATCTATACTAAATTTAATAATACAATTTATTTCTTCTGAAAGATCATATCTTCTTCAGATCTTATAAGGATTTTAAAGAATAGGATAATAAAAGATACTGCAATCATGTTATTTTATTACTACTTTATTTGTATTGTATGAGAAAATTAGATATTACGAACTCCCTTCATATGTACCCACACCAAGTAAGAGGTTACGTCTAGTAAAGTGTAAACTTTTGATAGGTGAGTTTTTTGTAGCAAATGAACGTAATAAATATTTATCTTCTTTAGACCCTGAATTGCAATTTCCTGATTCATCGTTTGGTGTTTCATCAGTTATTAGAGCAAAATCCCATATTTTTATATTGCAGTCTAAAGAACCTAGAATTAAATTTGATGACATTAGTTTATTGCAATAAACTGTGTGTACTATTATCTAAAAATGTAAAAAAAATATTTGTGATAAATTAGAATATGTACTAAATAGTGTTCTAAATAGTTAGTAGTACACATATTTCGAACTAACCTGATGATAAAATAGTTCCATCACGACTAAAAGCCAAGGCATGTATAGGTGCAGTATGAGAAGGTGGTAATGTAGCTGTTAAACCACCAGTAGATATATCCCACACTAATATGTCACCAATACTACCTCCTGACACTAACCATCGTCCACAAACGGAAAATGCAAGAGTAAATATGGGAGACTGAAAAAGAATTAAAATATATACAGTTTATTTTTTTACACTAGATACATATATATATACATGAGCACAACAAACTTAACATTCTGTGAGGTTTATTAACATTGAGCCACAGTGAGGCACGACTGAGTTTAGTGAGTGTTGTGCGTAATATAGTAATATTATAGTAAAATGTTTATAGGAATATACAGATATTTATTGAAAAGGGAGGCAAACGAGCAGGTGGCTCACATGATGGAAAGTGATTACCGCCAACCATGTACACCTGCAATACCAGAGGTATAGCAGATGCATTGCCTCCCTTTGAGTGCCCCCCCCCCCCACAGAATTGGGGGAGGGGGGTGTGTGGGCCTCCGGTTACCTGCACTTACCAGACGAAACGCAGAAGTTTGTTAGACTTCTACTTCACGCCGGTATTCTGTGAGGTCGTGATACTTCCCTGTCGAGCCGGCCCATTCATGCAACAACAAAAGCTGATGCGTGGCTCTACCACTGTTGAATAAATTAAATAGTGCCATCCTCAGATTTGTTTCCTACTGGTACTTTTATTATTTGTATTGTTGCACTGTTATAACACTTGACTATACAAGAATTAATTTACCTTGTGTCCAGTCATAATTCGAACTTGAGTTCCTGTCAGACAATCCCACATGCGAACAGTTCTATCACATGAACCTGTTGCTATGTAATTAGAATTAGGGTGAAATTGTATACACTAAAAAGAGAAGTTAAGATCCTTCAGAAAATTTATAAAGTTATTTATACTAAACTAGGTGTTAAAAATGTAGCATAATATTATTAAATTAGAATTACGGGTTGTTAAAGGCAACTGCAGAACATTGGCTTCTTCTAATTTAATATACGTAATTTTTGACAAGCAGATTGTCACGAGTTGTAGACACCAGACACACCTAGCTGGTAATCTGTTGAATTTTGATATAATAATCTTTAAGGATGGTTAAATCAGGTATTATCAGGTTTTACCATTTTTAAAATTCTTCCATTGGTCGACTATTATCATATTTACTAAAACAAGCAGGACGGTAAATTGGAACGCCGATGCCTCACGAAAAATCTTTGCTAAGAAATATTTAAAAGGAAATTTCGTCTGTCGCTGCCTTTATTTCGCAGTCAAGGATATACCTACCTACTGGGAATCGCTCTAGGGTCTCTCGACTCGAATTCCGACCATGCAACCAACATAAACTCTAAAAAACGTTATTATTCTTTAAGTCTACAAAGATTGTGGACTTTTTTGTTATTAGGTAAATAGAATAATATAAAATTTCCGTCTGTCAAAGACCACTGCTTAACAGGCCCTGAAGATCGCTACGAAGAGTGGTCCTGAGCCCCTTGCTTCCATGAATGTCCCGCACATTATGCCGGTTGTCATTCCATCTAGTGGGGGAAACGTCCGGCACTTTCTCTGTACATTGTTGCCACTGCCCGGTAAACAACTTTGGAGCCTCCACTTCTGGCTTGCAGTTTTTATATTATTTGTTATTTGCATTAGTTGATAGCACCATTTGTTTCGAAGGGCACGTAGTCTAATCTCAAAGTAACAACGTCAATTTTAATTTTTCAATATGGATACATCAATCATGGAGATGCACAAAAAAGATAAAATTGTCTAATTTGAAAGTAAGGATACATTTAAGATAAATTTTGGAACGAATTTTAGGACAAATAATTTAAATCAAATTACATCGACGTCTGAAAGATGTCCTGCAAATATTCTTAACGGCTGATGATGGTCTGTTGCCCACAACCTGGCTGTACGGTCATGACCACTCGAAGCGAAATAATGGCCATGGGGTGACCATTTGACGTCCCAAACTGGCCAAACATGACCACGGTACACCACAAGACATGTCCAGCATTGTAATGACCAAAGTCTTACTGAAATAAAAAAATATATAATAAAATAATTTAATAAATATTTAATTTAATAAAGTTATATTTCTCAATTTCTCTACTCCACACACTCGTTCCGCTTGAATGACAGGTAGCCAAAGACACAATTATCAACCTCATATTGATTAACCAATACAAAAACTTTTAAACAAGTTGCACACAAACAAAAGCTACTTCGTCCTGGTAAACCACGTGTTCAAAAATAAAAAAATGTTCATAAAATGAAAACTACTGGGCCAAACTATCTAAAGTTTTTATGGGACCAAATGGCAACTATTCCGCATCAGAATAAATAAGATTTTTGTGGCTCACGTGATGGTAAGTGATTACCGCCGCCCATGAACACATACAATACCAGAGGAATAGCAGATGCATGGCCGTCTTTTCCTGAAATTCAGCGGCAGGGATTAATCCGAACAATTCTTCGAAACATTCCCCGTAGTAAAATTGCAAAGAGATGCCATGGGATTGACCCGATCAGATAGAACATGGTTGTCGACGATTCCAGCCGCTCTTCTTTGGATACGGTCAAATGGAAGGAGCTGACACTGGTGCCCCCGCCCAGAGATGTGAACAGTACTCCATGTGCGGCCGAACCTGCGCCTTATAAAGTTGCAAGCGGTGGACCGGCATGAAGTACTGTCGTGCTCTACTGAGCACGCCAAGCTATTTAGAGGCCAATTTGGCCTTCCCTTCCAAGTGACCGCGAAACTGAACGTCGCTCGATATGTCGACGCCAAGGATTCCGATACTGGCTGGAGAACTAGAGGAGTGCTCTCAAAGCTTTTTAGAGACAGGCTCGCCACGCGTCAGAAAGAACATGTGTCACATTGTCCAAAATGTTTCACTACCCCAGCATTGGGAACTTCGTGTGGATAAATAAAAATTTGTGTTCTGATAGATAGATGAACAATCAGAACAATTCGCTGTATTAACCTAGTAAGCAATCATCAGTTCATTAATAGTGAGAATGTTGTTGGTAGTAAAGTCACGGTAGCCGAGTTGGGTGGTCGGAATTTCGAGTCAAGAGACCCCGAGTTCGATTCCAAGATGGCAGGCTCGTACCAATGGATTTTTCAGAAACTTATGTACGAATTACATCGTTGACTTGGACATAAAGACGACGACAGGCTCATAACCTGTCACGTTGTCCCGAAAATATCTTGGGTGCAAGGTGGGTCGAAGGGACTTAATTGTCTAGACTAGACCTCTGTCTACCCCTGTATTGGGAATTGCGTGAAGATATTTATTTACTTATTCGTTGTTGGTATTGGTACTGTACACACTTGTGGAATCCTCTGAACACGACAAAAGCATTGTTTTGAACTGGTCAAATCCAACTTTGTACACGGGCCCTGAATGACCGTACAGTGTACGGCATGTATCTCTGTCCTTTTCTTCCATCATTCTGACTAAAACATCTCCTGTGAAAAAAAAAAATAAATTAGTTAAATATAAAGTTGGGTAATTTCTTATTTTAATTAACAGGAACAAACCTGCTTCTCTGTCAATGTCTTGTAATTTCTCGGCAGACTTCATGCCTCGTAATCTAACAGGAGTTAATGTCCATACCTGTGTAATAGTTTTAAATTAAAATTAAATGTTTAACTCTGATTTGTTTCCAATTAATATTGCACAGAAAGAAAAGAGGAATTACCTTTATTGTTGAATTATTGAAACCAACAGACAGTAACGTTGAGTCATCACAAATATCAGCGCATATGGCTGTATGGCCGCTATTTAAAAGTGTATAGAAACAAATAGAAGGCAAACTGTCTGGACCCAATTGTACACGTTTGGCCCTCAATGCCTTAACTTTCTCAATTTTGTCAGTTTCTTTTCTAAAACAAAAAAGAAAAATAATTTCCGCCATTTCGGATGTTTCACAGTATATTAACGTGACGGAAGCGTGGGTAACGAAAAAAAAAGTAACAATCTCTTTTTCTACCACTGTCTCAAGATAAAATTAGGGGCAGCCGCGCGATAATATTTGCGCGAGCGACCTGATGCTGTACAGTTATCTTGAAATACAATAGATAAAGGCGACTGAAATTGTTAATGATATTACAAAATACAAGAGATAAAAGCTATTACTCTCTCTATATACATATCAGGGACACATTTAAGCCGTGACAGTATAGCATTACATATCTAAATTTACTTTCTTAAGACATAAATTGAGGTGCTAAGAACCATAGCATTTGCATGATTGAAATTATTCAAACATTTATTTGCAATGAGACACCACTTTAGTACTTCTTAGCTCTTGGATTATATAATCAAACACATACATGTCAATTTATAGTCGTTAAAAATAATATTACCCCATTTGACTAAATATCTTTGTTTAAAAAAAACTAAAATCGCCAAAAAAATTATAGGTTTTAAGGGTTCACCGGTCACCGCAATCAAAGGTATATATCATCAGTAATCAAAATACCTACAATTCTGGTAAAGGAATTCTGTCATTTGGTGGAGCGTTAGGATCAGACTTCGGTTTTTTCATGAAAATATTGTCTTTTTTGGCCTTTTTCTTTTTTGGTTTATCAGGGGTTTCTTCAGCTTCTTCTTCATCTTCAACTGGCACAGGAAGAACCTGAATATCGGGTTCTTTCAATAGGCCATAATACACTTTTGTGCGGTTCTCTACATAATCAAAATAAAACAATTATTTACTTAAATAAACGGTTTAATTAAATAACTGTGAACATAATTAAAAAATATTTATTTACAAAATAACATGTTGTTGTTGGGCGATCGGATTTCGAATCAAGAGACCCATCTGTCCGAGTTCAATCCCCAAGGCTCGTGTGGACCAATGGATTTTTTTAAATATATAGCTATGGTACCATATATTTCCACAAAAAAAAATTCTTTTAATTTTAGTCATGTTAAAAAGTTAAACAGTTTTAACAGTGGTAGAGCCACGCATCAGCTTTTGTTGTTGCATGAATGGGCCGGCTCGACGGAGAAGTACCACGACCTCACAGAATACCGGCGTGAAGTAGAATAACGCAGTATATGCGACGGATGACGCAAGATAGAAGGGACTGAATGTGCAATTCGAATTTCAAAATGAGGTAAAGCCATGGGATAAGAAGAGTTACGACCTTTTGAATGAATAAAATACATACATAGGTAGTCCTAAAGTAGCTAAAGCACTTGTGTTATGGAAATGGTAACAAAGGTGTGGAACTGTTATCTTTATCACAAATTAATGGTGAATTAAAAAATCATTGAAACCACTTCGTCTAAGAAATAAATAAAAATGTGTTGGGAATTGCGCGAAGATATTTATCTTCTATATACCTATGCTGCAATAAGGATACCAGTATCCTGAGTGGTTCATGACAATAGTCAAATGGCGTGTCCGAACCTGCTACGTTATTTTTCGCAGCCCGCCGGTTAAACCACTAGGCTAATGAAGTTTAATTAAATAACAAATGTTCTAATATACAAAAAGTAGTTACACATAATATAAAGTGTTAGAAAGCTTATCATAAATATACCATGCATTGGTGGATTGAGCTGCTGAGATTACATAAGATCCTAAGTGATCACTTACCATTTCTTGTGGCTTCTCCAAGAAGACCACCAGCTGTTGCTCGAACCTGGGCTTGAGTTCTGCCAGGACCATCATGTACATCAATTTGGATGTGATTGTTTATTATATTTATTATTACTGTTGAACTTTTCTGTTCTTGTAAAAACCTTTTGAGTTGAGTTGATGCATCCCTTGATAACTGAACTTCAAATTTATTTGTACTGCAAAAATAAATTAAACTAAGGATGTCTTTTATAAATTACATCCTTTCTTTTTTATATCTTCATGCTTTTTCCCATACTAGGATAGGCAGAGGTCTAAACAATGTTCTTTCGACCCATTTTTCACCAAAGCTTATTTGGACAATGTGACAGCTTGTGAGCCAATCGCCGTCGTTGATGTCCAAATTAACGGCAAAATATTTTTAAACATACATATATTTATAAATCGATAAATATTTAAAAAAATATATCTCAATAGCTGAGTTGGTAATGACCCTGCCTTCAATGCTAAAGGTTGATGACTGTAAAAATTTGTACTTGAGTCATGGACGTTCATATCCTTACATCAATGTTAAATTTAAACTGTTATCTTTTCAAGGCAAAATTGCTCAAGTAATTTGAATAAAATTTGCTGTGGAGGTAGTTTGCACTCTAGGAAAGAGATAACTTTTATCCCCCTTGGAACATATAAGCTGCAGAAGGTTCGCACAACTGAAGGCATGAAAGAGGTAAAATGGAAGCGGAAGAAAGGTTTTGACACAGCTTTATGGAGAACTGCAAGCTCTTCAGGCCAGATGTTGGAGGGGCCCGAAGTTGTGCGACATCCTAAAGAATAAAGTGCTTCCGGGAACCAAAAGATACTTTCAGAAAAATCGGATGTCAAGCAGCGATGGAGCTACTTTTAATTAGAATGTACACATGCAATGTTTTCAGTGAATTATTGGGGGGTGACATCGTAGCTGGACACTATACTAGACTCGGATTTCGATGACACTGAGGTCATCATAAAAGAATGCTTGAAATGTGGTAAGGTTGCGGGAATAGACAGAGTTACAGCTGAAATGATTAAGTAAGGTGGCGCTGGCATTTGGGACAGTTTTCATCTGTTATGCACTTTGTGCTGGTGGATAAGATAGGTCCCAGATGAATGGTGATCCAATTGTGTATATAAGTTACAGTTGACTGCGCGAGCAATTGGCCGATCAGCTTGATGAGTTTGGCAAGTAAAGTATACACAAAGGGTTTTAATGTGTAGGATACAGCAGAAATCGTAAATTTTTTTATGGGACGCAATTTGCGGAAATAGACCTATAGGACCATACACAGATCAAGTGTTTTCTCACATGATCAAAGAAAAGACATATATAGATAGGGACAACATCACATACATTGCTCCGATCCCAATGTAAGATACTAAAGCACTATTGTATGGGAATGGGAAACAATGAAGGCACCACAAACATCCAGACCCAAGAAAATGTAGAAAAACTGGTTTGGTTGGACCTGGAGGAGGATGCATGGATCAAGTGTTTCCTCTCCACATGTTCATGCAAAAGTTTCTAGCTGCTAATCAGAAAATTTTCTGTGCTTTTGAGATGGCATTTGATAAGTTAGTAGGAAGAAAATGTGAGAACTGTTGCTGGGGTATGGCCATCTGTTGAGGGATGGACTTTATTGGGCAGCAAAGCCTGTGTGGGAGTAGGGCATGACCTAACACGCATTTTTAACATTCTAATGGGTGTAAAACAGAGTTGTTTCATGCCTGCCTGGCTATTCATATAGTAACTCAGCGGTTGTTGACAGAAGCTGAAATATTATATTTGTTGTTTAAGATATAAATATTGGTTGTGTGAGAATATTGCCTGTTGTGTAGCAATGATGCAGTGCTTATTGCATCATCAGAAGCAGAACTGTAGGCATTAGTTACATATATGAAAGAGGAATGGGAAAATAAGGTCTTCATTTGAATGCTAATAAAACTAAGGGTCCTCATATTTAGAGATGAAGATAGATTGAAGTGTGAAATATTGGTTCATCCAGAATGTCTAGAATAAGTGAATAAAATAGTATACTTGTGGAGCACTTTATTCAGGGTGTTGTGAAAAGCGCATGCCTTGTGATCCATAACATATTGCTGGTACCAACTTTCTCATATGTCAGTGTAATGTATCTGAATCTGAATTGGGTCTGTGTCTGCTAGAAGAAGCATAAAGGCAAGATGAATGCAGTAGAATATGATATCTTAGTTAAATGTGCAGCATTATCTTGATGATCCGAAAACGAAACCAAGAGATTTTCATTATGACAGATTTGAAAGATAATCTTTAGAAAATCGTAATCTTTATTGGCATTACTGTTAACAAATTTAACACTTGTAACTATAAAGTGATACGCTAAATAGTTACCTAAATAAACAAAATTAAAAAAAAATCTTAGCACTAAAATGGATAAGGGTGTGCTTTGATGGTTTAGTCACATTCAGCTCAAAAATCTTGTTTTTATTTTATTAGGGCAATTTAATATCGATCAATAAAGAGACACACATTATCTTTAAAAAGTACAACGTTGGGGGTTAGTTACCTTCAACAGTGTTTGACATTATTTTCATAAGGTGTATCTGTTTCTTGTTATTCTAAGGAGGTTAACAAGTGCAATATTCAAAACATGTGGTTGAAAGAGTCTTAGAAGTTAGTAAACATACGAGAGATGCAAACACTATGTAATTACCTGTAAATTTCAGCTAATTCATTGCCTTTAATTTGATCTTTATTTTTTACAATTGATAATTTTGTTAGATCATCTTGATAATAATCCTCTTGTTCAGGTCCAAATTTTTCCAAGAATTTTGAAGCATGTTCATTGTGATCATACAAAACAAGAAGCAGGTACATGTGCACAAACACAGGATACAAGAGAGTGGACAATTCATACTAAAATAAAGAAAAAATTATTATTATTTTATGCTTATTATTGTAATTAATTTTAATTACAATTTACCCTTTACTGCAACCAGAGAGGGTAATGTTCAACATTGACCTAAAATGGACTAACATTATTGCGAACATACTACAATATCTTCACATTCTATTTCCCAATACCAAGGTAGGTAGGTCAATGCAATCCTGAACCAATTTTTTAAAGAACATTATTTTGGCTAATATGGGCACACTAGAAAATACTTTAACAAATGCCTGTTTCTTTGATAATTAAATATAATTTGACAGGGAGTAATCAATTTAAATTTATTAGACAAAAAATAGTTTATAGGTTTTTTTCATCCTAAACTGGTCTTCATAAGCGACCAAGGAAACTACTAGCTAATATCAATTATGAGTCCAATCACACAGATGAATTAAAGTTTATGTACTGAGAGCTAAAATAAAAAATAAAAAGCCTATTTCACATTGACTGTTACAAGAAAGACAGTGTGTACCTTAAAAGCATTCTTCATTCTTTTAAACAATAATCTCTTGTAAAGTTGCTAAAGAAAACTATTGAATGCTCTAAGCCTGCAGAGTTTTAACAGTTATACTTTATCATTTTGTTCTACTTAAATGTTTTACATTACCTTGTAAACGTCTAAAGAATTCTCAATGAATTTTTTTAGTCCTTCATAAGCAAATTCGTAACTATAAGGATCACTCTCTGTATGATGCGCTGTAAGAATACTTGCTATCTCAACCTCAGGTAAATCCAAAGTTTCATATTCAACATCTCCTAAACTGGCTTCTTTCCTCAGTATCTCTTCAGTACCCTAAATTTTTGTAAATAGGTATTATATTTTTGTAACAAATAGAAAAATACAATAATATGAGATCTAATTAACCTTTAGATTATATTTTCGAAGCAATTGCAAAACAGCTAAAAGAGGTGTAGACTTATCACTCATGTTTGAAATTACTTTCGATTGATTACAATCTTCGATTAATTTCGAATACTAATTCGATTTCGATCAATGTGAACATTTAAATTAGGAAAATATATAATTAAGTTCAAAAACAGCAAAATAAAAATGAGAAACTATTTTTCTACCTACGACAGTATTTTAATCAACAAAACTTATAGGGAAGGGCAATAAATATCGATATATCTAAATATCGATGTTTTTTAAGAAAATATTCGATGTACGTGGTCCATATTTGTAATCTCCAATTATCGATATTTGATTTTTACATATATTTCACTTAGGAAGATAGATAACTCTTTTTTGAAATAAATTGATAACAAAACAACAAAACAAAATTACGGTTAATATTACGCTATTAGCTATTAGAGATTTCTACCTTGCAAACCGATAGTAAATTAATAAGTGATAATTAATGAATGATTAATAAATTATTCTACGGTACATTACAGGAAAGCCAAAGTTTACGCATAGCTGTAGGAATCCGATGAGGAGCATCGATTTGTCAAGCATATGGATTGGTCGCAGCCGCTGGTGACAAGAGGGCTGGTTCTTTTCTCGCTCAATGGTTAAGTCTATCCATTCAATGTGGAAATGCGGCCAGCGTTCTTGGTACCATGCCACGGGGAGTAGGGCTCCCCGATTATTATAGATTTCAGTTAATATGTTTCTGTAAATAAAGTACTTTAAATACACATGAAAAAATAATTGATAAATATTGTTGTATATTTGTAAACGGCTGAAAAAGAAAGCAAATTCATTTATTGGCCACCATAGAGATTATAAAATCCTGTTCAAAAGCATAAAATATATTATTTCTTTTATATTTTATGCTTTTGAACACTTTTAAAAAAATACGTAAAATATTATAAAATAAATAAAATACCAAAAATATATTCGTCATAAATATATAAGAAGTAAATATAAATTCCCAATCAGATGGAAGCCCTCGACATAAGAGATGGACAGCCAAGGGATAGGGCGACAGGGAGAGAAACTGCATTTGAGCTCGGAGTGGTCCGTTTTGGTCCCAGATTCCATATTCAGAGTAATTTCATTATTATTACTATTTTAATCGTTCATTTTCATATATATCTCGGATTGTGTTCTTAAAAGGGACAAACCAAGTTATTAAGTCATTTTCTAATTGTAAAAATATATGCACTCTGCGGCAAGTGTTTATAATAACAGTGACATTAACAGTTTTAAAATACTTTGTGTTGTGAGCTATTGTTTTACATGCTCCAGTTACACTTTGAACTGTTTTTGCTACTTCGCCCGCAAGTGTCTGTCACTACATAATGGGATTTGGTTATATACTTTTAGTAATTTCAGGTTTCTACTAAAACATCTTGTATTACAGATATGAACCCTTCTGTCTCCGGGAACAATTCGTCTCGCTTCAACCATTCGTTTGATTAAATTTAATCTACAATGGGTTGATGTAAATGATGTGATGTAATGTAGTCGGTGTCTGCTGTGTAGAGATTTCTGCGTTCATTCATATAATTAAGCTTTTTTACCAGTTAGCTTTTTGTTACATCATGTTGATCTATTATTTGTAAATAATTGGTGTAAATTTCTTTTTATTAAAAATTATTGCAGTGGGAGTGATATGCTTATATCAGTAATGTAATTCTTTGCTTGCATGACTTAGGATGATGTTTTCCGTTTTAATAATTAGGGTGTTTATTTTTCGTTGAAGGTTTTGGCGTTCTGTTAGAGACGAATTAATAAATTTTTACCATAATTGTTAATAAATTAATACCAAAAGAATACATTAAAATGGGTCTGTCGAAAGTGTTTATAGCTTTAGCCATATTCTTTTAATTAACTATTCTATTGCTATTATAATATTCTATCGAAAGAGGATAGTTGCAATATTTCTAAAGAAGATTATCAAATTACAATTAAATATTTTATATTAGGATGAATAATACATTAAAAATTAAAATATTGATATCTTTTTCAATAATTGCCTGAGTGAGAGTAAAAGTATAGATGTTGTTAAATATCGATATTATTGAGTCTGCACTTATAGATATTGTCTCGATATACGTATTCCACTTGCTAATGTGGCCGCGCGTAACCTGTAGATGGCAGCACAAACGTCTCAAGTGGCGACCTCATGTGGAAGAAATGTGAACTAGATGGCTAATGGAGAGTCCTTGTATAAAGCCCGGTTTGCACAAATTCCTATATACAATTTATATTATTATAAGAGACTATTCAAACGATTAAACCAAATATTATTTAAGGGAACAAAGTTTCTTCTAAATAATTATAGGTAGAAAACTTTATAGTTCTATGAAAAACAGGTACAAACGAAGAGGAAGAAGAATCATACAAACGAAGAAGAATCTCAAATATAAAATAAGATATGCACATAAGAAATAAGACAAATAATAACGCTTTTACTTATAATTCGACTGGGAGCAAATGTATTTTGTACATTTATATTAGAAATTAGTGTCGAAACAACTAACCGAAGTAAGATTTCTAAACAGTTTGAAGAAGGGAACTAAACCAAAGAATTAACGTCTTCGTAATCGGAAAGCAATCCAAATAAAAATATCAAAACTTGGGAACTGACATCGGGAAAAAAGAAGTAACTTTAGATATAATGTAAATTTTCTTCTTTTGTTAAGTACGTGAGTTGGTGTAAATCAATTATGCTTTTAAAGATGTAGGTTCACTGAGCCCCTACTGATTTTAATCAGGTATTCAGTTTTGGACAGGTATGGCCATCTCTAAAAATATCGGACCAAAATAATCAGACCGAAGATGATGGACCAGAGTCTGAGGTGCGAGGTGTCTGATACTGCGATCGCCAATCCGCTTGTCAGGCGTTGCGATTATGGCAATTCCTCCCTACGAGAGAGGCCTATGTCCTGCAGTGGACTTTAGGAAGCCATTATGTATGTTATGTAAAAGACAACATTTTAGAGAAAGTTTATAAAGTTCTTCAATTAAATATATTATATTAAATGCGATAAAGTGTACACATTCAACATTCTTCATCCTTCCTGTAATGGTGTCAAGAGCCACACAGTGGTGGTATGTTCGTTTACTGTATAAGCTTATGGACGAGTTCCACATGCTGTACCCTAGATAGAAGGCCTTTTCCATATCTAGTAAGTCCCTCAGACCGAGCCACACTGCGGCCTGGGGCCAAACAGTGCAGCATACCGACGAGCTGAAGTGAAATGGCCGATACAGAATCTGTATTGCTCCTTTCTGAGAGTAATTTTTCTGTTCATCTTTCGCAACAAAAGCCTATGAAATAATTTCGTTATGTACGGCTACAACGTGAAGGGACTTTTTTCCAACTACCATGTGTAGGGAAAAAGCCTGACGATTATGCTGAATTCTCAATAGGTGGAGTTTTTTAGGCTGTAATGCATGTATTTGACATTGTCGTGATGGAGTGGCGTGTACACTGGGTTACAAGTTGTCGCTGCCCCTGAGATTCCGGGTAGGATTCCTGGATGGGTTAATGTAGAAAATTTTTATTTTTTATTTTATCGGGTCTGGGCGTTTGTGGTACCCGAGGAGTTTTACAGGAGTAGAGTTGAAGCGTTATACGTCATGTTGCCACTGTCAATTTATCAAATTTAGGTATACAAATATGCGCACAATACTTTGCTTAGTAAAGTTATGAACACAACTATATAAAAGTAATAAAGTTAATTTATAGCAAAAGTTGTTAGATGAATTTTTACCTACATACCTTTAAATGATAACGACTACCAGTAGGCGGGTTTATAAATTTGATAACAACTTTGACACTGCATAAAATTTTATTATAATAATTTTTTTTTTATTAGCATAAACGGTATAAAAGGAATATTAAATATTCAAAATCTTTTCTAAGTCTTCTTTATTTATAAAATACTGGGGTACTTGTGAATCCTGCAAATTTCTAGGTAAGTTTTACTCCATAACATGACAATTGACGTAATGAAACTGGAAGAGATATAAACAACAGACAATAAAGTTTTTCTGTGTATATCATATTGATAAAATAAGTAATTAAGTAAAATTTGCCGTTTAGAAATATAATAAACAATAAACTATAAGTTCATATTATGTAACAGTCAATGATTAGCAAAACAATTGATATAACTTTGTATACAATTTTAAAAGCTTGTAACTAGGTACATCAATCCTCAATTTGTATATGAATGCAATTTACAAAAATAATTTATTTATGAAATATCAGAGCATCTAGAATAGTATGCAAGTTGGATTGAAACAAAATATCTTCATCAAATTCTATAATTCAGTGTACAGTATTTGAAAGGGACGAAGAGAGAACGAAGTGTGAAATATGAGTAAATCAGGAATAAAAATGAAAAACAAATAGTTTGCAAGATGATCTTTTAAATGAAATTTATAAATGACATGCCTCGATGATTTGAGCACGTTGAGCGAATGAATGAAGAATGGTGAAGAAAATATATAGCGCGAAAGTTTATATTAAAAGGGGTCGAAGTAGGCTGTGACTATCTTTCGAAGACCATGTGAGCAAATTGCTCGAAGACGGGAGGGTCATAGTATTCGGATACCTAGACGTGCTGTATGAAGAAAATGATGAATCTGAAGGAAGCGAAAGAGATGTGTAAGGATCGTGACACTTGACGATCTGTTCTCTTTGGCTACCCCGGCAGAGACTGTGCGTGAAGATAAATAATAATAATAATAATGCATCATCAATACTTTTCGTAGGAAACGAGAAATATTATTGCACTCGGGGATTTATATATATTTTAAATAAAATACAGCCACTTCAGTCACTGATTAAGCGATAAATACATGACAAATTTTAGGTTTAGTAGTTTCAAGGTTTAATCATTAAAAATATATTAACAAAGACAAATCTTTTCAACTTTATCAACAAAATATCAGATATTTTCCCTTTATAATAGTCAGTTTACATTTATCATATTATGCAGAGGCAAACATTGTTCTGTTTTTGTTTGTAATGGGTAAATAATTATTGGAATGTGAGATAACAGATGATGAGATTTTATAGATGTATGATATAACCAACAAGAGCGATATAATTTAAACCCTCCCGTGACCCTCCCGTCAAGAATACTCGGATACATTCATGTCTTGGCACGACGTCCCAAGGCGTGCCAAGACATGAATGTATGAAGAAAATGGTGAATTTGAAAGAAGCAAAAGAGGTAAGTTAGGATCGTGACACTTGGCGATCTATTCTGCCTATCTACCCCGTCAGGGACTGTGTGTGAAGATAAGTAACTAACTAATTAGTACGTAGAATTAATTGCTTTAAGAGTATTCGCAGCCGTTGGGGATTAAGAAAGGAGCTGCAAACGTGGCAAAAGATGTAAAATAGTGGCATGATGACAAATTATCTAGTAAATGAATTTAAACAAAAGTAAGGAGATGGTTGACAGTCAACAGGGTCTATGGTAGTGGCAAGATCCTTTTGAAAGAAGGAAGCTTTTTAATTTAATATCATTGTAAAGTAAACAAAAGCGTGCTGCTTCTTCGTTCTAATTAAAATTATGTAGAGTTTTTAAAATTATTGTATAATAATTTCTCACCGTAAAATTTAAATTTTGTTTTACACATTCGTATTGTAAATCATCAACAAACAGATATGTTTGGTAAGCCTCCCAAAATGGAGAATGATTTTAAAACAAGAAATAATAAACACATCTTAAGATATCAGAGAGATATCGAATTTAATAATCGAATTATGCAGCATTGAAACCGACACAGATTATTTACTTTTGACATTATTTTTGGAACATTGTCAGTCTTAAGATCCGTCTATTATTACTTATAGATATAACTTTTATGTAGAACAATGTATTAATATTGCGTTAAGAAATACTTATAATTATTTTTGGGATAAACGTAATTAGTTTTAAAGTTCTAATATTATTTTAAGCTATAAATCTTCCTAATTTTGGTCAACGGTTAGTAAAGCTATAAAATTTTAAAACTTTACCTTATAAATCCTACCTTGGCCTATTTTAACATGATTCTCTAACAAAAGCTTACAATGACAAAGATAACGTTTTATATTTTCTCAAATTTTACTTAAGAATAGGACTACACATTGTTTCAAACTAAATTTATTTTCCATATATTATTTGAATGTCAATTTTTTGTGACAAAACCGATATAAAAATTCATTCCATAAACTTGATGTCTGTTTAAGTTCTTTTCAAATGTTCTATTTTCGCTGCTTTTTGTGTACTGCTTAATAAAATAAATCATAATGAAATCAAATCATACATGATTATATTTCGCAACAAAAGATCGTTGATTCTTCTTCTTTACAGCCTACCAAAAGTTCACTACTGAAGCACCGTGTTTCGGTATTATAAACCGTTACTGGCAACAATCCCTGTTCGTTTGAAGTCAAAAAGGAAAAGGATTTGGCCATAATTTTACGAGTGAATATTATTAAAATAAAAAAAAAATCTTCATGCCATTCCCAATACTGGAGTAGGTCTAGAAAATTAAGTCGTTTCGAACCACTTTCCATCGAAGATATTTTTGGGACAACGTGACAGGTGGTGAGCCTGTCCCCGTTTTAATGTCCAAGCCAATGATATAATTCTGTACATGAGTTTTGAAAAACCCATTGGTACGAACCTGCCACCTGGCCACCACCTGCCAGCCTGGCTTGACTCGAATTCCGACCACCCAACCACTCGGTTATAGCGAATATTATACGGTTTAGTTTGAAATTTTATCGTTATCACATTTTCAGAAGAAAACCACCGTAATAAAAAGCCAGTGGCAACGAAGTGAACTCTGAACACTGGGTTAGATTTTTGTGAGTGACTAGGTTTTGGCCCTTGTAAGCGACACAACTTAAAATGTTTAAAGAAATTACTGAAAATTGGTGCGAAAAAATATCGTAGGGGAATTCGTATGGGTGAGATAGAATAACACTTATTATTTTGATTACCATAGGTCGGTGATACTAATTAACAATAAAAATGTTTCACTATAACATAAGAATTACAGTTTTACTTTTATAATTCTGATTTAGGTCTACGTAATTTCCTGATCACATTAAACACCTACAGGAAAATAAAATGATTTTAATAGAAACATACACAAGATTTATAATATCTAATTAGTTATAAGTTAAGGTAGACAAAAGTTGTAGTACAAACAAACGGGCATGGACACTTACTTCTTTTTTTTTATTTTCTACATTATTCTAATGGTTAGAGTCATTTTCTTTAACAATCTTAAGCACCTAACATCGAAGAAATTATAATTAATTATGAAAAAGGGAACTATTCTTTATAAATTTAATCTAAAATTTTAAAGCTTGGGATACACTTGTGAAGTCGGAGAAATATGATTGCTTCGACTTTAATACCTAATAAAAAGGTTTATTTATAAATCTTGACTGGAGCAGTTGTGGGCGTCGTAAGTGCGGGGTGAGACGTCTTCGTAAGGCGCGACGTGCTCGGTGGCGAGCTCGCGAGCTACGCGTTCTGCAGCGCCAAGTACTCGCAATAAATTGAGACCAGCTAGTTTGCGCAATTCTTCTATGCTCCAACCATCTTCCATTAACTCCGCAAATAGTAAAGGGTATGAAGAAACATCCTCTAAACCTTGCGGTGTACTGTTGGGAAAAAACAATTATATACAAAAATGAAAATTTGAACCGATTCTTTTTTTTTAATGTATGATCATGTCTAACTCCTTGCAGTTTAATCTGTTTGATTATTTTATATAACTTAGCATAACCCTTTGCAGAGTTATCAGATTTCGATAGGATTTTTGGATAGGATTAAGGATAAAATATAGTAAATGATTATAATTTTCATTCTAATTCTTTTTCTTTACTTCCTATTATCTGCGAACAATTTTTTTTTAATTTTAAGTAATTAAAGAGGAGAGGAGAACAGATGACTAGGAAGTAATTCAATTAAGTAGAATATATATTGTACAAAACGAACATAAAGTCACAAATAATTTTATAATGCAATTCGATACGAGAAATAATCCAAATTGTATAAAATTTTTTGTTGCAATTACAATTATTACATTGTAAATATATAACACTTATGTAAGGGTCAACACTTAACTTATTAAAACTTTACTTTTTTCATTCCTTAATACAATATTAGTATAGATGGACACGAGTTTGACCCTCTTGCTCCGGACCATTTAAATGCAATGCTTGATTTCGGAGCCAAATTTAATGAAAAAACCAGATTATTAAATAATTGCGGTAAATAATTATTAGGTATAGTTTTACTTGACTTGATAATATGACTCCGCTTAATTTGGCAACAAAAAATAAATTCAATTCACCTAAATGTGCAAGAAATGCTACCGTTCGTATTTTAATTTTAGTTGAATGTCGATTTAGTGCTATGACGAAATAGATATCGGCTGGATATAACACAACGTGGAGACTTCAGACTGAAGCTAAGAAAATTAGGAATTAATTCAAAATCGCTGTGCAGCAAGGATCTCACTAAATCAAAGTAATAAATCAATATAGAAAAATCTTTATTAAAATTATTTGTAATTTGAATTTCAGTTTTTGATTAGTGTGATTACTGTGTTTCGTAAATAATTTCTAGTGATTTTTTCTAAAACCTATCATTTGAGTGTCTTAAATAAACAATTCCATTTTTTTATTACATTAAAAATTATGTGGAATATATACTTGGGCGAAGGCAAAGGTGGGGCATAGCATTAAAAAGGTTAGGAAACACTGGCTTAGGTTATAGATTAAAATAAAAGGAATACTCACTAATTAATTCCATCATATCCCGCTCCTAAACCGACACTGTCTACGCCGGCTATGCTGCGTATATGATTTATGTGTGCTGAAATTTAGTGAATTTTTATAAAATGAATAATAACTAGAGTTATGAATAAATCAAAATGGACCTTACCTATTGCATCTTGTACAGTTGCAGTTTCACTGCACGTGAGAAAAGACGTGTAAAAGTTCACCATAATGAGTCCCTTGTTAATTGCTAAGAGACGAAGTACGCTGTCGGGTACGTTGCGGGTGACGTTGCATAGGGCACGGGCTGATGAGTGGGAGAACAGCACAGGGGCTCGGGACACGGTCAGCGCATCACGCATTGTGCGTTCCGACACGTGTGACAAATCCACTAACATGCCCAGGCGGTTCATCTCTTTTACAACTACCTATAACATAAAAAATAAATTAAATATCTTCACGCCATTGTCAAAACAGGGGTAGACAGAGGTCTAGTCTAGAAATTTAAGTCCCTTCGACCCACCTTCCACCGAAGAAATTTTTGGGACAACGTGACAGGTGGTGAGCCCGTCGCCGTCTTTATGTCCAAGCCAGCAATATAATTCGTACATAAGTTATAGAAAAACCCATTGGTACGGCCACTAGAGGATCGAACTCTTGACTCGAAGTTCCGATCACCCAACCACTCGGCTATCGTGACTTTAACATCGTGTAACATATACATTTTAAGTTGACAAGTAATTGTGGATATTAGTGAAAACTGAATATTAGGATTGTAATGGGTAAAATATTAGTGTTACTTCAATCTTGACTAAATGTCACTTTTGATATGTCCAGAAATCCATAAAAAGTTACAATAGCTAAGTGGTTGGGTGGTTGGAATTTAAAGTCGAGAGACCTAAGTTCGATCCCCAGGCAGGCTCGTACCGTTGGGTTTTCAAAAACTTATGTACGAATTATATCGTTGGCTTGGACATAAAGACGGCGACGGGCTCACCACCTGTCACGTTGTTCCAAAAATATCTTCGGTGGAAGATGGGTCGAAGGGACTTAATTGTTTAGACTAAACCTCTGTCTACCCCTGTATTGGGAAATGCGTGAAGATATCTTATTTATTATAGAAATCCATGTAACAATCATTTCATACCTCTCTATGCATTCTAAATACTGGCGAAGTCAAAGGTCGAAGACCATTTTATCTGTATTTTGTATAACTCCTCTGTATGTTATGTATATTAAACAAAATAGCGTTAATAAGTTTTACATATGATATGTAAATGTTACTGATATGTGTCTCTCTGCGGCTTCTGATTCTGATTTAGTTTTCAGTTTATTTGAAAGATGACTTCATAGTTTTCTCAAATTTCGTTATCAAAGGTAATTAAAGCTACCTAATTAAAAGGTAATTAAATTTAAGCTTTTCCCCAACGTTATAATTAAAATACTAGAGATGGTATAATAACCATCTCCAAATATACCAGCTCCAAGATTCAAGAAACCGGTAATGGACAGCTGCTTCTAAGGTGTAAAGTGTCTCCAACTCTGATGTATCAACAATTCGTTTGCCAAGCGGGGCAATTATGATAAACCCTCCCTTATTGTAGAAGCTTGCCTCTTGCACTGGACTCTCACAGGTCGGCTAGTAACAATATAGAACGCAAAAATGTTTTGGTGATTTTACTTACAATCGTATCAAACTCTTCTAGAACAATAATAATACGTGGAAGACAAATGTTACAAACAGTATTTATGGAAGTGCTTAGTTCTAAGCTCTATAAAATATTTTGAGCAAGACATGAAAATAATTCAACCACACTCGTATTCATTCTTGCTAGACTGCGTTAAAATATTGTTTTAAATTGATGCTATATTCGCTGATTTTTAAGACAATGCGGTATATTCCGCTATTATCATTCCAACTTTACCGTGACTGCTTTTGTTTAGGGTTAATTTAAAGCAAAAGTTATTGAATCCCGAGTACAGCGATTAATACTATTAATTGCTCTAATAACTTTCTAAATTATTTTCTGTCGGTTTCCACATTGAACGTAAATTATGGAATGGGGTACTTTATGTAAAAGTTTGAAAGGGTGGATAAAATTGCTAGAAAGTGATTTTTACTTGCATATTACACAGTGAGTGCCTCGAACAAAAGAAAATGTTTCGAAAAGTATCGTTGCACGTAAAACAAAGAACAGCTAGACTCCAAGTAGTTTGAGTCCATACAAAGCAAAATATTTCAGTGGCGCAGGATGTTTATGATTATGGCACACTCACTCTACTTGACGTCTCAATATTTACGGTTCGGTTTTTAGTATGTACTTTAGTATTACTTCTAATGTTCGTAAGACTATTTATTTCTGTACTACGGCTTTTATGCTATTTTATATAACGTTATGCTCTAAGTAATTTGAAATATTGATGACCTTCGTAGAAGAATGGCGTACATACCGATTTTCATGGCATCGCCAGCTGTGAGGTCTCGGGATCGATTCCCAGTCAGGTCAGTGGTAAAGATCACTTTTTCTAAGGTCTCTCAGGTCAGGTTGTTAGTGTACCACATTCTCATTCTACATCTTCATTGTTTCTTGTTCTATTACACAAGTGCTTAAGATACTTAATTTGGGAACAGAGCAATGAATGTGAGGGCTACCCTATTAAATTATTATTTATAGTTATATGTCTGCTTACAATGTGAGAATCGGCCGCACTGTAAATAAACACTACATTGTCAAACAGACGTATAGAATACAAATTGTCAATAATCAATTGAATTATCAATTTTGCCCATTAAACGGGCCATAAACTATATATGTATTAGTGATACATATATAGTTTATGAATTACACATTTAATTATATCATATTAATTTATGAAATACGCATGCCAACGTTATTAACACTCAGACATGGCAAATATAATATTTAATTTCTTAATTTTTTTTTCAACCAATCTTATGTGTATTGTTGTAGATGCCAATGACAGGATCATTTCCGTCTAAAAATATTAAAACACATGTACCATATGGCATATTAATTGTAAATAAATAAACATCTAGCAATCCCCAATACAGGGGTAGACAAAGGTCTATTCTAGACAATTAAGTCCCTTTGACTTCCACCGAAGATATTTTCGGGACAATGTGACAGGTGGTGACCCCGTCGCCGTCTTTATGTCCAAGCTAACAATATAATTGGTACATAAGTTTTTTGAAAAACCCATAGGTATGAGTCTGCCACCTGGGGATCGAACTCGGGACTCTTGACTCGAAATTCCGACCATCGAACCACTCGGCTATCGTGACTTATTTCTAATTAATTGTACATCGTTTATTGTATTTTAATACATTCACCCCCATCAAAAACTCAAACCATTTCAGTAAGATACGTAAGTAAAGTAAATTTAATTAATAATTCCAAAAAGATGACATTAAAAGATAAATAGCAATAAATTAAAGGAAAATTAGCATATTCGTCATCTTATTAGTAATTTGACCCAAAATTGAGTACTTTACTTACTTTGCCGAACGGTGATAATCCTCCACGTTGAGTGAAATCAACTCGATCAGTGGAAGCACATTCCGCCCAAGGTGTGTCACATGTAGATGTTAGAGTCAGATAGCGAACGCCGACTTGATACAACGTTCTCAAGACCCCAAGAGACCCTCCGATAGCATGTCCACCTTCCACACCCACTAAAGAGCAAAGACGATGGTTTGTGTGCGCGGACATAATGTCTGAAAATAAATAGTATTGAAAATATTCGATCATATTACGATATTAAGTAATTTGCAATTTAAGTTTTGTTAACAAATACAATAGAACAGTAACAAAGTAAATACTGGTAACTAATTTCATCATTTTTTTGGAATTACTAGGAAATTATGGTGAAGGCATTGTATGAATCAATATGAAAAAGAAAATCTTTAATTGTTAACCGAAAAACTAAGTTTTTATTTACACTCAGTTATCTGTAAATAATGTGTGTTTTTCAAAGAAAGAGCAAAATGTATGTTACATAATAGTCTTAAAAGCAGAATGACAATCTCATTCTGGTGTGTGCATGTCCTTTTGGAATTCGATACGTAAGTTTTCGATTGCAGTTATCGACAATGCAGGCGGTGCTCCTTGATACTCAAGGAGCACTGCATTTATCAGTTAGCCAGTAGAAGGATTTAGGAATAGTTTATAGTTTACCAGAATAACTAAGCGGCGGTGGTATCAACTTAATCCATGGTCGATTTTATTAAAGGGAGGCAAGACATCTCCATGCCTTCCATTAATAAAATCGACTTCAGAGTCTACGAATTAAATTAAATAATAGAATGTCAAAGGGTGATATTACAAGCTGCAGACGTTCTTTTTTCTACAGTGATTTCCATCTATTTTTATTCTGCTTTAAATATTCAAAAAGTTTGTGTTAACACTTAGGGCGGAGCGGACAAGTTCCACAAAAAGAATAATAAAACCTTGTTCATGATGCGCATTACAATTACCTAGTCGGTAGTTCCTTTTTGCAACTTCTTAGAATTTAAAACAAATTCTTAATGACATTCTGAAGCAAAGAAAGAGGCATTGTGTTTTAAATATATATAAACACAATAAAATATTTATATTAACGAATGATAGCACTGGTATAGCACAATAGCAGTTTCCAGATTTCCTTTTCATTTCGTATTTTCCATTTTATAACATGAAAGTGATGTTTTCGTATGTAAATATTTATAGTGTAAATATCTACGCTTTGTGATATTACACGAGTAGCGATTTTTGGATAGACACATTAGGGTATCATCGACGTCATCTTTATTGTGGAAATGATATTCTAATGTTTTATGATAACTATCTTCAGAAGTCGACCACAATTTAATGTCCTAAATAATAATGAATATCCTCACGCAATTCCCGATACAGGGGTAGACAGAGGTCTAGTGACAATTAAGTCCCTTCGACCCACCATTCACCGAAGGTATTATAGGTACAACGTGACAGGTGGTGAATCCGTCGCCGTCTTTATGTCCGAGCCCACGATATAATTCGTACATAGGTTTTTTTTTGAAAACCCCATTGGTCGAGCCTGCGACCTGGGGATCAAAATCGAGTCTCTTGACTCGAAATTCTGACCACCCGACCACTTGGCTATCGTGACTTTTTTAATAATGTACTAACGTTTTGAAATTATCTACCTATAATCTCCGCTTTGAGTTTGTTTGGGTGACTGAGTGTTTACATACTCTTCGTTCGTTTCTACTGATATTCAATTTTAAGGTATCAAAAATAAGACAAAAGAGAAATCGTTCCGGACTCAAAGGTACCCATAATACTGGCAGCAGCGCCGTATGCTGAATTGACTGAATATAATTAAAATATATTAACATTTTGAGGGTATTATCTAACGAACGAAATACATATATTTTAACATCTGTACGAGTTAAAATAAGATTTTAGCTGATAAATTTTATCTTTGTTAATACAGTGTTACCTCTATTTGTTTAAAGATTTTAGGTACTGAAAAGAGACATGAAATAGAAGAAATATTAATAGGAAAATTTAAACAATTTCTTCTATTTCATATGTCTATTTATGCATTAATCACTTTATGAGTGTGTTGGGAACTGATGTGATAGAAACACATATAATAGTTATTAACCTTAAACCTTAATCTTATCGATAAGTTTAATACAGGTCTGAACAAATTTACTACACTGATGACCGGAATGTGTGTTTGTGTGTGTGCAAAATTCTATTAGAATGGTAGCGGAAGAAAAAATGTTACCCAGGGGGGGGGGGGGTACCAGCATCATCGGTGCTGGAGAATCCACCTCTGGGCACCAAATCGCAGCTTGAGCTTGATTGAAGCTCTGGCTGCCCTTCGTATTTTGGGATGGCTATTCCTCCGGTGCAGGTGTTAATAGGCGTCGGTAATCACTTATCATCACGTGAATCACCTGCTCGTTTGCCTCCCTATTCTATAAAAAGACTCTCCTGTAGGAGAATCTAACATAACTCTTGGCAAACAGATAAGTGGCCGTAGTACCAGATTGCTCGTACCGTAGACTCTGCTATCTGTCACCGCTCCGCTTGAGTTTTGTCTGGTATTTGACAAGATGGCAATGCGGCTTTGCCATCTTGTCAAATACCAGACAAAACTCAAGCGGAGCGGTTTTATTTCTATTCATTATATTATCGGTAGTCTTTTTCTTCAACCGCATCTTACAGCAACCACAGGAGGAGCGATGATATTATTTCTTCGCGAAACCAAAAACGACACACGACATAGGTACTAGTTATCTATAACTATATTTACTAGTAAATAAAATAATAAAAAATCTGGATCAAGTGTTATCCAAATCTCTCTTTAATGCTGAATATTAGAATTGTGTAATATAAAATGTAAAAGGCGTATACTTACCATCAGCGGAGGTACAGAGTGTGAGTTGCGGGTGATACTTGTCGGTGAGCCTCTGTATGAGGTCTATTTGTTCGAAAGTTAGCTGCACGGCGTCGCGGTGCTGCGCGTCACAAGGTACGTACGCCGCCCAGAACTAATATAACAAAATTTATTTGTACCTTAACATTACTTAAAAACACGCTTGAACTGTGTAACTCGTTACTCGTAATATGAAAATTCGCTTATACCGAATGTAGCGATACGTATATTATACAATACGTGATGTAACTAGGCGGCAAAACAAGTGAATAGATTTTTGCCACCTTTTAACATTTGTTTACATCCGTTAGTAACTTTTTAAGACAAAATTACGATTTATAGGATGGTTAAATCCATTCATCTCACACAACGCATTTACACACTCACGCAACGAATACATGAATTAAGATTTAATAATTTATTTCCAAAAAACCTTGCAATTTTTATAAATAAGGTGAAAAGAATTAACTCTATATGATTGAAGAATTTAATTTTTATGTAAATTAATCTTATTATTAAATAATAGAATCGACAGCCGAATTGCCGAATGGTTGTGTGATCGGAATTCTAGTCAAAAGACCCGAGTTCCAACCCTAAGGCTCGCACCAAAGGGTTTTTTCAAAACTTATTTACGATTTATATCGTTGGCTTGGACACAAAAACAGCGATAGGCACACCACCACTTGTTACGTTGCCCCAAAAAATATCTTCGGTAGAAGATGGGTCGAAAGGAATTAATTTTCTAGACCTCTGTCTACCCCTGTATTGGGAGTGGCGTGAAGATATTTTTTTTAGAATTATTGAGCAATTGGCAATCAACATCAGTAAGTACGTACACACGTAGTTGTACGTAGACTTGAAAATCTCTGTTATGATCGTATTCACTGGTGAATATCCTACGTGGATGTCCTTATAAAAATACGTGTCGAATCTGCATACAGCAGTATACTCTTTACCTATTTCATTGACTGATTACTTGCTGATTAAGTTCGATATAATAATGTCTTACATTTAAGTAAGAACATTTTAAAGTTAATGAATATTAAAGAAAATAGAAAAGTTGTCATCATCATAATGGCTGCTACTGCAGGATATGAAAAATAAATAAATAAATAAATATCTTCACGCAATTCCCAATACAGGGGTAGACAGAGGTCGAGTCCAGATAATTAAGTCCCTTCGACCTACCTTTCACCGAAGATATTTTCGGGACAACGTGACAGGCTGTGAGCCCGTCGCCGTCTTAATGTCCAAGCCAACGATATAATTCGTATATAGGTTTTTGAAAAACCCATTGGTACGAGCATGCCACCTGGGGATCGAACTCGGGTCTCTTGACTCGAAATTCCGACCACCCGATCACTTGGCAATCGTGACTTTTTAATAATGTACTAACGTTTTGAAATTATTTACCTGTAATCTCCGCTTTGAGTTTGTTTGGGTGACCCAGTGTTGACTCGGCAGGATATGAGCTTTTCCGTAACGGAGATTTTGCTATAATAGCCACGCTTGGCAAGCTAAGTACCAAGCGTGGGAATTGTAATCATCGGAATGGTTATTCCGTCGTTAGCCAACGACATTTTTAAGTCTTACCTTAGTCACCCCTTGCGCTATTCACGGGGAGAAAGACGTGGTTTACTATTACGCCATAACTATATAACCATTTGTAAAATACAGTAAACAAAATCATTTGTCGTTTCCAAATGTAATGTATATATTTAAGAACCTTTTAATAGAAAATATTTGCAGATATACAACCGAAGAATTTGAAAAACAAATTCTCAGTTTATGTTATATTGGAAGCTGTCTAAGCCAAACTGACACATTTTTAAGTTTAAAATGTTTCGTATAGTGAACCTCTATATTATTTTTGCTCAACTCAACATGCTCTGATTTGTGAATGTAAAAGAGATGCATTGCCTAAGATTTTCAAATCGTGTTATAAGAGTTGCCAAGCCTGGCAAAAATGGATAATCATCCTTTACGGGGAAGTCTATGTCCTGCAATGGACTTTTAAAGGGTGTTATGTGAATTTATTATGCATTATTGTAGTATGTCGTACAGAAAGAGATAAAAACTTATTTCAATCTTTATATTATTCTGACGTTACTAATTACCTATGGTACATCACTGTATCACGGGCTTAACCGATTTTAGGGATGTCCGCTGGGAACACTTCCGACTTTCATTTGCGGGCGTTTTAAAATTTTATTCTCTGTCATATACGGTCTAATGCTTAGAGTTCGTTTTTTAACCAACATAAAAACGCTGTTAAAGTTCTTAAAATAACTGTATAGTTTTTTTAAATACATAATTAAGGCATAACTTTTTCAGAGTACTCCGATTTAATTTCGATTACTGGCTTCTCATTTATCTTAATGAGATCTTTATAGCTATTATTTGTGGGTTATGACCACCTTCGATGGTTTGATGATGGTGAAGGACATTAATTTTAGCCACACAAATTACAATTATGAATTATTTAATGTAACATAACTAGACTCACAACAACTAGAGGCAGACAAAGTTTGATTTACGATCTTTGTTGATATAGTATGTATAAAAGATTCAAAGAATGAACTGTCACAGCTAGTTTTTGAACATAGAATATTCGCTAAATGGTGACGTTGTTTTAATCAACTTAACTACCACGTCTCTGAAATAAAAATAACTTACGCATAAACAAAACTGATGAATGACATTTAAGATTTTTGATTTCAAGAATGACGTTACGATAATCTATTAAAATTGTTTTGTTTTTCGTCTTTTTATATTAAACTTATTATTTTCAATTTTTACAATTTGATTCTCTGTATTTAATTTTTTTAATTCACATGAATTAATTTATTTATTGACATGAATTTGTAAGATAAGATATTCTAAAAAGACGTTCTAATTTTGATAATTAGCATTTGTACGCCACACAAAGTAAAGAAATGTTGAACGTTATTCCTAAACATTATATAACAGCTTTCTAAACACATGTTTTAACAAATAAATTATCTTTACCTTTATCTTTATCTCTATCTTTATAACTATATGGCCTTTACCTGAGCAGCAACTCTTCCTTGTTTTAGTCGAAGCAGGTCAGTGTGACTCCAAGAACTTGTCGCCCACGGTGATATGGTTCGTAAATCTTCATCAAACCTGCATTATTTCTTTAGATGTACATATATGTAAGTACAATACCATAAACATTAAAACTCAGTTATGTTAATAAACTTACGTAATATAGGCCAGCGATTCGCAATAATAATTCTTAAGTTTATATTTTAATATAAAAATTGCAAAAAAAAGGATTTTTTGTGCATTTTTTTATAAAATTTTAAAGCATATACTTATTTAAAATTAAGGAAGGCGTTTCGCTTGTCATCAATGCATGACACAAAAACATTTTTTATAAATAAGATGACTTAATTTTTAATAAAAATTTTTAGATCGTGTTTTGCTATGTGGCTACGGCGTAAGAATATACCTATAACTCCCTCTCTTCCCGTGGGTGTCGTCAGAGACGATTAAGAGAAAAGTCTTGAAAATACAACTAGCTACCTTGATATGTACCAGACCAAAATTCAACGGACCAATGTAGGGTAGCAGCGTCTATGGTGTGAGGTACTATGGTTTGCCTATCGGCTTGCCAAGCGTGGTCATTATAGCAAACCTTTTCGTAAGGAATTACCCGCAAAAACACTCTGGATACACACCCAGATACACATCCAGTGTTTTTTTGCGGGCCGTTATGTTGTCGACATTTATTTACAATCAATTACCACATGACCTTAATTTAGGTAAACTTAACTAAAATAGAGACCTAACTTAAATAGAGATCTTGGTAAACTTGACAAAAACTGATTTCCTGATTCGAAATTATAAGTTAATAATATAAGTAAATAATATTCGGGTATAATTTTTTTAAGATACTTTTGTAAAATTTATTTGTTTAAAATTTTACAAATTTATCATTCTACGAATTTATACAGTTGCACCAAAAATTAGAAATGAGTTGCAACGTGACATGGCATCACATAAATACAAAAATCTCGGCTGAGTTACAAGTGCTGTCTTCTTATACTACTTTTCCCCCGTTCTGCCCTGTTGTATGTATATACAAGTTCCTTGTGTACTCACGCAAGGTTCGTCTGTAAGGTCTATGCATTCTCAACAACTGAAATTTTTACTTGTACTTTAATCCTACTCTCCACTATACTCGACTTTTTCTTCAAATTATTTATAAGTTACTTATAACTTATCTCAGTAAAGATAATTTTGTTTTAATGTTTTTCGATATAAATGGTTGTCATCCTCATAACAACCTGCAAAATTCCACTGCAGGAAAAAGTCCTCCCCTTACGGAAATATTTGCCTTGATCGCCACGCTTGGCGAGTTAATCGGTGATCGCAGAGTCTTTACACCTTAGATGTTGCTGCTCCCACTGGTCAACCTAATTTTAGTTTATTGTATTTTTGATGCTTTTCTGTTAGTCGCCAGTTATAACACCTACGAAAACTGATGTGGGACTACATTCATACGCTGTAAACACACAGCAAAAAATTAAGCATTATATTATACCTCAGTCGAGTAGTACATAGTAGTACATCATAAGAATGTATCGTTCTCCTGCTTTTCTTCGGCTCTAATATGTAGAACATATTATTTTGCAGATCTCATCTTAAACCCTTATAGCTATAGAGGTTGAATTATCCATAAAATATAAATAAAATAAAAAAGAAATAAATTTTTGAAAGATATTCTTATAACTAAAAGGATAAGGGCGTGCTTCGACGGTTTGGACACGTTGAACGAATGAGTAAAGACAAAATGGCGAAGAAAATGTATAGCGCGAAAGTTAAGGTGACGTAGTTCAAGACTAAATTTTGAAGACCATGTGAGCAAATTGCTCATAGATAGCAGGATAATAAGGACTCGAATACCTTTTTTGAAGTTGTTTAAAATATAATGCTCCTATAAGATTAATTTTTCATAGTTGGAAAGATTATCGGCGTAATAAAATTCCACTGCTGGGGTAACAGCATTCACTCCATGACTAGGATCTTATGGACCCAACTCCATGGGCAATTAACAAGCTCCGATATGTAGCGTTTATACTGTTTAGGTATCCGGTTCTAACCAAAAATACTTTAGTAACAGATATAGGTTACTTTCTTTTTTTATAGGAAGAATGACTAATAATATTTGTCAAGTAGTCTGATAATCGTACGGTTAGACACTAGGCAAATAAAACATTACAATACCTAACAAGGTCAATGTTATTCCGCTACTCCATAATGATAAATAATTTTGAAATTATTTTTGCTTTGAAGTCGATTCGACTCTAATATTCAGTAAATAATTGACAAACAAAAACAACTATTTGTAAGAAATTGGCGGATAACGCTAAGCTGGTAAGTCAATATCAGACAAGAATTATGTTTCGACTAACCTGAAATCTTTGATCCGATTATGTAAAAATTTTCTTATATTCCAAGGTAAGTCATTGTGGCCATCTATAAGAGGTGTGTCATGGAGAAGTCTCTCGGCCAGACGGAGACGTTCATCCAAAGGAGCTCCGGGAGGAGCCCGTAATGCCAAGGGTCCTGCAACGCATGCAGTACCAGCCACCAAAACTAGAATGGCTACGCAGCACCAGCGACGGTGCCACACCGAGAACCCTGTGTAGAAATGAAAAAGAATAAGAACTTTAAACATGTGTAAATTACTCATGTTTCAAAACTTTGTAGAACTATATTTATAAAGTTACTTGCATACTTACCTTCATGCACAATCCCTGAAGGGGTAGACAGAGAGAACAGATCTCCAAGTGTTATGATCCTTACATACCTCTTTCGCTTATTTCAGATTCATCATCTTTTTCATACATGCACATCTAGGTATCTGAGTACTCTTGAACCTCCCCTCTTCGAGCAATTTGCTCACATGGTTTTCGAAAGTTAGTCTCGGCCTACCTCGACACCTTTTAATATTAATTTTCGCGCTATATATTTTCTTCACCATTCGGTCTTCACTCATTCGCTTAACGCGCCCAAACCATCGAAACACGCCCTTATTAATTTTTGTGATAAGGTTATCTTTCAAACGTGCCATATTGCGAAGCCATGGTGACGCCGCATGTTTCACGAAGAGATCGCATCTCCACTGCATTCAACTTGCTTTTATGCTTCCTCTTCGACAAAGTCGGTACCAACACTGCGTTTTGTATTGCAAGGCGTTTTTCACTACGCCTTGCATTTTCACTAACACAGTCAGGGCACCGTTGACTTTGTTCCCGGCAGCGAACGCTTGTCCACAACAATATCACATCTTCTATCCCGGCTGAAAGCACTCCCCAAGTATGCAAATTCATTGACCTGTTCTAAACATTCCTGATTTATCCTTTCACACTTCGTGCTCTCTTCGACCCTTTCAAATACCAGAACCTTAGTTTTGAAACGGAGACCTTTAATTTCACATTCCTCTTTCACGGTTACACGTGACTTATACCTGCAGTTGTGCCTCTGATGGTGCAATAAACACTGCATCAACACACCCAAACAGCTATATTTCAGCTTCTGTAAACAGCTGTCGAGATGCAGTATGAACAGTCAGGAAGACATGACACCCTGATTTACGCCCGTTTGGACGCTAATCACTGGTGACAGGACATGCCCTACCCGCATACAGTCTTTGCAGTCCCCACATTTTCCAATATTTAAAAAGTTGATAATAGATTTATAAATCGTTTGTGACTTGTGTCATTCTCAACGGTAGAGGGTTATAACTTGCGGTGGACCTTTACAGGCTTTAAAGTAGGTAAAAGTATTTTTGACTAGCTATTCTTATTGCACTATAATAATTAAAAATCAGAAATTTATTAAACCTATCTACCTTCCTTGTTATACATACATATCCAATAAATAAACATATGTATTTATCGAGGTGAAATTATTTAATGATATTTTATGTTGGATAGGTTGTTTTAGTTTGGCGATGAGTGGGCACACTTACAAGGGCATGTGATATTTTACAATCATTAATACAAATAACTCATGATATCGTTAATACTTACTTGATGAATTTGCAGTTGTGGTGGAACTATGACTAGTTGTTGGTGTTGTGCCACTAGGGATCCATTGAGAAGCTTTGCAAACTATGCACGCAGATCCTCGAACATTCTGTCCACGCTCGGTTACGTCTGGAGCTGGTGTCGCACGCTTTTTACCCTGCAATGTTTTAGCTTCTTTTAAAAAAAATAACATAATTTTTAAAGCTAAAAATATAAAATTGACTAGCTTACAAATTTTATGTGTTATCTGACAAATATCATAAGATATTTATTATGTATAAATAAGTTTATCTACAATGCATGAAATCATGAGGATTTCTTTCTCTCAACATTTAAATATGCGGATCCTTAAAATCTTCAGTTAAATACCTAGAGTATCAATCTTCCTTGCCAACACTTTACTAATATCGACAATTTATAATGAAAGACCTTAACATAAATGATTGCGGATATTTTATAATATCAACTAAACTTGTTAATTTGACTTTTGTTAATTTGAAGATTATTTACAATTGAGAATGAAGTTTCTGTATGTAATACATGCCACATATATTATAAACTATTATTATAACTAAATTAAAACCTAAAACCATTTTTAGTTACATTGACGCACGTTCAAGGGTTTATAAATAACTGGAAGAAAATAGTAAAGTGTCGGAAAATCATGCAAAATTTTACTAAATTTATACCATTTATTTACATTGACTATTTATTTTATATTTATATAGTGTACTCGTATATGTTTGAAACAACTCTGTGATCTCCAATAGCGAAATTTATCAAGATTTAATAAATAGTTACCCGCCTCGGTTTACAATATTTTTTATTGAAATCGTCTTTTGAGAGGAAGAAGAAGTATATTAAATTACGTATTATCATTAGTGGAGATGCGATCTCTTCGTAAAATGTGCGGCATTACCATGGCCAACCGAGAGCAAAACGAAGAGATTCGCAATATGGTAGGTTTGAAAGATGACCTTATCACTAAAACTGATAAGGGCGTGCTTTGATGGTTTGAGCCAATGAACGAAGACCGAATGGTGAAGAAAATATATAGCGCGAAAGTTACTATTAAAAGGGGTCGAGGAAGGCCGAGACTAACTTTTGAAGACCATGTGAGCAAATTGCTCGAAGACAGGAGGGTCAATAGTATTCGGATACCTAGACGTGCGTGTAAGAAGAAAATGATGAATCTGAAAGAAGCGAAAGAGGAGTTTAAGGATCGTGATACTTGACGATCTGTTCTCTTTGGCGACCCCGGCAGGGACTGCGTGAAGATAAATAATAATAATAATTATGTATCATCAATAGTTTTCGTAGGAAACGAGAAATATTATGCACTCGGGGATTTATACATACTTTTAAGTAAAATACAGGCACTTTAGTCACTGCGGTTTTAAATACATGACAGATTTTAGGTTTAGTAGTTTTAAGGTTTAATCATTAAAAAAATATATTAACAAAAACAAATCTTTTCAATTTCATCAACAAAATATCAAATATTTTCCCTTAATAATAGTCAGTTTACATTTATCATATTATGCAGAGGAAAACATTGTTTTCTTTTTGTTTGTAACGGGTAAATAATTATTGGAATGAGAGATAACAGATGATGAGATTTTATAGATATATGATATAACCAAAAAGAAAAATTAAATTTAGAGAATTGAATTTGAACCGGGAGAAAATATCTCTTTCAGTATTTTTTTCTTATCTTTCCTTTAGATTGTGTGATAGCATATATCTATCTAGAAGATAAACTCATAAAGATATTTTTATATTCAAATTGTGACGCAATTGGCAAAGCTGTTTTTCTCATTCATTGTCAATCCATATCTAATTTAAATATAAAAATTGCCTTGGCTATGTAACATAGATTTAAATTGTTCTATACATTGCATGTCTTTAAGGAACAGTTTATAAGATGTAACCGCAAGACGGCGGTTTTTTTTTTGCAAAGTAATTACAAACAGTTTAAATTTTAACAGTTCATTGCGTTTTACCCCAGATAGTATATGAACACTTTATATATCGAAGTTCCCATAGGACCGGTCAGTATTTTCTTAACCATGCTAAAAAATATCTAATCGAGTAATAATGATAACTTATGGTTTTGACTGAAAATGAATGTCTTGAAAATTAATGAAAATCTTCTAAGAGTTTAAAACGTATATACGTATATACTCTTTGTTTTTAGTAAGCTACAGACAATTGTGGCCAGGTCCAATAAATAAGTAAATAAATACATACGTGGATAGATGCTCTGATCCCAAAATAAGTAGCCAAAGAACTTGTGTTATGGAATCGGAAACATGGACGGCACAATAAACATTCAGACCCGAAAAATGTAGAAAAGGTGGTTTTCTATATGCCGGGATCTCAGAGTTGTTGACACCATGAAAACCGGTGCCTAAGCCACTCATCCACGGAAGTGACCAAATAAGTAATAAATGTATAAGTTTATGTGATACTATATATTGATAAAAATATTGATAATGATTTAAGAACGTAATAGAACATGCTACTAGAATACAAATTTTTATGTTTGGCGCCCGGATTGATGGCTACCCTTTTATTTTTTATTTTTATTTCCTTTTATAATCATTAACTACCTTAAAAACTAGTTAAGGCGCCGCTAAGATTTAAAAATGGAAGCATGAAAGCCCTTATAACATAGCTTATTAGTTCCATAAAGAAAATAGTGCGAATGAGCTAGTAAACACATATTTGGTAGTGGTAAAAATGAAATTCATATTTTATACCAACGTTTATTATTTTTTTTCATTAAATTATTTTACTCGAAGAACGGATTTCTAGCTAAAACCGCGTTCAAATTGCTCTTTAAATCTACTCCACTTTAGTTTTACTCTAAACTTCTATAATTGCTGCTTTTGAAGTGCGAATTTACTGTGCTATATTTTACTACATTTATTAAAACTATGTAGTTTTGTTAGTTATTAAAACTAAGTAATTTTACTACATAGTTTTAATAAATGTAGTAAAATATAGCAAAATGTAGCATAATATAATTACGTATTTCTTCAAAGGTTAAAAAAAACTGCCTCAAGACCTTAATTAATTATTTCCAAATCCAATCCAATTTTTTAAAATATTTCCATAATTTGACCTCAATGTCAAATTATGGAAATATTTAAATTAATAATTAAGACTAGTCAAGTAGTTTTATTACTAGTTTTTTTGAATAATCTTATACTTTAATATGTGATCGTATAGTAAATCAAAATAAATATAATTAGGAAAAGTACTACGCATACTACGTGGTATTGTCGTGGTCTTTCTTATCGATTTTCAAGGTGCCTGCAGAGGTCCCGGAATCAATTCCCGGACGGGTCAATACAGAAAACATTGTTTTTTTAATTGTTGGGTCTTAGTTTCTGATTTTATAATTCAATGCTAAAGCTTTTTACTTAGGGATTGGAGTAATGTACGTAATTCCTGGATTATTTTTACTAATATGAGAGTTCGAATTGTAAATATTCAATTTATGAACTTACTTGAATTAAGTAATCGCTAATATCTACAGACAGATTTACTTACGAATTTCTAATGTAAGTAAAGGTGTCCCCCTAAACCTTCTCTGTCTAGAAGTCTTTAAGACCAGTATTTCACGCTCACCTATTTTTGCTGTCAAATTTCTTTGAAGTATTAAGAGAGAACCAGTGCAATTTAC
The DNA here is from genome assembly GCA_029286605.1 of Sericinus montela. NCBI lineage: Eukaryota > Metazoa > Arthropoda > Insecta > Lepidoptera > Papilionidae > Sericinus > Sericinus montela. The sequence continues at coordinate 11,443,813 of JAGSMR010000012.1, read as the reverse complement.
GGCTATGAACTATTCCTATTAATTACTATTCATCAACCACAATATCCTATTCACTATACTACGTTGACTATTATTTCGTTATTAAATCTCAAAAATTGGCTACCGTTTTCAAAAAAAGTTCTCTGTATTTTACTTACGTGAGTATCATAGAACATTGGAGGCACTCTACTTTCTCGTCTTATGTTGTTACATGTGCATTGTGCATTGGCTGATCGTTGAGCGTTCATATACGTTCCATCTGCGTTAACAAAAGACTGTGAATCGTCATTAAGTATATCATTACCGGTGCATCTTGAATCAAATATTTCATCATCCCTTGGCCAGGAATCTACTACAATTCTGTCTCGACACCGATCACTTGCAAAATCATTATACGACATTTGCCTTCTAATGCTTCGACATCTACTACGATTGTCAAGAGTAGAAAATTTCTTTATATCCCGAACGGGAGACTGTTTCATTATTGCATCTTCGTTTGCATAATTTTTTTTTAATTTCATACCTTTCTGTCTGTCATCAGCACTATTATTGTAATCTCTTAATCTGTCAAAACATTGATCGACATTTGCAGAAAAATTTGCATAGGTTGAAACATTTTGTTTCAGATCATCTTTAGATTGAATGCTTGAAGAAGAAAATATACCGTTTTGACTGTTTACTTTTCTTTGTGATTTCTCTACAAGTGACAACATAGATAGTTTTTTGAGGGAACTCGTCGAAGCCGATGTTATCTCCGCAAGTTGGACGGCGTTATGATGTTTCTTAGTCATCGCATCACCGCCCATTTTTTTTAAATTAGATAATTTTCTTTTAATTCTCTGAACTATAGTATTAGTTTGGTAGTCTGATATTAGTTGTTTAGAAATATAATTTGATACACCAATAGTCTTCGATTTACTATGTTTTCTATCCAGACTGCGATGGGAACCACTTGCTAAATGGCTCCGACTGCTATCACGTTTGATTCTTTCTAAATCATAAATATTTAATGTGTGTCCTCTTTGTTTGATCACATCGCGATGGCAATTTAAATAATTACTTTGTCTCACATTGCAATTGCACACCAAATCAAAGTCACGTTCGGAAGTTTGTTGATTAAAACATTGACGCTGAGCTGCTAAAGCTAGGCAAGCCTCGCACTCAACCCCAAGAAGTAGTTCAAGACTAGTGTTTCTAATGAAGCCGTCACTAAAAGTCCGAGAACGAAAATTTGCGGCTTGATGCTCAAGTCGAGATTCCCAGTTAGATATTTCCCCATTGTCTTCGGCCCTAGTACCCCCTGCCACATTAGTTTCATCGTCCATCATAGTAGCAGCGTCGCGGTTTACTTGAATAACTCGAGGTTGACGAAAAACTCGACTATCGCTCCGTATTGAGCACCGCGATGGTGATGGCGATGAACGCTTGAAATTATCGATTTGAATCATTTTCTTTCCTTCTTGTATTTAAGAATGTGGCAATCCTGTAAAGAAAACATGTTTTAACAAATAATATTGCATTATAAACTAGAACTAGACTTATAAAGAAAATAATAAAAACGTTATATACTGTTTAAGCAATTGTTAAATTTCTCTTCTCCCATTAACAACGCTAATCTAATTAAATCGCGTAAAAACAATAAAATATATTTATTTATTTATTTATTTGTATAATATGAGTATACAGGTTGACACAATAACATTACATAAGATCTCATCACATTAACCATTTCTGGCGTACAAATTTTATAATTAAATATTGACATATATTCCAAAATTAAATTGTTATTGGATTCAGGCAAACAATAAAAAGTTAAGCAATTAAAATAAACATGGTGCAATAATCATGTAAAGAAATTTGTTATATTCTGAATTTAGATTGAATTAATCCATTAAACAAATTTAAAGAAGGCTTTTAGTAATACTATTATATAAAATAAATAATTAAAAATTATAAAATAATTCAATATTTGCTATATTTAAATACGGTAATAAATTATCTACCTAGTTTTTATACAAAACTTTTAGTTGCTTCATCTCCGTCTTACAAGAATAACGGCGTAGTAGTTTAGAAATTGCAGGTACGGACGGTAAAGTTAGCGGGATGGCAATTCTATGATTGAATATCTGAGATCTAGAAGAAGAAATGGATGGAGTAGTTGTGAAGAATATATTATCTCTTACAGTTTTCTTATTAAATACAAGCGATGTAATCAACATAATACACTTCATCTCATGTTAAACTTTTTCAGTAAGTTATGCAGTATAACAAACGTATCTCATCTCATATTCTAATATACATACCGACCTGTTAATTAAAAACAGCGAGGGCGTGACTTTATCCCTAAAATTTAGAGAGCTATGTAATTAAAATTTACCATAGCATGTTTGCTACCCTTTCTTTGCTGCGTTGAAATAAATAAACATTATTACTTTATTAATAAAATCTACTTTATTAATACGAAGTATTATAATAATTTATAATACTTTATTAATAAAATAAGTAAATAAACGTCCTTCTTGTGCATATCTGAACATCTGTGATTTTAATTACAAAAGGTGAGAGAATACGAATGTTCGTTAGGGCGAGTAGTTGAAGACTGTAAACTAACAGATTTTTAAAGAAATATCTGACCGCGGAACATTTCTTGAATATTTTTCTATTTTGTATCCATAATATTTCATTACAATTTAATACTCTTACTTGTTAGTGAAAAAAAACTGACTTATTAATATAAAGTCACGATAGCCGAGTCGTTGGATGATCGGAATTACGAGAGACCCCAGTTCGATCCCCAGGTGGCAGACTCGTACCAATGGGTGTTTCAAAAACTTATGTACGAATTACATCGTTGGCTGCGTGCGCTCTGCGTTTTACCAAGGCGTGAGCTGCCATAATACGAGTAATAGTAAAAGTTGCGCTGAAATAATATGTTAAGGTTTTAGAAAGACACATCTTACAGCATCTTAAGTCTACTCCTCAACATTGGCCGCCTAGAAAGATTTCCCCAAAAAACGAGAAAAGATCACAGCAACCATTTTTGTATCTAAATTTTGAATTAAAAATATTAAACGATTTGAAAATATGTTTTTATGTTATCATAATCAATCCTTGTTTAAATAAGTATGCTAGCTACCTTGGCTATGTAATCAAAAAGCAAAACCTCATTTACTTATTTACACTTATACACTGAACGAAATTTCTGAAACGACTTTTGAAGATGATATTTGGCACGGAGATGGATTATGGGAAGGAGAATTTTACAAAGAAATGATTTTAAGAAACTCCGACCGTCAAAGAGTACAATGAGGTGTGAAAGTTTGTGGAACTATGTTATTTCTGGACTTAGAAGTATGAAAATTGGTTATTACTGTAGGCCATTCGTAGAAGATTCCCTCTCCTTTATTATACGCTTCCAGATGACTTCCTCTCTTCTCACATTTTTATATAATGGTAGGCCAGGCTACAAGGATACAAGGACAGGATACACTAAAAGACGAGTAAAAAAGACAGTAAAATATGAGTGTATAACATATACAACACTCGTGTATAACATATACATTTATATTTGGGCACATATAGATATTTTAATACTTCTAATACAAAGAATGCTTTTTATTTGGTAAAATGCATTTCCAGTATAAGATTTCATCGGATTTTAAATATATTGGTGAGTTGGTAATGAATTTTTTTAATGTAATTGTAATTTTTTATGTTTTAGATATAAATGTAGTTTCATATAATAATAAGATTGTTTCTTATTTAGGTTTCTTATTTAGATTCTTGATTCGGTAAGAAGCATTGAAGTTTGAAGTAAAATAGAACTTTGTCTATAATGTACATACACAGGAAAGTTTCAATAATATATGCGTATATTATAAACGTGAGCTAGCATATACGATCGCAGAAAAAACTAAAGAATCTTCGCAAATAGTTTAAACAAAAAATGGGAAATGCAGTTTATATTTTTATTAGAAACGGGTAGTTTAAAGTTTTCATTCAATTACTTTTAGTTCAATTTTATCGTTATTCATTCGCAGCTCAGCGCACCACTGTTGGCGTATTTTCCGGGTTGCTTGAGAAAAAAATTAGCTAGAGGGGTTGAAAGCTGGTTGAATGAAAGATTTCACGACGACGAGACTGAGTTAACTGACAAGAATAAGCCTTTTTTGTTTTATGTTTGCTTTACAGCTATAGAGCGACAGTGTACCTTTTGTGACTTGTGCTCATTTTAGTATTCATTATTAGCAGATTATACGCGCGGTAAGTAAAAACCGGGTTGTGTCAGTTGTACGGCTAAAATAACGACGCTACTATGTCAAGATTTACGAATAAAATCCTCTTGATTTATGTATCTTGAAATGGTAAACGAAATGCTGAATTTAACAAAAGTATTTATTTTATCAAAATAAATAAAAATGTATAACACACACATACATATATATATATATATATATATATATATATATATATATATATATATATATATATATATATATATATATATATATATATATATATATATATATATATATATATATATATATATATATATATATATATATATATATATATCCAAACCTACCTCAAAACAGGACAAACCTCAAAGCTGCCGAAATAATATATTTGACTTTTCACATCCTTCGTAATCTGTACAACCATATCAATAAATACGCCATTGTATGTGTCAATGTAAACCAAATCTTATAATAATATATTAATTTCGTTAATAATTTAAAGACATCTGAATTCAGTTGAAAGTATAATAATATAATAACATCAATATATTATAATAAAAACAATGGAATGTGACAACGGATCTTACATCATAGTACATATTTCGAGATCAAAGGTTTCATACAATAAGTTCTATTTATGTAATTAAATTAAAATGGGAAAGTGAAATGCAGGCGACTGGGCAAAGAGTCTTGAGAACCTATTCGCGAATAATCTATTTTAATATAGACAGGCAGAAATCTGATCAACAGACCATTTTAAAAGAAAATTTAATAGTAACTGCTAAAAAATATGTTACTGCGTATGACAGAGGTCCTTTAATGATTTGAATAAGTATAGAATCAAATATAGCAAATATTGTTTAAATAGCGACTAATTAAATTATATATAACGCTATAGCTAAGACTGGAATGAATGAATACAATGAAACCATAATTGCTTTAAGTCTGCTTTGACCTCGTATATTAATTTTTGCATAATACATTAATCAAATTTAATAATTAATTTAATGCATTCAATTGATTTTTTAATCAAATTAAATTGTATATTAATTTACATTTACATTTGTTATAATAAATGCGGTAGTAAATGACATTGTCTTATATTTTGATTTTTACGACCGATCAAAGCCCATTTACGATGAAACTTGACCTGCTCCAAAGATTTTCACAAAAGCTGTCCAAAGCCACCTGCATTTATCGACTCATCGCCATGTTATAGTCATCACTACGTAGTGTGCACGGTTGCCTTACACTACACCTATTTGAAGTATAAAAATTCCTGGCTGTTTAGCCGTTTAGATCCAACGGATCATGATTACTTTTTCTTCATTACAGTCCTCTGTTTTATCTTCTACTACTTTACTCTAATACAACTTCTGTCCCTTAATCATTAATTTAAATACATTAAAGAATATTTCGAAGTTTTAACTCAAACAAAGTGGCAGACTATCTTGGAGTGTCCACAAAATTATTAATTAAAATTATTTGCTAAAACTTTGCCAATTTTGTTATAAGAGGATACTATATACTATACGAACTATAAATATTATTCGATCCACGAATAGATGATAACTGATCAATGAATATCATGATAACTGATCAATGTAGTAACAATAGCCGATTGGTTGGGTGATCGGAATTCGAGTCAAGACTCAGGTGACAGGCTGGTAACAATGGGGTTTTTAAAACCTGTGTACGATTTATATCGTTGGCTACATAAAGACGGCGACGGGCTCACCACCCGCCACGTTGTCCCAAAATATCTTCGGTGGAAGGTGGGTCGAAGGGACTTAATTGTCAAGAATAGACCTATGATTACCACTGTATTGGGAATGGCGTGAATATATTTTTTACATCAGGATCTTATAATGAAATCCTTACCCCTAGAAAATCGAGAAAAATCCTCAAATTATACAAGAAATTTGAGTATTTCAACTATTTTGACATGAAATCAGTTATTTGTGTCTATGAGTAATAATTTAAGAATGCTGAGCTGATGATCGAGGCCACTGCAATTCGGTGTAACGGTTAGGAATTAGGGAATAATGAAGGGTAGCGTTTTATCAATGTGAATCGTATACAATTAGAATTATCCATATTCTAAATACATACATTGTTTTGAATAGACATTTGTTTTGACATTTATCTGCAACAGATTAGGCAAGTACTTTATCATGAATCTCCATAAAACATGAAATTTAGGACGAATTCTTTGGAAAGACGGAAATGAAACGATTGACGTCCCTTCAAAAATAAACGATTGTCGTTACGCCTACGGATTGATTAATGATTTAGGTCAAGCCAGTCCATATCCAGAATTGATTATCAAAAAAATTACACCTGAAAAACGTATTATACGGGATCAAGACTTTACGAAGTTCGATAAATATATGTCTTAAAATACCTTCAACAAATGAATGTAACAATAACGTAAAAAAATAAATAAAAAGGAAGTACAATTATTTAGGTTGGTGATTAGTATCTTCGGTACAGTTTCATAGTATTATGGAATGAAGCTTTCAAGAGATTAAATCAACCATGTTTTAGAGTAAAAATAAATAAAACCGATGTGCTAATAAATCCATAGTCGAAATCATTAAAGTCATGAATTTTTCTTATGATAAGCATTTAACGTTTGAAAGAAACTAAAGCAAGAATATTAAATATGTTTTATAGGAAAGAGAATAGAAAAAAAAACCAGTTGCGCATCCCTAAAACGTGCTCTACGTGTTTTCAAATGTTTTGTTAAGGGTAGAAAATTCCTTCTATGCCTAGGAGTCGTTTGATTTTATACCCCAAATAGAAGAGTTGCAACTAGTGTGTACCGGTTTTAAGGTCAGAAATTCTGTGCGATTACGTTATGCAAGTATTAAATCTTAGTCTACAGGAATTGCAACATATCAGTAGCCTTTTAGTAGTAGGAGCAAAATTTAATCGTATGCGTATTGGGATAGACAAATTCTTTATAATCTATTTTAAGATGCGAGAATACTAAACGATGTTACTTGCACCCGACAAGCAGTTTAGCAGGTGTTGCAGGTACACTATTCAAATATTTATCATTTGCAGGCTACATGATCCAATATTAAGTGTGGCAGTCTTCGCAACAACTTCACATTTTTCATAAAAGATAAAAAAAAATCACGGCCTCTTGACATAAAGCCTAGAAAAATATTTCTGTGGAGCTGTAACATGCTTTCGCTCCGAAATTTGGTTGGTGCCATGGTCAGAATTTTTTTTTACTTTTAGATCCTAGGCATCTATATGACAATCTACGTTTTGAGCGATATTAGTAATATTGCTTCAATATCAAGTTTGGCTTGCCGAATTTTTACCACCGGCTTGCCGAATTTTGACCAAAAACTATTGCAGCGATTGAAAGTGTTAAAGAAAAGAGATAATTTTTTAATTACAACAGACACGGCCGAGATTTTTATGGACCTTGCGATCTTTGCGTCGTCCGTACCATTTAAACTCAAATTTTAAATCTCTTTTATTTATGCCTGATTTCACATAAATCTTTAAAAACATAAATTTTATTGATTGTCGAATTTTTCTTTACAATTTATATTTCTAATTTAATTATTACAATAGCGTTAATAAATAAGACTCAGTGAAAACTGATTACATCAAAAATATTCATTATAGAGGATCTATTTCAGCCGCTAAGAAGCTTACGTAGCTCACTGATTTTATTTATCTCTGATTTTCGCCTCTGAAGCGATCAGATTGCTTATGTTTAATTAAACAATCGAGATATTTTGTTTTATCATGATTGATTCTTGTTTTGGTTATTACAGGATTGTAATAAATATAATGTCATGTCTTTTGTACTTAAATAAATAAATAAATAAATAATAAATATCTTCACGCAATTCCCAATACAGGGGTAAACAGAGGTCAAATCTAGACAATTAAGTCCCTTTGACCCACCTTCCACCGAAGATATTTTCGGGACAACGTGACAGGTGGTGAGCCCGTCACCGCCTTTTATGTCCAAGCCAACGATGAAATTCGTACATAAGTTTTTGAAAAACTCATTGGTACTGCCACCTGGGTATCGAACTCGGGTCTCTCGACTCGAAATTCCGACCACCCAACAACTCGGCTATCGTGACTTTTGTACTTAAACCATAAATACGAACCTAAAATTAAGAAACACCATAACCGAAAAGATAACCTTTCATTGTTTAGGCAATTCTGAAAACCGTTCCATTAACAAAATAATGGATGTTACTACAGGAGAGAAAGTAAAATGTAAGAAATAGATTTCTTAGTACGAAACGGTCATTTGTAAGCAGTCGAGAAAAATGCTTACTCGTCCAGAAAAAATAATCGGGAACGGTAAACGCCTCCAAGAGAACATTCTTCAGCCTTACTATGAGCACGTTGTGGGTTTTATTTTAATTGTGGTTTCCGAATCGTCAAATATTTGCGTGAGATTAATCGGGTTTATTGTTCCAATACTACATTTATTTTCAGAGTCCAAAAATTTTACATATATGTTTCTTTGTTTCTTAGAAGTCACGATAGCCGAGGGTTTGGGCGGTCGGAATTTCGAGTCGAGAGACCCGAGTTCGAACCCCAGGTGGCAGGCTCGTACCAATGGGTTTTTTCAGAACCTATGTACGATTCATATCGTTGGCTTAGACATAAAGACGGCGACGGGCTCACCACCTGTCACGTTGTCCCGAAAATATCTTTGGTGGAAGATGGGTCAAAGGGACTTAATTGTCTAGACTAGACCTCTGACTACCCCTTGTATTGGGAATAGCGTGAAGATATTTATTTATTTATTATTATTTTTATTTTTCTTTGTATATACGAAAAGTATAGTATTCCCTCAACATATCACGCTTAATTTATGCCTTGTGGCATTCTCCATTCCCTGCTAGTAAACCCTGGGCGAAAAAATGTATATGCGAGAGTTTGTTGCGCATACTATACGCGTCCTCTACAAAGGCATTTTAAAATTTTATTTATCTTTCGAAATTTGATAAACCTAAATTGATTAAACACTGGCATTGTAAAAGTACTTTTGCCGTTATAGGTTTGTATTTCATGTTAACTTTCTCTTAAGTTTTCTTATTTTTCCTCTTCAGCAACTGCATGAGTTATATAAAAAATGTCAAGTTCGCTTTCAAGTCTTACAAAATTGTTTAGCACAGTTGTAAATAACACTGATATTGCAATGTACTAATAAAAAGTGAAGTAATATTAGCGTATATTATATGGTATGGTCCATAAATATTTATCAGCATTATTAGTTATTATATTATTTTTAATAAGTAAATTTACTACTTATTAATACTAAAAAGTATGCCTCCTGTACCAAGGGAGTAACAGAGACCGTTAAATCTGCCACTCGGTAATCATTACAATGTGGAAGTCATATGCTTGCTCTTAAGCTGTAGAGGGCAGAGAGCATCCGCTATTTCCAACAGGGAAGACATCAAGAGAGAACAGTGTTCCCAATCATCTACATTGGTCTGCCATGCTGGTTAGAAATAATAAAAAAATATCTTCACGCAATTCCCAATACAGGGGTAGACAGAGGTCAAGTCTAGACAATTAAGTCCCTTTGACCCACCTTCCACCGAAGATATTTTCGGGACAACGTGACAGGTGGTGAGCCCGTCGCCGCCTTTATGTCCAAGCCAAAGACGAAATTCGTACATAAGTTTTTGAAAAAACTCATTGGTACTGCCACCTGGGGATCGAACTCGGGTCTCTCGACTCGAAATTCCGACCACCCAACAACTCGGCTATCGTGACTTTTTGACTTTTTTTAGAAATAATAGTTAATGAAATCGATATCGATAATGCATGAAGATTTAACTATTGGTGAATAGTTCTGAGGACATTGAAAATAGGTTTATGCTCCTTTTATCATATCTTTTCAATTCTACGAGTTGCATAAGTACTTAAAATAAACTTAATATTTTAAAATTTAATGCACATAATGACAGTATGCGCAGTATTTGGGAGACATAGTTCTAGACAATAAACGTACAGGAGTATAATATACACGGTACTATAATATTAATACATATGCACAAATCCATAAAAATACGTGAATCGAGTACAAACATTAATATTCATCACACAAATATTGGTCCCTGGCGGGAATCGAACATTCGAAAGCTTCGAAGGTAGAGTCACTACTATCTAGGCAATCGAGTCGTCTTTAATAAAGGCAAAAATTTGGAACCTCACGGTATAAACATGTTAACGATTCTTTCTTCGGTAATAATTTAAAATGAACCATCATATAGTATATATATGCATATATGAATGTATATATAAACATTTTATACCTATATAGACATTAATAATAAGACGATAACATCTCTTACAACGTTTAATTAACTGAAAGTCACTTTCTATTGTATATAACCGAACCGAACACCGTTATTTTTGACTCAAGTAATAAAACTGGTAGAAGATAAATCTTTTACTAATGTAGTCGTTGGACGGTTTAATGTACTTTTAATTATCGGCAAGCAGAGACGAGAGGGAGAAATGTAAATGCTATTGTGCAAATTGAAACCCTAATTGCAAACAGAATAATTTATTGTTAGTCTTTTATTAAGGAGATCAATAAAAAGTCTAAATTATATTACATCAACGTTTGTCCTATAACTCTCCCAGAGTAATTACATTCCGCTAAAGAGTAAGTGTTAAAGTGTAAAGAGCTTTAAGGATTTAACGAACTTGCGTGTAAGATTAATGTATATCGTCTCAGACTGTGCGTTAGCCATTACTAAAAAATTATCCGCTGTTGTTCCTGGCAGGCGTTTTAATTTCACTGGCGGTGGCAGATGTTGATTTTTATTGTCACCTTGCTGAGTGCAATAGTTGGAGTGTTTGCAAGACGGAGATTTTAACTTACCTCTCTTCTTATTTATAAAGTAATTATAAAACATCATATTTTACTAATATACATTACTTAAAGTTTTATTACTTATCATAAAATTTCACTAGTATTCTCTACTAACTGTTACCCGCAAATCTACCCGTGTGGAAATTCATTATCGCGTAGAATTGGTTCTTGGGATAAAAGCAAAATTAATTCAATGTCCTTCTCCAGGCTTCAATATTTAGCCGTGAAAGTGTAATTGACGGGTAGAGTTTCATGCACATAATTAATATTAGAAAGAAATTAGTATGAATATCACTACAAATACAATACGTTAATAATTTATTTCAAAGAAGCAGTTAATTATATTTAAATCAGATATTTAAAAATACTTTTTTTATTTAAAAAATTAAAAATTATTCATAACAATAATAATGTTATTAAGATTATTTTAATTTTAAATATTATTTAAATTTAAATAATTGTCAATAAATTCAAGATATATCTCGAATTTAAACAACTCTACCAAATTATCCTTTTGTTTCTTTAGAAAAAAAAAACAAACTGTTAAAATTAAGAGACTGCGAGAAAACAATATACCTACTAATGATCAGTTACAAATACTTACAACTTTACTTACAACAACTTGTAAATAATATTAAGTAATCTTCCAAAAACCAACAAAATTATAGGTTCCACAGGTGCCTTAGGTTATAAATTAACTTGACATTGCTATCATTATTGGGTACAAAAAGAAATTTATTAATGACATTTCTAAAAAGTTATTAAAAGAAAGCTCAATGTTGCGAATAAAAGGTTACGATTGCGTGCTTTCACATGCAGAGACGCTACGCGGCTACGCGACTACGCGGTGCAGCAAAACAACTACGGACGTAGAGCACTCAAATAGACGAGCAAACGCGGGGAGCGCGTGGGTTACACTGGTACCGTTCGCCTATAGCTGCGAATAATCCATACCCGAGAGGCGGGAGGCTGTATTTACGGACCGGAGGGCCTCGAGCGGCCGGTACCGACTGCCGTCGGCCGCCGTGCACTCCGATATCTACTGTGTTGACACAATTTCGAATATCGTTACCATAGGTAATTTTGGCAGCGCCACAAAGAATTTCATAAAATAAAATAAGGCGGCAAACTAGGTTGCCAGGTTTTTTGTTCCATAGTTAATTGTCATAACCCGTAGAAGCAAACTAATAAATTTTAAACAAAGCATTTATATATTTATTCATGCTAGTAAATGAAAACGACGAGACAGACTTGAATAGTGAAAATACAAGATTTTTAAAGAGAGTGCCAATTCAAATCTTTTATTTTTCGAAATAAGAATATACGTTCGTTTTTTGATCGTATTTTTTTGAATACGGTGGTACCGTTCGAACATGTGAGTTGTATGAATGAAAGTAAGTATGAATATTTCCCTTAGAAATTAATAAATAGCTAGGGAGCTGGCAAACATTTCGATATATGATTTGTATGAGTTTCATATCGAGGTAGAATGTAGTTACACCAGTACCAACTGATTTGTTCCAGTCAATTAAGGTCCCAGGGCGTCGTGTTTTCACGATACTTAACTTACTTATTGAAGTTGTTTAAAAAAAAAGAGGGATTTTGAATCATATGTAAATTTCTGCTTTGCTGCCTTCTGCGACGAAAGTCGTAGAGGCAGACATTCAGGACTATACATTCTCATGGTCTCATGGCTCTGTAAGAATGTTAACAAAAAGCTGTACTAAATCATACGCACACGGTTCTAATTGAATACGGAAAATCAGGCCGACAATTTGATCGCTGATTATAGCTCTACGAGTGTTTTAAATTTTCATCGATATTCAAATAAATATTTCTGATGTTTTGGAAGTCGTTCTTACAGGTTGCTAATGTATGTAATTATTTTCAATAATATTCAGTAAACGTAGGATTTTGTACTTGTAGCGTAATACAAGAGTCGAGTTGAAAAAAAAAATTAAATTGTCTGTCTTTGGAATATCAAAGGCCTGGGATATCTGCCGCATCGATTTTCTTGGTCTTGGACCAAGAGGCAGACACGTGCTCGTAATATAGCAGACGTCTTTGGAAACGTTATCAATAGAAAAAGCAGAGGCAAGTTGCTGGCCGATTATTTGTATGCGAGTATTACATCTTATTGTTTTAAACAAATAATTTAGGTGTGCAAAGTGTGCACTTCATATGTTTTTATAAATTATAAAATGAAAATTAAATAAAACCATGACATTCAAAGCCCGGGATGTGTGCCTCTTTGATTTTCTTTATTTACAAGATATATATAATATAAAAAACATCTTCACGTCAATTCCAATACAGGGGTAGACAGAGGTCTAAACAATTTAGTCGTCACCCATGTTGATGTTGCTGACCCAACTTTCAACGATGTTTTTGGGACAACGTGACATGACATGTGGTGAGCCCGACGCCGTCTTTATGTCCAAGCCAACGATATAAATCCAATTCTGCCATCTGGGGATCGAACTCAGGGTCTCTGGACTCGAAAAATAAAAAAAATACAAGATAACTTTGACCATCAGCTCCAGAAGCAGACATGTGGTCATATTATAGCATATCTTTTATTTTAATATTTTTGAAGTCAATTGTCAACGGAGACGTGTACTGATCATATCGAAATTTTGCCCGCTAGCTCCCTAACTATATTGAGTTTAATGTAGAATTAGATGTGAGTTTTTGGGTTCGATATTTTAATATGAACTAAACCTTATATGATGTGTATATCTTTGTGCATGTGTGCGAAACAGAGTTTCTATTTTAATCTTTAATTTGGTTAATTTATATAGTAAAGCGATCAAAGTTTAAACTTTCGTCATTAATATGAATTCAAGAGATCATTTATCTTAGTTAAATTACAAATAGACGCTTGAGTTAAACAGTGGGTTACACTAATAAGTGTTGAAACATTTATCCGTCTTTGTCTGCCAAGAATTTATCTCTGTTACTTCACTCATTAGTTTACATAAGGAAAAGTAGTCATTTTGATTTTTTGAAGCTGTAATTTCGATTTGAGAAGGCGTTAATATATTTAATTAAATCATTGTTCAAGATTTTTTGGCATTGCCATAACAATAAATAACGCCAACGTGACCAGTTTATTAGTTGCTGCATTATGTTGAGGTATACAGAGACGAAGGTTTCGTATTTCAGACGCGTTTTTGTAGGCAAAGGTCCCTTAACCAAACCCAAAAAAGTATTTTGCTACAATTGCACAAGATGTAAATTTAACGCTCACAACATGCTTTGTTTCGCAATCTCACCGACTCCTGTATCTCTATTGACATATCCTTTGTGCTCCAAATGACGGAAGCGAGAGATTTAATGTTGTAAGTTAAATTGCTATTCGTTTTTAATTCATTTACATACATTCTCTTAAATAAATATATTATAAATTACCATAACAAGTTATAAAAAATACACCTCAAACAAATAGTTAAAAATGGCTAAACTCACGTTATAATAATCGGTGTAGGTACCGACTAGTTTCGGACCTATCGGAGGTTCTTCATCAGGGTGAGCGGAATGACTTCGCGCTCGCGTCCCGCCTCGCAACGCTTTTGTAACTATTTAATTGATAATGTCTCAAAAAGTTTTAATAATTTAAAAAATACTCCTGTTTACAATTCGTACAACATCTTAATGTATTAAATCTTAATTTTTGATTTTGTACAATAATATACCGTATCAAAAATATTGTACTATACTGTATAAACGTAACTCAAATTGGCTACACACCAATTTTAAAAGCGCAGAAATTCAAAGTTTTTACGAGAGAAGACTTCTAAACCCTTTACGAGAGAAGAATTCTAAAATCCTTTGTTAGTGGAAATCTCTTACTCATAATTCAGGTCAGGTAAAGTGGTTTAAGACATTTCCTGATTAGTTAGTGTTTATATGAGTGAACTTTTACTTTAATAAATATAAATGAATTTCGACGTCCTCCGTGGACGAGTGACGTATATATCTGAATATGGTGTGGTCAGCTCTTTGATTCGATTCGAGGGTTCGATTTCCAGTTGGTTCAATTATGTAGAAAACGTTTTTTCTATATCTCGGGTCGGGTCTAGGTGTTTGTGGTACCTTCGTTGTTTCTAACAAATAATACAAGCGCTTAAGCTGTTTACAAGCGATTTTGCTTAAGAGCAATATAGGAGTAGTTGTTGCAATCAAAAAAAGATAAAATAATATACTATGTTATAAAATATTTTTGGAATCGATGTTATTCCTAAAATATGTCTATTTTCTTTATGGATCCAGATGTAGGTTAACTTTTTTACCTAGTAGCAGATTTTTTTAACATTGTTTCAGTTAAATAAAAATAAATATAGGACACAATTAAATGGCCCTTATATTTGAAATTAGACAAACATTTGAATGAGTCTCGTTTACGAGCCCAGCACTCCCCTTCGAAAACATGTTTCGTTCCGGATGTAAGAAGTACGGAAGGCTCATCGCATTTCCCTAGCGGCTAGACTTTCGAACTTTCCTTTACCCTACAAAGATTTTTTATACTATTATGTAAGTTCATTGAAACCATAATTTTTTCACGTAGGGTTTTTTGGCATTCTATCAACTGACTAAAGTTTGTCGACAAAACATTAGGTGAGTCGTAGATGAATCGGACTACGTAAGCAAAAAATAGATGAGCAAAAAGCACAGTCAGTACAAGCTTAAGTTTTATTTAATTTTTATAATTATTTGGGATAATTTATGTTTACAACCACGTTAATTAATCGCTTAAAATTTGAGAAAATGTATAAATTTGACTTAATTCTACATGAAAAATAGAAGATAAAAGTATGTATTATAGAAGTAAAATTCGTGTAAGGAAATTTAACCAACGTCTCTTGGGAGCTAAGTGTATAGGACGTAGGGTCGTGTTGTATGACATATAGATTATAAAACCATCACACCCTTTTCAGTGAACTTTCCCGTTTATATTTTACTGCTTCTAGAAAAAAATATTTCTCTAGAGATATTAACGAAGCTGGAGTGCGTAGAGGAATGTCGAAGCAACGCATTGGGCATACATAGTCGTATGTAGCGTTATACAACTAATTTACGCTGAAGCGGAGATGTTTCCTTTATTGAGCAATGAAACCTTTTGCTATTCGTGTCATTTATGTAGTATTACTTTCATTATAAAAATCAATAAAATTGACGATAGCTGAGTGGTTGAGTTATTAGGATTGGAGTCATGAGAACCGAGTTTGACGCCCAGGTGGTAGGCTCGTACCTATGTTTTTTTTTAATAAACAACTTATGTATGATTTATACTGTAAGCTTGAACATAAAAATGGGGAAGGGCTCACCACCTGTCAAGTTGTACCAAAAATATCTTCGGTGGAAGGTAGGTCGAAAGGACTTAATTGTCTAGACATATGTCTGTCGGCCCCTGTATTGGGAATGGCGAGAAAAATTTTTTTTTACATAAATCGTTACACATTATTCGAGAGTTTTTGCATCTTCTCGGTCAAGGAATGACCTTGTGTTGTACTATAAAACAAAACTGATTCAACAGCAAATTTAAAAAATGTGACCCGTATTACAATCGTAATTTAAAAAGCAAAAAAACAATTGCAATTGTCAAACAAGTGCAATTTGTCATGTTTGTTTCGTAAGGTTTTCTTTACAAAAGTATCGATTAGTCATTTAAAGATGTTATTCATTTTATATGGAATAAAATTTGTTATTTTTATTACTTTCATGAGACATTCTAAACTAAAGGTAGGTCCCGACTTAAAAGATAAATGATAAAAATAAATATCTTCACGCAATTCCCAATACAGGGGTAGACAGAGGTCTAGTCTAGACACTTAAATCCCTTCGACCCACTTTCCACAGCAGCAGCAATTTAGTTTATTTCCTTGAGATTCGATCATCTGAACCTCATGTGGTAACAAAAGGACCTAAGTGGAAGTATATACTTACATATGTCGGAGTTATTAGTTAGTAAACATTAAAACAAGAACATTTTTGAAATCGGTTCAAAATTGACAGTAGTTAAAGGTCGACAAAAAGAATAGCGAGGACATTTTGTCGTAATTTCTTTATTATTGTACAATTGTGTCAATACAATTTATAATATTGTATATCTAATTTTAAATGCAACTAAGACTAATAAATGTGATTTGATTTAATCCAAGCAACGTTAACAGAACATGTTTCACGAGAACATTGTGCCTAACTTACACTTAACATTTACCTAAATCTTTAATGTATATAGATAATACTCTTAGTTCCATATCGTAAACTCACTATCTAAGATTAAGTAGATGAATTGCTTTTAATTACGTACACTGTGATGAGCTCAAGGGGATTATATCAGGTAATGCGAGTAGGTACTGTAAGTTCCGACACTTATAATAATTGAATGTTGCTCATATTAATATGTAGGCTTTATAACATTTAATCTTTCTATGCGCTCTTAATATTTAAATATTTAGCTAATTGTTCCATTTTAGGCGTCCCTTAAAAATAATTTAAAGGAGATTTTTTATGGTTCCATCAGACAGGAAAGTACTTTTGCTAAAAGGAATTCCTACGGAATACTGTAAATGAAAAGACGTGCTGGGGGCAATATTATCCGGTTCGTATTATTTTTGTGTCCAACTTGGACTTCATTGGCTTTAGCAGAAAAGCTCTTTGACGAAGGTATCTGAAGACGATATTGGACGCAAATACCGCTTTCAGATCCATTTAAACAGAAACGTGGACATTTATTTGATGAAATAAGTGTTTATTGTCTCTTTCTAGTTTTCCATGTTTTAGTTTTATGGGTAAAATAATTTTTCGCTTATTTTGGAAATATTATTTTTGAGTAAATAAATAACTGATTTCTGCAGAATGTGTATACTCTTATTGCAGGAAAATGAATATAACCTCTATTGAAAAATAACCTTATTTGTTGACGTCTTGTATGCTTGGGATAGAAATAAATTTGTTCTGTTGGATATGGAGAACCTCGCCGTACTAACGCAAGGCCAACAGCATCTTATTGAATACTGATATACTCGTACATAGAATGCGACAGAGATAAATTATTTGACATATTTGAATACCGTGTTTGTTACCTGTTTATAATGAAATTTGAACACTAAATCGATCAATTTAATAACTAACCAACGAAAGGTTCTTCAGTTTCGTATAATTTATCAACTTACTAATGACGATATAAAAATTTTATCAACATTCATATTTATGTGTAAGTATTTTTGTACATATTCACGTACATTTTTACGTACATAAAGACCTGTGAAAAGATAATGTAATGGTAGAATATTATTTTTTGAATGTTAATTATTCTTATTGCGCTGAATAAATTATTTATTTGATTTATTGTTTGAATAAATTAATAATTTTACTTGATTTGAGCAACAACACCATGTTTCCTAATACAGCTCAAAGAATAAATGTTTTACCGAATAAATGGTCTACCCTCACGATATTCGATTTAGGACCAGGCAAAGAAGTCATTTCGTCCCGTCTTCTTCCGCAGTCATTTTTTTTGGGATAATGCGGCAGGTGGTAAACCTATCGCCGTCGTTCGTATCGTCTTAGTGTTCAAATTTACTGTACAATATACACAATATAAAATATGCAACAGTCCATTATATGATTTTAATTTATTTTTTCTGTTTTTTAAATACATAACACGTTCCATGTAATATACCAATTGTAACCAATCAAAATTAATTACAGATTGTAGCTCTTTGCTCTGTTTTGGCGGTGTCTCAGGCAGGGCTATTGCCTGTAACTGTACACTACTCCCTCACTGAAGCAGTTTCCTCTCAAAGCATTGTACGCCATGATCAATCCAGACGTATGCCACCAAGTTGATAGCTACAGCACCGGTAGCCAAGGTGGCCGTCGCTCCCCTTGCAAATCCCCTGGGCAAATATTTTTCTGTGCATGTATGTGTTGTGTATACACACATACATAACACAGAAAAATATTTGCCCCTGCCGGAACTCGTACCCGCAACTCTACTAAGGCAGGATTTTACCTACGAGGCTATCGGGTCGTCATTTCGTCGTCTTTTGTATTAAGCAATTAAGAAAAAATAATTAAAGACGACTCCCGGTCAGAGAAGAAAACTACTGAATATTTTAGTAGTGTTGTTATATTCTTAAAGATATTTGTCACACTTGCTCATTATTACTTTTAGCAAAGTCATAACATTGTAAATAACTATTATATGATATTTTGTGAATCGTAGACTTTGATAATAATACATGAAATATATTAGTAAATCTATTACAAACAACTTATTTGATCTTTATGATAAATGATCTCATTACTGTTCTATTAAATGTACTAAAGTAAAAGAAATTGTTCGTTACGTCGTAAATATTTCACAGCTAATTTGAGCCGACGGAAAATACAGTAGTAGTACAAGAAATTATTTTTGTGTTAAACAGTTTTGTAAACAGTGTTGTTAAGTATTGTTTATACATGTTAGGCGGATTTGCTGTTTAGGCGGATAGGTGCTAGCTTAAAAATTTTTCACGTATACAATATATAAATTAAAAGTCTTGGTCATCGTACGAATGATGCGCCAACCATTCCGACCAAGAGCAGTAGCGCATACGGTGAGTGTCAGCTCTTTTATGGCTATTCTTCGTTCAAACCGTCCATACCCTAAAAGTTAGGGGTACGGACCGTGAAGCATCATGACACTAGTCATGAATCTTTCCGAATACGAGCACTTTTGTTTAGTTGGGGTGGTTATAGGAATACTAGCAACGTTATTTAGTATTGCTAACATTTAAAAAAAAAATAAAAAGTATTTGAATGAGGGGCCTTTTGACATGCCATGCCACAAACATTTTCGTAAAATACATAGAAAAATAATACATAGGCAATTTTTAATACCACTTTGCTTTTCTTATATATATAATTGAAATTTGAATCTATTAAATAATCAAATTATACTTTTCTTCTCTATAAATTAGGTACACTTTTGGATTTCCCAAAGTTTTGTTATAAAAATTAACTGAACTTCCCTGTTATATATAAATAACCTAATGGTTTAGGGTGTGGACTGCGAAACATGACGTCGCAGGTTCGGGCCCCGCCATTCGACTATTGACGTAAACCAACTCCAGACACAAGCATTGCAGCTTAATTGGAGTGGTTCACAGGAATACTAGTAATGTTATTCGGCATTGCTAGTATTCTTTAAAAAAAACTGGACTTCCCTGCCGTTATATATTCGTGATGGGTAATCTTTTGGCACCTTGTAATACTAACTTATAATAGTTACTTACAGAGAATATAATAGGCCAAGAAATCTGAAATAAAAAATTTGAATATTTCTGGGTGACCGGTACTGGTAAGGTTTTAAGCGTTTGTTTGCATATCGGGATGGACGCATGTGTAAAGATTGAGTGAGTTCAGTTCAATATTACTTTTCGACCGATGTCTTTCAATGGACTTATTCAACGATCACTTTTTTCATTTTTCTTAATCCTTAATAAAAATCGCCGCACATACAGTAAAATAAGGTGCTTTTTTTTTTTTTAACCTACCTGCCTTCCAGTGCTAGATGAATCTCTAGCGGGATTCGAGCTCGCAATCCTTGACCGCTAACCCTAACCTGTTATTCGTGTTTGTACTCGAATCGTGGATGCTTACAGATAAATAATAATATATTTATGTATATATATATGTATGTAAGTATATTTCACTGCCCGCTTCAACACTAAGACGGCGATAAGCTCACCATTTGCCACTTATTTCCAAAAAATCTGGATGAAAACCAGTATTGGGAAAAATACTTTTGGGGGCAGAGTGGAAAATTAAAAAGGGAATTGCAAACTGTATCGCATGATTTATCAGTTGTAAAAGTTTGACAAATTTATCAGTATCTCAATTATATTCTTTTAATTTTAAAGAAAAGTATTGAACTGTCTTGGTTGATCTAAAATAATGTGTTATCTAATTTTTTAATACATAAAAATCTCGTGCCGCGGTGTTCGTTGTCAAACACCTCGAAATGGTACGACCGATTTTCAAGAAACTTTGTGTTCTTATCGGAAAGGTCTGAGAATCGGTCAACGTCTATATTTTATTCTCCTAATTTTTTTTCGTTTAGACAAAATATTTTGTTTTTATTTTTATGATACAGCATTTAAAAATACATACAACCCTAAATGTTTTACCCTTCTACGATCAATGCCTACTTTTTATATCGCAAAACAACGTTTGCGGGGTCAACTAGTAAGATTATAAATTTGTTATTGAATATATTGCCTTTTGTATGTTATATCACCAAAGAGAAACAGCGGAACTTCTTGGCGACTCTACATTCTACTTGAAAAATTTTTAATAAAGCTACCACTGGAGTCTTGTGGTGTTACATTTAAAACATTAGACATGGTAAGCACGTATACGTGTCTCTAACGTCATGTCATATGACAGATACTTGTCAACCCCAAGAGCAATCTTAATGGATACGAATTTGTTAAGCATAATTTTCTGCGCTGGCAATACTCTAACTCGTTACACATTATCATAATTTAAATGTTTCAAGGTTTTAGGGTTTTTTTAATTTCTTGTTTTCTTCTCCCATCGAAAATTCATTACTGAACAAACTGGCTCCTACAAAGATTGCCACAAAGAGTGGTCCCGCTACTTGCATCCTTCGGCGCCCGTATCATATACAACAATGTACTCGTATGTTTTGTTTATTACTGAAATATTAAAATTTTAGTTATCCATTAAAACAAATTTTCATGAAAGCTGTTTTGAATTATGGATTATGTAAAAAACGTACATTATAGATTTGGATTCAAAACACTCAGTTTTTTTGCTTCACATTATATAACTTATAAAATGCATGTAATTGTCGCAAAAAAAATTATAAAAAATGAAAAAATATATTTTTATGAGCACAACATGAAAATATCTGAAAATACATAATATTCGTGCACGCAGCTTTCCATCATCGATTTAAATTAGCCATCTATAGGAAATTTAGTGAGATTTAAAAAATAACTTTAACTTTGAATAGTAGGCAGTTCGTTAAAATTGTTTTCAGCATACGACGAGTAAAAAATTAAATACCGCCATGTGAAAGACCCTTGTGCAAGCAACACTTGTAAACAACAAACAGGATGTTGGTACATACAGGAACGTTGACGTAACCGTTGCTACACACATTCGCTTCAAAATTGAAGCGTGGAAAATAAGAATTTGGTTATTTAGTTAGTTTCCTTTTGTTTCGTATTGAATTAGATTTTTTGATTTGAATTTTGGATCATTAAAAAATATAGTTGTAATAAACAAATAGTTTCATTACAAATATGTCGTATAAATGTACGATTTAATTTTCACATCTTAACGACGTATGTAGAACCTATATGTTTGAACCATAGTATGTTACCGTAGCTAGTTTAAACGGACGCCTTTAAAATTATATTGGTCTGGTATATTTTAAGACATTTCATTATATTATTATGCAAGTATTCCTTAATTAAAATTATTATTTTGACTATATGCTGTATTTTGATGAATATAAAATACACGTAATTCCCAATACAGGGGTGGAGAGAGGTCTAGTCTAGACAATTAAGTCCCTTCGACCCACCTTCCACCGAAGATATTTTCGGGACAACGTGACAGGTGGTGAGCCCGTCGCCGCCTTTATATCCAATCGAACGATGTAATTCGTACATAAGTTTTTGAAAAACCCATTGGTACGAGCCTGACACCTGGGGATCGAACTCGGGTCTCTCGACTCGAAATTCAGACCACCCAACCACTCGGCTATCGTGACTTTGACATGAACTAAAATTGACATAAAATACACAATTAATGTAAATTAATTTATCATGCACGCTTTCAGTAATATAAAAACGCGTTCATTAAGCTCCATTTACTAATCTTTATATTGTATATTTTTATCTTTACACATTTACTCGACAGACAGACTAATAAATTGCGACGGACCAGCTTCAAGCTAATTTGAGAAAATTTACAGGAGGTAAGCTAATCGCCGTATCGTTGCAATGATTAGGCTAATAATGAAGAAATAGGTTTAAAGTTTTGTTTAAGGTTAATTTGAAGGTAAAACAAATAGTAAAACATAATTGATAGTAATTGCTCACACCAGATAAGCCAACATATAGTGTCCGTGGTAAAAGCACTCTTTACTTAAGTCTATGTCTACTATTACGAAGGTTTATCCCTTCAAAAATTCAACTCGTTTTGCGGATTGCGGTGAAGCGTTGTTATGGTGAAGGAGGATCTTGCTTCGAGGGCGCTTCTGTCAAACATTTACCTAGACAACAGGCAATTAACACTTCACATATTCTTCAGTAACTGTCTTTCAATCTTCCAGCACAAATGTCGCGAAATTACCTTTCCGATCAAAGAACGAGGCGATCTTGCTTCTTCCTTGAGTTCGCCCTTTCTTCCAACTTAGTTGGTCGATACTCAAAAGGAAACTCTAATTGAGCAGATTTTTGGGATTTGAGTTCGTAGCAATATATCTTTAAGTTTTAATATAGCTTTCATGACATGTGACGATATCAAACATAGCATTCGAGTCACCTCCATTCAACTTTTCGAACATTTCGCTACAGCAGTCCATGCTGGCAAGTCTCTCTCTTATTTTATTCTGATCTGACAGCACTGATATGTTATCTTTAGATGTCGCTGTTTAATCTTTGATAAATGACTTTATTTAATTATAAATTATTGCTACATTATAAAAACTTTATTTTATAGGTTTCCATATAGCCAATTATCTTAAAAGGACTCATAGATTACATCTATAAAGATTACATATTACATCAAATGTGTGTAAATATTTTTTTGTCTTCACTTAACATTAATAAGCCAATGTGTTTGCGCGGAATCCCTAATTGATAAATATCACGTCCACCGTATATTTTAAATCGGCTGAAACAGCAATCCCAAATTTATCATAATCATTACGGCCATTTTATCTCACCAACATTGGCTTTTAAATTCCGCAAAATTTTGCAGACAGACAATTTATTTTGGAAAGGCTAAAATAAAAATATCATATATGTGATATCTAATGACTTAATTATGTTTTTGGGTTTAAAATATTATTTGTAATACAACTGTATTAAAACGCACCATTAATTCTATACTTTCACTATCATATTGTTATTGTTCATATGTAGATGTAGAATAACAGAGGTACTACTACATATCAAATCAGATAATTTATTCATCGACATAAGTAACAGAATATTAATGTTATATAATAATATAACAAATTATAAATAACTATTTTTTATATTTATCCTACAGAAAAAACCCTTTTCACTACCATTGTATTTCGACATCATTATGATTGCTTAATCCCATACTTATGAATTAAACATTATATTAAACATTACAATTTAAACATTACAATAATTACCATATTGAACATTATTCTTTTTCATGGATTGGTACATCTCTGCCGAACACTTCTGAAGAAATTAGAAAAATATCATAAAGAAACCTTAACTGGAGGCGTGGTAGCCTAGTATTCCTACCCTGGCTTTGGAAAGTGAGAGATTCAGGATTCCGTCCTCGGAACAGTACCATTAAAACATTTAATAGCAATTGCGGAATATATATCCGAAGTAGTGTAGTGTGTAGAAGTGTGCGAAACCATTCCTGTGGTCTCTATAAAGAGACACGAGAACAAAATCGCGAGGTTCTAGTAGTAGGATAGGACTCAGTTTCACATAAACAGCTTTAGTTTATTATAATAATTTATTATTATTTTTACTCATTTAAACTCGCAATTTTGCTAACATTTCTTTATCATGGTCCATCTCCGTGCCAAATTACATCTTTATATGGCAAGTGGTTTCAAAGATTTAGTGATATAAAAATGTCCTGTCACGATGTTTGTGTCAGGTATATTCCGAAATCGCTGAACCGTTCTTGATGAAATTTCGTAAATACGATTATTTAGTTGAACTTACAGAGAGAATTTATATCCATATATAAAAATGAATTGACGTTTTTTAGTGTTACAAAACCCGAGAAAGGCTGAAGTGATTGGCCCAAACTTGGTTTTGTAATATTTGTATAAGTCCAAGGAAAGTTACAATATTGGCGTAATTTTATTATTTACTCGTTAAATCCCAGGGATCCAAAGGAGCAGAAGGTAGTGCCTATAATTTTTCATGGTTTACTATTTCGCAACCATTGATTTATTAGTACTTCGAGACTTGGAATACTTCACACATTATTTACTAAAAATCTCAAGGGCCCGTAAAGGGTAAATGGATGGAAAAGAGACATAACTTTTACTTACAGGTACAAAGAAAATCGATTTAGCATAGCAACCAGGAATATATTCCGGTAACTGGGTAGTCAAATTATTTATTATATTTCAAACTGTTGGCTCTCCTTAGATAAGAATATTTTGGTCAAGGTACTAATATTATCTAAAATTCATTTTTAAACTACCTTCATCCACAACCTGATAACTGTCCGCTATCTTTCAAAGATTATCTACAATAAGAGAATTGTCTCTATCGTCTTTTTCAGCTAAGGAGTAGGGGATCACATCTACTACACCTTTCCAATTCTTAATCTATATTTTCGCGATGGACTATGTATTATTATGGCTGCCACACGGCTTTATTCTTTGTCTTCTTTTATAATTTTCCTATCAAAATGGCAACGACCTCAACATGAATTATTATAATCAGGTAATCATGTTAACGTCCTTGCAATTTTTACTAGTAATGTAGTTTATGAGCATGCCGTAAAAAGTTTTCGAAATACAAATAATAAAATCTAATTTTTATAATAAAAAGAAGTTAAGAAATTTTTTCTTCTTTCTTATGCAAATATTTATTAATATTATATTACTTTGCTCTTTGTCTCGAGATATATATTCATAAAATTATACTGTTTGACACTAAAATTGGCAGTTGAAATATATAAAATATGCGTATATAGACGCACACACACCTATATCTATTATAAACATTATATTACATATAGTAACTGAATGCTTATTCGGCCATTATATCTACCTATAGTCTCAATCAACAGTTTACATAGTATAAATATGGAGATAATAATTCTTTATTCTTTCTATAAAATAGAACACTAATTCAGTATGATTAGATGGAGGGCCAGAAATATATATATTCATATTTAAGAAAATATTTTACCTAACTATATCACAATGGTCTAGGTAGGAATGTTTAAAGTTCGTCGATGGCATTTAATTGTTTCTGAAATAGATAAGGTTTCCCGTTGAAAGCATTTATGCCTAAGCTAGATACAGCAGCTATACATTCTTCTTCGGTCTGCGGCATCTCGTATGTCCTTGCCAGGGCAAAGGCGGTATGTACGTCGCAATTTATGATACCCAAGTAACGATCTACAATGTTCATCCGCACATCAATAAGATGTATGTCTGGCTTCCGGTGCGGACGATCTGCAATAACATAACGAGTGAATTTTAACACAAGTTTTGCAAAGAAACCCATTACATCATCTACGAGTATTTTGCCACGATACCATATTGATAATTAATACAATTATCTATATGTGTGTATGTGTATTAAATATCATCAATAATGATATAGGCTCAAAACAGTATCAGTATTCTCCAACTACTCCAGTGCAAGGGGGTCTTTAAATATTTTATTTACATACATTTATTACAAAACGTGTAGTTTAACATATAAAGTCTGTTTAAAGCATATGAAACTATTGCCTATAAAGTTTATTCACTACGCAAAACATTCACTATTTCTTATACGTGAGTACTACTTGCGCTCATAAACCTAAAGTAGTTGAGTGGTTCGATCTACGGGGTAAGGATCATTACAGTTGTCTTTAGCTACGCTTATATACGCTTATTCAATTTGTGTTAAAAAAATTACAAATTCCAGCGTACAGCTTAATTGATCAAAAGTATAATCACAATAGCAGAGAAGTCACGATAGCCGAGTCGTTGGGTGGTCGGAATTTCAAATCTAGAGATCCGAGTTCGATCCCCAGGTGGCAGACTCGTACCAATGGGTTTTTCAAAAACTTATGTACGAATTAAATCGTTGGCTTGGACAGAAAGACGGCGACGGGCTCACCACATGTCACGTTGTCCCGAAAATATCTTCGGTGGAAGTCGAAGGGTCTAAATTATCTAGACTAGACCTCTGTCTACCCCTGTATTGGGAATGGCGTGAAGATATTTTTTATTTTTTATATTATTTATTTAAAATTATATTGGTTTGATTTGTTAACCTGTAACACTTTAATTATACTCGTATTAAATAATTTTATACAATATTAAAAAGGTTCTTTCCTTCTTTCTCTGTCTATGAGTGCAGTAAGTGAAAAGTCTATCATATACATAAAAAATATCATACAGGAATTATGTAGATCTTAAGCATAATATTAGTAGAAAGCATAACAGTAGTAATTAAGTAGGTGACGGGCAGCTGCGTCTAGGTCTAGAAGAATATCTCCGTACGATCGTTAGATACAGTCAAAGAATGCATCTTCATGCAAAAGCATCCTTAAACTGCGACTGTAATGTTTAAAAATAAAACTCAAATCAACTTGACTATCTCAGCCTTTGAGATACAGCTCAACAAAAATGTTTAAGGTAAATTTAAAGACCATTACTTAAACTTTGTATAACGTTATCTTGGTAAAATGTTTTAGCGAAGTTATACTCACCTTGTACTCTTAAAATCGGTTAGTAAGTACCCGTGCCATCGTAAAATTACCAACAAGAAAGTAGGTTTCGTAGATGCTGTGCTAATGAGTAAAACGGTTATGTTCATTAGCGAAGCATCATGAAAAGAGAAAAATATAAAACGTTCCCGTCTTTATTATCATTACGAGTCAAGTTGTGGAAGTTCGGGCGGAAACGACGCGCGGGTAAGTACCCAGAGCGAAATAATATTGGTAAGACACCTTCATCAAGATGTTCTTTTTTGACGAGCGCCCGGAAAGCACCGGCGTAACCTTTGCTTATCAGCATCACTTGAACTCCTGGCCGTGGCTCCATAAATAGCACGGAATTAATCCAATCAACTTTCAGTTCTGGGTTCAGTTTATGTACAATGTCTTTCAAGGTATTCACCTTCTAGAATAAAATAAACTTATGTTTAAAACTTACAAATTATTTTAAA
Source organism: Sericinus montela (assembly GCA_029286605.1). Classification (NCBI taxonomy): domain Eukaryota; kingdom Metazoa; phylum Arthropoda; class Insecta; order Lepidoptera; family Papilionidae; genus Sericinus; species Sericinus montela. The sequence continues at coordinate 11,415,560 of JAGSMR010000012.1, read as the reverse complement.
ATTAGTAGACATGAAAAAGCACTTCATAAAAATATCTTTAACGGGACACCGTTTTTATATGTTCGGGTATTAGCTTGAGTTGCCTTGTCACTTTCAATCAACTCGTAGAATGCCATTAAGGCTAATGAAAAATGTGAACAACAAACAACTATCTCAGCTTGCAAGATGATGTGAATGACATTTTTTTTTTTTAATTCATGGGTTAACTTACATAAGATGAACTTATCCTCATTGAGCGGCAGAATTCTGAGGAACTGTTAGATGTTTGGCGATGGCCAAACTTATAGAAGACAACAAAAACACACTAATAACGAATTACTCTCAATTAGTATTTATGTGATTTAAGGAGTTATTGTGGTTTAGACTGATCAATATAGGAGAAGATGAAACTAAAATAAGAATACCTACCTTTGAAGCTGATTGAATATTTGCCTTGATGTTGATTTGTATTGGCGATGTGTATTGAGGCTCACATTAATGTCTTGTATATAATACGAATATGTGTATTGTGAACAATAAGATGTTTTTTCTTGAGCCTTGAATGTTTTATATACATTATTACGTTAACGACATAAAAATATACAACAGCCTTTCTGCAATGGCGACAGGTAGCGGGAAATCAAAATTTAGCAGATCGATGAGGGACATTACCGTATAAGGTGCGAAGTGTCTGATACTGTGGTCGTCAATCCGCTTGCCAGGCGTGCCGGTTATGACCAAACCTACATTACTTGTGTATGTTTAGTTACATAGGGCCTTTGTGCCTAGTACCCACTAATCAAGTCCTGAATACAGATATTGTGTATTTTTTTTATACTTTCCCATTTTCTCAATGTTGAGGTAACAGGTCTAGACCATTAAATCCTTTCCACCCACCTTTCACAGGGTTATTCCATCGCCGCCTTTATGTCCAAGCCAACGATACAAATACTTATATAGATATATATATTTAAATTATACTAACTGCGTACCGCAGTTCAAAAGTTAACGCTGAACACTGGTTATTTTTCAAAAATAACCAGTGTTCAGCGTCTAGCCTGAAGTTGCTCCTTACAAAAGTGTCAGTAAAAACGGTCCAGCTATTTTACTTACTGAACGAACAGGGCGACTGACAGACCGACAAAAATTTTAATTTTTTTTATGCATTCCAGTTAATTTAAGAGCTGTTAATTTAGAATAACAAAGAGACACTACGATCTGCACCTTTACAGATAAATAGATTTTTATAGGTGTAAATTAAAAGCAAACAGGTATATTCATCACACAAATCTTTGACCCTAGCGGTACTCGAAACCGTAACCCCTTGCCTCAAAGGCAGTTCCACTATCAACTATCTACTAACTATCAATAAAAAGCTATCGGGTAGTATAATGTAACATAATAACTAAAATTAATAAAGTAAAATGATATAATCCACTATGTTTATGTGGAAACTCCTAATAAACATAGTGGATTGAACATGGTGAAACCAGACGATCAAACCTATCAGGTGGATTGTACGCTCAATGGTTTATTTGAAAAATAAAATTACAAAAAGTCTAAATAATTTTTGTGATACATAATAGTTCCTGCTTTTAAATAATAGAAAACAAAGATAGTAATGTATGTGTAACATGTTAACTAGTAAGAAATTTTTTGTGCATAAAAACATGAATTATTGTACTTACTTTTTCTGACGGCAACGAGAACAGTATTGGAGAAGTTTGCATGCTGTCTGCCCAATAGTAGAATATTCTCCATAGGGAATCGACAACATCTTCAGGAGAAAAGTGAGCTCCTTTCTCAAATTCCTTGCAAGTACTGAAATCGAACGTACGCGAGCTCGTGTTTGCAACAAACTCTCCGGGCCCGTGGACTGCCGCCGCTAACGAAACAATCTGAAATATGCAAATCCACGTAAACATTCTCTTATTGAAACGTAAGTAATTTCATGCAATTGCAAGTACTCGGCGCCTTAAATATGACGATAAGAGACATAGAGTGTATCGTACTACGCTTTAATGCCTAATCTTCAGCATGCATCAGATATTTTATAAATATAATATAGAACACAATAATTTTCTTAGCTTGAAGTCGCAATAGCCGAACGGTTCGGTGATCGGGATTCGAGTCAAGGGACCTGTGAACCCAGGTTGTAGGCTCATACCAAATTGGCTTTTGTAAAAAAATATGTATGTTTTATATTGTTGGTTTGGGCATAAAGTCGGCGACAGGATCGCCACTTGTCACGTCCCATAAAATGTCTTCGGTGAAAGGATTAGTTATAGACCTTTGGACTTAGTTGTCTAGACCTCAGTCAGATTTTGTTTTTTGTTATTTATTATTTTGAATGATATATTCTAATATCTCATACTTAGAATATTTTATATGTCACGATTGCCGAGTTGCTGGGTGGTCGGAATTTCGAGTCGAGAGACCCGAGTTCGATCCCCAGGTGGCAGTACCAATGAGTTTTTCAAAAACTTATGTACGAATTTCATCGTTGGCTTGGACATAAAGGCGGCGACGGGCTCACCACCTGTCACGTTGTCCCGAAAATATCTTCGGTGGAAGGTGGGTCAAAGGGACTTAATTGTCTAGACTTGACCTCTGTCTACCCCTGTATTGGGAATTGCGTAAAGATATTTTTTTTTAGAATATTTTTGAAGTCGGTGCCAATGTTGATAGCTTTGTATCTTTCACTCTTTATATGTATATACATTTATTTTGGTATTAACCAATTACATTTTGTTAACATTAAGATTTAATTTGAGTTTTTCAGATTATCATGGACCAATGGGAAACTGTACCCTTTTTAAACAAAAGAAGAATTTTCCGAATCGGTTCAGAAGTCTACAAGTAATCGGGGAACACACATACATTACAAATAATACCGATGACTAGAGAACCTCATCCTTAATTGAAGTCGGTTAAAAATACAGTTGCATACAAACAATAGTGTTTGCCTTTTGTTAGTATATGTATGATCTTTTTATAAATAAATTATAAAGTTATTAAAAAAGTTAAAAAGGAATTCCATTCTGCCTTCAATAAACAAAAATTGTTATGTAGTTATATTTAAGTTAGAGAGAAAAGTTTAGAAGTGAAACAAACTATAACCAGAAATGTTTTTATCATAAAAGGACTTTATAAATGATGTAAATGGTGACAGTTTGTTTGCGGTTGTCGGCGCTTGAATAGGATAAATTGCAGAAAATATGGCAAAATTAAGTTTGCATTTTACTTAAAATGTAAATTAGTCTATAAAAAATTGTGTTTTATTATTGTTCAATTAATTTTAAGGAAAACTTACGTGTTGCGAACGAAAAAAGTGCATATAGCTGATTTTTAAAACTCATCGTAAATATTGTATAATAATGTACTATCAACGCTTAAATATCTTTTCTTTAACGCCGTTTGTATTTAGGAATATTATCCGTAATATTCATTATAAAATTGCGGGTCTACGTCGTTGTAGATTCTATGTGTTGTTTTGAAAATCTCATTTTCTTTTGTCCATTGCTCACTGAAGAAATGCACTCATGACAGATGTAAACTAACAAATATGTCTTAAAATAATTCATACTTTGCAATATTTGGATCAGAAGTGGACTAACTAAAATTTATTCCGAATCTATACTAACATTGTAGAGAAGAAAATTTTGATGTTTATTAATTTTTTGTTTGTAATCAGTAATCTCTGGAACACCCAGTCCAATTTCAAATATTATTTTTGCGTATATTAATTTTGCCTAATATTTTTGCCTAGCATTTAAACACCATTTTATACAGCATGTGTGACATCAAGTACAGAGGAAAACGAGAGATACAAAATAGATTAAATTTTAAAAACCGAGACCAAATTTCTCTTTTTGCCCTTGAGTACTTTAGCGACGTAAAAAAAAATATCTTCACGCAATTCCCAATACAGGGGTAGTCAGAGGTCAAGTCTAGACAATTAAGTCCCTTTGACCCACCTTCCACCGAAGATATTTTCGGAACAACGTGACAGGTGGTGAGCCCGCCGCCGCCTTTATGTCCAAGCCAAAGATGAAATTCGTATATAAGTTTTTGAAAAACTTATTGGTACTGCCACCTGGGGATCGAACTCGGGTCTCTCGACTCGAAATTCCGACCACCCAACAACTCGGCTATCGTGACTTCACGTAACGTAACGTACGTTACCGAAATAGAATATAACTATAAATTATTAATTATTTGTTATAGTTATTATAAACAGAAGTTGTTCTTTTTTTAAAAAAATTCTATAAAAGTTCCTATATATTGATCTATAGCCTTAGGTGCACTCATACTATCATTTATATTTTTTAACTTTTTTTATATCCACGCGCTATATTCACGCTATAGTGAGGTAGGCAGAGGTCTAGGAAAATCCACTTTCTACCGAAACTAATCTGGCACCACGAGACATGTGGTTAGCATACATTTCCAAGCTTTTAGTACAATATACAAACATATATACATATAATATAACAATAAGCCACGATAGCCGAGTTGTTGGGTGGTCGGAATTTCGAGTCGAGAGACCTGAGTTCGATCCCCAGGTGGCAGTACCAATGAGTTTTTCAAAAAAAAAAAAACTTATGTACTAATTTCATCGTTGGCTTGGACATGAAGGCGGCGACGGGCTCACCACCTGTCACGTTGTCCCGAAAATATCTTCGGTGGAAGGTGGGTCAAAGGGACTTAATTGTCTAGACTTGACCTCTGTCTACCCCTGTATTGGGAATTGCGTGAAGATATTTATTATATTTATTTATGTATACATATACATGGAATTCTTCTTCTTCACCTCCTGATTGGCAGTCAGCTTCGAATACTCCTTCTTCATGGACAAAAATATTAATTAATACACATAAACATCCACAACTCAAGAAAAAATATTCATATTCATCACATAAATGTTTTGCCCATACCGGGAGACGAACCCGCAAGGCTTAGCTTCGATATTTTTTTTATAACAAAAGGGAGGCAAACGGGAGGCAAACGTTTTTTTTATAACAAAAAGAAGGCAAAGGCAAAGGTGGTTCTCGTGATGTCACTCGTAGGTGATTACCGCCACCCATGAACACCTACAGTACCCGTGGCATAGCAGATGCGTTGCCGGCCTTTGAGAAAGGCTCTTTTCGTGAAGGTCCCTAAGTCGTATCGGTCCGGATAAACCGCTGTCTGCAGCAAATTCCATAAAGTGCAAGTGCGTGAAGGCAGAAAATTCCGCGAAAAACGCACTATGATGGAATGCCGAGCATCAAGACGGTGGTGATGGATTTTTTGATTATGCCGTAAGGTACGATGGTGAAATTCAGCGGCAGGGATTAATCCGAACAATTCCTCGGAGCACTCATCTTGTAAAAACACATCTTGTAAAAAACACACATCACATCATGTTGTAAACAACACTACATCTTGTAAAAAATACAAAGAGATGCTAAATCTCTTCGCAAAGCCAGGGGATCTAGCCGATCAGATAGAACATGGTCGTTAACAATTCGAGCCGCTCTTCGTTGGTTACGGTCAAATGGAAGGAGCTCACACTGGGGTGCTCCCGCCTAGAGATGAGATCAGTACTCCATGTGCGGCCGAACCTGCGCCTTATAAAGTTGCAAGCGGTGGGCATGAATGAATGATAGCAGAGTCACTATCAATTAGGCTATAGGGATCAATTTCTATATACTTTTATATTTAAATTATTAATTAAAAAATCATATCGTTGTAAGTGTCGTATTTATTATCTATTTTATATTATTATCTATTATATATTTATTACTAGTTTCTCCCCGCGACTTGCATTGAAATTTAGCGGGGTACTTTAATTTTTCTACGTAAAAAGCAGTCACCATTCCTTTCCGATTATAAAATTCTACAGTACTTTCATTCAAATCCTTTCCGTTTTGTCTTGATTGAGTAATAAACATACTTAATAGTAGCATACTTAAATTTATGCAATGTAGATTAAAATTATCTAACTTTACGTCATTTGAACTAACATTTTACAAGATATAACCGTTTTAAACTAAGCGTGGCGCGACGGAAACTAGAGATAGCTGCAGGCGGTGATGTTTTTGTTTGTAATGGGTAATCTCTGTATTTATCTCTGTATTTACTTATTTGACTTAAACTAAATTTTCCCTTTATGGTATTTAACCTAAATTAAAATCTTTGAAATTAAATAAAAGAAGAATATAAAAAAAAACCAACTGACACGAGCAGAATTCGAACCCGCGATCTCTGCCGTACCTTGGTAACGCTTTTACATCCGAGCCACGCTTGCTACGGTATGACAGAGGTGTACGGGTTCGAATCCCCTCCGTGTCCGTTTATTTTTTAGAATTTCTCTTTAATTTAATGACAAAAAATTCAACATAACTTATTTACTTTAAAAATTCAATAAAATTGCACATTCTTTAAAAACGTTGAAGATAGAAATAGGTGTCATCAAATATTAGTATAGGTCTTATTAAACACGAATTGATCATATTATTTGGCATAATTCAGGAGTAGTAGTTAGGCCATGAAATGATGCCATAAAATCTTTAATATAAAAGGAGTACCTGAAAACATAAAATGTAATATTTTATATACGTTATCGTTGGCTACACCGAAGACACAGTACAATGATTACAACAGGGTTTATATTCTTTGGATCCTTCAAGTTTGCTCCCTCACAACCTTATCTTAGGAGTTGGCATTCTCACCATAGCATTAAGAAATTAAGGTTCGACGATTAACCTACATATATAATCGTTTATAATTACCGGTAATAGTTTACCAATTACATTTACCCTCACAATTAACAAACCTAATAGACCAATATTCTAGCTGATTTTTTGCTATTTCCTTATAAGGGCTATATAAGGGCCATATAAGGGCTGTCGACATATATTTATTAAGATCTCCCAATAACTTATACATTTAAATATTCGAAGCCACTAAAATTAACATAATCTACGAAGAAGCTTTGATGAGACAAAGGTACCATTACCTAATCATTTATATATTAAACACTCGCTGAATCCATTTCATTATTCATATAAAAAATGTATAGTAAAATTTTATTACAATACATATGTAATTGTTGAAATACAATGAAAGATATAGACTCTTCTTTTGAGGGAGGATTTGCTTAATCGGTAAACTTGCCAAGCGGATTCGAAATCGCAATACCAGACAGTTTGCACTTTTCTCTTATTCGCCTCTTACGCACAATTTGATAAAAAAAGATTAAGTTTCCTAATCCTAATTAAATTATTTGACCATGAGGTAACGGTGTAAGAATATTGCCACTCCCTTTCTTCCCTTAGCCTTGAATATCGTTACGGAAACCAATAGATGGCGGGATAATGATCTTTAAAAATATCAGACCAAAACAATCAGACCGAAGATGGGCAGCATCGTGTGAGGTCTGAGGATCGCCAATCTGCTTGGTAAGCGTGGCGATTATGGTAAATCAGAAGATGGCAATGTAATGGATTTAACAGTCCGTTACATACGTTAGGAGGTTTCCTAAGTATTAACTTATTAAATATTATCTTCTGAAACGGAGCAATACTAAATGAAAACACACGCAGAGTTTTCAATTATTGCTGCGCACTTATTAGAACATACACTTATAGATTCTTTTGAATAAATAATCTATCCCGATTTTTATCCCGATGTTTTTTTTTTTTCAAATTTATAAGTTACCAGATTCAAAGTATTCATACCAATTCCAACAAAAAAAGAACTATCGAAATCTGACTAGTATGTAAAAAAGTATGCGTAATATTATGAATGACACTAATACACAGAAAAAAATATGTATACTGTTTGACTTGAGTACCTTCTCCATGTTTATTAAGAGAAAAATCTAATTATAAGTAACAGATACAAATTTTGCATGTTATGTATTAAAATTAAAACGTTTATAAATTATAATTTATAAATCGAAGAGATTTAGTCTGTATCATTACTCTCGCAGGCTTAGAATATCATGTTTCCAAATGGATTATGTAACTTTATAGTTCAGTAAATGGTTTGTAGCATGTGGAAGAAAATACGCCATCTGCAGCATGCGCAGTGCTCTGGGATTACATAGCCCCAATCATCATCATAAATAGAATATATTATTCAATATCTTCCACTACAGAACTGTGAATTCTCCTTTTACCGAATGGATTTTGCAGAGCTTTTTCAAGATCCAATTTTGTTATTTAAACATAATTGAATTAAAAGAATGCTAATACGAAGTAAGAGTAAATTTTTAACAGATACCAAAAGTGGAACAAACTCAGTTAGGTTGTATGTTTTTCGTTTATTACTCCATAACTCCGATATATGTTAACTGATTCTTTTTTTGTTTAATAGAGTTTACAACTATTTTGGTCCTGTTATTACTAAGGCGAATATTTTTTTATAGAAAAGGGAGGCAAACGAGCAGGTGGCTCACGTGATGGTAAGTGATTGCCGCCGCCCATGAACACCCGCAATACCAGAGGCATAGCAGATGCGTTGCCACCCTTAGAGTGCCCCTTCCCCCCCAGAATTGGGAGAGGTGGGTGTGTGGGCCTCCGGTTACCTGCACTCACCAGACGAAACGCAGAAGTTTGTTAGACTTCTACTTCACGCCAGTATTCTGTGAGGTCGTGGTCTTTCTCCGGTCGTGCCGGCCCATTCATGCAACAACAAAAGCTGATGCGTGGCTCTACCACTGTTAAAGGGCGAATATGACGGTGGAATCCCAAGAAAATCAAGAATATTCATCAAATATTATAATGTTTAATATTATTATTCACCTCATTTGTGTTTGATATAAGTTGTATTAATAAATATACTGAGCTAACGACAGAATATCTCCTTAACAGTTAGAAGTTAGGCAATATTATATGATTTGATACAAAAACTGCCCGGTACGTGGTTATAGGAAGATAATTTCTTTTTTTTAATATTATTATATATTATATTAATATTCATTTTAATAGCAAAAATTAAATTGAAAGTACCTACTTTTATGTATTAGTTCCGTTTATCTATGAGTTCAAAGCATGTCAACATAGTCTTATCTTCGTGTCATTTAATGTAATAGTAGATAGATAAAGTAAACGCGATAATAAATGTCTGGCGGATTCAAAGCGTACATTGGTTAGTTGCTTGTTTCATCTGACTGTAAATTCTACTCGAAACAAGACAATTGGATTTAAAATTAATTTTGGCACAGAATGGATATAATCATGTTGAACCATTTTGGCTAAACTGTATCTCGCTTGTATTCAATTGTATTATATTGTATCAGTGGGCTCGAGTAACTAACCTGGCGGTGGATAGACCTAATTTACTCACATGAAACTCGCATTGAGAGTTTGTACGAGGCCTTTGAATTGAAATTTATTAAAAATCTTTTACCAATTATATTCCATAAACATATGTAATTGCACTGATTACGTTAATAAAACTTATTTTTACAATCAAAAGTTATATTAATTTTTCTAAAGAATATTAGCAATACCAAATAACATTACTACTTATTCCTGAAAACTACTGAAACTTAGTCTTAGTTCTACCTACTAACTACTGAAACTTAGTCACAATGCTTGTGTCTGGAATGTCGGGCTCGAACCTGTGACGTTATGTTTTATAAGTCCGCGTCCTTTACCAGTATTGGCTATTGGCACTTAAAATTGGAATGTAATATTGAAATTGCCACCGATGAATCGAATCCCATAAAAGAAACGCCAAGTTATAAAGTGCATGTCTTCTAATAAGTCACATAGAGCACCGGTGTGATATAATTACATGGCAAGGAAACCAAAAGAAAAACTAAATATGCAAACTACCGCTACATTCAGTTTGTATCATATAGGATAAGAAGTGGCAATAGTTCATGAAAAAGCTTCTGTAAAACATGTAAATGTTCTATATATATATATATATATATATATATATATATATATATATATATATATATATATATATATATATATATATATATATATATATATATATATATAAAAGAAGAAAAGTACTCGGATACCTCGGCTTACTCGTAAAAAAAATATTACGAATTTTCCTAAAGCTAAACCGTTATATAAATGATCTTTGGAGATCTGGTCTCTCTGGCTACAAAATCTTACAAAAAATTCACCATCTCTATAATAGTCACGCTAGCCGGGAGATTGGGTGATCAGAATTCGTGTCAAGAGACCCGAATTTAATCCTCAGGAGGCACTCTCGTACCAATAAGTTTTTTTCAAAAACTTATGTACAATTCATATAGTGGCTTAGTCATAAAGACGGCGACGGGTTCACCACCTGTCACGTCCCAAAAAATGTTTAGACCTCTGTCTACTGTCCCTCTATTAGGGAATAGCATAAAGATATTTATTAATTTTAATTGTCACCCTACTTTCGAAAGCTTATCTTATAACTAGACCGGTATGGTACTGTGGTATAGGCGATTTTTTTGCACATACTGTTTATTTAACATAATATTAGTAAAAAAATTTATTTTGCATAAAGAAACGAAGGTTAATTTTTATTTTGTTTGCAAATTTCGCTAATATACAATATAAAACTTTACTGAACTGGAAGTGTAACGAGTCTTGTAAAGTGCATCTGCATAAAGGTTATGAATAAAAGGAAGTGTAAGGCCTAGAAGGCGAGTAGAAGTGCGGCGATTTAACCATTGTACTAAGCTTTATAGAAATTCACGGTTGCAAAAGCATTACATGCAGCTTGCATTATGTATAGAAATTACGTAGCCAATTTATAGTTGAAAACATACTATAATTAAAAATTAATTATATCAAATATAATCGGGAAAATACAAGAAACCTTGAAAATGAAGAAAACACTTTACGAGTATAAGATTGAGACAGTAATCTATTTCTGCTCTAAGGAGGTCAATTTTGTTCTCGAATCACTGTGATATTGCCGTAAAAGAGTTGCTAATGTGAGTGCTGTGTGAAACGTTGACAATTTGCCAAATGCTTTTGTTTTACAATTACTATTATACGCAGTCTGCTAACGATTATTAAAATGCTTTTACTCTTATACAGGTCAGCTAACGTCTGTGAATGACCGATAGCAGTTCAAATAATAAACCACGGAATAAACCATGTCATTTAAGTAGGTATTTCTTTGTTTTAAATATGCATATGTTTAATGATTATTAGGAATAAAACATTGACCATGTCAATATTTAACATTTACAATGATAATAAGTTAAGGATGTTTGTTTATCATTTAGGTATAAATATTCATATTACAAAGTATGATAAACATAAATGACTTTATTTATAAAATGATAAACGTGAGGAAGATAACATTAAAATGCGTTTCCAATGAAATTCTTTTTAATACAATTTTTTTCTTAACATTTTTATTGCCTCCGTGTGATTAATATTTCTTGTGTGATGTGAAAACTATCAGAAAATTGTCAAAGATATTTTACTAAGAACGTCCAAACCTTTATATATAAAATTAATTATGTTTTTTTTTTTAAATATGTTCTAATAAGTATGTGTATTAAATTTTTGGAAACTAAAAATATACATATTTATTTTAAAGTTCTGTTCGTACATTCGTTCTGTATTTTTATTTTTAATCACATCGTCAGTGACAGGTATTTTTGAGGGAGTTTTAATCGTCTACAAATTACTAACGTTTATGATAGTTTATTTAGACACTACCGACGATACAAATCGCGTCCCGAGGATCGAACACGAGTCTACTCAATCGAACTCTGTTCACTCAAACTGTCGTGGTGTTAGGATGAGATAAATTATATTTAAAAAACGTTTTTAATATAATAAACAATCACGCAAGAAAATCCGGTGACAACTTGTTTTTAATACTATTCATAATTTATTCAAGTGATACGTTTGGTGGCTGTTGGCGAGTACGTTGCTCCAAGCTGATAACTCTATTAATATCTATCGTCTAGTGAACCGCGTGTTGCGAACCAACAAACGATTCAGATTTACACAGTGATTATATCTACCTACAGTTCAAAACGCTTAGAAATAAATGTGATTTGAACGAATTCATAACTATAAAATTTTGTATTTTTCAGTGTTTTCTTTTATGATAATATAACTATTTAACTCATATTTGATTAACTTGAAAGATATTTTTAACTAGTAGATATTTTTTATTAATAACTAGAAAGTCACGATATTCGAGTGGTTGGGTGGTCGGAATCTCGAGTCAAGAGACCCGAGTTCGATCCCCAGGTAACAGGCTCGTACCAATGGGTTTTTCAAAAACTTATATACGAATCACATCGTTGGCTTGGATATAAAGACGGCGACGGTCTCACCACCTGTCACGTTGCCCCGAAAATATCCTCGGTGGAAGGTGGGTCGAAGGGACTTAATTGTCTAGGCTAGACCTCTGTCTACCCCTGTGTTGGGATTTGCGTGAAGATATTTATTTATTCATATTTTTAACTATTTAAAAAATATCTTCATGCCATTCCCAATACAACTATTTTCGTTTATAAATTGAATTGGTGCTCAACTGTGCATATTGGAAATGAAAATGGGATTGGCATATTAAAAAATGACCGTCTAAAATATTTATAAAATCAATACCGCCACCTCCTACGTCTATTGATGAAGATATTAAGCCTTTACCTATTCATTTATATAATATTAAGGAACCTTTATCGATTAAGGATAACCTGTTAAGGAACTATATAACATTGAATATCTCATAGATCATAAGGGCTACCTTTCAAAGTGGAACAAAACAGTTTGTAAAATATTAGAATAACAAATAAGGGAGTATATTGAACGAACAAATTAGATTTAGCTACCTGTATACAATATGCAAAATGCAAGGACCCGTTTTCTATTTTATAAAATTCTAAAAAATCAGTTGTTTAAAACGAATCACGGCGCATTGAGTCTTCAAAAGAACTAAGCTTAATGTTATAACGGAAAGAGTTTGAACTGTAGTGGTGTTTTAATGTTTTCCTGAATGACAATGATTAACGCAAAAATGGCTTGACTTTTCTTAATTTATTAAATAATAAGCTTAAATAAAAAGAAAAAAATAATGTCACTATTAGTGACAGGGGCGAATATTTTTCCTTTGCTTTTCTTCAGCATTGTTTTATTCCTTCTTGTATTGAACAACAAAGTTTATTTCAATTCAAATAAGTTTATTTGTCTAATAAATATTCAAGAATATATATATATATATATATATATATATATATATATATATATATATATATATATATATATATATATATATATATATATATATATATATATATATATATATATATATATATATATATATATATATATATATAAATAAATATTTGTTCAATTTTCTCATTTTAATTTAAATATAACCTAAATACACCATACATACGATCCTTGAAAATATTAATTCTTTGAAGTAATAAAAAATAATAAACAAAGTCATAAATGAAATTTACAAATGATTTTTAATGTGTAAATTAAATGCTAGATAGTCTGTTTATACACGTTTTAATGACTGTTAATCGGTATTGTAAGTTATTGTACCAAAGTAAAAAATAAATAAATTCATATTTTTCTATAAAACCGCTTCTCAATTTAGTGTTGATACGACGCCGTTGTAGAGACAACGTGCGATGCGCGGGTTTAGTAGTGCTTGTCTCTGCGCAGTTTTTTAATAATGTTTCTATAAATAAGACATCTAATATCGAAGAATTTAATTTTACGTGATTAGTTTTATTAAGGCGTTGAAAGTTTTGTAAGTTTTGTATTTTTTTTTTATTTTATCCCAATAGCAACATTTTTTTTATTTAACCGAAAATGTTAATAGCTTCACTTGAAATTCTTTATACGTTCACGGCCGCCGATTGAAGGTAAAGGCAGAGGCCAGATTCAATAAGAATAACCTTCGCTACCCAAATCGCTATTAGTTATTATTATAACATAAGACATACATTAGTTTTTATTTATATATTGATATATTTTCAACACAATTTTAGTAGTTGTATTAAGAGTCACAAATGTACAAAAAGTGTTCTGTGATTCTGAATATAAATGACATCGTCCGATTCGGATTGTTATTAACCATTAACCTCCTTATCGTAGTGTTGTCTCCACACGAGTCCAATACTGCTGACATTTTCAACTTATTGTTGTTGTGAGTATATAAAAATGTTTTGATTATTCTCATTCGTGATTGTAATTTTATTATAATCAAAAAGAAAACAAATATCATGATAGTTTAGTTGGTAGTAACAATGTATTTCAAGTTGAGGGTTCTGGGTTCGAGTCCCGCAAGAAACAAACATCCAAAATAGACGACCTCCATGGAAGAGTGACGCTTCAAACACTGGTTCTAAACACTGGTTTTCAAGGTTTCGCCATTTCGAGGTCCCGGGTTCGATTCCCGGTCGGGTCTATGTAGAAAAACCACTTTTTCTACATTTTCTCGGGTCTGGGTGTTTGTGGTGCCTTCATTGTTTCCGTTTCCCATACCTCAAGTGCTTCAGCATCTTACATTGGGATCGGATCAATATATGTGATGTTGTACCTATCTATCTATATATGTATGTATCTGTCGATATCCATATACAGAAAATGAGATCTTTTCTACCTACCCTTCAGTTTCTTATTTTGAGAACAACGTAACAGCTGGTAAACCTGATGCCGTTCATGTCCATCCATATTAATCAGATTTCTTTTAAATAAACGGCGTGTAAGAGAACACGATAATAATAATTATATAAAACATGTCTTAAATTATATATGTTCATTACTTTGTAAGGATACAGCGCTACAATTATATTTTTAAAATTATTAAATATTAAAAATTCGCTCATATACTTTAAAAAATGGCTGTGAAAAGTCATAACAACAAATTAGGTATATTATTTAAGTTTCTACAAAATAAGTATGATATTAGAAGGTATTAAGGTTCATTTTGTCGAGTGCTGTTTTTGAGTAATTTCGATATCAAGCACGTATACATTGAATTCGGAATGCATCAGAACTCATCTCAAATGTCGACTGACCCTCAATGGAGCAGCGTGATAGGCTACACTCCGGGCCGTGTCACTTTAAGAGGCAGTTTCAGTTCTCAAGTGAGACATGTGTGGGTTTCCAAAGTAGGCAATCGAGAAATTTGATTCGATGAATTTCTATTCAATCTAAGATTCTAGCAATAGAGAATTTTATTTTTAACTAGGATCAGCCAAGAATGACTTCACGTATAATCTCGAAATTCTCGAAAACCCCGAAGACAAATGGGAATCGGTTAAGCAACTTCATGTTTCATATCCTTCTCACAAGAACCGAAAATTTTCAGATAAAATTCAACGTGTTTAAGTATATATATGTTTACTAAATTTTTTGCGTGATTAAACAAACCTCTAAACATACGGACCATCATATTTACGGGTATGTTATTACAATACGGATACGGATAATATAATTATAGTACATGTAATAGGACAATACTCATGGGATAAGATTGCCTTTGTCTTAGAATAATAAGAAATCTGCTGATTTTGTTTTGTATCCTTAACGTTTAAAAGGTACGGTTCATTTCATTTGAATAGGCGCAAGAGTTGTATAATGTACTCGTAGATTTGAATCGAGAACTTCATATATTATTGCATCCAGTGGGTGCTGTTAAAATAGAAAAGATACATAAAATATAAAAAGGAAAAATACTTTTTAATTTCAAACAGTGTTAACTGCCTTACTTTTCTAATTTTTTTATTTATTCCAATATAGATTACTATATTTTATTCAAATATTTTAGCCGAGTGGTTGGGTGGTCGGAATTTCAAGTCAAGAGACCCGAGTTCGATCCCCAAGTAGCAGGCTCGTACCAAAGGGTTTTTCAAAAACTTATGTATGAATCATATCGTTGGCTTGGACATAAAAACGGCGATGGGCTCACCACCTGTCACGTGGGTCGAAGGGACTTAATCGTCTAGACTAGACTTCTGTCTATCCCTGTAGGGAATTACGTGAAGACATTTATTATTTATTTATTTCTATTATTCCAACGAATAGTTTATTTATTTGCACTGTCTGCCTATGGCTTCTTCTGCGCATTATATTGTTATTACCATGCATATTTGAATTTGCCGGAAAAAACATTCCGAAATGTATAGAGAGACAGCAATTGTAATCATGAACCATGCCTTTTTCGTCAGGCACTATATCGGGTTTAAGTCTACTAAGTCACGATAGCCGAGTGGTTGGGTGGTCGGAATTTCGCGTCAATAGACCCCAGTTCGATCCCCATTTGGTATGCACGTTGCTCCAAGCTGATAACTCTATTAATATCTATCGTCTAGTGAACCGCGTGTTGCGAACCAACAAACGATTCAGATTTACACAGTGATTATATCTACCTACAGTTCAAAACGCTTAGAAATAAATGTGATTTGAACGAATTCATAACTATAAAATTTTGTATTTTTCAGTGTTTTCTTTTATGATAATATAACTATTTAACTCATATTTGATTAACTTGAAAGATATTTTTAACTAGTAGATATTTTTTATTAATAACTAGAAAGTCACGATATTCGAGTGGTTGGGTGGTCGGAATCTCGAGTCAAGAGACCCGAGTTCGATCCCCAGGTAACAGGCTCGTACCAATGGGTTTTTCAAAAACTTATGTACGAATATCGTTGGCTTGGACATAAAGACGGCGACGGGCTCACCACCTGTCACGTTGTCACGAAAATATCTTCGGTGGAAGGTGGGTCGAAGGGACTTAATTTTCTAGACTCGACCTCTGTCTACCCCTGTATTGGGAAGTGCGTGAAGATATTTTTTTACTATATCGGGTTTGATAACGCACTTGTTACCTTTTTGGTAGTTGGAGTCCAAGATGGTGGTAAAGGTCCATAATCAGCAGTGTTTCTTTTTTTGGAAAAAAATAATTAACATTCCAATACATCTAATCCCTAGCTCATGAAGTTAGAAGATCTGCATGTCAAAAGTCTCTTCCAAAGCAAAACAAAGCCTGTAATATAATTTTATAACAATTTACAAAAATATTTCATTTTATACCATTCAGATTCTCCTACATGTAGTAGGGTTTTTTGTTTCCTTGTAATTTATTTCGACACTCGAACATGATCAGGTGGGAACAGAGCCTCTTAAAATATTGTTGTCAACTGGAACGATATTTCAACGAGTAACGAAAGTGGCACAACCATTTTAAAAGAAGAATTCGCCAAGTTTTTTCCAGGAATGATTTATGCTTAATTATAATGTACCCGACATTTTTCCTTTTCATTTATACCAACATTGCGCAGTAATATATTAAAGGATATTTATTTTTAGAAGAACATTTTTGCAAATACGTTTTTAAAATATATCCTCGTATTGACTTGAACTCTAGCCTATTTCTTTATTTATTAAAGTATTACAGAAGCACAAAAATCTCCATGCCAATACTAGGGTAGACCCTCTGTCTGTCCCAGTATTGGAAATGGAAATAACGTGTAGGGATAATTGTCTGGAACCTTACACACTATGACATTTTACAATACAACGTGACTGGTGGTGAGCCTGCCTCTGTCTTTATGTTTTAGTCAAGATATAATTCGTACATAAGTTGTGAAAAACCCATTGGTACGAGCATACCACCTGGGGATCAAACTAGAATTACGATCACCCAATCACTCAGCTCACTTTAATATGAAATTATGTATTTCCGATTACATGTTGCAAAATAATTATTTTAAACCAGGTTAGGCATATAAAACCGTAACTGAGTTTTGGGCAAGGTAAGATTTTTCCAGTCCTTTCGTAATCGTTATATTGCAGGATTCAAAGCCTGCAATATAACGATAACGAAATAAACGAAATAATTACGAATAAAAAAAATAACGATTAATCCTACAAACTAGGATATCGGGCTTCTTAACAAACTTCAAAGAAAGAGGAGGTTTTCAATTGTTTTTTTTTTAATATTTCTTACCGCATATCTTCTTCATATGCGAACAGATTTCGAAAATTATTTGTTGTTTCAAAGGGTATATTTCCAATTTGCTCCGAATGTCAACCGTCAGGATCTGATGATGGAATCCCAAGAAAATCAAGGAATTTATTAACTTAAATAGAAAAAAATGTTTAAAATTTCACCTGACACGGCCGGGAACCCGCGACCTTTGTCGAACCGTGGCAAGTTCATCAAAATTTATATGCTTTAAAATCAATAAGAAAATTTGCATGGAATTTCCTTAAATTTTATAAGCATTTTGTGTAAATCTCCTTTGTTATAGAATTAAGTTATTTATGTCTAGAACTCATCATATAAAGATGCTAAGCTGATGATAGACACCATTGCACTACTTACCGTTGAGGAGTTAAGCATTAATATACGATTTTTAACAGATATTGTTATAATAATATAATAATAGACGAATTGAGCGCTTAACATTTTTCGCAGACTTATTATAATATGTTCGCATATATTCTAATAAGCAAGTCATCGGATTTACCTTAACCTCAAATTATTATCGTATTCACAACGTATTAAACTACGTAGTAATAGGAGAAAAACGTAAGTTCGACCTTACGTTTTTACGAAGATCGAACGAAGTTACTCTATATATACTTCATATCAGTTTTTTTTATGCAGCTCTTTGACATATTCGGACATGATACTCATCAAGTAATGTTAATCGTTGAACATTGGGCCACTTAGTAGAAATTGTTATTGTATTTGTATATAAGCGATAAGAAACCGGGCTCGGATCAAAATACTTTGACCCTTGTTCATTTCAAAGTTACTTTGATATTATTCCGGACTTTACGAGTCAGTTATAATCACCATTATTAATTTATGTACTTTCTGTTTTATAACGTTTTTAAGGTATTTATAAGATGGTAGTAAAATTTTGCCATGTGTTTGCGCCGTTAGAATATACCACTCCATTTCTTCTCTTGCGTACCGAAAAAGGCGACTAATGGCCATAAAAATAAAAGGCCTTAAGAATCGGAATGCGCAGATAGTTAAATGAAATATAGCCTTGTTCTGGCTTATTATTAACTAAATTTAGCAGACTGGTAGCAGCGGCGCCCACCGAACTTAGATTTTTTAATTGTTTTAAAATTACTTCGTGTAATAGAAATAAAAATCATCAAAGAGTAAAATGCATGTTATTTTTTTGCTTATAGAGTTCTGAAGAGAACCGATAAATGTTTTGGAATATTTATAAATTTATAAATTTATTTAAACAAGTCACGATAGCCGAGTGGTTGGGTGGTCGGAATTTCGAGTCAATAGACCCGAGTTCGATCCCCAGTTGGTAGGCTCGTACCAATGAGTTTTTCAAAAAACTTATGTACGAATATCGTTGGCTTGGACATAAAGGCGGCGATGGGCTCACCACCTGTCACGTTGTCCCGAAAATATCTTCGGTGAAAGGTGGGTCGAAGGGACTTAATTGTCTAGACTCGACCTCTGTCTACAGGGGTAGACAGAGGTCGAGTCTAGACAATTATTGGGAATTGCGTGAAGATATTTATTTATTTATTTATAAATTTATTTCCGATGCAATATATTATAAATGATAAAAATATTACTAAATTTTAACCTTTTAACCTTTTAATCTCTGAAAATAAAAAGTCTTGCTTAATGAAATAAATCGTGTTTAGTAAACAATTAAATAGTCCTTAAAGTAAGATATTAAAACTTCTAGTTGTTGCAAGATTATGTTTAAAAATCAAATTTTAAGAAAGGAAACCAAGATGGAACTTTTGCTTTTGTTTTTAATCTGTCATTTAAGGGGATATATAAAACATAAAGATAGTGTTGAATATTTATTATTCAACCTGTAATCATGTCGCTTACAACTGAAGAATGCACCAGAATCTTCACAATGCTGTCGGTGTGTTGCTGTCGACAGTACAAAGAATTCTCCGAAGTTACGAGGAAAATAACTCTAACCTACTTAGACCAGGAACAGGCAGAACTAGGTGTACCCCAGCACGAGAAGATCGATACTTGGTGAACACCATGCTTCGTAATCGCTTTCTCACAGGAACTGAAGTTAAAAATCAGTTTCGACACCTCGAGAGAAGTAACCCAAGGGCATGGACAGTAAGGCGATGACTGGCTGAAGCTTACTTGAAACCACTTAGACTGGAGAATGGTCCTAAACTGGAGCGCGGTGATCGTATCCCGATCATGGGACGAGCTAGAGAGATGCGTTAAACAACGAAACCTTCCTCCAATCACACTTCTTGAGCTCAAAATTGCTTGAGAGGTTCTCCCATTCCTCACAGAGGAATGGGGGAATGGGAGAATATTCACAAAATTTTAAATCTGAAAAATATATCAGTGGTAGAGCCACGCATCAGCTGTTGTTGTTGCATGAATGGGCCGGCTCGACCGGGGAAGTACCACGACCTCACAGATTACCGGCGTTAAGTAGAAGTCTAACAAACTTCTGCGTTTCGTCTGGTGAATGCAGGTAACCGGTGGGCCATACAAACCCCTCCCCCAAATCTGGGGCGGGGGCACTCTAATGGAGGCAACGCATCTGCTAAGCCTCTGGTATTACGGGTGTTCATGGGCGGCGGTAATCACTTACCATCATGTGAGCCACCTGCTCGTTTGCCTCCCTTTTCCATAAAAAAAAAATCTTGGTAGCATGCCAAACTGCGTAAAAGCAGTAATGGAAGCACGAGCAGGCAATACAAATAGTTAAAATTCAAGAAAATCACATTGTACAAAAATGTCATGTTTCCTACCTTTGTTTTAAGGCGATCAGCAGTTCTTTTTCTTCATGTAATTTTTATAAAATAAAATGTACTGACTTATACATTTTTTTACTTTCACTTACGGGGTATTATATTGTCTATTAAACACCGTTTATTTTACCCACCTAGCATTCTTAGTTTCCAAGATTTTTTTGTATGATTTGTTTAGGTGAATTCATTCATTGCTATTTATAAAGTGCAAACGCAAAACAAAATTCAAAAGCAAATTTTATGTTTTAACAGAATTAGTTCAGTAAAGTTAATAAATGTAAAAGCTCATTATAATTGAGCAAGATTTTTACAAACTAGACAGATGTACCGTGGCAGAGATCGCAGGTATATCCTGTACGTGTTAGTTGATTTTCTAAACTTCGTATTAATTTAAACAAAGTGTCCAGCATAGCTTGCATGCTTTAAATATATTGATATTATATATAAAATGCATAATAGACGTACACAAATGCACTCGACTTTAGTCGTTTACGATCGATCTTTGTGAATACGCACGCGACACGGTAAAGCTTTCTATAATCTAGCATCATAAGTCGTTATGGAAACCCTTATACTAACATCTTAGAAACTTATACTAACATCTTAACTTAACATCGAAGAAAAGTTTAAATGTCCTGTACAGTGATGCCTGAACAACATATATTATTTTTATTCACATTATTTATATTATATTTGTAAATAAGTATTTGAGCGAATGAATGAACTTCGAATGGCGAAGAAAATATACAGCGAAAGTTAACGTTAAAAGGAGTCGAGGTAGGCCGAGGTTAAATTTCGAAGAGGGAAGGGGGTCAAGAATACTCGGATATCTAGAGGTGTGCATTTGAAGAAAATTATGAATTTGAAAGAAGCAAAGACGCATGTCGTGTCACTTGGCGATCTGTTGTCACAAATAAACAAATCATTTTAGGTGATTGTTGAACTCATAAAATAATAATATTTATTCTGACAGGATGTCAAAATAAATATGAATAATTTTATATAATACATATCCTCTTGATATAAAAGAACCTTATCTTTCCCATAATAGAGTAAGTTCGCTGACTTATGTAATGTAAACATTCGTCGTTAATTAACTCCGGCTCTTCTTTAACACAGACAAGGGGAAAGCGGCATTAGATTAAATGGATTTTCAAAGAGCTAAAACAGGTATGAGTTATGGTTGGCTCAATCACGTTTATTTAATCGTAATACTTACTATATTTAAATTTTAAATTGTAAAGGCTTTAGAATTTGTTAGATTTAGTTTATTAATTAATTTCTATTCAATGTCAAATTTACAAACAATTAAATATTGTGTCTAAGAGTCGTCGTCTAGTAGTCGATACAGTACTTTATGTCAATCTCTGCACTATCTGGCTCTGTAAACCACATATTATTGTTGTTTCGTTGTAAGCTCGTATTAAATCGTAATAAATGAATCTGCATTATAGACCCTCACGTAAGCCTCACACAGACGGCCCTCAGGAAAAACAATCAGATCTTAAGATGACAGCAGCAGCAGTAAGGATCTGACCCGGATCTGGCACTTGTTTATTATTATGGCGAATCAAACAATTTCCAGTGACAATGTGTGCTTTACCTCAACAAGAAATTGTTTACAATAAGCGAAATTGTCGGTGGGGTCCATGAAGAAAACAATTTTCCTACATTTTCTTCTTTTGCTTAAGTTGCTTACTTTGGGATCGATGCAGTCTGTGTGCTGTTATTCCCATCTATATATCTATCTATCTATGACTTATTTTGAAACTTACTTATTATTTACATCATAGGCTTTGAACACTAAGATAGCGACTGGCTCATTGCTGTCACTTTGTCCTTAATAAACTCCCGTGAAATGTGAGTCGAAGAACTAAATGACTTTGTCTTTTGACCACCCCAGTATTGTAAAATATGTAAAATCGAAAACTATTATGACAGTAGAGCGAAAAAATTTTTATGAGAGAACGAGATAATTTTTATAAAATAAAATGTACTGACTTATACATTTTTACTTTCACTTACGGGGTATTATATTGTCTATTAAACACCGTTTATTTTACCCACCTAGCATTCTTAGTTTCCAAGATTTTTTTGTATGATTTGTTTAGGTGAATTCATTCATTGCTATTTATAAAGTGCAAACGCAAAACAAAATTCAAAAGCAAATTTTATGTTTTAACAGAATTAGTTCAGTAAAGTTAATAAATGTAAAAGCTCATTATAATTGAGCAAGATTTTTACAAACTAGACAGATGTACCGTGGCAGAGATCGCAGGTATATCCTGTACGTGTTAGTTGATTTTCTAAACTTCGTATTAATTTAAACAAAGTGTCCAGCATAGCTTGCATGCTTTAAATATATTGATATTATATATAAATGCATAATAGACGTACACAAATGCACTCGACTTTAGTCGTTTACGATCGATCTTTGTGAATACGCACGCGACACGGTAAAGCTTTCTATAATCTAGCATCATAAGTCGTTATGGAAACCCTTATACTAACATCTTAGAAACTTATACTAACATCTTAACTTAACATCGAAGAAAAGTTTAAATGTCCTGTACAGTGATGCCTGAACAACATATATTATTTTTATTCACATTATTTATATTATATTTGTAAATAAGTATTTGAGCGAATGAATGAACTTCGAATGGCGAAGAAAATATACAGCGAAAGTTAACGTTAAAAGGAGTCGAGGTAGGCCGAGGTTAAATTTCGAAGAGGGAAGGGGTCAAGAATACTGGATATCTAGAGGTGTGCATTTGAAGAAAATTATGAATTTGAAAGAAGCAAAGACGCATGTCGTGTCACTTGGCGATCTGTTGTCACAAATAAACAAATCATTTTAGGTGATTGTTGAACTCATAAAATAATAATATTTATTCTGACAGGATGTCAAAATAAATATGAATAATTTTATATAATACATATCCTCTTGATATAAAAGAACCTTATCTTTCCCATAATAGAGTAAGTTCGCTGACTTATGTAATGTAAACATTCGTCGTTAATTAACTCCGGCTCTTCTTTAACACAGACAAGGGAAAGCGGCATTAGATTAAATGGATTTTCAAAGAGCTAAAACAGGTATGAGTTATGGTTGGCTCAATCACGTTTATTTAATCGTAATACTTACTATATTTAAATTTTAAATTGTAAAGGCTTTAGAATTTGTTAGATTTAGTTTATTAATTAATTTCTATTCAATGTCAAATTTACAAACAATTTAAATATTGTGTCTAAGAGTCGTCGTCTAGTAGTCGATACAGTACTTTATGTCAATCTCTGCACTATCTGGCTCTGTAAACCACATATTATTGTTGTTTCGTTGTAAGCTCGTATTAAATCGTAATAAATGAATCTGCATTATAGACCCTCACGTAAGCCTCACACAGACGGCCCTCAGGAAAAACAATCAGATCTTAAGATGACAGCAGCAGCAGTAAGGATCTGACCCGGATCTGGCACTTGTTTATTATTATGGCGAATCAAACAATTTCCAGTGACAATGTGTGCTTTACCTCAACAAGAAATTGTTTACAATAAGCGAAATTGTCGGTGGGGTCCATGAAGAAAACAATTTTCCTACATTTTCTTCTTTTGCTTAAGTTGCTTACTTTGGGATCGATGCAGTCTGTGTGCTGTTATTCCCATCTATATATCTATCTATCTATGACTTATTTTGAAACTTACTTATTATTTACATCATAGGCTTGGACACTAAGATAGCGACTGGCTCATTGCTGTCACTTTGTCCTTAATAAACTCCCGTGAAATGTGAGTCGAAAGAACTAAATGACTTTGTCTTTTGACCACCCCAGTATTGTAAAATATGTAAAAATCGAAAACTATTATGACAGTAGAGCGAAAAAATTTTTATGAGAGAACGAGATAATTTTTATAAGCTTACGCGAATCCAAGTCGTAAGAACTAAAATCTAAAACATGCTCTGTAAATAATTCTAAACAAAGTTGATATTTTAATAACGCCATCAACGCTATAAATTATTACTTCCTTACTCCTTATAGGATATCCTCGAACATAAGAAAATTAAAACAATCTTTATAATACTACTAAAAAGTCGATATGACTACTAAAAAAAATTTAGTCTCAAATTACGTTCTATAAAAAATATTTCCTAAAATTGCTCGTTTATATACTCATACTCTTCTTTAGTTACTTTTGTTTTGCAATGTACTATTTTATTATAGGTATAAAAGCCACATATTATATATGTATGATATTAACTTGCACTTTAATGAAAAGCTCTGCAACTTTAGTAATTTACACGGGCAAACTGTACCAAACATGATTATAAATTTAAAAGAACAACTTTTAATTATACTGCATTGAGTTATACAATGCACCCATAATTAAATTTCACAGTAGAATGGAAAAAACCTAGCCAGCTGTACCTGCATTTACTGCGTCGATTTTTTGTATTAAAAAAAAAACCGCAAATATTCCCTACTATGTTTCACACCGAGAAATTAATATGCACCTCGAATATGAAATGGTTTCGTTACATCTGTCTGCGATGCGAAAGATAATTCTATTAAATACACATAAGTAACGAAAATTTTCTGAAACGTAACATTAATTCAAAAGAACACTTAATGTAGTCCGTTACCTTATTTCTATAGAGTGAAAATTCTTTTGAAAGGATAAAAGCCTTAAATATGTTTTGTTAATAAGCAGGCAAAAAGCCTACCGATCTACTTGAGGAAGAGTGATCATACCCGTCACGATAAGTTAGGGGCGGGAAAACTTTGCATTTATGGTTATTGTCTAGTAAGTCACGAAAAATTGTTAAATTTTCAAAAGAATTTGGTATTCTTTTGAAAATTTAACAATTTTTCGTTATTTAGGATTGTACAATATGGCAGATTCTTGTACAATATTACGGTGCTTTATGAAAATCATATTAAAATATTTTATATTTAGCGTTATATTAGCCATAGACACTAAAATATACTATTGTATATACATCTGAAACGAAGAGAATTTATTCTTTAGTCTATTAGAAATTCCTGTAAAGACGAATTAACAGATCTTTCTAGAGATAGGCAGATAAATTAATATTTTCTTTTTATCATCATTCATTGAGTAAATTTTCATTTTATTCTTCACTGTAATTGTATTAATATTTACAACTTTATTAACAACCGTAGTAGATACTTTCTCTAAGAGATATCGGGGTAGATATTGCACTATTACCAAATTCTGTTATTAAGCTATAGTATTTGTAGTTTCCGATTTACGTTTGCAACGTGTAATAATATGAAAAAGAGAACCAGTATCACAGTTTCACTATTTTGAGTGCCGAATTTTTCACACATTCTGATGTAAAGATATGTTCTTTCTGGAACCTGCTCGTTTGAAAAATATGTGTGTGTGTCTACATGAAGTTCATCAGAGTCCTCGAGAACCTATTTAGGTTTCAATCTTGTCAAATCAATTTTAAATTATATTGGAGACAAACTAAGCCAAAAATGGATATGTATGTATGAACCTCTTCGTTTGAAGTTATATGTGTCCATATGCTTTCCATTGAGTACACCGTGATCCAAGTCTTTCATAATTTATAATGAAGGATTCGTTCGTTTGGTTGGCTCGCTGGCATGACTGATACGACAAACTACTGTAAAGGATGAAATTACCTGCCTACATACTTAAAATAATCTGAGTTAAAACAAAGCATATAAACAACACATTATAATTTGTTACCAAAAAATTTCCCAATAAAAAATTTAAAAATATGCACAAAGTAAAACCTAGAATTTATTCTTTACAGGTTCAGCTATGAAACCAACTAATGACGATGGTGTCGAGCCACCGCACATAGTAGTCTTAGATGGAGGTTTCTCCACGCAACTCTCCTGTCACGTGGGACACGTCATCGATGGTGATCCACTGTGGAGTGCTCGCTTTGTTCATACGCATCCTAATGAGGTGGTGAATACTCACCTGGACTTCCTTAGAGGTACTTAAGAAATAATGTTAAAAAAAAAAAAAAAAGAAATAATGTTAAATACGTATATACCTATAAGGTATCCTAGAGCAAATTATTTGCAAATTTGTTAACACTAATTTAAAATTTGTTAAATTAATTGCAACTCTGTTATCCAGGATGTTTTAATTTCTTGTGGAAATGATTTACTGTTTAATCAATTAATTATAGGAATTCGTTGAGAAGCAACGAAATTTCGCAGAAAGCAACAAAGTTACTCATTATAATTAAATTTATCTGAGAGTTATCCTAAGGTGAATTAAATAAATAAATAAAATATATCTTTACGCAATTCCTAATACAGGGGTAGACAGACAGACAATTAAGTCCCTTCGACCCACCTTCCACCGAAGATATTTTCGGGACAACGTGACAGGTGGTGAGCCCGTCGCCGTCTTTATGTCCAAGCCAAAGATATAATTAGTACATAAGTTTAAAAATAAACCCATTGGTACGAGTCTGCCACCTGGGAATCGAACTCGTGTCTCTTGACTCGAAATTCCGACCAACCAACCACTCGGCTATCGTGACTTTCGTGACTAAGGTGAATTAATTTTTAGTTTGCAATTGTAACATTGAAAAATTTAATTCTGTTTAAATTACACACTGACTAGATATTGGTAGCAGCATGTCCGCTTATCAAGACTGCTGGTTTTAGGTTTGAATTTTTGTTCTATCATTATTACGACATTTTCAATACCTTCAAAGAGTAATCATCTCATAGTGTTGTACATACATTGCGGTGATCAATATGAATATGCTGAATTAAATTTCACAAATAGTTCCTAAGGCAACCTCACAATAATAACCTTCTAAATTAAGAACAGTCCTCAAACAGATCTAAGCCCACATAGATCCAAGTCCTTCCCAAAAGAAGAAAAAAAAATTGTTATAATATGTGATAATTCTTAATAACTGCCTATATGCCTACGAGTATATGCCATTTTGCGACCTGTAATAAGTTTAATGTGGTAATCTAGCGAATATTATCTGCATAACAGGTAGAATTCAATATGTAAAATGCAAAATAATTAATTATTGTTTACCTATTCAAAATTCACATATTATGATAAACACATTGAAAACATGTTTAATTAGCACGATTTTTTATAAGATTTTGTTAGAAGAAATTTGACAAAATCTTAGTAGCTATTTTAAAGTGTTTGGCGATCGGAAGAAATCATACCATTATTCGACGGTTGCCAACGTGCATTATACAGAGACATTATTATGACGTTAATTAGTCCGTGATAAGGCAAGTGGCAGGTAAACACCCAAATTAATTTGCTTTGTTATGTATTTCAAAGGCGCAATTGGAATGAACGTCTAGATATGTAGCAGTATGCATAGGATTGCTCTATATTCCACAGGATGACACCTAGAAGTACGCGTGCGAGTATTCGCGTGTTTTGACGAATTACACGTTAGGTCGCTTTTGCCCTGACATTTCCTTGCATCTGACAGAGAGAGTGCGACCTCGTCTCGTGTCATCGTCCTCTGAAAGCGCTTTTCTTCGCCACAAAACGGACCGTTTCTTTTCATAAGGAAAACTGAAAAGTGTCTGCAAGCAAATAACTCCCTAGAGGGAAAAGGCCTACTGACTTGCTTTGCCGGCTCCTTGATGGAAAATGATATGAATAAACATAAAAAATGACTCTTGTATTGTGGGAATATTTGCAATATACATATTTCGTATGGTTACACGTAATTAAATATTATAATTATAAAAATGTTATAACTGAAACCCAAGATAAAGCTGTCTTTATTATAAAGTATTTTTCAACAAACGACTCTTTAATTACCCTGTCTATCTGAGGAATACATTACCATTCGCAGGCTCTGCGCCGACCTTTGTTTATTATAATATTAATTTCAGAAACCCGCTTAGGTTACTTTCGCCGAACAGTCTTATTGAACTTCAGGAACTCTATTGCATTACCAAGTTTTAATAACATTAATTGTTTACGTCTCATAGCCGCATGCTGTTCTCATTTAATAACGAGTAGTACGAGAGAAGGCAAATTCAATATTTATGGAATTAGTTTGGCAATACAAATTTCTATTGCATAAGTAATAATAGTAGTTTATAGGAAAGGAAAGCAGGCGAAAACTTAAGTCTTAAAGTTATTATTTTAAGTAAATGTTTTGTTATGTTTAAAGATAATATTCATATAAAGTTTTTTAAAAGCTGTATTTATACTTGCAGCTGGAGCACATGTAATAATTACGAATACCTATCAGGCATCGATTGACGGTTTCGTGGAACATCTTGGTGTCACTCCGGAACAAGGTTACGAGCTTATTCTGCGTGCTGTTGAATTGGCCAAGCGCGCACGTACTCTCTATTTGGAAGAATATGAAGACTGTATACAGGATGGTATATAAACATTTTTCTTTGACGTTATAAAACATATTTTATTTACAATAAGTGATACTGCAATTAAATAAAAAATTTTCGTATGTTTTAAGTATAAAGTTTTTCTGTTATATCTTCACGCCTTTCCCATTACAGGGGTTGACAGAGGTCTAGATAATTAAGCCGTTTTAACCCATCTTCCACCAAAAAAAAAATATTTAAATGATGTTTAAAAACGAATTTAAAATGATCCGAAATAAGTCATTTTAACCAATAAAATCGATGTATTTATAAGTTTTATTAAAAAATCATGAAAATCCAATGCAAACTGAGTAGATTGTAACGTTAGACAATAATACAGTGATTATTTAATTTTTGTAGCACAAATGATGTCAACGATGCAGTTTTTACTACACTCATGCATATTGCTTCGATCATGCTGCAACGGATAATGGTGATTGCATTTTTAAAAAGTGGAGCGACATCGGCAAATAAGTAGATTGATATAATAAAAGAGTCACGAAACAGTTTTGATATAAAAAAACCTCGATATTTGGGTCACACACGAGCTCATTGTAAGAAACCTATATAGATCGTGTACTTGCGATTATCTAACGAAAATTAATAAAAATCAAACATTTTGAAAAGGTGGATGAACTATAAGGAGTAGAATATCTACAACAGTTACAAAATGAGCCTAACGTCTTCACAAAGAAACCAGAAACTGATGAGAGTTAAGATATACTATAGATAACGACTTCCAGCCGTCTGTTCCAGTCTGTCAGTCTGCTTTCAGTCAAAACTCTACGTGTGGATTTTATATGATAACGCCAAACCCTATACGTATTTGTATATAACTGTCGTCAAAAATATAAAACATAGGTTGCTAGGTGGTTACGCATCCACCATACGGTCCCGACCTTAAACATTTAGTTTGTAAAAATGAGGACTTCTCCAAATGGATGTCTCCAGTCCACGTAATTTTGATCATATATTTATCAAGATGTTTTTTGGCTTAGTCATCTCTGTAAAAAAAGAGATATAAATTCTTACTCCGACATCATACCAACATAATAGACAGAAAAAATATTAACGATTAATTAATAATTTATGCGCCATAAAATTTATAGAATGTTTGCATTTTACTAAAACAAAGCTTCAGCAAAGGTTTTACTTTCCACAAGGGACGGGTGGAAGTAGGCATTAATTATATTTTGCTAGGGTTTAAAGTATTTGTTCGAAAAGCGTTGAAACGTGGCATTAAGGAAACAAATGATTATAAGGACTTACAAGGTATTATGTTTGTGTTTAGATCACGTGCCGCTGGTTGTAGGATCAGTGGGCCCGTACGGCGCTCACCTTCACGACGGTTCTGAATATAACGGGAGCTACGCCGACACCACTACCGTGCAGGTATTTTATAATAAAAGCTTGTTAAGCACCATTTTAATTTTTAAGTCGACGAAAAGAAAAAGCAACATTAAAAAGAGACAAAATTAAAGTATTAACCAGTGAAAAGGACTTTCGAAAAAATATGTAGATTTTTCACTCCTCAGATATAAAGTACTTCTACATCTTCTTTTTATAACTGAACTGTGTGAATGTCATTTTATTATATTAGCAGTTGCCGAACTAAATTCCACCTCGTACATCTATAGCAGAATACAAAAATCTTAGCTGGAATATTTATACATAAATATATAAAACCGATTGGTTCAAGAGACCAGAAGAAGTTCGATCCCCAAGTGGCAGGCTTGTACCAATGGGTTTTACAAAAACTAATGTACGAATTATATCGTTGGCTTCGATATAAAGACGGCGACGGGCTCACCACCTGTCACGTTGTCCTGAAAATATATTCGTTGGAAGGTTAATAATTGTCTATACTTTTTTTTATAGAAAAGGGAGGCAAACGAGCAGGTGGCTCACGTGATGGTAAGTGATTACCGCCGCCCATGAACACCCGCAATACCAGAGGCTTAGCAGATGCGTTGCCTCCCTTAGATTGCCCCCTCCCCAGAATTGGGGGAGGGGGGTGTGTGGGCCACCGGTTACCTGCACTCACCAGACAAACGCAGAATTTTGTTAGACTTCTACTTCACGCCGGTATTCTGTGAAGTCGTGGTACTTCCCCGGTTAAGCCGGCCCATTCATGCAACAACAAGAGCTGATGCGTGGCTCTACCACTGTTAAAACTACTAGACCTCTGTCTACCCCTGTATAGGGAATTGCGTGAAGATATTTATTTATTTATTTTTATTCGATTGGTTCAAAAATGGGTTTTTGGTGATACTTTTTCCATCATAGATATACATGGCAGACCATAAAAGTTCACTGCAGAAGATAGGTCTCTCACGTAAATTATATTTTCATGCATTACCAGTGTTGGGCTAATAGAGGTCTCGAACATTGTGGATTTTTCAACCCATATTTCACCATAGTCTCTTTGGGACAAGGTGACAAGTAGGGAGCCACTCGCCGTCTTAGTGTTTTCCTTATGCCTGGAAAAATACCTAGCGTATATTGGCCCTTGCGGGAGGAAGAACAAGTACGAGTATATACGGTGTATCGCAATCGTCTCATGGTGATAGGGCCACGGGAACGGAAAAGCTTTAAAACTATTTGGACCCCACCCGCGGAGCAGCAGCTAACTGGCCTTTCTCGGTAAAGAACGTATCCTCTCCCATGTACCCGACATGTACCCGAATCATTGATTTATACCCGAAATTCTATCATGCAATACTGTTGTGGCTCTCAAAAGAAAACATTTGTAAATAATTATATTATATATTTGTAAATAATTTTGAAAAACATATATTTTATATTACCTCTAAAAGAATATAACCTTTATATAACCTCTAAAAGAATAAATAACAGTTAATCTTGATGTTTTTATTTAACCCTTTTTAAATTTAATGGCGTAAAGATAAATTAGAAGTCACAACTAAGGAGTATTATACAAAGTAAACTAATCAGATTCAGTTATTGCACACATAAGCTGATTAAATAAAATACTGTTGTCACTAATACTACCTAAAACTCTATATGTACTCATCCAGTATAGTGAGACGATCGACAGATCGATTTAATTAAACGTTTTCTCGACTGAAAGGTGTAAATTTAGAATGAGTGTTTTTATTACTGTCTATTACGCTGTCGAAATACTCAGAGTTCCCTTGGATTTTTATATCGCAATGCATACTTCTCATTACGTTATCATAATTGAATATGGTAAATAAAATAAGTAATGTAGTATAAATGATACATTGTTCACATTTCTTATGTATTTTTAAAATAAAACGTATGCAAAAAAACAAATCAATGAATGTTTCATGCAAGTAAAATTGTTTATGTATTGGTAAGAATATTATACTCGTAAATATTTCGTTATCCAGTTTATTAACGTCCTTAAACCGCGATGTGCGGGCAAAGTGCCAGTATTTAATTTTTCTCATTTATATTATCGCATCGAAAACAATTGAAGCAGTAAAAATTTGTATTTAACCCTTTCATTTTCAAAGGGCATGTGACACGTGTAATTATAAATACTGAACCCAGCTAGCCATAAACATATAGCTAAACAATCTAGTAAAGGTTAAAAGCGCAAGCTAAATCGTAAAGAGGGTCGTAAAGCTGCCGGCAAATTTAAATTTACATCGGCAATATGAAAAAAAAACCCTCTTTCCATTCATCGTTGTTTTATTTTCATCTGAACGAAGCCATCTGGAGTGGACAGTTAATTAATAGTACCTAGAACAAATGAATATCATAAACCATCACGAAATAAATAAAACGACTGCTTTAATAATGTATACCTATATTTGTATATATTTATTACACTTCGGCGACGGGCTCACCACCTGTCACGTTGTCCTGAAAATATCTTCGGTGGAAGGTGGGTCAAAGGGACTTAATTGTCTAAACTAGACCTCTGTTTACCCCTGTTTTGAGAATTGATAGAAGATATTTATTTATTTATTTTACACTTAAAATAATTAAAATGGAAGCAAAAACCTCTAGACATGTAATTTTTATTAACGAAAAATTCATGGTTCATCAGAGAGAAAAATGGCACCGCTCCTTTAGTTACGTTCGGCATTTTCCACGAATAATAATAAATGAAGCTGTATTGACATAGAGCTTTTATCCGTCCATGAATACTGATAAAATCTGGAAAATTTATTTTGAATTACTAAATCTTATACGTTGGACTTCTATTGTTCATTAACATATATTTAATGGATTAGATAGATATTATATGTATATATACATAACAAGCATAGTTGGATGACGAAGAAAATTATGAATTTGAAGGAAGCGAAAGAGATTTGTAAGAGTCGTTATACTTACGATCTGTGATTATCCCGATCAGGCTGTGTATCCCCGTCAGGGATTTTGCGTGAAGATATAATAATAATACGGAGGATGATCCAATAAGCTGGTAGCGACCATGGCTTCGATGGTAAAAGGTGGTTTGTGTCCGCAACTATTACCTTCTTAATCCTGATAACGCCAAACACATATGATAAATATGAATGTTTGTATCCGAGTCATTGTTGTTTGTATGAACATACACATACACATATGTAAATATATATGTAAATATGAATTTAATTTATGTAAGAATACTGTACCATTTGCTTGGACACTAAGACGACGATGGGCTCACGCTTGTCGGGTTGTCTTCAACGTTGACAAATAGGCTTCAGTGAATGGTGGTTCGAAAGGATTTAATAGGTTAGACCGTTATAGTGATTAGTGGTTGTGTGATTGGAATTCGATTCGAGAGACCCGAGTACGATGCACGCAGGTGATAGGCTCGTAACAATTCCTTCTAATAAGCTTATCTACGATTTATATGGATATTATCTACGGGTTGGACATAAAGAAAGTTTAAAGCTATCATGTTGTCCCAAAAAATTTCTTCAGTAGTAGTTGGGTCGTAAGGACTTCATTGCCTGGACCTCTGTCTAACCCAGTACAGGAAATAGTTTAAATATATTTTTTGCATGGGTGAATAAATCAATTTGATGTCGGTCATCTTACATCGTTACCTATACACACACACCTTTGTCGGTTAGGCGCCCTCACTATCAGACATTAGCGAACGAGATTTGTGAAACATCTGTTCTCTGTCTGTATGTCTCTTATTGTTGTGTCTTTATCTAAATACTTAATTTTTCCTTTAATTTTAAATTATTTATTTTTCCCTAGCTACATGAAATTAGAATAGGTGGATCGAATAACTATTTTTTCCTAGAATGTTCGTTATATCTTGTCGATGCTCAGAAATACATTTTTTGTGTTAAATGTATTTCTGTAAAAGCTCTAAGTAAGCCACAAAAAACTTATTATAATTGGAACAGTAAAAGACGGAGTGAGGACCTGTGGAATTTTACAGGAATCTTATTAATACACGAATAGCCGAAGTCACGATAGCCGAGTGGTTGGGTGGTCGGAATTTCAAGTCGAGAGACCCGAGTTCGATCCCTAGTTGGCAAGCTCGTACCAAAGGGTTTTTCAAAAACTTATGTACGAATTAAATCGTTGGCTTGGACATAAATACGGCGACGGGCTCACCACCTGTCACGTTGTCCCGAAAATATCTTCGGTGGAAGGTGGGTCGAAGGGACTTAATTGTCTAGACTAGACCTCTGTCTACCCCTGTAATGGGAATTGCGTGAAGATATTTATTTATTTATTATTTTATTTGATTAATACACATAACTTAGGACCTGTCTTTGCGGTAAACTTTGGGAACCGTTCAGACGTGGACATAGGTTGGGAAAAAGAAGAATATCCGTCGGGTTTTCCCTCCCTAGAGTTTCCCTCCCGGCGTAGTGCTCTGTCGATAGTTGCGCTAGTTAATAATAGTTGCGCTAGTTAAAAATAAAAAATAGCTGCATGCGCCCAATCTGAGCAGATAATTAAGAGTTATGTTTAATACTTAATTCGTTTTTATGATGATTATAGACTATGCGAGACTGGCATCGGCCTCGGATTCAAGCTTTGGTTGAAGCTGGTGTAGATTTGCTTGCCTTGGAGACCATACCATGCCAAGAAGAAGCTGAAATGTTGTGCGACTTGTTACGTGAATTTCCGAACATAAAAGCATGGCTTGCTTTTAGTTGTAAGGTTTGTGCAACAATGTTACAACCACATTTGCAAATATACATATTTGTTTTAAATATATCTAGTAAACACGCTACATATGAAATATTTTGCCAATATTGTAGAATATTTGTATTCATAGTATTCAAATTGTTAGATAATATTCATTTGATAAATATTTTGTATGCCTACCCGAGGCCAGTTATTTGTACTGATTTCGAAAACCAGCCGATATGAAATAAATACTTGTAATCATATTTCCTTCAGGATAATCAAAGCATAGCGCACGGTGAGAGTTTCCAAAAGGTAGCAAAAAAATGTTGGGAGGCGAATCCAGATCAATTAGTAGCGGTGGGAGTTAACTGCTGCGCGCCATCCTACGTATCCACTCTGTTGAAAGGGATCAACGACGACCGGCCTCACTCCCCCCTTCCGTTGATTGTTTATCCGAACTCAGGCGAGAAATACAATCCACAAATAGGGTAAGTTTTACGTTACTAACCTTTGATACTTTCATATAAAACACTAATATTATTTTTACTTCACAATATTGATGATTTATAAAGGTAGTGTAGGCATGATAATCTATGTAAGTATAACACTAAATAAAATAATTAATGGCACTAGCTACCGACAGATGATACGATAATCAATAATCGTTGTAAATACTGACACAAAATATATAAGAGCCTCATCTATTGACCTCAAGAAAATGTGGCAAAGGACCAATAAAAAAAAAACAAACATCAAATAAATACTACAAATCACTACTAATCACGTGTTTCAATTATTTTATAGGTGGATTGATCGTGACAAGTGTGAACCGGTAGAGATGTTTATTCAAGAATGGTTAGATCTTGGAGTGCGATACGTGGGTGGATGTTGTCGGACATATGCGACGGATGTCTCACGAATCCGCAACCAGGTCAATTGTTGGCGCGACCGGTGGCGTTTCCAAGCCAAATATCAAGCTAATATTAATAATAATATCGTCTAAAATTATTTGTAACGTTCTTAAAATTTAATGAAATCGCTAATAATATTTTATTCCTAAATTTAATAATATTCAGTTTAGACAAAAATCATATTTTTTTCTATGTTTTTTTTGGAAAATTGTTGTGTTGTATATAATAAAAATTATAATATACATAAAAAAGTTGTGTTTAATTTTTTATTTTTATCCTGAATGGAATACGATTGTATACTTTGGGAGCGCTTTTAGCCGGGATGAAATATATGATGTAGATGTGGACAGGCGTGTCACTGCCGGTAGCTCCGAAAGGGGGAGTACTCGGATACCTAGACATGAATTTATGAAGAAAATGATGATCTGAAAGAAGCGAAAGAGGTATATAAGGATCGTGACACTTCGTGATCTCTGCCTCTCTTTGCCTATCCCGTCAGGGACTGTATGTATGTATATATATATATATATATATATATATATATATATATATATATATATATATATATATATATATATATATATATATATATATATATATATATATATATATATATATATATATATATATATATACATATATATATATATATATATATATATATATATATATATATATATATATATATATATATATATATATATATATATATATATATATATATATATATATATATTTAAAATATTTAGGAGCTTGTAACACTAAATACATTACTATAGAAATAGTGTCAAATAATACGTACATGCTTCGGTGACTTACACATTATTATATTTCAACTTACTGTCAATAACATTAAGAGGACAGAAAATATTTGAAGAAAACTTTATAAGATGTTTACAAAGGGACCTATAGAAGCTATACGACTAGTAACTTGGTTTGTTGACACAAGACGAAGGTCGACACTCGGAAGCTGGTAAAATGTTCGTTTTCCTCAAGATTTTGCTAAAAAAAACTAGTGTTATGAAAAGATACGCAATAGTTTTATGGATGAAATGAATATATTGCAACTTCAGTAAAATTGTCAATTTACCACTTTAAGGGTTGATCACTTTTGTGTTTTTCACAAAAAAATTATATGCGTACTTGTAAGAACGCTGTTAAGTACAGTAACAGCAAGTACCTTGCGACTAATGGGAGACTTAATTTCTTGTATTAATATCGTATAATACTCTAATTCACACTTGATAAAATTTATGTAAAATGAATACATTTGATGTATATAAGTTCAATTTTATATTAACTTTTTTGTAACCTAAATCTAATGATGATACATTTTTATATAACATAATAAATATACAGTTTATTGAGCCTAAACATTTTGACATGAAAAAATACTCAAATATAGATAAGTGAAGAAAATATGAAACAGAGTTCTGATCAATACTTGAACTACACGCTTGAGCTACGCTGACTATCACTGAAGCTCTCAACGATATCTGTCTAACAATTAATCTCTCGATGACAATAAAAATAAATTTAAAGATTTATTGTGATTTGTTATTATCTATTTACCTGAGGATCAAATAATTATTGGTATTTATTTAATCTGAATATTATTCAATAACTAGCCACGTTATCGATAAAAAAGTACCAGTGATAATTTCATTACACCTATACTTTAAAATTACCGTGAAATTTAATAACAAAATTGCTTAATTATTCAAACATCAATTTTCTCGCGCAACATTCATACGGACATTGACCCTATGGCTGTCTAAAGTCTAATCTAGACCAGGGTTTTCTAAACTACATAACGCGAAACACCTACCTCAGAAATTATTAGGAATCCAAAACATGTAATTATTTATTTCTATTTTGACATTCATTTATTATTTATTAACATAACATTAATTTAAAATTAAGAATTTAAATGCAGTGCTTATAGCACCATCAGAGGCAGAACTGCAGGCATTAGTCACGTGTATGAAAGAAGAATGTGAAATTAATGGTCTCCGTTTGAATGCTAATAAAACTAAGGTTCTGGTATTTGAAAGGGACGAAGAAAGAACGAAGTGCGAAATTTGGGTAAATCAGGAATGTCTAGAACAGGTGAATGAAATTGTATACTTGGGGAGTGTGTTTAGCCGGGATGGAAGATGTGATTTAGATGTGGACAGGCGTGTCCCTGCCGGGAACAAAGTCAATGGTGCCCTGACTGCGTTAATCAAAAGGCAAGGCGTTGTGAAAAGTGCACGCCTTGCAATACATAACACAGTGTTGGTACCGACTTTGTTATATGGCAGCGAAACCTGAGTATGCCAGAAGAAGCATAAAAGCAGGTTGAATGCAGTGGAGATGCGATCTCTTCGTAAAATGTGCGGCCTTACCATGGCCGACCGAAAGCGAAACGAAGAGATTCGCAATATGGCAGGTTTGAAAGATGACCTTGTCTCAAAAATGGATAAGGGCGTGCTTCGATGGTTTGGGCACGTTGAGCGAATGAGTGAAGACCGAATGGTGAAGAAAATATATAGCGCGAAAGTTAATATTAAAAGGTGTCGAGGTAGACCGAGAATAACTTTCGAAGACCATGTGAGCAAATTGCTCGAAGAGAGGAGGGTCAAGAGTACTCGGATACCTAGACGTGCATGTATGAAGAAGATGATGAATCTGAAGATCGTGACACTTGGCGATCTGTTCTCTCTGGCTACCCCGTCAGGGATAGTGCGTGAAGATAAAAAAATAAATAAATAAAAAAAAGAATTTAAAATTAAGTTTCAAATTCTTTTTTGTATTAAACCTGCAGAATAGTTAATTGAATTAATGAAAACTTAATATAATAAAAAGTTATTTGAATTAATGCAAAACCTAATAATAATGTAAAATAGCCTGCCAAGTATGGGTCAGCCAACCAGTGTTACAATATTGTCGAGTCATATTTGCCAGATAAAGCCCTACGGATACTGTTACGATGTTACGCTTGTTGTTGTGTGTGTTCTTGATAGACCAATCATCTGTTGCAACAGAGTAGCAGGACAACACCATCTGTATCCTAAAGTCATTATCACATTGAACTCACAAGGCGTTGTAAGCCCTAAGTTGCTCACACTCAGAAATAAATATCTTTTAATTTTTTAAAGAATCAATTTTATTGCTGTGTTGAAACTTTTGTTCCATTAACATGTATAAGGTTGTAGTACTACATTACAGAAAAGATTGGAAACCTTTGCGCTAGACTAGAATTTCACATTCAAATTTAATTTTTAAAACAGCTTTCATAACTTGTATTCATAGGTCTTTCATTACAGAGATAACATTTTCCCTAAGCAAGCTCTAATAATGATATAGAGCTCAGTGAACTAGGAGAGATTGTTTTTATCTCGTTAGCAGAGTTTTGTGACCCTTGCCCTTTGATGCATCTATATAATGTTATTTATACCCAATAATGTATTACAACTTTGGCTCGCTTCGATGAACAGAGTTACACTGCCTGTTAGTTTTCTCTAGAAAATTATTTTAAAATTACTATAGTAAAATAGCTTTCTTTTTGCTATGGATGTAATATCCGTAGTTCCTAATAAGGTTCTCTACTCTGTAACTTCAATTACATTACAAAATGGAACTTTAATGTTGTAACCACGTGTCACACTTATTATTTGACACTCAATGAATTGCTTGCTACTCAATTCAATATTTAAAATTAGGCAATTTAATATTAGGCTAACTAATAAGAAACTAACCGGACCTAAATTTTTTCATCGTATGTTAATGGTAGAATATTCCACTCTATCGGTTGTTTATTTTCGAGATTTCTCTATGGAAGAGGTGCAACGTACATACTAAGTATCTACTTACGTATATGACATAAAAGAACTAACAAAATTCCTCTTATAATGGGTTCTAAAATGAAATTGTTAAGTGTTTACTTAAATAATATAAAACTACAATGTTGCAGCATGTTATATTTATTGTATAGTGAAAATAAATAAAATGTAAAGCGGCAAATTCTTTTGTGTAACCTGCGTTAAACAAATGGAGACGCCGCCATTCTGTAGACAGAACATCAGTCAATTTCAAGTACGTAGCCCTAAGAGTAATGGAACGAGCTGTGTTTTGAATAAATACTTGATTTCGTATAATGATAATAAAAAAAAATATCTTCACGCAATTCACAATACACAGGAAAGACAGAGGTCTAGAAAATTAAGTCCTTTCGACCCACCATCCACCAAAGACATTTTTAGGACAAAGAGATAAAATCGTACATAGATATAAATCGTACATAATTTTTTTTTCAAATACGATCGAACTCGGGTTGCTTGATTCGAATTCTGATCACCTAATCAATCATATATCATGATTTAAAAACCATTAATGTTGAAAGTTTTGTCAGACTTTATTTTTTATTACTAGTTTATTAGTTTATACAAAACTAGCACCACAAAAATTACTATACAAAATACACGATAATGGTAAAGGAGTATTACGTATTCGTTATTATGAAACTGAGCTTTTTGATATTTCCTGTGAATCCTTTTCAATACTTTATGTATTAGTGTAATCCATGTTCGTTATCCACATAGATAGTTTTGTCCCTCTTATACCTTATTTATGCTTGAGTAAAATAAACTAAAAAGGTATAGAAATACGTTTTATTAATTGGGGATACCTTTCTTGATTGATACCTTTTAAAACAAAAAAAAGCAACTTCATCATCTATTGTTACCAATCGATTTTATAGGTAATGTAATAGTAATAGACGAAATGAATATACCGTTTAATATACCGTATTTCCCGTTTGGTATTAGTGTAACAGTAAACCATCTCGAAAAATACCAGGCCAAAATTCAGCAGACTGGCGACGAGGAGCAAGTCTAAGGTGCTAAGTGTGCAAGGCGATCGTCAATTCGTTCGCCCAACGTGGCGATTATGGCACAACCTCTGTGAATTTATTTGTTTTCTAGAATTATATATTTCTAGAAGTAAAAATAATGTACTTCTAATTAGTACTATGAATTATTTATTAATA
Organism: Sericinus montela; assembly: GCA_029286605.1. NCBI lineage: Eukaryota > Metazoa > Arthropoda > Insecta > Lepidoptera > Papilionidae > Sericinus > Sericinus montela. The sequence goes on along the minus strand of JAGSMR010000012.1, from coordinate 11,374,426 downwards.
AAACCCAATGCTCAAAAATTTAACAATCGTTACAATCACTTCAAATGTAAAAAGCGTAATTGCATTTAAAATTAGAAAAAAATATTTATGAAGCATGCAAATTATGTTATGTGTTTAATTTTTATTATTATTTTTATTTAATTTAACTGACAGAGATCGCGAATCGAATCCCGTTCGTATCCGGTGATATTTAAAAAAATCTCTTTAATTAACAAAAAATAATTATATAAAGACGTTAATTATACGTGTCATGAAATTACACAAGAATTAATTTAAAAAATATAAGGTTTATAACCTCCGTCACACAAAAAAAATATCTTAATAATTATAATATGAGCTTATTTATATCCTGTCAAGCATCTATAAAGAATGGATTTAAATTAACTGGGAGCTCTATTACAGTTTTAGGAATTTTATTACATACTGTCACCATAAAGCAATTTTGGCTGACTTTGTTCTACAACGTGGTATTTATTATAGCTTTGACAAGTCTTTGTATTTCATCCCAGAATTTGTTGTCTTAATATTTATAATTAATAAAATAAAATAAATATCTTCACGCAATTCCCAATAATATTTGATAAAAAAATGGATAGATGCAATTTCTATTACAAAATAGCCCATGATAATTACAATGATGATGAAGAATAATATGAATGGCCCAAGTCAGGTTTAGGAATTAATAAACAATAATATGTGTATGTTTTAAAATGAAAACACAATATAATGGGTCCAGTTGGCACTTGATAAATATTAATATATAGTTGCGTGGTATCTTCCGTACGTAAGAGGCCGCGGTGAACGTGGACGCAGAACTTATATATCTTATTGCTAGGCATACCATCAAATGTTCTTTAGTGGTTGGCATCTTATTGAATTACGATTAGTCGGCTGCTATGCGACTTCCTAGTCGCGTCTAAGTCATACTCTCTTGAGTATGACTGGGCATTCCTATTGTTACGAACGTATTGAAAACTTTGCAATTAAAGTTGATTTGAGTCCTTTGATGCTTTTGGATATTCACTGTAATGCGCCTTTGACGTATGTGACGTATTCATCTGTGTAGTCTTGTGACGATAGTGTGGATGGTTGGTAAGCTTAAAATCAGTGCATCTTGTGGTTCCAGTCGATGGAGTTTTGAGGTGTAGATATTTGCTGTAGATGTGAGACTGTCGCCTGACCTGGTTTTATTTCACAAGATTAATAAAAATATCAGTAAATTTCCCACCGCTTGTATATATGAAGGCACCAGCACAGGCTTGTATATATGGGTGAGATGACCTCGATCGAAATGTACTATAATCAATGTCAGTTACTCTGATCCTATCTGAGGGCAAAATTATATACTACCCTGATTGCTTATTATTATTGCAACTATAGCTACATCGACTTTGCGGCATTCTTTCATGCCGATGGGAGCTGGTGAGAGGAGACTTTCTAGGCTGCGACTGAAAGCCGCACAACGTGGGAACCATACTCTTACGGTGAGCAATAGACTCACAGCGTGCTCTGCTGCAGAATTGCTATGCTAATCATGGGATTGGTGGTGATGACAAAACAACACTAACATTATGTCTGTTGCCATGGCGATCTGGCAAGTTGTTGACGCTTACGGAGGGCTTATTGAAAGACCAGTCTGCTCGATTTTATTCACTTAAGCTGTCTTCGACTTGTACTGCTTTGACATTGGCATGCGGTACTTCGTTCCATACTTCGTTGTGAACACACACACTATCCATGTAAGGGTCATAGCCCTCTTTATGCTGGAACACCATTATTGTAATGGACTAAGATAATTTTCTATAACTTTACGTCCCTCTTCTGGAGGGAGCGCGAGGTTGACGCACTGCTCATGAAGATGAAGAGAGACCTTGTTATCAATTGGATGTCATGAGATTTGCAGCCACATATTTTAGAAAGATGTGAGCAAGCGAAGATTTTGGATCTAGCAAGATGTAAACATGATGTTAACCCTTTTCAAGCGAAAAGGGGTACTCAACAAATATTACTTATTTTCTGGCAATCATTCTGTTCTGTTTTCATTGCTTTTTTATGCAGAAATTCATAGATACGGTTTTCGGTATCTACGAATTTGTGCATAAAAAAGCAATGAATCAGATCATATAAAATAAGCTTGAACTAACTTCCTATAGTTTTAGAGTGTATCTTGCTTTGTTAGTCGCAGTGTTCGATGATTTATTTGATTTATTTTAAGTTTAATATAAAAATATAAAATGTAAATTAATGATACATTATATATACATCTAAGTGGAATCGTTCTTTGAGATTAGGGGAGGGGGTATTTCGGGTCATGCAGTACATGGTATAGAAGGGAGAGTACATGAGCATTCCGACACAAACGGACTGGGAGCTACCTGAGTTGATTTCGAAACATGGTCATATTTGCGTAAGCGAAATATGAAACTATTGGACAGGTTTTGAAGTAACTCAAGCTTATTTAATTGCTCTATAGTGATGTCATTGTAACAGACATCAGCGTAATAAAATGGGCAACAGGATGGATTGTGCTAGAGTAATTTTGGTAGAGATTGGAAGAAAATGTAGAAGTCTTTTAATAGTTCTAAACGCTGCAAACATCCCTTTGCTCACTTTTTCAAGTACTCATCCATTAAAGTATATAATTACTATAGGGTATTGTAATATTCTCCAAACAAACAGAAGTATGTAATGATGTATGTATGTTAAATAAATTCATTGAAACATATACAACTAAAGACAAGTTGAAGGCTTTTTTTTACCCTTAGTCGCCTCTTACAATACCCACGGGAAGAAAAGTACATTCTTACGCGAATACCACACGGACATTGACAGGTAAAAGTTAGTTATTTATATTTTATAAGTGTGTATAGTGCATTCATATGTTTAAATACTCTCATTGCACCGATTAAATGCTTCGAGTAGATAATATTTTTTAAAACGAAAATAAAAACGAATTAAAATTCATTTCAAATACTTGTTCCCTTTTTTCCTTTGTCTTGACGCAAGCTCATAGAAATCTCAAATGTTCAGTTTTCTTCCAAGATTTTAATAAGTCCGTGCCTTTACATTGTGCTGTCTTGGCTAATATGTCATTTAAAAGCTTTATGTTACAATTATTTTCATCACTGTACTAAAACCCTATTAAAAATTGGTCAATTTTAAAGTTATCGGTCTAATTATTTTTAATTTGAAAACTTTCTTGTAAACTGTCTTGTAAATGACAATTGCATTAGGATTAAATATTTTTTTGCTTAAAAAGAACTGAAAAAACATGATGTCTTTGTAAACATTATGTTTTTTTTAGTCACGATAGCCGAGTTGTTGGGTGGTCGGAATTTCGAGTCGAGAGACCCGAGTTCGATCCCCAGGTGGCAGTACCAATGAGTTTTTCAAAAACTTATGTACGAATTTCATCGTTGGCTTGGACATAAAGGCGGCGACGGGCTCACCTCCTGTCACGTTGTCCCGAAAATATCTTCGGTGGAAGGTGGGTCAAAGGGACTTAATTGTCTAGACTTGACCTCTGTCTACCCCTGTATTGGGAATTGCGTGAAGATATTTTATATTTTTATTTTTATGTTTTTTTTAAAGATTCTCGGATAAGAGGGAATTCACCTCACGACGTCACGCTTTTCAGTTCCCGTGAAAAGAATCACTGCCATGGCAAAAAAGTTTATCTTCAATAATCATTAATAAAAGAACATAATTTATGAAGACGCACTCAAAACCCGAGTTCAATCCTCAAGTGGTAGACACGTACCAATGACGTTTTTAAAATTTCTGTGCGATTTATATCGTTGGCTTGGTCATAAAGACGGCGAAAAAATGTTATATAATTTACTATCGGCACTTCAGTCAGCCTCAGTATTAAGAATGAATATTAAGAATTTAATTTAAAGACCACATTTTATTACTAAAAACTAATTAACAACTCTTGGGACCTGGGCATTGCTGCTTAAACACGGCAGCACCTACATCGACGCGGATATTAAACGAACAAAGCAACTTATGCTTCAACGCGTGGCTGTTGGCTTTGTTGAGCCCGCCTGGTATTCATATTAAAATAAGTAATTGCAGTATTATCTTCGTTTGACCACAATTTCTTCGTAAATTATTTGCATGCTGAACAGAAACAAAGGAGTCCCTGCTTCTAACGCCATATAAAAAAAAATTACTTTGAAACTGTTAAATGAAGTCACTAAATCAATCATAATGGTTTAATCCTCTTTGGTCCCACTAAAGATGATGTTTTTACCCTCTTCCTCTCCCACCAAAGAGGTCTGGCGAGAGAGGAAGAAGAGCCACTATGTCCCAATGTCAAACTGCCTTGGGCGGCATGCGGCTAAGGCTTTTTTTTTATTTCGTGGAGGAGGATTATGCTTTATACACGCTCGTTTCCTGACCGACTAAAAACCATCTACGGAATGCTGTTGACCCGGAGGTCTTTACTGCTTCATCTGTAGAGACCTGCGAGAGCGAAGGCCCGCAGGACGCGGCGAAAGCGGAAAACTGTGGGGTTTTAGTCGTTGGGAGCCCAACATAACCCGTCGTTGCCCTCGCGGGGGTGGGTATACGTTAGGTTTTTCGCTGTAATATTAGATTTTGCGCTGCTATTAGATTTTGTGAAGTGATTTTTTAATTTATGGAAGTGGGGTGAAAACGAGCTCTAATACGTAATTACTTCAAGAATATTTATTTCTACATTAATCAGAAGCTATGTTATTTACTAACGATGATATTATGAAAAAGTTATTACAACAATAAACATGTCAGAATTTATCTCTTTATTTGTTTTATCTTCAATGTTTCTCTTATAACTTTCTTAAGTTATGGTTTATTATATCCGCAATACAATAAAGCGCTCTTTTTTATGTTAACATATATGATATCGATGCAAAAAATTTACTTATCTAATATTATAAATAGAGATGATGTTTACAAAGAATGACGCAAAATTCCTCATGCAAAATAAATATACGGCATATGCAGTCCGAAGTACAGTTACCATCTTCGCTTCGACAGATGCTTCCACCACATAGACACTGCACTGAAAGCCAGGAATAAAATGAAGAGGATTTAAATGGAGAGAAGGATTTAAATGATAAAACGTTTCGTTTCTCTCGTATTGTACAGTGAACAAATTATGCTCGACCACGGACTAGTTAAGATATTTGCAATAGATATTTCATATATATTTCAGGTATGAAAATTTGCAAATTTCATAGAGAAATTTACGTCAAACCCCGTGATAAATTTGAACTTAAATTTAATTTCAGGTTTATGATTTGACAATAAAAAAGATGTTAAAAATATCGTTGAGGGTGGGTCGAAAGGATTTAATTGTCTAGACCTATACCCGTGTAAACGGAATAGCGTGAAAATATAGTTTATTAATTTATTTATCAAAATACTTGATAGTTTTGACCTTCATAGTTTTTATTGGGAAGGGTGTGAAGATATGTTATTTTAGGTAAAGCCCATTGATTGCTAGTATTACCAACAGTATTAAAGATAGTTTTACAAACTAGAATTATTGTTCATTTGTCTATTATTCACGATAAATATATATAAGTCTCGATAGCCGAGTGTTTGAGTGGTGGGAATTTCGAGTCGAGAGACCAGAGTTTGATCCCCAGGTGGCTCGTACCAATGGGTTTTTCAAAAAAACTTATGTACTAATTATATTGTTGGCTTGGACATAAAGACGGCGACGGGCTCACCACCTGTCACGTTGTCCCGAAAAATATCTTCGGTGGAGGTGGGTCGAAGGGACTTAATTGTCTAGACTAGATCTCTGTCTACCCTGTATTGGAAATGGCGTGAAGATATTTTTTTTCTGTTATTATTTTCCATGTAGGACAAGTCCACTCGATCAGAAATCACACCCGAAAGTGAGCCAGCATACCCGTAGTTCTTTTCTCATAATGGACATGAAGCCATCTACATGCGCCTCCCTACGCACTGCAGAGCCACGGTTACCCCAGGGGCACCCTGAGTGCATTATTATAATGCACGCGTAGATCGTTTTATCCTCTGAAAATTTTTAAATACCATAGGCTGCAAGTAATTCAGGATTGACAGTATGCTATGAAAAGTGTTAACTGGCCCAGTACATCGCGCAAACCTGCGAGCATGTTGCAGCGGACAGCCAGCGATCTACGTTCTTTATCGATGTCCACTTTGTTCTTTAGGTTATCAGCGACCCCATTTATTTGACCCTCTGTTAAAAGACGACTCGCAGAGTGAGATATCGCGTAACTGTGTGCACTTTGAAGTAACTTACTTAAAATGCATCCACTGACTCTTTGAAGTGTTTTAGTCTTTGAAGTGTAGGGTATGAGTCTCCACACACAACTCGCATATTAAATTTCGGAGGGCACTAATAGATGATCTCAGTAAATCCATATCTAATCACTCCGCCTATTTGACAATTATGTTGCTAAGCTTAACCATTCTTAACATTAATTTTTTCTAAACAAATTGAAAAGCCTAAGAGTATTCTCCCAAGTTCAAACATATCAGAGTAACACTCAGCCCACCTAACTTTGTGTAATGGATATGAATATCTGGACTCCAGTTATGAATGTTTATATATATGTGAATATTTTCAATAGACAGTGACGGGCTCACCTAAAACCTTGTCCCAAAAATACTTCGATGAAAGGTGCGTCGAAAGGACTTATTTAAGAAGAAAATAATAATAAGAGATAGAAATGAGCTATGATGATCAAGCCTCCTGCCGGAGGATGGATATAAAAAAACATTGACGGATTTCATGTGTGTAAATGAGAATTAAGGTATCCTTACGATGACTTCCTTCATCCTGAATACAAATTTATCATTTTTTCTTTGGTAATTGTAATGCGCGGCTCAAACGTAGATCGAACAAAAGTCAAAAACCAATTTCCAGGTCACACACTCTTAAAGTTCCATTAATAGAAAGACTTTTTATAAATGGTCCACGTAATGATCCGAACCTATTTGTGGGAGCAGGGTGAAAAAAGAAAAGCCGAATAAGTAACACTCAAGTAAAGGTACCAAAGTGGATAGTCGGAATAAGAAAATTGGCAGGTTTGTGCTTTTTCGCTACGTCTACATTGTCGCGATAACGTGAAGCATCGTGTTGTAGCGACAGGTTGTACATGAAATTCATTTTATGGAGCAGAAAGCCCGAATACACTTATCGTGGCTGTCGGTGAATTATTACATATCAAAGGGTTTTATCGCGGTAAAGGTCGCGTGGTAAAGCAGCGGTGAGCATGTATTTGAATGTTGGAATATACGTTAGTAAAATATAGACAAAAAAATTGCAATTCGTACAAATTGTATTATTATTTTAGAGACCGATAAAGACCTTGCGATTAAAATTAAAACAATTAAAATATTATTTTTAATTGCGATTGTTGTCACTTGTGAAGTTGCATTGCATTAAAATTCATTGTTGAGCACCTGTGCACAATTCACTTTATTTACATACATACGTACATACATTCATATCGGCCTGTTAAAGTCCACTAGGCCTCACCCATAGGGTGGATTTGCCATAATCGCCACGCTTGGCGAGCGGATTGGTGATCGCAGTACCAGATCACTCGCAGCTGCCCATCTTCGGTCTGATAATTTTGGTCTATTTTTAGAGGTGGTTATCCCGCCATCTATCGATTGCCATAATGATATTTAAGGCTGTTTCCCTTAGTCGCCTCTTACGACACCCACAGGAAGAAGGGAGAGGCAATATTCATACGCCGTTATTGACACAGAGTTTATTATACTACATACTAATATTCAATTTTTATGTTTAATTTGTAAAGTGAACTTTTACGGGAATTGTCTTTCTGTATATTGGCATGTTCTGTGATGTAAAGTGCTTGCTCTCGAAATTATATTTCAAAATTGGATGTAAACACAAATTAAAAAAATCGTCAGGTTCTGTCGTTAATCGTGATTAAATTTAAACATACCGCCTGTAAAAGTTTACTGCAAGCCTCTTATGTCTGAAGAAGCGTTTGACATAATCGCCACGTTTGGTAAGCAGATTGACAGAACTTGCACCTTGAACGCTGCTGCCCGTCACGGCTCTCCTGTATTTGTTATAGTTTTAGATGGCCATCCTGCCATCTGTCAATAGCCAGTTACATTTTCATGGCTTGTCCCTCAGATGCCTCTTACTACTCCCACAGGAATTGGGTGGTATGTACTTACTCGTACGTACGTAGCCATATGGCCAGTAATGGTAAATCGTTGCTAAATCGATCGACGTCGAATGATGATCGAAAAATGTTTACCATTGTATTACCTCCACCTATATACTTCTTTTATAAACTTATTTATTATACGGCCATAGGCACACCACCGGTTACGTTGTGCCAAAAATCTGTTCGATGAAAGGTGGTTTCGAAGTCCTTAATGGTCTGGACATCTGTCTATCCCCGCATTAGGAATAACGTAAAAATATAAATTTTTATTTATTTTAACCAGCGAAGCATGGCCAATAAGTTTCACCGTAGAGCCATCAGTAAAATATCATGACTGCGTAATCTTATAATAATAATAATATAAAAATATCTTCACGCAATCCCCAATACAGGGGTAGACAGAGGTCTAGTCTAGACAATTAAGTCCCTTTGACCCACCTTCCACCGAAGATATTTTCTGGACAACGTGACAGGTGGTGAGCCCGTCGTCGTCTTTATATCCAAGCCAACGATATAATTCGTACATAAGGTTTTGAAAAACCTATTGGTGCGAGCCTGCCAACTGGGGAACGAACTCGGGTCTCTTGACTCGAAATTCTGACCACCCTACCACTCGGCTATCGTGACTTTACGTATTAACGTAATAACGATTTTCTAAGATTCTCAAAAGAATTCTCAAAAGGAAATTCAATAAAATATCACAATATTTTAAAGCTTTATATTAAAAACATTAAAAATACAGGTTTAGAACATTATTAACATTTGCTTTCTTTCGCGTCTCTGAATAAATTTTTCGATTGCAGCGCAGCAATAGCAAGGTTTCTTTCATGTTTCTCATCTTTCAACTGTATTTGTAAGTTCTTAACGTCTAATTTTAATGTCTTTACTTCATTTTGTAGCCGCATAACTATGGTCCATAGACTTGGAGAACCATGGTTGGACATTGAATGAATTGGCAGTGAAGGTGACCTCACTAATGCTTCAATACACATCGACGATTCGTCGTCACATTCTGAAAAACAAAATGGTAAAAATATTATTCAATGCATGAAATAAATTCTTGTTTATAATTTAATTCTATTTTACCCACCTTGATTAGTTGTAAGGCGGTACTATTTTAAAATAATGTTGAAATGTAATAAAAATGTTTGTCATAATATATTTATTTCATAGAGACGACAATTAGCTTGAGTAAGAAACATAAAACACACCAAGTAATGTCCAAACAAACACAAATTTTACGCTTGATCGTGATCATGAGCGTATTCTACCTAATGAATGATATTAAACAAAACAAAAGTAATATTTATGGTTTTATTATAGTCGTAATCATACATACATATAATTTTGTAAAAAGGTATAAATTATTTAAGTGGACTAGATTTGGTATTACCCTTTGTCATTTTTTTGAATAATAAATGAGGTTTTGATTGGTTACTAAAATACTTGTATCATAAGTTTTTGCTTTACAGAACGAGACGTCTAACGGACAGTTGCAGCATAGACCGCAACGATTCCATTATTGCTTAGCTTCAGACTTTAACCACGAGTACATTGCCCTAGTTTACTGATTCGACAATTCAAAGTAAAATGCTAAAGGGTATTCAAATGTAATTTTTACAGAATTTTTTAATACCTGTATATGTTTATCTATATTATATAAACTCCATTATTATTGATACGTTTTTGAACAATAACGACATACTTAAAATAAATATTATTACAAATCCTTCGATTAGATCAATACAAATGTTCAAACCTAATTTTCCATATACCTCAGTGTTATCAAAAACAAATTCAAATAAACTGAAATAAAAACTAACAATTTTTTGTTTATAAAATCTCAAACAAAATAGAAGAATAAATTTTAATGTTATATAATCTATGTGTAATACTCAGTTTTGAATAAATTCCGTGTTAATTTAATAACGGAGGTTATTATTAAACGGATCTTCTTTTCAATCAACAGTTGTCATTAATAAGGTTAGTCGATTTCCCTGTAGATTTATTTCAAATCCTTGAATTGATCTTTATTTTCTTTAATACTGATTATGCTTATGTTAGTAATTTAATATAATGGTGAATAAAGATAAACGTATCGCAGAAATTGAAACTTTTCTGCTAAAGCTAAAATCGGTAAAATTTAAGCAAATCAATTCAATCAAAAAGCTTGAGTGTACAAATCAAACAAATTATCAAATAAATAAAAATAGAATCAAAATTGTGGCTGGCCTTTCGCCATTATACGCTCACACATTATTACCATATCATTTATTTATTTATTAGAGCGAGAGGAAATAAATCATATTACATGAAAAGAATAAGTAGTATACTTATTCTTTTAGGATTAATTTTTATATCAAATAAATTCAGAACTTAATTACCTAATAGGTTATGCTGTACTTACAGACGTATTTTGCACCATTCGAAATTTGGTAATTTGGTTATATTTGAAAATTAACCTTCACAAATAAATGAATAACATTTTTATATAATAAGTTAAATAATAACACAATGACTGGTTAAAGCAAAAGTACAAATTATCAACGATTGAAAAACACAGGTAATAAAAAAACTAGAAACATGTGTCTAATTAAATTAATTTAAAATTTATATTAATTTGGTGGTAATTAAAAAAAATATAAAAAATTATAATTTGGTTTATTTAATTATAATAAACTTTTATTAAATTAAGTAACCTATAAAATATTAAGACATTGAATTACGAGAAAATCTTATATCTTTGAATACGAAAAACGAAAAAAAAAACCGTATCTTCGTCCATAATACGTTACCATACGAAAGTTTTATCCTCTAAAAATGTGATCCATAAGAAATCCATACTAAAATCAGTAAACCACTTCCAACTTTGGGAATTGATTTAAATTGCTCGCATCATCGAATTTACATTTCACAGTGGTAATCATTTCAGTTGAAAAAGCTATGTGAAGAAATGCAGACCATCAACCCACATCTAAGTCTATGCAAAATACACGACGGGTTCAAGGCATATACAAAATTTAAAAAAAATTAGATGTTGTAAAATCTTGTTAAATGATCGAAAGTTGTCTTATTAAAAAAAAATGAATCCGCAGTATATTCGTATGTCGCAGATAAAAATCATCTAAGTTATGCAATTTTTATTGACTCTAAGCATACGTTATGCTAAACTTTTTATAAAATAATGAGAAAAAAATTTAAAATGTTTTTTCTTTACTTTAATGTCATCTAAATTTATAAACATATCGTTAAAAAAATCTTCACGCAATTAACAATACAGAGGTAGACAGAGGTCGAGTCTAGACAATTAAGTCCCTTCGACCCACCTTCCACCGAAGATATTTTCGGGATTAATAATTAATCAAATATATCCTTGATTAATTATTAAACTAAGACTGTCATTAAACTTACCTAGCATATTAATTTTCCTAAAACAAAGATATTAAGATTTATGAATATTCTAATGACAAAAAATCTACGAATCTGTTTCACAGTCTAATAAATCAATAGCTTCCTATTTAATTCATAAGTAGTCTAAATTGTCGCATATATTAACATAATACTAACAATAATAATGTGTGTAAAAAAACATATTTTGAAAAATCTAATCATAATAATATTTGGGATCAGATCAATGTATGTGATGTTGTCCCTTTCTTTGTAAGTATTTATTAATTAATACATATAACTAATAATAACCGTATCATTTATATACCAGAGGTTGTGTTAAAGCACTAAAAACTTTAAATAGAATTTGCATTTGCTTTTCCATACGACAAACATTTAGTAAATTTATATTAATATGACAACATGTTAAAATATGAAAAATAACTATTCTAATTTTGGCATTTCTTAAATACTTTTTAGAGACAAACCTAATTTACGCAAACTAAGTGTTTTGGGTACAAAATAAAACTATGTTTGGCTAACTTCTTAGATTCTATTACTTTACATACAACATTATATAAAAATATACATACATTTAAAATATACATATATTTTAGGAAAATCATGCATATATACGTATACATTTAACTATATTAATGCACCATATTGTTTTTAATATTAAGCAAGACTTAACTTTAAATCATTATTTTTAATAATACTGCAAACATGCGTGTTTACTAAATAAATCTATGTTCACATAGATAACTAGATTTATCAGGAAATTCTATTTTGGATCTAATACAGCGACAACATAATATTAATAAAAGTTCGTGCATCATTAATATTATTTAGTTTTAAAAGCATTGTAAATATGCACAAATATTTCAATAAAATACAATTTATAAATATAATCTATACTAATACTAAATTTTTTACTCATCACAAAGAAGACAAAATGAAGGAACACCTATGAATGATAAAAATACGCACACCTGACTAATGTTATGTCAACATGACTCGATCCTCAAGAACCGAGTTGAGTAGATGTATGAATGATATAACACACCAGCCAGAATATTAATTGGAAGAACAGTTAATATTTCGTGAATACCCTCAAAAAGTTATGACAATGTAATGCAGCATGCAAAAAGTTCTGCACGTAAGCTAAAGAGATATTAACAGGAATTTTCTCACAAATGTATCGTGGGGTGGTTAGCATAATATGGGGGGCGATTTTGAGGAAAGTTAATGTCAATCAAAATGATGGGACTTGCTGAGCTGTTTGACAAATGTGCCACAGCACCAAGTTGAGGAGCGTGCGGAACGGGGCGCGGGGGCGGGGGCGGGGGGGGGCGTGCGAACGGAGCGGGCCCGCGAGGCTCGGGTGCGATCCGCTCCGTCTCTCGCGACTGTTATGTAACCTCTGCCTCTGATCTCGTTCCTCCCGAAACTCCCACAGATTCGGGTTGGAACGGTTCATCTGGAACTTTCGGTCAGCCAGCAAACGACGTGCCTCCGGTGCCCGATACAAATAAACATCCGCCGCCGATGAGCTTTTATTGCGCTTCACTTTAGACATTTTGCTGCAACCAGCGTAATCGGGCGTTTCGCTCCTCTGCACGTACTGCAGTTTAGTATAGTTTTGGTAGGGGCTGTTAGTAGCGAGTGCGTGATATTGTACTTTACCGAGAGAAAAATGGCCGCAGTCCACTGCAGATGCGATATAAAGGCAGCCGCATGTAACAAAATAGAAAGGTAAAAAGTACCGTGTGGCGACGAACCGAAGATTTATTGGTAACTTAGTTTATATACATTTTCATATTAGAATATTTTACAAAGTTAACAGGACGCATCAGTTGACTACAAACTTAGTATTAGGGTATAGAGCACACCTTCTAAAATTTTACAAATTAATTACTCGTTGAATTCTAAAGAAAAAAATAGAATAATGACTAAGTTTCTTTGACTATATTCGACATTTATGAATCTAAGTAGCAGCATTTAAAGATTCAATAATCGAATTTGAAAGATAAAAGACAATATATGACTAGCTACTTTGTACTGTAAAAAATAAAAATATTACTTTAATCATTGGAATAACTAGATATCGTTAAAATCAGATCTAAAAATAGTAATTAATATAAATAAAATCAGTTCTAACAAAAAGTTATTAAAACATGCTAATTATCATGCACTAGCTCTCACTGAATACTTCACACCAATAGCTATAGTATATATTGGTTAGTACCACTGTGCACACATATGCAAATATGCTGAGTATACTTTGTTATTGCAGTAAATAATGAAGGTTAATAATATTATTGTTTTTAACATTCAAAACACTAACGACAAACTTTAACAATAGATTATTATCAAGCTCTACTTTTATATTAATGTAGTTTATTTTGGATATATTTAATGAAATCACGTTCACTCTAATAACCAACTGATAATGCGGTTTCTTGACTTCGCGTGTCTTCTTCTTGTCGACTCGAATATCTCCAGGGGTATATTGGGTACTGCATAATAATTAAAGCTTTGTTAGTAGAAACCTTTTATAATGTTAATAGTATATAGAAATAATAATATATTCATTATTTAAAAATAAATTTGAACGCATAGTTTTTAAATTATTAAGTGAAATGTATTGTATGTGTAATGTATGTAACGGTATTTTCCAATATACTATACAACTAAAAAATTACAAACGCATTCCACCGATTCCACGTCAAACCTTAAATTTTATCAAACCGTATAGAATAATATTAAAGAATTAAAACTCTATTTAGAATAAATAAAGTTATTTTAATAAAGCGGTCCGACACAATTTATGAAATAATCGCAGTTTAACAAATATATCACACAAAATAAAACGTATAAACAAAACGAGCACAATCACGGTATCACAATGTTAATGATGTGGGTAGTCGAAGAATAAGTTAGTATATCTAATTTATTTTGGCCAAGAGTGTCTACACACATCCCAACCGTAAAGCTAACAAAAAGGGCAGAGCTAAAAAAAAAAGAGACACCATGTCTCTCTCTTACAAATGTCTCTTTAAGCTCTTTGAAATTGTGACATTAACAATGTACTTGGTATGTACTCACCGGAACTGACGGCGTTTCTACAACGTGCAGACGTACAATAGGCCTCGATGACCTTTAAAATGAGGGCGTCTTCTTCGTACGAATTCGATTTCCGTTGGTGCGGTGCGTAGGGATGCGTTGGACCAATATTTTCGTCTGAGCCAACCGTGAACGATTGCGGCCGTAATGGTGGCGCCGGGCGCAAACATGTTATGCTCCACCCTTAAAAAAATAAAAGGATTTATATGTTAAAACATTACAACACACACAATTTTTAATTACGGGATTAGGATGCATTAAAATAAGTATCTCTAACTCTGATCCGTACTAAAGTACTTATATTATGGTATCAGAAACAACAAATGTATTACGATATAATGTATTTTTTGGTTTTGAGGTGCAGTATCTGTCGAACACCTTTAAAATTCCTGTACGCCACTCGCCCACGCAAGTTTGCAGTTAGCCACCTATATCGCCTGGTGGCCCATAACACCTACAAATTAACTTCAAAAGAAGATAGTTGTATAGGCTTACACAGGTACCGTGATTAACAAAGGCCTTTGTTATCAAGGCAAGTGTTATCACTTGCTCTCTGCACCTATCAGACTGGAATTGTGTTCCATTTGTTACACAATTTTGGCATTAGACAAAGGTAAAAGTATGATACAGAGTTGAACTAAGCTTGGTGATGCCTTAACAGAGATGGGAGTCTACCACGATACAAAAACTTTACAACAATGCATGTTGTAAGGTTTTTGCAAATGCTTGAAGAAATTTGCTAAACAGAAAGTACATAAAAAATAAAACTAATGACCAAATATGAATTACAATTAATTGTAAAGTCTGGAGTAACTTTGAAACGAAAGACTATCAAAGTTATTTGGTCTAAACCCATAGGATATTCCCACGTGTTTGTGTACAATTATTTATATCTTCACGCATCTTCCATGGACTGGGGTAGAGTGATTTCTAAACAAGTAATTTTAATAGTATACAATAATAACGAAAAACAATACACATAAATATTTTCA
This sequence comes from Sericinus montela, assembly GCA_029286605.1. Taxonomy (NCBI): domain Eukaryota; kingdom Metazoa; phylum Arthropoda; class Insecta; order Lepidoptera; family Papilionidae; genus Sericinus; species Sericinus montela. The sequence continues at coordinate 11,358,726 of JAGSMR010000012.1, read as the reverse complement.
GCAGACTAACATATCGGCCAAAATCCACCATACAACAACCACTGTAGGGCACTGCTGGGCAATGGAGCACAGAGTGAGAATCGTTTACGCAACAACACCTACGATGTTTCGAAATGTTTCTTCGGTTTTCTAAGTTTTAAACGAAACCTTTTTTCATCATTACGGTAAATAATTAAATACTCTTTTATGGTTGTTGTCATTTACCTCTTAGGGGAAATTAGGTATATATAATTAGGTGAAAATTAGGGAAATGTATATATTTAATTAAACTATTAATAATTAAATTATTCATCTATAGGTAGGTATAATATCTGTTTAGGTAGTCTACTCTTCAGTTTCATGTTTTCAGGGTTGCGTATTAAAAATGATTATTGCGTTATTTTACAAAAGCTTGTGTATACTAAAATAACGTGAATTTACAAAAAAAAATCTCAAACTAATCTAAAATTTAAGATTATTTATTCTTTTATTGTATACTTATTATACAAAAAAAGAATGACGACCTTGGTGGAATGGCGTAAAGACTGCTTTTAAAGTCGTCGCCAGTTTAGAGGTCCCGGGGTTCGATTCCCAGAAAGGACAATGTAGAAAACCTTTTTATACATATTTCTTCTTTTTATACCTTCTTTATTTAAAAAAAGAAAAGAAACCTTTACCCTGGCTGCTCCCAGGAATTTGCAAAAAAGTATCATATAACGAACGTAGTAAAATGATATATTCTATAATGTTTGTATTTTGTCTACTTTCTGAAGCAATAGACATATGCCATTAACAAATGACATAAACATATAATTCTATAAAGTGTTAAGCTGCGCCATACTATTTTCAGGGTTGACGTTTGTCAGTAAAGGTAAGGTACCTAATATAATCAATGGTCTCTGGTACAAAAAGGACAGAAAAGTATAAATGGTGGTGTCTGGAATCAAATGTAAATTAAAAAATTATTAATAAATTATAAAAATAATAAAAATTATTACCTTTATTCATATAGCTTGAGTCAGTTGTGTCAATCAAATCCACAGATGAGAATTTCTTTCCAATGGGAATCTTGTTAGATTTAACTGGCGATTGATCCAAAGAATCGCAGGAGTTCAGTAGCCAGCGAGCAGATTGGTTCTTGTGTTTAGTTTTTTGCGTTTGTTGCGTGTGCTGTGTGTAACTTTGGTGATTGTTAAATGAGTGTGATCTTTTATGACTGCTAAGGCTGGATGATAATTCGCTATTACTGTCGCTCATGGCCATCTGTAAAGTATTTAAACATTTAATTGTTTACTCATTTTAATGTTACAAAATATTACACACATGATTTGATAGTTTCCAACAAAAAAATACTGCAATTAGACTGTACTCGGACAGCTACACATAAGATACATAAGCTTTGAGAAGTATTAAATCCCTAATGAAGTCCCTGAATCCACGTATTTTTTATACACCTATCTAAAAATATTTTTTTTAATTTCCTTCTGTTCATATATTTAGAAAGTTTCATGTATGAATTAAAGAAGAACATATTGTTAAAAATATACCTGCAATCTAGTGCAAAACTATTACGTGGTCTCAGATACATAGTGTAAACTGACTATTAATTTCTGGCTAGAAAACTTAAAACGCAAAAAGTATTTATTTGCAAACTTGTAGGATAAACAATATGTGGGTTCAAGCTATCCATGCACTCTCTTCGATATTGTTAGTGTATGACATCTACTTGCAGTGATTTTTTAGTTAGTATGATGAATAAACACAGGCAAGGATGATCGAGTAAAGCACTGCAATTTCGGGGGTTTTCTAGTGGCAGCATTAATCTAGTGGTTACAAAACTGAAAACCAGTAATACACAAAACAGTATTTCTTTACAAAAAAATAATCCTTGCCTGAGTCGGTGACCACGGTTATGGGTAATTTGGCTTTCATCCACCAATGGGCATATAAATCTGAACGATACACAACGAAGCCGTTCTGTGCCTCCGTCAACACCTTTTGTGACTTGAGTAAATCTTCGCTCCTCGATCTCGTCTTACGCATTGTATCATCCTTTGAACGATTTTCTTTATTGAAAACATCGCAATTTCGTGACATGTTTTCACGAGACGGTCTACTTGTTTTATTATCTTCTGGGTTTTCTCTATATATACGCATATGATAATGCAGGCTGGGCTTACTCCTTTCCGTAATGTTCAGTGTACTCCACTGGCAAGGGATAGGCTGACGGACATTTTTGGGGTTCTCAAAATGTGTACTAGGCTTTCGATAAATTCTCGGTGGAACCTCTGGTTTAATTTTTATTTCAGGCACATATCGTTCGATGTTTCTTCTTATTGATGTCCGCTTTATTATAGGAGTAGATACAGGTGGATTTCCCGCAAAAGTAGTATTGACAAGAGTGTTGGAAGAGTCCATGACGTCTAAACTAGTTTCAGACGTAACACTTGTAACACAGGAAGTTCTGGCAGTAGAGCCAAAAGGCGAAGTACACCTACATTGATCTTCAAATGTGGCCGCCTCGATTTCAGACAAAGTTAACTTTCGATGACCGATGCGATAAGTATGCTGTGTTACTTGGCTCTTCTCATGACTATCGGAATCGTTACTAACACCACCAGCGCCAGTATACTCATGCATGTCGGGGGATGCTAAGTTGCAACTACCCGCAACACCCGAGTCAGAAGATCGAGGGCTTGGACACAGAGATCGGTTGCAGCACTCACATTTTTTTGCAACTTTACGTGTCTCCGATTGAGAACTCATTCTCTCTAAGTCGCGATTATCTCTGTCCACGTTCTCCGTTTCAACCATCGATCGTGACAAGGATTTTCGTATTTTTTTGTCGGAGTTAAGTGAGTGTTTTCTAAAGGGCACATTTGTATTAAGATTGACATTTATTATTTTTAAGTCATCATCGTTTCGGAACATAGGCGGTGGATCTATAATGACTGTACCAACGGGACTCAAGCGATCAAGTTCAGGTGATGGTGGTTCTAAATCTTGCAACAAATTTCCAACACTATTACTACTATCGTCTACATCTCCACGAGAATAACTCTCTTCGGTAGATTTCCATAATTTCTGAACGCAATCGTTTCTAGCGCTACAGTTTGGAAAACTGCGTCTCGTAGGAATGAAGTCAGAACTGTCGTTTATCAGAGTTTCAATTTGTTTATTTTGATCCATATTGACCAAATCTTCACATGCCATATATGACCTAATATCGAAATTAGATTTTTCGTTAATATGGGAATGTTGCAAAGGCCGATGAAAATTATTGTCATGAAAACCTGGAGGAGTCTGCGGATCGACAATAGGTAGGGATAAAAATATGTTTTTAGTACAGTCTCCTTTGACATACGGTTGGGTTACATTGACGTGCACGTCTGTGGAAGCGTCGAAGTACCTAACGTAGCCAAAGTTACTACCCCAGCTACTGCATGAAGATGACATCGTTCTAGGACTTGGCGAATCCAGCGCATTTTGACGCATTATTTTGGACGAATCATTAAATTCTGCATCTGTGCAACTTGAATTTGAATATGATTCAGTTGTATTGGTTTCTCGAATACTTTCCTCCGAGTTCCCATCACTATCGGAACTATTCTTATCTGTACCAATAGTTCCATCGTTCTCAATTCGCAATTTTATATGGTTTTTGTGTCTCCTTTTGACGGGTAGCCCGGTAAGCTCAAATGCTTTAGCCCATGTCCTTTCATGGAGTAATTTCCGTAACATTTGTCGAGTGATAACTTTTTTTTTTACTAAACGAGCAAAGTACTTCGTTAGGGAATAGTAGGGCGATGCTGAGGGGTAACTAGGCGGCGGCAATGTCACATGATAGAGACTGCGGCGGCTAGAATTGATGCTAGATAATGCCCCTTCTGAAGGAGATCGGGCCAGCTATGTAAGAAATTACAAAATATATTGCAATATACAAAATAAGAAAGTATGCAAATTATATTATTGAATATTATTAATATACTTACATGGGGTAATGACTGTGGCTGTGCTGGCTCATGAATGGGGCTGTTAGAGTTAGAATGTTTCTGTAGCAAGCTGACCCAGTTGTCTGCTTCAGCTCTCGTCTGACATACCGCTACAATTGTATCTATCATAGGTCCGCTAATTTCAAATGCATTTTTTCTTGTATCAGTATCATCTAATTTGCAGACTGTTATGCCCGTTAATGGAAGACATCCCTAAAATATTGAAGAAAATAATATAAAAGTAAGTAAAGTATAATATTGAGTTACAATATACATATAATAATGAAAATTAACAAACCTCGTATACAAAAGCTGAAACTCTCTTACTGACTGAAAGCAAAAGAAGAGCAGAAGAAAAAAGAACAAGGTATCTATCTTGATGATTCGGGCCCACGGCAACACTGCCCATATGCAATACGTCACCAAGGGAAGACAGTTCACCGCCAGGCCAGCCACGCACTTCACCAGTAACCACTTGTAGCTCCAATTCTTTTTGGCGCCTTAATGCAGCACATCCACTCTATATATGAAGTAAACCAAATAAATCAGTATTAATTGTAGTAAATCTACCACAAATTGCTATTATTATATCTTCAAGCATAACCCCTGATAGTGTAGACTGAGAGAACAAATCGCCAAAAGGCACATGTCACTCTTATGCGTCTTTTAAATTCATAATTTTCCTCATACACGCACATCTAAATATTGGACTAACTTGAACCTCCCCTTTTCAAACAGTTTGTTTACAATTTTGAAAATTAGTCTCGGACTACCTTGACACCTTTTATTGTTATCTTACGCGTTTTTTGTCTTCTTCACCATTCGGTCTACACGGCCGCTTCGGTTGGCCAAGGGCATTCAATTTGTTTTTATACTCCTTTGGCAGTCCCAGGTTTCGCCGCCATATCAATAAATTGGTGCCATCACTGCGATATTTATCGCAAGGCGTGTAATTTTCACCTCATCCTGCCTTTTGAATAACACAGACGAGACACCAATGACTTTATTCCCGACAGTCCACATCTAAATCACATCTTTTTGGGGTTGATCATATACATATGTAATATCGATCACATTTTCTAGACCATCCTAATTTAACCACTTTCACACTTCTGTTTTTATATCATGTCATGGAATGTAACAATAATTTTTATTGTGATAAAGATTCATCAGAGGATGCACTCTTATATAAGGACTAATATAGACTAAAATACTTAGTATTATTAGTTAGTAATATAGACTAAAACTTACAGCAATGTCCTTATAGACAACAGATGCTCTATGTGTGTCACCCCGATCTGGATGTGCTTCATGGACATGCCTGGCTAATTCTTGTAACATGGCTGGATATTTTCCAAGACGACGGAATGGTTTTGACAAGCCAGCTGTTAGAACCAGTACTCCAGGGCATACAGCACCTGCATTTTCCATCCATGTGTTTAACTCTTCTCTGTAAAATGTAAACTATTTTGAATTCCCAAGTTAACAATATTTGTCCCTTAATTAGGTAGAAGTAAGTTAAAATGCTTAAAGGGTTCAAAGTCATGATTTTCACTCAGATATCAACATACAAGCAAAAGAGGTGTTAAGAATTATAAAAAATGCAATTTGCTGTCTCTGACTAGCCTTATTGGTATATAGGAATATGAGTGATGGTAAGTATTAAAAATTTCATTTGTCATTGTTGAAATTAAAAAAACGTCAATTTAAACAAATCTAGCATAAAATAAAATTTTTTGTATTAGTATACAGCGGCAGAGCCATGCATCAGCTTTTGTTGTTGCATGAATGGGCCAGCTCGACTGGGGAAGTACCAGGACCTCACAGAATACCAGCGTGAAGTAGAAGTCTAACAAACTTCTGCGTTTCGTCTGGAGAGTGCAGCTAACCGGTGGCTCACCGGAACTACTCACTTGTATTTGTCCAGGATACACACAGCCTTTGGATGACCAGCACAATAAGTCTGATGAACTGTTTTAATTTTAGGTGCCCATTGCAAAAATAGTCCTCCAACCCTTTGATCAGGTCCAGTTTTCATTGCACATTCTTCAAGTAAACTAAGGAATTGTTCATGGGTTTGCAACACCTCAATGATGTTTCCCGTCAATTGTTTAAACTCATCTTTAGTAAGCCTTAAAAATAATATGAAAAAACAAAAAGTATATAAAAAAATATCATACAATTTATATAATGCTAATTGTACAGATTTTCCAAAGACTCATCATGTAGTTAGTTTGAATTAAATAATATATTTTTTTATAATGATATCAATTTTTAAAATTTCCTACTGTAGTCAGATCAGTATACTTATAAACTGACTAGTTACCGTTGTCTAAATTGTAATGTAATTATTAAGAGAAAATCAAAATAAGAGATAATCTTAGATAATAACAAATAGTTGATATATAAACACTTACATCCTGAAAAAAAAAAATATTACCTCAGCAATGGAAAAAACCATAATTAATAATACAATCACAACAAAAGACGAAATTTACTGCACTTACATTTCACTTTTCTCTAAGGGCTGTAGAAAATTACTATCAAGACCTTGCATTTCAGCCACATGAGCTTTCTCAGAATCTATGATATCTTTAAGGACAACATTTCTAAATGCTTGTATTTCTGAAGCTGCTCTTATAGGGGATGTTGTTAATGACCCTGATGTATCTGTAGATAAATGATTAAAGTTTAGATTTAAAAGTAATAATTACATGTATGTACATAGATAGATAATTTCCCAGACAGTAGTAGTAAATAGCTAAACTATTTGTGTTATGAAATTGAAAACAACCAAGGTACCATAAATATCCAGAACCAAGACAATATAGAAAAGATGGATCATGGCCCTAACAGCCTGTGGAAATGGCAGAACACTGCTGGGTTTCGGTCAGTTCAATATGGAGATATTAAGATAAGCATCATAACCTCCATTCCTTAAAACACTATCAAGCAATTTAGAAAACTATTAAAACAATACATATTATTAGTCTTGGACTAAATTAATTGAACATTAAATGCAAATATTACATAAAATAGTAGTAAACAGTAATAGACTCAAACATTTTCATACTAATTTTTATAACAAATTGCATTACCTAACTCTTGATTTTCTTATTGTTGCAATAAGATAATCAAGATACAATAGGTATATAGTATCTTGTTATGAAATGTTAATTTACCTGTATATTCAGTAACATAGTTACTTGGAAACCATCCTGTGGTTTCGCCCAATGTGCCTTCCCACCAGCCACCTTCTTCCCTTTGAGTAACAGTAATAATATCACCTTTTTTGAAACATAATTCATCATTGTTTTTTCCTTTGAAGGAGTAAATTGCTTTTACCAAGCAATTTTCAGTCGACATCTTACTTTAGTGTAATACCATGTTTTCTGAATAGTAGAAAAGAATCATATATTTAACAAAAGAATTAGGAATTTTAGAAAATATAATAGAAAAAAAAACATTCTTTTCCTTTGGCTGTGTAGGTACCCTACGCGCCCTTGTCATACAGTGATCATAGCGAGCTAAATATCCTTTGTCCTATATTTAATTACAAAATTTTTAATAAAAAACTTATGATCGTGTTTGTGAAAAATTATATCAGTAAAACTATTGAACGGCAGATCTAAGAGTTAGAATTTAAAACTTATTTAATTTACACATATTTTTAAGAAATATATGCACTATGAAGCGCAAACAATTTAAATTTCAGAAAATATTCTACGTACATACAAAAAGAATTATAATTATATCCGCTTCTCTCACGGTCTTCCAAAAATAAATATCGCAGATTATAAATAAATTTATGTTGACAATGACAGAAGGCAAAAGCGTAGTGACCAGGTTCCAGAACCAAGTATTCCCTTCCAAATATACGCCGAAAAAATTTTGTGTCCGAAATAGTTGCACAATACTTTAAAAGTTAAACTAGGCCATAAACTATAAAGGGCGCGTAGATTATTCGAAGCTTTTCCCCGGCTAGTTAAAATTAGCAAATTCAAAATAGGGAACTATTTTTATAAAGTTTATGAGTCCCCATATTGTTATATGTAAGTTGAACCAAATGCTTTTAATCTGATTTAGCATTTTTGTAGAAGTAAGAAGTTACAAGATTTAATTTTTAATAAAATACTTGCCAGATTTTAGAAGTTTTTATATGGTAATGCTCAATAGGTACGTTAGCGTACTTCGTTTTTCGAATCATAATAACAGCAAGTTTCAAATGAGAAATGAATCCTTATAAATATTAATTTAATTGTGCGAACTAAACTAAAAACTTATGACCTGTTTACTTAAACAGGTTAAATGTTTTTAGTTTAGCCATTTAAATTTTATCAAAATTTAATATAATATATGAAGTTGAATAAAAGTAAGTAAGTGAAATACAAAAAAATAATCTGAAGTTGATTAATAACAGACAAACAAATCTTAAAACGAACTGATAGCTTGTATCACATTCTCAGAAAAGAAAGAGCTACTTATAACGCAAATAAATTAATCAGTGTCCCGAAAATATCTTCGGTGGAAGGTGGGTCGAAGAGACTTAATCGTCTAGACTAGACCTCTGTCTAGCCCTGTATTGGGAATTGAAGATATTTTTTTTTAATTAATCAGAATAACTCAATTATTTTTCCTACGCCAGTCCGTTTCTTCAAGATGAGCAAACCAGTTTTGCTAAATAACTAAGGGTTAATACTCCAAAAACTTTGTAAAAGGGAAAAATTATAAAAATAAAATAATAATAATAAAATGTAGCCTAAAAATGTATTTGACTCCAATTGGTGTCCATAAGGAAGATACAAACACTACCCTTGGTAGTCTTTGATATTCATGCAACACATATATGCTTATTTTCGCAAATTGACTTTAAGTAGCCTCCGCGACAGGTGTATAAAATAGTACTCTGCTATCTGATACTCGTGTTGTTCCCAAATGTCAGTATCCCTATAAATAATTATAATATTAAAAATGTTAATTATAATATTTAAATAAATAAATAAATATCTTCACGCAATTTCCAATACACGGGTAGACAGAGGTCAAGTCTAGACAATTAAGTCCCTTTGACCCACCTTCCACCGAAGATATTTTCGGGACAACGTGACAGGTGGTGAGCCCGTCGCCGCCTTTATGTCCAAGCCAACGATGAAATTCGTACATAAGTTTTTTGAGAAACTCATTGGTACTGCCACCTGGGGTTCGAACTCGGGTCTCTCGACTCGAAATTCCGACCACCCAACAACTCGGCTATCGTGACATATTATAATATTTAGTAAGAAAATGTTCCCAGTTCCCAAGTACAAGGGTTCCCCTTGCAACCCGTTACGCAGGCTCCCTCGAGGAAGCTCAAGAACTGGGAAAAACCTGCTAAAACTGCACGCCCAAGAATTGCAGACTACAAAATCAGCCAAGTCCCGACTGGTAAGTTAAGCCGGGCTTCCTCTAAAGGGGTCTCACCTGATTGACAGTCTGCGCTGAGGGCAAAACTTAACCTGGAAGACCATAATACCTAGACAATGGTCAAATCTTGAGACAATGTTCAGTAGATTAATAAATGAAAATGAAAATAAAAAAAATGGTTGATAATAGATTTGACCGCTGTCAAATACCGCTGATATACGAAAAGCGTAACCTCAATGCCCTGTTCATATTCGTGAGTAGCGACTTGTAACTTTTGAAACAGGCTCAATCTCAAATAGTTCTCCTGCGCTCTTTGAGAGCACAATAAACGATCACATACAACTTTTTAGCATGACAAAGGTCCGTCATGAAAAGTCATGAACAGGTTGTTGAGAATACCTTAAAGTATTAAATGCCTTTAAGTTTAATAATGTTCACACCTTAAATTAACTTACTAATTAGCTAACTCACTTAGCAATTATTCCTAACTAAAAGTGAGAATATACTAAATGTCCTAAATTAAGGAAATAGAACCCTAGACTCGTCCAAGGCTACTAACATTTTCTCTAACTTACGTCGCTACTTGCGTCGAGCCTTAGCGACCTCTCACATCGATGGTACTTCGAGTACTTCGGATACTTCGAGGGCGTAAGTGAGGTAAATACGAGTCTTTGAAAGGAGACTATATATTTTTTCCATTTGCTGTAGAGTCCGTGTAGTTTCTTCGCGATGCAGTTTCTAAAGAAATTTTATCCGCGACCGTTCGTTGCCGCTGGTGACAAGAGGGTTGGTTCTTTTATCGCTCAACGGTTAAGTATAGCTATTCGCCGTGGAAATGCAGCCAGCGTTCTTGGTACCATGCCACGAGGAGTAGGGCTCTACGATTATAGAAGTTTTTAGTTAATAAGTGTTGTAAATATTATCGTAATATTCTTTCTGTAAATAAAGTATTTGAAAAAGTTATGCTTAGGTCATGGGTAGTAGATTGTAACTCTTGAGTGTTATGTGTATCTGGGTTGTTTGTGGTCATGTCATTAGATAATTGTCAATATCAGTCCCTAACGAAGGCTTAGTTCCTTTGCCTGGTCTCCCGAGCGAATGATTAAAACACCAACAGTCCTTAACGAATCACATCAAATAATATTTTTGTAATATTTATTACAGAGTAAATAATTATTACTATTTATTTTATTATCGATCATTATCAGCGTACAGTTTAACGAAAATAGTATAAAATAAATATTCGTGTTTTGGTGAAATACACATATTTCTCTGTGTTGTGGTAACAGCGTATTTTAAAAACTGAATTGTCTTGTCTATATTTAGTTTATTTCAGCAAACAACGATGTTATTCTTAGTTTAATTTATGCTATTTTTATATAAATGTAGAAAGAAAAGTGCGCTACTTGAAGTGTTTCTTAAAAATATTTGTTTATACTTTCCTAATTTTATTCCCTTAGTTACTGATAATTATGGAAAGGTGTAATTGTGATAACCACAAATTAAGTTCACGCCACCTTATGATTTCTGCAATACAAAAAGGTTGTCGAAATATGTGACAATTCATTTCAAATTTTAAAATGAATAAAACCCTTGAAGATCACTTATATGAAGCAATGCTTAATGGAGATCATGATGCCATAGTGCATCTTATAACTCAAGGTTTTAATATTATTATATATATAGATATGAGTCTCTGCTTTTCTGATTATAATACATATTTTAATTTATTTTTAACAGGTGCAAATCCAAATAAAGTAACAAAACATGGAAGAACATGTTTAGGTGAAGCAGCAAAACGAGGTAATATTAATGTTGTGAAGTTGCTGATTGACATCACTCTAACAAATAAAGTAGTATCAGAAGATACACTTTTAAAAAAAAGAAATGTTAAGTGTCAGAAGAGAAAATTGATAAATCATGGTGAATACAGGGAAATGGCAGTTAAATGTAAAAACCTTAATGATCGAACATTGAAAGATCAGTCGGAATATTCAGAAACTTTAGATACAGCTATTCAAGAATGTTCTTCCTTTGATAAAAATCAGGGTTATTATATTTATATCCACAGTGAGGGATCTGGTAGTGATGATAGTAGACTCAACTGTTTAAGGTCTCCTATTTCACCACCATCTATTGCAGTGTCGCCACAAGTAGATTTAGAGTGGGATGAAGAAATTGGAAATGTTGCACCAACTACTAGCGAGGATGAAACATGGTCTTCAATGTATAAGTTAGTAATCAAAGTTTATTTCCAGTGTTTTGAGAATAACCACAATATTGTTTAATAAATGTGTCTTATTTAGGTGGTATGCTGCCATTTTGGAATGTACAGGTGCAGCGATTGCATCAGCTTCTGCAGTAACATGTGGTGTTGATCAACAGGATTCATTTATGAGGACAGCTTTGCACTATGCTGTAGAGCAAGGTCATGCTGGAGTTGTCCAGATACTTTTGGATGCTGGTAAGTTTTTTATTAAAATGCATTTTGTATTAAAATGTTTATACCTGTATGACATGAGACACTATTTCACATTGAATTTTAACATAAATTTTTGCTTAAATAGTATAAAAAATTGTCAAGATTTTAAAGTGAAAGTTAGTTTTAAAAGTCAATATGTTATTGGTCTATTCCTGTCACTGTCATCTAATTTAGGGTGGAGACTGCTAAAAGAATATGTACATATATATATATATATATATATATATATATATATATATATATATATATATATATATATATATATATATATATATATATATATATATATATATATTTACATATTCTTTTAGCAGTCTCCACCCTAAATTAGATGATATATATATATATATATATATATATATATATATATATATATATATATATATATATATATATATATATATATATATATATATATATATATATATATATATATATATATATATATATCATCTAATTTAGGGTGGAGTCACTGTTATCTAATTTAGGGTGGAGACTGCTAAAAGAATATGTAAATATATATATATATATATATATATATATAATAAAGTAATTTTATATAATAACAATTTTTAGGATGTAAAGTGGAACTTACCGCAGGTGATGGCCTTACTCCTTTACATATAGCAGTAATGAGAAATAATGTTGAAATAGCCCAGTTGCTAATTAATGCTGGAAGTAATGTAAATTACAAAACACATGAAAAGATGACACCACTGCATTTTGCAGCATCAAGAGGATTTATTGATTTGGTATTAACTTTTTATTACTTTAGTTGTTTGTTAACTAATTTTTAAAACTAAAATAAATAAATGTCTTCATGCCACTCCCAATACAGGGGTAGACAGTGGTGTACAGAATTAAGTCATTTTGACCCATCTTCCACTGAAGACATTTTTTGAGATAACGTGACAGGTGGTGAGCCCGTCGCCGTATTTAAGTCCAACCCAACAATGTAAAACATCCATGTTTTGAAAAAACCCAATGGTACAAGCCTTGGGTATCAAACTCGGGTCTTTTTGATCACCCATCCACTCGACCATCATGACAATATTTGATTGAAATTTTTAAACTGATTTTCTTTTTTAGGTTAAAATACTAGTTTGTAATGGGGCGCACATAGAAGCAAGGGATACAAGTGAACGAACAGCACTATATTTGGCAGCTGGGAGAGGTCATGTTGATGTTGTTACATATCTTATCTCAGTTGGTTCTAATGTTAATGGGGAAGAAATTCATGGTAATTTGAAAAGGAAAATATGTGCAAGTTTATTTTATGTAAATTAAGTTATATTTTGTATGTGAAGGCCTTTTTTCTTTTCTAGGCAAAATTTTTGTATTTATTGAGCAATCCAGTGTAGGATGCACCCGATTGGAAACATCTATTATACACATAAATATCTATAACTTGATTGCTTTATGTCCTTTCATGTAAACTTGTACTTTAATGTTTAACCTGATTCCAAGACAAAAAAGTCTAAGGGTAATGTTTGTGTATCAGATACACAAACCTGATTTCAAGTTGAGTTACATCCTTGTGTTTTGTTATACAACAAAAGCTCCTATTCTCCTTAACTGCATATAAGGTTTTTTTAAAGGATTACAAAATAAAAAGATATTTTGTACGAAATTAATATTTGCCATTTTGCATAGGAATTTATCTGCACATGGAGTACTGTTCTCATCTCTGGGCGGGGGAACCCCAGTGTCAGCTCCTTCCATTTGACCTTATTCAACGAAAAGCGGCTCGAATCATCGACGACCATGTTCTAAAAATATAGTATTCCATTCTTTAGGTTCTTATAGACGACTGAGTCATTTACTCTTTTCAAAAATTATCAGACCAATATTCAGGAGACTGATGATAGACAACTAAGTGAATGGTGTGTATTGTCTAGTATTGATTGTCAATTTGGTTGCCAAGCGTCGATCATGCCGAACTATCAGGAGATTGGCTTATGTTTTGTAGATGACTCTTACAAGTAATTGTATAGGTATGGAGTGGGAATTGCAAGCCTGGGTGACAAAGGCTTACCATACGTACAAGTTCACCTTACTTATATAAAAATGTAGATGAAGATTTAAATTAAGATGTTTACAAGACAATACTTGATTTTTTTAATAATTTTCATCAATGTTGTCCTTAGTGATAAAAATTTATTTGAATGAATTAGCTACCAATTCCTTACCTTATTACCTTAAATTGTTTCAGGTTATACACCTCTGTGTGAGGCAGTATGGCAAAGGTATACACATGTAGTAGAAGTATTATTAAAGTCAGGTGCTCGTATCACTCATTCTCATAAGCTTTTACACAATGCTATAATACAACGTCAGGTACCTATATTATTTTAAATATTATTAATTGTAAATCTGATCAAATTTAAAATAATAGCCAGTGATGACATATGGATCTGAGACCTGGTCTTTCACTGCAGGCCGTATGAGGAAGCTCAAAGTTGCTCAGCGTGCTATGGAAAGGGCTATGCTTGGTGTTTCTCTGCGTGATAGAATCCGTAATGAAGACATCCGCAGCAGCACCAGAGTAACCGACATAGCCGTAAGGATCAGCACGTTGAAGTGGCAATGGGCCAGCCACATAGCTCGTAGAACTGACAACCATTGGGGAAGAAAGGTTCTCAAGTGGCAACCTTGTACAGGCAAACGCAGATGGAGCGACTTGCAAAATGTTGCGGGAAGTCGATGGATGCAGGTGGCTGAGGGCCGTTCACTGTGGAAAGTTTTAGGGGAGGCCTATGTTCAGCAATTGGCTCTTGATAAGTGTGGTATATTATTTCGTAAAAGTAAAAGTAAAAATATACCACCCACTGTTTCCGTCTGTACTGAAAGGCAAATAAGGACAAAGCCACGAAAATATCACCGACTAATAATAAGAAAAACGTAACTAATATTCAGCAGACCGGACGAACGGGAGCGTCTAAACTGCAAACTTTAGTGTCATCGCGAATCCGCTGTGTTACATTGGATTCAGCATTCTTTGTGTAGTTTAATACGTGATAATTCACCTGCCCGTTTTTTTCGACTATTTTAGTGAAACTTTTCTTTTCCCTCCCTAATAACGGTTTTTAGTACCATTTATGAGTCGTTTTCGTCCTAAAGGTACCGAATAGGCATGTTTGCATACCTTGGATGGCAGCTAATTAATGGGAAATAATTTTAATTTACTACTATTATACTATTCTTTTGATTTGATTCGGTGAACTTTTAACAATTTAAAAATATAATTTGAATTTTTATTATGCAATTTTTATTGATTTATAAAGCAAATTTATGCTGAACTTTTATGTGATTAAATTAAAAAAAGGTCGCGGGTTCGAATCCCGCCCGTATCAGTTGAAATTTTAACTTTTTTCTCTTTAATTTAATTTGAATTGTTTTATATTTGTAGCGTCAATCTCCTAACGTCCCGCCAATCGACTTATGTTGTAAACAACTCCAGACACAAACATTAAAGTCCAGTTGGAGTGCATAATAGGAATTCTAGTAACGCCAATTTGGATGCTAGTATTCTTTTTAAAACAAAAAAAGGCACTTAGATAATTAAATAAGAAAATAAATCTTTTGGGTAAAATTCAACACAATAATCAATTCGTTTTTATTGCAGGAAGAAATCGTAACAATGCTTGCAAACTTAGGCTGTAGTATAAATCTACATAATGACAATGGTGATACACCTCTCTTATTGGCCGCCCGTTTGTCTCAATCCAATGTGGCGCAAATTTTACTGCAAAGAGGTAATTTCATAATATAATTATTTTATTTTATGTACGTAAAATTTTTCAATGAAAGACTGAAACTCAGTTTTGAACTGGAATAGAAAAATAGAAATTATAGAAACTTTCAATCCACATATAATTTTTTGACAAGGTCAAATTGCTTGTTTAAGCAGTTTGAAATTGAGATTGCTGTATCAAACAGAGTATGTCTTGTCTATGTTATTAATTGTAATAGAAATTAAAATGTCTAGCACAAGAGTATATTTTTTTAGTTTTTGATATAGGAAATTAAATGTTGACCTGTAAGAATGCAGCTTAATTGCCGCAGACTTGGCAGCAATAGAAATATTGTAGGAAAAATAATATTTTAAAATGTAAACAGCTATGAGCACTGGTGATAACTTGGATTTTATTTAAATGTTAATTTTATTTGCAGGTGCAAATGTTAATTGTAGCAACAGTATAACGGGAGCTAATGCACTTCATATCGCTGTTGAAAACATTGAATGCCCAAAAGAATTTGAAGAACTGCTAGTTTGTTTGTCACAATACAACATAGACATGAATACAACTGCACTGACTGGTGATACAGCACTGAATAGAGCCTTGCTTTTGCAAAAGTAATGCACTTCAAATGACTATTCATAAGTGTATAAATGGCGTCAACCATTGACATTTTGGTTTCTTTTCTTTCAGAGATTATGCTGCTGTTTTGCTTATTAGGTATGGAGCTGATGTTAATGCTTGTGATCTACAATCATGCGGTTTGGATAATTTGTCAATAGCTAGCAGGAGAGAATCTCATCATTTAGCTTCTATGCTTATAAAAGCTGGACACTATATTTCTGTCCCCGAGCTTAGTGATACCGTTCCGAAAATAGGAAGCACAGCATATTGTTTATTGAATATCTGCAAAGAACCTTTAAGTTTATCAGACCTATGTAGGATTAAAATACGTCGCACATGTAAAAATAAAAATTTAGCTGCTTATATATCAAGATTGCCATTACCAAAGACTTTAAAAATGTTCCTTATGATGGAAGATGAATGTAATGAATATATAAATCATAATATTAATTGTTTGAATCTGTTGTGAAACAATATGGAACAATCATTTAAATTTTACAGATATTAAAATACATACGTTTCACGACCTCCGTCGACACGCCGGTTTTCATGTTGGCGCTAGCTTTGAGGTCCCGGGTTCGATTCCTGGAGGTGTCAATGTAGATAACCTCTTTTGTATTGACGCGGTGACACAAAACTGTATTGACGCGTGTTTGAGTGTTTGTAACATTTGTGTTTTTCCGATTCTATAACACAAGTGCTTTAGCTACTTACTTTGAGATCAGAGCAATGCACGTAATGTTGTCCCCATCTATTATATATTTAATTATATGTACACTACAAATTACAGTCTCATCTGATTATTGTCACAATCACTCCATTTGGCTTCGATTGATTGGCGATTGTAGATACACCTTAGAAGCCGTTACTTGTCACTGGTTGGGTTGGATTGGAATTTCAAAAAGTTTATCTCATTAGTCGTTAACAAATAAAATTAATAGCTTTCCCCAAGATGCCTCTTGTATTAAGGAACATGAAAGTATTATTGAAGAGTATAAGCAATGAAAAACATTTTGTATTATTTATAATTTTAATATTTCAATACATCAAGATATGAAAAGTAATAGTATTCCAATGGTGTACTTTAGTGAAAAATATAAAACTGGAGTATGGAAAATGTATTCTTAGTGATATTTTAATCGAAATAAATGGTGACCTACATTATATTATTTATAAGTAAAAGTATAACAACAATAAATAATTATTTATATCAATTATAATAAGTAAAATATGTAACATTAGAGGAAATATAAAAGTTTGATCTCAACCACATTTTTATTGCCTAGCGTTAAAAATAATCCTAATAATAACCAACAATATGTCACAAATTTAGTAATTTTAAAACAAAGATACAAAACATTACACTTGACATATCAACCGTTCTACAACTTCTTTGGTTTTGTGTTAAAAAGTGAAGCAAAAGAAATAACTATCACAAATATTGCAATATAATTGCGATTAAAAAAATATATTTAAACAATTCTTCCAATATTTAATACTTATCTAATCCTACTTAATATTACTTCAATGAATCAAGTTTGTATACTTATTTTATAAAAGCCAAGTATCATGTTAAAATGTCTTGATTATTTAAATTTATGTATGAATCTTGAATTTTCTTTTTTCTGGGCGAACTAATTACATATCTAAGCATGCTAAATAAATAAAATGATTAAATTCATATCAGATTTCTGTAGGTACTATGCATAGTATAAAAATATGAATGTCATCATTTAGGGAAAGGCATAGCAATATTTTATTTTCTTTCACAATCTGCATTACTTGTAAAAAATATGAATACAATTGAATACATGATCATTGGATTTTGATATGATTATGATTGATAATTGTTTGTTCGCAACGGGGAGAGGAAAGTAAATATTTTGAGTGAATGAAGGTGAGTATTAATTGCAAACAAGTTTCTGCAACTGATTTATAATAGAAAAAAATCGAAAGATTGCTGGGCACAACTCATTGACAAATTGATGAAAGACATTAACACTGTTATATAGACTGTGGAAAAAGATATGTATTTAATTTGGCTTTTATCTATAAATATGAAAATATAATTTTTAGGATCAAGAATTTTACTTGAAGTTCATTATTTGCATAGGAGTTGTTAATATATTCTTAGCACAAATATATTGATCCTGAACGGAAAATATTAATTGAATATACTATAGTGATACTACTAATACAACATTCAAAATGCTTATATTAAGTAATAGTAGGAATCAGAGTTTTTAAAAATCCTCAAGTTTTTGTGATTGTTTTTTTAAACTGCATTTTTTGAAATTTTAAACTTGATTTCATTCAGAAGACGAATTCATGTTTCTTCTAGCAATTACTTTCTGTTCAGGGTTTATTTTCGTCTTCGACAACATATTCAGTTGCAAGTTTGCCTTTTAAATCCTTTAAGGTTTCAAGTCGTGGGCATGCATCAGTTAGAATCTTGACTATGCCATTTTGTCTATTAAGAATGGCTTTGTGTAGTGCTGTTTGACCATCTATGTCTTGTTTTTCAATAGAAGCTCCAGATTGAATAAGTAGATTTAATGTAGCTGCTTTACCTGAAATAAAGTTTATAATACAGAACCTTGTGACTTTCTCTTTATGTGTAATTAAAGCTTATTTTTCAAGGTCACAAATTATGTAAAGTGAGATTATAAGTTGTAAATGTTTTATAAGAATGACTCGTCAAGAAAGTGGGCTAATTATCAAAAATAAACAATTTATCATATTCATATGATTGCAACTAAATGTAAATTTTGACAAGTTAAAATACATAATCAAGATTAGATTGAGGTAATATATCTTCTATATAAATAAAATGACAAAGGTCTGCATTGTGGCATGTCTCACTTAAAAAATGCTAGATATATTTTAATAAATTTTTCTTAGTTGTAATATTTAGACATTTCTTAAATAAAAATTATTGAATGTCTTAATTTAATATAAAGTTGTTATTATAACTTTAAAAAACGACGATTTTCATAAGCACCGTATGTTCAGTCATATGTGTTTTCAGATGTGGGCCAACAACAAAGACTTATGGTGGACTACTTGAAACCTAAAG
Organism: Sericinus montela; assembly: GCA_029286605.1. Lineage (NCBI taxonomy): Eukaryota > Metazoa > Arthropoda > Insecta > Lepidoptera > Papilionidae > Sericinus > Sericinus montela. The sequence continues at coordinate 11,339,430 of JAGSMR010000012.1, read as the reverse complement.
AAAAAATTGTCATGCACTATATGATGCAAAAATTTTATTAATTGAATCTGTAGCAAAAGTACCATCAACAGAATTAGAGTAAATAAAAAATATAGTGTGAACTTAATAAAATAAACAAATATTTTCACATAATTTCCAACACAGGAGTAGACTTTAGTCTGACAATTAAGTCCCTTTGACCCACCTTCCACCGAAGATATTTTCGGGACAACGTGACAGGTGGTGAGCCCGTCGCCGTATTTATGTCCAAGCCAACAATATAATTCGTACATAAACCCATTGGTAAGAGCCTGCCACCTGGGGATCGAACTCGGGTCTTAAATGTTTGTTAATGTGTGTGTGTGGACTGTGTAAATATCCACTTCATTACAAGTTATTAAAGAAATTTAAAATCAGTACCAGCTGCAGCAGCCTTATGTAAAGGAGTTGCTTTTCCACTCCTAGTTTCAGCATCAATGTATGCTCCATTTTTTAACAAGATTTCACAAATATTGACATGCCCATTACGAGCTGCGTAGTGCAGTGGGGAGTAACCAGCGTTGTCTGTGGCATTAACAGTTTCTTTAACATTTTTTGCTTTTCCAATTAACATATTTACTTTCTTTTCGTCACCAGAAAAAGCTGAAAACGAGAATTACTAATAAAAAAATATAATTTTGCATATCAACAATTAGTACATAATAAACACCTTATTCTAAGAGCAAGTAAGTTCACGTGATTTTCTCTCTAGGGATAAACAACAAATATTCGACATTAGAAAAAATTTGTTTTCAGTAACAAGCGACAATCGTGGGTGCGAAGCTAGTATATCTTCATTTTAAATTCATTTATGAAATATGTTACGAGTATCAGGACATTGTATCTTTCCGATTATTGTTTTAAATTAAGTATAAATGCACAAATTTAAAAATCACCAAGCCATCATCCTTCCCATGTTATACTAAAATGCGATCTGCTCATGTGCATTTTTATGTTGCTGTTGGTTTAGTCAAATCCTGTTTCTAATGTAATGTGAGTTTTAGTTAAGTTAATGAAAAGTTTTTATTAAAGGTGCTAAAGCACAACATCATCAACTTCATAAATTTTCTAATAAAAGGAACTCAAGTGTTAAGGTAGTAGGAGTCAAGCCTAAGCTATAAAAAAAAGAAATACACAGGGACAACATCAAATACATTGCTCTGATCCCATAGTCAGCACTTGTATTATAGAATTAGAAACAATAAAAGTAATGCAAACATCCAGACCTGCGAATAAATAGAAAAAGTGTTTTTTATATTCATGACCAGGAATCAAACCCGAGACCTGAGATCTGGCCACACCATAAAAACCGGTGTGTATTCCACTTATCCATGAAGGTTAACTAAAGATAGTTTTACACGAGTTTATTTGGGATAATGACAGTGTAATAGTATTAGTATATCTAAACTGAAATATATTTTTATAAATTATTAATTTATAGTCACAACAGCCAAGTGGTACAATCCCCTAGTCGCAGGCCAATGGGTTTTTACTGCATTTGTTTTTACTTTACTAAAGTAAAGTAAAAACCAATGCAGTATGTGTTGCAACCGTTCCTGCTCAGTGCAGTCCTTTTATTCTCCTTATCTACATACCTAAGTACTTGCTTTAAAATACTAGATACAACTTTAAATAATATTTGTCATGCATTTTCCCAATATAGGGGTAAATAGAGGTCAAGGCAGTTAAATCTCTTTGACTCACTTTTCACTGAAGGTTTTTTTGGTGAATGTGATGTATGGTTAGCCTATCCTCGTCTTAGTGTGCCAGATAACAGTATAATATACTTAGATTCAAGACTAGAGCACAAACATTCATATCCATAACACTAATGTTTGTCACTAGCGGAATTTAAACCCGCAACCCTTAGCTTTGAAGCCAGGATTCCAATTATGGTAATGTCATTTTTTAATTTTATGATTAATTTAAATATTTGTGGCGGATGTGTGCGAGCTTCTTATGTGACCACATATTTTTTTATTAATAATTGAACTGAACTGAAATTTCGTTAACTAGACAATTAAAAAGAAATTTCTTTATGTGATTCCAAATACAGGAGTAAACAGAGATCTAGTCTAGACAATTAAGTGACTGGTGGTGAGCCCCTTTGCCGTCTTTATATCGAAGCTAATGATATGAGTCATACATAGGTTTTGAAAAAACCCATTGGTACGAGCCTGCGACTAGGGGATTGTACCACTTGGCTATTGTGACTATAAATTAATAATTTACAAAAATATATTTCAGTTTAGATATACTAATACTATTACACTGTCATTATCCCAAATAAACTCGTGTAAAACTATCTTTAGTTAACCTTCATGGATAAGTGGCATACACACTGGTTTTTATGGTGTGGCCAGATCTGAGGTCTCGGGTTTGATTCCTGGTCAGATGAATGTAAAAAACACTTTTTCTACATATTCTCAGGTCAGGCAAGTAATGTTTACATTACTTTTATTGTTTCTAATTCTATAATACAAGTGCTGACTATGGGATCAGAGCAATGTATTTGATGTTGTCCCTATGTATTTCTTTTTTTTATAGCTTAGGCTTGACTCCTACTACCGTAACACTTGAGTTCCTTTTATTAGGAAATTTATGAAGTTGATGATGTTCATGTATTTTCTTTTAATAAACAATTTGAATGTGGTGTAGAAGTAACTTCAGAAAAGAGATCAATTGTTATCTATAAAGATTAGTACAAATTATCTCAAAAAAATAACACAATCAAGGAATATGGACATACTTTTTGTAAAATGCTTATCAAATAAAATATACTGCTGGTTTTGAGCCTGACAAAATTGTTTTGAAATAATAACATTTGGCTAAGATTTTAAAAAAGCAATTTTTAAAAAGGTTAAGATGAAGATGACATAAAATATAAGCACTTAATATTTACTCTGCACCCCTTGTGCATTAAAATTCTCAAAAATTGCAAAAATACACAAACAATATTAGGTGATTCATTTACCTGCATTCCATAATCCTCTCTCCCAGTCCATTTCAGAAATAGTCTGACAAACTGAATTATTAACATTTTTGATAGAACAGTTACTATGACTACATTTTTTATTGCAGTCCATTATAATAACAACTAATTTAGAACTGTTTTAAGTTGCATAAAAAGTCAGAAGTTAAATGTCTCGCTGCAGTGTCCAAGTAATTTCTGTTTCACCAGTGCTTGAAATAATTTTGTAGCCCAATTGGCCTAAGGAATTGAGTGCCTTAAGAACATTCGTTTTGATGGTCACACCATTTACAACTTCAACTCCTGAGCCAGGGAACTTGGATGTTAATGCCTTTATTTCTTCTTGCCCTAAACCAAATACAGAGCTATCATTGGCATATAAGGAACCTTTTACAGCAATGTAAACAACACCATCTTCTGCAGATGGGACAGTGTTCAAATTACTTGCAGAAGGGTTCTTGCTACTTTTCGCATCCATAGTATATTTATATATTAAAGAAAAATAAAGTAAAATTTGTTACGTAAAGTTTAAACCTCGTCGTCTTTGTTTAGGTGTTGATAGTTATGCATAGCCTCTTTACTAAAGTTTGTAATGTTATCTTGTTCCACAATGATTGATGGTTCTGGTTCTGAAAACTCTTTTCTCATAGTCCACATGTACTCATTATAGTCTTGTTTTACAGCTGTTGAACTTGAGGCCACAACTTTATATCCCAATACCTGTAAAAATTATATGAACTTTCAGGTTCTGTTAAGCTATTAGTAATTCTCTAAGGAGCAGACGAACTTACTTCCAAGGCGCTAAGAATGACGCAGGGGTGTTGAAGATAAACGATTGTGGAATCGTCGCAATATCCCCCACATGCGAATCTTTTTAATTGTTCTATATCTCCAGCTACATGTGAATAATTATATATAAAAATACAAGGAGCAACTTCTAAATATAAATTACACAATAAAATGAGAACAGAGACAAACATTCATCGAAAATTAGAGTCGCGTCAAATATTTTTTCTCTTTCTCATTTTCAGTAATAACAAAAAGGCATTTCTGTATACCTTTTAAGCCGGATACCAATACTCGCCAGGGGTTTTTATGCCCGTACGATGCTAGATTACCTCTGATCAAAATGTAGGGCATTGATTACGGATGTTTTTCACAATTTTTTTCAAAATAAAATTTATTAACAAAAAATTACTTACAACAAAATCAAACAAAAATAAAAATTGAGAATAAATCCGATTCTAGCTGAATACTTCTGATGTAATTTTAATGAATTATTAAAGATCTTTTTCAAAGAGTATGTTATCACTACGTTATAATCTTTTTTTATTGTGAAGTACAGACTCCGAAGAGTATACAAACAATACCTTAAGTCCACAGACTAATTATTATTGCTAAGATTTTCATTTCTATATATATTATATATAGCAATAAGTCACGATAGCCGAGTTGTTGGGTGGTCGGAATTTCGAGTCGAGAGACCCGAGTTCGATCCCCAGGTGGCAGTACCAATGAGTTTTTCAAAAACTTATGTACGAATTTCATCGTTGGCTTGGACATAGGGGCGGCGACAGGCTCACCACCTGTCACGTTGTCCCGAAAATATCTTCGGTGGAAGGTGGGTCAAAGGGACTTAATTGTCTAGACTTGACCTCTGTCTACCCCTGTATTGGGAATTGCGTGAAGATATTTAATTTAATATTTAATTATATATAGCTAAGATATAACTTATTCAGATACAGAACACATCACAGAGTACATTATTAATAGGGACTGTGCATAAATGATTATAGATGGCGGCACAAACGCCACGAGTATATGTATGACATAGGTGGTTAACGAAGAGTCGAAAGAGAATATGACACTCCTTGGATAAATCCCATTTTAAATTCGAAAATATTATTTGTGCGCTTAAGCAAACGATTAGAGCAATTTTTCAAAAAAAAAAAAAATGATTTAAAAGAACAAAGAATACAAGAAGCAGTTAGATCAGGAAAAAGTGATTCCACAAACCACATTCAAAAAGAAAATTAAGGCTCATTACCGCCGCCCATGAACATCTGCAATACCGGAGGAATAGCAGATGCGTTTCCGACCTTTGAGACAGGTAATGGCTCTTTTCTTGAAGGTCCCTTAATCGTATCGGTCCGGAAAAACCGCTGACGGCAGCACATTCCATAAAGTGCAAGTGCGTCAAGGTGGTGTTGATGCAATTTTTGAATTGGAATTTATGCCGTAAGGTATGATGGTGAAATTCAGCAGCTGGGATTAATCTGAACAATTCCTCGGAGCACTCCACGTAGTAGATCTTGTAAAAATGCAACATCTCTTCGCAAAGCCAGGGGATCTAGCCGATCAGATAGAATATGGTCGTCGACTATTCAAGCCGCTCTTCGTTGCATACAGTCAAATGGAAGGAGCTGACATTGCGGTGCCCACGATCACAGATGACAACAGTACTCCATGTGTGGCCGAACCTGCGCCTTATAAAGTTGCAGGCGGTGGACCGGCATGAAGTATTGTCGCGCTCTTCTGAGCACGCCAATCTTTTTAGAGGCTAATTTGGCCTTCCCTTCCAAGTGACCGCGAAACTGAACGTTGCTCCGTACACCCCATTCCCTTTCTAAATCGCGCTTGTGCATTCCATTCCTTTTCATCTGTTTCATTCACAACCCTTACAATCAACACTTTCGCAAACAGTTTACCGACGACGCTAAGAAGGCTTATGCCGCGGTAATTTATACAGTCCTACCGTGAATAAATAAATTAGGAATAAATAAATAAATAAAGACAATTTATGGAAAATACTGATGACATAGTTTTAAAAGTTAACGAGGCGCGATCATCAACGAATATAAATTGCAATGACGCAAAATAGGGAAAAAATAACGTTGATACTTACATTAAAAAAAACACATAGTCGGATACCTATACAAAAAATCATTAAAACACATGAAAGTACACAATATTCACTTTTCACAAAATTAAAAGAGTACACTTTATTGTTCATCAATTCAGCCTTAGCGCAGACTAGTCCCTAATAACGAAATCTGATAAGGCCTTAGCTCTTTCCTATGTCCCCGGCTGCCTGCGTACAAGATTTCATCCAAATCCGTTCCGCCATTTGCGTGATTGAGTAACAAACACACAAAACCCACCAACTTTAACATTTGTAATGTTAGTGGAATTACCATTCGTGGGGTGTGGGGGGTCGTTTATGACCAAAAATAAAAGGGCATACGACGAAGTGTTCGCTGGTATCTCTCTGTTGGTGGAAAAATAAATAGAAACCTCTTTGAAATACTGATCTGGCACAAACGCCCATTCAACTCATCATTGAATACGCCGACGCCTGTTACTTGGATGCTTCCGAGGAGCTTCTAAATAAGCTTGCGCAAAAACGCCTTGGTTCACTTTACCAATATCTTTAATAGCATCATCCACGACATAATAGATCTTTCTGTGCTTTCAATGGGAAAGATCCTATGATCTCTCGTATGGCGTTGGATTGGTTCTCAACTTATCTTCGGGGGTGTCAGTAAGCGGTCCACAGCTGTACTCTATCCTAACATCTCCCACTGCACCTTCCTATTTATGTTCCCAATTTAAATACCTTAGCTCTAACCACGATAGAAACCTTCGGTCATCAAACAACCTCGAGCTTCATTGTCACCACCATACTTCAGGCTTAACCCATTCCTCCTTTCATGTGCAATCCGTTCTGCTTTGGTATGCACTTGCTCTCGAAATCAGGATGTCCAAGAGTCGTTATGCTTTTAAGATGTAGGTGAAAAATGACTTCGTAAAACATTGGCAGAATCATGGTGATATTAGTTTATTTATGTCATTCATTGTATTATTTAAGTATTTATTCTGTGTAAGTGAAAATTTATATGTATTTTTATGTATATGTATGTATAAATGTAGGTATATACACAGTCAGGTCACAAGTACCTATTGTCACACAGTAAAAACTTTTCTTTTAGAATGCTGGCCACAAAAAAGTTTATTGAATTCGAATTTCGAATTGTTCATGAAAATAAAACTACATACTTTTTAGAATTTTACTCATTTTTAAATATGGATTGGACGCTTAAAGAAGACCATGTTGCAGTTATTGCGTTGCATCGTTGCGGTTAAGCGCCAATTCAAGTTTTTGACATACTGAAAAATTTGAATATAACCAAAAGATTCGTTTATCGTACCATCAAACGATACAATGAAGACTCTCGTGTAGATGACAGGTCAAAGAAGTGGTCGCCCTCGATCAGTTAGGACTCCAGCAGTGATAAAAGCTGCGAAGGCTCGAATTCAAAGAAATCCCAAACGTAAACAGAAACTGTTGGCCCTTCAGATGGGGTTAAGCAGAACCACGGTGAAACGGGTGTTCAATGAAGACTTAGGGCTTCGGGCATATCATACAAGGCTAGGGATCCCGGGGACATACGTCTAATAGTTTTTATTTTAAGATTTTATATGATCAGTTACTAGTAATTCTTAATTTATTAAAATACTTTTTCAGACTATCTATTGGAACTACACAAGCACCTTTCGACAATGAGTTGATTGTGATTAAATGAGGCTTTCTTAAAGGTTTTACCTAAAACATTTTTACATATTATATTTTTAAAACTGCTATATTTTTAAAAGAAGCAATCGTTAAAAAAATAAATCTGACATGTTAAATAAAAATAACGATATAGTAAAATTTTTTGAAATTGAAAAATTTGGCAGTCATTGAATGATTTAAAATAATGCTATCTTGAAGCAGTGTAAACCGTAACAGTGTACCGAGCAGGTGGTCGATGTATCAGCGCCTTAATGACCCGTCAAGATGTTTATGAAACTTACGAATGGTCTTTATAATATATATTGTACACTATAAAACATCTGGCTTGGTAACGATTTTCATTTCAGAAAGTAAGAGGCCGGTATTTCAAATATACTTTATATTTAATTTAATTCACGAGAGCGGAGTTCTTGGGTGGTTGGAATTTCGGGAGGGAAGAGACATGAGTTCGATCCCCAGGTGGCAAGTTCGCACCAAAGGATTTTAAACCGCCTACTATAAGTATTTAACTTAATTTAATAAGAATATATATATATATATATATATATATATATATATATATATATATATATATATATATATATATATATATATATATATATATATATATATATATATATCCATGTCTTGCAGTAGAATTCTGTAGGCCGTTGTGTATGTATGTATGTAGTTTTATTGCAAATGTCGAATTCGTCTTACTTAATATAGTTTGAAACTCAAATTTATTATCAGTTACCATACCCAAAGAGTAATTATACCTATATATACGGCGCAGTAAATACACGTTATGATTTTGTATTATGTTGTTTTCCTTGTTTTATTAGAAAGCTTTCACATTTAGCCTTTTGTAAGTTTAAATCTCTGCAAATTGAAAAGAAAGAGGCTTTATATGGTTTGCTTTTAGTTTTACCGTCAGTGCTGTGACGGGTCTCAAGTTACGTATGTTGGCTTTGAAGTAATAATATATAAAAAGATCCCATTATACATTAGTATAACGTTTTATGTGGTTAAATAATATATTATTTGTATAATATTGTAACAGTAGATATTACAATATAGTTGAGCATTGTAATATAATATATGTATGACATTAGGATGACCTGTTACTGCCAAAGTTTTTTTTTTAAATACTAGCTTAACCCGGCCACGCTTCCCTTCGGCTACTTGTTGTTAAAATTATTCAAAATATTGTAAAACTTGGAAAATTGCAATGAATAAATATCATTTGTCAGACACGACCTGACATTGTACCAAAAGATATCTTCGGTGGAAGGTGGGTCGAAAAGACTTAATTATCTAGACCTCTGTCAACCCCTGTTATGGGAATGGCGTGAATATTTTTTTAAATTATGAGTGTACGAGATATCATCTACATTTTTCATTAATTTGAAAGTTCTATAGAATCCATTATGTGTGTGTGGAATATAACACCATTTAAATGTCCGCTGCGGTGATTTAGGGTGGCGCACGTCCGAGGAGTAAAATTTACCAAACAACCGGATCTTTTATTAATCCTGATATGACATCTTCAAATATAATGCCCATTTATAGATGAAGAATGAATTTTCGACCAAAATTGAGGTACTAATATAATGTAGCTATCCTCCTCCATATCTTATATTACTGGTCACGCGTATAAAATATGGTCTTACTTGACAAAGTAGTCATAAATTTAAAAATTATCAAGTAAGAACTGTTTTCCACCAGTAATACGTTACAGATTAAAAAAAATTATATTTACGTTTAACTCTTATAACATTTATATCTTTAGGAATTTTGTTATACATTGGAAATGGATCGAAATTATTTTAACTTTTGTTGGTGGAGGCTTACTTCATGTATGTATATAACTTGTATGTATTTATTTATTTATTTTTAATAAGTAAATAAATACATACATAGATAGAGACAACATCACATACATTGCTCCCATCCCAATGTAAGATGCTACAGGACTTGTGGTATGGGAATCGGAAACAACGAAGGCACCACAAATACCCAGAGCCAAGAAAATGTGATAAAATATCTTTTCGTCATTCCCAATACAGGGGTAGACAGAGGTCTAGTCTAGACAATAAAGTCCCTTCGACCCACTATCCACCGAAGATATTTCGGGACAACGTGACATGTGGTGAGCCCGTCGCCGTCTTTATGTCCAAGCCACCCATATGAATCGTACATAAGTTTTAAAAAACGCCATTGACCTTCCACTCGGCTAAAGTGACTTTTTTGTATCGTGACAATCTAGAATCTATCGTGAAAATGTAGAAAAAGTGGTTTTTCTACATTGACCCGACCGGGAATCCAACCCGGGAATCAAAATAATAAACGGAGAAAACGTAAGGTTTGCAGGATAAAATTACGTAGGACACTTTTGCTCCCCGACAATACAGTCATCTAAGCTCCATTGTCTAAAATACGCTGAACAAACGCTTTAATATTTACCAGCGTACGCTACGTGTATGTAAAGCTAAAGTTCCTCAATGGCTGCCGTCAATTTCGTATGATGAAACTGAAGCACTACTAAAAATGCTGGATACATTTATTAAAATCATACATTTACATACACACACAGACACTCAACAATAATTCTTCTGTACATTAACACTAACATATTTACTATCATACTATCTTTTTAATAAAAATAAATAAAAAATAAAATGACTTCACGCAATTCCCAATACAGGGGTAGACAGAGGTCTAGTCTAGACAATTAAGTCCCTTTGACCCACCTTCCACCGAAGATATTTTCGGGACATTTATTTAATCTTTCTTTTATAGCGTACATGTCTATTTTATTAATATTATGTAATCTTTTTCGCTGTTTTTGTATAATTCAGGAGTACATTATTTTTAAATGTTCAAAGGAGACAGGCTGTTTTACGTGCATTATTTTTTATTGAATGTTTTTTCTATGACATTACATACAATTTAATTTTCAAACAATGTTTCGTAAGTAGCCTAAGAAAACCAACACCAAATATACTCATATTTTGAAATAAAATTATTAAAAAATAATAATAATTGTGTTGTAGGTGTTTCATTGAACTCGTATTTACAGAAATATATAGGTTAAATGCGGTCAAATTTGTGTGGGCGCAATGGCATGTATTCTCACATTATCAAAATTTTACATTTAATATTTTCGAAGAACTTCTCCACTGTCTGGCAACCATATATACTTTTAATGGAAAAACTCCGTACAGTTCGGCAAATATCGTTTATTATAATTTACTCGCATAAATACACTCATGCTGAATTTTATTACATCTTCACGCAATCTCATAGGCGGAAGTCTAGACAATAAAGTGTTTTGGATCCATTTTTCATCGAAGTTGATTTGGGAAAACGGTACAATATACTTACATAAAATATATTAGACCACATAATTACATAGATAAATAATCACACATACGTATAGACATCCATAATTCGAGTAGATCAACATTCACATTTATTACACAAATGTTTGCCCCCGTCGAGATTAGAACCTGTAACACTTAGCATCGAAGGCAGGGTCACAGCCAATTAGACTATCGGGTAAAAAAGTTGCGGCGTGGCGGACTCATACCAATGGGGTGTTTCAAAAACTTTAGTATAGATTATATCGATGGCTTGGACATAAAGCGGCTTACCACCTATTACTCTGTCCTAAAAAATGTCTTCCGTGGAAGGTGGGTCGAAAGGAATTAATGTCTGGACCTCTTTCTACTTCTATATTGGGAATGACGTGAAGATTTTTTTTAGTACGTAGACGCGCCTTAGCAGTACTTTTGGTCTATAGTTCTTTAATATGTGGGTATTTTTCTTGAAAAACAGAACAACCAAGCTCCAACTTCCATGATTTCAGCGTAGCACCTTCGAATTGAAAAGCTTCTGAAGGACTACAAGTATTGGTTTTCCACTGGCTTCCAGAAGCTCAGCCGTAATTACATACTCACCCAGTAGCTTGCCGTGTTTTAGCTATTTGAGGGCCATCCTAATCTCGCTTAGACTAAGGTCTGAGTTGTCACTGGAACAGTATCGGATGAGCTTTGTTCTTCGGTCACTACTCATACTCGTGTGTGGTTTGAGCGACGATGGTCCGTAAAATCTTTCTAAATTAATAAATATAAATCGTAAAATCTCATACCTACTTCGAAATTAAATTAGATTAAACAGTTTCATGATGCGAGATTTAAATAATGTATATAATGTAATGTAATAGATAAATGATATGAAAATAATATATAAGAAGGTATAGTTTTTTAAGTGTTGTAGAGCCTAAAACATTGCCCGCAAGCATTTTATGTTAATTATTCCAATCATGTGTATACAATAGGCGTAAATGAAGATAATATTATGGAACATATTATTAAATCATGACCGCAATGTGTCAAAACGACGCTTCGTACATGTTATCTTCTTAGAACATGTCGACGTACAATATCTAATAATGTACAGATAGTTCAATTTCGTTTGTGATTTTATTTGTGATGTATTAAATTAATCTAGATTCTATTCCGATGTATTGGTTTATTTTGCAAGACTTAGGATGTGAAATTTCAGAATTACTACACAGATGTAGTAAGTTCAACTACATTGCTGTGATAACAGAATAAGAATCTTCCAGCTCATGGTGTCGTAAGAGGCGTTTAGAGAAAAACGAATGGACTCTTAAAAAACAGTGGGATATCCATTTCGACAAATATCACACAAAATTCGACAGATAGACGGTGGGCACCAGACGCAATATGCCTTACATGAAGTGATCGCCAACCCATTTGCCAAGCGTTGCGATCATGGCAGCCCCACACTATACTGTAGAGCCCTACGTCCTGTAGGGCACTTCAAAGGGACATCATGTAGGTATGAATGTATGTATATGCGCATTTTCTCGTCTGGCTAGAGGTCCTCTGGGTCAGTACTAGAGTATGTTATGGTTTATTCCTTTTTAAAAACAGTAAAGTTATACCTAAAGTCCCGGTTTTAGGGTTATAAGAAGGGAGAGCCAGTGTCTTTATTTTCTGTGAAGAATTTCATCTTTGCCCTCGGAGGTTAACGGACCTTTAACTTTCAGATCAAGTTGGTAATTTCACTTATTATTTAGGTAAAAAATAGTAAATTATGAAATGTAAAAGAGACAATTTGATACGAACATTTTGTACTTATTATAAAAAAGTCATGATGTATATTGTGTCAATAGTTATTTTAATTAAATTTTAATTAAGAAAAAGGAAATAAGCAAATCATAGGAACATATTCAAGTCTTTTTACTTAATAAAAGACTTACACTTACTAACGAAGTAAAATAATGGACAAAACTAAATTTACATGAAGATTAACACTGAAACTAAACATTTTCACGGAGAGTAATGTTTACACATTTTGCGTTTTCAACTTATTTATCATCGAAACTGACGTTAGGTGCGTACATTGCTTCGCTGAACAAAACGCACCGTGAAAAATCTATTCTCGTTAACCTACATATTTTTATTCATTCATTAATGAGAATCGACGAGTTACTTTAGTACAATTTTAAGTTATATTACTTTTCTTACTTTTACACTTTCAAATAGTGATATCAATTTACAAAAAAAAGTATCTTTCATTATAGGTATCGTTAGCCTGTATGAATCGAATATAAATGTTTGTACTCTAGTTATGGATATTTATAAATAATTTATATTATGTATTGGCAGTAATAATATCTAAATTAATAAAATCTTCCGTATGGTAACGGCGTAAGAATACTGCCACTCCCTTTCTCCCCGTGGATGGCGTAAGGGGCGAGTAAGGGAAACAATAAAAGGGAAATAAGGGAAACAACAGCCTTGAATATCGTTGCGGCACCGAAGATGGACAGCAGCGTGTGAGGTGCGAGTGGTTTGGTACTGTGATCGGCAATCCGCTTGCCAAACGTGCTAATTATGGCAAATCCTCCCCATGGGAGAGGCCAATGCCCTGCAGTGGATTTTAACATGCCGATATGTATGTTTGTATTTACTGTAATAATTATTTATCATCCATATAAATCTAACATTTGTAAAAATCACAAAATGACGAATATTATTATTTAGCGAAGTGAAAGACAGCAATCAGTTTCTTTATATATTCTCTTCTAAATATAGAAGAGAATATAACATCTTACAGGGTGTGAAAAGTAGGCACAATATTCGAGTGTTCTTACGAAATAAAATTGGATGCTTGACATTCTAATGAAAATTCCGTAAATTTTTTTGAGTTCGAGTATGAAACGAAAACTGCTTTATCTTTTTATTATGATTATAATATTAAAATACACGATCATTATGATATATATCATAATACATTATTTTGTTTTGGAATGTCTAATATAACGTAATACTCTAAAGTCTTTGACGTGGATGGTTTTTATAACATATCTTAAATATCCACACATGAAATTGGAAACAATGGTTGATATCGTTTAAAAATGTTTGGTTCCGTTTCCTGTACACCTAAGAAGGGCTGCGCTGCCAGTATCTTTCAGTTTCAGTAAGTATTACTCTGCGAATTTTAGTGCTAAGGCCGACAGGCTACGACGTAGTCGTCCACAACGTTTGCTCTTTTGTTAAGTATCATACGAGTTTTCGTGTTGTTTCGTGTTTTTTCTATCGTTTATAAAACTATTTTAGTGATTAAGTTCTTATGTGATTTGTTTGTGAAACTATTTTTTTTCTAACATCTAAAAAAGTGTGGGAGGTAAGAATTCTATTATAATAAAAAATCAATTATACGAATAATTAAATTTTCTAATTCATTTTTTATAAACACGAAAATTAACAATCTGCAAAAAAACACAAATTCACTAACTTCTCTACATTTCACCCGTAAAAAGCATTTTGCTGTAAGCTGATTGGCAGTTACAGTACCAGCCACTCTCGCACCTCAAATATTTCTATTTTTAGTTTTAATGTTGAATACATCAAAACAAAAAATTATATCCTAATTGTTTATTTAATATTTATCGCTATTCCTCAAAGGCGAAAAACTTTCGAAGAAAGCATAATCAAAATCTGATCGGTGTTTCAAGGCACTTTTGTCAAAATTCATACTAAAAGGTAAGCCGGACACGTGGCATTTCTTCACATAAACGTGTAATTTTCCTCTTTTACATGATAATACTTAAGTAAGGCTGATATATTTAGACGGCGGGACGATGTTAACTAGTAGTTCAGGTGTATTATAGAAAGCGGAAGCAGTGAAGAACGATATTTAAATGCTTACTATATTAATTTAATTTGAAATGTTACATTTTTAATATATTTATTTAAAAAATACGATTTTTTATTACACCTTAAATTGTAAATAAAATTATTCTACAAAATTAGTCACGATAGCCAAGTGGCTGGGTGAACGGGGGTCCGGGCAAAGGAACCCGAGTTCGCTCCCCAGGCGGCAGTAAACACCAATGGGTTTTTTAAAACTTAAGTACGAATTATGTCGTTGGCATGGACATTAAGACAGCGACGGGCTCACCACCTGTCAAGTTGTCTCAAAAATTTTCAGCGGTTTAGGACTTAATTATTTTTGACCTCTTTCTGACTCTGTATTGGGAAAGGCGTGAAGATATTTTTATTATAAAACAGAAGGCTCTAATTTGCATTATTTCTTTATTTCATTTACCGTTTTCATTACTGTCGCGTTACAACCGAGAATTTTATAGAGTAGAAAAAATCCCTATAATTAACAATAATAATGTAATTTAACTCAACTTTTTTATTGCATTTTTTTTTGTATTAAGTAACAAAGCATTGTTTGTCACTTAAATGATTATCTGTATTAAGTGACAAAGTATTGATATTTTTTTTAACACATTATATTACAGACTTTTTAAAACATTAAGCTCCTAAACACCTAAAATGTTTCAAATTGCTTGTTACAGACGTGTTTTTATCCAAGAGCAAAAATATAGAATTCTATTTCCTTTTTTATATACAATTCATGCTTAGTTTTTGGATTGGCAACCCGTAACCAGGATATAAAATTTTGCAATGGTATATTTATGGATGTTTATTCCGCCATCTGGCGGTACTCAATTACATTTTCAAGGCTTATCCCTTAGTCCATTACGAAACCACAACGTAGCATCGATTGCCGTCAATTAATGGCTTGGTTGACTGATAGAAAAGGCCATCAGGTATTAAGTCCGACCATTGTAGATCTTACTTTGAAGTGTCAAAATAAAGAATAAAATAAATAAAAATAAAAAAATGGCACTGTATATATTTTTGATGAATACTTTAAATCTAATTTAGCAAACATTAATTTTTAATTTAGCATTAATTTAGCAAACTAATGGATTTGTCTACATCAATATACACTATGCTGTATAAAGTAAGAGTCACGTTAGCCGAGTGGTTGGATGGTCGGATTATCGAGTCAAGACTATATTTTTATGATAATATCTAAAAAAAGCACCCCACGCTTTTTTGAAAAATGGAATAATTTTATCAAATTAGTATATTGTCATCGGTCCTCGATAAATCTACAAAGTTTGGACGAGATCTGGCCGTTTAAACTGAGTCAAAATTGCGCCCAAAGAAGTCGGTTACAAATATACAAACATACATACAAGTGAAGCTAATAAAAAGCGTGTAAAAATGTTAGGTTACCGATGACTTTTTAATCCTGTGACGATTTAATGGAATAATAATAATAATATCTTCACTGTTGCATTCTTTGGATTGAACATTTGAAGTGTTAGAGGCCAAAGGTACCAGATTCCAAATCTATTTAGAAGTCATCAAGGGTAGTCCCTCACTATTTCTGTCTCAAAATAGCAGTCACGATAGCCGAGTGGTTGGGTGGTCGGATTTTGAGTCGAGAGACCCGAATTCGATCCCCAGGTGGCAGGCTCGTACCAAAGGCTTTTCAAAAACTTATGAATTATATTGTTGGCTTGGATATAAAGACAGTGTCGGGCTCACCACCTGTCACGTTGTCCCGAAAATATCTTCGGTGGAAGGTGGGTCGAAGGGACTTAATTATCTAAACTAGACCTCTTTCTACCTCTGTATAGGGAATTGCGTGAAGATATTTATTTATGCTGTATATAGATACTGTACGTTTGCCTGTCAGTCAATGTAAATTGATTTTATAAAAAAGAGATTATGACTTTGATTAATATTTTATATTTTCAAGGGCTAGGCAAGGCCGTTCTACGAGTAAGTTATTTTAATTCTGTAATCAATACTCTATCAATATTCGGATCGGCACGTTTTTCCTTCCATGTGCCATATAATGAAAGAAATTAATGCAAATATATAATTCGTAATGAAATAAATTTGCCTAGTGGCATAGGCGTCCCTCCCTTATTGCCCATTGGTAGTAAGAGAAAACTTTCATAGTAACATTTGTTATCGATACATACCAAACTAAAATTCAGCAGATTGATGACGGACAGCAGAGTCTAAGGCACAAGGTTAGGTAGCTGGTCGTTTCGTTGCAGGACTGGTTAATTATCCATGGTTGGTTGGCCGTTTGATGTCATTATCCATGCATCTCTTAAAAGTTGGACTCTGACGAAAGATAAGAATGTTCTGATTAAATAAATAAAACAATTAATCTGTGGAATGATAAGCAAAGTTTGAGGCTTTGTTCACTCTTACAATTATCTGATAAATACGATTAAGCATGAACATAGATATGTTCCCGGTTCACGGATCAAGTCGGTACCGGGCAAGTGTGAGTACGCATTGATGTATTTAAGATATTGTTTATTAATTTTTTCTCTAAAACGTTGTCTTGAAGTGTCGTCTTATATATAGGCTTTCAATGATAGAGGTGTAGGCAATTAAGTCCTTTTGACCGACCTCTCACCGAAGAATTTTTGTTAAACAACGATATAAATCGTTCATAAGCTTTGAAAAAAAATCCCATACGAGTCTACCACCTGTCTACCCCTGTATAGGGAATTGCGTTGAGATATTTATTTATTTATAATTGTATTGATACACAAATAATATGTAACGACATCATCATACTTAGGTTCATACTACAAATGTAACACTTATGCGTCAGAAAACCACCAATCTCCAAAAGCAGAGATTATTATTTATAATAAGGACAAAAGAGGACGAGATTATTGTTAAAGAATTTTAAAATATTGCCAAATGTGTAAATAAATGAGCTGTGAGTTTTGCGTGAATACAAACATTTCTAGTTTTATACAACAATTTTTTATGAAGGTTTTTATACCTCTTGATGACAGAAACTCAATAAAGTTCATAGTCATACAATTATCGTTTCGTGTAATTTTAAACGATTGAATGAGCTAAGCTGTATACAAATTCAAATATAATTATCAACGAAAATTGTTATTCGAGTTCTACTATTTCTTGTTTTCTAGATGAGTAAAAATATATACTACTTATAATAGCTGCTAACAGTGCACAGCCAATAATGGGCCTTTCCTGTTATGAGGATTTGCCAGAAGAAGGTAGATATATAGGCACTTTAATATGACATAAGTTTTAGATTATTACCAAAAAATTATTATATAATGAATTAAAGTCGCGGTAGCCGAGTGGTTGGGTGGTTGGAATTTCGAGTCAAGAGACCCGAGTTCTATCCCCAGGTGGCAGGCGCGTACCAATTGGTTTTTCAAAAACTTAGGTACGAACAATGTCGTTGGCTTGGACATAAAGACGGCGACGGGCTCCCACCTGTCACGTTGTCCCTAAAATATCTTCGGTGAAAGATGGGTCAAACGGACTTAATTATCTAGACTAGACCTCTGTCTACCCCTGTATTGGGAATTGCGTGAAGATATTTATAATTTTAGCATTATAACTCCGATCGTCTTTAAGGATCTTAATTCCCTATTGTATAATAAAATAAGCCGAATATAATAAATAGAAGTTATTAGAGTGAGTGGCAGCCATTTTAGAGATTAGACGTCATTTTTCATTGTTCACATGATACATAGTTTTTGGAAATGTTTAGCGTGTAACATGGAATATCGGCATTATTATCAAAGTGACCTTTGCTTTTCACGTGAAAAAAAAACACATATTCCAGTGGCAAATTTTGTAATTATGTTAACGTGGAAATAATTTAAAAAAGAAGCTGATTGCTTTATTTTATGACTGGCAAAATAATCAGTCCCTCTAATTATACAATATTTAAGAAAATGATAAAGTAGATCAGGTTTTTCCCTTAACTAATTTTCATAGAAATTCCCTATGGTAAATTAGACGTAGGAGTTTGCCGTAGGAGCCGCAGCATATTTATTTTTAAATATACATGTATAATGGATGAAGTCTTTTTCGACCCTCTTTTGACCGACACTTATTTACGACATCGTGACAGGTGGTGAGCCTATCATATAGTCATAGACCTTAAAATGAAATGTAATGTTCAAGCGGCAGAGTATGCTGCTGGATGAATCTGACTCCGTCTTGCAGAACACAAAGTAAAAAAAAAACTATTATCTAGATAATATAACCAGAGATTTGCAATCTTTAATATAACTAATAAAGAAAAAGATTATTAAATTTTTAAACGGCAATCTATTATTGTATAATTTACAGCGATTCTCACCTATCACCGCCTGTCATGTTGTCCCTAATTAGCATCGGTGAAAAGTGGGTCGATAGGGATTTCGCTGCCTGGGCCAACCCCAGTGTGGGAAATTGCTTGAAGATATTAAACATTAAAACAAAGTCTTCAGACATTGTCCTCGGGTAGCCAGAGAGAACAGATCGCACGATGACTCACGCTTTTACCAGATTATATTTTTAATGTTTTATCGTCTTATGAAATTGTTAAGAGGGTTTCTGTACATTGAAGATATTTAAGTGAAACCAACTAGGTTCTAACTAGGTTCCTAGGACGAGTCTGTGCCCAAAACAACGATTTTTAGAATTTTTGTCAGTTTGTCTGTTTGGGGATTGGCGTTAAAACCACTGAACGAATTTCGATTAGTTTTCCATGGTTCAATGTCTTATTTTCAAACTTAAAAACTGGTGTTATTATTATTAAAATCGGTTCAGCATTATTAAATATATTGCTTGAGCTCTCCTAAGTATGAGTTATCATACAGAAAAAGGTCAAGTTAATGTGGACATTTTCTTTTTGTGAATTATGGCTAATCTACTACAGAAAAAAATGATTTCCAATTAACTTTTAGAGTGAAATCCTATCATTGAGATAAGAAAATTGCTGTTTATTTCTTCCGGAAACATTATGTACCAGTCCCATATGTAGCGAAATACCTAGGACGGATTTCGATCAATTTTGATTTTCTAATATGCTTTTGTCATAACTTAGAAAACTTTGATTCGTCTTGTCACGTCTAGATATAAGAGACTAGCGACTCGCCCTGGTTTGACGTGGGTAGTAGCACATACACACTATATTTTTCTCGTAATGTCGCAAAAATTATATGTAAGAAACTTTAATTATGCACTTCATGCTTCGCTTCACGTTTCCTTCGAAAGGCATGAATTACTAAATAATGCTCAACCCCTTATTCAGAATTTAATGGGAAAAATGTCTCATAATGATTCCGAGGTAGAATCTAATAACTTAAAAGCCTTAAGTTCCTTAAACTTAAGGATTTCATTTTTGAAGCACTAGCGTTGTAGACTCAGCTCTGATTAATCAGACAGCCAGTCTGGTCAAGTCACTTGTTAAATGAATATTTAAGAAAACTTAGTCGTGGACTATTTATAACTAAAGATGAAACACCAATTTTAAGAATGTTTGTCTATCTATATTGATAGTCACACTACGTAAAAACTGTTGAAATTATTGAAAGCGTTTTTTACGGTTGTGTTACTGGGCCTAACTTATAATGTGGTGCGTATCTTGATAAACCACGCAGGAATATGGTAGGTGAAATATGAAAATTAATAAATAAGTATCTTCACGCACAGTCTCTGACAGGATAGCCAGAGACAGCAAATCGCCAAGTGTCAGGATTTTTTTATACCTCTTTCGCTTAATGGATTTCACACATACGTATGTGACCCTATAAATTTATTTTTAAATTAGTATTTAACTTTTGAGTTTGATAAAAATTTTAATTCAAGGTTGACTAACAGATTGCACGTTAAGATTGTACTTTCAAATAGTATTGATACACAAATAATATGTAACGACATCATCATACTTAGGTTCATACTACAAATGTAACACTTATGCGTCAGAAAACCACCAATCTCCAAAAGCAGAGATTATTATTTATAATAAGGACAAAAGAGGACGAGATTATTGTTAAAGAATTTTAAAATATTGCCAAATGTGTAAATAAATGAGCTGTGAGTTTTGCGTGAATACAAACATTTCTAGTTTTATACAACAATTTTTTATGAAGGTTTTATACTCCTTTGATGACAGAAACTCAATAAAGTTCATAGTCATACAATTATCGTTTCGTGTAATTTTAAACGATTGAATGAGCTAAGCTGTATACAATTTCAAATATAATTATCAACGAAAATTGTTATTCGAGTTCTACTATTTCTTGTTTTCTAGATGAGTAAAATATATACTACTTATAATAGCTGCTAACAGTGCACAGCCAATAATGGCCTTTCCTGTTATGAGGATTTGCCAGAAGAAGGTAGATATATAGGCACTTTAATATGACATAAGTTTTAGATTATTACCAAAAATTATTATATAATGAATTAAAGTCGCGGTAGCCGAGTGGCTGGGTGGTTGGAATTTCGAGTCAAGAGACCCGAGTTCTATCCCCAGGTGGCAGGCGCGTACCAATTGGTTTTTCAAAACTTAGGTACGAACAATGTCGTTGGCTTGGACATAAAGACGGCGACGGGCTCCCACCTGTCACGTTGTCCCTAAAATATCTTCGGTGAAAGATGGGTCAAACGGACTTAATTATCTAGACTAGACCTCTGTCTACCCTGTATTGGGAATTGCGTGAAGATATTTATAATTTTAGCATTATAACCTGATCGTCTTTAAGGATCTTAATTCCCTATTGTATAATAAAATAAGCCGAATATAATAAATAGAAGTTATTAGAGTGAGTGGCAGCCATTTTAGAGATTAGACGTCATTTTTCATTGTTCACATGATACATAGTTTTTGGAAATGTTTAGCGTGTAACATGGAATATCGGCATTATTATCAAAGTGACCTTTGCTTTTCACGTGAAAAAAAAACACATATTCCAGTGGCAAATTTTGTAATTATGTTAACGTGGAAATAATTTAAAAAAGAAGCTGATTGCTTTATTTTATGACTGGCAAAATAATCAGTCCCTCTAATTATACAATATTTAAGAAAATGATAAAGTAGATCAGGTTTTTCCCTTAACTAATTTTCATAGAAATTCCCTATGGTAAATTAGACGTAGGAGTTTGCCGTAGGAGCCGCAGCATATTTATTTTTAAATATACATGTATAATGGATGAAGTCTTTTTCGACCCTCTTTTGACCGACACTTATTTACGACATCGTGACAGGTGGTGAGCCTATCATATAGTCATAGACCTTAAAATGAAATGTAATGTTCAAGCGGCAGAGTATGCTGCTGGATGAATCTGATTCCGTCTTGCAGAAAACAAAGTAAAAAAAAAACTATTATCTAGATAATATAACCAGAGATTTGCAATCTTTAATATAACTAATAAAGAAAAAGATTATTAAATTTTTAAACGGCAATCTATTATTGTATAATTTACAGCGATTCTCACCTATCACCGCCTGTCATGTTGTCCCTAATTAGCATCGGTGAAAAGTGGGTCGATAGGGATTTCGCTGCCTGGGCCAACCCCAGTGTGGGAAATTGCTTGAAGATATTAAACATTAAAACAAAGTCTTCAGACATTGTCCTCGGGTAGCCAGAGAGAACAGATCGCACGATGACTCACGCTTTTACCAGATTATATTTTTAATGTTTTATCGTCTTATGAAATTGTTAAGAGGGTTTCTGTACATTGAAGATATTTAAGTGCAGGCGTTATGGTCAGTATCACACTCTTACCGACGTTATGCCGCTAAATAGAACTATAATAACCGTAATGTTCCGGATTGAAGATGCCCTTCAAAAAGCTCTTATAAACACTCCTTCCGTCCTCTTGGGTGACAATAATCTGCATTTTTTTTTAAATTGGCTTTAGTAGGTTTCACTAAATGACTTAACAAAATACAATAGATAGCGCTACAACAGATTTACACTGCTCGGTTTCAGCTTATTTATGGAAGAGTAACGTCTGCAGGAGTAATTTTCGCCAGACATACAACATTACTGTTTTTGTTATGATCAAGAATCATAAATAGCGTTGGCCAAATTTAATTTGGGACTGTCAGGCGACGTAATATAGATTTGCACAAATTTCCCTTTTTTGCTCTATAAATATCTTATTCAGCAGCTCCGTATCTTATTATTAAGTACGATATTTTATTTTATCGTTACGCAATTTCTCGTACTGGGGAAGGCAGAGGTCTAGACAATGTCCTTAATGACTTTGCACCGAAGCTTATTTTGGATAACTTGACAGGCCTTGAACTTGAGCCTATCACCATAGGAATTGGTAAGCTAACGGAACAATATATTTATACAAACCTATATTTAAACAGATAAATATTAATGATACGAATGCCCCTAACGGGATTCAAACTCACAACCCTTAGCTTTGATGGCATTGTTTTATTTAAGTTCCAAATAAGACCTCCTTATGACTGCTAACAAATTGTTAATATACTGACAGAATTATCATGAAAAGTATTTTCTATCGAATTAAAAATGGACAACATCAATATACTTTTTACATGAAGATTCTCTAGAGCGTTGTTGTTAGGAAGTTCCGTGGTCCCAAAAGCCAGATAAAGATTAAGTAGGCGTGAGTAATCGGGCGAGGAGAGCAAAATCACTTTAGTTCTTAATTAATTGACTATAATGTAACAAATTACTGAAATGTAATCGCTGTCAGATTTGGAACACTTAATTACACAAATTAAACTAAGACACTCAACCGAACACGTGGCACACGTCCGAGCAGTATGGCTTGTCGTGTAATCCTTGTGATGCCTTCACTTATACTAGACGGCGTGGACCGGATCATACCGGACATACTAGGCCCATTGAACCAAGGACTATGAAATATTCTGATTATGAACTTGACTCAACGAAAGACCCGAGATCGATCGGAATACTTAATTACATAAATGAAACGGATCGGAATACTTAATTTCGGTAGAGTGTCTTACACTCCACCGAACACGTAGCGCAGCATGGCGAGTAGCATGGCTTGTCGTGTAATCCTTGTAATACTTGCCGTCCACCCACTTTTATCGCACCAGAACCCGGTGTTGCGTCAGAGCGGATGTGACGTATCACAGTTACCATTCTTAAAATATTAGACGTTCCGACATACATCTGTGAATTGGCGGTAAGACGATTGTTTTCGTTTCCAAATGGTATGCAATTTCTTTTTCTTAGAGAAATGCTTTGTCTTGATTAATCCCTCACTCATTCGAGGGAATTCGATGGTATTTACAATTTAAAACAATCTATGTGTCGTATTATATGGCAATATTATAGAATTTATGTAGTAAAAATTTTAAATAAAAACGTGCTATTGAAAATCTCAGGTTACTAATGTAATTTTCCGAAACCACCGTCGTAGTATAGTATAGAAAGTGTCTATGATCAATGCACAGTCAAAACTAGTGATTGTAGAAACGTGAAACTTGGAGGAAATATTTTTTATTTATGTATCTTATGTTTATTACACAATGTTTAAATTATATAAGACTGACTGAAAAAGTCACGATAGCCGAATGGTCGGGTGGTTAGAATTTCGAGTCACGAGACCCGAGTCCAATCCCCAGGTGGCAGGCTCGTACCAATGGGTTTTTCAAAAACTTACGTACGAATTATATCGTTGGCTTGGACATAAAGACAGCGACGGGCTCACCACCTCTCACGTTGTCTCGAAAATGTCTTTGGTAGAAGGTGAGTCAAAGGGACTTAATTTTTTTTTTATTTTTAAATTTATATTTTTTTAAATATCGTTCGAATAAAAGAATTCAAAAAATATGTCGAGTATGATGATATTAATCGCATAATAGTATTTTTGAAAAGTTTAGGTGACCATTTTTTTCTCTGTAAAATATACCAATCCTTTTTTCCCGTGAATGTCGTAAGCTGCAACTAAGGCTAAGTCTCGAATGGCCAAATGGCAATGGATAAAATCGATAAAAGCTTACTAAATTTACTTAAAGCCCTGATAAAGCCCATTGTGCAGTACATTGGTCAGCTTGAGGTATTGAGGGTAAGCACTCAACCGAAAATAGCACCTGAGGAAAAAAGGAGTGCGACTATGTCCCCAACTTGATTTTCTTTTAGAACGAAGCTTTTTAAAAGAGGCAAGAGATTTAGTGAGACGCGTGACACTGTTTCACTGAGGTTACTTGATTAGAGGAGTCTTTATCGAAATTTATTGTTGCTAATTATTTTTTTTGATTAATAATAAGCTTATTTATATTTACTTCGTGGGTGATTAAATATGATAAGTATGATACCTTGTTGGTTAATAACTTAGGCGAACTTGTTTATTATTTTCCTTTGAAGAAAATCCCACCTTCTGGTGTTGATTTCGGCATATTGGCTCTTGAATGGCTCAAACTAAAAGGCAGAGACTACTGGGATGGCTGGTAACTATCTGGAAAGTATCAGACGAAAATTAAGTTGATTCGTGGCGGGTAGCAGCGTTTAAGGGATATAAACGAATGGTCTAATCAGCTGGTTATCATTTCATTTGAATTCAAAAAATATAAAAAGTAAGTAAAAATATTAAAAGTAGAAATTTGGCAGAAAATAGTCGTGTGTATAGCCGTGAAGAAGAAAGAACGAAGCGTGAAATTCAATGCTAAACCTTCGTATATCAAATTTACAAAGTTTAAGGTAAAATGTTGTATGTAATTCTTGGTGCCACCGCCGCTTCGCCGCGGTTTAGCACTGAACGCGGGACATTAATTATTCTATTAAAAATAAATGTAGCCTAAGATACTCCTTATGAGATCAGCTATCTGTCAGTGAAAGACCCACTAAAATCGGTCCAGCCGTTTCACATTATAGCCGGAACAAACACATAGACATACAGAGAAAAATTTTAAAAGCTGATTTTTTATGTGATTACTGTATTGACACTTCAATTTTATACATATGTATAGATACTTATACGTCCTAGGCACACCTCGTTGTGAGAAAATGTTTTCTACATTGACCCGACTGTCAATCGAACTTGGAACCTGAGAGATCAACGAACACTGGCGACCACATCGCGGTGAATATGCCGCTCTTCCAAGGAGATCGTCATTTTTTTTAATTTTGAACTTTCAGGTTCTTAAAGTTTTATAGTGGAGTTGCGTACTTAACTGCAGAAAACTGGCAATCGATTATAATTCAAAAATACAACTGAAGTAAGCTAAAGTCATTTTAATTATGTTAAACGTGATTATATACGTAACTTTTTATTTAAGGCATATGTGTAAAAAAAGTATGTTAATATCTGTATAGTTTATAAACATCACGCTTCAGTCTGTAATTCTTCTAAACACCTATGACCTTTTTAATCATTATAATAGGGTTTTTTTTGTATAAATATGGAAAGGTTAAATAAAATAATGTGTAGTACAAATTGTGATTATAAATTTATAAATATGAGTTTATAGTTATTTGGTCTCCCAAAGTAAAGTTAAATAATAACGACAACGCTAGTCATAGTAATCCTAATAGATTTCCACACTCTCTCTCACACGCACACAAACACACACACACACACACACACACACACACACACACACACACACACACACACACTATATAAGATAATGAAATTGTAAAGTAATGACCATGTTCTTTACTATAAATAAACAATGTCTATTTCTAAGAAGAAATTGAAACAACAAGTCAAATAGTCTTTGATGAAAGGAACAAGAATGATAATTGTCTAGACCACAGTCTAGACAATTAATTTCAATAAAATGTATTAAAATATTTGTTAAGTATTTTCTATTTGGTTTTATATGAAAACAAAAAAATATGTAGATATAATACATACATACATTCGAACATACATAGGCCTCTCCTTTAGGAGGGTTTGCAGTAATCGGCAAGCGGATTGGCGATCGTAGTACCAGACGTAGTACCATCTTGCACGTTAGACGCTGGTCTTCTTATTTTGATCTGGAATTGATATTGTTAAAGTTTTACTGTTAGTCGCCTCTTATGAGAAGGCCGTCCCCCTCTCTTCTAATAGCCGAACATATTTTTATATCCGATACCACCATAGCAATATATAATGAGTATATAATGTACAAATGAATAGTTAATAGTATTCTTTCTTAATAGACCTGACACTTATTACATTAATACTTCTTTGTAGACATGTTAAATGTTCCGTGTTCTTCGGGTACATAAACATATTGGTTTTCTGAAGATCCCATTCGAGATAAGCCTACGTATAAGAAAGCCCGTAGAAAAATCACTCCTTTATATTTGTAAATAAATAAATAAATATCTTCACGCAATTCCCAATACAAGGGTAGACAGAGATCTAGACAATTAAGTCCCTTCGACCACCTTCCACCGAAGATATTTTCGGGACAACGTGACCGGTGGTGACTCCGTCGCCGTCTTTATGTCCAAGCCAACGATATAATTCGTACATAAGTTTTTGAAAAACTCGTTGGTACGAGCCAGCCATCTGGGGATCGAACTCGGGTCTCTTGACTCGAAATTCCGTCCACCCAACCACTCGGCTATCGTGACTCTTTTTTAATGCTACCATAAGTTTACCATGGATTGTCCATTAGATTTAATTATTGTTGGGACAAACGACACTTTGCAGGAAAACTGCAAACGTTCTGTATGACGTTGGTAAAACGTTAAATCTTCGGTATGAACGAAATACGCGGTATTGTGCAAGTAGTCCAGCAGCGGGCCCAGTGAGTATGATTGCTGCAATTACATTATCACGCAAGTCTATTGAGCTGTTTATATTTCTTAGTAACATGCAATATCAATACTACGAAGTGGCCAACCCGAAAGATTCAAGAATTTCAAACCTCATGGGTTTTAATTTTTTTCGAGGAAGGAATTTATAAAAAAAGTTTCGCTTATCGAATGATTACGTCTTATAAAGAATATATATCCTCAAAAGTTCATATATCTACGAGTTGTGGTTTAGACCCTGCTTTGGTCCATCAATCAGGATACAGCCTACATATAATACAGAATACACGAGTATATAGATTAACGAGCCAGATGACAGCGCTCAAGCATTTTTCGTTTGTGACTAGAATATATACCTTTTATGATTTACTCACTTTTTTAGCGCATCTACAGTACATACATTACCGTTGCGTTGTTGGCATAGTAGTTACGAATCTCTTTAGTACTAAACTCTTGTGCCAAAGATGAACGTGCTAACGACAGTATTCAATGACATTATAGCTGACCTTTTTTTCACTTTCATGCACATCAATATATCATAAAATGTTGATTTGCGATTAACGAATGTAGTCTGTTCCGCTCAACACCTATCGTTGGAAGCAGAATTTAATCTTTCTGAGTATGATCGATAATACTGTGTGTGGGTGGGCAAGGAAACGATAAGGATTGTCAGAGGCTGTAAGGGTTAGTTCTATAATTACAAGTCTCTTGAATACTACGCGAAGGATTTTATTGCTATACGTGACACGGAATTTTTTTTTACATTTTTTATTAGAGCGAGTGAAAAACGAGCTTACAGCCTACATGATCATAAGTGAATATTACTAGCCCACGGATATGATTTATCACACCAAAAGCCTAACATGGAAAAGCACAAAGTCCGTAATTATACTGGGTTTTATACTTTCTTAGCCGGACAACAGTTTCTAAAAATTATTTGGCAGTAGAAACGGATAAACAAGTGAAGTACTTTAAGCAAGTAAAGAGTCACGATAGCCGAGTGGTTGGCTGATCGGATTTCGAGTTCGGAGACCCGAGTTCGATCCCCAGGTGGCCGGCTCGTATCAATGGGGTTTTTTCAAAAACGTATGTATGATTATATCGTTGACTTGGACATAAAGACGGCGACGGACTCACCACCTTTCACAATGTCCCGAAAAATGTCATCGATGGAAGGTGGGTCGAAGGAACTTTATTGTCTAGACTAGACCTCTGTCTAGCCCTGTATTGGGAATAGCGTGAAGATAGGTTTCGTCGATACTTAATAGCAACGTTGTACCTGATGAAAGTTAGCATTAATTATAACCTGTGCCGTCATGGTTATTATATTATATCAAGTAAGTTATTAAATACGTATACGAATACGTTAAATAATTGTTTATCGTTAGTTCTTTTACTATCTCATCTTAGATTTCATTTAATAAATCCAGACAATATGTGCTTTACGTATAGTGATTACGTACATAGGTTTTAGTAAAAATATTGCACTGCTAATAAATTTAATTTTAACATGTTACGGAGCGTTAAAAAAGGTAGCTGAGAAAAACAGAGAACAAATACGATATCGCAGATTACCGGTGGAGAGATCAGGTGCTTGAAGAGTTGAGAGGTCGGTGAGTGAACTATCTGCACTCCGAGAAGACATCTGCAGCGATACTAGAAATGCAAATTTTCATTCTGAGCAATTACTATCAGAATAGTCAATAAGAGTCGACGTAACACTGGAATTCTGGTAATTCTGGAATGCTTGTTATTGATTCATGTGGGTTAAAAAATAAAGTAAGAATGTGTAATTTGTGTAAAAAAATTGTTATCCTTGATTCAATCAATGCTAAAAATATTTTTATGGAATTGGCATTGATCTCGGAAAAACGTTAATATTATGGTTGCAAACAACCCACGCTTTCCGCTTCTATGTCGCAATACTATCGAAATTCAAATAGTTACTTTCATGCAATATTTTTTTTATTATGTTGAACATTAAAGAGCTTGGTATCACTTGTTTAAAAAAATATGTATCGTGATGAATGAAATTATGACACTTGTGGTGTGTAATATGTTTCCATGATCATTTACATGACAATTTTGTACCTTGTTTACGTAGTCTCAGTAGCATGTTATTAGACTAAGACTGATTTAACATAATCTATTTTGCATTCGTATTGTTTGTTGGTAAGACAGGTTACTCGATGCATCATAACTTGTTGTTAACGTAAATTACTGCGAAACAAAACTAAATATTTATGGGCTCGAGTAGAAATCAGCTGAATGGTAAGTGGAAATATAACTTCAAAGCTATAAAGCTGTAAAGCTGTAGTAACTACTACAAGAAGTCATTTTATTAGAAATTGATAGATTAAAAATTTCGCGAGAGCCGTACACTAATAATGTGATCTGCATACAATTAACAGCTTAGAACATTCAAAGTCTGAAACCACACATTTTATTATTATTAAAAGAAAAGGTCATATTTACACAGAAGATCGTATCGCCTACTTCGAAGTAACTAAGGGGTCTGAGCATTTTTTGATGATTAAAAACAAATGAATAATGAATTCTTGTGAATACGCGAATTATACTACACATTTTAAATAAAACGATTTTCGGATTTTATCGCGTTTTTTAATTAGTTTTTACAAACTATTTCTACTATTAACTATTTACTATTACTATTAACTATTTCCCGACGTTTTGGATGCTTTACAACGTGGTCACGGGGGGACTGATGCCCATGAAAATCCAAAAATCGTTTTATTTAAAAACAAGTGAATTTCTGTAATAATTTTTTTTTCGTTGACTATTTTTCTAGTTTGGAGTTGAAAGGGTCAATACTGTACTCTTACTCAGCTCTACAGTATAACACCAATGAATATGAAAACGTATTCATTGTGTACTAACAAAACTAAACACAAAAAAAGTAAACATTAATAACTTTAAAAAGAATGTTATTGTCGAGAACTATATGTACGTACGTAACTCAACCCTCCGTGATTCTCAATTGGAAAGCTACATATCATGTTTTCGGCCTATAAAGAAGTCCGAGCATATAAGCATATTTAACAGTGGTAGAGCCACGCATCAGCTTTTATTGTTGCATGAATGGGCTAGCTCGACCGGGGAAGCACCACAACCTCACAGAATACCGGCGTGAAGTAGAAGTCTAACAAACTTCTGCGTTTCGTCTGGTGAGTGCAGGTAACCGGTGGCCCACACACCCCCCTCCCTCAAATCTGGGGGCGCAATCTAAGGGAGGCAACATCGTCACGCACTTTTACAATTCATTTTCTTTATTATTTTAAAAAATCACGATAGCCGAGTGGTTGGGTGGTCGGAATTTCGAGTCGAGAGACCCGAGTTCGATCCCCAGGTGGCAGGCACGTACCAAACCATAAAGGCGGCGACGGGCTTACCACCTGCCCCGTGCGTCTAGACTAGACGTCTGTCTACCCCTGTATTGGGAATTGTTTGATTTGATTTATTCTGTTTATATGACAAGATGGCAAATGAGCAGTTTGTTCACCTTACCGCAAATAAATACTATCGACTATATACCTAGTCTACCCATAATTACTCTTCATAAAAACCTATATCTTTTTCAACTATTTAATTATTTTGAATTATTGTAAAATCTTCTTTCGATTTTGCGCCATTCACATATTTTTCGTGTACATTATCAAATTACAATATGGAATAGAGTGTTAAATAAAATCGCATTGCAGTGATCGCCTTGCACAAAGTGGGTATGGATCCGTCGATCATTTCAGTTACTTCCAGATACTTCAAAAGCTTGGTATCAATGAATGCAAGGAGGTTTAGTAATTGCTTTATGGGTAAAGAGTAAAACTTCTCATTTAAAAATCAATCTTTTATTGATCCAAGGCGCAAGTACTTTCATTTCATCATTTAACGCGTTTAATGTTTTTTTTATGGCAGTAGAGATAAAAACAAGTCCAACACCTGATGGTGAATGGCATCTTCTGCCTTTAACACGTAAACTATTTAAAAAAAAAAAAGTTTCTTGAACCTTGAAAAATTATTTATTAGTATTATATTTCAATATGGCGACTCGAGTGGTAGTAAAAATCCCAAATTCGGGATAATAATTTGGATTTCGAAATGTAACACTGCCTAAATAGAGCTCTAAATAACCTTTTGTAGCGAAAGTTACCTTTTATGTCTTCAATTACAAAGTGTGGAAGCTTCTAAAATGTAGACAAATTAATTATTGCTAAATTTAATACAGATTTGCTAGTTAAACCTAAAGTAGTTCTAAAAAATGCTAAGCACATCATGTAAAAGAAAGTATGTATTTTACCGTTTTCTTACATTCGCGTTGCAACGCGTTGGTTATTATATTAAGCGATAGAGAGTTTAAAGGGTTAATATCTAATATAAGAATTTAGAATATAGACTATTTGTGAAAAAAGTCAAGAAAGTTATTAGTGACGATGTACGTTGCTCAGCGAAACGATTGAAACTAGTTAAGAATATAAGTTAAATGACACACTTACACAAGTATTTTTACCTGCTTTTTTCATGGTCCTTTAGAATCGATAACAGGAAACCCACAAAAATTTTAATGAGTACTATGTACTAATACAACAATAGTTATTAGTAATCTGTGCTGATACAGACGATTAATAGCGACCAATCGTCTGTGACAGGCGAAAACCACTTGTTGATCGCGGTCGTTACGGTGAATAGCCCTAATATATGGATGATTTGAAATGGGAAAAATATATCATTAATATTAACGTTATAAAACATTAATATTAATATAATATTAATTTGTAATAATAACATTTATTTTGGCCGTGAGGCAACGGCGTGAGAATATTGCCACTCCCTTTCTTCCCGTGGGTGTCGTAAGAAGCGACTAAGGGAAACAGCCATGATATCGTTGTAGCAACCGAAAGATGGCGGGATAACCATCTATACAAATATCAGATCGAAATAATCAGACCGAAGATGGGCAGCAGTGTCTGAGGTGCGAGTGGTCTGGTACTGCGATCGCCAATCTGCTTGCGAAGCGTGGCAATTATGGCAAATCCTCTCTATGGGAGAGGCCCATGCCCTGCAGTGGACTTTAATGTATATGTAAAATTAATTTATAAATTAATTGATAATGACATCACATATTCGTAGTTGCTGATTCCATAATTTGGTGCAACTATGTGATCTGGTCATCTTATTCTTATTTGGTATCCGTACTCCGTATGGACGACCTCCGTGAACAAGTTCACACTGGTTTTCTCGAGATTTGATATTGAGATGCTATGGTCCCATGTTTGATTCCCGGACGGGTCAATGTAGAAAGCCACCTTTATTACATTTTTACATTTTCTCGGCACTGGTGTTTGTGGTAGCTTCAGTGTTTCTGATTCCATAACACAGGTGGTTTTGATTTCATATTATTTTCCAATGAAGTCGTTTTAATTGTATAAAATAAATTTATACCAAACGTAAGCTTTTCAAAGCTTCACAGGCAACCAGCTCATATTAATTATCCTTGGAATCGTGAGCTATTTATTATTCACCCTGCTTCTATTAAAACTCCTGCTTATTTATCTACTCTTTCCTTTAAATAAATGAAATCAATGTCAAAACACACAAAATTGGAAGTCGATGTTTTTGGGTCAGAAAATCAATGTCTGTTAGACTTACAAACGCACATCAGCTAAAAATAAAAAATATGTGTTTTGGCAATTTATTCATTTATTTTTATAAGTTAATTAATTTCGTGAAGATTAATTAGTTTCATATAATATTTCATTCTGTCAAACATTATTACCACTTCTACTGTAATGGGTTGAGTAAAATCAGTTTGGTGTATACCCGCAGGCCTTTTTGTTTCGTAACCGTAGAGCGAATTAATCCAACTATTAAACTTATTGTACAAAATTTCAAGTTGTAATTCTAAATATCGATATATTATGCATTCCCCATAGAGGAGGAATCAAATACTTGATATTATCCCTCTTCCTCATAGCGTTATCTGTACTATTTTCACCTTTGGCTACTGTTTTCGATTGACATAGAAATTTGTAATGTATATATATATATATATATATATATATATATATATATATATATATATATATATATATATATTTATATTACATTTCATATTATTATAAAACATATATGATTCACAAATATGTATTTGTGTACTCGTGTCATCGATATTTGTATGTTAATTTTTTTGTAAATATATTTATATGGATTATTTTTGTACATAAGAATGTCTCTATAAGGTACTTTCAAGTATTGTTCATTAGTATTAATGACTATATTGTACAGTGGATTAGACGCCGACACTAACGCGATTGCCGCCCTTATGAACGTCAAAAACTACAACAATTGACAATATATGTGTTATAAATGATCTTAGAGGAAACCGTCGTAAAATTCACGTTTATTATTTTCTTTTCCTCTCTCTATTACAAAATTCTTTTTACAATCTTATTCACATTTTAAAAAAAATTCATTGAATATATGATTCTTCTTCTTTACAGTCTATGAATAGACCACTGCTGAACCCTATGTTCAACAAAACGAACCCCACGAAGGAGTCGTCACGCCGTCTTGAAATTTTGTGCTACGCTTGCCGTAATGAAACTGCCACTCGAGGACTTCTTTTTCCCCAACGGTTGATATTTCTATCTTTATATAGACAGGATAAGTTATATAGATTTTTGGCGAAGACTTTGGAGCCCTGATTCCGCTCTATCGCTTCTTCAATCCGTTTCGTATTGAATATGTGTATGACTATCTTATAGACTTATATTTATATATCCTTACTTAAACGTTAAAATGCTTTCAAAAATTACCATACTTATCGAAAAAATTTTGTTCTGACGATAGTATTGACAAAATAAAGCTGTTTGTCTCTTGTTATTCTAAAAATTAGTTATAAGTTAACAATGAATCATCTCATTTCTTACGATTATAAATAACTAGTTAGTGTTAAAAATGTTACTTATAAAAACTGTATTATTTTTAAAAATTCAGTCTAAAAGGCGAAATATTAAGTTTACCTATTTTGTCGAACAAATAGGCGGCTATAAAGTGCTGGATTTACGACCTCTGGGAGTATTTTCTACCAACAACGAGTACGTCCCGTCAATCTTTTTTTGTGAGTAATCGATGTGACGGTCTCTTAACATCTGGTATAATCATTTATGTAAAAAATAGCATAAAAAAGTACATATGTTATTAGTGAATAGTCACGGTAGCCGAGTGGTTCGGTGATTGGAATTCGAGTCAAGAGTTCGATCCCCAGGTGGCAGGCTCGATCCAATGGGTTTTTTTCAAAAACCTATGTATGATTTATATCGTGGGCTTGGACATAAAGACGGCGACGGGTCCGTCGGAGGAAGGTTGGTCAAAAGGACTTGATTGTCTAGCCTCTGTCTACCCTGTATTGGGAGTAGCGTGAAGATTTTATTTGTTATTTTATTTTGACTAAAAATAAAATACGTATATAACGATTATACATGTAGCCCGATGGCACCGGGTACTAGTATAAAGCTATTCCATTTAATAGTTCATGCCTGAATCCACTAGGTTCATTCATAAACTATTCAATTTTATAAAGTAAAAATTTTTTTCTAAAATTTCTGTCTAGAAGGGATATGACCTTATTTTTAGCATTCGAAATATCCCTAGGATCAATAATAGATGATGTATGCTAATAGAAAATTTGTGCGTGTGCCAAGTGTTTGGTGTCACTGATGGTAGACGAGCAGCATACGTCTTGGAAAAGCGGTTATTGTCATAATTTTTTTTGAATAATTGGCAATATTATCGCAGCTTTGTTGTTTGTTTTTAAAAATTAGTCTAATGTTATTCATGTGGACATATTTTTTATTTAATAAAAGGTTTTATTCGTATATTGTATTAAAGAATGATTGAAAATTTATACCGCTTTCATAGAGTAAAAAGTATAGGAAATCTTTCCCAGCTTAACTTGTTCATTATTCATTTAAATTAAATATTTTAATAAATAATACTTACTTACGAGTATATGGATGAAATCGGCGCCAAGTGTTGAGCCTATTTTGTTTTGTATATTACAGTTACAGATACATTCAGTTGAGATAGGCTGTTATATCGCTGCTTTAGTGTAGTGCTTACTAGAATATTTACTTTAAATTGATTTATTTATTATTACACTTATGTTAAGCAGGTGTCCCACAAGGCCGTGTGCTATCGCCAACCCTGTTTCTTCTGCATATCAATGACTTGTTACAAATTAGTAACATTCATTGCTATGCAGACGACAGCACTGGTGATGCCCTATACACTGGCCGCGGCAATATATCTCGACTAGTACCGGAACAAACTTGTGTCTGACGTCGAGATTTTGTTAGACAAAATATCGGACTGGGGCCGACTAAATTTAGTCCAGTTCAACCTTAAAAACACACAAATTTGCGCGTTTACCACTAAAAAGAAACCCTTCGTCGTGTCACCTCATTTTGAGAGCACTCCCCTAGTTGCCTCAGCCAGTATCGGAATCCTTGGCGTCGACAAATCGAGCAACGATCAGCCACTTGCAAGGGAAGGCCAAATTGGCCTCTAATAAGCTTGGCGTGCTCAGTAGAGCACGACAGTATTTCATGCCGGCCCACCGGTTGCAACATTATAATGCGCAGTTTCGGCCGCACATAGAGTACTGTTCGCATCTCTGGGCGGGGGCACCCCAGTGTCAGCTCCTTCCACTTGACCGTATCCAACGAAGATCGGCTCGAATCGTCGACGACCATGTTCTATCTTATCAGATAGAACTTCCAAAAGTTACCATACTTATCGAATAGCCCTAATATATGGATGATTTGAAATGCGAAAAATATATCATTAATATTAACGTTATGAAACATTAATATTAATATAATATTAATTTGTAATAATAACATTAATTTTGGCCGTGAGGCAACGGCGTGAGAATATTGCCACTCCCTTTCTTCCCGTGGGTGTCGTAAGAAGCGACTAAAGGAAACAGCCATGATATCGTTGTAGCAACCGAAAGATGGCGGGATAACCATCTATACAAATATCAGATCGAAATAATCAGACCGAAGTTGGGCAGCAGTGTCTGAGGTGCGAGTGGTCTGGTACTGCGATCGCCAATCTGCTTGCGCTTCGCAATGCCAGGGGATCTAGCCTATTATGGCATTGCGAAAAGACGTTGCAACTCTTTGCATTTTTTACAAGAATTACTACAGGGAGTGCTCCGAGAAATTGTTCGGATTAATCCCAGCCGCTGAATTTCATCATCGTACCTTACGGCATAGTCAAAATTCCATCGCCACCATCTTGATGCTTGGCATCCCACCAGAGTGCTTTTTTCACGGAATTTTTTGCTACGCACTTGTACTTTATGGAATGTGCTGCCGTCTGCGGTTTTTCCGGACTGATACGATTTAGGGACCTTCAAGAAAAGAGCCTATACCTTTATCAAAGACCGGAAACGCATCTGCTATACCTCTGTTATTGGAGATGTTCATGGGCGGCGGTAATCACTTACCATCACGTGAGCCACATGCTCGTTTGCCTCCCTTCCCTATAAAAAAAGCTACATAAATTACATCTCAATAAACCAGTTAAGCTCTATTTTACAGTTGCAGGACATATTTGTCCGAACTAGATTAAAATTTTATCTGTATTTTAGACAACAGCACTAAATTTAATACTATATATATAATTTAAATTTATACTTATCATTGTAGGTGGTGAGCCTGTAGCCATCTTTATGGCCAAACCAACGATGTAAATCGTACAAAAGTTTTTGAAAAAAAAACCACTGATACATTCTTGCCACCTGTGTATCGAACTCCGATCACCCTACGATTTGGCTATCGTGACAATTTAATATTGTTAATGCATATAATAATGCATATACTGTATTGTAATTCGCATTTTCATATTTTTAAATAAAACGATTTTCAGATTTTATTGCGTTTTTAATTAGTTTTTACAGAATATTTTTGCGATTCTTAAAATCCGAAAATCGTTTTATTTAAAAATGTGTAGTATTCGCGTAAATACAAGAAATCATTACGCATTTTCATACTTAAATTTGTGGCCATGCGCTTACTGGCCTAATAATAACACTGTTACTCATCACTCAGGAATTAAGGAATTTTAATCAGTAGGCAAATACAAATTAGTAGGAAAACTTGCAAACAGTTTTAATTAAAAAAAGTGGTTGATGCGTTGACACTTCTTATGAATTACCTTGTCGATAAGTTGTTCAGTGGTCGATGGTTGGTTGTTTTTTATGGCCAAGTTAAGTATTCAGTTTCTTCCAGTTACGGTGAAGATATTTTGCTCTTCTCTCATATTTTACCTCCATTGAGCATACGCTGATGAACTTTTATCGTATCTTGATGAAAATCTTCTAGGCATACCATTTTGCCTTCGTAAAATGTTTACACCTATCTCAGCGAATGTCAAAATATAAGTTTTTGATATTCCTTGACAATAATTCTTAAACAATGCAAAAAAGTCGAGTGAATTATCATTTTATCAACTCATTATCATTTATCTGAAAGCGGACGACTCTCAGAGACACAAAAAAGGCATGTATTATCTTCCATGTGACTGCGTTCTAGTATACATTACAAATTAATGGTTTGAACATTACAGGCGTCAAGTTATTTTTGTTTCCCATTAAAACGGTTTGTTTTTCCACTGTGGTGATTATTCGTTGTATGTTCGTGAATGGTTTACATTAATGATTACGGCCGATTATTTTTTTGCAGCTGCCTACATATCGATTTTAAATTAGGCACACATTCTGTTACTGTATTGTTCAACTAGTACAACATTAATAGCGCTTACTATAGGTTTTTTCACTTCCGAAGAAAGTTGGAAATAAAACTATAAATACTTATTATAAACAAATAGTATTCAGAGGTTCAAAAATTAGAAGGAAACTGATAAGTGTTTCTTTGGGATTTTGACGCCAAAACATATTTGAAAAGAAAATTTAAAAATAGTTATTTCAAATATGTTTTTCTGTCCTCGCAGAGGCATAGACAGGTGATGCTGGGCAAGCGTCGAATATAAACCCAACAGTGTCCCGTCATTGCCGCATGTTGGCAGGGCTAAGGGAACGTTTTCGCACACATTTTCACACACACACACACACATTTTCACGCTGTCTCACACAATCTCACCCATATTGACAGCCACAGACTTCCTTTTTGGGAGAAAACGCATTTTCTCCCTCTCGCTCTTTAGTCACTGGATCACAGTCAGTTAAGCCAGATATGCTATATCTTTATTTCGGTCCTTAGCCCAGGTGAGCATCAAACCCTCCAAAGTCCGTCACCCGGATGTCATGGGGCTCGGCAAAGCGCTTACCTGAACGGGCACGGGTGGACACCGGTTCCCGGATCAGAAGATCCATGGGGTACCTTGTACACTGCACTCTTCTTGGTGGTGCGACCCTCATAATAATCGAGGAGTTTAGGGAGAATGGCAAATATAATACCAAAATTCCGCTTCCTCAATACTACCTCAGTTTTCGGGCAAAAATAGCAGAGCGAAGGCAAAAACGCCAAAACTCCTCCCACAGTATACCAACAAACCAGGCTCCGAAGGGGGCTGACTGGTACTTGGCGTGATCTTCTTGGCCTGGTTGTCCCCACAATGTGCGGGCCAAGAACTTCCTCTTGGTTAATCGAGGGTGTTCAAGCTACAATCACTATGCTCCACCACCAAAATACAGCGAGAACCCATAGGGAAATTCGAGCCAAACTTGCACTTTAAGCTAACTCAGCAGATCATTAAATTTACCAATTACCTCGGGGACTGTACCTTGACGTAACAAAGTAATAAGTGAAGCATACTGGAAAGCCACCAGGTTACTTTTACAATTTTTGTGAACTTGATGTTCACTTACACAAGTACTGTTTACAGCACTCTCTTCTCAATTCTGCCAATCTATATTTGAGTCGGAACATCTAGCGAGTATGTCTGTATCGAGATGTCTATTATAAGATAGTTATTTCTATTCGAATAAACACATGTTAAGTTTGTTTAAAAATAAGTTTATATTTGTTTAATAATCCGAATACCTGAGATTCTTACGGTGGGCTTGAAAAAATTGTAAATAATAGTTTTATTTTCGTACCAAAGTTCTGTAATGTAAAGTGTAGGTAGATGTTCTTTTAATAGGTTTTCTAACAA
This sequence comes from Sericinus montela, assembly GCA_029286605.1. Classification (NCBI taxonomy): domain Eukaryota; kingdom Metazoa; phylum Arthropoda; class Insecta; order Lepidoptera; family Papilionidae; genus Sericinus; species Sericinus montela. Next base: position 11,299,734 of record JAGSMR010000012.1, on the reverse strand, counting down.
GACGCGATTCTTGCAACGGATGTTTACTTGTTTTTAATTCTGTAATGAAATATTGTTCCGTTAACAAGAAACTGTGTTTTGTGTAATTTAACGTAAAGTAAATTATATTTCTGAATCAGATAATTTATTTTTAACAATAATTTGGCATTTTTGATACCAATTTTTATTATTACAAAATTTATATAATACTCAACATCTTAACGTTTTGTGTATACCAACTATATATCTATACACATAAATAAATATCGTCAGGCAATTCCCAATACAGGGGTAGACAGAGGTCTAGTCTAGACAGTTAATCCTTTGACCCACCTTCCACTGAAGATATTTTCGGGACAACGTGACAGGTGGATAGCCCGTCGCCGTCTTCATATCCAAGCGAACGATATAATTGGTACATAAGTTTGAAAACCCCATTGGTACGAGCCTACCACCTGGGGATCGAACTCGGGTCTCGTGACGCGATTTCCGAACACCCAACCACTCGGCTATCGTGACTTTCAATATGCACTATTGAAGGTCACGATAGCCGAGTAATAAATCATCATCGTGAATAGTGCAAATAAATCTATAATATAATTTTTAATGTAATTTAAATACAAAGAGTATTTTTTTTAACATTATAAGCTAGCGTTTAACTACAATCCCACCTGATGGTAAGTGGCGATGTAGTTTTTGTTGGTAGGCACACTAGCTTAGAAAGAGCCTATTCACTCTTCTCTTGAAGACACCCACATTGTAAGCGGACGGAAAGACTGATGCATGCAAATTATTCCAGTCCTTTGCTGTACGCATTATGAACGACGAAGCAAAACGCTTCGTCCGAATGCAGGGTATATCGACAACAAAAGGATGCAGACCCGCCGTGCGTCTTGTTGTCCGATGATGGAAAGGGGAAGGGGGAATTAACTCATGTAATTCCTTCGCACACTCTCCAAAATGTAACCTGTTGAACACCGAGAGACTGGCCACGCGACGTCTGTGTTCGAGACTGGACAAATTGGTAGTAACCAAGTCAGGATCACCGATTAGCCGCTTGGCCCGTCCCTCCACAGAATCCAAGGCTGCCAGTTGATATTTAGGAGCTCCAGCCCATATGTGGCAGCAGTACTCTACAGCCGACCGGACCTGAGCTTTATATAGGGTCAGAAGCTGTCCCGGAGTAAAGTAACGCCGCACTTTTGCAAGAACTCCCAATCTCCTTGCAGCGGCTAAACCTTAGACTCAATGAACCGCCCAAAGTTAAGGTTTGACGTGATTTCGACTCCTAGTAACTGGAGGCGGTCGGTGTATTCCAGAGATACATTCTGAAATTTAGGAGCCAAGGTGAACTGGCTCCTTTTGGCGGAGAACAGACACGCTTGCGTTTTGGTGGCATTGAATCTCACAAGATTGGTATTGCCCCAGTTGGAAACTGACTGTAATGTAAGATTCATACGCTCTACCATGGCCTCTCGAGCAGACTGTACTTGATCCTGTCTGGACTGAACACGCGCCAGATATCTCTCCACAACTGTGCTGTCATCTGCATACCCAAAGAGACCGGGCTCGAGCAGGTCGTTTATGTGCAGCAGAAAGAGAGTTGCGGACAGAACAGACCCTTGAAGAACTCCGGCATTAATCGCCATAGCCTCCGATGAGCAGCCGTCAATAACGACTCGCAAAGACCGTTCCCGCAAAAAGTCTTCTATCCAGGCTATCAGTCCAGGGGATATACCATATGAAGGAAGCTTATTGATAAGGCTAGCATGCCAGACCCTGTCAAAAGCCTTCGAGACATCGAGCGAAACCGCGAGTGCTTCACCACTGTTATCGAGGGCCTCACCCCATAGATGTGTGACATACACTAGAAAGTCCCCAGTCGACCGATTTCGGCGAAACCCGTACTGTCGATCGCTAAGGAGATCGTTATGTTCTAGGTATGCCAAGAGGTGCGAGTTCAATATACGCTCCATAATCTTACAGAGTATGGAGGTAATTGAAATAGGTCGATAATTGACTGGGTCAACACGGCTACCTTTTTTGGGCACGGGCTGCACGTTAGCAAGCTTCCAGGATTTGGGAACTATTCCAGTCTTCAAGGAGAGGCGATACAAGCGTGTCAGAACAGGAGAAAACTCGGGTGCACAGGTCTTAAGCACTATGGCTGGAATACCATCAGGTCCACTGGCTTTGTTTACGTCCAGATGTCGCAACGTTTTGAGGACCTCTTTGATAGTGATGTGGACCTCTGACATTGAAGTACCACAGGGAGGTCTGTTGGCGTGTAAGACGATACAGATTTCACCAGACAGTGATCAGAGGTTCCTAGTGGAGAAGCCACCTCTACCTCATATCTGTCAGGATCAGTGGTCAGCAGGAGGTCTAGACAATTGGCTGTATGACCTTCAACGTCTGGCACCCTAGTAGCTTGCTTTACCATCTGGGAGAGGTTTAGCGATAAGGCGAAATTCCTCATTTCCCTCCCAGCATGGTCAGTCTTCTGGTATGGGAACAGCCAATCCTGGTGAGAGGCATTAAAGTCTCCCAGAAAGACTAATTGTGCGGAGGGGTACCGATGCTGGGCCAAATCAGCGGCATTACTTAGATATTCGAATAACCGAGTTGTCTCCTGGTCACCGCTGTGCGAACGGTAAACACATGCATAAACGATCTTATCGTCACCTGTGTCCACCAACACCCAAATGGTTGAAAAAGTGGGGTCTTCAAGGTGACGGAGACGCTGGCAGCAGATGTCATTGCTGACGTACACACAGACTCCGGCACGAAGGTAAAAGTTGTGCTCCAGCGAGAACCCTGAGTAGTCAAGTCACATCTAACGGACATCCAATTTGCGTCTCCGTCAGAAAAAGTAGGTGCGGCTTCTCAGTCTCAAGATGGTGATGGACTGCGTTGAGATTTGAGTGCAATCCTCGGATGTTAGTGAGAACAATTGTTTTGAATCGATTTCTCGTAAGCTTTCTTCATATTATTATTATTATTTATTATTTATCTTCACGCACAATCCCTGACGGGGTAGCCAGAGAGAACAGATCGCCAAGTGTCACGATCCCTACATACTTCTTTCGCTTCTTTCAGATTCATCATCTTCTTCATACATGCAGGTCTAGGTATCTGAGTACTCTTGACCCTCCCCTCTTCAAGCAATTTGCTCACATGGTCTTCGAAAGTTAGTCTCGGTCTACCTCGACAACTTTTAATATTAACTTTCGCGCTATATATTTTCTTCACCATTCAGACTTCACTCATTCGCTAAACGTGCCCAAACCATCGAAGCACGCCCTTATCCATTTTTGAGACAAGGTCATCTTTCAAACCTGCCATATTGCGAATCTCTTCGTTTCGCTTTCGGTCGGCCATGGTAAGGCCGCACATTTTACGAAGAGATCGCATCTCCTCTGCATTCAACCTGCTTTTATGCTTCTTCTGGCACACCCAGCTTTCGCTGCCATATAACAAAGTCGGTACCAACACTGCGTTATGTATTGCAAGGCGTGCACTTTTCACAACGCCTTGCCTTTTGATTAACGCAGTCAGGGCACCATTGACTTTGTCTCCGGCAGCGACACGCCTGTCCACATCTAAATCACATCTTTAATCCCGGCTAAACGCACTCCCCAAGTATACAATTTCATTCACCTGTTCTAGAGCCCCCGTTCGCCAGCACAAATTGCACAGCAGGTGAAAGCTGTCCCAGACGCGTGGCCCACCATACTTGACCATTTCAGCAGTAACTCTGTCTAGTCCCGCAGCCTTACCACATTTCAAACTTCTAATCGCACATTCAATCTCTTTCATGCTGATGACCTCAGTGTCATCGAGGTCCGAGTCTGGCGTACCAGTCACGGCGTCACCCCCGGATCCCTCACTAAGATCATCACACGCATATATCTCTCTATAAAATTCGCTCCATCGCTGCATGACGTCCGATTTTTATGAGAGGACGTCATTGGTTCCCGAAAGCACTTTATTCATTCTTAAGGCTGTCGCACCACTCCGGGTCCTTCCAACCTCTTTCCAGAAGAGTTTGGAGTTCTCTTTGAAGTTGTGCGACAACCTTTCGTCCGCTTCCATTCTACTCCTTTCACGCACTTCCTCAATCAATGCTTTCGTGTGAACTTTCTGGAGCTTATATATTTCTTTCCTCTTTTCTCTCATATCCTTATCACTACTAGAGGCCAAGTAGTCTAACCATGCTTTCTTCTTCTTATTTACAGCTTCTTTCACTTCGTCATTCCACCATGCATCACTCTTTTACTACTACCTCTTTTCACAGTTCCACACACGTCTTCCGCTGCACTAACCATTCCATCTCTAAGGCTCTGCCATATTTCTTCCACACATTCTTTCCTAACACCAATGCTGTCCAGCTTTTCGGCTACCCTTGCTTGATATTTATTCCTAGTGTCCGCTTCCTGAAGCTTCCAGCTTCGGATGCTACCGACCGACTGTGGTTCTGGTATCGCCGTCCGGTGGCGCCAACCCGCGAACAGACCCCTAAATCTAGTAATCACTAGGTAGTGATCCGTTCCCCGGTCAGCACCTCGGAACACTCGCGTATCCATCACCTGTTTTCGCAGTCGGTCATCCACCAGGAATAAATCGATCATACTTCTCTCATTCTCCCTTTCTCTAGTATACATATGGATTTTCTTGTGACTAAACATAGTGTTTGTCACAAGAAGACCCTTTTCCTTGCATACAGCCAGTATAAGCTTGCCAGCATCGTTAACCCTTTTATCGCCAAACATTCCAAGCACCGACTCGTACCCTGGCCGAGCGGTACCAACCCATCCATTCAAATCACCACATACAACAATTCTTTCTTTTCCTCTAACCAAGTCTAGAACTTCTCTTACATTCTCCCAAAACTCCTCCAGCTCAGCTCTGACGACGAAGCTACCGGCGCATAAATAGCCAAAAGGAATAACTTCGTCAGTCCCAATTTAAAGCGAACCCAGAGAAGTCTCGAGTTCACAACCTTATATTCAGTCATAACATCGACCAACCGAGACGACAGCAGCACCCCCACTCCCTGGCAGGCGCTCTCGCTCTCCGGGACTCCAGACCATAGAGCTAACGCCCCGCCAGGGAGCTCTTCAGTACCGCTGCCCTTCCGCTTGGTCTCCGACAAACACACGACATCTAATTCTCTTTCTTTCATTATTTCAATCAACTCATTCGTCTTATCTCTCATGCCTCCTCTAACATTCCACGTGCCAACTCTGCACTCCGTCCTCCACCTTCCGCCGTGTCGGGCTGTGCGTGACGGGTGGCGGTCCCCATCGCCGCTTTGCTCGCTGCATTCCACACCAACGGGGACGAACTGGTGTGAGTCGCCTTTGGGGGACGCCCTAACCCTTGTTGGCATGGGTGCGCAGCTGTGTAGAATTGCAGCCCTGAAAAGGGCTGGCAGGGGTCGCGACGAGCACGCTTCTATAATGACCCCCTAAAGCTTTCTTCATAAAAAGCTCAATTCCGAAAGCAGAATAATAAAAAGACATTTTGTAGACCTTTTATATAGTTTATAACATTTTGTTCTTTTCTTCGAATTAGCGACCCATTTATTAGTTGAAATGTAATATATATGTAATATTTCGGGTTAATTTAATTCTGCTCTGTATAAAAAATTACCATATGAAATTTTATAATTTCTTCGTATGGGTCACATGTTAAAAAAAGTAAAATAATCTTATATCTAATATATATTCTATACACTTCATAAATTATCGTATAATCCTTTTCACCGGAAATTTTGAAACACGCAAGTATGAGGTCATGGTCACGACGCCTGTTCATAAGATTTAGAGCTATTGTAAATCTTGAGTATTTGTCATGAGACTTCTTTACTTAACTAGCGAGTGTTATTTGCGATTAACCACACCCAGCTACACCTCGCCATGTCTTATTCAGATACCAAGAAATTAACAATGTTACCGAAGTAGAAATGGAGGTGCGTTAGTTATGAAAGTGGTTAATATTATGGTAAAACACAGGTTATTACCACTTGCTAGATTTTCTGTTCATATAGTATTTTTAATCTAAAAAGCTCATCAAACTACACCTACAGAGCAATGCTATATCCTATACATATAAATAAAATTGGAGTGTCTGTTTGTAATATTGAAATAATCGTTTTTTACTACATGGACACACACCAAAATAACGTTATTTTTACAATTTTTGTCTGTCTCTTTGTTTCGGATAATCTCTAAAACGGCTGGACCGATTTCAACAGGACTTTAACTAACAAATAGCTAATGTTTAGAAACATAATTAGGGTTCTGCGTTAAGTGCAGCTATAAGTAAATTTAACGTTAACCTGTAGAATTTCTCTGTTAAAGAAAATAATAAGTCTATTAAATTTTGAATTATGAAGAAAGATAATTGTTCTTTCTCCTAGATAGTACATAAGAAAGCAAAGTCATAAAAATTGACTGAATGAAATTGAATGAAATCCAATTTTTATGACTTTTGAAATGTATGATTACAAAGATATTTAAAAATTAAAATTGTATACTTTATTTCAATAAACCAAATTTAATAATTCTAAAATCAGTAAAACAAACATGTAAAGGAATTTTTAAATTCCTGTATGAATGATCAAAAAGCGGAGAGCCTGCAGGAAAGACAAAGGGCGCTATGTGTCTTTTTTATCAAACTTGCAATGCATAGACCAGAGTCATGAATTAATAATAATAATGTTTATTATTCTTTGAGACCTTAAGAAGTCACGATAGTCGAGAAGTTGGGTGGTCGGAATTTCGAGTCACGAGACCCGAGTTCGATCCCCAGGTGGCAGGCCCGTACCATTGGGTTTTTCAAAAACTTATGTACGAATTATATCGTTGGCTTGGACATAAGACGGCTACGGGCTCACCACCTGTCACGTTGTCCCGATAATATCTTCGGTGGAAGGTTGGTCGAAGGGACTTAATTGTCTAGACTAGACCTCTGTCTACCCTAGTATGTGAAAATTGAGACCTTAAAATTTATAATGAGTTTTCATCAAAATGCCACATTTTATTATGAGGATTTGAAACGTTTTAGTCTAAACATTTTTGATTTATTGCCATAGGATACACTATGGATATAAACATGAAACCTAAATAAAACCATTTAAATAAAATTACCAATAATATAAATTAATTATAAGTAATTTATGCAATATAAAGTACTAGGCTAATCAACATCCTTGTACTTGTAACTTGTACAGGAGAAAAGATCCAAAATTTTGCGGCGACTTTCTAAAGATATAAGATTAAAATGGATGAAACGTATATGAAACAGTTTATATGGACAACATGTAAATCCTCGTCGTATTCACTCTAACACGGTATTCGGTATAATCATGATTTCGTATAGGTGCCGTATATAATGAAATGATGTAATAAAATTCAGTATTGTCATAAAAACATTACATATGAACTTGTAAGCCACAACAATTTTAGTGATTTGTAATGAGTGGCGCTCATACCGGTTTCATGGTGTCACCAGCTCTGAGGAGGTCCCGGGATCGATTTCCGGTCGGGACAATATAGAAAACACTTTTTTTCAAATTTTCGCGGATCTTTCGTTTGTGGAACCTTTGTTGTTTTTAATTCTATAATAAAAGTGCCTAAGTTGCTTACTGTGGGATCAGATCAATGTACGTGATATTGTTCCTATCCATGTATGTAATGTATTTAATATGCTGTCTATGTGAGCGGTAAAGACAAACGGTCAATTTAACATGTAAGATAACATCTAGATTACTAATTTCAGATAGGTTGTGTGATGGATATTGAATTTATTATGATTCAAAAAGAAGAAATATTTTTTTTTGTGTAATTAATATGAATGTATTTCAATGAATTTTTAATAAAAAAATATATCTTCATGCCATTCCCAATACTGGGGTAGACAGAGGTCTCGACATTTAAGTCTTTTCGACACACCTTCCACCGCAGATATTTTCGGGACAACGTGACAGGTGGTGAGCCAACGATATACTTCGTAAAATATAAATATATATACAAATATCTTCACGCAATTCCCATAACAGGGGTAGACAGAGGTCTAGTCTTGACAATTAAGTCCCTTTGACCCACCTTCCACCGAAGATATTTTCGGGACAACTTGACAGGTGGTGAGCCCGTCGCCGTCTTTATGTCCAAGCCAACGATGTAATTCGCACATAAGTTTTTGAAAAACTCATTGGCCTACCTGGGAATCGTACTCGGGTCTCTTGACTCGAAGTTCCGATCACCCAACCATTCGGCAATCGTGACTTTGGATTTTTAATTCACTAAATTTAATTTGTTTATGTGTGAATTACCAATAATGTGCATAAGAAGTCAAACATATTAGCGCGTTTGACCCACATTTACCGGAGCTTATCTGGGACACCGTGACGTGATGACTCTGTCGCTGAGCGAACAATACAAAGTGTATATGTATTCGAAAAAAACTCATTAAAGTACATCCTTACTCCTGAGAATCGCACGCGTTCCTAATTCCAATTTTGTTCACAAACACACCTTGTACAAACGGTTTGAGTTGAATACTGAAAACTTTTCTTTCTCAACCAAAAGTTCTGCTATGTGAAAGAAAGAAAATAAATTATTTTTTGCATTTGTATTCCTTTGCATTATCTGATTGCAGCAGGCACTTTAATTTACAAGCAGTTGTCGGACACATCCTAATATTACTTTGATTTACAGATATATATTTTTCAATTTTATTCGACGCTAATTCGGTGTTGTAGAGATACATCCGATATAGCTCTTCAAATAGCTCGCTGGGCTATGAGATTTATATGCCTCCATAAATTGTATCTAATATTTTTTTATCATAAATGCCTGTGAGAAATATTTAATTAAATTTTTCGATGTAAGTAATTCATTGGGAATTTCAAAAAAGGAGGTGGTTCCTGTCTCCGCCCCCCGATAACCCCGTCACATGTAAACCGATTAAAATTTTATAACTTTGAAAGACTATACTTTGGTCCCACTGGCAACACGTCAGGATTTGATGATGGAATCCTAAAAACCTCAAATTTTGAAAGAATTTTGAGTATTCCACCTCTATTATGATGGAATTAAGTTGTTTGGGTCTATAAATAATCATATTAGAATGCTGAGCTGACGAGGCGCAGTGGTTACTTAACGGTTAGGAGTTAGGCAATCATATACGATTTGGTGAGAGTCACTATATGTTATATAAGTATTGGATGAAAATAGTTATTATTAATAGGTCTTTTTGAAGGCGGTTAAATTTTATGTAAAACTTGTTTTTTCTTATATTTTCTTATTTACTTATTTTTATCACCTAAATATCTTGTCAACTGCAAGGCTTTCGCAATATTTAGTGAAACTTGGAGCCTGATACTTCATAATTCAGCTTTTATGACGTTTACACATATTGACACGCGCGTCTTCGGTAGATGTCTGTGCGTATGTATTATTAAGGGGGCGAGCCCTCTTTTGTCTTAAATTGACGTTACCTGTTTCAGGGAGCGTATCTAATTGGTTTGTTTTTTGTCTCAGAGCCACAGTAAGTTTGGTATTTTTGCCATGTGGAGAGAAGAAATTGATGGAGTACAATGTAAACATATTGTTCTTTTTAAGCGAAAAGCGAAAAGGTTAACTCTTTAATATTATAAACCCACATAATTAATATTATACACCGCCATTATAGAGTCTTTATCCATCCGAGTAACACCTAAAAGAAACTGGATATTTAAAAACAACAACGTTAGCTTGCTTCTATTTAGTATGGCGGTGACATTATTATAATATATAGCAATCGAATCAAGACACCCGAGGTCAACCCGAGGCTAGTACCAATGTGCTTTTCAAAACTTATTTACGATTTATATTGTTGGACGTTAATACGGGGACGGGATCACCAGGTGTCTCGAACAGACTTAATTGTCCGTATTCGTCCGTACGCTATTCCCAGTATTGGGAATAGCGTAAAGATATTTTGTTTTTTTTTCTATTAGTCTTAGCCTATTGTTACGCACCCTGTGCTTCAAGGTAAATACTCTATCTATTGTAGAAATATTTTTGGACGGGTGCTTCAGCTTTACATTACCAAAAAATGTCGGGTACTTCCTGAGATCATCAGTTCCCATTACAAAAAAATATTTTCCAATTATATTACTGAAGATTTCAAATTGAAGTTACAAGTTATAAATATGCTTATATTGTCGCGTTGTCTTGAATAATAAAATGGCGACAGGCTGAAGTAGCCAAGCTCCATTGAAATGTGAGTGGAAAAGACTACATTGTCTGTAGAGAATAATAAAAGGCAAAATAAAAAAAGAGCACCTATTACTGGGATACGTACTCCATTATTAGTAAAACCATGAAAATAATTTTAATCTCTTCATTTGATTTGTTATTATGCCATGGAAAAACAAAATTTCAAGTATATACCTTCATTATCTTATCAGGTGATTGAACTATTACCCATGACGTCTTTGAAATTGCCGACGGAACGTTATAACTTCCCTCATGACAAATGCTGCATATATTAATTTCGGATGATAGTAATATTCTAATACCAAAACAAAGGTAGCAGGTTGTAAATACCCAATATTAGAAAAAGGCCTTATCTTAATAATTCTTAGAGATAAATTGGAGTAGGAGAATGTGCTTAGTGCGGATCAGAGGGTATTAAGTTTTTTACTCCTGATTTTTTTAGTAAATCTCCTTCATTATGTCTTCCTTTATCGGGGGTATGGTTAATTTAGCAGATAAAATTGTTGAGTCCAACTTGAGGGAAACCAAGTTTCAATCACGTTTTAATGCGAATGCCCGAACCAAGTGGTCAACATGTTTAACACATTTATCAGTTAGATAGTATGGTTGTTGGAATTCATTAAGCAAATTCAATAAAGACATATTTATCAAATGTATAAATATATAACATTCTGTCTATGACTTTATATCAGATAAGCGACGGTTATTGAAAATATTACACACCAGCAACTTTTTGGCGTACGAATATAAATCAATAAAGGGATTCATTTAGCAAGTATGTGCTTACGTATCCTATCAAAGTTTGCGTGATATATCCACAGAGACATATCGCCTCAGGTCAGTCCTTACATATCTCTGGTTTATATCACATTCATAATTTTGTGCCTTCGTTCACGGCAGGGTGTTAGAGCAGTTTAAATTTTTTTTTGAGACTTGTGGAGACGGATGACTGGCAAAGTTCCTTAAACATTTACAGCAGCTTCATATCAAACTTTTTGAAATTTAATTTAAGGTGTATGACTCCCGTCGAGGGTCTGGTGTCTTTAAAAAACAAATTAATTACCAAAAAAGCAACAGAAAAGGAAAAAATAAAAGAGATCTTTTTTAATCAAGTCCTACTCTAATATAAATACTTTAATATTTTTTTTAATAATTATATTTATACGAATTACTCGTAAGATATCAATAGATATTTATATAATATTAACAGTGATTAAATTAAGTAATAAAGTTACTGTTAGATAATAAGTTAAAATTTGTTTGTTACTGCCGATTTGAAAATATTAAAGTATTTACATAAGTGCAGTACTTAGACTAAATTCTTTCGCTATTCTTTCTTCATATACACTTTAACAGACCTGTACCATTTAACTTTTAATTAAAATACAATTATTTTAACTAATATTACTTTAAAGATTTAAAGTAGTTTAAATCTTTACAAAGGTTTAAACTACCTTAAATCTTTGTATTTTCAGTTGCACAGCCTTCGGAAGCATAAGGTTACGGGTTCAAATCCCGCTCCTTGCGAAGAAAACATTTGTATGATGATTATGAATGCATACAATTGAATTGAGTTTTCGCTATCACCATCGTCGAAGATAACCTTACTTTGAGACTGTATAACATGTAAAGTTGTTATTGAAAAAATTTACTTCGCAACCCTCCGCATGCAAATATAAAAAGGTATATGTTACCTGGTCCGAAGAGAAGAAGAGCTCCACCCTCCCTCCCACAGATGCAGAGCAGAACTCTGCGGTCGCTTATCGTAGAGTCTACTCGCTTGAGAATGCCTTGTTTTGAGGCGAAACACGTGTCGCGTTTTCGGTGGTGGTATATGTTACCTGGTTTGAGCGTAGTGGTGGTGGTGGTGGTGCATACAGTGGAATTAGTGCATGCATCTGTGGGAGGGAGGGTGGTGCTCTTCTTCTCTTCGGACCAAGTAACATATACCTTTTTATATTTTTTCTTTATATTTGCATGTGGAGGGTTGCGAAGTAATTGTTTCAATAGCAACTTTACAATGAATTTCCGAAAAGTAACGCCTGAGTCAATTAACTATCCTGAAATGTAATTAAAGTATTGCTTTTTTGACAGATACGTTCAGCGATACCATGACGCACGATCGATTGCATTACCAACTTACGAGCGATTGGAAAAATAGGTTCATAAAGGAATATAGGTTTTACATTACATTACATTTAAATTTCTCAAGTTATTGCGTAACTATTAATAAACAATCTAATGTGTTACTGAAATTTTCTGTATATTGATTTGCATCCACTACTTAAACTGCGTAGATAGATAATTCCGTTAGCGTTCTTTCAACGATAAAGGTCTAACAAGCCATTTTCAGCTCATATGATCACATATTAGGATAGTATATTACAGATCACATATTAGGTAGTACATTCCTAAACAGCGACAGATTTAATTATTCACAAAAAAGCTCCATTGAAATGTGAATCGATGAGGCTAAATTATAGAATACTAATTTATAGAAAAATATAAAAAAATAGTTTTGAAACAATTTTTTTATTTACAGACAATGGAAGACGAGTCGAAGACGACAGTCAAAGTCGAAAATATAATTAAATTGTAAAGGATTGTAATAGTCAGCATGGATCATATAAACTATTTTATAACTTCACAAATAGATAACCATCTTTGGGAGGTCGAGAACACGACATCTGATTTATATAATGAAGAAAGGTCATTTAATTCGTCTGTGAATGACATACCCAATCCTTTAAATAATGACGAATATATTTTTGACAGAACTGATGTTAGAGCTATATTCATCACGTTGTACACCATAGTGTTTTGTTGCTGTTTCTTCGGTGAGTCAAATTGAAGCTATTTTTTACTTGTATGTAGAATACGATAGGGTCATTAAAGTTACGATAGCCGAGTGGTAGGGTGGTCGGAATTTCGAGTCGAGAGACCCGAGTTCGATCCCCAGTTGGTAGGCTCGTACCAATGGGTTTTTCAAAAACTTATGTACGAATATCGTTGGCTTGGACATAAAGACGGCGACGGGCTCACCACCTGTCACGTTGTCCCGAAAATATCTTCGGTGGAAGGTGGGTCGAAGGGACTTAAATGTCTAGACTAGACCTCTGTCTACCCCTGTATTGGGAATTGCGTGAAGATATTAAAGTTAAAATATTTGGTTCAATTAGAAAATCAGTTAAACCAAAAGTAGAGTATGGAGAACAAAAAAATGATGAATGGCCTGTGATGGATTTTTTTTAATTTATACAATGGAAAAATCGCGGAAGACTGTTGGTTTTCAAGAACGTTCAATAGAGTTTAAAAATAATTGAAGTTCTTTTTAGTCATTGATTTAAATTATTGTTTAATCCAAGATAATTTGCAAAGGCTTACAAGACCTACAAGGAAATCCGTCATATAAATAATATAAATAGCTAATATTAAGTTGCTCGTAGTCAAAATTTGATTTTCTTTATCTCTAAAAAGGTATGTAATTTTTTCTTAAGTTTTTAAAATTAATATGTTATTTGAGTAAATATGATATTTTCACTTTGCAGGAAATCTGCTGGTTATTCTTGTTGTGACTTTATCGAGACGGTTGCGGTCCATTACGAATTTCTTTCTGGCGAATCTCGCAGTAGCAGATTTGTGCGTTGGAGTATTTTGTGTATTCCAAAATTTAACTATATACCTAATACCCAGGTAAGTGGAATATACTTTAATTTTGTTTAATAACTTAAGCACAATCAAAAGGGATTTTCAGCTTAGGTTATTTTACGAGCATGAGAATTGGTAAAATTGGCGAAAGATATTTTATCTTCGACAAATGTCGTTAACCAGTCTTACCCATTTCTGCCGTAAAAGAGCAATGTTACAGACATGTTCTGATTTCAAAGTAATTGGCCTGCGAAGCAACATATTTTACTTTTTTGAATTTGTTGTGATATTTTTTTAAATAATGTGGAATATACTTTCATATATGCTACAGTTAGGTGGTCACAGAAATTTTACTCTCTGCTCTTTGATGTCTGTATGTCTTACTCTATTATCTTTTACTACTTCAAAGTTAATAAAACATTATAAAACACAAATACTGTTGAAGATTTCAACTTTTATTTGTGTCATGTCCTTTATTGTAGTTTAGTTAAAACTTTAAATATTTAACTCCCAAAGTTTTTACTGGAAGCACGGTAATAACATGTGTTACATGCAATACTTATGTCTCACAGTAGTCTTTACGTTTTAATTTTGTATCCTGACGTATAGTTTCATGACAATGGGCGTTTATGCGGTTGTATTTGTTATTTTTAGTTTATGTTTAGTTACGTTAATATATTTAAAAAATTGTGATGAAAATTCGATATCTTAAATTTTTAGCTCTGAAAAAAAAATAATTACATCTAAGACTATAACAGTTTAAAATTAATTTCTTAAAATAGACGAAATTCCATGAATAGCCTATTAAATCTGCTTTTGGCGTTGTTCAGGTAATTATTATGCCTACGTAAGACACGATTTGCTATAATTTAACAACTGTTTGGTGACCTTCCTGAACGAGTGGCCCGTTCGTCCTGGATTCGATTGCGAACGGTACCAAGTAGAAAACCACATTCTCGACAATATCTCGGTTTGGGTATTTGTGGTACCTCAATTGTTTCTGAATACTAGTACAAGCCAAAAGATATTTAGCTACTTTGGGATGACTCCAACGACTACTTTATTATGTTGTCCTTATCTATGTATTTATAATTTTTTTTTGTAGTAGCAGGTGGCCAGCGAGCAATAGGTTCAGATGATGTTAAGCGATTACCAACGTCCAATCAGAGGCTTTTAAGTACGTTTGTAAAAGAAGTCTATCCGAATTTCCCGATGCTATAAAACAATGCCGTTTCTCTTATATATTGCTCGACCTACTTTTGCTACTGGTTTTCGTATGACAACAAACCAGGTGAGAAATTGGTTTGCTGAATAGTATGTAATTGCTGACGTACATGTTGGCTCCTAATATGTAGTCTAATTTTAAGGAAGGATTTAATTAAAGGGAAAAAAAGACAACAAAACGAAAATAAGTGTTTTGGCCTCCGTTTATTTCCTCAATCATCGAACCAAACATAGTACAAGTAGTAGTAGTCCATACGAAATTCCTCTACTTCACGCCAGTATTCTTCAATACTGCTTTTGAATAGAATGGAAAAAAAGACTACAGATAAATAACATTATGTTCTTCTCTTTCAGTTGGGTATTTGGAGATTTCTTGTGCAAGATGTATCAATTTGTTCACTCTTTGAGTTATACCGCATCGATATTTATTTTAGTCGTGATTTGTACCGAGAGATATTTTGCTATTATTCATCCAATAACATGTAAACAAATTTTGACGTCGACCAGACTAAGGGTAAGGTATATTTGTTTTATTGGTATAATAGGTACAATATTATATAAAACAATTAAATAAAGATCAGCGAACTTCGTCGTATAGTAGCCGATCTAACCAATTGAAATTTGAACACTAAATCAGTAGAGTTTTTTATAATATCTCTTGTATTTAAAGAAAAAACTGAGCAAAGCTTACACGCTAAAATGAAAATATTTTTTATCATTTATCTAAAACCAATATAAAGCTTAAATAATGCGTCAAAATTCGGTCCCAATTATAGTACTTTCTTTTTAATCCGATGCCGGGACACAAATAGAAAAATGATATTTTCTTATCAATTATTCGGTTACCATAGTACCTAATTCCTTTCTTCGCTTTTTAGGGATTTAGTATACTTAAAAAGGCTGCTAAACTTTGTACACATTTGCTACAATATTATTGAAAATTTTTCTTAACATTATTATTCTGGTAGCATGTCAGAAAAATTATGTTAAGAAAAAACTTTCTTATAGTTAAGTTTCTGATAGTGATTGTACTATTTCATTATTTTATGTTAAGGCAGTGAGACATTATATGTAAAATATAGGGAATATTGCATAATATATATGTAAATGTATATATTGTTTCAGTTGGTGATACTTGGAGTATGGATCACCAGTGCGGCATACAGTGCACCAAAATTTATCTGGGTAGAGACAATAACTAATGATCTTGGCGATGGTCATATGGAAACTATTTGTATTCAACATCGCATGAAATACAACTCTGAGATATTTGACATGGTGAACTTTGGTTTACTGTACGTCATACCACTTTGTGTGATGACAGTAAGTAATATTTTATTCGTTGGTAAAGATATAAGATTAAAAAAAATGTTCAACAGGTAAAAAAATAAACTAATAATCGGGAGGGTTTAGAACAGATCCTAGTCCCGCCATGCCTCACCAGCACAAGTCCGTTCATTCTATCAGAAGTCATTCTATCTCCATATATCCGTGGAGATTGCGTGATGGAGAAAAATGTATTATCCATTTATTATAACAATATCTTCTAACTACTCCGACTTCACAAAGATATAAGTACTCTTAAAAGGGACCATACAGGAATAGCGTATACCTGACTTAGCGGGAAGAAACATTGGTGATATCGGGCTCAAACACCACGCTTTCTGCCATCCCGACATCGACGCAAGTCTGTAGCGCCACGAGAACGGTTTTGCACACATTTGTGACCCCGCCAGGCCATTTCAGACAGGCCAATCTCGAGAAAAATTGCAACTTCTTATACTTCTTTCACCTGACTAGACACTCCGGATCACGGATGCCACTATCAGTCACGTCCTTGGCCTCCAAAGCAACGCGGTAAGCGTTTAAGTAAGGTCGGTAAGTTAAACCCCATGGAGCCTGCCACCCAGAGGCCATGGGGCTCAGGAAGTTGGTTGATTGATCCAGCATTGGGCCGTGGTGGATAGGCAAGCGGTGCATCAAAATACCGATACTCCTCGGTCCCACCTTGGCAGCACCAGCGGCGCCATAAAGAGTTTGTTAAAAATCTTTCATACCTGGATATTCCTTAGTAGTAGTCCATCATCATGCCAAATTTTATCTTCAGATCAAGTAGTATTAGACTTTCCATTCCCTTCCTACCTTCCCATCGCTTTTTATTTATAGATAATTTTATCGGCAACACTATAAAGATTTAATTTTTATTGTCTCAAGAGTGTAATGCTGATATATTTGCCGATAGCTACTTTATTTTTAAAAGGAAAATTTATAATTATTATTCCAACAGGCAATTATATTTATAGAATGTTAAAGGAAAATAAATATTAACTTTACTCTCTGTTATAAAAAGTAACATTCTGTCAAATCTTGCTTTTCTATTATTGTTTGGAAATATTGTTGTTTTTTTTTTCTATTGAAAAAGCCCACTTCATTATTTACTGAAAAGGCATGTTTATGTATTCAAATTTTTTTAGAGACTGTAAACCTTAACATATATTTTTAACGTTTATATGTATAATGCTGAGTTTACCTTTAATTTAAACACATAAGTAAATTTATATATTAATTTTTAGTTTTTACATTAATTGGCAATGTTCTGTATGTGTTTAGTTGCTAAGCCAAAGTAAAATAAATAAATAAATAAATAAATAATAGATGCCCCACGAGGCTGTGCCCGCGGTTTAACACTAAATACGGAACCCCTTATTATTTTTCTAAAACAAAAGTAACCGAAGTTCCTACCTGTAATATCAGCTATCTGCCGGTGAAAGTCCCGTTAAAATCGAACCAGCGGCTTCAGAGATTAGCAGGAAGAAGCTGACAGACAGACAGAGACTGTTTTTTGTAGAGTACACATCTTTTTAGATGAGATAAAACCACTGGACTCGCGCCACCGTTACCTGACGCAGCTATAGTGTGTGCATATATTCATGTACGAGTACATGTAGCAGACCGCGAACGCATCTAAATAAATAAAAAAAACATACAGTGCTATAAAATTTATAACAACTGTTTTGCCTAGTGTTTAAATAACCGATAATACAACAATTGTTTACTCCCAATTAATAAATACTTTTTTTTAATAAATCTAATGCTACAATAACATAGCAACATATACAGAGTACAGATGTTTAGTTTGGCGTTGTCATTACTGTCGGGACTCCCGGAGTGCAACCTGTAATTTTATTTATGTATGTACGGTGTATACTTTCATATGTATTTAATGAAAAATTTGAATAACTAACAAACACTTCAATTATATTTGTATGTATAGATGTGTGGATAAAACTGTTCATTCGTATATACTAAACTATCCATTGAAACAAACGTCCAGCAACGTAAAATAAACTTACCTATGACTTTTGTACGATTATACGCAATAAATTAGAGACTTATAATGTTACGAGTGGGTTGGAAAAGGTGTCCAGCTTCAGAGTAGTTACGTATATTATTTACGATTTCATTCAAAAGCTATTTTGAATTTATATGTTTAAATTTCCATCTAATTAGAAAAAAATAGATTCGGTCATCAGTAAAATTTATCAAATCAGTTAATCAAATCAGTAAATTTCTAGATCACCGCGTACAGGCCTTTCGAAAAGTTATCAAAAGTTATTAAATTGTACAAACACATTTTAATATTTAATGAGCTCTTTGTAAAACCAAGTAACTTAGAAATCGTCGACATTCGGTATCCAATGCTGCTTCTTCGTTTTGTTTCCCGGAAAGACAAGTAATACTCGCAGATACAATACGCATGTACGTATTTATGTATACGTATTTTTAAAGGATCTCATATTAATAAAAGTGAAATTATTCGTTGCAATTAATTTACTATCCTATCTAAATAATACTAAACATTAATAAGAATATTAAATTCCTAAAGGTGTTGTACACGAGAATAGCAGTGGGCCTTTGGCAGAGCTCGCACGGACTTCAGCAAATGGGGCATGTGCAGTGTTGCGGCGCTCAGGTACATAATGTGTTCTTGTTTAAATTATGAAATAAGTTTAATTTAGTATCAACAAATGCACCATTCTAAACTAGCTAAACACGCACGTGCTAAACAAGTTGTCATATCCTGTTTAGTCTATTTTTAAAGTGATTAAAATTGTAAATTTAAAAAAAAAAACGTATTACAATGTACATTTATTGTCGTCATTCTATGTAAAGTGAAGTAACTTTAATTGTAAGAAGATACTCCAGTATTATAACAGAAGAATAGAGTAGGAAAGCATACTTACCCTGTTTGTTATTACGTCACTCTTACACAAAACAACAATGCAATCACAGTTACTCGTATATTCCAGTTTTAAATTATTAAACGATGACAAAATAATATCGGGCATTGTGGTATCCCATAAGCCCATCTTCGGCTGAAGAAAAACTACGTGGGGTGTATTATTGTACAATTCAATTAAGACGAACTTATAAAAATATTTTTCAGAAATTAACATAAATATATCACATCCAGTGAACGCACACCGGGAGAGAATGATTAGAGGTGGAGAACGGCCAACCAACTTACCCTTATGTGTACTCGCAGATATCACACGCCACCCTAATAACATTATTTTGTTATATCTTAGAAGGGCAGGCTTCCTAAATATGTTTTCCTTCATCGTTTGAGTTTATAGTAAATTCAGTACTTGTTTAATAATTATTTTAATAATTTTACTGGTCACTTGTGTAAAGCAAGCTTTTACGTTAGGTAGGCAACCGCGACTCTAGGCTTAGCTTCATGGCATGGAACTAAAAAGGTTGTTAGTATTATATGTAAAAATTCTTTACATTGATTATTTTTATTAATACCAGTACAATAGGTTTATTGTGCTCATATACACATATTTATTTTATTAATTAGTAAGACTACTACAGTTTGAAGAAGTTATTCACTGAAATGCAGATTTCGTAAATCGTTTAGCTATTGTTTTCTAATAATTTAGCGCTGCCGTAAAAAAATTAAATATGCATATTGCGGGGGTTTTGCTGCAATGTAGTAAAAATATGTTACAGCTTTGTTGTGTTATATTGCAGTAGAGAATAATTGACAATTACGTAAAAATCTTAATAAATAACTTTTTGTCATTAATTTAATTTTTTTTAATCTATTTTTTTTAATAGAAAAGTACAATGACCGCGTCCAGTAAAACTCAAGAGACGCGCAATTGCCATCACTTCAGTCATCTGTCGCGGAACGTGTTGCGAGCACGGCGTGGTGTTGTACGTATGTTGATTGTCGTCGTATTAACATTTGCTGTATGCAACTTGCCATTTCACGCTCGTAAGATGTGGCAGTATTGGTCAAGCGGCTACCAGGGAACGAGTGACTTCAGCGCTTTACTTACACCCTTAACTTTTCTCATCACCTACTTCAACTCTGGAATCAATCCTTTATTATACGCATTCCTATCAAAGAACTTTAGAAAAGGAATGAGGGAGCTCTTATTCTGCAACATTCATGGAAAGAGAAAGAGTGATAATTTGATACTACTAAACCGAGTCGGAGGGACGGGCCTGCAGCGCAGTTCTACTCGCTCAACTCGTGCTAACTGCAGCACTGTCACCATGGCCCCAAATGTGGAGTCATGAGATTTAAGACAACGGAGGTTCCTATATAAAGTGGAAAATATAGACATTTCTTGATTAACGGAGAGTACCGACGAGGTTACCGAAAGTAGCGGCTTTTATTCTGTATCTATTGTGTCAAAAAGGGACCTTTATGATTGATATGAGTGTGTGTGTAAGTCGTTATCTTAAAAAAGTTTCTATTAAATGTATTAAAATGTATGGATGTCGATGCTTATTGAAAAATATCTGCACCACTTTGGATCTTAATTAATATTATGATTAAGTGATCGATTATATTTTTTGAATTAACTGGTTCAATTCTGACTTTCATATTGTACTGACTGACGATCAGTCCGTTACATAATAATAATGTAAAACGTATAATATTTTATTAATTTATATTCAATTTTGCTATATACTTCCCTGGATACAAAGAAACGAATTTAACGGTTACTGAAATTTGCATAATTTACAATAACATAAATTTTTCAATAATGTTAATATTTAATTCAGGTATAGGTTCTGTCTCACATCTCTTTCACATAACGCATCTGAACTATTGTATTGTAACATAATGGAAACACATTTTTTACGCCTGTTTCTTTTTGACTCTTCTCTCTTTGCCTACATTGGAAACAATCCATTGAAAAAAAACATTACTTGAAGAACGATCAAGTTATTTCGTTACATTTTTTTCATTTATTTAATTATATTTAAAATAATCTATTGGTTTTGGTGGTCATCACCACGTTTTAGTGTCCTAGTTAAATTTGAGATGGTGCCGGTATTTTTAAAAGATTAAAAATTGTCGAAAATTATAATAATAAATGTTGCATTCTAATGTGCTTAAATGTAAAAGACGCATATTTATTTTAATACATAATATTTGGAAAAATGTTGCGATTTGAATCATTTAAATTATTTCAAGTTCTTCTAATAGTTATTAGAAGGCTATCATAAATGACGGGATAGGGATCAGTCTTGGAATGAAAGTTGAATATATTATAATTAGATATTATTTTTGAAAAAAAAAAAAGATTATTCTTTATTATTCTAAATGATAGGATTCCAATCATTCCACAAATCAAAGCATCACGGCTCCAATGTGGCACTTGTCTGAAACTCGTTGTGAATTAATTATCAAAAAAAAAATTACAGTATTTTTAATAAAAAAAAATAAATTATTATCATTACAATTCACCTATCATGAGGCGTTTATCATGCTGCGCTACTCGTGAATGGCTAAACTTAAATCTATTTTGTAGTAATAGTAGTTGTTGCCAAAGAGTATATAATCACTATATGTTGTTGCGCAACGACGAAAATATGAACTTTGTTTTGAGCAATGATTGTGTACAGAATGAATTTGGACGTCTTCCATCGATGTGGGGCTTTGCTAAATGAAATGCCTGAAAAGTAACCTGTAAACCAACATAGAACTAAAAATGTATTTAGTGAGTACGAGAGTAAAAGGGTGACGCGACCGTGCTTCCGATGTGAAATAACTCGACTGACTGTTTCACATTGGAAGCTCGACTGAAATCATCCGTGCATGATGTTTCGAGCTGAATAGGACTGTAGGTGACACATCACGTAGTTTTCATAAAAGCTCAGAGAAAAAATGGGCTTAAATATTATTTTAGGTATGTCTGTATACCTTGACTTCTGACTACCTCAGTAGTGGTTATACGGTCTTAAGTCCTTAATGTAAATTTTTAATTTAACTAATGCTAAAAATAACCATATAAGTACTGAAGCAGGTAAACGATGAAATTTAGGCAGAAGCTAGTTTCTAAATGTTCAAAATTATACTTATTAAACTTTTTTACTTTCTTATTTATTATTAATCTATAATATAATTATCTTTCTTATTATTTATTTCTTATTAATTTACCGTTGCATAACTTTGAATTAATTGATATACTGTTGAAATGATTCATGTCTGCCAGAAGAAATTATACGAAAACAGTGTTTGATTAAGGGAATGAAAATAATAAGATAATTCAATTACTGGTTGCAAAATGTTGATTTGTGTTATATTGCCGTCAATTTTAGTTTTCAGTAAAAATCAAATTATTTTTTAACTTTGTATACTTGAGCAATTTTTCAAGCCAGTTCAATTTTAAAGTCTCGGAAAAACAATCTACTTCTAATAAATTAACTATATCTATATTATAAAATAAAGAGAAACATATTATATCGTGTTTAATAATGTAATAATAAAATGATGTTGTAATATTAATAGGTGTACTAGATAAAAGTGATTGTTCTAAAAGTATTTGTTGTATTATAGAATAATGTCAAACTTAGGTATATGCTAAATAACTTACTTTCAATTAAGAAACAAATTAAAGTTTTAAAATAAACCAAGAGGTCCAAACTCTTCTTATATACTTTAACGTTACATGGCTTCTACAATGTTTTCAAAATATATTGTTGGTGAAATATTTCAGGTTACTAAATAGTTTTTATTTGAAAATTTTTAAACATAGTTGTTCTCTATATATAATGAATAAAATTAAAACTTGTAGACGCAATATCTAACTAAAAGTCGTTTGTAGTACAATTGCAACTTCACCTGTTTCTGTCGCCATATAGAAGTAGTAACTGTCGTCTTTATTTTGACAGATACAAGATAGAGAGCCAACATAATCATGTGCTCTGACGCATTCTATATTAGTCTCTGTAAAGTATCTACTCCATTTAAGTTCTTTGCAGACTGTATGTTACTTACATTACTTTTACCTTAATATAAAATTGTTGATGATTTATGAATGGCATGGAAAGATTCTATGCCATTCATAAACCAGAGCTATACATATTTTATTAAAGGCGCTGTTAAAAATTGTTAAAAATATTTATAAAACCTGTTGATGCATTTTTAAATACTAGTAAATAGAACATGCAGAAATAAAACTTTTTAAGAATTTAGTAGTTCTAGAATATGAAATATGACAAATTTTGTACTTAATTATGCATAAATTTGTTACGTGTTATTTTTTTTAACGAAAGAAAACTTGTAAATTTGATTTGATTTGATTTGATTTGATTTGATTTGATTTGATTTGATTTGATTTGATTTGATTTGATTTGATTTGATTTGATTTGATTTGATTTGATTTGATTTGATTTGATTTGATTTGATTTGATTTGATTTGATTTGATTTGATTTGATTTGATTTGATTTGATTTGATTTGATTTGATTTGATTTGATTTGATTTGATTTGATTTGATTTGATTTGATTTGATTTGATTTGATTTGATTTGATTTGATTTGATTTGATTTGATTTGATTTGATTTGATTTGATTTGATTTGATTTGATTTGATTTGATTTGATTTGATTTGATTTGATTTGATTTGATTTGATTTGATTTGATTTGATTTGATTTGATTTGATTTGATTTGATTTGATTTGATTTGATTTGATTTGATTTGATTTGATTTGATTTGATTTGATTTGATTTGATTTGATTTGATTTGATTTGATTTGATTTGATTTGATTTGATTTGATTTGATTTGATTTGATTTGATTTGATTTGATTTGATTTGATTTGATTTGATTTGATTTGATTTGATTTGATTTGATTTGATTTGATTTGATTTGATTTGATTTGATTTGATTTGATTTGATTTGATTTGATTTGATTTGATTTGATTTGATTTGATTTGATTTGATTTGATTTGATTTGATTTGATTTGATTTGATTTGATTTGATTTGATTTGATTTGATTTGATTTGATTTGATTTGATTTGATTTGATTTGATTTGATTTGATTTGATTTGATTTGATTTGATTTGATTTGATTTGATTTGATTTGATTTGATTTGATTTGATTTGATTTGATTTGATTTGATTTGATTTGATTTGATTTGATTTGATTTGATTTGATTTGATTTGATTTGATTTGATTTGATTTGATTTGATTTGATTTGATTTGATTTGATTTGATTTGATTTGATTTGATTTGATTTGATTTGATTTGATTTGATTTGATTTGATTTGATTTGATTTGATTTGATTTGATTTGATTTGATTTGATTTGATTTGATTTGATTTGATTTGATTTGATTTGATTTGATTTGATTTGATTTGATTTGATTTGATTTGATTTGATTTGATTTGATTTGATTTGATTTGATTTGATTTGATTTGATTTGATTTGATTTGATTTGATTTGATTTGATTTGATTTGATTTGATTTGATTTGATTTGATTTGATTTGATTTGATTTGATTTGATTTGATTTGATTTGATTTGATTTGATTTGATTTGATTTGATTTGATTTGATTTGATTTGATTTGATTTGATTTGATTTGATTTGATTTGATTTGATTTGATTTGATTTGATTTGATTTGATTTGATTTGATTTGATTTGATTTGATTTGATTTGATTTGATTTGATTTGATTTGATTTGATTTGATTTGATTTGATTTGATTTGATTTGATTTGATTTGATTTGATTTGATTTGATTTGATTTGATTTGATTTGATTTGATTTGATTTGATTTGATTTGATTTGATTTGATTTGATTTGATTTGATTTGATTTGATTTGATTTGATTTGATTTGATTATTTACGGCCCATCAAGAGTCCAGTGCTGAATACAAACCTACCCTAAAATATGCACCTGCATTCATTGACTTCCTGCAACATTTTGCTGGCCGACCTATTATGCGTTTATATACGATATATTTAGCGTTATATATGGCGTTCGCCTGAATGAGGATGCACTCGAGAACCTTTTTTCAATATTTTGTAGTAATAGTAGTTGTTGCCAAAGAGTATATAATTTGAGCAATGATTGTGTACAGAATGAATTTGGACGTCTTCCATCGATGTGGGGCTTTGCTAAATGAAATGCCTGAAAAGTAACCTGTAAACCAACATAGAACTAAAAATGTATTTAGTGAGTACGAGAGTAAAAGGGTGACGCGACCGTGCTTCCGATGTGAAATAACTCGACTGACTGTTTCACATTGGAAGCTCGACTGAAATCATCCGTGCATGATGTTTCGAGCTGAATAGGACTGTAGATGACACATCACGTAGTTTTCATAAAAGCTCAGAGAAAAAATGGGCTTAAATATAATATATTTTAATATTTTAGGTATGTCTGTATACCTTGACTTCTGACTACCTCAGTAGTGGTTATACGGTCTTAAGTCCTTAATGTAAATTTTTAATTTAACTAATGCTAAAAATAACCATATAAGTACTGAAGCAGGTAAACGATGAAATTTAGGCAGAAGCTAGTTTCTAAATGTTCAAAATTATACTTATTAAACTTTTTTACTTTCTTATTTATTATTAATCTATAATATAATTATCTTTCTTATTATTTATTTCTTATTAATTTACCGTTGCATAACTTTGAATTAATTGATATACTGTTGAAATGATTCATGTCTGCCAGAAGAAATTATACGAAAACAGTGTTTGATTAAGGGAATGAAAATAATAAGATAATTCAATTACTGGTTGCAAAATGTTGATTTGTGTTATATTGCCGTCAATTTTAGTTTTCAGTAAAAATCAAATTATTTTTTTAACTTTGTATACTTGAGCAATTTTTCAAGCCAGTTCAATTTTAAAGTCTCGGGAAAAAAACAATCTACTTCTAATAAATTAACTATATATATATAATAAAATAAAGAGAAACATATTATATCGTGTTTAATAATGTAATAATAAAATGATGTTGTAATATTAATAGGTGTACTAGATAAAAGTGATTGTTCTAAAAGTATTTGTTGTATTATAGAATAATGTCAAACTTAGGTATATGCTAAATAACTTACTTTCAATTAAGAAACAAATTAAAGTTTTAAAATAAACCAAGAGGTCCAAACTCTTCTTACATACTTTAACGTTACATGGCTTCTACAATGTTTTCAAAATATATTGTTGGTGAAATATTTCAGGTTACTACATAGTTTTTATTTGAAAAATTTTAAACATAGTTGTTCTCTCTATATATAATGAATAAAATTAAAACTTGTAGACGCAATATCTAACTAAAAGTCGTTTGTAGTACAATTGCAACTTCACCTGTTTCTGTCGCCATATAGAAGTAGTAACTGTCGTCTTTATTTTGACAGATACAAGATAGAGAGCCAACATAATCATGTGCTCTGACGCATTCTATATTAGTCTCTGTAAAGTATCTACTCTCCATTTAAGTTCTTTGCAGACTGTATGTTACTTACATTACTTTTTACCTTAATATAAAAACGTTGATGATTTATGAATGGCATGGAAAGATTCTATGCCATTCATAAACCTGAGCTATACATATTTTATTAAAGGCGCTGTTAAAAATTGTTAAAAAATATTTATAAAAAACCTGTTGATGCATTTTTAAATACTAGTAAATAGAACATGCAGAAATAAAACTTTTTTAAGAATTTAGTAGTTCTAGAATATGAAATATGACAAATTTTGTACTTAATTATGCATAAATTTGTTACGTGTTATTTTTTTTAACGAAAGAAAACTTGTAAATATCACTGTTTTCATTTTTTAAATAATTAGACATAGTAAACAACTTTTCAATAAATTAAATTATAATATAATGTTGTTTCCTTCAAACTCTAGGAATACCTCTATTTTCTTTTAGGTATATAAATATTCTTCTTCTTCTACGGAGTTTCTTTCTCTCCGTTTCTTCTTCGTCATAGAAACCTCAATACGAAATGGTGGTAGTTTAAAAAAATTACGATCGATGGATGTTACGTATAAATAAGTGATTTGATTTGATTTGATTATTTTCGGCCCATCAAGAGTCCATTGCTGAATACAGACCTACCCTAAAATATGCACCTGCATTCATTGACTTCCCGCAACATTTTGCTGGCCGACCTATTATGCGTTTATAAACGATATATATAGCGTTATATATGGCGTTCGCCTGAATGAGGATGCACTCGAGAACCTTTTTTCAATATTTTATCAGTTCAAGGAGCTATACCTACCAGACTCCATAAAGTAAGTAACTCATTCCTTGGGCGGTGTGAACGTTTCTACAACAATATCCCAGTAAATGTACAAAGCCTGCCTATTAACAGGTTTAAGAAATTTATTAAAGAAAAACTATATTACAAGGTTTACTACAATATAAATGAATATATTAATGACAGTAATCCCGGGGGAATGAAGTGGATTGGGACTGATCCCAAGCCATTTCTAGAAAATATCACATCACATTTTGTATGACATTAAAAAAAAGATTGATAAAAAAAGAGGATACCTTCGGAATTTCTTTCGTCTGCCTTCTCCGCTAGAGAAACCTCATTACGACATGTAGAGGTAGATTAAAAAATTACTATCGATAAACGAATGTACATTGTTATGTTGGTGAACAAAAGATTTGATTTGATTTGATATGTTACATAATATTGGGCTCATTGCCACTTCGGTACGCTTATATTTACGGCTAAGTCAATTATCTTATTTCTGCTGCGGGTGTCTTTATTACGGATTCTATTACGCAGAGAAATATTGACCGTAACCCTTCTTTCAGCAGGCTTAGCATTTTTGAGCTTACTCGTACACATACTCGGCCATATAACATATGTGTTCATAAACAATTACTTGTCCCGTCTAATTTATCCCCGTTAATCCGTTATTAATTCCTCAATGATGAGGTTAAAACGCTGAGGCTAACCAGAAATTTTAGTAATTGACCTTTTATTTATAAGCCGCTAACGGAGTTTTGGAAATTTTATCCTTAAGGGAGTAGAATGTACCGTTGTATTGAAGTTCGAAGTTTGTCAAAGTAATATGCATGAAAATTCGTATATCTGCGCTTGTTTGGAAATAAATATTCAGAGAGTGAATAATTAAAAGTTTATCCGGTTTTATAGGAGAAGATTTAATTTAATATATGTTTAATTACCTACATTAAATTTAATTCTTAAAAAAGAAGATAGATGGAAGAATTAAATTTAATATAGGTTTAATTACCAATATAAAATAAAAAAGCAATAAAAATGTCACGATAGCGAAGGTGGTCGGAATTCGAGTCAAGAGACCTGAGTTTGATCCCCAGGTGGCACGCTCGTACCAATGGGTGCTTAAAATTTATGTACGAATTATATCAAAGGCTTCGACTTTAAGACGGCGATGGGCTCACCACCTGTCCCGTCGTCCCAAAATATCTTCGGTGGACGGTGGATCGACGGAACTTAGTTGTCTAGACTAGACCTCTGTCTATCCCTGTATTGGGAACGGCGTGAAGACATTTTTTTTACTATGACTCCGCCTCTGTTACAAGCCTGCATCCGAGGCGAGGCACTTGTTAATTTTTAATTATTACGGCGACGGACTCACCACCTGTCACGGTGTCCCGAAATATCTTCGGTGGGAGGTGGGTCGAAAGGACTTAATTGTCTAGGCTAGACCTCTGTCTACCCCTGTATTGGGAATTGCGTGAAGATCTATACTATCTATTCTATTTAATTATTTATAAATAAGTAATAAGTTCCATCATGGCTTACTTGCTAAATCAAAAAAATAAACGAAAATGCTAAATCATCAGCTCAAATAATCTTCATAAAAATATAATACTATTTTGAAAACGTTTTCGAAGTCACAATACGTTTTGCTCAATTAGTAACGAAACTTGTGACTCTTGTGACCGTCACCTAAAAATATTAGAAGTAATTAGTAGAGAATATGTGAAAAAAATATCGTAGTAAGTTTACAGAGTTATGCACTCGTAACGGTTGTAGCTAAGAAGTTTAATAAGTCTAGTAGCGAATACGGTCGTGTGGTTACGGGGTAAGAATATACCAAACCCTTTCTTCTCTTGGGTGTGATAACTATCTGCGGTGTAACCATCTCGAAAAATAACTAGAACAAATTTCAGCAGACCGGAGACGCGCTGCAGCGTCTGCGCCATTTGCTTGTCAGGCGTGGCGATTATGGCAAACCTTTCTATATCGGAGGCCTTGGTTCCGCAGTGAAATTTAACAGGCCGTCATAATGATGATGAATAGCGCATAATACAAGAGTGATGAGTTTTTCTATCTCCGAGATAATTTAATTTATTGTTTTTGTGCTCATTGCCTTGCTCTATTTGTTTAGAAATAATTTTTATATTCAGATCTCCTGTTAAAATAATTTCTCTACGTGACTTTAAAGTGCTAAGGTGTTTATTTTTGGAGTTTATAAATAAATCAGCCTTATTTTTTGAAGATGACCGATATATATATCTATACATATAAATACAATTGGAGTATCTGTTTGTAATATTGAAATAACCATTTTACTCCATGTATATGAATACATACGGTACATACACCAAAATAAAATTTTTTTACAATTTTATTCTGTCTGTCTGTCTGTTTGTTCTAGCTAATCTCTGAAACGGCTCGACCGATTTTAACGGGACTTTCATTGACAGATAGCTAAGGTTGTAAGGTTATAAGGAACAAGGAAGTAACATGGTCTCCTTTTATTTTAGAAACATAATTAGAGTTCCGCGTTAAGTGTTAAACAGCGGGCAAAGCTGCGGGGGGCAGCTAGTAATATAATAAATTCTAGTCCTAGTCACGATAGCCTAGTGGTTGTGTGATCGAAATTCGATTTGACATTAGATTTTCTTATTGTATACATGATGCATGGTCTACTGTAACTTTTTTACATTTGCATTGATACTATTTTTGAGATATACTACTGCTTCATCACTTGCATTAAAAAGACAAGTTGCAGCAAAATGCGAATAATTAGATTTATTTGCAATGTTCTTGTTTGATGTTAACCAGCATTCAGTTAATATTGTTATTGCATATACGAGAATGGTAGTTTTTGCTTCTTTTTCATACAAGCTTCGAAATACAAATATAAAATACAAATATAATGAACAAATTTTTACTTATATTATAAGTAAAACATAAGACATTATTCAAAACATTCATTGTATTTTATATCATACATACGCTTTGTGAAAATATGAGAGAATCTTCACGGCCGTCGTCGTAAATAATATAAATGACGTGACTGAGCAGCTTCCTCAGATCTGCTTTGGTATCCTAAAATAACGAATTTATTATATAGTTTATTTTTTATGTCGTTTAATATTCGTAAATAGCGAAAAGCAGCAAAAATAAGCATGAGGATGTTAATTAAAAATTTCAAACATTTGTGAAGAAGCAGATCTATTTTTAATTTATGTTGCAATAGAGCATTTTTTTATTATCGGAGTAGACAAAGGTTTAGACAAGTATTCCCACTTTTCACCGAAGCTTTGTTGGAACAAACTGAAGTTGGCCTACACGCTGCAACCTACTCCTATCTGTAAACCTAATAGATCCGATGCAGTGTGATATCGGCGTAATAATGACCATCCAATGGTCAATTGTTGATATTTTATGTCCTGCGGTGAACTTTTACAGACCGTCAGGTATTTATGCGTGTGATAAGGGATCCCAAATAGTGTTCAGTAAGAGCGTTCCTACTAACTCACAGTGCGTTTCAGGCACCATTTAGAATTTAATGAATTGACATTACTATACTAACATCGAATTTTAGTATTTGAGTATAATTTTAAGCTTTTCGGACTTACTATATGTGTATATACATCATAATATTTCATGATTCTATTATAGTTAGTTAGTTTAGTTGAAAATATAATATAAATTTGGTAGTTCTGATGATGTTAGTAAGTATAATATGAGAAAACTAATAATGTTTTCAGTCAATGTCAGTAAAAAGAACGTCGGATTCTTCTGCTATCATCCAATACCTAAGTAATGAGCACTGTTAGTCGACAAATCGTATATTACTGCTTTGCTCTAAACCCTTAAGATAGAGAGTGAGTAAGAGTGCAGTGCCTTCGATCATCCCCTCACTTCCTTAAAAGATGTCTCCTAGATAAAGATAAATAGAAAAAATAAAAACATTAGAAAAAGAGTCATCAAATACTCAAAATACTTCTTGGGATTAACAACGTAAGAATATTCGATTGATTTTCCTTCGGACATACATCGTAAGAGACGACTAAGAGGATGGCTTTGAATGCCACGAAGGCATTTATTAGCTTGTCATATCATCTTGAAAATACTATATTGAAATTAAGCAAACTGGTAACAGGTAAGAGTGTAAGGTTAGAGGTACTTTGTTTGCCAATCCCAGTACGTGTCAGCTCTAAAGCTTGGTAATATTTTGTTAAACACAACTAAGGAAAAATTAAATCAATCCATCAAAATATCATTGACTGACTGAAGTTGTAATATTAATATATAAGGACAAAATCACATACATTGCTCCTGGCAAAGACTAGCACAAAAGACATCACCTGGCGATTTACATATACTAGGTATTTTTGATATATATCATGAATATAATACATATCAAAAGTACCAGACAAAAGTTGCGTCTAGGGTAATTTGTGGGAACGCAATCAATCAATTCGCTTTCCAAGTGTGACAACAAGGCAAATACTCCCCATATGGAAGTCTTTTATTCTAGAGGAGGTACTATAGACCGTAAATATTAAATTGTTTTTTTCTCATATGAATAATAGTAATAAAGATGTAATATTCTTTGTCCGTATATCATAACTTTAATATTTGTGGCCCTAGTACAATAATTATGTCCAAATTAGTTGCTTTAAATTCCAAATGTAACCTAAACCAATATATTAATGTACGGGTAAAATTATAGAAAAGTTAGAGTGGCGGAATTTTATTTGTTGCTGAAATCTTTGGAACGAAGTAAATGTTTTAATGACTTTTTCGAAATTGTAGAGTGGTACACAAATAAATATAATTGTAATAAATCGACGAGAAATATAATTTCAATATGCATACATTGCCATATAATGAAATGTAGTAATAATTGATAAAAGGATATTTTCAAATATTTCAATACATTAAAGGAATGTTCCTATGTAAGAAGAATGTTGTTATTAAATTCTGATTCATATTATACAACTCATAAATTACATTACAAAAATCAAAGGAATGACAACAAACCTAACAATATTTCCAAGAAATTATTAATACAAATAAAGTTACAGCTAGCTACAAAATAAAGTATAACATTTTTTTTTGACAATATGTTTTGAAATTACCATTGTAAGATGTAGTAATCACTATAATCGCCAAGTGATATCTTTTGTGCTAGTCTTTGCCAAGTGGTATGAGAGCAACAACCACAAAAACTGCTTCTGTGTACCCTTTGGCGTAGTTCAACAAATTATGATTATTTTGTTTATTATTTATTTATCTTCACGCACAATCCCTGACGGGGTAGCCAGAGAGAACAGATCGCCAAGTGTCACGATCCCTACATACTTCTTTCGTTTCTTTCAGATTCATCATCTTCTTCATACATGCACGTCTAGCTAGTCCGAGTACTCTTGACCCTCCTCTCTTCGAGCAATTTGCTCACATGGTCTTCGAAAGTTAATCTCGGTCTACCTCGATACCTTTTAATATTAACTTTCGCGCTATATATTTTCTTCACCATTCGGTCTTCACTCATTCGCTCAACGTGCCCAAACCATCGAAGCACGCCCTTATCCATTTTTGAGACAAGGTCATCTTTCAAACCTGCCATATTGCGAATCTCTTCGTTTCGCTTTCGGTCGGCCATGGTAAGGCCGCACATTTTACGAAGAGATCGCATCTCCACTGCATTCAACCTGCTTTTATGCTTCTTCTGGCATACCCAGGTTTCGCTGCCATATAACAAAGTCGGTACCAACACTGCGTTATGTATTGCAAGGCGTGCACTTTTCACAACGCCTTGCCTTTTGATTAACGCAGTCAAGGCACCATTGACTTTGTTCCCGGCAGCGACACGCCTGTCCACATCTAAATCACATCTTCCATCCCGGCTAAACGCACTCCCCAAGTATACAATTTCATTCACCTGTTCTAGACATTCCTGATTTACCCAAATTTCGCACTTCGTTCTTTCTTCGTCCCTTTCAAATACCAGAACCTTAGTTTTATTAGCATTCAAACGGAGACCATTAATTTCACATTCTTCTTTCATACACGTGACTAATGCCTGCAGTTCTGCCTCTGATGGTGCTATAAGCACTGCATCATCAGCATAAAGCAGACAATTTACTTTTATGTCACCCAATTTCACACCCAAACAGCTATCTTTCAGCTTCTGTAAACAGCTGTCGAGATACAGTATGAACAGCCAGGAAGACATGACACAACTCTGTTTTACGCCCGTTTGGACGCTAAACATGGGTGACAGGTCATGCCCTACCCGCACACAGGCTTTACAGTCACAGTAAAGTGACTGCACAGCCCTTAGCAATCGACCATCCACACCATACCCCGGCAACAGTTCCCACATTTTCTTCCTTACAACCTTATCAAATGCTTTCTCAAGATCCACAAAAGCACAGAAAATCTTCTGGTTAGTAGCCAGAAGCTTCTCCGTGATCATGCGGAGAGAAAACATTTGATCCGTGCATCCTCTTCCAGGTCTAAATCCGCATTGTGCCTCCCATAGAAATGTTTCCGATTTATCTTGCATCCTACGTGTCAAAACCATCGAGTAAACTTTACTTGCTAAACTGGTCAAGCTGATCGCCCGATAGCACCCGCAGTCATAATGTGAACCTTTACCTTTATATAAAGGCACAATGACCGCGGATCGCCAATCATCCGGAACAGCTCCCGTTCGCCAGCACAAATTGCACAGCAGATGAAAGCTGTCCCAGACGCGTGGCCCACTATACTTGACCATTTCAGCAGTAACTCTGTCTAGTCCCGCAGCCTTACCACATTTCAAACTTCTAATCGCACATCCAATCTCTTTCATACTGATGACCTCAGTGTCATCGAGGTCCGAGTCTGGCGTACCAGTCACGGCGTCACCCCCGGATCCTCACTAAGATCATCACACGCATACATCTCTATAAAATTGCTCCATCGCTGCATGACGTCCGATTTTTCTGAGAGGACGTCATTGGTTCCTGAAAGCACTTTATTCATTCTTAAGGCTGTCGCACCACCTGGGTCCTTCCAACCTCTTTCCAGAAGAGTTTGAGTTCTCCTTGAAGTTGTGCGACAATCTTCGTCCGCTTCCATTCTACTCCTTTCACGCACTTCCTCAATCAATGCTTTCGTGTGAACTTTCTGGAGCTTATATCTTTCTTTCCTCTTCTCTCTCATATCCTTATCATTACTAGAGGCCAAGTAGTCTAACCATGCTTTCTTCTTCTTATTTACAGCTTCTTTCACTTCGTCATTCCACCATGCATCACCCTTTTACTACTACCTCTTTCACAGTTCCACACACGTCTTCCGCTGCACTAACCATTCCATCTCTAAGGCTCTGCCATATTTCTTCCACACATTCTTTCCTAACACCAATGCTGTCCAGCTTTTCGGCTACCCTTGCTTGATATTTATTCCTAGTGTCCGCTTCCTGAAGCTTCCAGCTTCGGATGCTACCCACCGACTGTGGTTCTGGTATCGTTGTCCGGTGGCGCCAACCCGCGAACAGACCCCTAAATCTAGTAATCACTAGGTAGTGATCCGTTCCCAGGTCAGCACCTCGAACACTCGCGTATCCATCACCTGTTTTCGCAGTCGGTCATCCACCAGGAATAAATCGATCATACTTCTCTCATTCTCTTGTTCTAGTATACATATGGATTTTCTTGTGACTAAACATAGTGTTTGTCACAAGAAGACCCTTTCCTTGCATACAGCCAGTATGAGCTTGCCAGCATCGTTAACCCTTTTATCGCCAAACATTCCAAGCACCGACTCGTACCCTGGCCGAGCGGTACCAACCCATCCATTCAAATCACCACATACAACAATTCTTTCGTTTCCTCTAACCAAGTCTAGAACTTCTCTTACATTCTCCCAAAACTCCTCCAGCTCAGCTCTGACGACGAAGCCACCGGCGCATAAACAGCCAAAAGGAATAACTTTGTCAGTCCCAATTTAAAGCGAACCCAGAGAAGTCTCGAGTTCACAACCTTATATTCAGTCATAACATCGACCAACCAAGACGACAGCAGCACCCCCACTCCCTGGCAGGCGCTCTCGCTCTCCGGGACTCCGGACCATAGAGCTAACGCTCCGCCAGGGAGCTCTTCAGTACCACTGCCCTTCCGCTTGGTCTCCGACAAACACACGACATCTAATTCTCTTTCTTTCATTATTTCAATCAACTCATTCGTCTTATCTCTCATGCCTCCTCTAACATTCCACGTGCCAACTCTGCACTCCGTCCTCCACCTTCCGCCGTGTCGGGCTGTGCGTGACGGGTGGCGGTCCCCATCGCCGCTTTGCGCGCTGCATTTCACACCAACGGGGACGAACTGGTGTGCGTCGCCTTGGGGGGACGCCCTAACCCTCGTTGGCATGGGTGCGCAGCTGTGTAGAATTACAGCCCTGAAAAGGGCTGGCAGGGGTCGCGACGAGCACGCTTCTACAATGACCCCCAACAAATTATGAAAAATCCTTAAAAAAGACATCGTCACTGACATCAATCCACATTAAATTAAGCATTTCGCGTGGTACCATGCATCGAGCTTATCAACAGTGAATTACTTCAAATATGGATATGGAACAAACCATATCGCGAAATTTTTAAACTTGTCTCCAAGTTTTTTTACCCCCTGACCAATTTCTCATACTGTTGGGGCATACCTCTGTTGGGATAATGACGACCCTTTGACCCACATTTCACCGAAGTTCATAAAGGACAACGACAATAGGTAGATAGGCACACACTATCTGTAAGTCCGAGCTAAAAATATACATATATAGGTACGTACATGTGTCTACGGACACACCACCCTCGGCTTCGAAGGTAGGGTGACTACCAACTCGAATATTACGTTTCCAAGTTTTCTTCAATTTTAAAATTAATGAAATATTATTTCATTAAATCAGGAATGTCTAGCACAGGTGAATGAAATTGTATACTTGGGGAGTGCGTTTGGCCGGGATGGAAGGTGTGATTTAGATATGGACAGGCGTGTCGCTGCCGGGAACAAAGTCAATGGTGCCCTGACTGCGTTAATCAAAAGGCAAGGCGTTGTGAAAAGTGCACGCCTTGCAATACATAAAGCAGTGTTGGTACCGACTTTGTTATATGGCAGCGAAACCTGGGTATGCCAGAAGAAGCATAAAAGCAGGTTGAATGCAGTGGAGATGCGATCTCTTCGTAAATTGTGCGGCCTTACAATGGCTGACCGAAAGCGAAACGAAGAGATTCGCAATATGGCAGGTTTGAAAGATGACCTTGTCACAAAAATGGATAAGGGCGTGCTTAGATGGTTTGGGCACGTTGAGCGAATGAGTGAAGACCGAATGGTGAAGAAAATATATAGCGCCAAAGTTAATATTAAAAGGTGTCGAGGTAGACCGAGACTAACTTTCGAAGACCATGTGACCAAATTGCTCGAAGAGGGGAGGGTCAAGAGTACTCGGACTAGCTAGACGTGCATGTACGAAGAAGATGATGAATCTGAAAGAAGCGAAAGAAGTATGAAGTGATCGTGGCACTTGGCGATCTGTTCTCTCTGGCTACCCCGTCAGGGATTGCGCGTGAAGATAAATAAATAAATATAAATTAAATATTATTCTTACAATAACTAAAGACCTGAAACTTACGATTGCTTCATTCCCATCGAAAGACCAGTGTGACCTGTTCTGTAGTATTCACTTAGATACAAAAGCTAATACCTTTGTATATCTAATAGGTATTATTATAATATTAATTTGAATATATATTATTAAAAATAATGTAATTTATAGAAAAATGGGTAAGATACTCTATGTGCTTTATCCCTACAAGTTTCTTTGCTGTCCCAATCACTTTAAAACTCTCTGCAAACCACTCGCAACACGTCTCGCTTCAGTACCAGTCTGCAGAAGGGATAAAGATTAAGGATTGTTTCATTGTACCTAACATAAACTGTAACTTTTTGTTCAAAAGAAGAAATATAACAAATTTACCTGATTTTAAAAAGGCTGTAAAAATATTGTTTCCCTGAGCTTAGATATAATAAAGTCATCAATTAAACTCGTCATACTTTTTCATTTGAATTCTCACATCATGGGTTTGGAACTTCGTTTAAAGTCGGCCAAAAAAAAAACACCATGGAGACATAACGCTAATTTAACTAGAATCATTTACTCTTAAATGTTTGGTGAAAATTAGCTATCTTCAACAAATAATAGAGACTCAGCACGTACACAAGACACGGCGTGCCAGTCGATTCCCCATGACAATTTTATGTTAGTACGAGTAATATTAAACAGACAAGAGCAGCTTTCGGAGGATTCAGTAATTCCTTTTCGTTCGGACAAGGGCGTTACTCTGTTTAATTGAAAATATTTAATTAGATTTGTTACAGTCTGTTTGTACTTTACATACTCATTGTAATTCTATGTTCGGCCGAAATTTGGTTGCTTAGAAAATACCAAATAATATTATTATATAACAATTGCGCCACATTTTTCTCTTACTCAAAAAATTTACCTGAAAATTTTGAGTTATCTAATGAGGATGTTTC
Source organism: Sericinus montela (assembly GCA_029286605.1). Classification (NCBI taxonomy): domain Eukaryota; kingdom Metazoa; phylum Arthropoda; class Insecta; order Lepidoptera; family Papilionidae; genus Sericinus; species Sericinus montela. The sequence goes on along the minus strand of JAGSMR010000012.1, from coordinate 11,261,522 downwards.
TTTTATGTTTGAATGTCGGATACTTAATATAGAACAGACTTATAATTTATATATTAATCTTCGTAAAAATACTTTAAAGCCGCTGAATATTACTAGTATAATGCTTTAATGTAACCTCATGTTTAATAAGATAAAGATCTTTTGCTTCAGGAATCCTTGAATAAATTCTTTTAATAGTGAAAACAATGTATTTTATACGGAATCAATTGGCACACTTTTGTCAATTTGAAATATAATAGCAATTTACTTAATCGGGCCTCGGCATAGATAAACATACATTTATTTCAAATCGGCATTGATATAAGGTCTGACCTAAATAAAAACGTTGTTTTAATGATGACGATGTTTATGTTTTGGGATTATTTAATTGGTAGTTCTAAATAAATTTATAATCGACTATGGGAATCGACAGTTCTGTCATAACTGTTGAGTTAAGAACGTAATAAGAGCAATAAATAGTCTCAAATGTTATTATGTGGTACCCACTAATATGGAAATAATAAGAAAAGACAGACAATGGAGAGATGAGAAAATAAAATTAGAGCTGCGGTACGACACAGTGTAGGAAAACCTGGATCAGGATGCTATGGCGAAATATGAGGGAGGAGGAGGGGCACACTGACTGATTGATTATAATTAAATAATATTGTAATTATAAATATTACTATCTATGTAACGTAACATAATAACTTAGCGTAACGTAACTTAACTTAATGACTACAGGAAACCGCCTTAAATATCGTTATGGCAACCGATCTATGGCGGTATAATCATCTCTGAAAATATCAGACTAAAATTATTAGACCGAAGATGGACAGCAGCGTCTGAGGTGCGAGTGGTCTGGTTCTGCGATCGCTAATCCGCTTGCCAAACGTGGCGATTATGGCAAATCCTCCCTATGGGAGAGGCCAATGTCCTGCAGTGGACTTTGACAGGCCGATATGTACCCGTATGTATCTAAATAATGTTGTTGTTAACTGTCTAGAAGTAACCATAAACTGTTTGGAATTATTCTAGCTTCCAAATTGCTATAGTACCACAGAATCTTAAGTTTCACCAGTGCCATCTGAATAGCAGGCAATCCTACCCCAGGAATGTTTTAAACGAATATTTCTGTTACGCGGACACGGGCAAATATTTGTGGAATCAACTGTTGACAGCGGTATTTCCAAATTATAAATAATAGTGGTTTAGGACCCTTCAAGAAACCATATTATATATTCTTTCTTTAAAAGTCAGCATTCCTCCAGCAGCATCTTTGGTGTTACGAATTTTTCGTCAGCTTCGATTATCACTTAACATTAGCAAATTCCGTTCACCTGATGTGATGACTGATTGCTTGTTACCTTGCTTGATTAATAAAGACAATAAAAACTCACGATGTTTTCTAATTTTATTAGAAATCGTCGTAATCGAATTTTTATAGTCATGATAGCCGAATAATTGAGTGATCGGAATTCCAGTAAGGGACCCGAGTGGTAGGCTCGTACCAGTAAGTTTTTTCAAAGGCTTGTGTACGATTTATATGTTGGCTTTTACATAAAGACATCGACGGACTCACAACTGTCACGTTATCCTAAAAATATCTTTAGTGGAAGGTGGGAAAAAAAGACCTATTCTCTAGACTTCTGTCTATCCCTGTATTGAGAGAAGCGTGGAATATAATTTTTTTAAATACATAAATTAAGTTGAGTTTGGTGTACTATTTGTACTCAAGTAATATATTTCGGATATTTATATAATTATAAAAATAAAAAAAAAATATAAAATATCTTCATGCAATTCCCAATACAGGGGTAGACAGAGGTCAAACCTAGACAATTAAATCCCTTTGACCCACCTTCCACCGAAGATATTTTCGGGACAACGTGACAGGTGGTGAGCCCGTCGCCGCCTTTATGTCCAAGCCAACGATGAAATTCGTACATAAGTTTTTGAAAAACTCATTGGTACTGCCACCTGGGAATCGAACTCGGGTCTCTCGACTCGAAATTCCGACCACCCAACAACTCGGCTATCGTGACTTTAGATATATTGTATATAATGAACCGCTCGCTTGGATACTTTGCGATGTGTTCACCCTGGTGGTGTCACGACGGTCTAAACCTCATTCTACCAAAATTCTAGAAAAATTCGTCAAGGTAAAAAGTATTGGATAGCAGGACTTACTAAATAACATTGTTTACGTATGTACATTGTCTACGTATACAGTAAAACTACTACCACTTAAGTATTAACGTAATAAATCTACACTACGTAACTCACGCTAATCTGCACTATATTATTCTACAAACATTTGTTCTATTTGGTTACGGTTTCTTTTGAGCTTGTGTTAAATTCGTAAGTAGTGGCTTTATTAAAAAAATACCTTGCACAATTTCACAAATAAGTGAGTATAGTTATAACATATTTTCAATACAGAGGTAGACAGTCTTCCAAACAATTAAGTCGTTTCGACCCACATTTCTCAGAAGATATTTTTAGGACAACGTGACCGGTGGCGAGCCCGTCGCCGTCTTTATAAGGTATAAGGTATATTATCTAAGGATATAAGCCGTACGCAATTTTTTGAAAAAACCCATTGGTACGAGCCTGCCATTTGGGTATCGAACTCGGGTCTCTAGACTCGAATTCCGATCAGCTAACCACTCGCCTATCGTGACTTTGATACATGCCACTATACTCACATAGTATGTCACATGTATTAAAGTGAAATTTCAAATGCCTTAAAATTAATTTATCGTAAGCGATGCATGCAATTTCATGCGGGATGCATTACAAACAACATGCACACAAACACACAGTTAATTATTCAGAGGGCAATAAGACACTTAACGAATCCATATTTTGTGATTTTGCTTCTTGGGACCAAATCAATAGCTTTTTTTGTTCAGTGCGTTTTTCAGTTTTCTTTTCATTAATATTTATTTAGTTTATTTCAAAATGTTGCGAGGAATGTAAGTAATCTTACAAGTATATTTGTTAATTATTGTGTAACTTCTGTAGTATTGAAAATTTGATCCTTCTATTTTCCCATTTATCCTATATTGGGGTAAACAGACGTCGAGACAATTAAGTTCTTAAGACCCACCTTTCACCAAATTTATTTGGCATAAAGTGACTGCGATGGGTCTATCGATGTCTTAGTGTCTAAGCGAAGATTTATATTCATATGTACATTTAAAAGTCCATTAGACGAGTAAGGAAATTTAAGTTGAGATATAAAAAATATATCTTATAGTAATGATTTCTTTTATTTACGCGGATACTACACATTTTAAATAAAACGATTTTCTTATTTTATCGCGTTTTTTAATTAGTTTTTACAAACTATATTTATTCGGGAACAGTCCCCCCGTGACCACGGATGCTTTAAAGCATCCGAAACGTCGGGAAATAAAAATAGTTTGCAAAAAGTAAGTAAAAAAACGACGATAAAATCCGAAAATCGTATTATTTAAAATATTGTATTTATGTATAGAAAGGCCTACCTGACGAGGTAAAGAATATAAACAAAGTTTGAGGGGTTTAAAACATTTATATTTGAATAAATTATATACAAATTATATATAAATTTGGATTCCCTATTCTAATCGCTGTCCTCTTTATTAGACAAAGATGATTTGAAGTCGGAAGAGTTCCAATCAGCAGCCAGTATGAAAAAAGTATCTATTGTACTATACATTTTGTCACGTTTACACATTTTATTCCCTTTAATAGTTATTTATTAACAAATTTAAAGGTGATATTGAGGCGACCTAAGTGTCCCTCAATGTCAGCCCATACGAGTGTAAGTGGATTGAGCTCGCTATGATAAGGTTCCACCTAAACCATTTACTCGGACTTCATGTCCGCATTAACGATATACCATTATCACAGGGGCAATATAGAAAAATGGGTTTTCTACATTGACCTTTCTAGGAACCAGAACTCGGGACAACGGAGATGCTGATACCTTGAAAACCGGTACGTACACCACTCGACTAATGTAGTCTTTAATAAATATTTCGATACAACATAAACTTAGGCAGAGTTAATTTTCAACATCACTGGAATAAATATGTAATAAGAATTTATATCTGTAACCAGATTACGATTTAATATGATATTTCATAATAAAGAATCACGCTTTATGCCAAGTTCAAGCTTAGTACATGCTTTAATATGAATCATTGAAGGCAATCTAATATAAATAAGTATAGAAATATTATTATTATACACAATACGTCATATACGTAATGTACTCGTATATGATGTATTGTGTGGTTATATAACACATCCCGTAGGTGCCGCAAGAACCGACTAAGTGAAAAAATATCTTCACGCCATTCCCAATACTGGCGAAGACAGAGGACAATTAATCCTTTCGAATGGTGGCATTCGCCGAAGAAACTAAGTGGACCTCGTAACAGGTAATGGGCTGGCGCCGTCTTTTATGGTCAAGCCAACGATATTAAATATAAATATATGCATACATACATGCATTCATAACGGCTTGTTAAAGTCCTCTGCAGGACATAGGCCTCTCCCATAGTGAGGTTTTGCCATAATTTCCAAGCGTGGCAAGCGGATTGGCGATCACAGTATCAGATCAGTCTCTCCACCTCAGACTCTGCTGCCCATGTACGGTATGATTATTTTTATTTGATATTTTTAGCGATGGTTATCCCGCTATTTATCAATTACCATAATAATATTCAAGGCTGTTTCCCTCAGTCGGCTCTTACGACTCCCACGGGAAGAAAGGGATTAGTAATATTCTTACGCTGTTACCAGACGGCCAAAATAATAAATAATAAATATAAATATCAACAAATTAATAAAATAAGTAAATATTTAACGCTACCCGACTTAACCTTGGCTGTCTGGTCTCAGCTAACTGGTACAGACTTTTAGGTTCATGGCGTCAAGATGAGTTTGAGTTCACCGGAGTACATCGAATATTACTCAGATGGCCTCAACTATGGATTGTTAAGCACTTTTGTAAGGCGAAAAAAAAAACAAATTGCTTATCGATTGTTTCATGTCAGCCTCCTCGATACCAAATTTCGTGAAATACGATATGTATCGGCCTCAGAAGGGGTCCGTGTATTGATGGACAAATACACGTCTATTTCTATGAGTTGGTGATCTTGCCTCTCGTATCCTTATCCGGTATTCCGAAGCCATCATCCAATCGCCCAGATGACTAGCGGTCGTATACCATTGTTCGATACAGTGCCCGAAGAAATCTTTGTACTCGAGTCATCAATGATTATATGTGTAAATTATCTACGTACGTATATTCTGAATACACATCTAATTATTTATTATCTATATTTACTCGTAAATTTGGACACTAAAACGGCGATAAACTGACAATCTGACATGTTCTAGAGGAGAAAGTGGAAAGTAGAGACGAAGATGAGTAAAGTGGTCGGTAAAGGACTATATATATATATATATATATATATATATATATATATATATATATATATATATATATATATATATATATATATATATATATATAAATATATATATATATATATATATATATATATATATATATATATATATATATATATATATATATATATATATATATATATATATATATATATATATATATATATATATATATATATATATATATATATATATATATACATATATATATATATATATATATATATACATATATATATATATATATATATATATATATATATATAGTACTTTGTGTATGACAAATACTAAGATGTCTAGTGGAAGAGTTCTTGGTCAGTACTAATTAGTTCCACTAAAATTAATCATGATCAAATTATGTACAATTTCGCGATTACACTTGATTAAAAAATTCTCTTTAAAACAAAAAGAATTTTGTACTACGCTGAATATTGCCGGTACAAAATAGGTTTAGATACGGGTTGTGTATTAACTAGCTATTGCTCAAAAAATACGTAAAACGTAAGTTGCTACAATCTTAAAAAATAATTAAAAATAACCTGCCTATTCTTTGATGTTGGCATTATTTAATGAGCGAGCTTTTATAAACATCGTATGGTTATTATACAAAACAGAAAGTACTACGCAGTGAATTTTCAGAAATTCATTATTATAGATTTAGTCAGATGAATTTCGGTTCAAATTTTGTTGTAGAGAAATTTTACAATAATTCATAATAGGTTTTTGTACGGCTTTGTGTTAAAAATAAGCACCGATGAATAATAAAAGAGCTCGTACATTTTAATAAAACAGGGATAATTTCTAATAATTTATGAGGAAATAAATTCTTTTATCGAATACCTCGAGTTAATGATGATAATCACAATCGTCCAACATTTAATTAAGGGTGACGAAATTGCAGGACTAGGCTCTACCTCTTCACCTGTCGCCTGGGGCTTAAATATTTATGGCGGGGGAGAATTAGATTGGAACTGGTGCTTGAAGGTGGTGGTGCGAGAATACTCTGTGGTCATTTCCATGCCCACTGAGTTGTTAAATGTGAACGTATGGTGACAAAAATTTCTCGCGAACTCGTAGGTTTAGGCACTGTTAAATATAGGAGGGAAAGACTGAGATACGCGTATAATAACATATGCAAAATGTTTCATAATTACTTTCATGCAAATTTTACGCTCAGTAGAATATTAATTACTCAGAGGATTTAGACAGAAATTTTGGTTCTATAATTGATATAGGAGATATTGCGATACATCCTTCGGAAGTCTGCAACTTGTAAGAATATCTTGATTTGAACAAACTCTTTTTTGTACTCTTTCACTCGACGAATAAAAACACCTTTCACACAAATTAAATAACTCCCATCTCAAGTTAAAGAGTAACCTTCATTCGATATTTGGGAATAATTTTTGATAACGAATTTCTTTCTGAGGAGCACATAAATAATATAATAAATGAAGCTTTTAAATCACTTGTTTTAAAAGTAATGTTTTTTTGTAATGTGTATGCCATTCGATTATGCATCTGTAAACTCTTTTAAAATACTCTATTGTGCATATGTTCGCAGTCACTTGGAGTACGCCTTTCACATTTGAAACCCTTATTTTACTACCTATAACTTACTTTAACTGACATAGAGCAGATGCAGAAGCGATTATTAACAAGATAGCCGAGTGGTTGGGTGGTCGGAATTTCGAGTCAAAAGACCCGAGTTCGATCCCCAGGTGGCAGGCTCGTACCAATGGGTTTTTCAAAAAACCTATGTACGAATTACATCGTTGGCTTGGACATAAAGACGGCGACGGGCTCACCACCTGTCGTGTCCCGAACGTAGTCCCGAAAATATCTTCGGTGGAAGGAGGGTCGAAGGGACTTAATTGTCTAGACTAGAACTCTGTCTACCCCTGTATTGGGAAATGCGTGAAGATATTTATTATTATTTATTTATTTTAGATCCAAAATATGCTTCTGACTGTACAAAGCATTGTAAAATATATAATGTACATAGACAATATATAAAGCATACTTCCACTTCAGAAGAAGAGGTACATAGCAAATATAGGGTACCTACCTAGGATACTGGGTAGCTCAACTCTCTCCAGTGTGCAAACCTGCCATGCTCCACGATCCTTTGCTCAAAACCAATTATACGCAGAACTCTTTCATTACGTGAACAAGCAGATTTTTCAACATAGTGGCTAAACAGCATTACATTGATTTATTCTATACCTTTGGCAATCAGGTGAAAAGGCTAAGTTAGAAAATAATATATATATATAATATTAATAACATTTATACAAAGTTAATAATTATAATTTAAATTCTGTCATAGAAATAAATATGTTTTAGTCAGTTTCTGAATGCTCATCATGTAATTTCATTAGTACAAAAACTTTTAATTGTCCCTATGTACATATTAAAATTTACATTAATAAATTATTTTAAAACTTAAACACTTAAACTTAACTAAATTATTTAAAAATTAATTAAATCAAGCAATAATTATCAAATTATTTTATATACTTTGAGTCAAGAGATCAGAGTTCAAGTTAAGGTGGAAGGTCGTACTTACGGTTTTTCGACGTAAAGACGGCGACAAGCTCACCACCTATTTGGTTGTCCCAAAAAAGTCTTCAGTGAAAGGTGGTTCAAAAGGAATTTATGGTGTAGACCCCTATCTACCCCAGTTGGAATGGGAAAGGGGTGAAGACATATTTTTTTATTATTATGACTGTGATAGTTATTTAAAGACATCGTTAGCCAAGACGAGGGTATAAGCTAATAATTATGACATAAAATTTGTAATCCTTAATAGTAGTAAATATTTGTATATTATATATATATATATATATATATATATATATATATATATATATATATATATATATATATATATATATATATATATATATATATATATATATATATATATATATATATATATATATATATATATATATATATATATATATATATATATATATGTTTTATGTCCCAAAATATCTTCGGTGGAAGGTAGGGCGAAGGGTCTTAACTGTCTAGACTAAACTTCTGTCTATCCCTGTATTGGGAATGGAGTGAAGATATTTTATTTTTATATTAATGTTTTTACCGAAATTAAGTTATACACAAAAAAATAACACTTTATTAACACACCTGTTAGCAAAATCTAAAAAAGTGGTAAAATTATGTTCTTGAATATAATTTCATTGTATTTAACTCCTGTTGTATTCTATTAATAATATTTATTTACTCCCTAAACTCAAAGAGAGGGAAGAATCCTATTTAAGAACATAATTTTACGAACGAATATAAATCAATTTATGAAGTTAAAGTAACGGGAGTATGTAATAAGAAATTTCATTTTACCACCCTTAGGGAAAATATATTTTCTTCAATTTTATCCTGGTCCACATTGGGATCCGGCTCTATAGATTTAATCGTCTCGAAGGTGTCTCTGCAAATGTCAGTGTTTGCAAAAGTGTGATAACCTACTATTGACAAAATTTAACACTAGAGTTACACACTTAGCTATGCGATGGTTTGAGAAAGTTCTACGTATATTAATCTATCTAAAGTGACAAAGTGTATACCTTATACGACACAAAGAATCATAGGAATTCACATCGCCATGTCACCGTATTTAAAATGTAGCGACTAAGAGGTTTACTAAGTTGCCATGTGGTATCCACTGTGTGTTAGGAGCCTTACTACACTTATTCTAGTGTATCTTCCAGCAGGAGCAGGAAATGAACGGTGTCACGCACATTAAAGACTTAAATGTCGAGGTGGTCTCTGAATTAAATTTTAGAAAAATATTTTAAATATATGTAAAACGCCTTTTCCTTATTTCGGTTTTATTCTAAGGTAACGGTAGTAAAAAAAACTTTAAAAATATAACTTCTCCTTAATTTAATAACAAAAGGACCAGCCTAACTTGTATGCTTCAAAATCAATGAAAAAATTCGGTAATATATAATAAAATTTTCGTTTAATGCACTTATGAGGAGTCGCTTTGAAACGAACTCTTTTGTATGGGATCCCCGTGGAAATAAATATAGGCTTATCTAAGAGAAAAGAAAATAAAAAGAAATTTATGCGTTTTTTATATTTTAGAAAATATATTTCTTCAATTTTATCCTGGTCCACATTGGGATCCGGCTCTATAGATTTGATCGTCTCGAAGGTGTCTCTGCAAATGTCAGTGTTTGCAAAAGTGTGATAACCTACTATTAACAAAATTTAACACTAGAGTTACACACTTAGCTATGCGATGGTTTGAGAAAGTTCTACGTATATTAATCTATCTAAAGTGACAAAGTGTATACCTATAAGGTACGACACAAAGAATCATAGGAATTCACATCGCCATGTCACCGTATTTAAAATGTAGCGACTAAGAGGTTTACTAAGTTGCCATGTGGTATCCACTGTGTGTTAGGAGCCTTACTACACTTATTCTAGTGTATCTTCCAGCAGGAGCAGGAAATGAACGGTGTCACGCACATTAAAGACTTAAATGTCGAGGTGGTCTCTGAATTAAATTTTAGAAAAATATTTTTGGGACAACGGGACAGGTGGTGAGCTCTTCGATGGAAGTTGGGTCGAAATGACAACGTTGTCCCAAAAATGTTTTTGGGACAACGTGACAGGTGGTGAGCTCTTCGATGGAAGTTGGGTCGAAATGACAACGTTGTCCCAAAAATGTTTTTGGGACAACGTGACAGGTGGTGAGCTCTTCGATGGAAGTTGGGTCGAAATGACAACGTTGTTCCAAAAATATTTTTGGGACAACGGGACAGGTGGTGAGCCCGTCTCCGCTTTTGTGTCTAAACCAACGATATAAATCGTACAAAAGTCTTTTGAAAAAACCCCTTGGGGTTTCTCTATTCAGTCGAATTCCGATCACCGAACCACTCGGCCATCGTGACTTTTAAAATTTAAGTGACTATTAATTTGAAAATAATATAATTTAGTTATTAAGTAATATAATTTAGATATTTATGACAAGAGTTCTAGTATATATATGTAGTTACAAAATTAATTAGTTATAGCACTATAGTCGGGTAAGACATGTAAGGGTGTTATAATGTAATAAATAAATAAACAAATATTAAAATTTAAATAAAATAACTTCAATCAACTCATTCATCATTTATTTGACTCATGTATCTCATGATGCAGTATTTGATGCATTATCCATTCAATCTACACCCGTATTGGGAGTGCTGTGTACTCAATAGAGTTCACAAATTCAAGTACCTTGGACTCTTGGTAACTGAAGACCTTCAAATTGATGCTGACATGGAGAGGAAGCGCAGAACATTTTCAGCCCAGGCGAATGTGGTGGCCCGCAGGTTTACCGGTTGTACAGTAAAAATAACCCTGTTTAAAACATTCTGCACATCTCTGTACTCCGCAAGTCTGTGGTTCCAATACACGCGGAGGCCATGCAACGCTACGGCTGTGGCGCTACGGCTACGGCTTTGATGCTATCTGGTACAAGAAACAGCCTTGCTCTTAGCCAGGGTGGGAAAGTGTAACAATAGCATTCTACGTATAATTGCGGGGAAAATGGATAGTTCACTAAAGGAGAAGAAACTTATAGAGAAGATTAAATCCTAATTAGGGTTTAAGTACCAATATAGACAGTACGCTTTTTATTATTGTTACTAACATTGAATGGACTGGATGGAATTATTATCGACGGATATTATTATAAAAATAAAAAACATATCTTCACGCAATTCCTAATACAGGGGTAGACAGAGGTCAAGTCTAGACAATTAAGTCCCTTTGACCCACCTTCCACCGAAGATATTTTCGGGACAACGTGACAGGTGGTGAGCCCGTCGCCGCCTTTATGTCCAAGCCAACGATGAAATTCGTACATAAGTTTTTGAAAAACTCATTGGTACTGCCACCTGGGGATCGAACTCGGGTCTCTCGACTCGAAATTCCGACCACCCAACAACTCGGCTATCGTGACTTATAATATTATTATCATTACTAAAAAAAACAATAAAAATCTGCTAGTCCTATAATAAAAGCTAACAGTATTGACAAGGCTCTCCAATCCGAATATCCGTTGAAATTGAGTTTGAGGTTTTAGTCGGATTACAGACAAACTCAATTTGCAGTATTATTTTAATTTATGTCTTTCATTGGATACATGTTTGAATATATACATTTATGTTAACTAGTAGTAAAATTCCTTGAAAATGCAATATTTTATCCTGTAGTATTTGTATATAGGCAATTAAATATTATAGATATATACCTATTCTATTATATATATATATATATATATATATATATATATATATATATATATATATATATATATATATATATATATATATATATATATATATATATATATATATATATATATATATATATATATATATATATATATATATGTATATATATATATATATATATATATATATATATATATATATATATATATATATATATATATATATATATATATATGTATGTATACTATTTTTCAATGTCTTATTTTTCAAAATAAAAACTCATGCCAGAACTATTGAATTTGGTTCAGTATTATTTAAGATACAGCAGAGCTCTCTTTGGTTCGAGTCATCATTCAGTAAGAAGGTCAGGTTAAAATGGACATCTGTGTTTTGTAAATTTAGAAAAATTAGTGTTGGTTTCCATTGTACGAAATCATATAATTAAGATTAAAAACTGCTGTATACATTCCTGTAGAATATAGGCATCTCCTTAAAGATAGGGTTTGCCATAATCGCAACATTGACCAGTAGATTGGCGATTAGAACCTTAGACGCTGCTGCACATTCCTGGTCTGCTGAAGTTTTTTAAGGTAATTTTCAAGATGACATTCATTCAATCCGCTTAAGGCCTAAATGAAACAATGTGTTTGTTTAAAATGTCTAATTAACTATTATCCCGCCTACGCAGTGTGTAAGACAATAGAAAATTTTCCCCCGCATTCGTGATGCCTCTAATGACTGCACTTGTAAGCCCCTCCTCAAAATCGTCTCTCACTCCTTCATGAAACTCGGTCGCCACAACCTACTCTATCTCGAATCCCACATCGGATCGACCCAAGTCCGTCTTTAAAAAGGAAAGTTATGTTAATACCAAAAAAAATAATTTCCTCCAGAAAAAAAGATCCGTATCTTGCGCTAACCAAGTTATCAAAAGACAAGACAAGGCAATGTATAAAAATATCCTAAAATGAAGCGCATCGACGACGAGCAGCTACGTTTAAGTGAGAGGCCCATGGTACTTTCCATGTTTTTTGATTTTGAAAATCTGTTGCAGTAGAGATCCTAGAATTTCACAGATAAAAGGAGTATGTTACATCATTTTCAGTATATGTCAGCTAATTATATATTATTATCACGTTAGCATCCTTAATAAATACAAGTTACTTAATTTCATTACAAAGGAACTCTAAAATATTTGAGGATTTTTGTTGCTTTTCTTGTGATACCATCATTAAATCCTGACGTGGTAATAAGAGGACCGAACAGGAAGTATACGTTTTCACAACAGAAGTATGACAGTAAAAATTTGAAATACGCAATATGACAATTTCAGCAAAGTTTAACGAAAACTCCAATTAGTATCTCGTTGATAATTATTTATAATTCTGTTCAACTTATTTTTATTATTCAACCAACGTTACATAATTGGGAATAATTATACGCGTAAAATTTACTATAAAGTCATTTACTATGAAGTCATTTTAGGAGGAAAAAATTGGTAAACCAAGAACAAATATAGTATCTATAATGAATTATTATCTATAAACTTACCCTCATGTCTCACCAAACAAATACTTGTGGATAACTTAAGTAATAAGCGTAGCCTCCAGTATCCATCACGAGTATGTTTAATACAAGTCATTAGACGTGAATAAAGCAAATATGGTTCTTAGTTCATGTCGAAAGCTTGATTGAAAAACTTGTTACAGATCTTTAATAATATTATTCGATTTACTTAATTTTGGATTATGTACGTTCTTTACCTCGCTATGAATATAATCATACCTACTCTTAAAAACTTCCAGTTTTTATAACTGAGTTTTTATAACTGACCAGTTAGAAACGTAGCTAAAAAAAACTTCTTTTAAGTGATTAAATTAAAGAGAAAAAATGTTTATTTCAACGGACACGGGCGGGATTCAAACCCGTGACCTCTGCCGATCCGCGGCAACGCTCTTGCCTCCGAGCCACCGTGTTTTACACGCATCAGTTGAAATTTTAAATCTGTATTCTCTTGTCATTACTTATGCCCGTTTTGGCATCGGCGCCATCTATTATCGCTTTTGCAGGTGGCATTTTGAGGTTCCTGACTTTTCAGTTAGGAATTATCTATAAGATAACGCCAACTAATATTTTTATTACGCAATTTTATTGAATTTTAATTATTTTTATTATCAAGCATTGGAAATCACTAACCTTTTCCAAGTTACATTTTAACGCATTTTAATGCCACATGTTTCTTATAATTTAAAAATTTATTCCATTATTTATTTTATTTTTAATTTATTTAACAACTGATTTAAGTCACGATAGCCGAGTGGATGGGTAGTCGGAATTTACCAACCAATGGGCTTTTTCACAACCTTGGTTTTGAAAAAAAAGTTTTTTCAAAGGCTTGGACATAAAGATGGCGACGGGCTTACCACCTGTCACGTTGTCCCGAAAATATCTTCGGTGGAAGGTGGGTCAAAGAGACTTAATTGTCTAGACTATACCTCTGTCTACCTTTGTATTGGGAATTGCGTAAAGATATTTATATTTATTTTATCTAATTGATTATAAAACGAAAATACTTATAGTCGTTCTAAAGAACGTTTCTTAAAATTAACTTTCTCACATATTATCATACGAAGTGGGAATGTTCATCATAGAAAGTATTTTAAAATTGGCTTCATTTTAATCACATTTCAAGTACAGTTATTATTCAAGCAATAACTGAATTTACTGAAATAGGTAAGTAAGAAGTAGGTACTGAATTCGTTGTGGCGGTGACGTAAAATAATGGCTATGAAATAATAAAAAAATCAAAGATACGGGAACCCTGACACTAATAAGGTTGCCCCAATGTGTCATAAAAAATATTAAATAAATAAGAAAAGGACCCATCTATATAGACCTCTAACTACCCCCACATTGACGATGCTTCTTCTTCTTTACAGCTTATCAAGATTTCACTGCTGAATATAAGCTTTCCGCAAGGAACGGTCCCTCGTCACCTGCATACATAGACTACTCGCAATATTTTGCATGTCGTCATTTCATCTCATGGGGGGTCATCCTATAATGCGTTGGTCTATACGAGGTTGTCATTCGACCTTTTTTCCCCAACGGTTATCAGTTCGTTCAGCCTCGTGACCGGCCCTTCAGCGCGCTAATCCATGGCTATGTCAGTTACCTTTTGTCAGTTGCGTTTTGATGTAGATTTCTTCGTTACTGATTCTATCACACAGAGAAATACCGAGCATAGGTCTGTCTTTCCATAGCACGCTGAGCAACTTTGAGCTTCCTCATACGGCCCGGGTTAAAGAACCAAAGAAGGACCAATTGACGTTTAATATATATAACAGCAGTGTATTAATTTGTTACACATGACAAGTCTGTTGAATTTAAAAGGCTTAATTTATTTAACATTTGCTGGAGCATCTTTTATTATGTGTACTCAGATAAATATAATATTTTCCCCTTATGCCATTAGTATGAAACTAACTTTATTATATTAGACCAATTCAATTACCAAGAAATTTGTTATTCTTATTGCGACCTCTTCAAGACGGCTGCGGGCTGATATATTTTTTTCTTGTCGAATCCCCCATTATTACACATACGAGTTGAGCCCACTCAAAGCCTCCGGCTTTGCCCGTAATGCCATGTTAAACACGTAATCGCACTGTATATATCAAGAGATTAATAACAGTAGATGAAGGAAGAAAGTGGTAATCAGAAGCTTATTCAGCAACTAACATTAAAAAATTACAAAAAGAAAAAAATTATAATATTATCACTTATAAAATAAATAAATATATATCTTCACGCAATACCCAATACAGGGATAGACAGAGGTCTAGTCTAGGCAATTAAGTCCCTTCGACCCACCTTCGGTGGAAGGAATTGCGTGAAGATATTTATATTTTACCTTCCACCGAAGATACTATCGGGATAACGTGACAGGTGGTGAGCCCGTCGCCGTCTTTATGTCCATACCAACGATATAATTCGTACATAACTTTTGAAAAATCCATTGGTACGAACCTGACACTTGGGTATCTAACTCGGGTCTCTTGACTCGAAAAGCCGACCACCCAACCACACGGCTATCGTGATATTAATTATGTATAATAATTATCTCTTATAATTATTGGTAACCTACCTACATAACTTTCATCCACAATCTGTTCCTTAATCCCCAATTAGGAAAACTTATTTAATGTCGTTCCATAGCTGCGGTCTCCTATTCATAATCCATATTAGTGCCAAATGTCATTTTCACAAATCAAGTGGCTTAAAAGACTTCGTTATTAGTCACGTATGAAACGTATGAATGAAAATCAATGACCAAGCTCTTTGATACACAAAGATTAAATATTTTGTGGCGTTGTGGTGTTTTCGGAGAAGAGATATTAGGTTTTAGGTATAAATTTAGACTTAGATAGAAATATATTTAAAGATAAATGTCATGAAAAATATTAGTTTTGTGTCTGTCAAAAGTTTGTGTCGCTAATGGGAAGAAAGGAGTTGACCTTTCTTCCCGGGGGTGTCGTAAGGGGCGAATAAGGGCAGAGTCTTTTAATGAAGTTAGAGGCCTTGAATATTATGGCAACCGATGGATCTCTACAAATATCAGAGCAAAATAATCAGACCGCAAATGGGCAGCAGCGTTTGAGGCGCGCGTTTTCTGGTACTGCAGTCGCCAATCCGCTTTTCCAACGTGGCCATTAAGGCAATTACTCCTTATCCTTCAGTGCACTTTAACAGGCCGTTATGTACGTATGTATATATTTAGGTATACATATAACTTTGAGAAATTGTGAAAGAAAAGGAGGCATTAAATTTTTTTTAATGTTTCAATATTTTATAGTAGCTAATGCTCGCCAATATGCCCATGTCGACTTTAGAATTACCGGTCTTGTTGAGGAATAGTCGTATATTACGAGCGCTATAATTCCAACCTCTGCGAATGACGTAGACAAGCGATAGAGCCAACATCTGGTTTCTTAGCGTAAATAGAGCTGGTGTTACTAAATACTCGCTGTATAGAACCCGAACATTTCACGATTATTTGAGTATTTTTAGTCAAGACTGAGATAAAAATGTCTCATAATCTTGTATATTTTTTTACAATTCCTTAATTCTAGAGGTTATTTTTCAGTCATCATAACGAGAGTCATAACGAAGTCAGAATAATAACGAGATAAAAAAAAATTAGAGTATTTTCTCAGTCAAATAATTTAGGTCTGGCTTGAAACACCGCTTCTGATGTTAAAAGGCAATATAATTTGGGAAGTCTTTGATCGAAGCAAGAAAGTAGGTACATTCATAGTCTTTACAGACAGTTATAGCTACGACTTATACATATAATAATATCAGTTATTTGACTTCGCATCGGAGAGTTGCGATTGTGATTAGGATCTTTGTTCTTACTTCCTCTTTTCACAGACGTTCTTACTCACAGAGACTGTTATGATGCCGGTGTGATTGAGATAATAACTGATATGACCGAAGAGTTGCCATATCCTCTGCCTCTCGACCTCTTTCCTTGCCTAAAAAAATCTCCGCTTTCAGGAAAGAAAAAGCACAGAAGCACTTTTTTGACCAATAACCTTTGCTTAAACCTTATTAGAATATCATATTAATGAACTAGTATGTTTCGCAAGAACTTATTTAAAAAATTCCCAATACAGGGGTAGACAGAGGTCAAGTCTAGACAATTAAGTCCCTTTGACCCACCTTCCACCGAAGATATTTTCGGGACAACGTGATAGGTGGTGAGTCCGTCGCCGCCTTTATGTCCAAGCCAACGATGAAATTCGTACATAAGTTTTTGAAAAACTCATTGGTACTGCCACCTGGGGATCGAACTCGGGTCTCTCGACTCGAAATTCCGACCACCCAACAACTCGGCTATCGTGACTTAAGAACTTATTTACATTTAATTAATATAATAAAAATGCGTAAGTGTCATTTGGTTGAAACTAAGTTTACTAGCGTTTAAAAGCATTTAAATGCAATTGCAATTACGGCATTTTGCTTTGTTTTTATTTTCTAGGCAACTAACTGCTTAGAAAAAAATAAGAGTCGTAATATAAAATTTTGGTTAAAAAAATATTTTCACGCCAGGGATCAAGTTAATTAAGATCTTGCGACCCACCTTTCACCAAAGATAATTATTGGGACATGACATTGACTTTGGGACGTGACAGATCGTGAGCCCATCGCGGTCTTTACATCCAAGCCAAGTAAACAAATCGTACATAAGTTTTGAAAAACCCCCTTGTTATGAGCCTACCACCTGAGGATCGAACTCGAGTCTCTTGACTCAAATTCCTAAGACCCAACCACTCGGTTTATTAATAGCATACGTGCTATAGATAACAGTCTATCTATGGAAAGGGTCGTGTCAAAAAATTCTTACACGTTTATTCCCCTAACCACCCCCATCCGCCAAGCGTGAACCGTGCCGTGCGATAAGGAATTTAGTGAAAAAACCTGTATAAACGCCTCCCTCATGGGAACAAAAAGATAAGACGGTCAATAAAAATCTTAGTAATATAAAGAAGCTAATCCGATTGTACATAAATCGATTCATATTTTTATATCTAACAAATTGACAATTCTAACAAATTGAATTTCTCTCCACTAAGTAAAGCTTGGTCATCCAAGCACATACTTGCTAACCTTAGTCGATATGTTGTTAAACTTGTTGCAACATATATATTATAACATATTATTTTATAACATTATTTGTATAAATCTTAGGCCGCTGAACAAAATCGTTTAACGTATTTCAGAATTGGTAAAGTCATTGAACTTTAATGTTAGGATTTGGTTTCACGCCAAAACAGTTAAAAAAAAAAGGAACAAAGGAACGGCGAGCTAATAATAAGTCTGTTCAATTTCACGTACAGCCCGTCCAGATGGCGATAAATGAATACTCTCACAATTCACATGCTCACAAAGCCTGTTGAATTGGTGCAAATTATGCTCACGATAAACACGAACTTACCACAAAAATCCAATGTTAAAATAGGTTGGGGAAAAGTTTCTTCGCATTTTTTAAGAAAATTCACGACATTTTTTTAACATAATTTATTTACATTTAACTGTATGTAGGTACCATTTTGTTTTATAACTTTTTGCCATCTTGTAGGTAGGACATGATCCCATTGCTACTGAAATTTGAAGGTCAAGACTATACGGTGGATGCATTAACACCTCCCAGCCAAGCTCTCTTTGCTGAGTGGCTAAAGATGTTTGAGGACTAGCGTCATCATGATGAAATACCTCAACCCTTCTGTTGATTAATTCCGGCCGCTTTCTCTCAACTTCTTGCTTTACTATCATCAGTTGTTCGCAGTAGAGTTCGGACTCGATGCTACCTGTACGTGAAATTGAACAGACTTATTATTAGCTCCGCCGCTTTGTTCCTTTTTTTATGTTTTGGCGTGAAACCAAATCCTAACATTAAAGTTTAATGACTTTACCAACTCTGAAATACGTTAAACGACTTTGTTCAGCGGCCTAAGATTTATACAAATAATGTTATAAAATAATATGTTATAATATATATGTTGCAACAAGTTTAACAACATATCGACTAAGGTTAGCAAGTATGTGCTTGAATGACCAAGCTTTACTTAGTGGAGAGAAATTCAATTTGTTAGAATTGTCAATTTGTTAGATATAAAAATATGAATCGATTTATGTACAATCGGATTAGCTTCTTTATATTACTAAGATTTTTATTGACCGTCTTATCTTTTTGTTCCCATGAGGGAGGCGTTTATACAGGTTTTTTTCACTAAATTCCTTATCGCACGGCACGGTTCACGCTTGGCGGATGGGGGTGGTTAGGGGAATAATACAATTTTTACATGAATGGGCCGGCTCGACCGGGGAAGTACCACGACCTCACAGAATACCGACGTGAAGTAGAAGACTAACAAATTTCTGCGTTTCGTCTGGTGAGTACAGGTAACCGGAGCCCCCCCCCCTCCCTCCCTCAATTCTGGGGGAGAGGGGCACTCTAAGGCCGGCAATGCGTCTGCTATGCCTCTGCGTGCGTGCGGGTCATCCATATCAGGGGGGTGTAAAAGGCCCCCCTTTATGGGTTGCGAGTTTCGAGGCATTGCCTCATGACTCGGGCGTCTTCTCAGGGGGCTGCTGCTCCCTGGGTACCGCCTTTCAGCGGCGTTGTGTAGGTGTGTTACGCACTTTACGTCTTATGTCGGGACTTTATTGCACTTCCCCGGTCCCCCCCGGGCCGGGTGGCAATGAGAGAATATCTCTCGGGAGGGGTCGCCACTCCGGTGGTCGAGCGTGTAACGGTAGCCGTTCCTGGATCGCCAGGCGATGTAGATGTTCGTGTGGTCCGTTGTCAGCACGGTCGTACATTCCGCGCGACACCCGGACCACGAATTCTTCGACCGTTTCCATTTTCAGGTCCCTGGCGATGACGTCATTAGGTACAAAGCGACCTGCTCCAACTATAGTACGTAGTACTATATTCTGCTGGACCTGTAGTCGCCGACGTTGATCTGTTGAGGTGAACGCGTACCACGCAGGCGCCGCGTAAGTAAGTCTAGATCTTATATATGTTTTGTATATACCTATCTTGGTTTTTAATGGTAGCTTTGTTGTTGACAGTACCGGATAGAGAACCGCCTTCGCTGCTCTCGCGCTGCTTATAGCGTAATCCACCTGTGCGGTGAGCCGAAGCGATTTGTCTATCCGGCAACCAAGATAGGTGACGGCGCTCTGCCACTTAATCCTTTGATCTCTTAGTTTGAGTTGTGGTGGCACGCGCCCACGGCGATTGGTGATTATGGCGGATGTCTTCCCGACATTAATAGTCATCCGCCATTTATCTAACCATTCTGGTAATAGGTCCAACAGTCGCTGCATCTTCTTGGCAGCGATGTTTGCCCGACGGGACGACGTAAAGTACGCGCTGTCGTCCGCGTAGAGTGCGAGCATGACATCGTCTTCCCACTCTCGGACGCGACCCTCGAGCGTGGGGATGTCGTTGGTGTAGATTGCGTACAGGCAAGGAGAAAGACAACTGCCCTGTGGAACGCCTGCTTCTATAGTGCGTACCGCCGAATCGGCTTGCTCGACGGTGACGTAGAAGCTACGCCCTACTAAGAACGATTCTACTAATCGTACGTAGCCAGGTGGTATGTTCTCCTCCTGCAACAGCTTGTATATAAGACCCGTATGCCACACTCTGTCGAAGGCCTTCTCCATGTCTAGTAAGACCCCCAGACAGCAGCGGTCGCGATGTTGTTCGGCCGCTAAATAGTGTAACACACGGGCCAGTTGCGTCGTTGTAGAATGACCGCTACGGAAGCCGTGTTGTTCTACGCGTGGCTCTACGAGCGGGCGGAGCCTCCGTAGCAGTAACTTTTCGAATAACTTTGCTACGTACGATAGCAATGTTATAGGGCGATAGCTTGCCGGAGACTTCCTGTCTTTTCCGGGTTTCGGCAGTACGACTATTCGTCCTTTCTTCCACTCCGTGGGGTAGTGTAGGGTGCGCAATATCCCGTTGTAAAGACGGGATAGCGCAACAAACTTTTCTCGGCAGTTGTCTTAACGCGACGGTCGTTATAGAGTCGTGCCCCGGCGCTTTGCGCAGTGGCAAGCGCAATGCCACTTTTCTCACTTCAGCGGGGGAAATAAAATCATCCCCGCTTAGTGGCGGCACCGGAGCTTCCCTAAACTCCTGTACGCGTAGCTCGACTTGTGCGTGAAATTCTGCGGCGACAGCTGCAGCAGTGTTAGGCTTGAATTGCCCCTCGAGATGTTGTGCCAAGATCTCTGCCCGGTCCTTGGCTCCGTAGTACCGGTTGCCCACGTTGTCCACTAGTGGGCAAATCGGAGGTGGTTTCGCAGAAGCTGTCGGTTAAGTTGGTGTAAAGATGGGGATAGTCAGCGCTCTCTACTATACGACTATCCCATGTGTGACTTCTGTGAGCTTTGATCCCTTCCGACAGCTCCTCCGTTAGCCGATTTAATCTGGTTTTAACTAGTGGGCAACGTGTGCGCGCCCAGAGTTTTCTGGCTTCCCTTTTCTTTTTAATTAGTGTTCTCAACCGAAGTGGTAGTTCATCCTTACGGCGCGCTACAGGTACCGTTTTAGTGGCCGACAGATACACTTGATGTATCTTATCTCTAATATATTTGTCGGCCACTTCTACGTCGTCTGCTGTCATTATCGGCGCGCCGTATCCGACATTCGCTAATCCACTTCGGTAGGTGTCCCAGTCGGTTCTTTTCTTAATTCCTCTGGGCGCTACGGAGTCCACTGATTGTGCAATAGTGAAATAAACCGGTAGGTGCTGCGTATCCAGGTCGTACAACACCTCCGTTTGGACCGGGTGAGTAATACCGTGACACAGTACGACATCTATAACATCCGGTCGGTGTTTCCTGTTTGTGGGGATATGTGTTGGCGATTCTGTGCCTAACACTTCGTATCCCCATTTCTCTGCATCTTCGTATAATACCTTGCCATTGGGGGATATGGTGTTCGACCCCCATGCCGTGTGTTTTGCATTTAAATCCCCGGCAATTATGGCAGGCGATGTCCCATCGAAGATGCAGTGGATGTCCGAGGGGCTTAGGGGGGAACCGGGAGGGCGATAAGCTGCATATATCCTATGCTCCTCTCCGGCTATCCGTAGGCGTACACCTATCGTCCTTGTAGAGACATACGGCTGCAGCTCTAATTCTTCGTGTATTAGATCTCTCCTTACTAACACAGCTACGCCTCTATAAGCTATGCTTTCGGAGATATCTCATCGCGTCGATACACGAAGAAATTAGGGAGTTTGAATGGCTGAGATGGTTTTAGCTTAGTTTCTCCCAGCAGTACCACCTGGATATCGTACTGCTGGACAAGCGTTCTTAGTCCGGCGGTGTGGATCTTAATACCGCCGGCGTTCCAATATAATACTCGCAACTCAGCCATTTTTAGCCGTAGTCAGACGGGCCAGTGCGGTAACTACCGCTGTTAGGGGGTCAGCTCCCGTGGTCATCGCCGTGACGACATCTCCCAGGATCTTGATTACGACGGTGACCAGTTGCGCAAGTGCTTCCTCAACCGTCGTCGGTGGCGTGTGTTGTGGGGGGGAGGCCTCGGTTCTCCCCCTTACGGTGTGTGCGTTTTGTGCTTGTTGCACTTGCGCATGCTGAGGTTTCCTGGCCCGTTTCTTGGTCCTGGGCCCTTCAGCGGTGGCAACGATGGGGAGGGGGTGGGGTGTATTACAGCCTCGGACGTGGCTGTCCCCTTATTTTTCTTCTTCTTCCCCCTCCTCTTCTTTTTCTTTTTCTGAGAGGGTTGTACACCTCTCTCAGTGGCATTGTTGGCCGGTGGTGCCAAAGTTGTCACCGCGGCGAACGTGGGGGGGGCGGCTATTTGTGTGGGTGCCTTCTCTAATCGCCGCTCTTGCGGCTGAGGCACCCGTGGCGCTGCCTGGCGTATTGGGTGTGGCCTTTCTCGACTGTGGGCTTTGGGCGGTTGCGCCGTCGAGCCTCGGGTTGGTACCGGAGGGGGTATTCTAATACCCTCTTCTTGCAATGCGCTGCAGTACCGGGCAGCGCCTATCATTTGCCGTGTGCGCCTTTGCACAATTGGCGCACTTAGGCGGACTATCCTTGATTTCGTGCAGTCCGCCGCCGGGTGATCCCCTGCGCATCGAACGCACTTGAAGGGCCTGTAACAATTGTACGAGGAGTGTCCGAACCCTGGCACCTGTGACATTGGGCTGGTCCTTCCCTGCCCTGTCAGGCTTCTATAGTTATGCCTGGCATATAGAGGAGCTCATTTATCCCGTATAACCTCTTGAGCTCCTCGTCGGGGATGTGGTCCATTTTAACATGGAAGAGGCATCCGGGTCTGCCTCTTTTCGGTGGGATGGACCTCACGAAGGTCACAGGGAAGCCTAGCTCCTTCAGGGCCTCCTCGATGTCCTCCGGGTTGGTCTCGGCGGGCAGTCCGCGCAAACCCACCTTTGTCGGTTGTTTCATGGACGGCGCATAGCAATACCACGCTAGCGTAGCATCGACCTTGCTACGCTCAACAAGGTATTTCTGCACCGTCCTATATTCCTCCTCGGTTTGGGGACGGAATCGAACCCCCTTCCCGAAAGGGCGTGCACTCGGCGCATGCCCTAACCGGCTATGCAACACTTTGAAGTGTTTCGCCCAGTCGGGCATGCACTCTACCACGATCGGGGGATATGCCTTTGTTTCCGTTTTTGTTTTGGTTTCTCGTTGTGATGTCGGTGGGCTGCGCGGTCGTCGAGGCGTTGCAGCCATATTCGCATAGGTCGTCGTCGCCATTGGCGCATTTGACGGCCCCGGAATTGGACAACGCCCTACCTGCGCGTCATAGGTCTGTGCGACCGGTAGCATGGGAGACAGGGCGGCAGGTGTGGCCCTATCTCTTTCTGGGACTCTGCGCATCTCCTTCCGGATGCGTGGAGTCGGGGTTAGAGGACACCTCTTCGCTTATATAGTCGCCGGGTGTGCGGTCAGATTGAGTTGCACAACTCGCGACGACTAGAGCGCGCTTTTCGTGCGTCGCTCCGTTCTTAATGTCCCCCCGTTCCAATGTCGGGGGCAAGTCTAGGTATGTCGTCGATGTGCCGACGCTGGTTCTCTCCCTAGGCAGCGGTACTTCTTGCGCGGGAGAGTACTCTGACGACGACGACGATGTCGATGACGGAGATTGTGGTGGCTGCAAGTGTATTCTTACAGGGGCTGCGCATACTCGCTTGTCCTCCTGTAGATACTGTGCGTCTATTTCCGGTGGCGTTCGTTGGCGAGCCGCTCGCCGAGCTGCGTTGGTACCCGGTTCCCCCGAAGTGGGAAGCTCAGTTCCCAATTCTTGGGAGAGCGCGGGTGCGGTGCCCGGCGAAATTGCGCTTCGCGGCAACGGTTGCGGAACTCGCGACGGTTGCGCTGCTCGTTCGCGCTGTGGTAAAATTCTTGATAAACTCGGGTCGAAAATGTTCCGCTCCATTAGTGGGCGGTCCACAACCGCGAGTCTTCTGTGGTGTTGTTGTTGCTGTTCTTCATGCTTGTGGTAGCGAGCGGTCAGGGTTCGGTATCCGGTTTCCTGAGACTCTGTTCCGTCTCGCGGGTTACTTGGTGTCTCCGACATCGCGGTGATTTTACGTACGCGTGGGGACCTGTGTGCCTCTTGCAACTCCCCCGCCCCTCGTCGCTGTTAGCCTCACCGAGTGACCCCGGTGGCGCTCCCAGCGGTTTGGGGTGGGTTCGTAGGCTGAGATACTGGTTTGCTAGTCCAGTAGAGAATTTCGCCACTCATATGTGTGGGCTGACCAGCCACGCATATGAGGTGCACGACCTTTGCCCTTTCCAATGAAAGGGATGGGGTGTGCGTGAGCAGACAGTTACTTTCCGCCGGTTACATTACGCACACAGGGATGTGTGAACGGAAAGTAACTGTTTTAGAAGGGGTGAGGTCACCCAAAGCCTCTTGCTTCAAAGCGTCTAGGGAGTAAAACTCAACCTTTCTGCCTATCCACCGAGCTCTTCGAAGTGACGGCTGCCGAGGTGACTTGTACTGGTCGAAACTTTCCAAAGTCCACCGATGCAACGCTACTCAAAGCCCTTCTCCTATGCCTCTGGTATAGGGGTGTTCATGGAGGGCGGTAATCACTTACCATCACGTGAGCCGCCTGCTCGTTTGCCTACCTTTTGTATAAAAAAAGTCACAATTTCATCATCCAAACACAAGGTAACGTGAAATTTTTAAATTTAATATAAAATAATTCGATATTTTTATACCAACGTTATAATGATAACAAACCAAAACGAAACTCACTTGCTTACATTCATCAACATTCATAAAGACATTAACGATTTTAATGTTCGTAATCAAGCCTGCTTTACAGTATATTTAGAATTTTTTGGGTTCTGCCGTCAAAAAATCACATTAAAATCTACAATTACGGTACAATAAACTAAAAATATGAAGTATTAGCCATAACCATGACTTTCTATGCGTAATAAATAAATAAATATGATAAATATCTTCACGCATTTCCCTATACAGGGGTAGACAGAGGTCTAGTCTACATTATTATGTCCCTCGACCCACCTTCCACCGAAGATATTTGCAACAACATTGGACAACGTGACAGGTGGTGAGCCCGTCGCCGTCTTTACGTCCAAGCCAACGATGTAATTCGTACATACGTTTTTGAAAAACTCATTGGTACTGCCACCTGGGGATCGAACTCGGGTCTCTTGACTCAAAATTTCGACGAATTTTTGTAAGTCCCCATAGAGCGTATACAAAACGATTAATTTTTCTGCATATGTCATCAATTTGGGGCTTCGGTGTCAGTTTATCGTCCAAAAGGATCCTAAGAGCTTCATTTACTTTATTAAGTGATCCAGAATCGTATTTTAATTTGAATTTGGTTCTGGAACCACTTTGATCATAAAATTGTATATATTTTGTTTCTTTTTTTACATTTAAGTCACGATAGCCGAGTGGTTGGGTGGTCGGAATTTCGAGTCGCGAGACCCGAGTTCGATCCCCAGGTGGCGGGCTCGTACCAATGGGTTTTTCAAAAACTTATGTACGAATTACATCGTTGGCTTGGACATAATGGCGGCGACGGGCTCACCACCTGTCACGTTGTCCCGAAAATATCTTCGGTGGAAGGTGGGTCGAAGGGACTTAATTGTCTAGACTAGACCTCTGTCTACCCCTGTATTGGGATTGCGTGAAGATATTTATATTTATTTTTTTACATTTACTCTTAGATTGTTTACCTTTAGCCATTCTATAATACATTGTATAGTACTATTTAATTTTATTTCATGGCCTTTGCGGGGTCGCAAAGGCCATTCCCAATACAGAGGTAGACACAGGTCTAGACAGTTAAGTCGTTTCAACCCACCTTTTACCGAAGATATTTTTGGAACAACTTGACGGATGGTGAGCCCGTCGCCGTCTTAATATCCAAGCCAACGATCTAAGTCCTACATAAGTTTAAAAAAAACAATGGTACGAGACTCCTACCTGGGGATCGAACTCGGGTCTCTTGACTCGAATTTCGATCACTCAACCACTGGGCTATTGTGACTTTAGTTTCGGTTTTAATTTCTTTATATGTAAACACACAAACGAAAAACCATTTTTTTTTGTTTGGTAGTAAGGTATATTTCCAGTACCAAACTGTCAAAGGTTATTTCAATGTTTTTTAATAATTTTTAATGTAGAAAATTGCAATGAATACATAGTGAACAAGATAAGACTGAGGGAACTAATTAATAGAGGCCCGTACTTAACAGTAGGTGATGATGATTATAATGAGTGCTGTATTCGTCTCGCCCAATCAATTCTAGTCTATTATGATCCAGTACATATGTACCTGAAAGTATCTGTTAGAAAATTGCAATTTATTGCCTTCGTTATTATTGTGTAATATTTACTAGATTATTTTGATTTCACATCAAAATAATCTAGTAAATATTACACAATTCAGTTTTTCTCTCATATCCACAGTCAATCAGTTTGGATTTTTATATCATTTACACAGGTACCGTAATCAGTCTACCGTATATATCTTCCTACTGTATTGAAATTATGTTGTCTTATATTTCCAATAGCCATGCGAATCCTTGCTATAACTTTGCTAATTAATTTCCATATTTTATGAATGTTCGCGAAGAAGCACTCATGAATATTTGTTTTATGTTTAACGATAAGTTTTTAAGTGATGTTCTTTGAAACAATACTGACTTCCCTTCCTAGCTGTGTTTGATTAATTAAAATACAGGAAAAATTATCAAAGGCTTACATTGAACCTTTTAAACGTTAAGAGAAAAGTTTTTACAAAGCGATAAATGTTAGATTAACCATAGTTTAAGTTTTTATGGAGTAGGAGGTAATGACCGAAAATGTATATAACGTATTTTACAGAAACATATGTAATATATAATTTATATGTAAAATAAATTCTATACAAAAACAAAATACACAAATAACTGACCTCTTATTATTTAAGCATTGTTAACGAGTATGGTATCAAAGAGTACCTTGGTACTCTTTTTGTACTCTTTTACCATGCACACCAATGCACCACTGTACCGCGGATGCTGTAAAGCACCCGAAACGTTTTATAACACAGAGGCTGTAAAAACCTAAATTATCGTTTTATTTTAAATTGCGTCAGCCAGTCAACATTTCTCATATAATCCAACGCACATATAATACAAGGTACATGACCATCGTACAGAATGTAAATTTATTTGGCTAAAGATGGCAATTGAAAAATGTATATAGTTTTTTTTTATATTGCGGTAGTGGTTCACATTCCAAGTTAATCTGGATAAGTGCCATGTCTGAAGAAATTCGTTAATATCCAAAAACTATTCTTCTTAAAATTTGCAACAAAGAACGGTTCCCAGACACCTGCATTCTGCAAGCCCGCTGCAATTTACAGCTCGTCACTCCATCTTACATCTCGTTCTTCTTACACTGCGTTTAGCTAAACCTTTTGCTATGTGGTGGGCGAACATATATCAATAGGTTCATTGTTACTTCGCTCACTGATCTTTACGGCTATGTCAGTTGCGTTAGTTCTACTGCGGATTTCTATTTTATGGATTCTATTACGCAGAGAGAGACACCGAGTATAGCCCTTTCCATAGTATTACAATTAGACGTTACTTATTCAGAAATGTATTAAAAGCGCTATATATTTGACCTAACGATACTTGGACACGCATGTACTTTATAAATTGATGGTAGGTTGAGAATACGAGTACGTACGGAAAATGTACTGCATGTTTTCACGACAATTTAATAATGTAAATTATTAAGTAATTACTAATTACTAAACACTATAGTTTAATCTAAATGCATATTTATTAGTGATACAAGATTTATATAAGTGAATAACAATTCAATGAGATGAAGTATAAAACAGACGCATGTTTTAAATTAATCGTAACGGCTGCAGATGAATATGACTAATTGCTTTTTATGTGAATGTTTGGTTGAGCGTTACTTGTAAAACTGTAGTAGGTGTAAAGAAAATGACTCCAATTGATGCATAAATAGAAAGCCATTTAGAGAAAAAGTTACGAGAATTATGTGTACATGGATGTTGGAATCATACTTATCACTCGGCGCATAGGGGGTGGCTATTAGCACTATAATAGTAGTATAAGTTCTTGTTCCAGTTCTAAGACTTAGAGAGAATTAGTGGTGTAAGAAAAATATCAACCAGTTTTTTTAAAGACTCAGAGTAATTAAACTTTATAGCTAATCGTGTACATGATGACATTCAGGCTGTAAATTCTAATTTAGGAAATTATGCAGTTCCTATCGATATCCAACATCCAACCATTAAAAAACGTTGAGACAGTTATCATAATTTAAGCTATTAATAGGTAACAGAAAACAACTTTTTTTATCTTTTATATTTTGAGCCAAAAACACGAAATTGAGCAGTCACCTCAATTTTGACTCCAGAATCGAGTCTACAGCTCAAATTTCAGTTAATAAGGTGAAGCTATCAAGGCGTGAAGTACGCCTTGATAGCTTCTGTCCGGTCCTGCATGGAGTACTGAAGCCACCTGTGGGATGGTTCAGCAACATACCAGGTTGCCACACTTGACACGGTTCAACGAGATGGTAGAAACCAATCTTAATAGCCAAATAGGCACTGTCGGAAGGATGCTTGTTTGTCGGTGTTACTACAGACTTCACTTTGGGGAGTGTGCTTATGAGCTCTATAATCTCATACCATTATCACTAGTTTTATACCGGAATACCAGGCGCACTGCAGGCTATATCTGGTCGACATGCCCAACATTCGGACTATGCGCTTTCAATCGTCGTTTATAATACGCATGGCCAGGGAGTGGAATTCTCTTCCAGCGTTTGTATTTCTAAATGTATACAGTATACAACCTCAAACTCTTCAATGTGCGAATACAAAGGCTTCTCATGAGTAAACTCGCTCCATCATAGACCTCATCTATGCCTTCATGCTCGACGGAGGTCAAGAGAGAGGTCAAAAAAAATGTCTTTTAATATTTAATGCACCACGCAGAAACTACGGCAACAATTTAAAAGCAAATTTCACAATTGTATTATTGAAGCCATAACTTGTACTTGAAATAAAATGTATTTAATTTTTAAAAGCCGCAAAACAAATGTGAGAGGGGATACTTACGCCCATATCTATCTACAATAAGTATCAAAGATTATTATTCCTTTGGAGTAAATTTGATGCAATACTCATAAGCAGATATTACTTAAGATTGTATTTGAACTTGTTTTAACTCATAAGAAATGATTGCTTTCTATTTTTATACATACATACGTTACGGCCTGTGACAGAATATTTGCGATAAAAATGCGATAAAGATTTACGAGTACGTTTGACAAGCGTACTGCATTGACGCGCGTAGACGCATGACCAGATAATGCACCTTAGACGCTGCTGCCCATCACGGGTCTGCTGAATAATGGCCTGGAATTTTCGATATTGTTCTCGGGGTTCATAATTCGCATTCCGGTCACCCAACCACACAGCTATTGTGACTTTTTATTTTTAAACATTAATATGTTTATAGAAATGTATCCGAAAAGCATACATATGTTTATATATGCCATAGTTGACTAATATGTAGACCTAACAAAAGTGTACAATTGAAATAGACACAAAGTAACAAATAATAATAATAATTACAAATTAATTTTAACAATTTAATTGTGTAACAAACAACTCCAAACAACAAAAGCGTGCAAACAATATACACGTTAATAAATGAGACTTACAACAACCCATGATCAATTATTTGGACAGGCTCAATCGCAATTAATCTAATTTCTTCCTTTAAAATAAATGCAAAGTCACGATAGTAGAGTGGTTGGGTGGTCGGAATTTCGAGTCGAGATAAATAATTCGTAAATAAGTTTTTGAAAAACCCGTTGGTACGAGCCTGCCACCTTTGGATCGAACTCGGGTCTCTTGACTCGAAATACCGACCACCCAACCACTAGGCTATTGTGACTTCTTTTATCGGCTTGATAACAAACTAATTTTTTAATTTTTCGTAACCAAAAAATGCATTTGTTTTCAAAAAAACTAGTACTTAAAATTTGCACTGCAAAAAGTACAGAATTTAATTTGTAAATATTTGGATAAATTATCTACAAACATTTATTTAACCGCAATATTCTAGCCACTAAGATTTTTTTCGGATCTCTGAAACAAAAACGAATTGGTAACTATTAGTCATCAGCCCTAATAAAAACTGCCAACCATACGTAGCAGTGCCCTGTGTACTGTAAATGACCCAACTTAACACGCCTGAAATCGGTATACTTTCCTTAAATCCGATTCTTATTATTCATACTGCAGGAGCTTTCCCATTTTCACTTGGCTGCTGGAAGGAATTTGGGTTGGAAAAATTGAATAGAAAATGAATTATGAACAAACAAAGCTCCATTTGTTATCAAGCAATATGAATCGATGGTCGTTCAGTTATTGTTTGTGAAAACATTACATCGTAATATGGTTTCATACGCCTAGTCGAGATATACAACGCAAAATGCCAAGTGGATGGAGTGAATGGAAATAAAAAACAAATCACATTATGTATGGGTATGTTCCAATTTTTGTAATAATCTTTATTCATATTCACGCAATACAAGCATCGTAATTAAGACTTGTTTGGTTTCGCTTTCCTCGTATACAAATTTAGAGACATTTCTCACTATTTTCAGTTAGAATTGTAATGTCACTTGGAGGAAACGTAATTTTTGTAATAACAATAAAGTTTAAGAGAACAAATACGTAACTGAAAATACCAAAAACGGTAATATAAAAGTTATGAATGTATGATCAGGATGAAATAACTTATTTTTATTACTGACCTAAATTCTCAATGTTACCCATAATTGATACATATGATCAATTTATAGCAAATTAGTGTCTGTAATACCAATATTTTTTGGAAAAACTAGCTTGACTAGTCGACATTCCCTAAGTCTAGAATGAGTATGAAAACATTTACATAATAAATATAATTTTATAAATTAAAACTAAAATAAATCACAATGATAAACAAGTAACAAAAACAATTATTTATTTCTCTTTTGATGTTAGAAATCCGAAGGAAAAGTTAAAATTAAAAGAGTCAAGAAACTTTACTTTAGATTCAAAGTACTTTGCTTTTACGTACACATTACACAGAAAGCTCAACGTACAACATAAATAAGACGATGAACATGATATACAGAATACGGTAGCTTCATTGAAATGATTTTTTCAATAATATACTTATTTTCTTTTATTAAATAAAGAAAAATATATCTTTACGCAATTTTCCATACTGCGGTTGGCAGAGAAAAATGAAGTATTCACGAACCAATTTTTTGAAGTCACTTTCTCTGCAGCTTATTTGGGAGAACATGACTGGGGAACCTATCGTCGTCTTAATGTCCATGCTAACGGCACGATATATATTTACATATCTACATACACTTTACACCATACCGTAATATAGACAAATATTTATAATTCCAAAAAAAAACAAATTTGATTCATCCACCTGGAAGACAGAATGCCTCAGACAGATACACATGCTCAACCTAAAACACTCTTATTTTTGCTTTTGCGGTTAAGATAAATTTAATTATTAATTCTTGCCACAATAACTATACTATGACACCGCAATCGGGGGTAACTTGTACTACAAATTTCAGGTACTGGATTTTCATGTCGTAAAATGTCGTAGTCAATAAAGTTTATTGTAAAATATTTTTTAATTTGATGTATATTACTTACTACACGTGATTATTAATTTATGTCCAGCGATATCATGTAGAGATTTTAAACGGAAAGATATTAATAAAATTAAATTTTAAACATAAGTCAACATCTTCCGTAAGCGAGTAATATAGACGATAGCCGAGTTGTTGGGTGTTCGGAATTCGAGTCAGACTCGAGTTCGAAACCCAAGCCTCGTGCCAATGGTTTTTTATTTTTCAAAAACGTTTGTACGATATATGTCGTTGGCTTGGACATAGAGACGGCGACGGGCTCGCTACCTGTCACGTTGTCCCAAAAAATGTCTTCGATGGAAAGTGGGTTGAAAGGACTTTATTGTCTAGACCTTTTTCTAGCCCTGTATTGGGAATGGCGTGAATATAATTTTTCTCTTTTATTCTTTATTTTATTCTTCTGTAAGGATTTAATTTATTTTATTCTTCTGTAAGGCATGATTTTTTCAAAATTCAAATTCAATTCAAAATTTTGCCAAAATTGCCCAAGATCGGCAAGCGGATTGGCGATCGTAAAACCAGACACCTCGCGCCATAAACATTGCAGCACCGTCACTGTTCTGCGGGTTTTTGGTCTAGTATTTTATTAGAATAGTTAGCTTCGAACGAATAATTTGATTGTAATCTTATTTTTTTCTCTAGTCGCCTCTTAAAGCACCCACAGGAAGAAAGGGTTGGTGGTATATTCTTACCCTGATACCACGCATTAAATACTGAGTGTATAGATAGTGAGATGACAAGAATACCTTACCTTTTCCATGATACTGGAGCCGAAACGCAACATTTATAATTAATTAAAGTAACTTTTAATAAGTACTAAAGATTGTTACTGTGAGTTGTTACACGAATCAACTACGTAGTAATTGCTAATGAAATGTGTGATCATGATATAATTTGATTAATGCTAAGTACAGTTGTATTTTAAACGCACAATTAAAAATATACTCGTAAGTCGATCAGGCATTAATTCACTTACTTTGTTATTCCTTGGCCTTCTATAGCCAATTTTTTATCAAAGTGTTGTATTTTTTTTATAAAATCTTAAGTATTTTATCAAATCAACATTAAGGTATACATAAGAACATAGTTCGTATAAATGAGCTTATATCCTAAGAAGTTCCGCGTTTTATCGAACTTTCATCTATGTTGAATCATAAATTTAACCTGTAACCCTACTAACCCAGAACACCTTCCAGCACTCTCGGCAGAACGTCATAATTACGGACCTTTGCATCACTCACACAACCCCTAACTACAACACATCAAAACATGTCGGTAACTTTTCAGAAAGTCGTATTGCTTATATAATATAAGTAATATTCTATATTATAGATAAATCACGATAGCCGAGTGGCTGGGTGGTCGGAATTTCGAGTCGAGAGACCCAAGTTCGATCCCCAGGAGACAGGCTCGTACCAATGGCTTTTTCAAAACCTATGTCCGATATATTATATCGTTGGCTTGACATAAAGGCGGCGACGGGCTCACCACCTGTCACGTTGTCCCGAAAATATCTTCGGTGGTAGATGGGTCGAAGGGACTTAATTGTCTAGTCTACCCCTGCGAATTGGGAATTGCGTGAAGATATTTTATATATATATATATATATATATATATATATATATATATATATATATATATATATATATATATATATATATATATATATATATATATATATATATATATATATATATATATATATATATATATATATATATATATATAATATATAATATATAATATATAATAATTAGTTTATGAATATCGCTCCTACCAACTCTCAACCGGAATTCCTACAATGTCGAAATTGTTCGGACGGTAGGCTTTTTAAAGGTAAAAGAGGCTTAAATATACATATTAGACGTTGTCATCCACAGTCAATTTCGGTTTCACAGCCTCCCGTCCTCTCATGGCACAATCAGAGATTTTAATCAAACCAATTTTCAAAATTTTTCGGACCAAATTCATTATTACCACCGTAATGTACCAATACTTAGGAGGATTCCTAGAAGTGAGGATGCAGCTAGCTAAAGCTTTATCAAATACCATTCAAAATTGTTTTACTTTTAACACTGTAACTAGTTGGCAAAAATTATTTTACTTTGCATATTTTCATTTTCATGTTGATAAAACGGGACGTAAGTCAATTACGTCCCAGCTTAAAAACAAATCTTTTCAAAATTTTTCGGACCAAATTCATTATTACCACCGTAATGTACCAATACTTAGGAGGATTCCTAGAAGTGAGGATGCAGCTAGCTAAAGCTTTATCAAATACCATTCAAAATTGTTTTACTTTTAACACTGTAACTAGTTGGCAAAAATTATTTTACTTTGCATATTTTCATTTTCATGTTGATAAAACGGGACGTAAGTCAATTACGTCCCAGCTTAAAAACAATTCTTTTCAAAATTTTGATTCACCGATTGATACATCCATAGCTCATAGACCACACAATTTTGATTTAAAGAAACTTGTCGAGTATATCCTGTCGCCTCACAATGCGGACACCCTTGAAAGCTTACATCAGAAGCATCCTAAGGCCAATTCCTCCTTGCTTCTGCCGTCGCCTCCTGATCCTTCTTATCAGCCATTACAAGTTTCAGAAAAGATACTTTAGAGGCAATTATGTCTTTCAAATGGTTTCGCCGGCGGCATTGACGGAATTACGCCACAACATCTGAAAGATCTTGTAAGCGCGTCCGCCGGTGACGCCGGCCGAATTCTTTTAAGGACATAACAAAATTAAGTAATTTTGGTTGGTTTGCTTTCTGGCAATGTAAATCCAAATTTTGTTAAAATCATATATGGAGCAAGGTTATGTGCCTTTAAAAAAAAAAAAAAAAAAAAAAAAAAAAAAAAAAAAAAAAAAAAAAAAAAAAAAAAAAAAAAAAAAAAAAAAAAAAAAAAAAAAAAAAAAAAAAAAAAAAAAAAAAAAAAAAAAAAAAAAAAAAAAAAAAAAAAAAAAAAAAAAAAAAAAAAAAAAAAAAAAAAAAAAAAAAAAAAAAAAAAAAAAAAAAAAAAAAAAAAAAAAAAAAAAAAAAAAAAAAAAAAAAAAAAAAAAAAAAAAGATAATGGTATCCGCCCTATAGCTGTTGGTTCCACTTTTAGACGTTTAACTTCTAAATTAGCATCTAGGCACATAACCTCCGATCTAAAGTCAAAATTTCAGCCTATTCAGTTAGGCTTCGGTAGCAGAGGAGGTTGTGAGGCAGCTGTACATTCAGTGCGTACTTTTTTAACGAATTGTCAAACAGATGTTCTCTAGAAAGTTGACCTTAGGAATGCCTTTAACTCCCTCGACAGATCAACCCTGCTGAAGGAGGTTGCAAAACATACCCCGGAAATTTACCATTACGTTTGGCAATGTTACAGTCAAAACTCTAATTTATTTTATTCTTCTGTAAGGCATGATTTTTTCAAAATTCAAATTCAATTCAAAAATTTTGCCAAAATTGCCCAAGATCGGCAAGCGGATTGGCGATCGTAAAACCAGACACCTCGCGCCATAAACATTGCAGCACCGTCACTGTTCTGCGGGTTTTTGGTCTAGTATTTTATTAGAATAGTTAGCTTCGAACGAATAATTTTGTAATCTTATTTTTTCTCTAGTCGCCTCTTAAAGCACCCACAGGAAGAAAGGGTTGGTGATATATTCTTACCCTGATACCACGCATTAAATACTGAGTGTATAGATAGTGAGATGACAAGAATACCTTACCTTTTCCATGATACTGGAGCCGAAACGCAACATTAATAATTAATTAAAGTAACTTTTAATAAGTACTAAAGATTGTTACTGTGAGTTGTTACACGAATCAACTACGTAGTAATTGCTAATGAAATGTGTGATCATGATATAATTTGATTAATGCTAAGTACAGTTGTATTTTAAACGCACAATTAAAAATATACTCGTAAGTCGATCAGGCATTAATTCACTTACTTTGTTATTCCTTGGCCTTCTATAGCAAATTTTTTTATCAAAGTGTTGTATTTTTTTTTTATAAAAACTTAAGTATTTTATCAAATCAACATTAAGGTATACATAAGAACATAGTTCGTATAAATGAGCTTATATCCTAAGAAGTTCCGCGTTTTATCGAACTTTCATCTATGTTGAATCATAAATTTAACCTGTAACCCTACTAACCCAGAACACCCTCTAGCACTCTCGGCAGAACGTCATAATTACGGACCTTTGCATCACTCACACAACCCCTAACTACAACACATCAAAACATGTCGGTAACTTTTCAGAAAGTCGTATTGCTTATATAATATAAGTAATATTCTATATTATAGATAAGTCACGATAGCCGAGTGGCTGGGTGGTCGGAATTTCGAGTCGAGAGACCCAAGTTCGATCCCCAGGAGGCAGGCTCGTACCAATGGCTTTTTCAAAAACCTATGTCCGATATATTATATCGTTGGCTTGGACATAAAGGCGGCGACGGGCTCACCACCTGTCACGTTGTCCCGAAAATATCTTCGGTGGTAGATGGGTCGAAGGGACTTCATTGTCTAGACTAGACCTCTGTCTACCCCTGTATTGGGAATTGCGTGAAGATATTTTATATATATATATATATATATATATATATATATATATATATATATATATATATATATATATATATATATATATATATATATATATATATATATATATATATATATATATATATATATATATATATATATATATATATATATATATTATATAATATATAATATATTATATAATATATAATATATAATATATTATATAATATATAATATATTATATAATATATAATATATTATATAATATATAATATATTATATAATATATAATATATAATATATTATATAATATATAATATATTATATAATATATAATATATTATATAATATATAATATATTATATAATATATAATATATTATATAATATATAATATATTATATAATATATAATATATTATATAATATATAATATATTATATAATATATAATATATTATATAATATATAATATATAATATATTATATAATATATAATATATTATATAATATATAATATATTATATAATATATAATATATTATATAATATATAATATATTATATAATATATAATATATTATATAATATATAATATATTATATAATATATAATATATTATATAATATATAATATATTATATAATATATAATATATTATATAATATATAATATATTATATAATATATAATATATTATATAATATATAATATATAATATATTATATAATATATAATATATTATATAATATAAGTAATATTCTATATTATAGATAAGTCACGATAGCCGAGTTGTTGGGTGGTCGGAATTTCGAGTCGAGAGACCTGAGTTCGATCCCCAGGTGGCAGTACCAATGAGTTTTTCAAAACTTATTTACGAATTTTATCGTTGGCTTGGACATAAAGACGGCGACGAGCTCACCACCTGTCACGTTGTCCCGAAAATATCTTCGGTGGACGGTGGGTCAAAGGAACTTAATTGTCTAGACTTGACTCTGTCTACCCCTGTATTGGGAATTGCGTGAAGATATTTTATATATATATATATATATATATATATATATATATATATATATATATATATATATATATATATATATATATATATATATATATATATATATATATATATATATATATATATATATATATATATATATATATATATATATATAATATATTATATAATATATAATATATTCTATTCAATAGACTTTCACTATCCCTATTGATATTGGTGTTTCTGTTAGTTTGTTTAAAAAATCTACAGAACCGAGGCTATCTGCCGATATTAACATATGGAGATACATCGCATAGCTAAATAGCTAACCTTCATGATTATTTCTAAGGGAACTCCTACCATACCTAGGAGTAATCTGTGTCAGTACCCCACACTTACGTATTTCTATCAACAAATAAAAATATTATAATAATTTAATATAACCAATAAATAACTATAAATTTCTTGTGGATCGCTACCATGTTTTTCATTATCATCTTTTTGAAAAAAAAAAAAAGAAATACAATGTATTTTAAAATCTGTATTTATAATGCTCAATAAATTAAAAGTCTCATTCACAAGTTGCTATACATTTTCTAATAAAACAATTACTAAGGGTACGGTCTGCATTAACTTTTTAAGTTAGCAGAAGGTTAATTAATTTATTAGTGTAACGTAAAAGTGGTACGTACTCATTAAAGGAATGTTGAATAATTTGCTGTATAAAAACATGCTTAGCTTATTAATATTTCATATTTTTTATTTTGTTTTGCCCATAATGAGGCAGGTAGACGTAGACGATGAAGTCGTTTGAGCCCGCTTCTAACCAAAGCTTATTATTTGGGACAACGTGACAGGTGCTGAGCCAATCGCCGTCTTAATATCCAAAGTTACTGTAAAATATACTCAGAAACACATTTATATTTACGTAGGCACATATTCCTATATTCATTAGCAAACTATTCATTAATTTTAACACAAATGTTTGCTCCTAGCGGGAATTGAACCCGCAACTCTTAGCTTCAATGGCAGCGCCGATCCATCTCGGTTCTATTGGTTCTACAATTTAATAATAATTATTTATAAAATGTAAATTAAAAACGTTCTCTAAAAACTAAGTTTATGCTCACAGAATAACACATTCAAAGCCCAATTAAGTAAGGTCTTTTAATTTGTCAGTGGTCCAAACAAACAACCGACATGAAACAAACACAAAAAGAAACAACGAACATTATGACCACGTTAACAACATAATTCACATTGAAATTTTAATCCTAGAAGCAAAAAAGGGGTGTCTTTTTGACATAACCCTAAACAGATTAAAAATGTTCTTGCTACATCCTTATAACGACACAGGAAATCTTATAAAGCTTTATATTTTAATTTAACAAAGAATATCTTCACGCCAATCCCAATACTGGGATAGACAGAGGTCTAGACAATTCACGATAGCCGAGTTGTTGGGTGGTCGGAATTTCGAGTCGAGAGACCCGAGTTCGATCCCCAGGTGGCAGTACCAATGAGTTTTTCAAAAACTTATTTACGAATTTTATCGTTGGCTTGGACATAAAGACGGCGACGAGCTCACCACCTGTCACGTTGTCCCGAAAATATCTTCGGTGGACGGTGGGTCAAAGGAACTTAATTGTCTAGACTTGACTCTGTCTACCCCTGTATTGGGAATTGCGTGAAGATATTTTTTTTTTATTTTTCTAGACAATTAAGTCCTTTCGACCAACCTTCCACCGAAGACATTTTTTACAATATACGACTGTACATTAGAGTCTAGCTATATGCAACTGCCCGTTAGGCTAGCCGAATGTTTATATTTAAGCTATGGTCCCACACGTACATAACAATTATGTATTATATTGTAATTTGTCTAAAAATGATACAGGTATACATAAAGTATATCCATCCTGATATTAAGGCCCAGGAAACCCTACTTTGGGACTGAATGTGCTTGTTCAATATATTTATGTACATTTATTCATTTATTTATAAGCGGTTAGAGTACAATGTTTTTAGGGTTTTCTATATATTTAGAACAAGCCTTTGTGCGAGACTGGCTTATTCTGGCATTATTTGTGTGGAAATAATACGATTGGACACTAATCTTCTTGCCTGTGCTTACTTACAAACAGATTAAAACAGAATATTTGGAAATACAGTCACATAATTTAATGCCTACACAGCAGGTCAATAGATGGTATATATATATCTATATATATATCTATATATATATATATATATATATATATATATATATATATATATATATATATATATATATATATATATATATATATATATATATATATATATATATATAAATATAAATATATATATATATATATATATATATATGTATATATATATATATATATATATATATATATATATATATATATATATATATATATATATATATATATATATATATATATATATATATATATATATATATATATATATATATATATATATATATATATATATATATTCCTTTCTTATCCCTTTCTTCTTTCTAATGAAGAAGAAAATTGACTTTTCATTAGAATACAAAAATAACTATATTAATTAAAAACTGTTTTATTAGTATTTGACATAAATATAACATTTTAAATAAAGTTAATTAAGATTTCACGAAAGTCACGATAGCAGAGCGGTTCGGTGGTCGGTATTTCGAGTCAAAAGACCCGAGTTCGATCCCCAGGTGGCAGTACCAATGAGTTTTCAAAACATTTACAATTTTATCGTTGGCTTGGACATACAAAGACGGCGACGAGCTCACCACCTGTCACGTTGTCCCGAAAATATCTTCGGTAGAAGGTGGGTCAAACCCTTAATTTAGAACTAGACCTTTAGTCTAGAACTAGACCTTTAGTCTAGAACTAGACCTTTAGTCTAGAACTAGACCTTTAGTCTAGAACTAGACCTTTAGTCTAGAACTAGACCTTTAGTCTAGAACTAGACCTTTAGTCTAGAACTAGACCTTTAGTCTAGAACTAGACCTTTAGTCTAGAACTAGACCTTTAGTCTAGAACTAGACCTTTAGTCTAGAACTAGACCTTTAGTCTAGAACTAGACCTTTAGTCTAGAACTAGACCTTTAGTCTAGAACTAGACCTTTAGTCTAGAACTAGACCTTTAGTCTAGAACTAGACCTTTAGTCTAGAACTAGACCTTTAGTCTAGAACTAGACCTTTAGTCTAGAACTAGACCTTTAGTCTAGAACTAGACCTTTAGTCTAGAACTAGACCTTTAGTCTAGAACTAGACCTTTAGTCTAGAACTAGACCTTTAGTCTAGAACTAGACCTTTAGTCTAGAACTAGACCTTTAGTCTAGAACTAGACCTTTAGTCTAGAACTAGACCTTTAGTCTAGAACTAGACCTTTAGTCTAGAACTAGACCTTTAGTCTAGAACTAGACCTTTAGTCTAGAACTAGACCTTTAGTCTAGAACTAGACCTTTAGTCTAGAACTAGACCTTTAGTCTAGAACTAGACCTTTAGTCTAGAACTAGACCTTTAGTCTAGAACTAGACCTTTAGTCTAGAACTAGACCTCTGTCTACCCCTGTATTGGGAATTGCGTGAAGATATTTATTTATTTAAGATTTAAAATTATAAATCAAGACAGATATTTACAAAGATAATATATATATATACATATATATATATATATATGTATATATATATATGTATATATATATATGTATATATATATATATATATATATATATATATATATATATATATATATATATATATATATATATATATATATATATATATATATATATATATATATATATATATATATATATATATATATATATATATATATATATATATATATATATATATATATATATATATATGTATATATATATATATATATATATATATATATATATATATATATATATATATATATATATATATATATATATATATATATATATATATATATATATATATATATATATATATATATATATATATATATATATATATATATATATTCCTTTCTTATCCCTTTCTTCTTTCTAATGAAGAAGAAAATTGACTTTTCATTAGAATACAAAAATAACTATATTAATTAAAAACTGTTTTATTAGTATTTGACATAAATATAACATTTTAAATAAAGTTAATTAAGATTTCACGAAAGTCACGATAGCAGAGCGGTTCGGTGGTCGGTATTTCGAGTCAAAAGACCCGAGTTCGATCCCCAAGGGGCAGCCTCGTACCAATGAGTTGTACCGAAAATATCTTCGGTAGAAGGTGGGTCAAACCCTTAATTTAGAACTAGACCTTTTAGTCTAGAACTAGACCTCTGTCTACCCCTGTATTGGGAATTGCGTGAAGATATTTATTTATTTAAGATTTAAAATTATAAATCAAGACAGATATTTACAAAGATAATATATATCTCATATATTTTTTTAGGTTGAATTAAGTATTTACTTGGAAGAAACATAAACATATTAAAAAAAAAAAAAAAAAAAGCAAGCTGAAGCCGATAAGTGAGATGCAATATGGAAAAAGATTACAAAAAGGTCTTCTATTCAAAATAACTAAACTAATGAATGGTGTTTAAATTATTAATAAAAAATATTATTCCCAATTTGACAGATATAAAAATATTATTCCCAGGGGTAGACAGAGGTCTCGACAAGTCTTTTCGACTCACGTTCCACCAAAGAAATTTTTCGGACAAAGTGACAAGTGTTGAGCCCGTCACCGTCTTTATATCCAATTAAACGATATAAATCGTACATAACTTTTGAAGAAAAGCCCATTGATACCTGGAGATCGAACTCGGGTCTCGTGAATGTGTCGTGTCGTGTTGTCAACAAATCGTAAATTATTGCCTAACTCCTAGCTGTCAAGGAGTGTCTTCTATCATCACCTCAGTACTCTTGTACCCTGCCCAAGGCACACCAAAAATTACATTACATCAGAAAAGAGTTGAAATACTGAAAAAGCTACTGTGGAACCAAAGTGAACCAAAGTTTCAATCCATAAAAGAATTTTCCAAAAGGATCTACGTAAACGAAGTTACGAGGTAACAAACATCAAAAAAGAAGAACATGCAACCAAATTGCGAACTTCATCCTTTTTTTGTAGTCGGTTTAAATGAGAACTTGTTTATTTTATGTGCAGCTTGTCTAGTTAATTTTTACCTTATTAAGACTGTGTATTTTGGGATTATCCCTTTGTTGGCTTTAGGTCCGCCCTTTGTTGCCTTTATTATTAAGGTTAAGCAGTAATGTTTAAATAAATATTTACACATCACTACTAACCATTTTGTAAAACAATTCTGTATTTGTTTTACGAAATGGTTACTTGTACATCAGACGGTGAATCCAGTGGCTCTGGCCGCGCGACGGAAGCGCATGGCGTGCATGGGTCACACGAATACGAGTGACATTTGTTCAAAATTCCAAAATTTTATTTTTAAGTAATATTTGGTCTATATACGGTGTATTTTTTTGAAAATCGATGTAAGTAGCAAACGGCTGATTTTTTGCGAAAACTCTTAAGGGAAAAAAGTTTGACATGATGAATATGATGGCAGAATAAATATAACACACTAAATATAAAACACCGCATTTCGTTATTTACTCAACTTGCTTTGAGCAATATTTTAATACTTTGCAATTTTTTTATAGTTAACAAACTAGCCTCATAAAATACCTGCAGTCACAAAACATTGCGGCTTATGAAGTTGAGCCACAAAAGGCGAACAAAATAAGGATTGAAAGTTGTTAACGTAGCTCAAATATAAAATATAGTTTATCACTGAAAAAGTTGAGTATTCATGTAAAAGTTATAAACTACATATAATAAAATAACAAGATTAATATCGATATTTAACAATATTGCGAAGTTTGCAAGTCGGTCATGAAAAGATGAAATTTTAAGATATACAACATATGTAGATATAAATAAATATAAAATACATAGTATATAATACATACATACATACATACATACATACATACATACATACATACATACATACATTCATACATACATACATAACGGCCTATTAAAGGCCACTGCTGGACATAACATTTGTGAGAAAGGTGTAAAAACGAATGCAGTTGTGTATCAAAATAAAGTCCTGACGAACCTTGCGGAACTACTTTCTCATACCATGTT
Organism: Sericinus montela; assembly: GCA_029286605.1. NCBI lineage: Eukaryota > Metazoa > Arthropoda > Insecta > Lepidoptera > Papilionidae > Sericinus > Sericinus montela. Next base: position 11,217,259 of record JAGSMR010000012.1, on the reverse strand, counting down.
CAATAACAGGCACTGGGTATTCCAACAAGATTCGGCGCTAGCTCATAGAGCGAAGAGCACACAAGACTGACTGGCGGTGCGTGAAATAGACTTCATCCGGCACGAAGACTGGCCCTCATCCAGTCCAGATTTGAATCCGTTAGATTACAAGATATGGCAACACATGGAGGAAAAGGCGTGCTAAAAGCCTCATCCCAATTTGGAGTCACTCAAGACATCCTTGATTAAGGCAGCCGCCGATATTGACATGGACCTCGTTCGTGCTGCGATAGACGACTGGCCGCGCAGATTGAAAGCCTGTAGTCAAAATCACGGAGGTCATTTTCAATAAACTTTAGTGTCATAAGAATCTATGTTTTGTTAAGTTCATCTTGGTATATAAATGGTTACATAATTAATAACCTTGTTTCAATTATTTTATATTAACCATGTGAGAAAAATTATGACCTGACTAGGTATATAAATAAATAAATAAATATCTTCACGCAATTCCCAATATCCCCTGTATTGGGAATTGCGTGAAGATATTTATTTATTATTATATAGACAGAGATCTAGTCTAGACAATTAAGTCCCAAAGGGAAAGGGACTTTCCACCGAAGATATTTTTGGGACAACGTGACAGGTGGTGAGAGTGTAGACGTCTTTATGTCAAAGCAAACGATATATATCGCACATAAGTTTTTGAAGACCTCAAATTACTTTTATAAAAATTTTACATTTTGACATTATTTTTATAAAAACAAAATAGAAGGAACACATTAGGTTCTAGCGACAAATACATTAATCTAAATGCCACGCATCGCCTCTAAAATGAATGTTAGGAGTGAAGAAAAAGTACTGCAAAACGTACATACGCCATAAACCAATCAAGTGTGCCTTGAATGCATAACGCTGGCAGTCACATTGTGAATGTGATTGACTGTAGCAATTCTACAAAACATTGTGAATTCACTATGCTACAGAATTGCTTACACGATCAAAAGAAGTTGAAAATTCCAAACCTTTGTGAACTGAACTCTTAACTATCACATTTTTAAAACGATTTTACTTTTGTAATTATTTCTGACACCGTTAAATGATCTCCTTTGCCCAAAATAATGACAAAAGAAAAGATGATTGCGCAATTGATGATTGCGCATTTTTTTTCTGCAAGCTTAAATAATCAAACTATGTTTCAAAAATTGTGATTAATCAACAAACACCGAAACATCAAAATAGTTTTATGATATTAGTCGAATAAAAAAATTATTAAAAACGGTTAGACTCACGTCTTAACAATCGATATAGGTGCCGACTAGTTTCAGACCTGTCGGGGAGCCTTCATCAGTCTCACAATATGCGGCTGAGCTATCAACGTACGACGCGTTAAACAACTTAACTTATTCTTGAGTAAACTGCTTTCTTAGTATTCGTTTTGGGATGAAACACTTTAAGATAAATTTGAGACTTCAGCGATTCAAACATATAGTTCATAAGCTTAATATTTCACTAATATTTACATAATAATTGTTAGAAGACTGTGGAACGAAATTCCTCTTGAGATTAGAAATTGTTCCATTGAAATTCATTGATTGAAATTTTAATTGTCATACCAAAATTATTATCAGAATATTATTATACCATACCTATTATTATAAAAAAATATAAGCGATACCGATACGCGATAGCCGAGTTGGGAGGTTGGGAGGTTGGAATTTCGAGTCAAGCCCATTCGTACGAGCAAGGCACTTTTTTTTCAAAAACTTATGTACGAATTATATCTTGGCTTGGATATAATGATGGCGACGGGCCACCTTTCATGTTGTCCCGAAAATACTTACGGGACTTAATAGTCTAGACTACACCGCTGTCTACCCCTGTATTTATTTTTATTATTATTAAAAAAAATACGTATAATAAATTTGTGCTTATATTATTAAATAATATAAGCACAAATAACACAGAAAAATGTAATGAGGTATAGTTACGATTGCCGAATAGTCGAATGGTCGGAATTCGAGTCAAGAGACCCAAGTTCGAACCCCCAGTGAAGGGCCCGTACCAACGAGCGTTTTCAAAAACTTTTTACGACTTATATCGATGTCTAACACATAAACTCGGCGACGGGCTCATCACCTGTCACGTTGTCTCAAAAATATCTTCGAAGAAAGTGGTAGAAAAGGACTTTATTGTCTATTACAGTATTGGGAACAGCGTGAAGATATTATTTTCTAGTAAGGACCAATGACAAAATGTATTTTTTCTTATTATTTCAGTTAACTGTCACGGCAAGGCTTTGAAATTTCTATTATAACTGTATATATTTACCCTAACAAAGTGAGCGATCCCGTTTGGGATGAAAAGGACCATTTCACTTAAATCACGAAAATTAAATAACTGGAAATACTATAAATGATTAAGTATTTTCCAATATTCGATGACTATAATGAACGCCCTTCCTTTTCAAACAGAAATTAATGTGTTTTAATCTACCATTTAATACTATCAATTATGATAACAACAATAGACTTATTGTGTACTAAAATTACAATATAATTAAATTTAAATTTAATTTATGGTTCGTTTTCATTGTTTGCTCTTCGAGCCATTCAATCAATTTCTAAACATGCCTACGTTTAGTAGTTTACTTAAAATTATAATTTTTTACTTTTTAAATAATTTTCATACTCTCCTGTTTTTGGCATAGTAGATCCATTGCTATCGCACGTATGATTTTCATCAGTTTGTAAAATTTTATAGAGTTTGTTTTTACTTTAGCTTTTGCAACTTCAAAAAAATGCTATTCACGGGTAAAGCACCTGTTGCCATTCTAGCCACCAAGCTATCCAAAGTACAAAGTTTAAAACTAAATCGTACCAGCATTTCTCTTAAGGAACGTACCTGAGTCTCCTGATTCAAATTCCGTCCTCCCAGTTATTATCATGGTTTCAAATAAAAATTATTTGGGTGTGGTTCAAAATACCTTTCAAACGGGGTAGGTCAGAGATATTATATCTATTCGATCACTATGGTAAGGGTAGGGCACTTATTATGTAACATTCAGGATAAAGCACATACTATCTAAAAGAAAAGAACCTTTTTTATTGAATGATCTTACACCCCGGCTATATATTCTCATGTGCAAAGTATATAAAGTATTTTAAAAACAAGATGTAAGGAAAGTTGAGTAAAGGGAACAATGACAGAATCTCTGCAAAAGTACTTTGTTATAAAAGGTTCCACCGTCGAATCAATATCAATAAAAATCTATAGCTGCTTAAACCGTCGGGCCGTTCTCATATATGAGTTTCGGGTGACTTTTTTACCGTCTTTGTAATTTTTAGAAAATAATTCACCGCATTAGAGAAACTTTGTCGTTAAAATTTAAGCGGTTTTCAAGAATAGTTTGTGTATTTTCGTATATTATTTTACAATAAAAACTATTGTTTTACTTATTAAATTAATAAGAAATTTAAAAACTCACCTGACACGGGCGGGATCGAACCCGAGACCTTGCAATACCGAGCCAACGCCCTTCCCACCAAGCCTTCGTGCATTGAAGTTGAAATTTTAGTGCGAGTTAAAATTTTAAGACTTTCTTTCGTACGCCTCTTAGGGTTGTTGGCGAAATGTGCCACAAATTATTCCAACTTCTAACTCAATGTCCCAACTTTTCAGATTTGAAAACATCAATACGTTAATGCCATCTACGCCGTTATGCCATTTTTATTCGGTTTTCAAACATGTAAGTCATGCTGGACTTTTTGTTTTTTTTTTTATAGAAGAGGGAGGCAAACGAGCAGGCGGCTCACGTGATGGTAAGTGATTCCAGAACCCATGAACACCCGCAATTCCAGAGGCATAACGGATGCGTTGCCGGCCTTAGAGTGCCCCCCTCCCCCAGAATTGAGGGAGGGGGGGGGGCTCCGGTTACCTGCACTCACCAGACGAAACGCAGAAGTTTGTTAGTCTTCTACTTCACGCCGGTATTCTGTGAGGTCGTGGTACGTCCCCGGTCGAGCCAGCCCATTCATGCAACGCTGCTGCGTGGCTATACCACTGTTAAAACCTTTATTATCTTCAGCAATGTGCCAATACTGGTCTATTTAAGACTACGTGACATCCGAAGTGGGCTGACCGTGTCACCTCGGACCGCCCATGGCAATATTGGAGTGGCCTTTGCGGGGTCGCAAAGGCCATTCCCAATACAGAGGTAGACAGTTAAGTCGTTTCCCTCCAGTTAAGTCCTCCCCTCTCCCCCCCCCCTCTACTACATTACTGCAGTGTTACTAAATTAATGAAAAATTTAAAAGTTATTCGCTAGTATTCCAACTCGTATTATGATCATGGCAACCATTCGGCTGTCGTGACTTCAAGATGAATAATACCGTCCAAAGTCCGTACGTAAGTATATGGGCTGTATTAAAATTAAGATAATATATATCAAAATAATATCTTATTGTATGGAAAAACATATAGAAGTCAAAAAGTTTCAACTGTCTGAATTGTCAAATTGGAGTATATAACTTGATACCAAAACCTAACACATAGCTGTAAGAATTGTCTGTGTCAAGAACAAAGATATGCGTCACAATGGAATGGAAGAAAAAGAAGAACTTACGAAATCCTAATACTAGTTGAGTAGACAAAAGTGTAGACACTTTCACCATTTCGACCGACATTTCACGGGAACTTGGAAACGGTACTGAAACGTTCGCGGCTTTGGTAGCAGTATCATATACAAGCTTTTAAGAAAAGTCGGTACGAGCGTTCGATAGGAAGACTCTAGTCGAAGGGGTTTATAGAGGTCTAGACAATTAAGTTCTTTCAACCCACCTTCCACCGAAGAAATTTTTAGGACAACGTGACAAGGATATAAATCGTACATAAGTTTTGAAAAAACCCGTTGATATGGGACCCTTGGGATCTAATTCGGGTCTCCTGACTCTAATTCCGATCACACAACCTCTAGGCTATCGTGACTTGTTGTATATTTTTAAAATTTTTATCGTAAACTTTTGTAATTTCAGTTCGGTTTAATTTAAATTTATGTTTAAATTAAACATAACTGAAATTATAATATTACTTTTCGTTTACTGTTAAAATACGTTTTCTTTGATATAATATAGTTCTATATAATGTATAATATTATCTTCAATTACATATCATCAGAATTTCATTGCGATTCAGCTTAGCTTTTAAAGAAATCAGCGAATAGTTATTTGTGATAGCATCATCGTTTAGACGTTTAGGAATTTCTCTCCCTATTCCCACGATAATTTTGCTGATTCAGAGTTTGTTACTGCCTATGTTAGATTATGCTGATGCACGATAACTTTTTAAGGGACAAGATAACTTTTTAAGTTTGAGTGCTTTCAAAATTTGCCATAAGATTAATAATAGGTTGGGGAAAAAGTTTCTTTGCATTTTTAAGAAAATTTACAAAATTTTTTTAAAATAGTTTTTTTACATTTAACTAAAGTATGTAGGTACCATTTTGTTCGATAACTTTTTGCCATCTTGTAGGTAGGGACATGATTCCATTGCTATTGAAATTTTGTGGCTTCTGATCAAAATACCGCCATAATTGATTTTGGCTCGTGATGTTAACCTGACACTGCCTAAAGAATTCTGTAGAGACCAAAACAGGTGCAAATCTGAAGGTGCAAGGTCAGGACTATATGGTGGATGCATTAACACCTCCCAGCCAAGCTCTCATAATTTTTGCTGAGTGGCTAAATATGTGTGAGATCTAGTTTTATCATGATGAAAAACAACACCTCTTCTGTTGATTAATTCCGGCCGCTTTCTCTCAAGTTCTTGCTTTAATCTTATCAGTTGTTCGCAGTAGAGTTCAGAATCGAAGGTCCTGCCTGGTGGTAACAGCTCATAATGAATAATGCCCTTCATATCCCACCACACACACAGCATTACCTTGTTGTGAGTTAACCCGGGTTTCACCACAATCTGTGAAGCCTAACCGGCTTTTGACCACGACTTTTTCGCACGTTCTTGTCGTACGTGATCGACCTTCATCACCAGTTATCAGCTTCTTCAAAAATGGTTCGGTTACATTTCATCGTAATAAAGAATCACCCAAACTATCATTTGATCTTAGGTATCGTATAAATAACATAAATAAATAATAATAAGATTGTATCGTGCAAGTCCAAGTGGATTCCAATTATTAATTATTCTTTGCTTATTTCGTGGGACTTTTTGATACTTAAGACTCGAAGTTCCTGAAACAGAAGATAACAATTTATTCTTTTATAAAACTATAAAACTATTTTTTCAAAATATATTTTTTAATTAATTTTCTTACGTTCGTTGTTGAGCCAATGTGCGGCGAGGTTTACCTTTTCTTTGCCATTAAATCCGCATTTTATGGTATTTTAATAGAAATTCCTCACACGCGGTAAACATCTTAATATTTTAAAGATTTTCAAAACATCTCACATTACTTCAAAGTTATAAGTGCTGGTAGCCTTAAACAGTAACAGATACGGTGATGCAACATCTGAAATCAATACTTAGAAGGAAAATATTAATTTTATTTTATACTTACCTTCATTAGACCAATGATATCCACTTTTAATATAAATGAAAACTTTAAACACAAATTATTTATGTCCCGTTATTCCGCTTCGCATTATTGCATGTGCATTGACGCAGCCGTCCGAGTTTCCTCGGAGTGCGGGTTGGACTGAAAACCAGTGTCGGGATCAGAGCATTTGTGTTTCTGTATCTCGATTTTTACTGAGTCCTGTCCATTTCACTATGCTGCTACACAGACTCAGACTCACGCCCCACTAAGCAAATCTTCGGTGCCACTGCCATTCCGTTTGATCTCCGACAAACACACGAAATCTAATTCTCTTTCTTTCATTATCTTATTCTTATTTTTCATGCCTCCTCTAATATTCCACACTGCAGACTGTCTTCTAACTTTAATGTGTCGTGCTGGGCGGTGGGTGGCAATCCCCATCGCCGCTTCGCTTGCAGCATTCCACGCCACTGGGGACGAGTTTGTGTACGTCGCCAGGGGGGATGCCCTGACCCTTGTTAGAATTCGTGTGCACCTGGTGAATTGCAGCCCTGGAAAGGGCTGGCACGGCCTGCGACAAGCATACTTCTACATTGACCTCCCATTGATCTGACTTTATACTAGGATTATAGTTTCTCTACTCTAAAATATAGCATTATTCGTTATGTAGTGCCGTGTGGCATCAGCGTAAGATATCTGCGTACCTTTCTTACCGTGAATATCGGAAGAAGCAACTAAGGGAAAAACTTAAAAATAGTATTGTTTACCGACTGATGGCACGATAACCATCTCAAAAAATACCAGCCCAAAATTTTACAGACCGATGACGGGCATCGGACCTTTCTTGCAGGTTTCCCAAACTCCGTTCATGACAGAAGAGGCGTAGTTGCAGAAGACATTGGCAGTTATGTATGTAAGCATTACATATACAAACTTTATTTGTTATTCCGGACTTTTTTTTTAACTAATTTTTAATGAAAATTAGTTAAAAACCCAGAAATGTAGGATACATATTGCATAGATGAATCCGTCACATGTCGAGAGCCCTTGAGATTTCCAATATTTTCAGCCAAGAATAGTTTCCGTTCTCAATCTAACTCATGTCGGGTTAAATGGCTCATAACGTCCCGACTTATGAAACCAAGTGAGCTTTTATTTAAGCCACTTTCGCAGTAAAAATTAGATCTTCCAAATAAGCCAGGTTTCGTTATAATATAGTTATGTATCTCCAATCGGATCAAATCATTTTTATCAAAATAGGAATATACATTGGTTTTTCGATAGCAATTTTTTTAATTTACCACCGTTTCGTAATGAGGTTCTTCTATTTGATAAAAAGGCGAAAAAACTCCGTAGGTGTCCTCTTTTTTTTGGCATATTTTTATTAAATTCACGACCTCCGTGGACTAGTGGCGTAAACACTGGTTTTCAAGGTATCGCCATCTCGAGGTCCCGGGTCCGATTCCCTGTCGGGTCAATGTAGAAAAGCCACTTTTTCTACATTTACTCGGGTCTGGGTGTGTGTGGTACCTTCGTTGTTTCTGATTCCCATACCTCAAGTGCTTTAGCATCTTACATTGGGATCGGAGCAATGTATTATATGTTGACCCTATCTATACATTTATTTATTTATTTAGTGAATGGTAAACAATCATGTCCCTTTTCTGTCAATCTGTACAATGTTCAATCTGGGGCAGATAGGGGAGTGAATTTGTTTTTTACATTTATATGCTACTAACATCAAAGTTAGAAGTATCGAATCTAACTACACTCTAAAAAGTAAGTTACACAAAATAAAAAATATACATGTTGATTTGAGAACGCACCTACTTCATGTTTTTCATCGGTTAAAAACAAAGGAAGAAGTTTTTAACAAGCATTTATATCTTTCGGTATGAAGTGCTCTTTGAATGTGTGTGCGTTGTTAATCCGATTGTGTTGTAAACAGAAAAAGTCTCAGCTTAAAAATAACAAACTGAACATTTAAAGAGGGAGACATTTTTCATGATTTTATTTCTGTAACTTGCTACGTCCCGCGGTTTAATTAACTTAAATATACAAGTTATACAATTTTATTTGATAAATAAACTGTAATTTATTTTTAATAATTTACGTTTACTTCTCGTATATCTTTATCGTATATGTTATATAATATATGTTTTTGATTTAATATTGAACAGATCAATATCATAACAATGAACGTGTTGATCAAATTTAAAAATTACTGACTTCAAAACGACAAAAAAAATAATAATAACTTTTTTTTACTTTAAAGACCTAAAATCGGCACTAAGTGTTTGATGAACTTGACGAACTTGGAACCCTACGATACAGAAATAACTTTAATGCAATTTATAATTAATAAATAATTATCTTACTTCACTCACTCACTCTTACCACGTCCACGGAGGTCTTCAAATGTTTATATGTATACCGATTTTCTAGAAACTTGACACTCATCTTTTCTAAAATATAAATAAATAATATATAAAACATGACGGAGGCATAGCCGTGATTTTATATTGTAGACGGATGACTATCAAAGGTACAAAAATTTATGGTTTACGTCAGAATCTTTTTCAAGCATATTTATTAATTTTAAAGAGAACTTGACGTGTAACTTATTATTTATCGGTTATATAATAACAATAGCTAAGTGGCTGTTGATGCTGTTGAATGATCGGATGTCGAGTCAAGAAACCGGAGTTCTTTTACGAGATTTTTTCAAAACACATTTACTTATTTATGTTGTTGGGCTAAACGAAAAGACGGCGATGTACTCACCATCTGTCGCGATGTCCCAAAAAATTTCTTAATTGAAAAAATTTCAAAAGGACTTAATTGGCTAGACCTCTGTCTGCCTTAGTATTGTGATTGGCGTGAAGATTTTTTATATTTACGGGTTATGACTACCATTGACGATGGAGTAGTAGGAGTGGAACGATGGAAAGTAGTAAATTAAACAAAAAAACATATTTTTTTTCTTGCTTTTCCAAATTCCTTTAATTTTTCGACGGTAAATTTTTTTGTTAAAAAGTATGTTACTGTAGAAAGTATCAGACTGAGAATACCTATTTATTTCACAAATCGCATGATAACAATTTTGTTCATAATGGTTCCTCATCAGGATCTCTTATTAAAATTTTACGCCCAACAGAATGGTTGAAATAATCGACGTTCATTATGTAGGAGCGTTTATAAAATTTCCATACATATTTTTAGCATGGATTGTAATAGCTGACGACCGTATTGTGTGATAACTTTTGAGGTCCTTATTAGCCAGTAGGAATTTAAAAAATAAAGTATATTGTTGTTTGTATTTTATGCAGGATCCCGAAGTTAGTACTTAAAATTATGACAACAATTACAATTACTTTTTGAGATTTACTCACAAACACGCAGTAGGTACAAAGTTTATACGCGAAAAGAAATGTAAAAAATAAAAGAAAAATTTTAAAACCTCTCTTCCTCTCCTTAAAATTCCGGGTATAATATTTCAAAAATATTCTATTTGTAAATGTTCTGTCTTTGGGGATGTACTGTCACGACCGTGAATGTAAATGCGAATAAAATTAGTAATGGTAAAATCAAGTTTAAACTAAAATTAAGTGTTGCACCTTATACATAACCATGTGTCAGTCACGTAGCCATAAAATATTATCTTTGTTGCTAAGAAATGAAAATGTGTATTGTATATTTATTTAATGTACGAATTAAGATTAGAATCCAATGTTTAGCAATGGACTTTTTATAGGCTGAAAAGAAAAATATGTTAAATAAAGGAAACTTAAGTATTTAAAACAAATCTAAATTAACATTTCCGTCGAAAAAATTTAATTATCAGGAACAAAGATAACTAAAATCAGATCACTTCTTTTTGTAGAATACAGACACTTTTCTCTTTCAGTATTGGCTTCAAAGTAACATTTTAAATATTTTTTTTGTACATGTTACATTATCTAGTCCTAGTAACGATTACAGGACTTTAAAAGCATATCGTATGTTTCGTCCAATAATCGACTTACTTTTGTTTTGGTTGGTTTGATTTTATTTTTACTTCATACGTTAAGTGTTTATGTTTTAATGTCTTTTCCGTTATTTATACTAATGATATGATTTTAAGTATGTCCAATGAATGTATATGTATTTGTAACCAGACGTATGCAAATATATGGAACTTATTATATTATAAAAGGTACTAACTACTAGTCACGATAGCCTAGTTGTTGGGTGGTCGGAATTACGAGTCGAGAGACCCGAGTTCGATCCCCAGGTGGCAGTACCAATGAGTTTTTCAAAAACTTATGTACGAATTTCATCGTTGACTTGGACATAAAAGCGGCAACCTGTCACGTTGTCCCGAAAATATCTTCGGTGGAAGGTGGGTCAAAGGGACTTAATTGTCTAGACTTAACCTCTGTCTACACCTGTATTGGGAATTGCGTGAAGATATTTTTTTTACTAACTACTAAGTTTCAGACTTCAGCAGTTTAAGCTCATCATTGATGACGCAGTTTGTCGGGGCAAGTAACTGAAACTTCCGCATTAAAAACATTTATTCAATGCTTGATTTGATATTTTAAATAAAAACATGCAACATAACAGTTTTAAAATAAAATTCCTAGTCATGTAGAATATAATTGTTAAAATAAAAGCCATAATAGCCGAATGGGGTGATCGGAATTCGAGTCGAAAGACCTGAGGCTGATCTCCATGTGGTAGGCTCGCTTCAATGGGTCTTTTTAAACTAGCGTACGACTTATACCGTTGGCTTAGACATTAAGTTGGCGACGGGCTCACCACCTGTCACGTCATCTTAAAAGTATCTTCGGTGGAAGGTGGGTCAAAAGGACATAATTGGTTAGCTCTCTGTCTGCCCGAGAGATATGAAAATGTATTTTAATAATAATTAATATTATTTTTTTAAATAGAAACATAGTAATAATGACACATATGTCATAGCATTATAACGAAATATCTGTATTAGATATCTAACGAAATTATAACTAAGTGGGATTATAATTCAAAGGCTAATAATTTAGTTGATAGTAAGTGGATAGTTGAATATATTATTATAATTTTTCAGAAATGCCAGAAAAACATGACAGAATCTTTATTATTTTTTATGCTAACTACACAGCGTAATTCGGAATTGAGTTTGCTTTCATAAATTTCTCGCTCGCGTTCTTTATTTTTTTATTTATTAAGATAATGAAGTCATGCACTTTATCTGCTTGACAAGAATATTTAATCTAACAACTATAAATAAATAAATATAAATATCTTCACGCAATTCCCAATACAGGGGTAGATAGAGGTCAAGTCTAGACAATTAAGTCCCTTTGACCCACCTTCCACCGAAGATATTTTCGGGACAAAGTGACAGGTGGTGAGCCCGTCGCCGCCTTTATGTCCAAGCCAACGATGAAATTCGTACATAAGTTTGGTACAAAAACACATTGGTACTGCCACCTGGGGATCGAACACGGGTCTCTCGACTCGACAGTCCGACCACCCAACAACTCGGCTATCGTGACTTTTATGGCGACTATCTTACAACTAATCTGAGAATTCAATTCATTTACTTTATTTTTTTATCTTCGCGAATATTCCTAGAACTTTGGAAGAAAGAGATCATCACACAAATTTGTGACCCTAGGGGAACTTGAATCCGTAATCACTTGCTTCGAAGGCAGGTTCACTAACTCGGCTATCGGCTAAAAACGTTAGTACATTTTACTATATTTATGGTAATAGTACGGGTTTTGTTATATTTCTTCCCTTTAGGTGCTACATACGATAAATGAATTGATATATTAATTAAATGAAAATGATGAAATCATAAATTTGAGTTACAAAAGAACGTTTTCGTAGAATAAGAGGTTTCAAAGAAATAAATAAAAGCTATCTGAAAATTTATATTGAACACATCTGCCATAGCTCTGAAGTGATAACCATATGCACAATATAGGATTTCGGACTTATCTTAAGTTTATGTATCATAGCACCAATGTATTGTGTTTTATAATTGGGAACTTTATTCATGACTGTAGTAACATAACGATGAAAGATCCTGTTATTCTTATGCGTGCGAAAATTTCGAATGAAAAAGGAAATGGTATAAACATATTTCTAATTTTATGAAATATTCATATTCTTTGCGCTCCGTCGGGCTTGTAAATTGTTAGATTAGCATAGCATGAGCTAATAAGTTTATATTTTAATTTCAAAATACTTGCCTTAGAAGATTGACAAATTTGTGTGATATTGTGAACTTGAGCGTGAGGTTCATAGTAAGGGCCCTCCTTTCTAAGCGTCCGGGAAAACAGTCAACTATTTTGACATGTCTCTTCGAAATAAACAGTATTTTGTAACTTTAATTATGACTCAACAGCTCCGAACCAAACTCTATATCATCAAAGTTATTACTAAATTTAAACTTAATTAACAGTTTAGACAGTGTTGTAATTTACTAATTTCAAATGTACGATAGCCAAATTATGATTTTTTTATATTCTATTGATCTGAATTGCTACTGACATAACTAATACAATACATTTTTATGTATGTTTTTTACGTCCATACTTTTCATAAAATATATAAATAAATAATTGTATTCTATCTTTCTTTCCGCCTTAACATAACTTTAAGGGTTGCCTTCACACGTGTTCAGCTTCACTTCATTTAAAATTCAACTCTAGCAGAAGTAACTGAAATATTGCTTAAAAAATTAAGTTCATTATAAAATGTTCCTTATCGTTCTTTGATGTTATATTATTCAACTCAATATACATTAAAACTATTTCTTATTATATTATTACTCTATACTTGAATGAATTTTTTTAAAGAAATTCAAACATTTAATATCTGTATTCTCTTACAAGACGATCTGGTTTTTTATAGATTAGAGAATTAGTGCTTAAAAATCATTTTGATCATAATGTTTTAAAATGTTATTAACTTTCATCATAAGTTTACTCGTAAAGTAAATTTAATTAAGCAAAACTACACCCTTCGAGATCCTGCATTTAAACAGGTAGATAAAACTTCCCTGTACGGGTTCACGTTAATACATATTATTTTAACAACCTTCTGTATAAACATGAGAACCCAGTAAGTTATTGAGTATTGAGTAGGTTCTTGATTTAGGAATATATCACGATTCCAAATTATTTTATTATAAGCATGTGAATTATGTATAGAAAAAAAAAACAATTAGTGATAAGATCCTGCTCACAATTAACAAACGTCATAAGTGCGTCTAACATCCTTGAGTATTGTTACCAAATTTTGAAATCCGCTATGTCATTTTACTATAAATAAGCTGGTAAAATGTTAATTTATAACCAGTACCTTCAGTATAAGTGTAAGTCGCATCAAAAATAACACAATCCATGACTGATTTTTCGTTTCACTTCTAAATGATTAATTTAAGAGTACCCAAAAATCCGATAGACACTGTTTCACTACACATCCCTCACAGTGCCATCAAAAATAGAAGACATGCTTTTTAATACGCACAGCTATATTTACATATTACAACAAAACCAACAATTTTAATTTACACTGCTTTGAATCTATTCAATAACTGCATTTTTGATTATCTCTTTGTTATTATTAGTATTTCTCTGTCTGTTGTTTTACCTTATTTTATACCTTGTTTTCACCTTATCTTTAAAAAATGTTTTTGATATTAGTTAATGTCGTGGCAGTGGGGCTTCATAATCGTGGTCCACCAACGGTGAACCAAGAGGTACCCACATGGTCTAACTAACTTAGCGGGGTATGGCCGGCCCACGTTATATTCGATCGTCATAGTATTTCGTCATCCACGTGGGTGACGAAACGGACGTGTCTACCTCCTATGCCTCCAAGCCAAGGAGGAGATAGACACGTCCGTGTTGCGGCGTGTCTATACTGGTGGGAGAGGGAGAGGACTCATCCCGACATCACCTGTGCAAAAATTCAAGACAAAAGTTCATTATGCATAAATTCAACCAAAAGTTATAATTATGATAAAAAGCAATGGTGAATTGTTGAATGGTAGCAGAAATAACTACGGGAATATGACGTTCAAAATCTCAGATACTTGTCGGAATGTATAAAAAGTAAAATAATTCTCCACTTTTGCCAAAAGTTGAAATCGTTCTAGGGCTTAAGTTTGAATTATACCAAATTAGCTATACTCGAGTAGTTTTTGTTGTGGTTCACAAAGATAAGTGTATTTTACACAAGCAATTAGATAATTCGTTTAGGCCCGATTAGTTTTCGGATTTTGGGCCTAAAAGTCTATAAATAATTTCATAGATTTTTATGGTAAAAGTGTTGGTAAAATTTCTTGCTACTAAAATCAATCTGCCAAAAATTTATTTTATATTTTCAAATAAAATGGAGATTAAATTGAAGTATTTTACAGATCGCCATAGATAATCTATACGTATAATAAACGAGTAGCGTCGTCGTACGGTGCGTCTGTATATTGAAGAAAGCAGTAATAAAAATAAGTAAAAAAAATACGCTTAACCTTTTTTGACTCAAAGCATTGTAAAAAAATATGTAAACCGCCATATCGTAGCAGCAGCCTTCATGAATTTACGATAATATTGAATATATTAAATTAAAAAAAATATATCATCACGCCATTCCTCATATAGAGGTAGGCAAAGGTCTACCCGTAGTGGTGACGGTAATATTAACATTTGACTTTTATTTAGCTAAGCTTATAAATATTCTATTATAGTCACGATATTATAGAATTTTATAGATGGTTTCTTTTAAAGCAACAGCTTGATTCTCACGATATTTTATATCTGTCGACAGGATATCTCTAAGAACAAACATTTTTTGACAACAAATTGCAGTATCAGTATTTTAAATGGCGCTCTTATTTTATATTGTAAATCAACTACAATTTGTTAGAATTTATTCGTTGCATCTCTGAAGATTTTATTTAAAAATAGATGACAATGCCTGTATTCTGTATCGCAATTATGTGTGTATGATGTAACTAAAACATTCTACATTAATATTAATAAAGTCACGATAGCCGAGTGGTTGGGTGACCGGAATTTGAGGCAAGAGACTCGAGTTCGATTCTCTGGTGGCCCGCTCGTACCAATGGGTTTAAAAAAAAATTACGATTTATATCGTTGGCTTGAACATAAAGATGGTGACGGGCTCTCGTCGTCCCGAAAAATGTTTTCTATTTGCATCATCTTTTAATATTTACAATATTTTAATCACTTTGGCTTCCTTTCTTTTCAATATTAGTTAGTTACATTTATATATATTTTTATTCGTAAATTCTTAGGTTAATTCTAATAACTAACCAAAAAAAATAAAATTTATTTTTACATGTACATTTATGTATTCTATTATGTACATGTTAATTATTTTATTTTATTTATTATTTTTTTTATATAATAGTTGTTATAATTGTGTTTTTTTTATATTTAAGTATTTTATTTACAGAAAAAATTATGTTAATATTTACAATACTTATTAACTAAAAACTATTATATTCATAGAGCCCTACTCCTCGTGGCATGGTACCAAGAACGCTGGCTGCATTTCCACGTTGAATGGCTAGATTTAACCGTTGAGCGAGAAAAGAACCAGCCCTCTTGTTACCAGTGGCAACGATAAGTCGCGGATACAATTCCTTTAGAAACTGCATCGCGCGGGGACTCCATGGACCGATTGTCTCTACGGTAAATGGAACAAATATATAGTATCCTTTCAAAGACTCATATTTACGCCATTTACCCGATTCAGTTGCCTCTGATACCGCCTCGGCCCTTATCGAAGTACCCTTGATATGAGAGGCCGCTAATGTATCACGCAAGTTGCGTCCCACACAAGAGCTCTCCCAAGGGACTAAAGTCAAGCCGTCGGGTCTCTTACCATCCTCCCTAAATATTCCACAAGGCTCTAAGACCGATGGAATATTTATGGAAACAAAAGCCCTTCGAATGATCTCATTCAAGGAACCGTGACGAGATAGTCTGCTGGCACTTTTTTGGCATGAAAGTCCGTGGAGGCCTAACTTGTCGACGTCGCTGCCACAAGGACATCGATGTGGTTGACAAATCGATGCTCCCAATCGTATTCCTACAGCTATATGTAAACTTTCGTTATCTAGTAATGTACCAAGGTTACTTGATGGTAAAGCATGTAGCCAGTAACTGTATTCCTTTGTCGAAACACCTAGAAAGCGGGCGCGGTCTCTGTCACAGTGAAAATTGTTCAGTAAGCATTTCTGCACATTCTGAACGAACGGGATATGCCGCCGTTTTTGTGAGTTAGGTTCCAGTGGAATATCCTCGCCGGGACAGAGACGTAAACATGCTTCTCTTGCCTCGGTAGCAAAGGTCAAGTCCAAATCATTCTTAAGAATTTTACGTGACAAATCATGAACACTGTGTACGGAGGCAAGGAAATCCGGCAGCGCAATATTTGAAACCCCTCTTATTCCGATACCTCCAAATCTAACTGGTAAAGTAGCTTGAGTCCAGCTAGATGAGACTAAAGATAAATTTAGAATTTTTTCCAAAGCTATTTTGAGATTAAGGTCAATTTGTTTTAAAAAATCAGAACATATCCATGCTGGACTCGAGCGGAGTAAATAAGTAAATTTAGGAACAAGAACGCAATGTTTTAAAATAGTAAGCGCTATATGAGAATTAAGAATATACAGTTTATTAACATGTTCTAAAAATTGATCAAATTTTACTTTCAAAAGAGTTTTCAATACTCTCTATAAATAACGGCGCTCCAGGGAGGTAAAGAGAATCCGCTTCAGTTATTTTAATGCCAGGAGATATATTGTTAAAATTTTGAAACAAACTGTGCCTATGAGAAGATAAACGGTCAGGAATCAAAAGTTCACATTTAGTATTATTTAATTCAAGGCCAATATTTTTATAATTTTTTAAGGTCATTTTGCATGTCATCTGGCTTTCCTCCTAGGATTCCGTCATCTAGGTACCAAACATTGAGTTTGGATTTCAACTTTGAAATAATCGGTTGAATTCCCAAACTAAACAATGCTGGGCCCAGTGGATCGCGCTGCTGAACTGCGACGGCTGAGTCAATTAAATGATTTTCGTAAAGTAAATTAGAGATTTGACTGTAACATTGCAAAACTAAAAGGTAAATTTCCGGGGTATGTTTCGCAACCTCCTTCAGCATGGTTGATCTATCGAGGGAGTTAAAGGCATTCCTAAGGTCAACTTTCAAAAGAACATCTGTTTGACATTTCGTTAAAAAAGTACGCACTGAATGTACAGCTGCCTCACAACTTCCTCTGCTACCGAAGCCTAACTGAATAGGCTGAAATTTTGACTTTAGATCGGAGGTTATGTGCCTACATGCTAATTTAGAAGTTACACGTCTAAAAGTGGAACCAACAGCTATAGGGCGGATACCATTATCTTTTTTTAAAGGCACATAACCTTGCTCCATATATGATTTTAACAAAATTGGGATTTACATTGCCAGAAAGCAAACCAACCAAAATTACTTAATTTTGTTATGTCGCCCAAAAGAATTCGACCGGCGTCACCGGTGGACGCGCTTACAAGATCTTTCAGATGTTGAGGCGTAATTCCGTCAATGCCGCCGGCAGAGCCATTTGAGAAAGACATAATTTCCTCTAAAGTATCTTTTTCCGAAACTTGTAATGGCTGATAAGAAGGATCAGGAGGCTTTGGAGGAAGGATGTAGTTCACGGATATCAGATCCATACGTTATTTTTACAAAGTATTTCGTAACTGCCCTTACAAAAGACTGCCACTTTTACGTAAGTGCTTAGTACTACTAAGACTCACATACATTAAGATTTACATACATTTTGATTGCGGTAGACGTACATTAAGTGAAAAAGTAAGTATTCCAGGAAGATTTGTGGTCTTCGCCTCGTTGGACTGAATTAATATAACATACATATATTATTTATGCTCTATTTTCACCCATGTGCTTTTATGAGAAAAGATGGTTTCAGAAAAATTCGACGTCACTGGCACTATTTAAATTCACCCATAACATACTCACCATTTGAAACGAAAAATAATATGCGATAGGAATTTTATTAGACATGAGCAAAGCCTATGACCGTGTATTGTATCCTATATTATTAAAAAAATTGTATGGCATTGGCGTAAGAGGATTTGCATATAAATGGTTTGAATCTTATCTCAGTAACCGCGCCCAAAATGTGGAAATAGAAAATTACAATCATACTACAGCTAACATAGCAAAAGTCAGATCCCAAAAAACAAATGTTAATAAATCTATACCGCAAGGCAGTGTCCTCGGTTATATACTTTTCTTGATTTATATAAATGATCTGCCTAAAGTAATAGATAAACCATGCATCCTTTTCGCGGAAGATGTGTAAATAGTTATAGCTTCCCAGAACAACTCAAAACTAAATGAAAAACTTACACAAATTTTCTCCAAAATTGTTTACTGGCTTAACGAACATAATCTTAAGTTAAACTTAACTAAAACAAAATTAATCCAATTTAAACCTTATCAAAAACGTCCTCTAGATATTGACTTTTCATATGAAAGTAATAAAATTGAATGCATAAATACATATACATCTTTAGGTATAAATATAGACTCTAATATTCATTTGAAGCAATACATAGCTAAAATAAGTACAAAGTTAACGAGATTTACATATGCCCTTTATGAGCTGAAAAAGTACACTAATAAAAAAAAACTGTTCTTTGCGCCTATTTTGCTCATGCTTCATTACGATATGCATTGCATGCATTATAATATGGGCAAACAGCGTTGACATTAAGAGACTATTCCAGTTAGAAAAAAGATGTCTTAGAATAAAAGTTAATATTGATAAAATGATAAGTTGTAAACAATATTTCATCGAATTAAACTTATTTACCCTTACATCCATGTACATTTTGGAGGTAAGTTTTTGTGAAAAAGAACATGCATCTTTTTCCAAAGTTTTCTCGACCAGAAAATCTGACACCACAAAATAGACTAGACAGACCATTTTCTTCATTAAAATTGTTTCATTCAGGTCCTTATGCAATGTCAATTAAAATTTAGAACAAGTTACCACAATTTATACAAAACGAAAATGATCACCAAAAGTTTAAATCATTATTAAAAAGTTATTTAAAGTTTTATTAAAAGTTTTATTACTTAATTATTATTAATTAGAATAATATTATTTGAATAATTATTATTAATTATTATTAGGTAGAAATTAATTAAGTCGAGAATGAGATATATATAGGTATAGCTTTTTTCATATTATATACTAATATTTACTAATAATATAAATTTAGTTTTAAGGTTTAAAAGGTGTATAAGAAATTGCTGTGCCCTATCCGGGTTCATGTTGATACTATCATGTTATTTTAAGAACCTTCTGTACACACCCGAGAACGCAATAAATTTTGATTTATAATCCGTTTATAAAACCATTGACAGTGTTTAAATATATTGAGCCGTTGTATCGTAAACAGCGACATATCAACTTTTTTAGTTTAATTTTATAGGCTTATATTATATCTTTTTATATCTTATTAAAACATTTATATATCAGGATAAATGTGGTAAGTAATCGTAAGTTTAATAAAAAAAATTGGATAGGGTGGTCGTTTTTTAAAGAAAAATAATTAAAAGCTAAATTTAATATAATAACTGGCTGTTGAGATATTAAAAAATTAAGTGTTATTCATTGAATACTCACGATTGTTGTTTCTTCATGGAACTTCATCTTTTAATGAATACAATTCCACCGATCAGTAGACTATAATATTTGTAATAATAAACCGTTGATAACGCTGAAATGATGGCAAACCCGGTCAGGTATTTGTACTGATATAAATACATACATACATACATACAATCACGCCTCTTTCCCGTAGGGGTAGGCAGAGACCGCTTCTTTCCACTAGCTACGATCCTCACATACTTGTTTCGCTTCGACCACTTTTATTATTCCTTTCAAACAGCTCAGGATGCTCTTGACCTGGCTTTTTTTCAGGATTCCCTAATTTGGTCTCGAAACATCCCCTAGGTCTACCCCTTCCAACTTGCTTTTATACACTTTTTCGTCCATCGTTCTTCATTCATTCTCTCGACATGACCAAACCATCTCAGCATATCTTTCTCAATTTTAGACACTACATCTTCTTTCAGACCACAACGTTATCCTTTCTCACTGAATAATAAAACTGAGAATAATAAAATAAATAAATAGTGGAATAAGTAAAAGTGAATTTGAACTTATTTAAGTGTTATTTTAATTCTAATAAATATCTACAAAGCTATAAGCGATATAAGTATAACATAACTGGAAGATTCCACATTAAATAGCAAGTTTTGTTCGTATAATTTCGCGAATTTGAGTGACCTTGACTAGTTGAAATGGTTTTTGTGGTCAGATCGTCGACGAAAGGGAGGCTTTGCATAGTAACAAGTTAATGTAGTGAAGTTTCAAGTCCATCTCCGTTATGTTTGAAAAGCTGAATACTAATTATAATTATTAATTAAGGTCTGAGTTTATCCATAACGAAAAGACAAGATTATGTAATTTTAATCATTGAATATGTGACCAAATACCTTTATAAGGTTTCATACAGTTGTATGATTGTTTATGTTTTTGTAATATTTATTTCTCGAAGTAAATACACAGTCAGGTTATAAGTATTGTCACTCAGTAAAAACTTTTCTTTTAGAATGCTGGCCACAAAAAAGTTTATTGAATTCGAATTTCGAATTGTTCTTGAAAATAAAACTGTATACTTTTTAGAATTTTAGTAAAAATAAAAATAAAATATCTTCACGCAATTCCCAATACAGGGGTAGACAGAGGTCAAGTCTAGACAATTAAGTCCCAAAGGGACTTAATTAAGTCTAAAATGGAAGTTGTGCATAGGCGTATTTTGTGTTTTAGCAGCATTTTGCTGCGGCTATTTGTAAGGTTAAAGAGGCGGGCGGATATGAAGGCCCTGACATCCCTATGCCTGACAATTTTAATATGTTACTTGAAGTTCAGTCTACGGTCTAAGGTGACTCCAAGATATAGTGTCTTTGACCCACCTTCCACCGAAGATATTTTCGGGACAATGTGACAGGTGGTGAGCCCGTCGCCGCCTTGTCCAAGCCAACGATGAAATTCGTACATAAGTTTTTGAAAAACTCATTGGTACTGCCACCTGGGGATCGAACTCAGGTCTCTCGACTCGAAATTCCGACCACCCAACAACTCGGCTATCGCGACTTTTTAGTCATTTTTATTTTTAGAATTTTAGTCATTTCTAAATAACTGCAACACGGTCTTAAAGAAGACCGTGTTGCAGTTATTGCGTAGCATCGTTGCGGTTACGCGCCAATTCAAATTTTTGACATACTGAAAAATTTAATATAACCAAAAGAGTCGTTTATCGTACCATGAAACGATACAATGAAGACTCTAGTGTAGATGACAGGTCAAGAAGTGGTCACCTTCGGTCTATTAGGACTCTAGCAGTGTTTAAAGCTGTGAATTCAAAGAAATCCCATACGTATGCAGAAACTGTTAGCCCTTCAGATGGGGTTATGCAGAACCACAGTCAAAAGGGTGTAAAATAAAGACTTAGGACTTCGGGCATATCGAAGAAAAACAAGACATCGTTTGAATGCTCGTCTCATGGACCTGAGACTGAAGAGATCTCGCGCTTTGTTGAAGCGGTATGCGGGAAAAAAATACCGGGAAATTCGTTTTTCGGATGAAAAAATTTTTACCACAGAAAAGAGCTACAACAAACAAAATGATGTGGTGAACGCACACAGTAGTAAAAAAGCGAGCAACCGTATTCCGCGTGTCCAACGAGGTCATTTTCCATCCTCACTCATAGTATGGTTGGTAGTTTTTTATTTGGGCTTAACAGAGGTATATTTTTGTGAAAAAAGGTGTAAAAACGAATGCAGTTGTGTATCAAAATACAGTCCTGGCTAACCTTGTGGAACCTGTTTCTCATACCATGTTCAATAACAGGCACAGGGTATTCCCGCAAGATTTGGCGCCAGTTCATAGAGCGAAGAGCACACAAGACTGGCTAGCGGCGCGTGAAATCGACTTCATCCGGCACGAAGACTGGCCCTCCTCCAGTCAAGATTTGAATCCGTTAGAATACAAGATATGGCAACACTTGGAGAAAAAGGCGTGCTCAAAGCCTCATCCCAAATAAGACATCCTTGATTAAGGCAGCCGCCGATATTGACATGGAACTCATTCGTGCTGCCATAGACGACTGCCCGCGCAGATTGAAGGCCTGTATTCAAAATTCATTTTGAATAAACTTTAGTGTCATGAGAATCTATGTTTTGTTAAGTTAATTTTGGTATATAAATTGTTACATAATGAATAAACTTGTTTCAATTATTTTATTTTAAACATGTGACAGAATTTATGACCTGACTAGGTATATACCTATGAAATTCTCTATGTCCGTGAAAGGTGTCAGCAGTATCCTTATACGAGCATTGCAATCTCTTTATAGGGATTCTTGTGACTGTGTAAGGATAAACGGGGCATACACTGAATGGTTTAATATCGAAAAAGGTGTTAGACAGGGATGTGTAGCGTCACCGTGGCTGTTTATTCTGTTCATGGACAATTGCTTGACAGATTTAAAAGAGAATGAGAGTGGGTTGAGAATGAATGAAGTACTCGTCAAATGTTTTCTCTATGCTGATGGTCATGTATTACTTGCATCTTCAGCCGAGGAGTTGCAGGAGATGGTAACTGCTATGAGTGAAGCTTTTGTTAGAAAGAGGATGAAGATGAATGTAAAGAAGACGAAAGTGATGGTGTTTGAAAGAGATGTGGCCATGACATACTGCAATATAATGATTGGAGATGAAGAAATTGAACAGGTGAATGAGTTTATGTATTTGGATTCAAAATTCACAAGAGATGGAAAGTGTGGGAGTGATATTGAAAGAAGAGTGAATTCAGGAAACATGGTGAATGGAGCCTTGCACTCCTTTATGAGCAGTCGGATGGTGGCTAACAAGGCTCGTTTGGCTGTGCATAGGGGAGTTTTGGTTCCGACACTCATTTACGGAAGTAAAAATTGGGTATGGCAGAAGAAACATGAAAGCAGAGTAAATGCTGTAGAGGTGAGAGCATTAAGAAGTATGTTAGGAGTTAAACTGTGCGACAGGATAAGGAATAGTGAAAAAAGGAAACGTTGTGGTCTAAAAGAAGATGTAGTGACTAAAATTGAGAAAGGTATGCTGAGATGGTTTGGCCATGTCGAGTGAATGAATGAAGATCGATTGACGAAAAGAGCATATAAGGCGAGTGTGAATGGAAGTGTAGGAAGGGGAAGACCTAGGCGGACGTTTCGAGACCAAATCAGGGACGTCCTGAAAAAAGGCCAGGTAAAGAGTACCCTGAATCGAAGAGAATGTATGAAGGGAATAATGAAAGTGGACGAAGCGAAACAAGTATGTAAGGATCGTAGCAAGTGGAAAGAAGTGTTCTCTGCCTACCCCTACGGGAAAGAGGCGTGATTATATGTATGTATGAATGTATATACCTATGTAAGTATATAGGTTTCTTTTTAGCGGTAAACGCGTAAACACGTGTCTTTTTAGGGTTAAACTGGACTAAATTTAGTCTGAAGGCGTCGTCCCGATGACATGGAAGACAGCTTTGGTGCACCCGATCCCTAAGAAAGGCGACCGCTCAGATCCGGGCAACTACAGATCGATCGCTATTACCTCCTTGTTCTCCAAAATAATGGAGTCCATTATAAACTGCCAGCTCTTGAGGTACTTGGAGGAGGACCAGTTGATTAGTGACCGCCAGTACGTCTTCCCCAGTATTGGAAAATTCATGAAGGTATATATTCTATTTATACAGTTCAAAGGTATAAAATTTCTATTAAAGTGAACTAATAGCTTTTAACACGTTAAAACATACAGATTTGAAGAAAATATAGATTATCAAAACTTTTAAAATAATTCATTCCCAATACTTGAAGCTTGTATTTTCTATGGGGAACAGAATTTTCTATTCATTTTGAAATATTGCTTTATTGAATTATGGCATCTCTGTGGTAATATACATTGCTCTATTAAAAAGGTTAGGCGCCGAGAACATACATAATAAAGGCATTGGCAATACTAAGTTTCTACTGCTAATTATAAGGTATACAAATAAAGGTAGACAAGTAGTAGAATACTATGGATATATCATATAAAAGCACATTGGCGAAACTAGAGTATAAATAATACTAGGTATATTATATTAATTAGGTCCAACGAGACGAAGACCACAACTCTTCCTGGGACTATCTAATTTTTCAATTTATTTACGTCTACCGCAATGTGTATGTAAGTCTACTACTAAGCGTAAAATGATAGTCGTTTTTAAGGGCAGTTACGATATCGATTTTGTAAAAATAACGTATGGATCTGACATCCGTGAACCACAAAAGGATGTAATGCATTACATTAATTAACATGTACATAATGGAATACATTAGTGAACACGTTAAGGTAATTTCGGTTAGTCGGGAAGTAACATAAAAATAAACAAATAAAAAATATATAATTGAAACTAAACAATATTAAAAAGAAACGAAGCCAAAGTGATAAACATATTGTTAATATTAAAAGATGGTGTACGGAGAGAAATATGCAGTTTTATATAATTTTGCTTATCTCATTCTAATAGTATAACGGATATTTTTTATACTACGTGGCAGCATCTGGCGTAGCTCATGGGATGACATGATTAAAGTACGCTCGTGATTACAATGCGACACGTGTTTCGTCCTAAATTCCAAAACCTACTCCCCCCGTTGGGAGGCGTGGCCCCAAATCTAGACTGATAGTATACGTATCAACTGTATTTTTAGCTGCTTTTTGTTCTTAATCACCAACCAAGCTGCAAAGCTTGGGAAATTAAACGCAATCATCTTACTAACCAAGACTAAAAGCCTGTATTAACACAATTATAATTAAATCAACGATGTCGGAGCAGCCTTAGAAGTAAACCTTATAAGGTATAACTTTCCCTCCTTTAAATTTATTCTAAAGGCACTTTTTTCCGAACATTTTTTATAATTTCTTACCACGCGCGCAATTTTTCAATATAATCAGCACACCCCTGCCACCTTATTAATAGCGATAATTATAGAAAGAAAGAAAGTAGATTTATTCATTGCCACAAAATAGTACATATAAAGGTTATAGCTAATAATTACAGATTAAGATAAAATGTATTACTGGATGGCAGCAACGAAACGGCATCCGACTCAACAAATATGCTGTAGCAGTACTGCTGCAGCACTGTTATTCTGTCGGTGCCATTTAAAATAGTCCACGCACGCGCGGCCCCAAATACATTTAAAATAATATAAAATATATGAACTTATATATAAATACTTATTATATATAAATTATAAATTATATTATATATAAAGACTTGAACTCATACATAGAACTTACATAAAATAACTTTTTTAACTATACAAAATACATATTAATTAAAATAAGACATATATTCAATAAAGGGCAACAGTGAATGAGATGCAAGATGTAGTATAACTATAGTATGTTTTATAAACTATTGTTTAACTAAGTATAGAATTTTTCAGTCAAAGTAGTAATCCGGGTAAAGTGAGAGGTCTGATCTGTAAGAGAAGTATCTGTCTGTATAATTAATGCTTTGACATCACGAATAATAATAGGATACAAAGATCGATTTCATAAATCGATTGAAATTGATTCATTGAGATCGATTTGAATAAATTGTAACCTTATATAAAATGTTATAGTTTTATAGGCACCTTTATCTTTACATACATTATGTTGGATTTTTTTAAACATCAAGTACCTGTACTACCACCACGGAAGTGCTGCGCTGTCAGTTGACAACGCTTCAAAAATGTTTAATCAAATCAAAAAAAAATATGCATTCGTTTATCGATAGTCTTTTTTTAATCTAGCACCATTTCGTAACGAGGTTCCTAAAGCATAAAAGCAAGTTGAATGCAGTTTGGATACGATCTCTTCGTAAAATGTGCGGCGTTACCTTGGCCGACCGAAAACGTAACGAAGAGAATCGCAATATAGTAGGTTTAAAAGATGACCTAATTACTAAAATTGTTAAGGGCTCCGATGGTTTCGGCACGTTGAGCGAATGAGTGAAGACCAAATGGTGAAGAAAATATACAGCGCGAAAGTTTATAATAAACTGCTAACTTTCGAAGACCACGTGAGCAAACTGCTCGAAGAGGGGAGGTCAAGAGAACTTGGATACGAGACATGCATGTATGAAGAAAATGATGAATCTGAAAGAAACGACAGAGGTATGTAAGGATCGTGACAATTGGAGATCTGTTCTCTCTGGCTACCCTGTCGGGGACTGTTCGTGAAGATAAATAAATAAATAGTAAATAGAGTAGTGTCTTATAATTGTAAATAATTCTTGACGAGAGTTCCATTCAAAATCCTGGTTATAATAAAATACTGATCTCAGTGCTGCTTTTAAGATATATTTCACTCGATGCACGCCGCTTTTGCAGCTGTGATTAATTTAGTATCTACTGCTAGTTATTTAATATTATTTTACTCTAGAGTCTAGCTTTCGCGTAAGTAATTATCTAAATTCGAGTTTCCTCGCCTGCTTTTCAACTTTTAAAATTACTACTCTATTATTTTTCGTACATAAGAACTTATATATTTTCACGCACAGTCCTTGCAAGAGAGAACAGATCGCCATTTGTCACGATCTAATAATCATCTCGGATACCTCTTGCGTTTCTTTCAAATTCATCATTTTCTTCATGCTCGCACGTCTAGGTATCCGACTACTGTTGACCCTCCCCTCTTCGAACAGTTAGCACCTGTATGCGCAGACGTCACAGATTATACTGTCTCATTCTTAATTTCTGTAGTATACCTGTGGTTATAGTTAAACATAGTGTTTCCACAAGAAGACCCTTTTCCTTGCATACATCCAATATAAGCTTAAATGTATCGTTAACCTTTTCAACAACAAACATTCCCAGCAGTTTTACCAACCAATTGTCCTTTAACCAAATTTAGAACTACTCTAACATTTTCCCAAAATTCCACCGGCTCGCCTTGGTTGTCGAAGGTAGAGAAGAGCTCTGCAAATGAATACCAGAATGTTTCTATTTCTGTAATGCCACAGCCTCCTGCCGTAATGTGCCTTGTTCATTTTTTTGGCCGTCACAAAATGGCCAAATGTTCTGTATTGTCCAACCGCAAAAGGATAATCTACATTTGTGTGCCACATTACAGCTCATTTCGTGGCTCAACATTAAAGTGTTTTGAGGAACAAACATCCAAACTAAAAAACTTTTACGTTTACAATAGTAGTAGGATATGTTATATTATATATTTAAACATTCATATAGTTTTTTGTTTTTTACTAACTGTATTTCTTTTTTTATTTATCTTTCTGATTACGTGGCTATTACAATTTATAGTTGTTTACTTTTTATTACCGTTTGCGAATTCGACTATAGGCTCCATTTGAAAATCAGTGTTCAGGACTTCGGTACTGCAGCAATTTGCAGAAATGGGGACCTGATTTCACATCACATAATATAATGTTTCTTTTTTTAATTTTTTGTTGACATATATTTTATTTTCAATTATATTGGGATTTCAAATAAATAGCTTTTCTTTCTTTCTAAACATTTGGTTATAATAATTGATAGTATATTTAGAGGTATTATTGCAATTTCATTCTTTTAAGATGGACTATAAAAAAATATATAAATAAGCTGTAAAAATTATACTTTGTTTTTTTTGCATACTTTCTAAAGGCTGGTCAATTTTTTTCCATAGAAAAAGGTAAGTAGTGATTACGATAATATTTCGAATACACAAACTTAGAGAGGCCCATACCTATCAGCAGGTGGTCTCAATATTAATAAGTACGATAAGCGTAATTCCAATCAACCGATAGAAACATTTACACGTCCAATTCGTCTCTTTTCATGAAATACTTATGTGATGGGGAGTACTTGTTTGCGTTAGTTACGAGGTAACGCGCTAAGCACGCACCCAACACTCGCGAAACACGCGTGCAGCGCACGAGCAGGTAGCGAGCGGCGCACGTGCGACGTTTTTGTGGCAATTTCGCCAGATTTGTTTGCACCCTAATTAAAAAGTATGGATATTGTCGATCAAATGTGTCATAAATGGGATTACTAAGCCTCAGACAAGTTCCGCTAAACAGCGTAATTATAAATTTTATAAAATCTAAATATTTGTTATTTTTTTAAATAAATTTTTTTTATAGAAAAGGGAAGCAAACGGTAATCACTTACCATCATGTGAGCCCTGGAAGTGATTACCGCCGCCCATGAACATCCGCAATACCAGAGGCATAGCAGATGCGTTGCCGGCCTTAGAGTGTCCCCCCCCAGAATTGGGAGAGGGGGGGTGTGGGCCTCCGGTTACCAGCACTCACTAGACGAAACGCAGAAGTTTGTTAGACTTCTACTTCACGCCGGTATTCTGTGAGGTCGTGGTACTTCCCCAGTCAAGCCGGCCCATTCAGGCAACAACAAAAGCTGGTGCGTGCCTCTACCACTGTTATATTTAAAATTACGACGGTATGATTGACATCAATTTCTAATTATTCACGTTCACATTATTTTTTTAATTTTAACCCCAGAGGACTCGTACCAATAAGTTTTTTCGAAACTTATTTGTTCGATTATTATTTTGGCTACAGTCTGTCTGTAGCCAAAATAATAATACACAGTCTGTCTGTAGCCAAAAGACAGAAACAGGCTGATCACCTGTTAAACTCACTATGAAAATGTTGGTCTAAAGTACTAAATTGTCTACTCCTCCAAAGACTATGGAAAATAGATGAATATTCAAAAAATACTAATGTTTTATAAAGATTTCGTTATAAAAAATTTCGACTTTTTAAATTATATAAACAATACAATACTTTTTAAATTATACAAATTCAACAGTAATATGGATTTTAACCATTTAAATACATCAACCCAACTTTTTTTTTAAATTTCATCCCTTTTGGATTCCATTCGTGCAGGGAATTCGGGCCTTTGTCTTTGATGTCCTGCCTGCGATGCCTTTCTATGTTTACAATTTAGGCACAGTTTACACATTAAGGTCGCGTCAAAAGGGGATGTGGCAGTTTTCATTTCATTGTCGTTTCATTTCAAATGTTGATAAAGTTAATTTAAAACATAAATGAAATTGTATTCTTAATGATTGTATAATTCAGTAAACTGATGATACCGATTTACTGAATTTTGTGTTACTAGTCTAAGCGACTTCAGCGAATCCGGCGAACCCTTCTCTCCGACAGGGGCTTACATCCTGGAATAGACTTTTAAGAAAGAAATACATTTTAACAGTCGATTTTTATGAGAATGATGACGTTAAATGACCGTGAAATTGAGATGGAAGGCCTCTGAGACGACCGTGGCCCAAAATTTTAGACAAAGAAAATAATCATTTGTCGGGTCCGCTATTACACACGTTAAAGCTTTTGTTTTATGCTAAGTATAATCCATTTTGATTACAGTAGAGCAAAAAGACTACAATATTATAACAATTCATAGGGTGTTCTCAAGAAAGTTTTAACAGAGAAACGGCTTCCTACAGTACAGAACATGTACATGCTCTTATTTATTTTCTCACAGAATAATGCACAGGCGGTTATGGCAAACGTAGGTATGCACCCTCATAGAAAGCCATAAAGTTATTTACCAAACCAGTAGTTACCATGAACTGCACTACATGTCTCACACACATATTTTCTTAAATGTTATAATATTTAAATTATCGTTCTATCATTAATTTGGGTTCGTGAATCTAAATAAACATACCAACGAGGTAAAAGAGTCATGTCTTCTAACATACCGTACTCGTACATATACGTAACAAATACTCTATTCTGAAGGGCTTTGTATGAGACGAAATTAAGTTAAATAAGTACATAATAATAACATCTCATTACACATTTTAAAAAGAAAATTACACTGTACTTAAACAGGGCTACTTAACAATGTAAAACCTATACAAATACAGAGATTTATAAATTTACAGAGTTATATTTTAAAATGCCGTTGTAAATTACAGCATTGTAATAAATCCTAATATTATATAATAATACTAATAACAATGTATTAATGTAATAAACCCTATAGTATCATCATTATGTTGATCAATTATCAAGTATAGCTAACCCTCTCATACGGGAGAGCTCCTCATGCTGAGGACTTGTCAGGCCGATATCATCATAGGATGTGAAATGGTCAATAACATTATCATCAATAATACTGTTGTAAGTTACGGCCGGTACCACACGTGTAAAATATCTTGGTGTCATACTGGACAGCAAACTAATCTGGAGGCCCCACGTGGATCACAAAATCAACAAGGCATGCATTACCTTTTGGCAATGTAGAAGGATGATCGGCAAACGCTGGGGGCTTTCACCCAAGATCATCCTTAGGATCTATAAAATGATCATACGCCCATTAATTAGCTACGGTGCATTAGCTGGCATGGTGGACCAGAACCAAACTCAACTCAACGATAGAGAAACTTCAACGATGTCAGAGACTTGCCTGCATGGCGACCACCAGCTGCATGAGAACCACCCCTACAGCAGCCCTGGAAGCTCTGCTGAACTTGCCACCGCTACACCTCTTCGTCCAGCAAGAGGCAACACTAGCCGCGGTTAGGCTGAAGACTTTGAATATGTGGAAAGACTGCAGGGTAGACAGCATACGGCTATTTTAGAGGAACTCTACAATGAGATTCATTCTCATCACAATTTATCTTTGATAAGAAATATAAAATACAATTGCATGAGGACCATAAGTCCGAGGGTAGCTAGGGTAGGCCCATAGATCCACGAGAGCTGAGAGTGTTCACCGATGGGTCAAAGACAAGCAACCATAGCAATCGTCCACAGGGACGTAAGAAATCATACTATAAGAAAACTGTCCGACAGTATGGCGGCACTTCAAGCCCTAAACAGTAATGTTATAAATTCAGGGCTAATTTACGAATGCTACTACAGGTTAAATGAGGCATGTAGATCCAACAAAGTAATCCTCCAGTGGATAAAGGGCCACAGTGGCTCTAGAAGTAACGATGCGGCAGACCAACTAGCTAAGGGTGGATCCAGGGCGCATCCGGTGGGACCCCAACCCGTCATCCCCCTACCCTTTAGCTTCGTTCGATCCCAGGTATGTAACCGTACGAGGCAACAACATGCACGGCTCTGGGTAATCCTCCAAGAGTGCAGGCAGGCTAAACAAGCACTACCGGCAATCAATAGTCGAGTTGCTAAAATGCTCCTACGTCTGAATAAGCCCCAAATTCGGAACGTAACTAGTGCATTAACTGGTCATGGTCAATTAAACAAACATCTGTTTAATTTAGGTGTTACAGACAGCCCTCTGTTCCGAGCATGCATTGAGGTCGAGAAGACGGCGGCACACGTCTTATTGGCGTGTCCAACGGTCACGGACTACAGGGCCAATCATCTCAGTGCACCGAGATCTCTCCCCGAGGTTACCGGTAACCTCAAGGGCTGCTGGGATTCCTTGAGAAGCTGGGTTGACTCAAGTAAGCTTAGACAATCCTGCCTATACGCAAAATACGCGCTAGGACGTGGATTTGCGGAAATCAGCCCGTCTAATCTAATCTAATCTAAGGTATTGCAAGCGGGTGAAACTGCAGACATAAGGCTTGTCCGCCATAAATCCTTTTTATTTCTTTTCTAACAGTATGACCTCTACCTGCAACACTCTGTCTGTCTCAGTAAGTTTTAATAAAGTACATAAAATGTATATCGCTATGCAGCCTTTTGTTCAATTTTAGTTTTGTTTTTGACAGGTTTCAATTACCGGTCATATTAAAGTAAACATGTTTTAGAACGCTATAACCTGGTTTATTGTTTGGGTCCTGTTAATTAACGTACTCGTTACTAAGCAAATTTTAATTAAGTGGTTAAAATATCGGTTTCTGTCTACGGTTAACGTACTCATATCTGACGCTTACGCCGCTCGAACTTTATTTACAATACGGTTTCGATGTGCTTACTCATGTAAGGATTCCATATAATAAATTAGTCACTGGATTAGAAATATTAACACACCACCGATTTGATTGGAAAGTTTTTTACCGCTCAAGCTACACTACTCTTTAATTCTGCTTGAAGCCATTATTATTACACTTTCCGCGTCATACAAGGGAGGAGCTATGATGAAAGGAATGGGCGAACTTGATCCCATTCGTTTATGTGGTTCGTTTCGCCATAGCCGCATTTTCATTCTCGCTACATAAACGGTAGGAAGTTATGAATAATAACCATGGCAATTGGTCATTGAAACCTTTGTATGAATCGAAAAAATTTTAATCATCATGGGTAAGCGAGATGAAAAACAATTCTGAGTAACTTTTTCTATTTAATGATGTGAGTAGTTGTTCAAAAATATGTATTATATAGATAAAGTTGTACCTGACATATCTAGAGCAAAAGCTAGGAAGGTAATATTTGCTATTGGGACTAGAGATTATTTTGGTTTGATCATAAAAACATTTGAAAGTTGAATTTCATATTATTCAACTCATTGTAGTGTAAAAAGCTCAGTCTAAAATGCATAAATATCAGAGTGAATGTGAACCAAAATAATATTGTACAAATAAAAATATATAAATATCTTCTCGCGATTCCCAATATAGGGGTAGACAGAGGTCTAGTCTAGACAATTAAGTCCCTTTGACCCACCTTCCACCGAAGATATTTTCGGGATAACGTGACACGAGGTGAGCCCGTCGCCATCTTTATGTCCAAGCCAACGATATGAATCGTATATAGGTTTTGAAAAACCCATTGGTACGAGCCTGCCACCTGGGGATTGAACTCGGGTCTCTCGACTCGAAATTCCGACTACCCATCCACTCGGCTATCGTGACTTAAATCAATTGTTGAATAAATTAAAAATAAAGTAAATAATGGAATACATTTTTAAATTATATTAAACATGTGGCATTAAAACGCGTTAAAATGTAACTTGGGAGAGGTAAGTGATTTTCTATGCTTGATAATAAATAAATAGAATATAAATATATCTATTCACGCAATTCCCAATACGGGGGTAGACAGAGGTCAAGTCTAGACAATTAAGCCCTTTAACCCACCTTCCACCGAAGATAATAAAAATCTATTAAATTAAAGAGAAAAAATAAAAATCTATGCATTATGAAATAAATCCAAAGAATATTATGGTGGAGTCGAAGATTTTGTACATTTTTTTGGTTTCCTTTCGGACAATACGCGATGAATGCACATCATGTTCGCAGGAATGCTCTTTATATAGGCAAAATATATCATATAGCTCATGGCTCCCCGGTAGTGGTTCAATCAATTTGAAGGACCAGCGGGTAATTGCGCTTTCAGACTTACCTGTATCACCTGCGAATCTTCAAATGTGTGGCGATCCTGCCTCCTGCAGTTGCAATGCGGTTACTGCGGCTCACTGGCGATACCACGAACAATATTTTTTAATAGAAAAGGGAGGCAAACGAGCAGGTGGCTCACGTGATGGTAAGTGACTACCGCCACCCATGAACACCCGCAATACCAGAGGCATAGCAGATCCGCTGCCGGCCTTAGAGTGCCCAGAATTGGGGGAGAACGGTGTATGGGCCTCCGGTTACCTGCACTCACTAGACAAAACGCAGAAATTTGTTAGACTTCTACTTCACGCCGGTATTCTGTGAGGTTATGGTACTTCCCCGGTCGAGCCGGCCCATTCATGCAACAACAAAAGCTGATACATGGCTCTACCACTGTTAAAATGCGGGGTTTTTCAAGTGCACAGCAGAAAAATAATCCAATTTCTAGTCTGTTGGCTAAAACCTTGTACCTACGCGTAACATGCAGAAAGGAAAGGCGTAAACAAAAAAAAGGACATGCGATTTATGGCATATCGGTGAGTTGGTTGTGTTTTACGATTAAATGCGGCAGACAGATGGCGACACCGTACGTTCTCCGCGTCGTCACAATACCCGCAATTATTTTGAAGTAATACACTGAAAGCCACTTGGCTAGTCCACTTTTAATATGTATTGAATTTTTCTAAATTATTATTCTTTGATATACAGTAGGTAGAAGTACATTCGCTCAAACTTGACTGTTCACGAAGAAAGAAGTATGACTTCTAACTAAAGTATTTATACTACTCGAAAGTTTTTTTATGTTTTATATTACCATAAAATTATGGATTTACGATTATTGTTTTGAGATATAACTTTGATTTATAATCATGTTTCAGACAATTATGTTCACAGACTGTAGATTTCCCAGAGCTTATCGACGTCAGCTTCGAGTTTTTACGCTGATTTTTGTCAATCACCAGTTGTAAGGCCTTTGAAATACAGTAAAACACCGGATACTTCACGGATAGGATTTCAAATTATTAACATATCTATAAAATCAAGTAATACTACCCATTGACTCCATTGTAAATAGAATTTTAGGAATTATGAAGATAAGTTGTTATTATAAAATGAAGTAATGTTTTCAAAGTATATGCGAACAGAGAGGTTTTTTCCTCAGTCTTCCATAAATTTAATTTGGTTTCTATGTATGTATAGAAATTATTATGTAATAAAATAAATATAAGGGAGTAAAAAGTAAGTTAAATAAATAGTGATAAAATCCAAAAAAATAAGTTTCATACATACATACATACATTCATTCATATAATCACGCCTCTATTAGACAATTAAGTCCCCTAGACCCACCTTCCACCGAAGATATTTTCGGGACAACGTGACAGGCGGTGAGCCCGTCGCCGTCTCAGTGTCCAAACCGATATATAACGATGAATTCGTACATAAGTTTTTTGAAATTACTCAGTGGTACGACTCTGCCATCTGGGGATCGAACTCGGGTCTCTCAACTCGAAATTCCGACAACCAAACCACGAGGCTATCGTGACTCATAATAAAATATTTTTTTATTCTTAAATATGAATAGTTACGATAGCCGAGTGGATGGGTGATCGGAATTCGAGTCAAGTGACCTGTTGGACGGCATGGGTCTCACCATCATCTACGTTGTCCCAAAATATGGATTCGGTGAAAAGTGGATCAAATGGGCTTAATTGTCTAGAGTTATGTCTACCCCGGTATTTGTAGGAAATAACGAAGAAATTAGTTATTTATATACTTCAAAAAAATCAGTATGTCAGAATTTTATGGGACTTTCAATAACTTGTAAATTTTAATAAGTTAGTCTTAGTGTATGCGAGTATACTACCTTCGAAGCTAAGGGTTACGGGTTCGAATCCCGGTAGGGGCAAAAACTTGTGTGATGAGTATAAATGTTTGTAATTGAGTTATAATCGAAATCGTATAACTTGTTTATTAATTTATATAATATAATAATAGTGTTCAGAAATTTTCCTATGATTATTGTCTCACTTAAACCACTTTTCGACCCTAATAACTTTGCGGGTTTTTGAACCAATTTTGCGGGTTCGTTAGGAGAGAATTCCGAAAAACATTTAGTCCTCCATTTAAAAATATTTGTATGTATGTATATGATAGACACGGAATCGAACTCCATGGTCGAATGACATACACACTGGTTTTTAAGGTTTTGCCAGCACTAAGATCCCGGGTTCGACTACCGGACACATATATATATGTATATATATATATATATATATATATATATATATATATATATATATATATATATATATATATATATATATATATATACAGGGTGGGCCATGAATTAGTTAACATTTGAAAAAATCGTATAAAAACCATTTAACATATTTTAGAAACCGTATATTTACGAGAAAGCTAATTAGTTGTAATTTATTTTTTAAACATTATTTCGTTTTTAAAAAATAAATTACAACTTCCGTTTCGGTTTTTGCACTCATCTAAGCGAGTCCTGAAGTTTTCGAATACTCTTCTGCAAAGAGACCGCGAGATCGCCTTCATTTCTTCGACGATTTTTTCTTTAAGTTGACGCAGTGTATTCGGTTTATCAATGTAGACACGACTCTTTAAATAACCCCATAAAAAGAAGTCTGCTGGGGATAGATCTGGACTTCTGGGTGGCCATGGGATGTCACCCCGTCTGGATATCAGCTTTTCCGGAAACATGTCTTTGACCACCGGCAAGGACTCGTTCGATGTGTGACACGTGGCTCCATCTTGTTGAAACCATGTGTTACGATTATAGCCAGCAAATTCCAGTAGCATCGGTGCTAAGAACTCTCGTAACATTTTCACATACTCGGCAGAATTAACAGTAACTGAACGGCCTCGAGAATCTTCAAAAAAGTAAGGTCCGATGATTCCTTTTGCTGAAATTGCAGCCCATACAGTTACCTTGGGAGAGTGAAGTGGCCTCTCATGTTTAGCTTTAGGATTTTCGCTGCTCCAATACCTGCAATTCTGTTTGTTTACATGTCCATTTAGGTGGAAATGGGCTTCGTCAGAAAATAAGATGTTGTGAAAATTACTGAAACGAGTTAACATTGTTTCGGCATATGACTTACGCAAATTTAAATCATTAAGGTTTAGTTCTTGCACTAGCTGGATCTTATATGGATGTAATTTCAAAATACGGCGTAATGATGTGCGGGATAATCCTAATTCAGCCGAAGGTTTGCGTGTCGATAAATCTGGATCACGTCGAACAGAAGCGGAAACTTGCTGGACGTTCTCTTCGCTCCGAAAAATCCGTGGGCCGCCGGTTTGTTTCACATTTAGTGTAGATCACGTCTCTTTGAACTTCTTCACCCATTTCTTTATTAAAGGAGCACTTGGACACTGACTTAGTCGTGTAAACCATATTCAACGCGAAATAAGCGTCTCACAGTAATGAGCGAAAAGTCGTTTTTCTACTGTTTAAACTGTTTAAACTAAATTTCCAAGAAGCGAGCTAGTGGCCCCGCCCGCGCCCGCGCCCCGCGCAGCAATAGCTTGCGCGGTAAGTTACATTTAAATGTTAACGAATTCTTGGCCCACTCTGTATAAATCGAAAAGATTGAATTGTCTAGACCGCTCATATAGCAAAAAAGGGCCATAAAATCTATTTATAACGTAAAGTTGAGAATATCCCTTAAAGACAAATTTAATGTGAAAGTTGTGAAAGTTGAAATGTGAAAGTTGAGAATATCCCTTAAAGACAAATTAAAGAAATAAATAATTTAACTTTCATCCCTCATTGTATATATTGAAATGTAATGTGTGTCCATATAAAATTTATATTAATATTCATGATGAAACTAGGTACATTAGCTAATTATGCCAGTAACTGGACATTATAGAGAGAGTAATTCATTTTAGGGACTGTAACGATATACGCGCTTTTTCAACAAAATCCCAGAAAGTGTTTTGAAGTTGAGCAAGTTTAAAAAATTCATTGAACAAAAAGTGTGTGTAAGGGATTAATATAATAAAGAAATAAGTAAATGACAATAATTTCTGGAAATGAATTGATCGCTCCCAAGATGTTTTCATATTATTTTTAACTTTATAACTGTACAATTGAATTACCTAGTTCATATGTATGATGCTTATTTCTTAATATTGTTACTGACTGAAAATGGAAATGGTCTCACAGATATTGTTAGCTTTATCAGTAATGTCTTGCAATACATACACACGCAAGTTCCACGTGTTTTGATTAGTATTTTTTCTTTGCTACCTTTGCAAAGTCTCGTAATTGTAAAAAAAAAAGTAAAACTGTGGAGTTCCTACAGCCAATTCCTTCGCAATACCTTTTCCAGATATACAAAGAGTCTTTTTTGAATTATTGAAATTTATGAAGCCGCGATTTCCGTGTGGTGCATCGGTACAATTTATATGATTAACTTGGACATAAAGACAGGCTTACCACTTGTCGCTTTGTCCCAAAATATGTCTACGGTGAGTCAAGAGTATTTAATTGTATAGACCTCTGTCTATCCAAGCAAGGGGAAGATATTTATATACCAAGAAAATAGAAACAGAAGTCAAGATAGCCGAGTTGTTGGGTGGTCGGAATTTCGAGTCGAGAAACCTGTTACCTAAGTTCGATCCCCGGGTGGCAGTACCAATGGGTTTTTCAAAAAACTTATGTACGAATTTCATCGTTGGCTTGGACATAAAGACGGCGACGGGCTCACCACCTGTCACGTTGTCCCGAAAATATCTTCGGTTGAAGGTGGGTCAAAGGGACTATATCTTGGAGTCACCTTAGACCGTAGACTGAACTTCAAGAAACATATTAAAATTGTCAGGGATAGGGATGTCAGGGCCTTCATATCCGGCCGCCTCTTTAACCTTACAAATAGCCGCAGCGAAATGCTGCTAAAACACAAAATACGCCTATACACAACTTGCGTACGACCCGTCATGTCATACGCCAGTACAGTATTTGCGCACGTCCCCAAAGTACGTTTGAACTCACTCCAAGTGATTCAAAACCGATTCATGCGCCGCGCAACCGGCGCTCCCATATATATGCGGAATGTAGATCTGCACCGCGATCTCAAACTGCCTACAATGGCAGCGCTATTTAAAAAGTTCTCCATCGACTACTTCGATAGGACAAACTTACATACAAATCCGCTAGTGGCAGCGTTAGGGAATTACACACCCGCGCGCGATACTCCACCTCAATTGAGGCGCCCGAAATGCGTCATCATAGACGATGATGACGCAATCACCCGTGTCAACAATGCGTATGAGGCCCCGCCCCTACGTACTTTCGCACACACATAGACACAAGCCGCGTTCTGCGGCTTACGCAACCTCGCCATCGTCGTAATTTCACGACTAGCACGAGACTTTCTCGTGGTCGTAGTCGTCACTAAATGGTTAACACAAGGCGATCCGAGAGGAGATTTTCCTCCAAACCAACTGGGGCCCTCGGATCGCATGGCCCTCCCCATGTCGGAAGTCTTCTTCGTTCTAGGGGACGCAGCGCTTCGCAGCAGCAGCCATTATTGTCTTCAACTTCTAACTTGCGAGCCTCTCCTCGCAAGTCTCCGGGCCAACAGCATCCCGTGGATGGTTTTAGTCGGTATGCTTCTCCTTCTGAGATTCGAGTCTGACCACCATCTTGGGAATAATTTTGAGCTTCATAAATAGCTTAACATGACTGGGTTTCACGATCTTTAAATTGTCTAAAAATGAGTTTTCCACAGCAATTAATGCATCCTTTAGGTCCTCTCTCACTGTATAGTTCACGCTCTTCTAGAACTCTTTTTCTGAAGATATTCACTAAATCGTTGACGTAATGTAATGACGTGTATGCATACTCGCTTGTTCGTGTGCGAGCGAGCATGCATGCACACATCATTACATTTCTAGCAACTCTGCAATCTGTCTAGGATACCAGTACTGAACCCACACTTTGTAAATATATTTTTCAGTCTAAAATTATATTTTCTTGTTATTCTTAATTTAAGAGTTATCTACTTTAGTGTAAATTTTGGATTGGATTATTTTTATTAAAATTTGTCAAAATTGTCAAAAACTCATTTTAAAAGTTCATTTATATCTGTTTGCTTTGGTTTGGTACAATGTTATCTTTGGTTTGGTACAATTAAAAAAATTATAATAACAAAAAACCGAAACCCTTAGCGTCGAACGCCAGATCACTAGCAACAAGGCTATCTAAGTGTAGAGTTTATTGTTTTTATTGTTTGCCGCTACCGGACTACAAGTGTAACTGATATATTAAGCAATCCTTTTATTTATATTATTTAAAAACAATTACATACTAATCTTACATGAATGTGAGTAGTTTGACCAGGCCTCAAACTATTCATGTCAAATGTTATCACAAGACAGCAGAAGGACCAGCCTACATTTTTTAAAAATCTCACGGGCGCAACCGCAAGTTGAAGCTAGAAAGCATATTTGTATTATTTAATTATAAAAAAGAGAAGTTTTTTAATACAAATAGAACAATAAATTGAAATATTTTACGACACGAAATAGGCCGGCTTGATTGGGACAATACTACAAACGCGTTAAAAACCAATACCTCGATAAGGCAGCTTAATAAAAAAAGAGGGGGTTATTTATACGATGGCTATTAATATAATAGTTTTACGTGTATATTAATGGGTAACGTTTTAAATTTAAAAGTTTTCTGCTTAATAGTAACACATAAATCTGCATAAATATTCATCAAAAGAATATGGTTTCTTCGAGTACACCACAGTCGAATATTATCTAGTGTCTAGTTTGTTTACATATATACACATCGGCCTGTTAAAGTCCACTGCAGGACATAGGCCTCTCTCACAGGGAGAATTTGCTATAATCGCCACGCTTGGCAAGTGGATTGGATTTATTTATTTATTTATTTATTTATTTATTTATTTATTTATTTATTTATTTATTTATTTATTTATTTATTTATTTATTTATTTATTTATTTATTTATTTATTTATTTATTTATTTATTTATTTATTTATTTATTTATTTATTTATTTATTTATTTATTTATTTATTTATTTATTTATTTATTTATTTATTTATTTATTTATTTATTTATTTATTTATTTATTTATTTATTTATTTATTTATTTATTTATTTATTTATTTATTTATTTATTTATTTATTTATTTATTTATTTATTTATTTATTTATTTATTTATTTATTTATTTATTTATTTATTTATTTATTTATTTATTTATTTATTTATTTATTTATTTATTTATTTATTTATTTATTTATTTATTTATTTATTTATTTATTTATTTATTTATTTATTTATTTATTTATTTATTTATTTATTTATTTATTTATTTATTTATTTATTTATTTATTTATTTATTTATTTATTTATTTATTTATTTATTTATTTATTTATTTATTTATTTATTTATTTATTTATTTATTTATTTATTTATTTATTTATTTATTTATTTATTTATTTATTTATTTATTTATTTATTTATTTATTTATTTATTTATTTATTTATTTATTTATTTATTTATTTATTTATTTATTTATTTATTTATTTATTTATTTATTTATTTATTTATTTATTTATTTATTTATTTATTTATTTATTTATTTATTTATTTATTTATTTATTTATTTATTTATTTATTTATTTATTTATTTATTTATTTATTTATTTATTTATTTATTTATTTATTTATTTATTTATTTATTTATTTATTTATTTATTTATTTATTTATTTATTTATTTATTTATTTATTTATTTATTTATTTATTTATTTATTTATTTATTTATTTATTTATTTATTTATTTATTTATTTATTTATTTATTTATTTATTTATTTATTTATTTATTTATTTATTTATTTATTTATTTATTTATTTATTTATTTATTTATTTATTTATTTATTTATTTATTTATTTATTTATTTATTTATTTATTTATTTATTTATTTATTTATTTATTTATTTATTTATTTATTTATTTATTTATTTATTTATTTATTTATTTATTTATTTATTTATTTATTTATTTATTTATTTATTTATTTATTTATTTATTTATTTATTTATTTATTTATTTATTTATTTATTTATTTATTTATTTATTTATTTATTTATTTATTTATTTATTTATTTATTTATTTATTTATTTATTTATTTATTTATTTATTTATTTATTTATTTATTTATTTATTTATTTATTTATTTATTTATTTATTTATTTATTTATTTATTTATTTATTTATTTATTTATTTATTTATTTATTTATTTATTTATTTATTTATTTATTTATTTATTTATTTATTTATTTATTTATTTATTTATTTATTTATTTATTTATTTATTTATTTATTTATTTATTTATTTATTTATTTATTTATTTATTTATTTATTTATTTATTTATTTATTTATTTATTTATTTATTTATTTATTTATTTATTTATTTATTTATTTATTTATTTATTTATTTATTTATTTATTTATTTATTTATTTATTTATTTATTTATTT
Organism: Sericinus montela; assembly: GCA_029286605.1. Classification (NCBI taxonomy): domain Eukaryota; kingdom Metazoa; phylum Arthropoda; class Insecta; order Lepidoptera; family Papilionidae; genus Sericinus; species Sericinus montela. The sequence goes on along the minus strand of JAGSMR010000012.1, from coordinate 11,174,692 downwards.
ATTTATTTATTTATTTATTTATTTATTTATTTATTTATTTATTTATTTATTTATTTATTTATTTATTTATTTATTTATTTATTTATTTATTTATTTATTTATTTATTTATTTATTTATTTATTTATTTATTTATTTATTTATTTATTTATTTATTTATTTATTTATTTATTTATTTATTTATTTATTTATTTATTTATTTATTTATTTATTTATTTATTTATTTATTTATTTATTTATTTATTTATTTATTTATTTATTTATTTATTTATTTATTTATTTATTTATTTATTTATTTATTTATTTATTTATTTATTTATTTATTTATTTATTTATTTATTTATTTATTTATTTATTTATTTATTTATTTATTTATTTATTTATTTATTTATTTATTTATTTATTTATTTATTTATTTATTTATTTATTTATTTATTTATTTATTTATTTATTTATTTATTTATTTATTTATTTATTTATTTATTTATTTATTTATTTATTTATTTATTTATTTATTTATTTATTTATTTATTTATTTATTTATTTATTTATTTATTTATTTATTTATTTATTTATTTATTTATTTATTTATTTATTTATTTATTTATTTATTTATTTATTTATTTATTTATTTATTTATTTATTTATTTATTTATTTATTTATTTATTTATTTATTTATTTATTTATTTATTTATTTATTTATTTATTTATTTATTTATTTATTTATTTATTTATTTATTTATTTATTTATTTATTTATTTATTTATTTATTTATTTATTTATTTATTTATTTATTTATTTATTTATTTATTTATTTATTTATTTATTTATTTATTTATTTATTTATTTATTTATTTATTTATTTATTTATTTATTTATTTATTTATTTATTTATTTATTTATTTATTTATTTATTTATTTATTTATTTATTTATTTATTTATTTATTTATTTATTTATTTATTTATTTATTTATTTATTTATTTATTTATTTATTTATTTATTTATTTATTTATTTATTTATTTATTTATTTATTTATTTATTTATTTATTTATTTATTTATTTATTTATTTATTTATTTATTTATTTATTTATTTATTTATTTATTTATTTATTTATTTATTTATTTATTTATTTATTTATTTATTTATTTATTTATTTATTTATTTATTTATTTATTTATTTATTTATTTATTTATTTATTTATTTATTTATTTATTTATTTATTTATTTATTTATTTATTTATTTATTTATTTATTTATTTATTTATTTATTTATTTATTTATTTATTTATTTATTTATTTATTTATTTATTTATTTATTTATTTATTTATTTATTTATTTATTTATTTATTTATTTATTTATTTATTTATTTATTTATTTATTTATTTATTTATTTATTTATTTATTTATTTATTTATTTATTTATTTATTTATTTATTTATTTATTTATTTATTTATTTATTTATTTATTTATTTATTTATTTATTTATTTATTTATTTATTTATTTATTTATTTATTTATTTATTTATTTATTTATTTATTTATTTATTTATTTATTTATTTATTTATTTATTTATTTATTTATTTATTTATTTATTTATTTATTTATTTATTTATTTATTTATTTATTTATTTATTTATTTATTTATTTATTTATTTATTTATTTATTTATTTATTTATTTATTTATTTATTTATTTATTTATTTATTTATTTATTTATTTATTTATTTATTTATTTATTTATTTATTTATTTATTTATTTATTTATTTATTTATTTATTTATTTATTTATTTATTTATTTATTTATTTATTTATTTATTTATTTATTTATTTATTTATTTATTTATTTATTTATTTATTTATTTATTTATTTATTTATTTATTTATTTATTTATTTATTTATTTATTTATTTATTTATTTATTTATTTATTTATTTATTTATTTATTTATTTATTTATTTATTTATTTATTTATTTATTTATTTATTTATTTATTTATTTATTTATTTATTTATTTATTTATTTATTTATTTATTTATTTATTTATTTATTTATTTTAAATTATTTTATGTCTGAATTTGTTTGATGATATCTACCTGGAACGAGCTATTAGTACTGCTGTTAATAGCCAATACCAACTTTACTACAGTGTACTAGTCGGTGGTCGGAATTTCAAGTCGAGAGACCCGAGTTCGATCCCCAGGTGGCAGACTCGTACCAATGGGTTTTTCAAAAACTTATGTACGAATTATTACTTAGGACCTATTATGAATGCCCAGTGACCAATTGTTGTACAACTAAAGATGAAAAATAAGGAAGTAATCTTACTGGAAAAGAGTGCGTTCTAGTATACCTAGACAACTTAATTACGTATGAGCGGAGCCTGAGATATCTGGAAGGTATCCGATAATATTTTCTTTATTTAAAAAGAATTTAGCAAATCGGCTGAATATAACAGTCCGAGACTTACGATAACAGATTTCACAAATTCTTGTATAGGTCATTTAGTATGGACAAAACGAAACTATTTAAACGAGAGTCTTGGGGTCCTAAATTGTTTTTAACAGTACCTAAAAAAGGGGAAAAAATAAGTTAAGAGACAAACAAAAACCGCGTTTACGTTTCAAACGAGTTTAAAGACCTAAAACTACCGTAACAATAAGATTAGTGTAAAAATTTACAAACAGCTTTAATCACCATAATGATAGCGGATTTGAGATTGTTTAGGTGAGATAACAAGAAATATCATCATTTTAAATATACTTTGCATAAGTATTTTCACGTTTATATTAAGTCAACTTTGATAGGGTATATGACAAACAGATAATAAAAAGAAAAACCGTAATAAATAAAAAAAACGTTAAAAATACAAGGTAAATATGATGACTTACTTACACTTTATGAAATTATGCACATAATTAATAAAAATTAATACTTCTGTTATGACAGAACAATACATGAATACATGAACTACTAACTTACGCATGGTATGCGTCAGGATAATATTGTTCTGTACTTATATTTATAAAGTTTCATCATCTCATATTACGAGTATACACGACGCTTGTCGTCTTGATTTTGTTTTATATTTTCTTCTTTCAACTATAAACTAAGGTTACCAGTCTAGGAGTTAATACAAACCCGGGTTTACTGGCAACTCATAATTATAGTTGGCGAGTTTAAAAAAAATTAGGTCGGGACAAGTTTTTTGAAAAAAAATTAAATAAAAGTATAATTGGTTTCCCTCTATTTCAATAACAAATGTCACGGCTTCATAAGGCGTAAAACAACATTTCAAAAATTTAAACGCCTACAAAGGAACACAAAAAAGCAAAGAAATTTAGCAAAATTTAGCCATATAAATCTTGATTTCCATCATCAAATTATAACGTGGTGATTGTGGCGCGTAACTGGTTGCGTACGATTTCGAAAATTCTTTTTTGTTCCTTCAAACAAAAAAAGAATTTTCTAAATCGTTGTAGATATGGAGTATTTTACTAAAAAACGTTGAAACTTTTTGAAAACCGGAGGAGGTTTTTTAATTATCATGAAGTAGATTCTTGTTTAATCCTATTTAATTAACAACTAAAGATATGTGAGAACAAACCCACTTCATCGTCGTTTTGTTACATAATTTTATTCTATTCGTGTAGGGTTTATAACATTGACCAGGTAGTAAATGTTATCAAAATAAGGCTTGTCTGGAATAAGAATGAAGTGTGTTTTCGGTAAGGTATATTTATACAAAGTAATGACCATGTGGCTCTCCAGATAGTAAGTAATTATCGATTTCATTTATGTATAACCGCGACACCATAAGATTTGTTTAATTTTTGTCTTTAAAGTAGAAAATAGTAATGAAAAAAAAAAATTAAATAAAAGTATAATTGGTTTCTATTTCAATAACAAATGTCACGGCTTCATAAGGCGTAAACAACATTTCAAAAATTTAAACGCCTACAAAGGAACACAAAAAGCAAAGAAATTTAGCAAAATTTAGCCATATAAATCTTGATTTCCATCATCAAATTATAACGTGGTGATTGTGGCACAGGCATGATTTCGAAAATTTTTTGTTCCTTCAAACAAAAAGAATTTTCTAAATCGTTGTAGATATGGAGTATTTTACTAAAAAACGTTGAAACTTTTGAAAACCGGAGGAGGTTTTTTAATTATTACTTAGGACCTATTATGAATGCCCAGTGACCAATTGTTGTACAACTAAAGATGAAAAATAAGGAAGTAATCTTACTGGAAAAAGAGTGCGTTCTATTATACCTAGACAACTTAATTACGTATGAGCGGAGCCTGAGATATCTGGAAGGTGTCTGATAATATTTTCTTTATTTAAAAAGAATTTAGCAAATCGGCTGAATATATTTATATACATATAACAGTCCGAGACTTACGATAACAGATTTCACAAATTCTTGTATAGGTCATTTAGTATGGACAAAACGAAACTATTTAAACGAGAGTCTTGGGGTCCTAAATTGTTTTTAACAGTACCTAAAAAAGGGGAAAAAATAAGTTAAGAGACAAACAAAAACCGCGTTTACGTTTCAAACGAGTTTAAAGACCTAAAACTACCGTAACAATAAGATTAGTGTGAAAATTTACAAACAGCTTTAATCACCATAATGATAGCGGATTTGAGATTGTTTAGGTGAGATAACAAGAAATATCATCATTTTAAATATACTTTGCATAAGTATTTTCACGTTTATATTAAGTCATTTTTAAGTCAACTTTGATAGGGTGACAAACAGATAAGAAAAAGAAAAACCGTAATAAATAAAAAAAAAACGTTAAAAATACAAGGTAAATATGATGACTTACTTACACTTTATGAAATTATGCACATAATTAATAAAAATTAATACTTCTGTTATGACAGAACAATACATGAATACATGAACTACTATCTTACGCATGGTATGCGTCAGGATAATATTGTTCTGTACTTATATTTATAAAGTTTCATCATCTCATATTACGAGTATACACGACGCTTGTCGTCTTGATTTTGTTTTATATTTTCTTCTTTCAACTATAAACTAAGGTTACCAGTCTAGGAGTTAATACAAACCCGGGTTTACTGGCAACTCATAATTATAGTTGGCGAGTTAAAAAAAATTAGGTCGGGACAAGTTTTTTGAAAAAAAATTAAATAAAAGTATAATTGGTTTCCCTCATTTTCACGTCACGGCTTCATAAGGCGTAAAACAACATTTCAAAAATTTAAACGCCTACAAATGAACACAAAAAAGCAAAGAAATTTAGCAAAATTTAGCCATATAAATCTTGATTTCCATCATCAAATTATAACGTGGTGATTGTATGCTGCATCGAGTCATAGAGATTTTCGAAAATTTTTTGTTCCTTCAAACAAAAAGAATTTTCTAAATCGTTGTAGATATGGAGTATTTTACTAAAAAACGTTGAAACTTTTTGAAAACCGGAGGAGGTTTTTTAATTATCATGAAGTAGATTCTTGTTTAATCCTATTTAATTAACAACTAAAGATATGTGAGAACAAAACCACTTCATCGTCGTTTTGTTACATAATTTTATTATATTCGTGTAGGGTTTATAACATTGACCAGGTAGTAAATGTTATCAAAATAAGGCTTGTCTGGAATAAGAATGAAGTGTGTTTTCGGTAAGGTATATTTATACAAAGTAATGACCATGTGGCTCTCCAGATAGTAAGTAATTATCGATTTCATTTAAGTGTATAACCGCGACACCATAAGATTTGTTTAATTTTTTGTCTTTAAAGTAGAAAATAGTAATGAAAAAAAAAAATTAAATAAAAGTATAATTGGTTTCCCTCTATTTCAATAACAAATGTCACGGCTTCATAAGGCGTAAAACAACATTTCAAAAATTTAAACGCCTACAAAGGAACACAAAAAAGCAAAGAAATTTAGCAAAATTTAGCCATATAAATCTTGATTTCCATCATCAAATTATAACGTGGTGATTGTGGCGCGTAACTGGTTGCGTACGATTTCGAAAATTCTTTTTTGTTCCTTCAAACAAAAAAAGAATTTTCTAAATCGTTGTAGATATGGAGTATTTTACTAAAAAACGTTGAAACTTTTTGAAAACCGGAGGAGGTTTTTTAATTATCATGAAGTAGATTCTTGTTTAATCCTATTTAATTAACAACTAAAGATATGTGAGAACAAACCCACTTCATCGTCGTTTTGTTACATAATTTTATTATATTCGTGTAGGGTTTATAACATTGATGCATGATTTTAGAAATATTAGACGTTAGGCAATTACAAGTTCTTTATCCAGCAGTGGAATTCTTTAGGTATAAACCCAGGCTAATATTATTAACTTTGAAAACTTTCGTAATTTCCGGCGAAGGATAGTACCTCTGCATTAATATGCAATCATTTCGTGCTCTTCCATTAAAGTAATAATTTTGTTATAAAACTCGGTAATAATTTTGTTATAAAATGGTCTGGGGAGGTCTACAACGTTCCACCGTCATTGTTACCTACGGTTATAGTCAACTTCCTTTAATCTACGCGATTCGATTTACGCACTGTATCTTAACGTCTTGCAGTGGTATGCTAAGTCTTAGACTTAATTTTATTTATGACGGGATCCCAAGTAGGTGGTAGTGCCCAATCAACATCTTTTCTATTGAAATGGGGATGTTTTTCAATAGCCTCACGGATCTTCCGGGGCAGGAATCGGTGTTCTTTTGCGAGGATATGTGGATTGTCAAATCTGATATAATGGTTGGGACCATCTAAAATGTGATCACAGACTGCAGACTCCCTAGAGTGTGATGTATGCCGCGAGTTTTTATTAATCTTTTTATTTGCCCTTCGTAAGGGAGACCACATTCACAGTCTTGCTTGTACACTTCTGCATCTTCTAGTAGTATCTCTCTAGAAGATTCACTTAACCGATGGTAATAATTGATCAATCCTTCTCGGAGGCTTGTAATCTTTTAGACGAAATGGTTAATATATTCGAAACAGAGATCAAGTGTCTAGTAGAAAACCATAGACATATATTGAATAGAAACTCAATAGATGCCACTCAATTAAAATAAATCCCAACCCGTACTAAAATATTGATATCACCGTTCGTGAACTGAAGGCAAGTGGTAAAAGGAAGATGAGCAAGCTAATGAATTAAACACTATGCTGATCAAACTGGCAAGTGTTGAAAATCACGTGGTTCACGATTTTCGGTACTGGTGTTCGAAATATAGCGTCAATAACTGACATATATCGTCATCGAATATAGCGTCAATAACTGACATATAATAAGTTGACAATACCGATTTACTATTACCGACTTACGAATATCAATGTTTGTGGGATACTAACTTATTGGGCGTTAATATAACTTACGTACAACCTCTTGAAGCACAGCCAATATACAAAACTTAGAATATTCATCTACTAACGAATAGTTCATGAAGGCAATAAAGATAATTAATATGTGAACTAATTGTAATGTGTACTAATGGTACTATTGGTAGTGATATTGTATTCGAAGCTATGGGATTTGATTTGCCTAGAAACATTCATTTTGCATAGGATAGTTTTAATCGCGTATTTTTTTATTAATAAATTGCTAAATCAACTATTTTTATATTCCATATACTACGACGTATTATTTCCTTTTTTAGAATGCCATGGCAACCGTTGTTATTTTCTGACAAATGGTAATATCAATAGGCTGCCTCAGTGTTACACAGTAGGTACACATGATTTGACTGTGGCATTAGGCCAATAGCACTCGCTGCTATTTACACTTAAACAATACGTCTTAAAATCCTTTTTAAGATAAAAACACAATTACAAGGAACAACAAAATGGTAAACATTTCTTCCAGACAGCCTTGGTATAGAGGCAGATATAGAAGTAATAAAGAAAAGAAAAGAAAGGGAGGGTGATGTAGCGTTATTCTTTAAATGAAATGACTAGATGGTTGTAGCCGTAACGAAAAGAACTGTCAGGAATAAAGAAAGAAAGAAAGAGATTAGTAGAAGGCAAGAGATAAAGCTAAGAAAAAAAATAACAATAATATGGGAAATTGTGTTAGATATACCTTATACAGTACTTAATTATTACATAGTGATTTGTGCAGTGCTTAATTATTGCATTGAAGTCACGATAGCCAAGTGGCGTTGACACCGGTTTTACGGTGTCGCCAACTCTGATTCCGGGTCCGACGGGTCAATGTAGATAACCATTTTTAAAATTTTCCCAGGTCTGAGAGTTTGTGATACCATCGTTGTTTCCGATTCCATAACACAAGGGTTTAGCTACTTACTTGGGATCAGAGGAATATATTTGATCTTTCTATGTATTTACTTATTTTATTATTCAAAAATTATGATGATTCCAAATCTGTTTTACTTTGTTCTTCGTTTAGTGTGTATTACTGTTTACATGGAATTTCGAGTCGGCGGTCGTAAACGAAAACTGGTACGAAGTATTAACTGCTATTTGTTAATAACTCGGTGTTTTGACGGAATAGATGACAAGACTACATAATTTTAAAAGGGCCTTTAAAAATCTTATGCATCTGTTTACCTGTTTTACTCTCTGTTTTCACCAGAGGTCTATTTGAATATAGTGTAGTGACAATCTTTGTGAACGAGTGGCGTTGACACCGGTTTTACGGTGTCGCCAACTCTGATTCCGGGTCCGACGGGTCAATGTAGATAACCATTTTTAAAATTTTCCCAGGTCTGAGAGTTTGTGATACCATCGTTGTTTCCGATTCCATAACACAAGGGTTTAGCTACTTACTTGGGATCAGAGGAATATATTTGATCTTTCTATGTATTTACTTATTTTATTATTCAAAAATTATGATGATTCCAAATCTGTTTTACTTTGTTCTTCGTTTAGTGTGTATTACTGTTTACATGGAATTTCGAGTCGGCGGTCGTAAACGAAAACTGGTACGAAGTATTAACTGCTATTTGTTAATAACTCGGTGTTTTGACGGAATAGATGACAAGACTACATAATTTTAAAAGGGCCTTTAAAAATCTTATGCATCTGTTTACCTGTTTTACTCTCTGTTTTCACCAGAGGTCTATTTGAATATAGTGTAGTGACAATCTTTGTGAACGAGTGGCGTTGACACCGGTTTTACGGTGTCGCCAACTCTGATTCCGGGTCCGACGGGTCAATGTAGATAACCATTTTTAAAATTTTCCCAGGTCTGAGAGTTTGTGATACCATCGTTGTTTCCGATTCCATAACACAAGGGTTTAGCTACTTACTTGGGATCAGAGGAATATATTTGATCTTTCTATGTATTTCCTTAATTTAATAATAATAATGCTGCAAAATTTTATTGATTTTTAGCATATAAGTTTTGCTATACTATGTGTTAATAAATTAAAGAGAACATTTTGTTAAATTTAATTATGCGAGTTCGAACCCGGCCGTGACAGATGAAATTTTATAAAGTTTTCTCCTTAATTTAATTATGCGAGTTCGAACCCGGCCGTGACAGATGAAATTTTATAAAGTTTTCTCCTTAATTTAATAATAATAATGCTGCAATATTTTTATTGATTTTTTAGCATATAAGTTTTGCTATACTATGTGTTAATAAATTAAAGAGAACATTTTTTTAAATTTAATTATCCGAGTTCGAACCCGGCCGTGACAGATGAAATTTTATAAAGTTTTCTCCTTAATTTAATAATAAGGCATATAATATATCATCGTAACATTGAAACATAAAATTCCTCGATAATATGTAACATAATATTATCACCATTGTGCTTTAGAAATTTGTATGCCACGAGTTCCGCTCTCGCTTGACGGTCCTTATCTCTGACTACACGACACAAAAGATGGTTCAAATAAGATTTTCTTTTATTCATATTGACCTCTAAAGATTAACACGTGAAATAAAATTATATTTAACTTCTGATATTTAGAAACTCAACAATGAAACATTGTATTCTTGGAAATCCTCAAAAGAAATTATTCAAAAATTATGATGATTCCAAATCTGTTTTACTTTGTTCTTCGTTTTGTGTGTATTACTGTTTACATTGAATTTCGGAGTCGGCGGTCGTAAACGAAAACTGGTACGAAGTATTAACTGCTATTTGTTAATAACTCGGTGTTTTGGACGGAATAGATGACAAGACTACATAATTTTAAAAGGGCCTTTAAAAATCTTATGCATCTGTTTACCTGTTTTACTCTCTGTTTTCACCAGAGGTCTATTTGAATATAGTGTAGTGACAATCTTTGTGAACGAGTGGCGTTGACACCGGTTTTTACGGTGTCGCCAACTCTGATTCCGGGTCCGGACGGGTCAATGTAGATAACCATTTTTAAAATTTTTCCCAGGTCTGAGAGTTTGTGATACCATCGTTGTTTCCGATTCCATAACACAAGGGTTTAGCTACTTACTTTGGGATCAGAGGAATATATTTGATCTTTCTATGTATTTACTTATTTTATTATTCAAAAATTATGATGATTCCAAATCTGTTTTACTTTGTTCTTCGTTTAGTGTGTATTACTGTTTACATGGAATTTCGAGTCGGCGGTCGTAAACGAAAACTGGTACGAAGTATTAACTGCTATTTGTTAATAACTCGGTGTTTTGGACGGAATAGATGACAAGACTACATAATTTTAAAAGGGCCTTTAAAAATCTTATGCATCTGTTTACCTGTTTTACTCTCTGTTTTCACCAGAGGTCTATTTGAATATAGTGTAGTGACAATCTTTGTGAACGAGTGGCGTTGACACCGGTTTTTACGGTGTCGCCAACTCTGATTCCGGGTCCGGACGGGTCAATGTAGATAACCATTTTTAAAATTTTTCCCAGGTCTGAGAGTTTGTGATACCATCGTTGTTTCCGATTCCATAACACAAGGGTTTAGCTACTTACTTTGGGATCAGAGGAATATATTTGATCTTTCTATGTATTTACTTATTTTATTATTCAAAAATTATGATGATTCCAAATCTGTTTTACTTTGTTCTTCGTTTAGTGTGTATTACTGTTTACATGGAATTTCGAGTCGAGAGATCCGAGTTCGATCCCCAGGTGGCAGTACCAATGAGTTTTTCAAAAACTTATGTACGAATTTCATCGTTGGCTTGGACATAAAGGCGGCGACGGGCTCACCACCTGTCACGTTGTCCCGAAAATATCTTCGGTGGAAGGTGGGTCAAAGGGACTTAATTGTCTAGACTTGACCTCTGTCTACCCCTGTATTGGGAATTGCGTGAAGATATTTATATTTTTACTTTTCCAATACTAGTGTAATCAGAGGTCTAAATAGTTCAGTTCCCAATAAATATATAATCTTAACGCAGTTTCGAATTTCTTTATTTAGACTAATGAAGTCCTTTCCAACTCACTTTTCACTGTAGACGCCTTTCACTTTTCCGACGCTAGTGTATGTCAAATTGTAATAATTACAACATTAACAAAATATCATTGAACGAATAAACGTCCAGTGTACACTTTATTCACTCGGGTTTCTATACAAAATTCGCAATCTTAATTGTTAGTCATAACTACACAATGAAATATTGAATGCTTGTTAGTCTGGTTATTTAACATAGTAAATGTTTAGAAGACCTTCATAAAAACTTAACGTGACTTTGTTAGCAAGAATAGTTCCTAATTTATTTGTGAACTACTCCATTCATGTCTTTATTTCAATATGGTTGGATTTTAATTAGAAGCTATTTCTTAATTGAAACAACTGCGTTACTTCTCTTAACCAGTATTTTTTGAATACTTTTCATGCAATTTTCTACGTTCGAGTAGGCAAAGGCCTAGATATTGCAATCCTTTCCTCCTACTTTTCACCAAAGCTTAATCAGTATGAAGGGATATAAAAGTAGTAGATTTAACGCAATGTTATAATCAATTCAAGACTAATAGTCACTATCTAAACACTTAAATGTACATTAAAACGCCCACAAAATCAACATTAAAATCAAATTAAGCATTTATGTTATTCTTTAAGAAAACTGAACCCATTTAATGTTACTTAAACAAGCGTTTCGACTTGTCGCGAGTGATTTATATTCTTTTATTGAGTTTTTAAACCGAGTCATGATGTGTAATAATCACGCCCGAATATTAGTACCTTAAGCCCAGTGACCTGATGCCATGGACCGTAAAAGAACCAGGATTACTTGCGATAAAATAACCATTACGCCAAAAGACAAGAATAGAAAACAGGTACCGCCTTACGATATTTACGGTAGCTTTAAAACATAAAACAACAAAAGTTAATTGTTCGATTATCGACCTTATTGAAGAGACATCTGAGTCATTATCATAAAATATGCCTTGCGTGCTCTATTTAACAGTGATACGACATGGAAGGTAAATTATGATGCTATAGAGATAAAACAGTTTTGTCGTGTTTCCACTTCTATAGTTGGGTTATTTATATAATGACTTATTTGCAAGTACTTACCTAACAATAACAACAATGTTACTTATTCCTTTTTAAAAATCCATTGTTCTCTAAAATTATATCCATTTATTCATCATGTCAAATGGATGTACCTCTTTCAATTATTACATTAAAATAATATTTTGTGGTATTTATAATAACAGATTGCCAAATATCATGATTCATCACTGTGATGATAAGATGTATTTGTGCAACCGGTAAAGTACCACTTAGAGGAAACAGGTCTCCCTACAAATGATAAATCAACAATTTATAACATCTAATACGAGTCCGTCAGTTTACGGAGATTCTCTCTCAGCAATTCTTCAATTCAATTCTTTCAATTCTTTCTTCCAAAAATGCATATTTCTGATGAAATTAAAGTATTTATCAAATCACATAATCGTAATATTATTATTTTTTATGAACATGTTAGAAAATTTTTGGAAGAAAGTTCCTTATGGGACGATCCTTATGGGTACCATAACCGAGGAAAAAACGGCGGTAATGTAAGAAATTTTTTATATAATGTATACCTGAATAATTCACTTCTTTATGCCTCGAATAGAACTTAAAATTAATATTTTTATAAGGAACTTCGTCCCTATCCGGTGTCCCACCACGTTTTTTATCATCACGCAATATCTGAAACTGGGGAAAGCAGAGGTGTAGACAATGAAGTCCTTTCGACACACTTTTTATCGAAGCCTATTTTCAAGGTCAGGACTCGAAGGTCAACGTTGCAGGTGGTGAGCCTATCGCCGTCTTAATGTTCAAGCAACGGTACAATGTAATTATATACATAAATATTACATATTAATATATTTTAAAGTTCATGTATACATATAAACATTTTTTACGCAAGTACAAACATTCATATTCATCACACAAATTATTGCCTTTCACTCTTCTCAACTTACACCCTAACACTTATATTATATTTGCTTACTTTTGATTAAACTATTTGCTTATTTACATATTACCTGACTCATATTTCATTGATTTAATTTTGATTAATTAATTTTAAGTCTAGTTGATAATATGCAAGTCGATAGGTATTGATTCACAAATTTCTCACCATAACAAGTATCACCTAACTTTCACCCTTTAAAGCACTACTCAAATAAGATTTTCACTTGTATTTTATGCGACTTTCAAAGATTTTAAACTCGGTGGAACTGCCTTTATATTTGAATGTAGCCTGCTTAAATTAACTGCTTTGGACGGATACTAAGTGTGAACCTGTAACTTTATGAGCACATTTACAGCTGCGGAACACGACCGTCGACTGGTCTATTTTAAATATCATAGAAAGGAAAACTTAGTTATATAAACTAGTTGTATGTTATGGGTAATCTCATTTATTCGATTACATTTTTTTTCCTGTTACAGAGTATATTTATCCGGAAGAAACATTGACTTTATAACATCAAGCTAAGACTAATAGGAGCAAAAGAATATGAAAACTGGTTTCTTACCGCAAAAATTACTCATCTAAGACCATTCCTGACGTATAAAAAAGTCCTTAATGAGATTCGCGTATCTATCCCCCAAAATCGACTCACAATAACTATTTTATATATATATATATATATATATATATATATATATATATATATATATATATATATATATATATATATATATATATATATATATATATATATATATATATATATATATATACATATATATATATATATATATAACAAAGTCCTTGTCCCATTTACAACTTACATTGCGTTAGTAACATATAATATAATGTTATAATCACCGATAGAAAGTTAAAACAAAATATAAATACTGCATTGAAGTGCTACTAAATTGAATTGACTTACTTTATAAATTTTCCCACATTCAGTTGACCAAAAACGTAAAACTATGTAGCTTTATTAATATAGATTGTAACATACATTTATAACGCCACACGAATACGGTCTCTGATTCATAAATGATAAGAATTTATTGCTCAACCCGTGCAGTAGTCATTAATAAAAGAATGAAACGCATATATATATATACATATATATATATACATATATATATATATATATATATATATATATATATATATATATATATATATATATATATATATATATATATATATATATATATATATATATATATATATATATATATATATATATATATATATATATATATATATATATATATATAACAAAGTCCTTGTCCCATTTACAACTTACATTGCGTTAGTAACATATAATATAATGTTATAATCACCGATAGAAAGTTAAAATAAAATATAAATACTGCATTGAAGTGCTACTAAATTGAATTGACTTACTTTATGAATTTTCCCACATTCAGTTGACCAAAAACGTAAAACTATGTAGCTTTATTAATATAGATTGTAACATACATTTATAACGCCACACGAATACGGTCTCTGATTCATAAATGATAAGAATTTATTGCTCAACCCGTGCAGTAGTCATTAATAAAAGAATGAAACGCAAATATATATACCTACATATATACCTATGTGTATATATATACCTAGTCAGATCATAAATTCTGTCATATGTTTAACCTAAAATAATTAGAACAAGTTTATTCATTATGTAACTATTTATATACCAAAATGAACTTAACAACACATAGATTCTTATGACACTAAAGTTTATTCATAATGACCTCCGTGAATTTGAATACAGGCCTTCAATCTGTGCGGCCAGTCGTCTATCGCAGCACGAACGAGGCTCCAAATTGGGATGAGGCTTTGAGCACGCCTTTTCCTCCAAGTGTTGCCATATCTTGTAATCTAACGGATTCAAATCTGGACTGGAGGAGGGCCAGTCTTCGTGCCCGATGAAGTCGATTTCAAGCGCCTATTCGCACGATTTCACTATTGTGTACGTACACCTTATCATTTTGTTTGTTGTAGCTCTCTTCTACGGTAAAAAAATTTTCATCCGAAAAAAGAATTTCCCGATATTTTTTTCCCGCGTACCGCTTAAACAAAGCGCGGCATCTCTTCAGTCTCAGGTGCATTAGACGAGCATTCAAACAATGTCCTGTTTTACTTCGATATGCCCGAAGCCCTAAGTCTTCATTTAACACCCTTTTCACCGTGGTTCTGCTTAACCCCATCTGAAGGGCCAACAGTTTCTGCTTACGTTTGGGATTTTTTTGAATTCGCGCCTTCACAGCTTTTATCACTGCTGGAGTCCTAACAGATCGAGGGCGACCACTTCTTGACCTGTCATCTACACTAGAGTCTTCATTGTATCGTTTGATGGTACGATTTAAAAATGAGTAAAATTCTAAAAAGTATGTAGTTTTATTTTCATGAACAATTCGAAATTCGAATTCAATAAACTTTTTTGTGGCCATCATTCTAAAAGAAAAGTTTTTACTGTGTGACAATACTTATGACCTGACTGTGTATATATATACTCAATATATGGCAAAGGTCAAAAATTTTACAAAACTTTATTAGACAACTTGACATGTGGTGAGCCCGTCGCCGTTTCAATGTCGACGCCAACGATATAATTCGTACATAAGTTTTAGTAAAACCTATTAGTACGAGCCTACCTGGGGATCGAACCCGGGTCTCTTGACTCAAAATTCCAACCACCCAACCACTCGGCTCGTGGCTCTTTTAAAAAAGTCTTTGACTCGTTACCAAAACATTAATAATTAACAAATCTAGTATCTTGACGACCTGATTACCTAGTTGTTAGTTATCCTTCGAAAGAAAAGGTTGTGGGTTTGAATCCCGCTTGGGGTAAATATTTTTAATTAATATAAATGTTATTGCCGAGTTATAACTGCTTATATATATATATATATATATATATATATATATATATATATATATATATATATATATATATATATATATATATATATATATATATATATATATATATATATATATATATATATATATATATATATATATATATATGTAATTACAATAAGGAAGTAAAGGAAATTCAGGCATTTTAAGTACTTGAACTGTTATCTAATAGTATTTAGTTGTTAGTCTAAAATCAATATCGAGTACCAAAAAAGCTTTTAATATGTGTAGGCTTAATATTTAACAAAAAAAACTTTCTTTACTGAATTTTTTAAAATAAAGAATTAACTTAAATTATATTTGTATGAATTCTTACTTATCCCAATTCTTAAATCTGCAATAAATTTCATAAAGTGCCTTGTAAGTATGGTGCTCATTGTTTATTAACATCGAAAACCGTAAATCAGTTAACAAAAAGAGCATAACTTTACTTTGTGCAGTACATCCATTCAGGAATTATATACAGCAAGACACAGAATCCAATTAGGAACTCTTGTAGGCAATGTTTTTGCCAAGCGATTTATGGTTAAGGTCGCGAGTGACCCGATAATGGTTTTTATGCATTCGTTTAATATATGTATGTATCATTTTTCGAAGAGTATAAACGACCACGCCACATTAAAATTTATTATTCGCCAAGTAAGTAAATTTTGCGGAAAGAAATATTCCTTTTTTATTGAAAGATTATTCGTTACATTATGTTACATTCAACTTTTTTCATTCGACTATTATGCCTACTTGATTACTCTGTATGTAAAAATATAAATTACTTTTACATACATACATACATACATAACGGCTTGTTAAAGTCCACTGCAGGACATAGGCCTCTCCCATTAGGAGGATGGAGGATTTGCCTCAATCGCCACGCTTGGCAGACGGATTGGCGATCGCAGTACCAGACCACTCGCACCTCAGATGTTGCTGCCCATCTTCGATCAGATTATTTCGGTCTGATGTTTTTAGAGATGGTTATCCCGCCATCTATCGGATGCCATAACGATATTCAAGGCAGTTTCCCTTAGTCGCATCTTACGACACCCACCGGAAGAAAGGGAGTGGCAATATTCTTATGCCGTTACCAAATTACTTTTACATGAGAGAAATATTTATTGGTTACATGTGAAGAGTACATATTGAAGCTTTTAAATCATTATCCCATATCATTTTATATCATACAGAGCTATCATTTTATATCATAGAGCACAGATAAACCGTCCATGATAATAAGTAACGATTATAGAGCATTAACTGCTTATAACAAAATGAAAGACGTGAATAATATTACTTATTATTGATATATTATTGAACAGTTTACTTTTATAAATTTTATGTAACAGTTTGACGACCCGATAACCGAGTTAGTAGTGACCGTGCCTTCCTGAGCCTGACAGATAAGCTAAGGGTTATGGGTTCGAGTCCTGATAGTGACAAACATTTGTGTGATGTAAATGAGTCATGGATGCGTATATGTATGTAGACCCATAGTCTCAGAGACCAGGGTCACTACCAACTAGGCTATCGGGTGGTACATATTCACATAAAAAAATATCTATCACGCGATTCCCAATACAGGGGTAGACAGAGTTCTAGTCTAGATAATTAAGTCCCTTAGACCCACCTTCCACCGAAGATATTTTCGAGACAACGGGACAGGTTGTAGGCCCGTCGCCGTCTTTATGTCCAAGCCGTACATAAGTTTGTAATTCGTGTATAATTCGAACATAAATTTTTAAAACCCGTTGGTACGAGCCTTCCACCTGGGGATCGAACTCGGGTCTCTTGACTATAAATTCCGACCACACAACTACTCGGCTATCGTGACTTACACACATAAATTTTTATTATTACTTCCTTTATATTAAAATTAAAACTGTTTTTACTTACTTTTACTTAAAAATTTTTTTGTACTTATCATATTGTTTTACGTCAAATTTAACATGTCAATTGCGGAAAAATATATCTCAAAGACTTTGAATGGATTTATTCGGCTTGTCGTCGAAAGCCTGCTTTTTATTTGGTCTCGTATTTCTATAGATGGTTCCTCTATCTTTATTTGTCGGCTTCCGTCCTTTTTTAAAAGGTTCTGTCACAACCTTACGACAAGCACGAATAATGCGAGTAGTAGCTACTATACTACTACCACGCGACTAGAACCGGGCTGGAAATAAATATAAAAAGCATCATCGTGAATAGACATCGCTCCAGTAACAACAACAAATGATAAGAATCGAATTTGTCTTCTTTGAATAGAAAACAAAGTACAAAATGAAAACATTTCAATATTATGTATTCTGTTATGACTATGAGTTAGATTCTAGAAAGAATTGAATAAATATCCTCAACCTACGCTGTGATTGAGTATTCCAATAACATCGCTCTTATCAGTAACATTGAGTGTCTGAATTAACATTACAGACGCAGCGATCGCCATGGCCATCGCAGTTTCGATCGAGCTAAATGTTGCCTGCTTAGCATATTTAATAGTTCTACATGTGAAGCTTAATTCCTATATCATCGGTTTTAGTTTGTTCAAATGCATGTCCCAGATACATTCGAATCTTTGCATTTACTATGTCTATAATATGTGATATTATATCTTCACGCAAATCCCAATACAGGGGTTCTAGTCTAGACAATTAAGTCCCTTCGACCCATTCGACCCACGTTCCACCGAAGATATTTTCGGGACAACGTGACAGGTGGTGAGCCCGTCGCCGCCCGGTGCCGATATAATCCGTACATAAGTTTTTGAAAAACCCATTGGTACGAGCCTGCCACCTGGGGATCGAACTCGGGTCTCTCGACTCCAAATTCCGAGCAACCAACCACTCGACTATCGTGAACACTCGCAATACTTAAATATTGTTAATATAGTCTTAGATTCGCCTCTTTTAAGTTTAAACAGTGAAAATGGTAAACCACCACACGCAGCAGCAGTGCGAATTGGCAGACTCAACCCGTCTTCGATTTTGTTTTTGGTATTTACTGTGGATAGGTTTTTACCGACGAGCTAGTAGAAAATTCACCGCTTAAGATTCTACTTAAATTAAATTAATAAAATAATTTTCCATACAAAACACTTTACGTTTTATCATGAGTCGTATTCAATTAATTTTAATTGGCTTACACGTCATGTATTCCTTTTAACAGCATTTTAAATGCACCGAGCATTTAAAATGTTAAAAGATTTACATGATGTTTACGACGACATCTTCCGAACACAATGTAATTTCGTACCTGGATGAAAGGCCTCCGCTCGATATCTTTTCAGTTATTTACCGCTGACACTAACGTCTACCAAAATTCGGACAAATAAGAAATAATAAAACCAGTCCCATAGATAGTCAACATATATTGACGGAATTTCCGAATACTGGTGTAGGAAGAGTCTATACAAAGAAGTCAAATAAGGTCATTAAAATTAATCAATTAAACTTTATTTATAGCTGAAATAAATATAAAAGCATCATCGTGAATAGACATCGATCCAGTAACAACAACAAATGATAAGAATCGAATTTGTCTTCTTTGAATAGAAAACAAAGTACAAAATGAAAACATTTCAATATTATGTATTCTGTTATGACTATGAGTTAGATTCTAGAAAGAATTGAATAAATATCCTCAACCTACGCTGTGATTGAGTATTCCAATAACATCGCTCTTATCAGTAACATTGAGTGTCTGAATTAACATTACAGACGCAGCGATCGCCATGGCCATCGCAGTTTCGATCGAGCTAAATGTTGCCTGCTTAGCATATTTAATAGTTCTACATGTGAAGCTTAATTCCTATATCATCGGTTTTAGTTTGTTCAAATGCATGTCCCAGATACATTCGAATCTTTGCATTTACTATGTCTATAATATGTGATATTATATCTTCACGCAAATCCCAATACAGGGGTTCTAGTCTAGACAATTAAGTCCCTTCGACCCATTCGACCCACCTTCCACCGAAGATATTTTCGGGACAACGTGACAGGTGGTGAGCCCGTCGCCGCCCGGTGCCGATATAATCCGTACATAAGTTTTTGAAAAACCCATTGGTACGAGCCTGCCACCTGGGGATCGAACTCGGGTCTCTCGACTCCAAATTCCGAGCAACCAACCACTCGACTATCGTGACTTACACACATAAATTTTATTATTACTTCCTTTATATTAAAATTAAAACTGTTTTTACTTACTTTTACTTAAAAATTTTTTGTACTTATCATATTGTTTTACGACAAATTTAACATGTCAATTGCGGAAAAATATATCTCAAAGACTTTGAATGGATTTATTCGGCTTGTCGTCGAAAGCCTGCTTTTTATTTGGTCCCGTATTTCTATAGATGGTTCCTCTATCTTTATTTGTCGGCTTCCGTCCTTTTTTAAAAAGATATTTCTATTTATTTTCACCCATTCTTCCAATTCTAGGTTAAACAGATGTGTACATAGTTAAGCCCTTTCAAAAGGTGAGGGGTAAAATTTTTGTTTTAGGTTTTAAGATACATTCGATTTTAATATAAGATTAGTAACATGAAAATTAAATAGATAAATCAACAGAAAATAAAATAGAATTTTCTTATGAAATACATAATTAGTAATTATTATTAATAGTTTGAATTATTACTGATTAAATTTAAATACCTTTGAAATGGCTGTTTTTGAGACACCAGTCACATATTTTACAATCAGTATACATAAAAGTGGATGCTAATATAATATATGACATCGCTTAACTCCAACAATGTTTGAACGATCACCATGAAAATTGGCTCATAAATGTATATTTATGGACAAGATGTTAAAGTAAGTCTGTAAGTTGATACCAGATGGCGATGCAGTATATCAATTTTTCTATCGTTTCTCCGATGAATAAATTTCAGCAGGATGGAGTATAACGTTTTCGTGTCAGTTTGATCGTAATTTAGATAAGGACACGATGACAATATCAGAATATATAACCATTTGTTCTTATGGCTGTCGTAGGAGGCGACTAACGGAAAAACCTTGAAGATGCAATAGGCTACCGATAAACAGCGATATATTCATATCTAAAAAATACCAGATCAAAATTTAGCGGACCGGTGACGGGCATTACTACGCTTATGATGCAAGGTGTTTCATGGCATACCCTCCCGTATAGGACAACACATTAAGTCTTACAATGGATTTGAACATGGCGTTTTAATGTATATTCTTCTTCTTCCCTTTTGATTTATGGTTTCTCTTGATAGAATTCAGGACTTTATATATTATTATTTTTATTTTCGGTCAAACTTATTGGCTTCAATAAAATACTTCTTGAAATTATAAAATTATCGCAATTAAATTTTTTTTGTGATGTAATGTTATAATTTTCCCACGTTATCTTTGTGTATTCGTATATAGCGCTATAACTTGCTGTTTATTTATAAAAGCCAAACAAATGATTAGTGTGTGAATTTAACATTCATAATAATCCTGATTTTAACTAAGAATATACTTTATAATAATTTATTATTTGAATTTATTAACCCTTAGTTGCCCTTTCATCGAAACCTCGAATATGTTTTGTTCATCTATCTCCCAAAACACTAGTCAATTTGAAAAAATATTATTTATTTTAAATGACATAGGCAAAAGTATTGTTTTTTACGAAATCATATATCATCATACACAGTTTGTATGATAAACATACTAATGATGTACGTATACATTTATATAAATATATTTATATATAAATAATAGCTGCATATATGTACTTACCGGTAACTAAGTCAATAATTAATACCCGCAGTTAAAGAGATAAAAAAGGTGATATGTTTTCGATCTCAGTAGACTACCATATTTGTCATAAAATAAACCATATTGCCATAAGGGTGAAACCGGACAGTTATTTGAATTAAAATAAGTAAATAGTGGATCTTCCCGCACAGTCCCTGACGGAGTAGCCAGTGAGAACAGATCGCCAGGTGTCACGATCCCTACTAACCTCTTTCCCTTCTTTTAGATTCAACAGATTCTTCATACACGCACGTCTAGGTATCAGAGTAGTCTTGACCCTCACCTCTTCGAACTATGTGGCTATCATGAATTTTTATTTTGATGATCTTATTACTAAAATTATTAAGGTTTGGTTAACGAAGGAGAGAAGACCGAATGATGACTAAAATATACAGCGTGAAAGTTAAAAATAACATTGGCCGAGGTTGGCCGAGACTAACTTTCAAAGACCATGTGAGTAAATTACTCAAGGAGCGGAGAGTTGAGCACACACAATACCTATACGTTCGTGCTAGAATAAA
Source organism: Sericinus montela (assembly GCA_029286605.1). NCBI lineage: Eukaryota > Metazoa > Arthropoda > Insecta > Lepidoptera > Papilionidae > Sericinus > Sericinus montela. The sequence goes on along the minus strand of JAGSMR010000012.1, from coordinate 11,152,125 downwards.
ACGATTAATCTGAAAGAAATGTAAAAGGATGTAAGGTTTGTGACATTCGGCGATCTGTTATATCAGGGATTATGCTTATGATTAAAAATATATAAAAGCATCTCACTCATCACGTAACACAAAAAATTAAAGTACAATACATTAAAAAAAATCATCCAATTTATTATGAAAGTAATATACACACAGTAATAAACAGAGCTAAGCATCTCGGGGCCGCGAGTTCACTGATAACTTTAAGGATCTGCTGAGTTACCATGAGGAGTAAGGTTGATTCAAATAATCGGATGCACGCCTAGTCGTGGAGTTTCGGCAGGAACCCATTCAAATTGAACTAAACTACACAGCCAATGTTTGCCTATCAGTAGTAGTAATGTACAAATACCAATATATGAAAGAGATATAGTATAAGTATATTTATATTACAAAAAGAAACATCATCATTTCCTGCTTCGAGGGCACTACTCTCAAACATTTCCCAAGACAACAATGAAACTGTTAACATAACTGTTTGTTGTTTAATGACGTCCCTCTAGCAAATCATCACTGATATTGTTAAGGCTTAAACTCATTTAATCAATTGTAAACAGTGGCGCAAGACAACGCTTCATTATTAAATGCCAGTCGAAATTTATTACATCTTTGTTGCTGATTAAGACCACAACAGAAGTAAAAAATCATGGATTAAGAATTTTCTCAAGTTAAATACATTTTGGATTTAACAAGACTTTTGTAAGTCACCAAAGAGTATGTAATCACTACGTTTTAGAATTCATAAAAAAGGCAATGAAAAATGAAAGCAATATATCACAAAAGAATAACAATGAGTTCAATAATCGAAATTTAAACGAAGTTTTCATTGGCAGTGTTTCAAACTGAACAAATTCTAAAAACTTTTAGTACGACCGTATAAGAGGATAAGTGAGCGTAATACCTCAGTTATATACGTAGTATTGTCTACGGTGTAATTTTCATTTCATTTATTTTGGGACGTTCTACATTCTCATTTAATTAAAATATTCAAATATAGAAGATACCGTTAAAGTTCAGTAATGCTGAAGTGACACGTGATTTACCTTCCATATCTATCTATCAGAATAAAAATATTACTCTCATACCAAATTAGTATCGTTACTTAATTCACGATATATATTCTTTTATTGTCGTGTTAAATATAATACTTTGGAATTATTTTATACTTATTTTATTATACCTATTTTATCTCCTAGCATTTCCCATTACTGGGATAATCATAGGTCTACACAATTTAGTCCTTCTAACCCATATTTTGCAAAGTGACAGGTGGTGATATTTTCGCCGTCTCAGTGTTCAAATCAGCTGTGAGGCATACTTACATGGATAAATATATAACTAAACAATTCGTCACAAAAATGTATACCTCTAGCGCGACTCCTACCCGTTACCCGTAGATTCATAGACAGTACTGCCAAATAGACTATCGGACCAGCATTCAAGTTTTTCTTTGTATAATATTACATATACATGACTCGTACTTCTCCACTTACGCGCTACTCAACTAATTAATTAATTACTATATAATGGAATAAATATGAACCATATTTTACATTAATAATGGTTATGATGGCGCTTAAAAGCACTGCACTTACTAGGATTTACTACAAAATATTATTTTTTACTTTTATGCTTAATACAAAGAAAAGCACTCTGAAGATTTTACAATTTGGGTAAAGTTCGAATAATTTGCGTGTACAGCAAGAAATTCTGTTAAAGACATTTGGTCATACGGTTAGTCTTTTTATTTAAGCATCTGTGTTATGTACACGGTTGATAACAATAAATAAAACAACTACACTTTACGGTAGCTAGTGTAATACTGTGTTGGACAAATGCGATTGTGTCGAGCAGCGACACGCGATACTTACATACATATCAATCCACAAAACAATTTTACGATTACTTAATATCAGTAAAGTAATATCAATTTCATCACTCTGGTGTTTAAGTAATTAAGTTGATACTTCCTACTCCTCCCATCAACACTTCTCTGAACTCGCTCGCAGACAATAGTATTTTCTAGAAGATAAAAGTAAGTTTCTGCTTTCTAATATTTTGCGATATAACTTTCCCGCTATCTATCGGAACCCATTGGAATATCTAGTTTTAGTCGCCTTACGGTATCCACAGGGATGGTAAATTACTACGCCGAACCTTACGGCAGTTGTATCCAGATTAAACACGAAAAAATTTTTTTAATCAAAGTATGGATAAAAACACAAAGCGAAATCAATATCTTGAAGACATTCTTATGAATTAGGCATGGCTGGTAATCTGTAGCATTAGTAACGCATAACTTGGATAATAATCTTATTAGCACTAAGTACGTACTTTTCCATGATGGAATATTTTAAAACGCTGTGTTAAAGCCACATTGGTAAAGAAATAGTTAGTTATACATAATTATAAAATGTTTTTTTTTATTTAAAAATTATGTTTTTTTTATATCGGCGCGCAATTTCCTTACCAGGGTAGGGAGACAAGATGACAGTTGTTGAGCCTATGGCCTTCTCAAGGCCATCTGGCCATCTGTTCTCTGTGGCTACTCCGTCAGGGACTGTGCGGGAAGATCCACTATTTACTTATTTTAATTCAAATAACTGTCCGGTTTCGCCCTTATGGCAATATGGCTTATTTTATGACAAATATGGTAGTCTACTGAGATCGAAAACATATCACCTTTTTTATCTCTTTAACTGCGGGTATTAATTATTACTTAGTTACCGGTAAGTACATACATGCTGCTATTATTTATATATAAATATATTTATATAAATGTATACGTACATCATTAGTATGTTTATCATACAAACTGTGTATGAAGGTATATGATTTCGTAAAAAACAATACTTTTGCCTATGTCATTTAAAATAAATAATATTTTTTCAAATCGACTAGTGTTTTGGGAGATAGATGAACAAAACATATTCGAGGTTTCGATGAAAGGGCAACTAAGGGTTAATAAATTCAAATAATAAATTATTATAAAGTATATTCTTACTTAAAATCAGGATTATTATGAATGTTAAATTCACACACTAATCATTTGTTTGGCTTTTATAAATAAACAGCAAGTTTAAAAATTATGTTTTTTTTTTATATCGGCGCGCAATTTCCTTACCAGGGTAGGGAGACAAGATGACAGTTGTTGAGCCTATGGCCTTTTCAATATTCAATTTAACGGTACAACATATTTATACATGTATATATATATATATATATATATATATATATATATATATATATATATATATATATATATATATATACATATATATATATATATATATATATATATATATATATATATATATATATATATATATATATATATATATAAATATTTATATTTATATTCTTCACACAAATGTTTGCCCGTAGCTGTATTAGAACCCCTATCTGCGAAGGCAAGACCTTCATTACTCGGCGTCAGTGATCACTTAGCATCAGGTGAACATGCCGACCTTTCCCGTATAAATGCAATTTAAGCAGACTTCTATACATAAACATTTGCATCCATAATACATCGTGATGGTTGGTAATGGGTTTATTGATGTATGTCGCATTATATATTATATAGTATCATGGTGTTGTTTCCTTGAAGAGTTAAATTAGAAGTAATTAATTTCCAAAAGCTATGTTGTTTCATTTTGCGAGACTACGTGACTTAATTATTCAAAGATACTTTTGTTGTTTGTTTATTTTGTCAACATTTGAAACATTTTGCCAATTCATTGAGTTTACATAAACAATATATACAAAAGTCTTTATAGATGTGTACGGCATGATTAAGAAAAACGTCATTAAAAAAATTGAATTAAAAAAAAATTATGAATAAAAGAAGAGATGCATGCATCATGTAAGAAGGTTTTTTAAATTCAAAAAATAGAAACACTAAGCATGTAGCTTATGATTTCAACTATAGGAAATTCCCCGTGACCACGGATGCTGTAAAGCACCCGAAACGTCGGGAAGTAAAATAGTTTGTAAAAACCAATTAAAAACGAGATAAAATCCGAAAATTGTTTTATTTAAAATGTAGGGGAAATTGTTCGAAATGTCGAAGTCATGCATATCGAGATCGAGTAAATTTTAGCTGTTAGAGGCCATCACCTATGAATAATATATTACTAAACTAGATAAATATATTTTATTTGTTTTTTCATGGGTTGAATTAAAACATTCGTAATAGTTCAGAAGATAGAAGCAGCAAGGAGCTGTATATGCTAAAAATTTAGAAAATCTAAATCGAATATCGTCACGGATAGTTTATGTTAATATTGGGAAATGCGTTAAAATAAAAAAAAATTCTCACGTATGAGCAGTGGTAGGGTTAAAAAACTTATGATGAATAAGCTTTTCCAAATTTAGCAACTTCAATAAGTAAAATTAATTGTTTTGTTAATCGTATGGGACACTCGGTGCACAAGTCATACTCCCTCTTACCGTTAATTAGGTACAAATGTATCGTTAATACAGTTTTTACTATACATAATTACAAAGTGCTGTTAGATCCGTAAATTATAAAAAATATTATAATATACACTACTTTCTGATGTGCTTGAAGTTGATGTATTTGAATGGTTGTGTTGTGTATGCATGTGTTTTCATTTATTAATTGTTTTTTAAACCCCAATTATGTATAAAGAGGTTTAAATACAGCTACATTCCGTACTACCCTAATACCCGCAACACACAAACGGTGTAGACATATCATAAAGTATTATTGAATTTAAAAAAAACTTGATTCCCTGACTTTGAGAGTATGTAAAGTATATTTCAAATAGAAAGTATATTAAAAAAAATGTTCTAAAGCGGTTAATATATAAAAAATTCTGTGGTAATGAACAAGTATCAATAATCCTTATTTGAAGTCAGTTAAAAATCAAATCAACTTGACTTACAGTTAATTTTAGATTACAGATAGTAATAATAAGTCACGACAGCTGAGTGGTTGGGTGGTCGGAATTTCGAGTCATGAGACCCGAGTTCGATCCCTAGGTGGCGGGCTCGTACCAATGGGTTTATCAAAAAAAACCTATGTACCAATTATATATCGTTGGCTTGGACATAAAGACGGCGACGGGCTCGCCACCTGTCATGTTGTTCCGAAAATATCTTCTGTGGAAGGTAGACTACACCTCTGTCTACCCCTGTATTGGAAATTGCGTGAAGATATTTATTTATTTACTGATAGTAATAATAATTACTTTAGTCACAAAGTCTAATAACCTTAAGAAAGCAAAGTCACAGTAGCTAATTATGCCTTGCGAGTTTAGGGGATGAAAAGATTTTGATGCTTATATATGACTTTTTTTCAGATAGGGCCAATAACAGATACAAAATGGCAATCGGATGGGAGGAAAACTCAAGAGGCCAACAACATAGCAATACATGTCACTCCACCAGATGGCGAAGAAGATGACGAAATCGTGCCCCCATTGAGGCCACGAAGGAAGCTCAGCAGTCCATTGAGCGCCATGCCAAGCGCTGCTGAAAACATTGTCGGAGGGTCCGGTATTTATTTTCATTTAATATATATATATCGAACACTTGGCGATCTGTAGCTGGCCATTCTGTCACGGATAACGAGAAGATATAATTATAATAATTAAATAAATATAAATGTAACGAATTAGGTCTATGTAGGTTGTTGGTTGAATGAATGAATGAATGAAAAAAAAATGCATAAAATACATAAATGAAAAGGTACTGTCTCAGTATAATGTCGCGATAGTAATCGCAACGCTGATTTTCAGCTAGTATAGAAGTACAAGGAATCACAATATTATTGGTCGTTGTACACACATAGAAATACAAAGTACTACAGAATTTATATTTAGGAACGCATTTACAAATTTGGAAATGGAAAAACATCTTTTACTTATGTTTACTTAACCTAACTTTCGCAAATCTAACAGATGTTGTCGATGTAATTTTTGAACAAAAATTTTGTTTTCGCTTCGCGAATAGGAGGCAATACATCATTCCCATTGTGTAATTACTAAATAAAAAATTCAGACTTCAGCTCCAAAATGGCTATGTTTTTTTTATTATTGCCATAAATAATAATTTTTTGATGTCACAGATCATACTAAGGAAACTACGAATGGATGTGAAATTTTTTAAAAGTTATTCAATTCCTCCCTGTTCGTATGGAAGGCAAGGAGCAAAGTGGCGATGGGTACCGCCACCCGCAACCAAGATTACACTGGATATATGCAAAGAAAACGGTCTTTTCCTAGCAAACACTATGTTTAAGAAGAAATAAAAGGTGCGTGAAAGGTGTAGGATTGAAGTGGACGACGGATGTCATACAGCTTTAGGGAGAACTTCTCACAGAAGTTGGAAGGGGCCGAAAAAATGTAACAACCTTACCAATGAATAAAATGCTATCGGAACCCAACGACGTCCGAAAAGTCGGACGTCATGCAGCGAGACGGTTTTTATAGTGAAATATATGTATGTTGTGGATCTTAGTAAAGTATTCGAGGCTAACGCCTTATTCGGTACACCAGACTCAGAGATATGAACGAGATTGAAGGTACAATTCAAGGTTCGACAAGAGGATGACTTTACCTCCTCCTCATGTCAACCCATGCTGTGGGACTAGGTGGAATTACAGCTGAAATGACCAAGTATGGTTTTCCTTACGTTTGCGACAATTTTTATCTGTTATGCAATTTATGCTAGTTGACGGGTTAGGTCCCAGGTGATTAGATGAAGGTTGCCTAGATTTGCAATCATACGGTGTAGTAAGTTTATACGAATATTTTGACGCATAGGATGTAAGAGTAATCGGTAAGATTTTTTTTGGGAGATACAATGCGAATTTAGACCTGGAAGAGGATGCATCAATTAAGTGTTTCCACACCATATGTTCACTTGTGGATGAGCTTCTGGCTCTTTTTTGAATATGTTATCCATATACGTTAATCATTCTGATTTATTTTCCAAATGAAATTCATTGTAAGAATAAAATACTTAAAACAATTGTGATCGGAATTCATTATTTTTCTCTATAATTTGGTGCAAAAGTAAATCAAATTTGATCAAAGTTGTAATTTTATTCGCCTCATTTCTCTCGTATTATTTTATATAATATTATATATTTTTGACTAAAGTTTTTAATATCCATTTAGCACACCGTTCTTTGTCCCCCCTGGACCGAACAAAAAGACGCTTCAGTACTATGGTATCCAGTGCTGCGGCAGCTGCCGTCTCACGGCGGCTATCGGCCACCATCGGCTGGTGCCTCGCCTCACCTACACAAGTCAAACCACAGATTGTTCGGCAAGGGCGCGCATTGTGCTTGCAATACATTAAAAGTCAAATTCGAAGATCATCAATGTGTACAAAAAAGGTAAATGCACAGAAGTAAAATTTTAAATTAGATATTTATTTTCGCCGTCCTATATAGGGTGTATTATTATACGGGAATAAGAATTTATGCCATTTTCCAGACCAAAAATTATAGAATTTTAGTGACGAGATATCTATCTGAGATTACGATTCGCTAACCCGTTTGCAGGCGATTATTCAGGAGAAGAAGGTTCAGTCCATAAATAAACTGTCAGAGACAACTCTTGGCTAGCTTATACGTCTATACATGCTGTAATATCACTACCTAAAATTGTTACCTTGTAAGGCCAAGCTGAAGTTATTGCTGCATCTAAAAATGGCCAATCAGCAACTAAATTTTGGTGTGTTATAATTTGAAAAGGCTATCTCGCGATCTGTCCGTAGCCAGTTACATTCCTGCACTTTTCTTTTAATTAATAAATATTCCGGTCATTAGTTACGCAGCAAGAACATTCGACATTCTCATTCAGTCTATCATAAACTCTTATTATAATTTAAAATAGTCTGTAAATAATATAGACATTAACCGAACATAGTAACAATAATAAATGTTTTAACAGCCCATAGTAATGAAAAGACTGCAACAAATGCTAGAAACTGAATGCGGCGAGGAAGCATTATCTAACACAGAAAATGGTGTACTGGCCGCATTACGTGCTCTTTGCGCAGCTCTAGAGAGAAAACGTCCTGACGCTTTTCGGCATGTAGCTCGACAAGCAACTCGGGCACCTTCCACTATGCTACGGTCTGAAACCGCCCTGGCCGAGCTTGCTCTTGCTCTTGCAAGGCGTATCACCAGAGAAAACATCACATGGTCAAAGGTTAATTACATTTTTAATTTGATTTTAATTGTGATAATACAGTCTGTCGTTTACATTTGTTTGAGTAATATTGTTATACTTTTTTGTACTTATGTTAACTGTGAATTTAAATGTGTAAGATTCTGAAGTAATACGTTTCGTGAGAGTTTGTTGCTATGTATTCAGCAAACATTACCTTTTTCTATCCTTTACCTTTTATTTTACATTTTCCTGGTAGTAAGTTCCTTCTTTGTCTATAAACCGTCTGCGAATGTAAATACAAAAGACTAGGCATACCTATCATCGTCGGGGTTACAAAGCAGCTGTGACCTCCTTTTCAGTTACTCTTTTAAAATACTTTGTAAGTGATTACTTGCTGCCGTAGCCACTTATCAAGTAGAGTAAGTTGTTTCATAATATGACAAGATAATTTTATGGTTTTATTCAAAAGACTATAAATCTATAGGACTGGATCTATAAAGGATCTATAAATCTAGGAGCTATAAAGACTGTAATATCTATATAAAATAAAATCTATAAGATATAATCTATACGATATATCTGTGTACAAAATCTATAGGAAATAATTGTTAGACAGTGATTTTTTAAACTACTGTAAAAACCTTCAAGCATATCAGCTATTAGCAATAAGTTTAGCTATGAACGGTAGTATTTTCTGTTTGTTTAAGGTGCCTAATTTTTTAAGTAAGAAACCAAACTTAGGACGGTCTATGCCTAATAATAGGTGAAGCTGTCCGTCCATCATATACATCATATATATCGTATATCATATTGTCTCTTACCATCAAACACCTATGTGGCAATTTTTGTCTATAAATCCTATTTTATTGCTAACTCTTAACCAGTTATAAGTGCAGTGGTTTCTATCATCGACCCAACAGTAAATTCACCGAATATCCCTACAAACGGTAGAAATTATTGAATTCCCAATTCTATTACTTGTCATCAAATAACCATGTACTGGCCTGTATTTGTCAAAACATATATTCTCAACAATATTCTGTATTCCTAGTTTATATTATTGCCTAGCAGCTAAGGGTTCCGTCATTAGCTCAGCAGACTTAGATGATGGTCTCGAAACGATAACAACCGAATGACATCAGAAAAGTGCTGACTCAAAATGCCTAACTAAATGAAACCCTTAAAATGCCTAAAATTTTAATAATTTTATTAATTTTCTTGATTTTTTTGTGACTCCGTCATAACATTCAGACCAGGTGACGATGTGACATATTATTTTTAAAATCGGTTTACATATAGTAAAAGTTACAAATATTGAAAAACCAAAAAACTGAATCTTTCTACTATATTATATTATAATGTATAATCTAATTATAGATTGCAGCAGTATACTGCATATGTGGAGCTCTGGCTCGTGAGGCTGCTGAAGCATCAGAAGGAGAACCTGCTCTTGAGTTAGTTGCTGCACCCGCAGCCGCTATTGCCGACTTGTTGCACGAAGAGCCGGGTTCTTGGATAGCATCACATGGGGGCTGGGTAAGTTACCAATACAGGGGTAGACAGAGGTCTAGTCTTGACAATTAAGTCCCTTTGACCTTTCTTCCACCGAAGATATTTTCGGGACATCGTGACAGGCGGTGAGCCCGTCGCCGTCTTTATATCCAAGCCAATGATATGAATCGTACATAGGTTTTGAAAAAACCCATTGGTACGAGCCTGCCACTTGGGGATCGAACTTGGGTCTTTCGACTCGAAATTCCTACCACCCATCCACCCGATTATCGTGACTACTAAGTAAGGGTAAGTTACCAGAAACTTAAATCATATAAATATCGAAATATATCTCCAAAATACACATTTCAAGGAATTGAGTAGATAAATTTCATTTTTATGTGTTTCTCGCTTCATGGTCATGGTGTGACAAAATAATATATGCATGTGTATGAGGCAGGCGGTTACATCATATAGAACAACTAAGCTCAGTTAAATACGTAATGGCGTACATTTAATTTTACATATTAATATGACACAGTGAAGATGAAAGTCTTTTATATACCTACAAGAAAAGGATTTATGGCTATCAAAAATCAAAAAAGAAAATGCCTTATTGGAAAAGTGGAGGCTTATATCCGAATACCAGCGGCTTTCTATGAAATAATTCAACAATTTTCAGCCCTTCACACTTTCTTTTTCGTATTTTACGAAATATCAAGGTCCTTGAACTCTTTCAAGCAAAAGGGTAATTTTTCACGGTGAATGCAAATATTTCTCTTTAATTCACAGAAACATGACTACAGTCATATTAGCTTTGCTTAGATTTGCTCAACGAGTTACGGTAACTATTATATTGTATTTTCGATAGATAGAGATATATCTTTGGCTTGGACATAAAGATGGGGAATTGCGTGAAGATATTTTATTTATTTTATTTCGATAGAGATGGAAAATTTAGATTTATTGATATTTTTTAATAATAGATACATACACACTGATAGGAACAACATCACATACTTTGTTCTGATTCCAAATTAAGCTTAAGCACTTGTGTCTGTTATGGAAGATTAGAGAAATAATTATAAATATATTATTTCTACATATATGTCACGATAGCCGAGTGGTTAGGTGGTCGGAATTTCGAGTCAAGAGACCCGAGTTCGATCCCCAGATGGCAGGCTCGTACTAATGGGTTTTTCAAAAACTTATGTGCGAATTATATCTTTGGCTTGCACATAAAGACGGCGATGTACTTACCACCTTTTACGTTGTCCCGAAAATATCTTCGGTGGAAGGTGGGTTGAAGGGACTTAATTGTCTAGACTAGACCTCTGTCTACCCCTGTATTGGGAATCGCGTGAAGATATTTATATATTTTTATTTGTACAATATAATTTTGGTTCACATTCACTCTGATATTTATGCATTTTAGACTGAGCTTCTTACACTACAATGAGTTGAATAATATGAAATACAACTTTCAAATGTTTGTTTATGATCAAACCAAAATAATCCCTAGTCCCAATAGCAAACTTTACCTTCCTAGCTTTTGCTCTAGATATGTCAGGTACAACTTTATCTATGTAATACATATTTCATTTAATTGGCATCAATTTAGTTGGCAACTCCTTGGAAGAAAACACCGACTGAGCAGATTGTCTTTGGTTTCCGGATCATAGCAGCTTTTGTCACCCTTAAGTTTGTCGAACGCAGTGTTCGACACCTCCGTTAAATCTTTGTATCATTTCACGGCACCAATCAACATGACGAAGTTTTTGGGCATCGGTCAAATAATGAGATATCCACCGGGCACAAAGCTTCCTAACGGCTAAATGTTTGTGGAGAATTTTGTGTACTTGATCAATACAACACTGATCTACTAATTGCATTCTTATTGAACTTTCAAATGAAATGGGGAAATATCTTCGTAAACCATGTTTACGAAGATATTTTCCCATTTCACTTTACACACTTCTTGGACAGGGAGAGATATATAACATAGACATGTTAGTAAAATGGTGCATTACATAATTACTTTGGCGTGCTCTGATTAGAATATTTTTTCGTAATAAAATCCAGGTAAAAAATAAGTAAAAGCTTCCTTATAATATAGAAATGGTATCTTGTCGGTCTTGTAGAAGATTTGATATCTGTTTAAATTAATTAGTACGTATTTACATTAATTATAGCGACGCCGACAGGCCTACCACCTGTTAATTTTCCCAAAAAAGCTCCTGTGAAAAGTGGGTAGAAAGAACTTGATAGTATAGATCTCTGCTCAGCTTAGGACGGGAAACTGTATGAAGATGTAAAAAAAAATAGCAAATTATTTTTTCAGAACGGACTTATCGAACGTCTAAGAGCCAGCGAACGAGATCAGCGATCCGAGAAGAATCTTCGTGTTATGGTATCGTTCTTCGTAATACTGTGTTTTTTATTACTATTGCTGAGATGGGTTATACAAGGACATCCAGCATATTACAATTGATAATGTAATTCATATTATAATTGGTGATTTTTTTATGTTCGACCTTTGTTAAATTCATTTATCACAATATTGTATAATTAAATAAATAAACACAGATTAATCTTTAAAAATCAACTAGATAACAGAGGCAAGATTCAAACCCACAACTGTTATTGTACAGTAGGGACATTTTTTAATTTGAAGCCAAATTCTTAGGAAAATTCTCAGTAAAGTGAAAATTTAGAAATATTCATAGTTAAGTTCGAATAAAAGCCATATAGTCTAAAATGTTAGCACTGTGTGGTAGCAAATGATTTTGACTCATTGCTGAAAACCATAGAAAGTATAGGTTATCTATCACGTAATGAATTAACTCCGCTGACAGATGATGACTAAAAACTATTAAAGCAGAGTATTTATTACCTTCATGTTTATTATCAATAGCTAAAACATTTGTCATCATTATGTTTTTAATTAAAAAAAATCGATTATACGTTATCGTGCACGCATCATGCAATTGTTATACTACATATACACATTAACATGCCGATGTCGCGGCCTTGAAAATTTTATCCATCTGAAGAGCACTTGAAAAAAATTTCATTTAATGCTATGCTAAAAACAAATTATAAAGATAAAAACCCGTAGAGAAATGCATAATATTTTTTAGATCTCATTCTTTATGTCATCTTCATTAATTTATTATTTATTGTATTAAAAAGGGTTTAGGTCTTCAGGTATTATTCGGGTCATAAAATTGGTATAAAATTTAGAAAAATTGATAATCTTATTTTATTACCAATTTTACTAGTGGAGTAAAAAGAGAAAAAAAGAAAGTATCTATAAAACATGAAATTGATTTGGTTCTGGAAACGAAGGATTACTGTTTCCCACAGAGAAGACATTGGTCAGTTATCAAGAAAAGGTTAATATTTTTCTCCACTTTAAAAAAATAAACAATATTGATATTTAGAAATAGCATTGAAGCGATAAACTCATTTCGTTCCAGAACCACAATTTATGGTGTATTTCTTTAATTTCAATTTCCTTTTGCAACTTGTTTTTCTTGCTAAATCTATTTAAATATGAGAAAACAAAAACAAAACATAAAATGTTTTGTTTTTTTTTTATAAGACGCATCTTCGCTTACGGTATCAGATTGTAATGTAATTCTCATGTATAAAACATCTATGAAAACCTTCATGTGCAAGTGTTAGGTAATCTATTTGTTATTAAAATTTCGTATAGCAGTACGTACTTTTATTTATGCTATGGGTTTTATTTAAGAACATAAAGAAGATAAAAATTGATAAACAACCATAAGATGTTAACTGAACCAGCAGTTTTTAAGATTTATTTTATTTTGTTACATAAACATTATGTATATGCTACCATTGTCATTAAACACAATCATTAATTTTTACAGAGACTATATTAACCTTTTAAAATGGCGATAAAAGAATACTACTGATAATAATAAATTATTCTTTTCGTTTTTTTAATATTCACACTGCACTAAACGGTCGAGTCTTCAGTTCTGAAAATATTTAAAAGACTATTATATTTTATTTTTATTGCCAGGCTTGCCAATTTACCAGTTTCTTATTGCATTTTTAAGGATATCTCTTGGTTTTCTCGTACGACAACCACGTGAGCGAGCAAGCAGACACTTTTCTGATTTCTATGGAATCTGGCTGTAGTATTCGGAATGGAACATAAAAGCAATATCTAGTTTTGAAGTAAAGTATTTGGTATAATTAAATTCTCCCCATTTCAGTTCCCCTCATGACCTCGTACGTTTTAAAGAATCTGTAACGTCGGTACTTAACGGTACGGTAACTTGATAAAAGCTGTAAAATTAGCATCAGTTTAATCTTTCCATGTATATGCTGTTTATCGGGAGTTAAAATTATGACAAGCGGATTTTTATACAAAAATTAGGCAACTTTTAAATAAAAATCACTTACTCGATAGGTACCAAAAGCGAAATACCATTTGATCCTACTAAATCCAGATTTGTTCAGCGGTTTAGGCACAACTTTTGCTTTAAATTAAATATTATAAACGCAATAGTTGTGCCTAAGCGGCTGAACTAACCTGGATGAAATTTCGCACAGAGATGAGTTTGGAATACTTTTTTTTTCGGAAAAGCATACAGTTCCCGTGAGAGTAATTATTATTATATTGAGAAACGAATTAGGCGAACGACGTAGACTACTTTTACTGCAATAATTTAAGGGAGGGATGATGCACGGTACGAAGTCACGAGCAGAAACTTATTAATAAACACGAAATAACCTCGGAATAGTTGTACCTTCTTTACACCAGGTATTGACGTGTGTACTTTGGCAACAATAAAAAAGAATAGGTAAATAAATAAAATCTACCCTGGGCGGAATGAATGACGGTGACAAATACTGTCTTATTTCGAGTTTCAATTAACAATACGCTTCCAGTTACTGTAATTATAAATGACATATTCGCGGTGCAATACTAGTTTTGATTAATGTTACGTTAGAATATGCAACATTAAATTACATTTAATACGGAATCCTTACAAAGTCGAAGAATAAAGGGTAAATCGTGAAGCGATAATATTCTGCTTTGTAAGCACCTACCCATACCACGGTCTTTAATATTATTTTTTTTACTTTTTCAGCAATTATTTTACTCGGTGCTTTAAAAACTGATATGCACACTATTGAAAATATGTCCCTTGCTACGATTAAACTTCAAAAACTAAAGCGTAAAAGGAAGTAGACACAAAGTAAAATACTATTATTTTCTGTTTTTTTACCTAATTGATCCAAATATCATTTGAGAAATTTTCACAAAAAATTTTATTTCGTGGGTATTACGTAAAGCCGTGAATTGCGCCTGTCGAGCTCATCCATTCACGCTTAGTGCCACCACGTACACACCAGTTGTCTTTTTTTTGAGTGTTTGAGTGGTCAGAATATTGTGTCAAGAGACCTGAGGTCGTTCCCCAGGCTCTTATCAATGAGTTTTTCATAAACTTATGTACGAATTATATCGTTGGCTTGGACATAAAGACGGTGACGGGCACACCACCTGTTATGTTGTCCCGAAAATATCTTCGGTGGAAGCTGGGTAGACAGAGGTCTAGACTAGACCTCTGTCTACCCCTGTACCCTGTACTTGCGTGAAGATATTTATTTATTATTTATTTTATCATTGTAAATAAGTTCAACACAGTACAATCCAACATTCGAATTTAAGTATTGTTAATATCTAACATTATACTGTAGTGCATATTTAAAATCCAAACAAAACTGATATTAATATTAGTCGGGTCAGACACAAAATTTTTTTTCATTTACTGTATAACTTTTGTGAATATTTTCAATATGAATTGTCACTTTTATCATTTAAGTGTAACCGAGTGGCGAAATAAAACAACTCTATAATTTACTTTAATTATATAATGATAAAGTAATTGAAAAGAGATTTAACGAGTTAAAGAGCTCGAAAATTATTATTTCAATTCATGAGTTCGTAACGGACTGCTCGCTCAACTCTCAATTTCAGACGACCTAAAATATCTTAATTACAAACCTCAATAACATTTCGAATTTTATTTAAATCATGTTTGTACTTTTTACATAAAGTGTAACATAAAATAATTATCAGGACAACCAACCGTTCTTAAGCTTTAATATTAATAATATTAAAAGCGTTGCCAGGTACTATTTATTAAATTGTAGACTAATTTCAAGACGTTATCAACTCATTGATACAAGCCTTACTCTTCGGGTCTCCTGATTGCGATCATGTAATCTCAATCGTGGCTTTTGTAACATACTAATACAGCTTGGCTCAGTAGAAGTCTAGGCAAAGCTTAGTAAACTCCACTGCTAGTCATAAGCTTCTCCCATAAGGATGATTTGATGTGTTTGTCTGTGGGAGTATTCTTTAAAGTAATAAATAAATCTCTTCTTCATGCATATTCCTAACTGAGGTAGATGGAGCTCTAGAAAAAATCCCATCTTTCACCGAATTCGGGACGACGTGGCATGGTGAGCTTAACGCCATATATATAGTATATATACGCCATAGTATTCAAGTCGGTACAACATACTAATTTACATAACAAAACTTTCTCGTGGCGTTCTGACATGAGGTAGAGGCGGAACATATGGTATTTTAGTTGGTGAGAGTATAATATCACTCGCCTTTGCTACGTCGATGGTGAGTATTCGTCGTCGTTTTTCTTCTGTATATAGATGAGGTAATCAATAGGTAAGCAAATATTTTTTATCAGTCAATATAATCTTAAAGTCATATCTGTTAAAGAGTACTAAAACTTATTCACTGTAAAACCTTAAAATTTAATTAATTTATAAACTTGAGACATACAATTATAGATTTTTCTCAAGTAATAAGATAAAAATTGCTTATTTCTTTTCCTCCGATACTACATCCATTTCTTGCTGTTTGGGTTACAAGAACTATTTTTTTTGTTTGCTAGGTTTTTGGTTTTGTTGGTTGCTAGGTTTAATTTTAAGATGAACTATCGCCGAGTGCCAATACAAATTCCTGAAGTTCAATTTTCATAAATTTCTCTACACATGTATTTGTTATTTTGACGACCTCCGTGGATTAGTAGCGTACACGCCGGTTTTCATGGTGTCACCAGCTCTGAGATCCCGGGTTCGATTCCCGGTCCAGTCAGTGTAGAAAAGACAGTTTTTCTAAATTTTTTCAAGTCTGGGTGTATGTGGTATATTCTTTGTTTATGATTAAATATTACAAATACATAAGCTGCACTTTGGGATCAGAGCTATCTATGTAAGCGATGTTGTGCCTATATCTATCTATGTATTTATTTATTTTTATAAAAACTACTTATTTTGTCAACCATCAATCTATCAACACAGAATCTAATACGCTACTGCTTCAAACTTGAAATTTTGACAATTGGTAACTTTTATGTTGTTAGAATCCACTAAAGGCGGATATGCGCCAACGTTTTAATAAAATTAGCGAACAAACTTTCACTCACACGTTTTTTGGCATTTTGAAAACTTTTTCTATAAGAGGATAAATAAGGGATTGAAAATTTATAGGAATTCATGAATTTTTAAGGATTTTTTTTTGAAGTAAGAAACGATAAGCTTCTTATATAGAAATTTACGATACTACAACAAAAAAACGAATATTGGGTGTATGCTCTGAACCGCGCGAAGTCAGGGCGCGTCGCTAGTCTCTCAAGTACGTTTGTACATGAGGTATAAGTCAGGTAAGTATGACACACAGTCAGGTAAGTATGTCACACACACAAGTACACACTCCATGAAATTTTAAATTTATTTAATCCGTCCAGGGTACACCGCCATATGTATTCCACAGGAAACTTTACTGTTTGAGATAATGAGGTACAGTTTTTAAACTGGATGCTAAGAATTGTAACATTGGAAACCGCATCTAAAACCGTTCAATAGATTTTGATAAAAAAAGACAGAAAGCTCAAGCTAAATCTTTTGTATTCCTGAATCGTTTTCAATCGTGCTTGCATTAGTTTTTAAGTAAAAATATAAGGCATTGAACGATGGAAACTGAATAAAAATCCGTTGTGACAAACAGACAAGAATTCTAAAAGTCATTGTTTCTGTCATTTTCTTTCAAATATCACTGTATGAGCTTATAGTTGAGCGGATAGTTAAAGCCTTTGGCTAGCATACACTCTTAGCATACACCAATATTCGTTTTTTTGTTGTAATATCGTAAATTGTTGTATTAGAAGCTTATCGTTTCTTCCTTCCAAATTCACGAATTTCTATAAATATTCAATCCCTTATTTATCCTCTTATAGAAAAAGTTTTCAAAATGCCAAAAAACGTGACAGGAACCTTTACTGTTTGAGATAAATGTACTACAGTTTTTAAACTGGACGCTAAGATTTGTAACATTAGAAACCGCATCTGAAACCGTTCAATAGATTTTGATAGTCACAAACAGTTCTAACGTCTATTTTTACTTGACCTTTCATCTGTATGATGATTCGTACTACTGAAAGCTCAAGCTAAATCTTCTGTATTACTGAATCGATTTCAATCGTGCTTGCATTAGTTTTTAAGTAAAAATATAACGCATTGAACGATGGAAACTGAATAAAAATCCGTTGTGACAAACAGACAATTATTCTAAAAATCATTGTTTCTGTCATTTTCTTTCAAATATATTTGTATGAGCTTATAGTTGAGCGGAAAGTTAAAGCCTTTGGCTACTAGTAAAACTGTATTAAATGATTAGGTAAGTACATAAAGGAAGGATCTTATGTTGTGCGCCGATGATTATAATGTTTCCTGCCACTGTCAGTGCTGCCACCGCCGGTGCTGCCACCAACGTCGATAACAGTTGCAACAATCACTCAAAAATGATAAAAAGCGGTTACCTACGGAGATACGGAGAGGAGAGAGTTGGTCATTAAAATGCTTAACTTAAGAACTAAAGAAATGTGTAAAGAAATAATTATTAGCATACATTGTTTGATAGAATTTACTATAGAACTAAAATTTATTAAAATTTAGTTCCAAAGTGTTTTGATGAATGTTGTTATTTACAAGCGAGAACTTTGTACTAATTATTTTAAATCTGTTGATAAAAACGGCTAACCAAAATTTTAGTATTTATTATCAAAATGTTCGTGAAATTAGGACAAAATGCCTAGAAGTCTGTCACTACATTTTGCGGAACAGCTTTGATATGATTATTCTTAGGGAGACCTGGCTTTATCATGGTACTTTTGACGGGGAGTTCTGTGACGATTGGTACGATGTGTTCCTAGCAAATCGCAATCTTAACATTAGTGGTAAGGAGACGGGTGTTGGTGTTTTAATTGTGATAAGTCGTACATTTCCATGCCGTTGCCCCCTTATCTCATGAGTCGTCCTACTCTGCCTTTTCCTATACAAGGTTGCCACTCGAGAACCATTTAAATATTTTTTTTTTTTATATATGTTTTATTGTATACTACAAAGAAATCAAAGTTATAAAAGAAAAGAAAAACTTATGGGTAAATACAAAAAGGCGGTCTTATCGCTAAAAAGCGATCACTTTCAGACAACCTTACGGCTAAAGAAAAATTATACTATTGGCTAAAGAAAAATTATATATATTATAAATAAAAATTATATTCCGCAAAATATGCGGAGGAAGCTCATTCCATAAATAAATGGCTTTCACCGAAAAGGAATGCTTAAAATAGCTGGTTCTGTAAATATGTGGAGCGAGAATAAATTCTCCGGCAGATTCTAAAACTCTATCTGGTCTGTCATGACGAAGAATCTTATAGTTATTCTTTATTAGATTGAACAATACACAATACAGAAGAGATACAGTGTGCGAATGGGCAACCATTTGAGCTTTGTACAAAAGTCGGAGACATGGTCATACTTGCGAAGACCAATAATAAATCTAATAGCTAAATTTTTAATTCACTCAAGCTTGTTTAGTTGAACTTCGGTTAAGTCACCATAGCTTGCGTCAGCATAATCGAGACTGCAAATGAGTAAGGATTGTGGTAACATAATTTTAGTGAGAATGGGAAGAAAATAACGTATAAAATAATAAAATACAGGCTTGTGCAAAAGAACCTGCATATGGTATTCGTGGACCTGGAGAAGGCGTACGATAGGGTACCCCGTAAGGTTCTGTGGTGGTGTATGAGGGAGAAAGGTCTGCCAGAGAAGTATGTGCGGCTTGTTGAGGCGATGTATAATAGAGCCAATACTTGCGTCCGGTCTGAGGCTGGAATCACAGACAAGTTCAATGTGTCTGTAGGTTTACACCAGGGTTCGGCTTTAAGTTCTTATTTGTTCCTTCTGATTATGGATGCTCTGTCATCGAACATACAGGAGGAAGCACCCTGGTATATGCTATTTGCTGATGACATTGTGCTTGTCGGAGAAAATGCACTTGAGGTACAGAGCAAGCTTTGAAAATGGCAAGAAAAACTGGAAAGTGTCGGATTAAAAATAAGCAGAACCAAAACTGAACACTTGTTCTGTGACTTCAGTAGTCAATCCAGTTTTTCTCATATTGCCTTGGATGGTGTTCTCCTACCAGTCTGCTCCGAATTCCGTTACCTTGGGTCAGTGATCCAAAATGACGGCAATGTCGACCGGGACGTAAAGAATAGAATAAATGCGGGATGGATGAAATGGCGACAGGTCTCGGGAATAACTTGCGATCCACGCATGCCTCTTAAACTTAAGGGCAAAGTTTACAAAACGATCGTGAGACCTGTCGTATTGTACGGATCAGAGTGCTGAGCAACGAAAGTGACGGATGAAAGAAGAGTGCATGCTGCAGAGATGAGAATGTTGAGATGGATGTGTGGAGTGACTAGAAAAGATCGCATAAAGAATGAGTATATAAAGGGAAGCTTGAAAGTAGCACCAGTGACAGAGAAAATAAAGAGTGGTTGGTTAGCATGGTTCGGGCATGTAATGAGGAGAGAAGAATGTAATATAGGCAAAAGAATGTTAGAGATGAATGTGGATGGACGAAGAGCTACGGGGAGACCAAAAAACGATGGATGGATTGTGTGAAAGAAGACATGAGAAAGAAAGGAGTGAGTATTGACATGACGGGAAATAGAGGAGAGTGGAAGAAGAAGACATGTTGTGCCGACCCCACATAGCATGGGATAAGGGCAGGAAGAAGAAGAAGGGAAAAAATAACGTAAGCGCTGCAAAGAAGCAATGAAGATGACACCTTACTAAGCTAAACTGCTTTGCTACATTAAACAATATATAAATCGATGATGCTGTAGATAAGATGTTACACAATATTGCATAAATAATTATTTTCCTCTAAGCCGAAGACCTCCCAGGAGTTCACATCCAAATTGGTACACTGCAGGACTTCATCGAAATCTTAAGCGCACTTACGCTTAAAAAAATATATGCTTAAAAAAGTTACTTCGATTTGTAAAAAAAATATCAAATCTCGCCCAAAAATGTCTGGACTTGAATGAAAGCTATTGGCGGAAAATCTGATAAGTGTTTTGGTCCTCTTAATATTAATCAATTACTAACGTATGATTGTTTCCCAGAAATCAACGTTATTTCAAATATACAAAAATGCACGAAACCTGTCAAAAATATTTTAAAACATATGATACAAATACAGGAAATTATGGAATTCCCCTTATTTTTTGGTTCTCTCGTGTTAAGGGCCTTGGTAACACCACTAGCATCATATTTAACCGCTGCTTATATGATGGAATGCTTCCAAATTAAACATCCTAGTTCACAAAAAATGTTCTAAGTTGCTAATTATAAATTAGTGGTAAATCAATTTTGAACACCGTGTCGGTAATGGGTTTTATGCTGCGTTTCACCCACCTACTAAACGTTCGTCTACATCTAATATAGCACGTTTCTATAACTTTGTTTTAACTGAAATGAAGAAAAGCAAAAAAGAAGACACCTACTTTCGCCAGTCTTCGCCACTTCTTTTCGCCAGTTTCGTCCCCGTTAGAGGAATCTCATTACGAAACGGTGTTAGTTTCAAAAATGACGATCGATGGGTGTAATGTATGTTATTTAGATCGATAAACAAATGATATGATTTGATTTGATTTTATAGGTTGTTCTAAATCCCACTTCCTGTTACTTTTGACTTTTCTCGAATTTAATGTGTTGGTTGAAACATTATACAGACATCCATTATAGAAAACTCTATTAAATCTATTATTATACAGTTATGTGTATATGTTATTTGCATAAGAATATTACCAACCCTTCCCTTCTCATGGATGTCGTAAGATGAGACTAAGAATATACCTTGTAAGTTATAATGACTATTGACAGATGGCGGGATAACTTTCTTAAAAAAATGCAGGAAAAAACCATTAAGCCTAAGTACTGCAATTACCAATAGGTTTACTATAGGTGTGCAACATTATTGTAAACCTTTGTGTGTACCACAGGTTTACAATATGTTTACAAAACTATTCAGAAGAAATTTCCCACAAAAACAAATTTCCAACAAAAAACAAAGTCCGAAAAAGTGTCCAACGTAATTAAAAAGGTATCATGGTAACAAGAAAACATCATTGATACTTTATTGACTAATTTAATAAATAAGTTCAAGAAATAAAATCAAGGAAAATGTGTATTTGATTTGAATTATTTGGCTAACTTAGTAATATTAGAATATATAATGTAAAATAAAAAACATATTATTATTAAGTAATAATCAAGACTGATCTTGATTATTACTATATGGCATTTTAACAAAATTATTATATTATATATAATAATTTTGTTAAAATGCCAGCGTTTTGTTACATTTAAGAAAAATCCCTTAATTTTAAAAACATGGGTCGTCTTTTCTAACGCCTATAAATGATGTAGAAGACTTTGATTTTTAAATATGAAGAATTTGGGTAGTATTTGAAAAAAATGTGGTGCAATATTTCGTGGCATAAAAGTAACAGTGAAAAGAAACTGAACTCTTCATTCATATTTGAACTACTGGAGGCAAAATTACATTAAATAATTGCATGTTCTGGACATTTATTAATATTTTTAATAATAACGTGATATTGCTTGAGTTGTTTTCATATATTTTCGGATGACAATAAAATCAATCTTAATTTATTGCTTTTAATTTGTCCAATTTTTTAAATAATACTAAACCTATCAAACTAGAATGTAGTGGATCTACTATAAACTTCCAATTTTTATAAAAGAATTATATATATTTAAAAAAAATGCTTTTACAAAGAATTGAAGCGGACAGTCTGCCGCTATGCTTGACCATTAACAGAAGCAAGACCAAAATATTGAAGGTTGATCGAACGGGAAAACTCCCCAAAACCAATATTATACCATCAGTAGACATCGTGGATGATTATGTGGATGATGAAAAAAGCCTTGAATATCGTAACGACAACCAGTAGATGGTGGAATAACCATTTCTTGTATATAGTTACATAGTATGTTATATATAGTAGTAACTTACTTAATAAGTAAATAATATAACTAAATACTTTGCCGCAGCCTTCTGTGCAAATTTTGTTATGCAAGGTTCTGTGTATTACTTTTTCTGTCCGTTTTATCGACACGCTTACAAGCTGTCTATAGTTTTCCCTGTATCAATCTCCTTCAAACATTACATAACATATGGTACATTAAACCACGATGGAAGTCTATGAAAATACTCCTCCACTCGTACCAAGTTGTTTTACTATACTCTATGATATAACTATACTCTATGATCTACTCTATGATTCCTTGTCAAACAACTTGAAGGAAAAAAATAGAATTAGAAATGCAAAGCAAAAACGAATAATACTAAGCTTTGAATATTATTTTAACAAGTGAAATACTCTATAGTAAACTAAACAAACTAATTTAAAACCATGTGAGTTTATTTGGTCAACATTTACAATAGCAATGAACAGGAATAAACTAAATTAAAAAAAGAGTGGCTCTGATGACATACCCTTCTTTATCACGAGAGCGACAGAGAGATCCTGATATTTTATTGTTACATTTACTTTACTCATTCTACATCCATTCTCATTTTTTAACAAAATTATTATATTATATATAATAATTTTGTTAAATGCCAGCGTTTTGTTACATTTAAGAAAATCCCTTAATTTTAAAAACATGGGTCGTCTTTTCTAACGCCTATAAATGATGTAGAAGACTTTGATTTTTAAATATGCGGAATTTGGGTAGTATTTGAAAAAGACGTGGTGCAATATTTCGTGGCATAAAAGTAACAGTGAAAAGAAACTGAACTCTTCATTCATATTTGAACTACTGGAGGCAAAATTACATTAAATAATTGCATGTTCTGGACATTTATTAATATTTTTAATAATAATGTGATATTGCTTGAGTTGTTTTCATATATTTTCGGATGACAATAAAATCAATTTTAATTTATTGCTTTTAATTTGTCCAATTTTTTAAATAATACTAAACCTAACAAACTAGAATGTAGTGGATCTACTATAAACTTCCAATTTTTATAAAAGAATTATATATATTTAAAAAAAATGCTTTTACAAAGAATTGAAGCGGACAGTCTGCCGCTATGCTTGACCATTAACAGAAGCAAGACCAAAATATTGAAGGTTGATCGAACAGGAAAACTCCCCAAAACCAATATTATACCATCAGTAGACATCGTGGATGATTATGTGGATGATGAAAAAAGCCTTGAATATCGTAACGACAACCAGTAGATGGTGGAATAACCATTTCTTGTATATAGTTACATAGTATGTTATATATAGTAGTAACTTACTTAATAAGTAAATAATATAACTAAATACTTTGCGGCAGCTTTCTGTGCAAATTTTGTTATGCAAGGTTCTGTGTATTACTTTTTCTGTCCTTTTTATTGACACGCTTACAAGCTGTCTATAGTTTTCCCTGTATCAATCTCCTTCAAACATTACATAACATATGGTAAATTAAACCACGATGGAAGTCTATGAAAATACTCCTCCACTCGTACCAAGTTGTTTTACTATACTCTATGATATAACTATACTCTATGATCTACTCTATGATTCCTTGTCAAACAACTTGAAGGAAAAAAATAGAATTAGAAATGCAAAGCAAAAACGAATAATACTAAGCTTTGAATATTATTTTAACAAGTGAAATACTCTATAGTAAACTAAACAAACTAATTTAAAACCATGTGAGTTTATTTGGTCAACATTTACAATAGCAATGAACAGGAATAAACTAAATTAAAAAAGAGTGGCTCTGATGACATACCCTTCTTTATCACGAGAGCGACAGAGAGATCCTGATATTTTATTGTTACATTTACTTTACTCATTCTACATCCATTCTCATTTTTTAACAAATCTGGATTTCTGATAAAAAAATTTAATATAAGGTGTTTTATGAACTAAGCTTCTTGTTTTATGAATTATGCACGATCTAAAGGGAGATTTCGTGTGCAGTCCTCGTTTCATAGGAGTTTATCTACTTGGCGTTTTGTTTTCAGATGTGAGAGCAACAATGAATTATTACTGCGACTGTAAGTGAAAGAAGACTTAAAATTATTAGTAAAAAATTCACATACGCAATGATGAAGAGTACACTACCGAAGGATAAACCAGGCAAAATGAGGATTAGGGCCTTTCCTGTGAGTATTCTAGTGTCCATTTTGTGGGAAATATTAAAAATATACCCACAGCATTTAAATTTTTAGACATTATGTTCAAGTAGCTTGTTTGTTTTTTTTTTCACATTGCATTGTATTTGTTCAATTGGGTATATTGTTTATTAATATTTTAATATAAAAATATCACTATTTGTACATATTTATGTTTGTACTCTTACAATTTTAAACCAAAGTTATTAACAATATTGATAAATTTGTTCATCCCGTCTAATGTTATGTTTTTTCACATAGATTTAAGTGATTATGGTTTGATCTTATATTATTTGAATAAAAAATAAAAAGTAATGTTAAATACAATAGCAGTTATACTTCAGAAAGAAGTGTTCAATTGAAAAATAACATGTAACAATATGTAATAACATTCACAATATTCCTTTAGTACATTAGTGGCATATATTTTATTATATTAAGATGAAACTGTGTACTGGTTTATTTTGTTGTTTGTTATGACAGAAACATTATAAAGACACACATTCTAGAAAAGGAAAAGTCTATTTTATACAAATTGTAATGGCTCATCTCAAAAAAAATCCAGTTGTTTGTGGTGTATCTGTTGTTTCCAATTCCATAAAAAAAGTGCTTTAGCTACTTACTTTAGTGACAGAACAATGTATGTGATGTTGTCCCTATGTATTTGTATATGTATTATTATTGTACTTTTTAGTAGCGACTACAGAATTCATACAGAATAAAATAAATTTCTTCCCATAAATGGCTTCACTATTTCTTAACACAGGCTTAGCTATACTAAGTCTGAAGTTAGTTTCTGTAGTGAAGTTTCTATAATGTAGTTAACTATAGTAAGTTTGAACTGATAGCATAATAGTTTCTGTTATTTTTTTGTTACATTGTCTTTAAATCTAATTTTAATGTCCTCATATACTTGACTGCATTTTGGAGTAAAATCTTAATATAAAGAGTATTAATATCTTATTATTAATATTAAAAGTCATGATAGCCGAGTGGTTGGGTGGTCAAGAAACCCGAGTTCGATCCCCAGGTGGCAGGCTCATACCATTAGGTTTTTCAAAAACTTACATACAAATCATATTGTTGACTTGGACATAAATACTGCAATGTGCTCACGCCACACCACCACCTATCATATTGTCCCAAAAATATCTTCAGTGGAAGGTGGGTTGAAGAAACTTAATTGTCTAGATGAGACCTCTGTCTACCCCTGTATTGGGAATTGCGTGAAGATATTTATTTATTTATTATTTAAAAGTATGTAAATTTAACATATTTATATTATTGTGCAACAGTTTCTTTTTTTGCAAGTAATCTTAGTTTATTGTTTTAAATTTTCAATATAATGGTAATCATAATATTATCATAATAGTTTTTACATCATTTTATTTTCACCTAAGATGATTTTATCTGGCAACTTTTAAGACAGCTATTTGAAAAAAGAAAATAGGTATTTATAACATGCAGCAAAATTTTTGTGTTTAATAAATGTCACCATCATAATTATTTTTGACAACAGTTGAAATTTGTAATATTATTTGTAGTATCAATGTATTGCTTATTAACTTGCATTTAACTATATTTTGTGTAATCATTAGTGCATAAGTTATTCAAAATGACAAGAAAATTTCAAGTGTGGAATTATTCTGAACCTTATTATCAAATGTATCCAGACACATGGGTTTGTTTTCTTTAATGGCATTTTTACTTATATTACATAAAAATTATGTGTGTATGTGTGGTAAAACAATGTCTCATTTTCTTTACTTTCTTTTATAAGTTCTTGGAGTGGTTTTATCCATACATTGTAAAAAACTGCTTTAAATTAGTTTATTATGTTCTAGATGACTATGGATGAAAAGTATGTGGAAAGTATATGGAGCTTATTAAAGAATGCAATTCAAGAAATACAGAAAAAAAATAATTCTGGACTTTCTTTTGAAGAACTTTATCGCAATGCATATACAATGGTACTCCACAAACATGGAGAAAGGTTATATACAGGCTTAAAGGAAGTTGTTACTCATCATCTTGAAACAAAGGTGTTAAGAATTTTTATTTGTTACATTCCTTTACAGTATAAATTGTTTTTAATTCATCCCACCTGCTGCACAAGTTGACTGGCTAGACTGTTGTGTTTATGTAGACTAAGTAGAACTACAGCCTTAAATTAAACTTCGCAAATTATTTGAAAATATGTACATACATAAAAAGTCTTGATATACATATACTGAATATCGCTGGCTTGGACATAAAGACTTGTCCCGAAAATATTGTCAGTGGAATGTGGGTCGAAGGGACTTTGTCTAGACAAGACCTCTGTCTAATCCTGCATTGGGAATTGTGTGAAGATATTTAATGTATGTACACACAAAATGTTCCTTTTCACTGTATTTAAACACAAATTTTCTGACTATGCAATGTTCACAGTTCTTCTTTTAATCTTTTTTCAACTTATTTCACTTTGTGTTGTTTTACATCATAACCAATATATAAGGCAATATGTAATGAAATATAAATTAAGATACAGGCTGCAACATACTACAACTCTTAATGGTTCTTGCCAATACTCAAGTAATAAAAGTCCAATCTATAAATCCAATTTTTGAGTACTTGACTGTTGAAGCACATGAAATGAAAATGTATGATGATTTTCAGGTGCGAGAAGATGTCCTTCATTCCCTTCACAATGGTTTTTTGCAAACACTCAACTATGCTTGGACAGATCACCAAACTAGTATGGTTATGATTCGTGATATACTTATGTACATGGACAGGGTATATGTGCAGCAAAATGATGTTGACAATGTTTATAATCTGGGACTTATAATTTTTCGTGATCAGGTATGAAAATCATTGAAACTATTATTCAATAAATAGGTATGAATTTGGAAAATATTTGGTAATGACACTCACAATTTGTTTTGTATATTTATTATGAAATTAGTACAGAAAATATCTGTTAAATTAAATGGCAGTTTTGAAAGATGACGTTATCACTAAAGTTGATAAGGACATGCTTCAAAGGTTTGAGCATTTTGAGCGAATGAGCGAAGACTTGTGAAGAACATATATAGTACAAAAGTTAATATTATTATAAGGTAGGATGATACAAGAAAGTTAATATTAAAATGTAGATATAGTTCCATATTATATCATGAATAATATGGAACTAAACCATGGAAAAATAAGGTGTTTATGTTCTATACTAATTTGTTCTATGTCTATATCCTTAAATTTAGGCATGTTATTGCATATAGGTCACACAATTCTGGTCATGATATCCACTTAAGCAAAGATATTTAAAACTGTATCAAAAGACTTAGAATACTAATAAATTATATATATACACTGTTAACACAGGTAGTTCGGTATGGATGTATTCGCGACCATCTGCGACAAACACTTCTGGAATTGGTGGCTCGGGAGCGTCGTGGAGAAGTTGTGGATAGGCTGGCCATTCGCAATGCATGCCAAATGCTTATGGTTTTAGGCATCAATTCTCGCGCCGTGTATGAGGAGGACTTTGAGAAACCCTTCCTGCACCAGTCTTCTGAGTTTTACAGAGTAAGTTTCGTAAATCAAAATTTCTTTTCATAAAATATGTCTTCCGTGGAAGGGTGGGTCGAAACAACTTAATTGTCTAGACCTCTGTCTACCCCAGTATTGGGGATGGCATGAAGGAATTGTTTTCTCTTAATAATGTGATGTTCAGAGTTCCATATTGGTATTGCGATATGCAAAAATGATAATATTTTGGTTCTTTAGATGGAATCTCAAAAGTTCCTGGCGGAGAATAGCGCAGCTGTGTACATCGCTCGAGTGGAGGCACGTATCGGGGAAGAAGCGGAGCGAGCTCGGCATTACCTGGATGAAACAACCGAGCCCCGCATTATTGCCGTACTGGAGCACGAACTTATAGAACGCCACATGAAGACAATAGTTGAGGTAATTTGCTACTCACAAGTCATATTCCCAGTGTATGCTATTGAAGGTTGGTTTGCAATGTATGCCATGGCATGACAGTCTGCCTGACTGACTAGAATTTATTATTTATGTTATCTCAACTTGACAAAAACTATGTGTTATCTTCAATCCTTGTTTACGGATTTTCTTATTGCAATAAGCTAAATATTGCTATTCTTTTGTGATGTTACTCTGTTGCTAGCCTTTGCTAATTTCACGGTGATCAAAATGCATTTTCGTATGTATGGGGAAAAGCAAGCTCACGGATGGTCCGAACGATGGTCCGAAATGTAGTCTTTTCAATCTCAATTTCACCATAAGTTTTTTTTTTTTAAAGAAGTTACAGATGGTAAGCCTCTCGCCTCCTTAATGCCCAAGCCAATTGACTAGCGACAGATAACACAATAATCTTCAGAATTCAGCAGACCGGTGACGGATAGACAAAAGAATAATAGAAAAAAATCATCAATCATTCGCTAGCCAGACGTTGTCATGGCATGCCCATCCCTTGTATTGGCTGTTATGACGATGATGATGAATACAACCTAACAGTTAAACGCACCAGCCGAAGTGTTTCTATTTTAATGACTGGAAATGTGTCCACGCAATAAATGTGGTGGCGCTGCGCAGATGGAGAACTCTGGCGTGGTGCACATGCTGCTGCACACGCGCACGGCGGAGCTGGCGTGCGTGTACAAGCTGCTGTCGCGCGTGCCGGACGGGCTGCGCACGGTGGCGGACGCGGTGTCGGCGCACCTGCGCGAGCAGGGCCGCGCGCTCGTCACCGACACTCACCACAACACCAACGCCATCGCGTTCGTGCAGGTGACCGGCACACACACACACACACGCACACACGCACGCACACACACACACGCAAACATGCACGCACACACACATACACACACACACACACACACACACACACACACACATACACACACACACACGCGCGCGCGCATACACGCACGCATACACACATATATTACGCATATTATTTAAAAAAATATTGCAGGATATGATTTCATTTACATTATGGGGTGGGATATACGATTAAAATGTTATTAGGAAAGGGTTAGACATGTATTTATAGGTTTTTTTAAAGTCATATTTTTTAAAGTCAAGTAAAGATCATTACTTTTCTGTGGCAGTATGATTATTGTATTATGTATGTATACACTACAGATTCTATATTTTATATGTAAGTTTCGTGATAACTTTGTGATAAAAAATCAAATAATATTGTATAGTGAAGGTATAATATAGTAAAGGTGTAAAAAGACTCAAACATTTTTTGAAAGTGTTATTTTATTTTAAATTCTGTAACTTGAGTATCAAAAATAACATTGTTTATTACATTTTTTTTATGATGGAGAAGTTCTAAGTCAATAAAATATAAAATTAGGTATTTAATAATATTGTGTTATTTACGTTAAATTACAGAATCTCCTGGATCTGAAGGACAGATTTGATCATTTCCTACAAAACTCATTCAACAATGATAAATTGTTCAAACATATGATTGCATCAGACTTTGAATACTTCCTCAATTTAAATAACAAGTCTCCCGAGTTCCTCTCACTGTTCATCGATGGAAAATTGAAGAAGGGTGAAAAAGGAGTAAGTGGTTTTTTTGTCTTCACACATTTCTTTATACAGAGGTAGCCAGAGGTCTATACAATTGAGTCCTTTCGACCCACATTCACATTACGACACCCCCGAGCTTATTTTGGTATAAGGTGACATGAGGTGTACCAACTGGCACACAACCAGATTCATTGCTAAGACTCTGCCTCTTAGGGATCGAACTTTTATCTTGTTGACTAGAATTCCAATCACCCGGCCTCCCTATCATGACTTGCTTTATACAGTAAGTAATTTAACTTAAGACTATTTTATTTAGATATAGAAGGTTAACTGTACTGTAATCGCCGAACTAATAACAGTCTGGTAGGTTTACTTAGTACAAAATAAGCAAAAAATTGTCAAATAGGAACAATTAAGTTCTCAAATTAATAAATGGTTCAACTATATTCTATGTCTAATTCTACTCAAAACAGTTCAACAATTTAACAGTTATGTATATTAAAATTATTTCACAGATGAGTGAACAAGAAATAGAAGCAGTACTAGACAAAACAATGGTCCTATTCCGCTTTCTCCAGGAAAAGGATGTTTTTGAACGTTATTATAAGCAACATCTCGCTAAGCGCCTATTGCTCAACAAATCCGTCTCCGATGACAGTGAGAAGAATATGATCTCTAAATTAAAGGTAAAAAATTAATTGAGTTTTAGCTTTCACCTAATGTACTTATTCAAACCTATACTTAATGTTTTTAATAGAATTTTCATTAATCGGTATTGGTTATTATATCGTAATTAAATTTAATGATGTAATTTAATGTAATTATCTCATAAAAGTGATGTTAAAGAAGAATCGTTTCCCGACAAAACAGAAATCGATATTACCAATAAATATATCGACAGATGATACATCAAGATATTTCAATTTTAATAAATATCAATAAATATTAGCATTTTTTTCTAATAATATGTTATATAATTTGAAATTGTAGAGAACAGGATATTAAACTGCGTTAAAATATCATAAAATATGAGGATTAATAATAAATTTAATGTTTTCATGGTGTCGTTTGCTCTGGATTTGATTCCCGGCCGGGTCAATGTAGAAAGCACTTTTTCTAAATCTTCTCAGGTCAAGGTGTTTGTGGTACTTCCGTTGTTTCTGAGTCCATAACACAATTGCTTAAGCTACTTGGGGTTCTGAGAAATGTATATGATGTTGTCAATATCTATCTATATATGTATTTGTTTTTCAAGTTGTATTCAAAAGTAAATGGATGGATGGATGAATGTCTCAGTAAATTATTATTTTGTTTCTCAGAAGGATGGGTTGTTAAAAGATATGGAGCCACGAGTGTTTCATTGTGTCATTGGTGATGTGTCGCAAATAGAAATTCCTAGTAATGTTTAAATGCCATACCTAATGCATATCATACCACTTATCCTGCATTCCTATCATACCCGTCATGTTTCTGCAAAATTCTTTACAATTTCCTTGTAATTATTACGTCGTAAGTGTTTTGACTTACTACTAAATTATAATAATTGTAGATACTTTAGTAAATCTTGCTTAAAGTCTAAAGTTGACAAAAATTTAATCTTTCAATAAATTAAATTTATTGTTCAAACCTATTTTAGTAAAGAATTTTGCAGATATTTATCTTAATTTGCTAATAGACTTTAAGCATGATCATGCACATTATGTTAAAAGAAATAGTCGACGAGCAAATGAGTAGTCTGTAGCATTAATGTTATCATATTAAAAAAAGTTAATTTAATTTATTTTCATTTGAAATACTTTGACTACTTGCACTAAATTCTATCTTACCCACAAAACAATATTTTCCTTTTTATGAAGACTTTGTGATCTTAATAGTTTTTGATAAAAATGAGTTAACGAGATTATACTAACAATTTTACATAAACGCGCTTTGAACGTAGATAAATAGGTTATATATCCATTTTCTACTTATATAAAAATTTTACGTCTATATATTTATATCTGATAATCTCAAAAATTGACTTACATACAACTTGAAATTTTCACACAAAGTTTCATTGTGTAATTTTTTTAATTTGTTAACTTTCAGACTGAATGTGGCTGCCAGTTTACATCAAAGCTAGAAGGAATGTTTAAAGATATGACTGTATCCAATACCATTATGGAAGAATTTAAGGAGCATGTGCTGTCTTCTGGGGTAATTTTATTGATTCTTCACATAGTATTGTTATTTTATTTGTGATCTTAAAAACGAGCATGTGAATATTAATATTTTGATTTTATTGACTACAGACAAACCTTCATGGAGTGGATCTTTCTGTACGCGTCTTGACGACAGGGTTTTGGCCGACTCAAAGCGCCACACCGAAATGCAATATACCATCTGCCCCAAGAAATGCATTTGAAGTATTTAGAAGGTACAGCTAGAAGTTAAGCTAAGAAGTCACGATAGCCGAGTTGTTGGGTGGTCGGAATTTAGAGTCGAGAGACCCGAGTTCGATCCCCAGGTGGCAGTACCAATGTGTTTTTCATAAACTTATGTACGAATTTCATCGTTGGCTTGGACATAAAGGCGGCGACGGGCTCACCACCTGTCACGTTGTCCCGAAAATATCTTCGGTGGAAGGTGGGTCAAAGGGACTTAATTGTCTAGACTTGACCTCTGTCTACCCCCATATTGGGAATTGTGTGAAGATATTTTATTATATTTATATATTATATTAGCTAGAAGTTAATAGTATAAGTTATCTGCTTGTAGCGATCATCTATTGACTGAAAAAGCTGAAATATTAATTTATGTATGTCAAATGTTAAGACTATGGCTATAAGGCTTATTTACGCTTGGCAGCATACTGATTCTTAAATAATCACTACAATGCTGGCAAACAGTAAACAAAGTATATTCGATTAGAATAAAAATGTTGCACTCGTTGAATTTTAAACTTTAATTGCTATTGTATAAAGCGCAATATCGATTGCAGCTTCTACCTGGCGAAGCACTCTGGGCGGCAGCTGTCTCTGCAGCCGCAGCTGGGCAGCGCGGACCTGCACGCGACGTTCCGCGCGGCGGGCGCGGGCGCGGCAGCCTCGCCGCCGCGCTCGCCGCCCGCCGGCCCCGCCGCCGCCTCCGCCCCGTCCGCCGCCTCCGCCGCGTCCGCAGCGTCCGCCGCGTCCGTAGCCCCCGCCGCGCCGCGCAAGCACATCATACAGGTGTCCACCTTCCAGATGTGCGTGCTGCTGCTCTTCAACAAGCGGGAGCGGCTCACTTACGAGGTACGTGCCGATTGCAGTTGAGCCTCATTAACGTGACTGTCATAAGTAGTATGTATTGTTTTGACTAGGCTGAATAACATTTTTCGACTGCACGCTGCATTGTAGGACGTCATTAGTTTTACTAATTACTCAGTGCTATGAAATCTTACTATCCGATTGGCGTCGTCTACACCGACTTTTCTATGGATGAAATCACGATTTACTAATCGCACAGTTAAAAAAAACTTCATTGTACATGGCAGTGGCAATGGGTGGAGTCGTAAATCCACAATACAAGGCAGACTGTTTGTTAAAAAGTGTACTGCTTTTGTTATCTTCCTATCCACTCTGATGTCTCGCCTACAGGGGTCACATTATATAATATTAAATATTTAATATATGCAGATGACATTATAATGTACCAAACTGTAACTGCACCCACAGACTATCTTTAAATAAAAATCGATTTGCATACTTCATATAAAATTGTCTGAATAATATACTATTTTTAAAGGTAAGTGCTGTATTGTGACATTCACTTGCTTTTCACCAATTTTATATATTTACATTTCTAATAATGTTCTTTGTTAAATGAGTGAACACTAAGAATAAGATTTCATTCAATGAGGATATTGATGATATTATACGTAGTCTTTTGATGTTTAGAATTTATTATCAAGATTTCCAAGCCCGAACCAAAGTATCATTTGTAAGATTTTGTGTTTTTTGGGTAGATGAAAAACTTATAAAAGTCCCAAATCACACCTATGATATCATGGAACTCTTAAAAAAGTTTCATAATAGTCCTTTAGAACTCTAATACAGGCTATACACAGGAAAGAAATATATTTTTCACCTTAGCTATTTTTTAGGAAATACTCAACGAGACCGATGTTCCCGAAAAGGATCTCGTACGCGCCTTGCAGTCTTTAGCGATGGGGAAACCCACGCAACGAGTGCTGATCAAACATCCTAAGACTAAAGAGATAGAGCCATCTCACCAGTTCTATGTTAATGATGCCTTTACTTCTAAGTTACATAGGTAAGTCAATTAACTCGGATGGCTTCTGTGTTTTGTTGTAATTGATAAATCTTTATCAGATTTACAAAAGTTTATTAAAAACCTTTTTTCTGTAAAGCAAGAATATTTTTTAATATCTCATTTATTTTTAATAAGCATAATTTAGTTTTATAAGTGGCAATGTTAACTCCATGTCATAGTGATGACCAAACCATAAACTAAATCTAAATTCAACAATAATAGCATCAACATGAATAAGTTGGTGGATCATTTACAACTAAGGACGAACCGGTTAAAGATTTATAGTTTGGGTACCTAGAAAAACTGACTGATTTGATTTGTCATATTTTGGTTGAATTTCTTCTGTCGTGTAGTCGCCTGAAACTATTGTAGCATATTTATTTATTTATTATTTATTTATCTTCACGCACAATCCCTGACGGGGTAGCCAGAGAGAACAGTTCGCAAGTGTCACGATCCCTACATACTTCTTTCGTTTCTTTCAGATTCATCATCTTCTTCTTACATGCACGTCTAGGTATCCGAGTACTCTTGACCCTCCCCTCTTCGAGCAATTTGCTCACATGGTCTTCGAAAGTTAGTCTCGGTCTACCTCGACACCTTTTAATATTAACTTTCGCGCTATATATTTTCTTCACCATTCGGTCTTCACTCATTCGCTCAACGTGCCCAAACCATCGAAGCACGTCCTTATCCATTTTTGAGACAAGGTCATCTTTCAAACCTGCCATATTGCGAATCTCTTCGTTTCGCTTTCGGTCGGCCATGGTAAGACCGCACATTTTACGAAGAGATCGCATCTCCACTGCATTCAACCTGCTTTTATGCTTCTTCTAGCATACCCAGGTTTTGCTGCCATATAACAAAGTCGGTACCAACACTGCGTTATGTATTGCAAGGCGTGCACTTTTCACAACGCCTTGCCTTTTTATTAACGCAGTCAGGGCACCATTGACTTTGTTCCCGGCAGCGACACGCCTGTCCACATCTAAATCACATCTTCCATCCCGGCTAAACGCACTCCCCAAGTATACAATTTCATTCACCTGTTCTAGACATTCCTGATTTACCCAAATTTCGCACTTCGTTCTTTCTTCGTCCCTTTCAAATACCAGAACCTTAGTTTTATTAGCATTCAAACGGAGACCATTAATTTCACATTCTTCTTTCATACACGTGACTAATGCCTGCAGTTCTGCCTCTGATGGTGCAGTAAGCACTGCATCATCAGCATAAAGCAGACAATTTACTTTTATGTCACCCAATTTCACACCCAAACAGCTATCTTTCAGCTTCTGTAAACAGCTGTCGAGATACAGTATGAACAGCCAGGAAGACATGACACAACCCTGTTTTACGCCCGTTTGGACGCTAAACATGGGTGACAGGTCATGCCCTACCCGCACACAGGCTTTACAGTCACAGTAAAGTGACTGCACAGCCCTTAGCAATCGACCATCCACACCTTACCCCGGCAACAGTTCCCACATTTTCTTCCTTACAACCTTATCAAATGCTTTCTCAAGATCCACAAAAGCACAGAAAATCTTCTGGTTAGCAGCCAGAAGCTTCTCCGTGATCATGCGGAGAGAAAACATTTGATCCGTGCTCTTCCAGGTCTAAATCCGCATTGTGCCTCCCATAGAAATCTTTCCGATTTATCTTGCATCTTACGTGTCAAAACCTCCGAGTAAACTTTACTTGCTAAACTGGTCAAGCTGATCGCCCGATAGCACCCGCAGTCATAATGTGAACCTTTACCTTTATATAAAGGCACAATGACCGCGGATCGCCAATCATCCGGAATAGCCCCCGTTCGCCAGCACAAATTGCACAGCAGATGAAAGCTGTCCCAGACGCGTGGCCCACCATATTTGACCATTTCAGCAGTAACTCTGTCTAGTCCCGCAGCCTTACCACATTTCAAACTTCTAATCGCACATTCAATCTCTTTCATACTGATGACCTCAGTGTCATTGAGGTCCGAGTCTGGCGTACCAGTCACGGCGTCACCCCCGGATCCCTCACTAAGAACATGACACGCATACATCTCTCTATAAAATTCGCTCCATGACGTCCGATTTTCTGAGAGGACGTCATTGGTTCCCGAAAGCACTTTATTCATTCTTAAGGCTGTCGCACCTCTCCGGGTCCTTCCAACCTCTTTCCAGAAGAGTTTGGAGTTCTCCTTGAAGTTGTGCGACAACCTTTCGTCCATTCTACTCCTTTCACGCACTTCCTCAATCAATTCTTTCGTGTAAACTTTCTTGAGCTTATATCTTTCTTTCCTCTTCTCTCTCATATCCTTATCATTACTAGAGGCCAAGTAGTCTAACCATGCTTTCTTCTTCTTATTTACAGCTTCTTTCACTTCGTCATTCCACCATGCATCACCCTTTTACTACTACCTCTTTTCACAGTTCCACGCACGTCTTCCGCTGCACTAACCATTCCATCTCTAAGGCTCTGCCATATTTCTTCCACACATTCTTTCCTGACATCAATGCTGTCCAGCTTTTCGGCTACCCTTGCTTGATATTTATCCCTAGTGTCCGCTTTTGAAGCTTCCAGCTTCGGATGCTACCGACCGACTGTGGTTCTGGTATCGCCGTCCGGTGGCGCCAACCCGCGAACAGACCTCTAAATCTAGTAATCACTAGATAGTGATCCGTTCCCAGGTCAGCACCCCGGAACACTCGCGTATCCATCACCTGTTTTCGCAGTCGGTCATCCACCAGGAATAAATCGATCATACTTCTCTCATTCTCTCTTGTTCTAGTATACATATGGATTTTCTTGTGACTAAACATAGTGTTTGTCACAAGAAGACCCTTTTCCTTGCATACAGCCAGTATAAGCTTGCCAGCATCGTTAACCCTTTTATCGCCAAACATTCCAAGCACCGACTCGTACCCTGGCCGAGCGGTACCAACCCATCCATTCAAATCACCACATACAACAATTCTTTCGTTTCCTCTAACCAAGTCTAGAACTTCTCTTACATTGTCCCAAAACTCCTCCAGCTCAGCTCTGGACGACGAAGCTACCGGGGCATAAACAGCCAAAAGGAATAACTTCGTCAGTCCCAATTTAAAGCGAACCCAGAGAAGTCTCGAGTTCACAACCTTGTATTCAGTCATAACATTGACCAACTGAGACGACAGCAGCACCCCCACTCCCTGGCAGGCGCTCTCGCTCTCCGGGACTCCGGGCCATAGAGCTAACGCCCCGCCAGGGAGCTCTTCAGTACCGCTGCCCTTCCGCTTGGTCTCCGACAAACACACGACATCTAATTCTCTTTCTTTCATTATTTCAATCAACTCATTCGTCTTATCTCTCATGCCTCCTCTAACATTCCACGTGCCAACTCTGCACTCCGTCCTCCACCTTCCGCCGTGTCGGACTGTGCGTGACGGGTGGCGGTCCCCATCGCCGCTTTGCGTGCTGCATTTCACACCAACGGGGACGAACTTGTGTGCGTCGCTAACCCTCGTTGGCATGGGTGCGCAGCTGTGTAGAATTGCAGCCCTGAAAAGGGCTGGCAGGGGTCGCGACGAGCACGCTTCTACAATGACCCCCATATTGTAACATAAACTTCCTAAACTTACTACCATACCATAAACTTACTAAAGACCTTTAATTTGTACCGATTGCCTTGTTATACATCATAACCTTTAACCGCAGAGTTAAGATACAGACAGTAGCAGCTAAGGGCGAGTCGGAGCCGGAGCGACGCGAGACACGTAACAAAGTAGACGAGGACCGCAAGCATGAAATAGAGGCGGCCATCGTGCGCATTATGAAGGCACGGAAGAGAATGGCGGTAAGTCACCTGCCATACTCTATGCATAGTCCCACCTGTCACACTCTTAATAATGTTAATTCATTGGGTTATCAAATTTGTACAGCGTATATTTGCTTAGCTTAACGGCTTTTAAGTCTACATATTCTCAGTACTGGGTTAGACAGAGGTCTTAAGTCCTTCGACTTACCTTTCATCAAAGCAGTAAGCTTATCACCGTCTAGTATATTTCTTCTTCTTCTTTACAGCCTATTAAGAGTCTGTTGCTAAACATAGACATCTGCCCCAAAGTTTTCCAAATAGAACCATCCTCGGCTACCTGCATGTCCTTGTGGGCCGTCGTACTATACTGCTGGGATATTTACTAGTATATTTACTCTATAGTATGAGTCACGATAGCTGAATGGTTGGGTGGTCGGAATTTCGAGTCAAGAAATCCGAGTACGATCCTCTGATGGCAGGCACCTACCAATAGATTTTACTAAAACTTATATACGAATTATATCGTTGGCTTGGACATAAAGACGGCGATGAACTCACCACCTGTCACGTTGTCCCGAAAATATCTTTGGGGTCAAAGGGACTAAACTAGATCTCTGTTTGTTTGGGTATTGCGTGAAGATATTTCTTTATTATTTACTAGTATACTTATTCACATTCACATTGAAACATCCATGTAGTGTCATGGATGTATGTGAATGTATCTATGTAGGCACACGAGGTCCTAACCCTATTTAGTTTCCAACTTTTTAACAGTGGTAGAGCCACGCATCAGCTTTTATTGTTGCATGAATGGGCCGGCTCGACCGGGGAAAGTACCACGACCTCACAGAATACTGGCGTGAAGTAGAAGTCTAAGTAACTTCTGCGTTTCGTCTAGTGAGCGCAGGTAACCGGAGGCCCACCCCCTGCCCCCCAATTTTGGCGGGTGGGGAGTACTCTAAAGCCGGCAACGCATCTGCTATGCCTCTGGTATTGCGGGTGTTCATATGCGGTGGTAATCACTTACCATTACGTGAGCCACCTTTTTTTTTATAGAAAAAGGGAGGCAAACGAGCAGGTGGCTCACGTGATGGTAAGTGATTACCGCCGCCCATAAACACCTGCAATACCAGAGACATAGCAGATGCGTTACCTCCCTTACGGTGCCCCCCCCCCAGAATTGGGGGAGGGGGGTGTGTGGGCCTCCGGTTACCTGCACTCACCAGACGAAACGCAGAAGTTTGTTAAACTTCTACATCACTCCGGTATTCTGTGAGGTCGTGGTACCTCCCCGGTCGAGCCGGCCCATTCATGCAACAACAAAACACAACCTGCTCGTTTGCCTTCCTTTTTCCATAAAAAAAAAAAAAAAAACTGGGGCCCACGTGTGCCGTTGAATGTTAAAACCGCTGTATCGGTGCGTGCTCTAACCCCGGCGCCCGCGTCGCGCAGCACACGCTGCTGGTGGCCGAGGTGACGGAGCAGCTGCGCGCGCGCTTCCTGCCGTCGCCCGTCGTCATAAAGAAGCGCATCGAGGGGCTCATCGAGCGCGAGTACCTGGCGCGCACGCCCGACGACCGCAAGGTCTACACCTACGTCGCATAGGTACCGCACGCCCTGCCCGCCTCCCCGGCCGCGACAGCCACACCTCTCCATTTCACGAATAGTATCTCCCATTTATTCATTTTTAAAGTACAGATTGAAACGATCTATGTAAAGAAAAAAAATATTGTATATATATTATGAATGTGGCTTTAGTCTCATCTTTTCAATGTATCATAAGTGTTCCTCTTAATTATTTTTTTTTTAGAGTAGTTACGAATTAAATATTTCTCTTTTATAAAAACAAACTAGTTTTATTGCTGTTGCAACCCTGTTGAATTTGAAATAATAATACTAATGAAAGCTCTAATTGCATATTTTTTAGTCTAAAAGGAGCCTAAAGTGGGTTTTATTTTCAGGCTGTCAGACTCGAGACGCAAAAG
The DNA here is from genome assembly GCA_029286605.1 of Sericinus montela. NCBI lineage: Eukaryota > Metazoa > Arthropoda > Insecta > Lepidoptera > Papilionidae > Sericinus > Sericinus montela. The sequence continues at coordinate 11,111,211 of JAGSMR010000012.1, read as the reverse complement.
TCCATGATGGAAGGATACCAAGTTAAAGTTTTAGAAATAAAAAAGCATTTAAATTATTTCAAAATAAAAATTATTAGTTTTATTTCAGTTATTTTATTTGATTAAAAATACTGTAATAATACAAAAGTAATTGATGAGTTGTATGTTATTCCTTGCACAAGAATGGCATTGATTCCTTGGAAAAGGAAAAAAGAAATCTTTTGGTAAATTAAGATTTAAATGTGGTGGTCCGGCAAAGTGTTGCTGTCTTAACTTATTTACGTTAACAAAGTTAGTATCAACTGTAATTACGATGGAATAATCTTTATTGCTCAAAGATACATTAGCAGTAGATCCGTCGACTTTGGCGCTTAACAACTTATTTTCTTCATTGTCTAAGGAGTCACTTACGTCGGCGTATGTAAAAATAAACGCAAACCTTGTCTGTATGTTATAACATTTTAATGTAGATGTTTTAGAATATAATTCGCCATATATTATCTTATCCTGCAGTTCAATGGATATCCAGTCTTCATCTTTAACACCGGAAGGGTTGCCATAGGGCGATAAATACACTCTATTTTCAATACTCAAAATGTTTTTTATGTATCTTTGTATCTTCAAACACGCTTCTGTGCCATTAGAAGTGGAAACAGGTTTAAGTGAAAGTCTGCATATCATTCTTTTATTTAAACCAAATTGAAGTATCTTCCTTTTTATGTTTGATTTGATGCATAAACCTTCTTTGTTGTCAGGAAAGAAAACATATGTGTTTTCTAGAGCGTCATTATAAAACTTATCAGTAAAATTGCTTTCTGCAAAGGAAGCGATAACTGGTAATCCCTCTACATATCCAGGATTGCCACTTAATTTTATGAATGCATCAATTGATGCATTGGCAAAATAAAATTTCACACTTAATTCTTGTGTTAAATAATGTACAAAAGTGGGTACCTCTTGAGTGTATAACTTTACCGTTGCATTAACAATTTTCGAATCATAAACGTTAAAAATATACTCTAATCTTAGTGCAACATTTCTACACAAACTTTCTGTACATATAGCTTCGTGCAAGCTCTTATTGTATTCCAAACAATTATCGTTACTGCAGTAAATAATCGTCCAGTTAGTGCAGAAAAGAGATGAACAATTCTGAAAAGCGTCTTAAAATTAATATTTTATTTAATTATAGTGTTATTCTAATATAGGATGTAATAGTGGTGTACCATTGTAGTGGAGTTCAAAGAATAATTCGCTACACTAATGATTGAGAATTCATCATACGTTTTAAGTACACGAAACATTTCTAGTTCTTTAAATTTTACTTGACATTCAATCTCTACATCTTTCAAAAATTTTACTGGACGTCTGTCACTACAGTAATTGTTTGTCATAGAAACAGGCAAATCTGAAACATAAACTATATATGTATAACGGAATATGCATATACTTATTATGTAAATAAATAAGATGATATTTATATATTATGTTATATATAAATATCGCATTATATAAAATATAGCTATATGTAAAATATTGTTTAAAATACGATTATAAACAAAGGCATCCGTTTTTTTTTTCAATTGTTTCAATCATTGGAGTTATTGTTATACTTAACTTATTGATATATACTTAATAGTATAATGATTACTTTGGTAATGCTGCTGTTAAAGGTATGTCTGCATGTTTGTTAGTATATATACATATACACACAAACGTGTGAGTATGAATATATAAAAGGTTTTAGTATGCCTTCATCTAGTATTTACCTATGTAATATTTATTATGTGTTTATATATTTGTAATTTGTAAGTGGGAGAAAGTTGGACCATGTGAATACGATTGTTTTTCTTGAAATTGATGCGAAGCTCCAATATATATCTAAACTTGCTAGAACTGTTTTTTTAGTTATTTCAGCATAATGTTATAATATAACCATATGGTATTTTACTATGGGGACATGCGGCTGATGTTGACCTATTAACAGGTTCAAGACATGATGAAAAAGAAAAATTGTACAAAAAGGGTTATTGTAATATAAATGAATATTTTAATAATAGTATCCCCTGGAAATCTACGTTCATGTAAATATTTATGAAAAAATTCTATGTACGTCTATGAGTTATATTATGGTTTCATTTATTTAACTTCACTGCGCCTAATACAATTTTCACCATACCATAGGTGGAAGAGAAATAAATAAAAATATAAATTTTGGAACCAGTGATCTCTGCGGTACCGTGGCAATGAATTTAATGACTTATATGCCATTAATTATATATTTAAGTGGCAATGGGCCGGCAATTATGTCGAAAAATTATGTCGACTGATAACTGTTAAGAGAAAAAGGTTCTTCAATGGCCCCCTCGTTTAGACAAGACATTGTAGGACAACTCCCATTAGATGTAGTAACGACTTGAAAATATTGTTAAACTTGGGAAATCGATGGATGCAAGTGGCTGAGGACCGCTCTTTGTACGTGGAAAACTTAAGGGGGAGGCCGATGTTCTGCAGTGGACTCTTGATAAGAGGGTAAACAAGAAGATGCTTTAAAATTCAATATATTAGGGGATCGATCGTCATGACCGCTACATCTTAATTGTTTTAAGTAGCATAATTCTACTCTGTTAATATTTAACTACATATTATATACCCAATTGCCATGTCGACTTATCCCTGAGTAGCCAAACAGGGTCCCCATACTTATAAAAGTTTCTGCCAAATTTATAAGAAGTACTTTCTCCATGCCTGTCGTGCCACAGAAATGTATTATTTGTCACTGCTTTCGTAATCTGAAAATATACAACACAATATATTAACATTTCTAAACAACGATGAACAGTACTATGTATTCGGTATGAAAATAAATCGTACCTTTGATTTTATTACAACTTGTTTCTCTGGCAAATTTGTTTTGGCAATGCATAATAGGCTATCTAATCCACTAGACCCACTTTGACATTTCAATTGCTGGTACCAGTAATGTTTACTTTGTTCAAATAAAAGAACATTCTCGCATTTCCCAAATAAACTTATTTCTGCTTCTGAACAATCGGCATCACAGCAACAATTAATGTCACATAGTTTATACTGTGATAGAAAATTATGAAAAATAAATCAGAGATTTTTAAATTATTTGAAATATTATGGGAAAATAAGCATTATTAATAATTTCGGCACGCGTTTTACTAGTGCTGGGTTAGACAGAGATAGTTAAGTCCTTTGGATCCACTTTTCACCGAAGTCTATTTAGGACAAAGTGATTAGTGAGTCTATTGCCCTCTTAGTGTCCAAGCCAACGGACACTAAATACAATAGACTTATATAGAAACATATTTAAGTAGATATATATTCATCTTTATATATTTGTAACAAAATCATCAATTTAAATCAATAAAATAAAGCATTTACCAATAAGTCGCAATTGCATTTAACTCTATTTCTAGGTTTTCTTGCAATGCTACTAGGACCGATTGTTGAAGAGGTATTTTTATCCAGCGACGAGATTTCAGTAATATTATCTAATACAGTGCTGGTATAAAATGCTTCAGTAGTGGAAGCACCGTCTGTTGTTGAAACATTCTCATCATACAGTAAATCATAAACTGTAAATGCAAGCTCGGTTGTTGTTGAATGTGACAAATTATACAAAGAAGAAATCGCATTAGATGAATGTTTCGATTCCCCAGAGTCTACATTCCTGTTGATACGGTAATATAAGGCGTGAGCATTACGCGTATAATCTTTTAATACACCAATCGAATTTAGCTTGCTATTTGCTGTTTCATTCAAATATATTGGTTTTTCTTCGGGTTCAACGTTTTCTTGTATGAAATCCATCATACAAAATTGTATTACTACTGACAGCATTGTGAAGGCAAAGTATGTTAGTGGTTTCATATTTTTACTTATATTCAACACCAAAACGGCTAAAATCTCTTAAAATAATATCAATGTTTAATTCTATATTGCCTTTCGATTGAGTAATCAACTTAAATCTGGAAATAAAATGCATGATTACGATAGGTACAAACCCTTGATAAAATTTACAACCTTAAATAAACTTTGCATAGAGACATATCTTTCATATACTAAATCTAATCTAATATTTATTCTAATAAGAACTCTAAGATCCAAACCTTAATAGTAGAAATATTGGAAGCATTTTACTGTATTTAAACTCCTACTTATTCAAGTAACAAACATAGTACACACCTATCCACATCTAAATCAACAATATCAGCTTGTGAAAGCTGGTGCGAACCTCCTAGAAAATATTGGCGAATTCTGTCTATTATTGTTGTAGCTGTTGGAACCCAGCAAGGTACTCTTATTATGTGGTTTCCAGGCGATGTTGGCAAACTACTAGTTCCATAACCTACGGTCCACGAACGCCCTATGGAATCCAAACAACTTACTTGAAAATTAATTTTGGGCCACCCTGGAACAAAAAATAAATATAGTAAAGTAAATATATACATCGTCTTGTATATCTAGTCGATGTCGACTTCTGTGATAATATTTGATGAACAACCAACCTGCGTATGCAAATGTTATGTTGGACATAATAAACTGGCAAAGTTGTACTCATGTAACAACGAGAATAATCTCGTCTGTACTATACTATCTCGTATATACGTTATGTAAAGTCTTATGAAATAAAGCCTAAATATTCAAAAACACACTTTTCGTTGACAATAAATTATTATTGATATTTATTATATTCTTTTACATATAGACATATAGTTGACCTTCTTCACGTTGAGTCAACAGTGAGTGAGAAGTTCGCGCTCAAAGTATTTAAATTTAACTTAAAATTTTAGGCAGTTCCTCTATATCGAGCTGGATTATTTGTTGAGTTATTTATTTCGTGTCGTGTTGTTTTTTTATATCAATTTTGCTATACACTGTCCAGCACAACAACAATATAATTTTAATCCAGCGAAATCATACGATAGAAAATCAAGACGTGAACCTTTGACGGTTTGAGGCTCCTGTTCAAAAATGGGTACGTATGGGTAGGTATACTTCGCTGCACAGGAGAAGATGACATTACAGATATATACGTAGTTGAATTTAGTCGTATATCGTTTAGGAAACGCAATATAAAGCCATTTTCAGGTAACAGGGCAACTTAAACACTGATGATTTATTTGTGGCGTACTCACGTGCTTATTATAACTCGTTCACTTTATGTACTCCTACTCCTACTGAACTGTTAAATTACACTTTTAAATGTATTATTTACTTATATTTAATAAATAAAAATTAGACACGACTGTATTATTTATTATTTATCAGACAAGTCTTCAAAACGATTCCAGCTCATGGTAAGTGGTTACTGCAACTCAATAGATATCTGCAAACAGCTAGTTGGAAAAGGTGTTTTGACTGGATGACCTATGTTTTTTGACTGAGATGATATGATAAAAGATTGCCTCATTGTTCGTAACAGGGTCGGCCCCAATTACGGGCAAACAGAGGTTTCTAGAAGTTTTGCCGTCTCTTAAATGTTTTATACACACTGAGGCCAAAAATACATGAACACAACAGTACATAATTGAACTAGGAAGATTTTACTTTGAGGAAAAATAGATGGACGGACTTATAATTAATAAGTAAGTGATTTTATAATATAGGTAAGTATAACTCAAAGGTTTTTAAAAATATAGCCTGGACCTATAGCTCGAGTTTTACAAGATATTGCGTACCTGAAATTCCTTTCGTTACGTAATGAATGTCGATGGGATGCGACCAGTTAATATAATCGTTATAACTTGGTTTTCCAGCCGACGTTTGTCCTTCTGAGCATCCAGAAATGAGGGTCCAGTTCGGTCCTTGTGTCAGAAATGTAATTGATTGTAATTAATTCAATTCTACTCTTAAAAGTAATGCGCACTTATAACAATTAAAGCTGTAACGTTTATAAAGTTTTAGTATTTGTTACCCGCTTGGAATGAATATCGACAAAATAACGACAGCGAATCTTCAAAATTTGTTGCTCCTTGTATGTGACCAAGTAAATGCAATTCCGCCATTAGACATCTGCTTTAAAGCCTTTTTGTCGAAGAGTCAAATCCGTAAGAGGACGTAGCCATTATTTATCTACTTTTTCGTAAAGACTAAAAACGCATATGCCGCCAAAGAAATAAGTTTACGTCCGTGTTTACATACTCGTTGCCATGCTAACGAGAGGTAACAAGTGTCAAAGACTATAATTACCAAGTTTTAGGACGTTACAACAATAGATAGGTAATTTCTATGATTTAAAGCCCCGTGGTCAAGTGGGTTTTAAACCGATTTTTAATGTGTCATCGGCTCTGAGGTCGCGGATTCGATTCCCGGACAGGTAAACAACTTTTAATACATTGTTATACCTTCTATGTTTCTGAGTACATTATGTGATAAACAGCTTATTTTAATTGATCAAGGACAGAATATATTTTAACAAAAAATATTTTTAAATTTATCAATTATCATGCTATTTATACCTTATAATCAAAAAGATTTTTCTACGCCTCCGACATGTACATTCTACGAAAAAGTGAAAAAGAGATAGAAAGAAAGAAAGAAACATTTATTGCATAAATAAGTCACATACAAAGCAAAGAATAACGCAGACAGCATGAATTTCATTAAAGATTTGGTACAAACAATTGGTAAAACAATTAATGTTAATAATAATGATAAGTTCATGAGACGTTGAGCGGCGCATATGGCGAACAGACCACACTCAGCTTAATGCTATAGTCTAATTGAGACTACAGCGCAGTTTTTCAGTGGGCCTGTACATGAAACGACGTGCGGACATCCACATCGTAAATTCGTTTAAATGGAATCACAATAACTATTTACTAAATCATTAACGATAAATTATCTTATCTATAAAATATAACTCATATATTCATTAATTGTACTTTTGTTATTTTTAATTGTACGCTTAATAATCAAAATGGAAACCAGTATGTTTAAAAAATAAATAAAAATGTGTTAAAAAATTTAACTAAAAATATAGTACATGTACCTGCTTCCTTAATGTATGACATGAAAAAAAAGAGTCGTACTCTCCTTTCCAAAGAAACTCTGCCCGCCAATGCTTCGCAAGTGTAAACTTTAGTTAACAGGACATTACACTTAGAGATAGGACAGAATTTCGGACCAACAAAGTTATTTTTGAAGAAACTCTATCAAGCAGTGTCTTTCTAGTACTGTTAAAGCTTCAATTCTAATATTATTTAAATCAAATCAAATTCTCGACACAGGAATTATTACGATTTAACACTTGTCAAAAGTCATTATTGTAAAATCTAACGCCGTTTATTAATAAGGTTCCACTGATGGAGTGGAAATCAGCGAAAGGAACTCCGTAGGTATCCTCTAAGAACGAGTGGGCAAAGTGCTTTTCTCTGTGGTTCTATCGAATGCCACGATGTATTGATGTAAATGGAAACTATTTTGAAAATATATAATAAAAATAATAACTTGCTCAGTTTTTGATTTTCTAAGAACTTTCTGTGTCACCCGCGTAGTAGGCGTATTTAGTCCTTACGAGCCACATTTCTCAGGAGTTTATTTGGGATTAAGTAACCGGTTGTGAGCCAGTCGCCGTCTTAGTGTCTGAGACAATGACAGTGTACTTACATAGATATATACTTACTACGCTACTAAATTTGTTACATTTTCGCAAGATAATAATAATCGTAAATAAATACGCACAACATTATCTATTCTCTTAGTCTCTTCTACAACACCCACACGAAGATGAAAGTTGACAGTCACCAAAATTATTGTTTGTAGAATTAAAATTAAATTAATAAATAAATATATTTTTTTTACAGATGGTCCTCGACGGGTTAGCATTTTACCATTCCTTTTAAGCTTTTTTCAAATTGATTATTTTCGTCCATGTATCTGAGTACTCTTAACATCCCCCTTTCTATTAATTTGCTCACATGATCGTCGGAAATTTGTCTCGAATTATCTCGACCTCTTCTATTTTTATCTTTAACGCTATAAATTTTCTTCACCATTCGGTTGTCACTCATTCGCTCAATGTGCCGAAACTTTCGAAACACCATATCCATTTTAGTGAAAAGAACATTTTTCAAAATATTTCCATATAAATAATTAAGAAACATTCCTGCTATATTCCTGATTTATTTAGTAAGCCAAAGCCAAGGCCATACATTTTACGAAGAGTCGAAGAGAAGTGTACTTTTCACTAACTTTTTGCTAAGTACTCAGTCTGAGCGAAATAGAAAGATGTATACTTTATTTGAAATAATATGGGTTTTAAATTTATTTTAGTACTCATAACCCCCTGAACACGGCATGCACGGCAACAGTGGTAGAGCCCCGCATCAGCTTTTGTTGATGCATGAATGGGCCGGCTCGACCGGGGAAGTACCACCACTTCACAGAATACCGGCGTGAAGTAGAAGTTTAACAAACTTCTGCGTTTCGTCTGGTGAGTGCAGGTAACCAGAGGCCCACACAGCCCCCTCCCCCAATTCAATATGCCTCTGGTATTGCGGGTGTTCATGAGCGGCGGTAATCGCTTACCATCACGTGAGCCACCAGTCCGTTTTGCCTCCCTTTTCTATAAAAAAAGCATCTATCGAAATCACATATTCCATCCGGGTTAAAAGCGGTACAATGCTTCAAACAGAGATCTTTCATACCTTACAATCCTTTTTTAATCACATAAATCATGCCTGCTACTTTCATATCGCCCAATTTCACAGTCGGTAAACTATCTTTCGGCTTCTCTAAACCTTATCCGAGCATCTCCTTATATAGGTCTTAATCCGCATCCTGTCTTACACTATTTGCACTAACAGCACCGGCCTGTAGTTACACTTAGAGATAGGACAGAATTTCGGACCAACAAAGTTATTTTTGAAGAAACTCTATCAAGCAGTGTCTTTCTAGTACTGTTAAAGCTTCAATTTAATATTATTTAAATCAAATCAAATTCTCGACACAGGAATTATTACGATTTAACACTTGTCAAAAGTCATTATTGTAAAATCTACCGCCGTTTATTAATAAGGTTCCACTGATGGAGTGGAAATCAGCGAAAGGAACTCCGTAGGTATCCTCTAAGAACGAGTGGGAAAAGTGCTTTTCTCTGTGGTTCTATCGAATGCCACGATGTATTGATGTAAATGGAAACTATTTTGAAAATATATAATAAAAATAATAACTTGCTCAGTTTTTGATTTTCTAAGAACTTTCTGTGTCACCCGCGTAGTAGGCGTATTTAGTCCTTACGAGCCACATTTCTCAGGAGTTTATTTGGGATTAAGTAACCGGTTGTGAGCCAGTCGCCGTCTTAGTGTCTGAAACAATGACAGTGTACTTACATAGATATATACTTACTACGCTACTAAATTTGTTACATTTTCGCAAGATAATAATAATCGTAAATAAATACGCACAACATTATCTATTCTCTTAGTCTCTTCTACAACACCCACACGAAGATGAAAGTTGACAGTCACCAAAATTATTGTTTGTAGAATTAAAATTAAATTAATAAATAAATATATTTTTTTTACAGATGGTCCTCGACGGGTTAGCATTTTACCATTTCTTTTAAGCTTTTTTCAAATTGATTATTTTCGTCCATGTATCTGAGTACTCTTAACATCCCCCTTTCTATTAATTTGCTCACATGATCGTCGGAAATTTGTCTCGACTTATCTCGACCTCTTCTATTTTTATCTTTAACGCTATAAATTTTCTTCACCATTCGGTTGTCACTCATTCGCTCAATGTGCCGAAACTTTCGAAACACCATATCCATTTTAGTGAAAAGAACATTTTTCAAAATATTTCCATATAAATAATTAAGAAACATTCCTGCTATATTCCTGATTTATTTAGTAAGCCAAAGCCAAGGCCATACATTTTACGAAGAGTCGAAGAGAAGTGTACTTTTCACTAACTTTTTGCTAAGTACTCAGTCTGAGCGAAATAGAAAGATGTATACTTTATTTGAAATAATATGGGTTTTAAATTTATTTTAGTACTCATAACCCCCTGAACACGGCATGCACGGCAACAGTGGTAGAGCCCCGCATCAGCTTTTGTTGATGCATGAATGGGCCGGCTCGACTGGGAAGTACCACCACCTCACAGAATACTGGCGTGAAGTAGAAGTTTAACAAACTTCTGCGTTTCGTCTGGTGAGTGCAGGTAACCAGAGGCCCACACAGCCCTCCCCAACGCATCTGCTATGCCTCTGGTATTGCGGGTGTTCATGAGCGGCGGTAATCGCTTACCATCACGTGAGCCACCAGTCCGTTTTGCCTCCCTTTTCTATAAAAAAAGCAATGTGTAATTCAAAATAAGCTTAATGCAGGGAAATTGTCTATCGAAATCACATATTCCATCCGGGTTAAAAGCGGTACAATGCTTCAAACAGAGATCTTTCATACCTTACAATCCTTTTTTAATCACATAAATCATGCCTGCTACTTTCATATCGCCCAATTTCACAGTCGGTAAACTATCTTTCGGCTTCTCTAAACCTTATCCGAGCATCTCCTTATATAGGTCTTAATCCGCATCCTGTCTTACACTATTTGCACTAACAGCACCGGCCTGTAGTTACAGTAAGATATAATGATTTGGTATAGTGCAAAATAAATTGATTTGACGTCTTCTTTTTTATTTTTGTATAGTTTAAACGGACAGGTTTTCGCAACTCCAACACTAAGCGCGAATTTTACTGCAGACAGGAATATATTATTGTTCGAGATACTTACTTGCCCTTGGTGAGCTGAGGTGCCAAACGAGTCCTGCATGCTAGAACCTGCATTTTGGAATTGTTTGCGGCGTAGCAAATAATTTCAGAACTCTCAATCGGTAAATCATTCATGTTATTTACATACATAGTAAATAGCTTGGAATACTTCCCTGTAATACTCTTAAGAATATTATTCGGAGACTACTTAATATTTTCCCGATTTTCACACGCAGAATCCGCTCTTGCAAGTATCTTAGTGATTGCGGCATATCCACAGGTACGTAAGGCATGTAACGATCAATTAACTCTAAGTTGTTTCGACATGCATAAATTGGCATTGAAATCAGTTCGGGTTATTAAAGAATTTCCACTTTAGTAGTACTAGCTAAGTGAACAAAGGTTTGGGTAAAATAAAGAAAAAGATCTATGTAATCATATATTTATATATAATTATTTTCTAACAATTGCTGGTATAAAATTACAAGTATAGTATAAATCTAGTATTAACTTGAAATGCATACACAAAAACCGGATAATTTGATTATTCTTGAAAATGATTAATTGTATTCGTAACAAAGCATAATTTCAGTACAACAATAGCGAGTTAATGAACTGTACGACATGTCGCGAGAGTGTGGGGGCGCGTTCACAGGTAGGGCTGCCAGCCGGGGAAGAGGCGCGCGAGGTTGGCGGGGTCGGTGGCGGCGTGCAGCAGGCGCGCCGTCTGCCCGCGCACTGACACCGCGCCCGCGCCGCCCTCCGCGCCGCTCAGCTTGCCGCCCACCGCCAGCAGCGCGCGCGCCGCCAGCCCCGACCCCGACCCCGCACCCCCGCCCGCGCCCGCACCCGCAACCCCGCCCGCACCCGCAACCCCGCCCGCGCCTGCGCCCGCGCCCGCGCCCCGCCGCGCTGCCCGCCGCGGCAAACGTGCAAGTGCTCAATACTCAAACCTTCTATTCATTATAAATTGTAATGTTCGGATATCGACATTTAAATGGAGACCACGACGCGCGTGTAGTTTTTTTTTTATATAGAAAAGGGAGGCAAACGAGCAGGCGGCTCACGTGATGGTAAGTGATTACCGCCGCCCATGAACACCCGCAATACCAGAGGCATAGCAGATGCGTTGCCGGACTTATAGTGCCCCCCCCCCACCCCCGCCGGAATTGGTGGAGGTGGGTGTGTGGGCCTCCGGTTACCTGCACTCACCAGACGCAACGCAGAAGTTTGTTCTTCTTCTACTTTACGTCGGTATTCTGTGAGGTCGTGGTACTTCCCCGGTCGAGCCGGCCCATTCATGCAACAACAAAAGCTGATGCGTGGCTCTACCACTAAAAGTTATAAAAATGATGAGTCTGATTGAATTGAAAAAGGTAACTCTTGGCAATATATTCTTTGTAATCACCTCGTAAAAGATGAAACATGAATATATGTAAGTTAGTAAGTTTTATTATAGTAATAGTATAATTCCAGCCAGGAAAGTGAGAACACCACTTGTTCTCTTCCAAAAAATAAACCAGTCCTGATGGGATCATGAAATGTATGGAAAACGGTACCATGGCCTTGCCCATTTTATTATAATCAGAGATCTGGTAGTACTTTAAGTACTTCTACTTCGATCTCCGTTTCAACAGAGCTGTTTTAGGATACCGAGCCGGTGGTGTGCGGTCGCAGTGTGAGTGTCCAAGCCAAAAATTCAAATAGTACACATGTATCGAATTAACTCAATGGCCTGTGTTTCGTGGTTCGAATTACGTCCACGCAACAACTGGGTTATAGGCTCAAAATAGTATTAATATTATATTTAATTTACAAATCTTATTTCACGTATAGCAAAATGGACTTCAATAACAGATTTTTTCGGATCCCAAACTCTGAGACTCTGACTGTGACTGATCTGAGATATGCTAAACGGGAAACGTAACGAATAATGAAAGAAAAAAATTAGAAATTTGTTAGTTTTTTTCAAACTTACAGTGCAGGTTGGACTTTTTCTGTGAACCATTTACTGTCCATGAATATAAAGGATCACATAATAACACCTCCAAAATAGTCAGTAAGGTCTCCTGGTTGTCTCGTAGCAATTTCATTGTTTTTTCGCAGCACCTGCAATTTTGTTATGTTTATTGCGAAATACACACAATTTACAAATAAAAATTAATAAATCTTTTGCTATTCCAAGGCTTAATGCAATAAACGACAGGACAAAGTTAAAAATATCAGGAGAGCAGTGAACTACATGGGTGTCAAAAGTGCGAGGTACATACAAATACTGTGTTGTTCTTAATATCGATGTTTTATATGATCGGTGACAATATACTTCATATGATGTGGGTACGTAACATAGCTCCATAGTCTGTCATGCGGTAATAAGTAAATCATGGACCAAAAAAATTTATTAAACAATTATCATTTTTCAAATGTTTCATTTATTGTTCGGTTATCAAGTACAAAGATTTTATAAATATCCTTATTTTCTTTGATATTGAAAGAGATTCAGATTCAGAAAGAAGGAAGAAAGAATGGTGAAAGCAAAATTAATAAAAAAAATAGAATTTATCAGTGTTATAAATTCGGATTTTTCGAAGCGAAACTTCGCTAGAATCATAATTTGAAACTCGAGGAAACGAAAATGCATCAACACACAATTATATTAAGCTTCTCTTGTCATTTGTTCAATGTGAAAACATGGAAACTGAATAATATGTAATATAATTTTCAAGCTTGGTAGAAAATAGAAAAATTTACATTTATCCTAATACTCCTGATACTCCTCTGTAATCTGTGGTAGGCTACTTTTCAGAAATCCCACTTCTGTCGTATTTAAATTGGACACACGAACTTTTTAATATTTCGTAGTAAACACAAGGTAACTGATAGACTATAACGTTGCTTATCCATTTTATATTTGATATATTGCGCCTGATGAAATTATTTGATATATTGCATCAATTCGTTATGAACTTAACGTACCTCCTGAAAATACCTTCAACGCCACTACATCCAAATCCAGCGATGATATCCTGAGTTAAACGAAACGGTATGGTTTCCGGGGTTGGTAGAGCTTTGCCTTGATCAAATGCGATACCTAAAAGTATTAATACATAGACAGTGATGGATTTACATTTACAAGCACTAGGGACTAGCCGCCCAGGGCCGCAAAATTTGAAATGTGAACAAAACTATTTCAACTTAATGCTATGAAAATCAATGATTAAAAAAAATATTGGTTTCATGCCGATTTTTAAAAATTTAGTTCTCATTAGATGTTCACAATAGATTTTTCAAATTTAGTATACGTACAGCTCATAATCATATTTTTTTGATTAACATCTAATTTAATTATTGAAACATTTTAAATATTCATCATCATCATCATCATATCAGCCGCAAGAAGTCCACTGCTGGATGTAGGCCTCCCCTAAAGATTTCCAATACGACCGGTTGTTTGCGGCCTGCATCCAGCGTCTTCCCGCGACCTTGGTCAAGTCGTCCGACCATCTAGTCGGAGGATGTCCGACGCTGCGCTTGCCGGTACGTTATTTTAAATATTTTTCTTCAATAAATACTTTTTCGTATACTTATCCTTTAACCAAAATATTAGCGTACAGAAAGGCTGCGTAAGGAAACCTCATTTGGTTTTACTTAATTCTTTTTATACAAAAATTCGAGATATTGTCGACAGCACATTATTTTACTATGCTCAATAAAAAAAATACTCAACTTCTATATAGTATAGGTAAAAGGAAGGTTTTTATCACGGTGTCCCATGGCGGCACTTAAGATAAATCTGGCCCTTTACATAGTACATAAAATCACACGTCAAAGCAATAAATTAGATGTCTATATTAACCTTTCCGTAATCGACTCCTAATTTTAAGTCGTTTATTAGATTTGATGGTACCGATTTGTTGTTAAATTAACTCTATAATGTTTGTGACTAGCCATCATTAAAAATAATATAGAGGAGAGTTTTAATTTGTTTGTAATGTCCAGCAACAAATATACCTTGATAATGCCGCAAAGAAGATTTCGGTTTTAAAAAAATAAAGAATTGTCGAACTACTATAAGCAAGTGAAAAAAAAGACTCCTACGCAAAAAATTACAAGAAAAAAAATTATTAATCATAGAAGCGTCAATACTTATTAACTAATTGAAGACTTTTTTATAACAAAGTAAGTAAACTACAACATACCAAAGTCAATGTGCACAACCTCTGCCGTTTTCTTGTCTATTAAAATGTTCTGAACGTGTCGATCGCCTAGCCCCAGTATATAACCTACCATTGAGGAGGTAGCCACGCTGAGAATCAATGAAATTATTGAAAACAGTAATATGTTACGGTTGAGTAATACTTCATTTCTAATTATTTTATTTCAATAATAATAATAATTAGAAACTCACCTCCTAGTGTAAGCTAGTCGCCGTTCGTACCACGTGATGGGATCGTGGTAGTGTTCAGTAAAGAAATTGTGGAAAACTGGCTTAAAGTTAGCAAGAATCTCCATGAACACCTTTAACTTCTCTTTGTTTAATTTTCTACCGTCATGGCATGCTTTGAGCTTAGTTCGGGCTGCAGCTGGTGTGATGTCCTAAAAAAAAGTTCCATATTAGGACGAATAGAACTTAATGCCGAGTGAATGAATAAAAACAATCTACCACACTATTTACAAAATGTTCGAGTATCAAATTGTTGAATAACAGCCGTAAGGCTGGCTTTAGTATTTGTTTGCCTTAAAGCTTCTTAGCTTGATATCTTAGAGCAAAGTAAAGTTATCAAAGTTTTGTTGTAGTAGTACTACACATTTACATTATATAGCAGCTTCAGCTGTTACTTTTACAAACTGAACGGTAGGGGAAGAATGATAATAAAGTTACTCAACAGATACTGTATATCGACTGAGTAATATACTTATACTACTAACATCTACAATAGATACTAATTTTTTACAAGTGTGCAACGATTAATTTTAATACGATATTTTTAGAGCTACTTTAATTAATATTTTCACGCTATTCCCAATGCAGGGGTAGACAGAGGTCTAGGCAATTAAGTTCTTTCGACCCACCTCCCACCGAAAGGCATTTTTGAGACAACGCGAGAGTCCAACGAGGTGAGCCTGTCGCCGTCCTATTGTTCAAGCCAACGATATAAATCCTACATAAGTTTGTGTAACTAAAATTACCTTTTACCTTAGTTACATGCTTACTATATGAGAGACGTCATTAAATACCGTTCAAAACTAATTAAGACTTACTTGTGGTCTATACCGCGGGTGTGCTTCGAGCAAGTAAACACCGAGGGGCATAGTACCTTCACACCACTCTAAAACACCTGAACGTCGAGACATTGGAACTACCTAAAATCAAAAAAGTATTTTATTAAACATTGCCAATCGAGTTGTTACGGAAATAACAATACAATTTCGACCATTTCGTAGTAGGTTTATGGAATTTCTAATTCCTGAGCCTGTATCCTAAAGCAACGACAACATATGAAAGCATAATTTTTATATGAAAATCTATCATCATAATGAAAATTACCTTATATGTACGTATTAGAAGTTTGTTTTTGTTAGTAATAGGATCTTTTTCCAGCAATGTGTTAACGATGTTGAACACTTGTTGCATAACAGCGTCCTGTCTCAGATCGTCTTCGCCCTGAAATATATTAAAGCTTATTAACAAATCAATAATAATCATAAATAACGATATTCAATAAAATTGCAAACTTAAAATTTAACTAACCTTTATTAACAGTATTCTGCTTCTGCCATCCGAACTGCGACAAATTATCTTCTTCGGATAATTGATACCACCCACTAGCTCGAAATAATTTTCAAATGATGTTAAAGCTGTAAAAACACATATTTTTATGAACATATTTTGTGTTTATGTGTATATATTCTTTTATCTACAAATAAGACCAATAAAGACTTGAGTTATTCTTAGAAAAGGTTATCAAAAAGAAAATAATTCTGTTTCATTTGATCTTAACCTCAATCCAAATACCATATAGGATGCAGTTTACCTTTTTTAATGGGAAAAAGGTGAAAACGACCTAACAAATCCACCCGATGTCGAATAAATACTAAAGCCAGTTAACACCAGTTACAACTAACTTAAATAATTAGCGTTGTCACCTACGAGAACTTAACTAATAACGCCTGTAACACAACGGCTTTTATACTGCTCCTACCAGCAGAAATGAGCGAGAGTATGATTCAAAAACAGACTACTCTACCACTTTATCTACTACAACACAAATACCACTAGCTATAATTCCTTGCGAACATATATATCTATTTCATATGCTATTAAATAAAACATGTGAAACTTACTTGCCAAGTTTGAATAATTCCCATCCTTCATTATTGGGACGGTGACGGTGGGAATAGGTATAGCATCTAAATTACGTAACTTAGCAATTGGTTCAGCTGACGGAATTGGCTGTGGTTTCATATTATTCACTTTCGGTACGAAATAAGCAAAGCTTATAATCGCTGTAAAAACAACATTAGGTATTACATAAGCGAAACATCCGCAAGATTGATATCAGTAACTTGATATATAAATCCTTTTATATACAGGCAGCCCCGAATATTACGTATTACATTAAAATCTAAATCTATTTAAAAAAATATCTTCACGCAATTCCCAATACAGGGGTAGAAAGAGGTCAAGTCTAGACATTTCGACCCACCTTCCACCGAAGATATTTTCGTGACAAGGTGACAGGTGGTGAGACCGTCGCCGTCTTTATATCCAAGCCAACGATAAAATTTGCACATAGGTTTTTAGAAAAACCCATTGGTACGGCCACTTGAGGATCGAACTCGGGTCATTTGACTCGAAATTCCGACCACCCAACCCATCGTGACTTTTTTAAATCTATTTACATTTTATCAATCTAAGGAAAACAAGATCCACTGCACATTCCTCTAAGAAAAATATATGATAAAACTTATCAACAGTTCTGTACTTTTCTTTATATCAGACACACACACACACACGCACGCACGCACGCACGCACGCACAACAAAAGTTAGTCAAATGCCAAAAGTTACATACCATCACATATTTTCTCCATTTGCGACGTGACAGACGCCAAGTGCGGGCGCCGCGCCAGCTCGCGCACGAGCGCGCCGGCGGCGGCGCCGGGCTCGCGGGCTGAGCGCTCCCCGCCCGCGTTCACTGTGCACTTGTCTTTATCGGAGTTCTTCAGGTTGAACAGTATCGGCAACGTGTGGTGAGGATGCTCCATAGCGCACCTCTCTGAATGCAATATATGAACAAATAAACTCTCAAGTTTGCACAGTACTGAGGTGGTCCGATGTCAGGACAGTTATAGACAGTGTAGTCTTTGTGAAGTTTACCGGTACATTTAGGAAAATTTAAATATTTATAAATAAAATATATCATCACACCATTCACAATACAGGGGTAGGCAAAGATCTAGGCAATTAAGTCCTTTCGATCTACCTTCCACCGAAGATGTTTGTTGGGACAACGTGCCAGGTGGTGAAGCCGTCGCCGTCGTAATTCTCAATCCAAGGATATAAATCGTACGTAAGTTTTTGAAAAAACCCGAGCCTTGGGGATCGAACTCGTGTCTTTTGCCTCGAATTCCGTTCACCATACCACTCGGCTATCGTGAATCTTTGAAAACTTTACATACTAAGTACCACGTAATGCTTGTCGTCGTCTTAATGTCCTAACTAAAGATTTAAATCTAACATAACTCTAGAAAAAGTCATAAAAAATCGTGCTCTATTCACTTAATCCTAATCAGGAATAGTAAACTCTGAATAGTAGACATCGTGATTTTCTCAATATATTTTCAAGTTTTTATAAAAATAATTTAAAACACTTGTTAAACGTGTTTAAGCTTAACACTGGTCACCAATGAAATAGTCCGTTTTTTTTTATTTTATTTCAATTATTTTGGTTACATTTTATTAATTTTCTCTTACACTACTTCTAAGTTTTTATAACCACAAACAAAGTAAATTAGCTGCCTGTAAATGACCACCGCTGAGCAAAAAGCCTTTTCCAATCAGCCCATTTGAAAATTAGTCACATTTACCATCAGGCCGGTGGAATTTTCTTATATAATTTTATCGACTAAAAAGGAGCTGACAATCTTCCAACAGCTGGTCTAATTATCTAACATCTTTCTTAGTTAACTCTTAGTTAACGATTTAAATCAAAATCAGTAAATTTGTTTGTACTGGATACCATGATATAGAGTTAAAGGAAATAAATTTTCTACCTAGAATTTTCTTCAGATATTCTGCGAAATCACTACGGTCTGTTGTAAGCCGCGGCGCTAGTTGTGGTAAAACCGTTAGGAATTTCCATGAAGGTATTGACTGTAAGAGATCTTGGAGATTGGTTTCCGAGTCGTCCTCAAATTCGAAGGAAGGATTGTCGAACCAAAGAGATATGACTCTAAATATCGACAAATTGTTCTCGTCGCAATTTTTCAAAGAAAGCAGATAATACCTAAAAAATATTTACATATTATTTTCCCTATAATAATAAACACAATGAAACAAATTAAAATATGTTTCAATAATTATTAACTTTTAAAATACATACAAAATAATGTTCACATGATTATAAAATAGAGAAATGTATAATGAATAAATTGAGAAAATTACATTTTGGCGTTAAAGCTGCAAAGGTGTGTGATAAATATTAAAGAAGTAATGCTTATGCTAGTGTTTTATGGAAGCAGACATAAGCATCTCATCGCCCACCACCATCACCATAATCCAATTTTTTTAAAAACTAAATTACCTGAGAGCTAAATTAAGAAAAGTTTGTTTTTCAACCCGCGTATTCACAACTTCGGCCTCGTCTAATTCTCTGAAGCGATCGTTAGTCAGTAAAGCCTTTCTTTCGTCCCTAAAAATAGTCAAAAAGATATTGCAAAATGCTAGATTATGCATACAAATATTTAAAATAAAATTCTATACCTTTGTTTAAATGTCTCACGATCAAACACATTTCACAAATACTCTGTTTATTTGGGAAAAATACAGAAATAATCACAGAGATAATAATTCAGTGTGGTTCTCATTATACATTCTTATAGAAGTGGGTGGTCCCATTCATCCTGTGTATGTCAAGAGAGGCGATTATGGGAAGCCTCAAAAAATATGAAATTGACAGTAAACAGACGGCCGGATAACCATCTTGATATATATATCAAACCCAAATTCTGAAGACCGGGGAGGGGCAGCAGCGTCTATTGTGCAAAGTGCAAGGGCGATATTAATGGAAAAGCCTCCCGTACGAAAGACGCTGTTTCTTGTAGTGGTCTATAAAAACATATAGAAGTAATTGTGCTCTCTAATTTCATTATAGAAAAAGAGATGGAGATAAAACACCATTAACGAAATTTATAATCTTAGCTGATAAATTCAAAACCAAACCCAAAAAATATTATTTTTCTCATTTAAGTGATACTACAAGTTGAAATAAAGGAAATAACTGTATAGATGGCATATACTAACACGTAAAAATTGTAATTGAATAATCATACAAACTTTGTTAAGGACTGTTGTGACACTTTTAGAGATGCAGCAGTACCTTTCATATTCTCTATGCATTTCACTTTATTTTCAAAAACTGTAGAACTCATGTATGAGACAACCTGCACAAGTAAGAAAATTAATATATTATCCGCACTTTTACATTAATAAATATTGTAACTCGCTAAAATTCTACAATCAAAGGATGTAAATTCTGAATGAAAGTTGATTTTAGCTTTAAATAGAGATATCAATAAGAAATAAACACAAAATGAGTTTTAAGTTTTTAATTTTGCACACAAGGGGTGAACCCTTTAAAAATCTGTTCCCCTCTTCTGTTATAAAATTTACTTGACAATACCAAAACATATTACCGCTTATATTATGAATAAGTTGGTATAAACCTGTTTATATTCCGCGTCTGCGAACTTTGCAATGTCATGATAAACTTTAAACCTGGTACCAGCATGGTCTTTCTTATTTAAAACTACAAGACTCTTTTCTAAATATTTGTTTATTATATCTCTGGCATTTTCACGTCTACACTCTGCCATCCATAGTCCATACTGTCTGCAAAAGTCACAAATAAATAAATTATTATACCTTACTTCGTCAATCTTGTAATATTATATTGAATAATTTAACCGTTCCAACCTTAAAGACATGGCAGCGAGTTTAACATCAGGCAAGTTATCGGAAACTATACTGTGCATTAATGAAAGAGCAATATCCTTGTGTCCCTTGGCCCACGCTATCTGACTTTCTATCAAGGCTACTTTTTCTGTTGCCTGGATTTTTTTTACAGTTTCCAAGAGACGCTGTGACATTTGTATCCTCTGATTACACAACCCCATTTCTGAAAACATCGAAACAAAACATTTCGTATTATTGCAAGTTAAGCACTTTTTATAGACACTTAGCAGTACTTGTGGTTGAAGTACTTTACGACGATATTCAAATGGAGCGCTCGAACCTGCGTGGTCGTGTTTCACGGTACTCAAAACGTTCAGGCAGACAATGAAATGTAAAGAAAATTCTGATAACTAATTATTATTTGCTTACCAACATATTGCAATTGTAAATCTATAATATCCGATGATAAGCTTTCATAATGCTTAGCAGCATGTTCGAGTATTAAGCTGCGCTGCGACAGCAACGTCTCCATGTGGCGAAAGTCTTTGAACGATGGCAACTTTTCCACTCTCCACCACTTGAATAACTCTTCCAGTGAAGACTGTCCAGACCTCACGGAGCAATAGTCTTCTATATCGCGGAGCAGATGCAAGTTTGCAACCACTTTGTAAATGCTTTGACAGTTTTCCATATTAAGTATACGGCACAACTCGGATGTAGCAATCTTTGCTCTATTTAGCGACTTTTCAAGTTTTGCACAATAACCCTGGCTCGGTTGCGCGTTAAGACACTCTTTCAAGCAAGCATATCGTAGTGATTTTATAGTAGTTGCAGGATTCCAATCTCGTAACCTTATTTTCTCTTCCAGTTCTTTGGTATCCACAATTTCACTCCAATCCCCTATAAAACAAAAAAGGCAAAAAAACTTAATTCTAGATAGTTTCTCTCCAATATGCCCACTGCTGAGTATTATGCCTGAATGTTTAATTTTTTTCTCATATTTGTAAAAGCGAAAAGTCATACACATTTTAAACGCGAAATCTTTAAAATTAACCTATTAATTTAGATAGTTAAGAAAGGATTTCAGTGAACTCCTTCTATAATGTCAAAGTTTGAAGGAAACTATAAAATTTCTCTAATTAGAATTATGAAAATTAGCATGTCGATTATTGTTTATAGTTAATAATTCAAATAAAATTCAAAAGTATTTACCTAGATACGATAAGCAATCAAACTTCACATCATTGAGATCGTCATTTTCAGGGAAAGATTTAATGTATTGCAAGGCTAAATGATGCATGCCAGATTTATGGAGTGACATGATGACGCCGTACTGGAGCCGGTTGTCAATTTGGTTTCCACACGAGAGGGCAATATCATGCAGCAGGAGGGCATCGGTGTACTGTCCTGTGTTCAGCAAATGTTTCCGTTTCTCTTCTTCACTGGTCAGATGGGCGGTGCCACAACCATCTACGGCATCGAGCTCCCCTATAGATACAAAGCTCTGTAACAATATCGTTAACACTTCATCAAACGTAACTATGAAAAATTTTAGTGCATTTTCATTGTTTTTTAATCTAGCCTTTGTGATTAAATTGTTAAATTAATAAGTCACGAGTGGTTGGGTGATCGGAATTCAAGCCAAGTGGCCCGAATCCGATCAGCAGGAAGTCGTGCCAATGAGTCTTTTCAATACTTTATACGGCGGCGGCCTCACCTCCTGTCAAGCTCCGGTGGGTCGAAACTAAGTGTGTGAAGCTAATTGTGGGTCAAAAGATTAAATTGGAAATTATTTCATCGAAGGTCATACGTAGCAGGATACCAGTCTAATGTAATGATACTACTATTAGTAGTTATTTCTTCACATTACATTATTTATCTTAGAGTTTTCATACTAACTCTACGGTCTATAAAACTTTACTCCAGCACACGACAATATTCTTTAAATTTTAAAGAATTCAACAAAAACAATTTCAAGGAAAGAATACAAAAAATAACTAAGAAAATCGGCTAAAATAATTTATCTATGGCATGGAGTTTTATAACTACTTTGGTAAAAATGTCTGAAACATTGTCGCAGACGTATCAAGAAATGATGCTTAAGAAAGCAGACCTCTTAAATTGAAACCGACGTCTTGAAATTGAAACCGGTTCATTTCTCAAGATTTACCCTCGTTCATAAAGCATCAAACTTCATTTAAGCCGTAAAATCAAAACTGAAAAAGGAATTTTTGATCATCAGAGATTAAGCCTTGCGGTGTCGGTCCTTTTCTTGATCGGCTTGATAATTTGTGGCATACGATATTTTGTTGAGAAAGGCATTCTCTCGAGATGCCATAATCATTTCATGAGATTGGAAATGTAAAATTTTTTCATACAGAAAGTATGTGATCGATACGAATCGATAACTGACTTCTACATTTAAAAGAACATATTCAAGACAGTTCAATTTTGAGTGAGCTTCATATTTTAAAAGAGATTATATATTATATTTCTTATATATTATATAAGAAATATGAAGTATAGAAAAATATGAAGTATAATATAGATTATATATTATACTTCATATTTTAAAAGAGATTAAAAAAGATATTATATATAAAAAAGACTTACATGTATATAAAGATATGATATGTATATAACTAACAGAAACTGTAGCAATAAACGCTTCGTACAATAAATTAATTGATAACGATGTTTTTCTAATCACGACGAGCAAAATATATATAAATTTGCTTTGCAGTAAAAGAAAGATAAAACACATACATTACGAAGAATCCTTTGTACGTTTTCACCACCATGCAGGTTCGCGGTAGCTTCTGGCGATGACGGTGGGACGTCGCCGTTATGCGCTACTGCCCAAAGCTCACCGTAGTAAATAGCAGCTATGTTTTGATCTGCGAGCGTGGCAGCCCATGCCAGTTTGTCGTAGTCCAACTTCATATTTCTTAACGCATCGGCTTCACGTAGCCTCCTTATTCCATAAAATAATTAAATATAACGTGATAGCATCGTAGGAACGGTGATCTCATCATCATAACGGTGAATCGTAGGAAAGACGATAGGGAGATTAACAATATTCGTGATAAGCTAGCTAATTTCTTTAGACCTACAAACAATCAAAATACTTGCCTTATTTTAAGATGATTCCTCTGCAACCGGATAGTGTTAACAACGTCAAGTAAATAATACACAATCATTTTCTGATCGTGATCTAAAATGTTGGATACTTTGGAAACGGTGCTATCCTCGCTGTTCATAACGTTATCATGAAAACTTCTTTCCCAAACATAATGAAAGACTTGATTTATTTGTTGGCCCACAGTTTGTATCTCTTCCACCGACGAATGCTCAAGTAACAGTCCAACTAGCGACGGTAATAATTTTTGGCATATACTAGGCTGCAATATTTTAATTTGTAGTTATCTTTAAAATATGTAATTAATTAAAGAGAAAAAGAAATTTAAAACATAAAAGTTCAGCATAAATATGCTTTAAAAATCAATAAAATTGCATAATATGTAATCAAATTATAATACAGTTATGAAATGCTGGTTCACCTTCGAGGAACATAAAGTACGTAGAGATTTCAAGTAATTTGTAGGAGATGCTAATTTATCCAAAATCTCGACCGTAATCCGAGTAATCCACTCGAAATGATTTTCATTATTTATCGGAATCCACTGACTTAGCACACCACGCACCGTAAATTCAGCAAACGATTCGCAGACTGGCGATGTGAGGCACTTCAGTATTTGCTTGTCAATTAATCCTGAATCTTAAACATAATAAATTCAAATAATTATTTCCTACAGTATATGTATAGGATTATTTATTTATTTAACCGTGTGGTAACGGTGTAAGAATGTTGCCACTCCCTTTTTTCCTGTGGGTGTCGTAATGAGGCGACTAAGGGAAACAGCCTGGAACATCGTTGTGACAACCGATAGATGGCGGGATAACCATCTATAAAAATATCAGACTAAAATAATCAGACCGAAGATGGGCAGCAGCGTCTGCGGTGCGAGTGGTCTGGTACTGCGATCGCCAATCCGCCTGCCCAGCGTGGCGATTATGGCAAATCCTCCCCATGGGAGAGGCCTATGTCCTACAGTGAACTTGAACAGGTTGTTATTTATATATGTATTTATTATTTTTTTGCACTTTTATGGCCATACTAGTTTTATCTGCGACTTCGGTCGTGGCGGAGTCTTTACATATCGGTGAAAGTCATATTCACTACATTAAGATGTAAATAAAATATTTTTTTTTTATAGAAAAGGGAGGCAAACGAGCAGGTGGCTCACGTGATGGCAAGTGATTACCGCCGCCCATGAACACCCGCAATACCAGAGGCATAGCAGATGCGTTGCCGGCCTTAGAGTGCCCCCCCCCCCCGCCCCCCGAATTGGGGGAGGGGGGTGTGTGGGCCTCCGGTTACCTACACTCACAAGACGAAACGCAGAAGCTTGTTAGATTTCTACTTCACGCCGGTATTCTGTGAAGTCGTGGTTCTTCCCCGGTCGAGCCGGACCATTCATGCAACAACAAAAGCTGATGCGTGGCTCTACCACGGTTAAATTTGACACGGTTAATATGACATTTTTTTTATTGGCTAGAACTATAAGTACTCATAAATTCTAAATAAACCGTATTTAAAAAATCTAATAACAAAAATTATATAATTTAACTATTAATGTTATAAAAAGTTGGATAGGATGTTACTGTGATGTACATGTCCTTAGGTGATGTGCCCAAATGTGAAGTTTGTCAAAGGGAGATCCCTTTGTTCCCTATAGTTACCTAAGTTTTCTAACAAATAACAAAATAGCAGGGCACAACAAATAACGACTTATATAGACAAATTTTTGGTAATTAATAAATTAATGTTTAATTGTAATTTTCGTAGGGATCTCTAATTTAAAACAGCCTATGTTACTCCCTATTAAAATGTTCACTTCCCGTTCAATTCCCTATAGAAAATCACCTTTTTTCCTTGTTTGTTTTGTTTTTTAAGATATAGATCTTGAAGCTCTTAAAGCTGTAATTACTGTCATACTTATAATAAATTATACAATTTCTCATTTTTGCTCACACTCATTTTTTTAACCTAAATCAGTTCCTCAATAAATATTTTCAACTGTCGTATAAAACTTGTATGAGCTAAAATAAATACATCTGTTTTACAAAACCAAGAAAACAAAAACTAAATTTTCTAAGCCTTTATAACAAAAACATTAGGTTCTTAACATTCATTGTCTCTATGGTCGGGTACATTAAAGTTCTCTGATATTAATAAAAAACAAATAATACAGCTCACCAACCAATATCAATTAATGAACCATCCTTAAACTTCAGCAGATCATATAAAGTCTTAGTCACTTTATGGCATGTATGAGGATTTTCATCAAAAATAATCTCCAATAGTAATTTTACTAGATTAATGGCAAAATATTGGGTTGGCTTCATGCTAATAATTGTTTTTGTTTCTTTTGGTGGTGTAGTCACCAATGTCTTTAAATCATATGTTCCAACTTCGGCTAGGCAATTACTCGCTTCCACGATCATCTAAGGAAAAGATATAAAATAACGATAATAAGAATAAAAAATAGTTAATAATAATATCATATTAAGGCCACGATGGCCGAGTGGTTGCATGATCAGAATTTGAGTTGAGACACCAGAGTTGGATCCCATGATGTAATGGCTTTTCTCAAAAACTTATGAACCATTTATATCGATGGCTTGGATATAAAAACGGCAACAGTTCTCTCTTCAGTGAAAATTGGGTCGAAAAGATTTAAATGTCTAGGCCTCTCCTACATAATTATACCCGTCGGATTCCAAACGCCAAACTATTATATACATTTTATAATTAAGTTATTGTATGGTACATGTTCCATACCTTATCGTCCGTAGCAGTTCGTAGGATGTTGCTCAATGCAACTATAACTTTATGCATAACACTGTTTTCGCATTCTTCGGAGAATCCTTTGCCATCTAGCATACTATAAGCATTGTTTACGAATTTTTTGTTGGCCTTCAGAAATTTAGCCATGGTAGAGAGAGTTGACGAACTGAAAAGCATATTAATAAAATGTATGTGTATTAAAATATTCTGAAGGTATTATTACGTCATCATTGACCATGAATTTATTTGTTTTAATTTATCCTTACATACCTAGCATACAAAAGATGACTGTCATATTTATCAAATTTCTGTGAAAATATAATTTTTGATGAACAAGATTCTATATCTACTCCAGTTATAACGGTATACAAATTTTTGACGTCCTCGTGATTCTTGTAATTTTCCACGACGAAATTTAGAACTCTATCACATTCAGAGTTATGACTTCTCTTAGCAAACAAAATTGCCATTATTTCAGACAAAGTAGACTTACTCAGAACTTTTACTCTGCTTAAACAAAATCGCATTAGAATAACATTCAGTGCTTTGGCTAATATGGTTAACTCGCCTTTAATCTGTGTTTTCTTTATAGCACTTATAATACTACTACATGCAAAATTACATATAATAGCATCAGACGGAAAACCCAAGGGAATGTTTTCAATAAAAGTCACAAATTTGTGCAGAGGAATTACTTTGCATTCAAACATATTTCTGGAAATGACATTGTCCCATAAAGTAAACAACACTTTAAGTATAGGTAAAGGTTGATTTTCGCATAGATATTCCATGATATTTCCATCAATGAGCTCCTAAAAAACACAATAAATGTAATGATTTTTAAGCTCTTCAAATCAATAACAAAATAAAAGAAATACTTACCCCAAAATATTTTAGAATAGCACAAAAAACATCTTTTGAGTAAGTATATGATTCGTTGTTTGCCGGAACATGCAGGGAAAACAATTTTTTAGCGTCCGTATAATCACCTAGATGTAACGCTGTCAGGCACACCAGTTCGCCCATATTTTCTACAAACAGATTGCTCCACTTTTCGTTTTTAAGAAATTGTCTAGTCTGTTGAAACATAACGTGTGCCGCATCCAATGACTCTTTGCAGTCTAGTTCTTTACTACTATTCAAACGATACTTTTCATTGACAATAAAAGGCAAACTTAATATTATGATATAGCAAAAACATTTCTAAAAACAAAGGAGAGCAGTATTTAAAACACATTTTAACAAGTTAACAGTATGATATGTTTGCGATTTCCTGAGAACACACCTCTAAAATGTGCTCCAGTGTATTATTCATTTTGAGTTTGCGTAGCATATCACTATTTTGTACATTTCCACAACGACGCCATAATATTTCTGCCGGCACCAACCACTTCATATATTTCATAATAAACAACTCAGCAGTTTCACATCCAAATAAATGCATGGGCAAATCTTCCAAAGAATATTTCTTTTGTAGCCAATATTGTAATATATACAGGATATGTTCGTCAAGGTAAATGTCAATACTTTTTTGTGTTACTTTAGCCGTGATTAGATTCAGTACTTTTTTCACTAAGCGCTTATCTAATGACTTTTCTCTTTGAACGCACAATATTTCTTTGATTATACGCAGTACCCAAGATGTTTTACTTAACGCCAAAGCATTATAACTATGAAGCAAGGTCACAGTTCGATTATTTAACTCATCCTTCAAACTTACTTCTTTTTCAGTAGTTACCTAAACATTAATAAACATAAAAATACTATGATTAAAAATACTTTGACCTTCGAGGATTAAAAATTAAATTAAATTGATACAAACGATCAAGAATTTGAATTAAAGTATTTGTGTACACAGTGTGTAAAATTTTGCATTTAAAGTATTCTTAAAATATCCTTTTAAATAGTTCTGTTAAATAAATAGTTATTCTTTTGCAAACTAATTGTGAATAAAATTACTGTTTTTGGTTGAAAACATAACGTGTGCCGCATCCAATGACTCTTTGCAGTCTAGTTCTTTACTACTATTCAAACGATACTTTTCATTGACAATAAAAGGCAAACTTAATATTATGATATAGCAAAAACATTTCTAAAAACAAAGGAGAGCAGTATTTAAAACACATTTTAACAAGTTAACAGTATGATATGTTTGCGATTTCCTGAGAACACACCTCTAAAATGTGCTCCAGTGTATTATTCATTTTGAGTTTGCGTAGCATATCACTATTTTGTACATTTCCACAACGACGCCATAATATTTCTGCCGGCACCAACCACTTCATATATTTCATAATAAACAACTCAGCAGTTTCACATCCAAATAAATGCATGGGCAAATCTTCCAAAGAATATTTCTTTTGTAGCCAATATTGTAATATATACAGGATATGTTCGTCAAGGTAAATGTCAATACTTTTTTGTGTTACTTTAGCCGTGATTAGATTCAGTACTTTTTTCACTAAGCGCTTATCTAATGACTTTTCTCTTTGAACGCACAATATTTCTTTGATTATACGCAGTACCCAAGATGTTTTACTTAACGCCAAAGCATTATAACTATGAAGCAAGGTCACAGTTCGATTATTTAACTCATCCTTCAAACTTACTTCTTTTTCAGTAGTTACCTAAACATTAATAAACATGAAAATACTATGATTAAAAATACTTTGACCTTCGAGGATTAAAAATTAAATTAAATTGATACAAACGATCAAGAATTTGAATTAAAGTATTTGTGTACACAGTGTGTAAAATTTTGCATTTAAAGTATTCTTAAAATATCCTTTTTAAATAGTTCTGTTAAATAAATAGTTATTCTTTTGCAAACTAATTGTGAATAAAATTACTGTTTTTGGTTGAAAACATAAGACATTGGTCAATATTACTTCCAGATTTCCTTCTAGAATATCCCATAAAATTTATAACTTTTTATCTAACAACGAAGACATACCTGAAACAATTACAAACAAATACGTAATTTTATTACTTACATTAACTATAAATATGCCCTTCAAATTTGTAAGGTAACATTCAATTTCCTCATCGGAAAATGTCTCCGCGATGTTCTTTATCAAATAACTACAATATAGTCGTAAACTATGAACATTTCCTTTGATTTTTTCAATTAAAATATCTTTAAAATTAAACTCCATGGAACAATTATTATTATTGTTTAAAATCGTTACTTTAGCCGCACATTCATATGCGAGGGCAGCGACTTCCGGAGGGTAGAACATGTTTTCGCATCTAAGTAAATAGCTTTTCACCATAATCACACAATTACGTCGCATGTTGTCGTTACAGAGCCAAATTTTATCAATTATTTGCAGCAGTATTCGAAGAATGCTCGAAGTGGCTTTGGGACTACGAAACGAATCCTTGCACATTGACTGCATAAGGTTGAAAGATAACTCTGAAAATGCACATCATTTTGTTCGATTCACATAAAATTGACATAGAAGATTGTATAAAAAATTCACACAATAAAAAATTTCTACCTGTAGGTGGATCCTCACGGTCTGGATCATGTAGTAATATAATGCAATTTAAAGCAGATTCTATATCCCAATGGTACGAGAAATTGTACAACTTTGAATTCAAAATCAATTCAAGAAGTTCATTTCTATAACTAATTTGTTTTTTGCAGTATGTTGCTAAGTATAAAATACAGTTATGTTTTAACGCTTTAAAACTCATATCTAAATCATTTTCTTCATCATCCACAGGAACATCGCTATTTAAAATCTCATTTAAACAGTAGAAAAAATCTTCATTGGCACACAATCTTATTTCAGAGTTTAAAAATGAATCGTATTCTTTAATTAAAATAAACTGTAAATATTGAAGAAGAACATTCTTATCTCGAATTTGTTGATTACTTCTCAAAGTGGAAATTGACATTACATATATGGATTTTAAAACTCTTTTAAAAATATAGAATAATTCAGACGATGAGACTTCGTCGCGTTTGACAAGCTTATATGTCAATAAAATATCAAAATAAACTAAAGTTAATCTTAATTCTTTCAAGCATTCCAACAGATTCACATCTTTATTCTGTAATGCTGTACTGTAGTCTGTCAATTTTTCTTGAAGGTGGGCATTAAGTTGTGCTTTCACTTCATTATTTATTTCTAAAGTTTCTATAGTAATGTTTTTAGGCTCAAATGTCGCAGTTTCAAGTTCAAAGTCACCATATAGAATACTTGTTTCAATACTTTTAAATAAAATGTTGTACAAATTATTGTCATTAGAATTTTCAAAAACCTGACAGTTTATAAGATTTTCGTTTGACAGCAAAGATAGAAATAAATCTTTCACATTACTAATATCGATATTTAAATATTGACCATTAATAAACCACGTAAGACAATTAATGCGACCAAAATTACAACAACATTTGGTGAAGAACTTCTTGAATACCATGTTCAAAGTTTTAACACTACAATCACTAATTGGCATGCCTTTTTCGAAATACATGATGAGCAGTGGCTTGACACAGTTGTAGTTTAAGATATATAAAGATAAAATCGACTGCATGACGCCATGTATGGCCCGGTGCGCTGCGCTCACACTAGTTGAATTTCTGAAAATAAGGCTTTAATATTAGTATTTTGTGCGTGCGCAAGAGATTATGTGTATTTTATTTTTATTTTACAATCTTAGAATCTACAGCACAAAATCCATAAATCTTAACATGAAACTAATAAAGATTAACACGGTGCAGAAATAAAAAAGGTTTATTCGCCAAAATAACGTCTATAACACCACTGACACCAGAATTTCGGCAGCGAAGAACTGCAAAATTTTTGTTGAGTTATTCAGAACTGCACTTACCTAAGGCATGAATTCCACAAAGATACTATATGTTCTTGGCAGGTATTTGGAGTATCTTTACTTTGCATAGCTAACTGTTTTAATACAAGACTTGCCAGATTTTCAATGACACTCCAATTTAGATTTATACTGTTTCGATTACCCACCAATTCTTCTAAAATTTGGATCATATTTTGGTATTCTGTGGTTGTTATAGAAAACGAAAAATTTTTAACGTACATTTGTATTATGCCAGCCCTGAAATATGTTTAAAATTTATAAGAAAATAAAAATTTCAATATTTAACAAATGACACTATGTAAAAAACAACTAGGAATGAATACTTTAAACATAATTTGTGTTTATGTGACGCTTTTGATTTTGTGCAACATCGCATTAATTTTTCTTTTTATCTTACTTCATCTTTATGCAAAGTCCCTGACGCGACCGCCAAAGAAGAGATTGCATCACGCATTTCTGAATACTCGGGTAGACAGAATTCGAGATTATTTAACTTATTTGAGATAACTTGACAGGTCGTTAGCCTATCGCAGTCTTATTGTCCATATCAACAATAACATACTTTTTGAAAATATTACTAAGATATACAAATATCCAATACTTGAGAATAAACATTCATATTATTCCCCAGGGGAATTCGAACCCTTTGCTTTGTATGCCCTACCTTCTTTATTAATTAATTTTATAAGTTATTTATGGTATTGTCGAAACAGTTTTTAAATATGTCAATATATTTTGTATAATATGTAATATGTCGCTTGCATACGACATAATGCCTAGTTATGACGCAAAAAACTTATCTCGAATTTGTCGACCGAGGTGAATGTAACTGGTGTCGAGTATAGTGTTGGTATTAGAATTAGTACACGCATCTGTGGAAGGGAGTGTGGTGCTGTTCTTCTCTTCTGGTCAGATAACATAGCTTTCTTGAGAAATGTCTAACTTGTGAAAAGCTAACATCGTTATAATAATGAATTTGTATAAAGTAACACCCGAGTCTATTAAATATAAGATTTGGCAAGAGGTCATTTGAGATATTATTGTGTTTACTACTAGTGCTCACCACAGATCTAGACAACATGTCCAGAACGCAAGAAATGTAGAGATTGCAAGAAAATATAAAAATATATACCATACAACATGATTTTGTTGAAATTCTTCTAAAAGGTCGTTGAAATTTTTCTTTTTATTTAAAGTTATTCTTGGTTTCTTAGCGGAATTTCCTGTATCACAATCTTTTTCAGAAATTTGTTTCGACGTTTTAAACATCTACAAAATAATAAAACGAATTTTAAAATAATCTTCGCAGCGAATGTCTCAAAATCTCTGCATAACCTGTGTTTGACCCGCAAATTTGCATGTATAACCTTTAAACTATACATAGGCTGTATTTACGATTATAATCCTAAATACAAAGGCAATGGACGCCAGGCTATAGGCACAAACAAAGAAAACCCCTGTATACTAAAGTTCTTTTCGTTCAAGCTTAGAAGCTACTTAGCAAAAAAAATATTCATGCACATCACGGGCTCCGACCTTTCAGGGTTTAAGCCTGTAAAGTGTAAGTGTAGAAGGTCAAAGTAGAAGCGTGCACGTCGCGACCCCTGCCAGCCATTTTCAGGGCTACAATTTAACACAGATACCCACCCATGTCAACAAGGGTGTGGTTGAGTTTAGACTTCGGGGTGCCACAAGGCAAGGCGACGCTCACCAGCTCGAAAACGAAATTAAGAGATTTGAAGATGGAGAAAACGAAAGTAAGAGATTCGGCAGGTATGAAAGATAATGTTATCACTAAAAATGATAAGGCTGTGCTTCGATGGTTTAGACACGTTAAGATAATGCGTGAAGACCGAATGGTGAAGAAAATATACACTGTGAGCAGATTGCTCGAAAAGGGTAGGGTCAAGAGTAGATACTCGGATACATAGACGTGCGTGTATAAGCTATGCCCAACGGTGTTCCGCAATCTTCACATGTTAACAGGGCCACGGGAATTTTTTTGCCGCCGTCACGATAAGGGGGAGTTGCCTTTTCTCCATGTCCTTTTTGAATGCGCTGGGGAATTTTCTAATCAGATCTGTGCATAGGTATTTGCGGTACTTGCCGCTACAATGCTTTCGTTCTAGATAGATCTAGCACGAAGGGCAACGGCATGTAGTCCGAGTTCACGTTGTCCAGAAGAACCTACTGTAACGGAGGGCTGAGGACATGATGGTGGAAAACCACAACGACGACATTTCCGAAAAAACCTGGGCTGACGTCTGTGCCCTAGTTATTTCCTGTGACGCGGAGATCCTTTTCTCTCTGCTTCATCGAATAGTATGCGACCTTCTCGGCATACTATCATAAAGTTCCAACAGCTGCTTATTTGATGATGACAGTTCAAACTGAATCTTTTGTAGTATTGAACCGACATTAATAATTCTTTCGGTGAACACAGAACCAATATCTATTTAGTGATAATATGATAAAAATAAAAATAAATATCTGCACGCAATTCCCTATACAGGGGTAGACAGAGGTCTTGTCTAGACAATTAAGTCCCATCGACCTACCTTCCACCGAAGATATTTTAGGGACAACGTGACAGGTGGTGAGCCCGTCGCCATCTTTATGTCCAAGCCAACGATATAATTTGTACATAGGTTTTTAGAAAAACCAATTGATACGGCCACTTGAGGATCGAACTCGGGTCTCTTAACTCGAAATTCCGACCACCCAACCACTCGGCTATCGTGACTCTAAGAATAAAAATAAAAATATATAAATATGTTCACTAATATTCTCAATACCCCAGTATTGGACAATCTACATCTTAAGTCCTTTCAACCCACTTTCCACATTCTGTCGCCGTCTTAGTGTAATATATATTTAAGCATCTATGATATTTATCCCAATTGTCTGTAGCGGGATTTGAACCCTGCACTTAGCTACAAAGGCCCAGTAGCATAGTTGGTAGTGACCCCATCACTACCAACCAGCTATTGTGACTTCACTTCAAAAAATTCTGTTTAATTTTATATTATTGTTTCAAATTCAACAAATTCTTACCACAAAATATGTAAATGCTGCAACATTTATATAATATGGACATTCTTGAATAATATGTTGGTTCTGTCTTTGAATTTTTTGTATGTATGTGGTTTCAAGACAAATTATATCCATTATATTTTGAAGACATTTGTACCAACTATCCCAGTTATGCGCTAAAGCAGAATCTTCACTTTGAATTCTTCCTAAAGGGTGATGAGTCAATATTGACATTTGTAGCAACTTGAACAACTGCGACTAAAATAAATTTAAAAATAATCGTAAATTGGAATTTGGAAGTAGTCAAAATGGTCCCCAATTTTTTTTTATAGAATAGGGAGGCAAAAGAGCAGGTGGTTAATGTGATGGTAAGTGATTACCGCCGCCCATGAACACCCGCAATACCAGAGGCATAGCAGATGCGTTGTAAATTGAGGGAGGGGGGTGTGTGGGCCTCCGGTTACCTGCACTCACCAGACGAAACGCAGAAGTTAGTTAGACTTCTACTTCACACCGGTATTCTGTGAGGTCGTGGTACTTCCCCGGTCGAGCCGGCC
The DNA here is from genome assembly GCA_029286605.1 of Sericinus montela. NCBI lineage: Eukaryota > Metazoa > Arthropoda > Insecta > Lepidoptera > Papilionidae > Sericinus > Sericinus montela. The sequence continues at coordinate 11,075,966 of JAGSMR010000012.1, read as the reverse complement.
CATTCATGCAACAACAAAAGCTGATGCGTGGCTCTACCACCCAATAAATTAATGGAAGCTAAAATTTTTTTATTAACTTTGATTTTAATTACAAAAATTTCAGCGTAGCTTATATGCTTTAAATCAATAAAAAAATTAAATTTGGAATTGCAACAGATGAACTTATTGAAAATACAATCTATTTTTTTACTGCAATTCTTTATTTACAATCTAATTGAGAATCATCATTTTTAAAAAGATTTTTTTTATTTTTTGTGTACGAAAATGGAAGGTCGTTGTGACTTAAAAAACCCAATACCAAGGACGTGATCATTTAAGTGACAATTAGGTATTGGAAAATTATGATGGATCATCAAAAAATTATTTTAATATTCTCAAAAAATTGGTCTTATAGAAATAATTTAAGTGTAACGTACACAGACTTACAAAAAGTTCAAATATTACCTTCTTTTTTGGGTCCAAATTAGGTTCATAAAATTTTAATATAAAAGGTAAATTACTCTCTATAAATTCACATGCACTTAACCGACTCTCTAAATATATCTGAAACAGAGATAATCAATAATTATTAAATGGCCAGTCTTGCCATTGCAGCAGTGCTATATTCAAGGTATACTATGATGATGAAAGTAAATAATTTCAACAAAAATTAATAAATGTAAAAAAAAAATAATTTAAGAAAGAAAAATTTCAATTTTAATCTTCCCTGAATCATATTTTTATTTCTGAAAAATGTATACCTACTGTGTATACATCTTCCACTTTTAGGAGACGGTTTAGAGAGGTTTATTTAATAAAACTCTGCATTTATTAAATAAACGCTTGTAACTTAAAGCTTTAGGGATAAAACTCAAAATATTACATGAAAGCTTATTAATGAACATATAAATTTAGCATATAAAATTCCAAAACTTGAGTAAAATAATTAAACCTTACCATTTCCAGTGATGTATTCATTATGTCTGTTACAATTTCTATCACTTTTATGTTATTGATTATTGTATGGAAATATTTAGACATTTTATATAAGTAATTTCGAAGAGTATATGCAAATTGACAATAGTCTCCAGCATTTTTTATAACAAGCCAGAGGAGTTTCAATTTTACGAAATCATCCAATTCACAAACATTTGACAAACATGATGAGAGGCATACATCTAATAAATCTAAAAAATCATAAATATGTAATAAATCCGATAAAGAAATTCAATAAATTATGGTTCTATTAAACAACACCAACCTTCCCATGTGCTAGGCGTAATATGAGAGGAATAGCTCTCACAAGTAAGGACATATTTGTATAACAGGCTTAAATATGCATCACCAATAGCATTAGTTAGCCTTTTATCTCTTAACACAACTAAGCAAGCTTCCATGATCTTCTCACATCGTATGTATGCTTTACCTGAAAGACAAAAGAGATCATGCATTTCTTCATACTACTCATCAAATGTTATAACTGGGGGCTGTCTCCAATATCATCCACTCCTTACTATACTTTTCTCACACCATAAGTATTTTATTTACCGCCATAAGACTTACCAAAAAAAAAATACAAATGAAATGCTTTGTTAAATCAATTTCTTTCAAACTCTGTGTTTCATCTGGTGAGTTCAGGTAACCGGAGGCCCACACTCCCCCCTCCCCCAATTCTGCATGCAACGCAAACGCATCTGCTATACCTCTGGTATTGCGTGTGTTCAGGGGCGGCGGTAATCACTTACCATCATTTGAGCCATCTGCTCGTTTGCCTTCCTTTTCCATAAAAAAACATGTGAACATGTGAATTGGGTTGATTTTGTTTTATTGTTTATAATTCATTTAATTTAGAAATTTTAAGCAAGTGGTGACAATAGCCGATTGGTTCGAAATCTAGAGGATTTCGAATCAGGAGACCCGAGTTCAATCCCCAGGTGGCCAGCTTGTATCAATGGGTTTTTACAAAAACTTATGTACAACTATATCATTGGCTTGGACATAAAGACAACGACGACAGGCTCACTACCTGTCACATTGTCCCGAAAAATGTTTTCCCTGGAAGGAAGGATGGGACTTGTCTAAACTAAATCTCTGTCTGCCCCTTATTGGGAATGGTGTGAAGATTTTTTTTTATTTTATTGTTTTAATGTGAAGTTAATGACCATAAAAATTAATTGTCATGGACAAGGAGGGCCTCTGCCCATCAAGAGAATCATCTCATATCTATTTCTATATTACCCAATTAGTTTGACAGACATAATACCACAAAATATTTATGATAAGGATCATTCTATAAAATTATATAAAATAAAAATTTTACCCTTATTTGAGCCAGAAACAGATAAGTGTAGTAGACTTGTACAAAGAGGATATGTAATAGTGCGAAAAGTCTTAGAAGATTCATACTTGTCTGTTTCCTGCAAAGTAGACAACAATATTGCTTAGACAAATTTGTATACCAATTAAGGATTTATTAAATAAGCAACAATAATAGTAGGTGTCATCTAAGATTCTCAGTTCTACATGCTTAAAAATATTTACCCAAAACAAAAGTAAAATTAATTTTTTATTTATATACTTCGTCATGTGTCTTTATAGTCACAAAAGCTGAGTCATAGGGTGATCGAAATTATACTTGAGAGACCAGAGTTTGATCCCTAGGTGGCGGGGTTGTACTAAAAGTTTTTTTAAAAACCTATGCACAATTTATATCATTGACTTTATTACATTAATTTTAAATACTTTATATCTGGAAATTTACATGTGCTTTTTTAAAAATGCTGCATTAAAGATATGTACCTTATAAATTGCTTATTATTATTATTACTAATTTAAATAAGACTGAGGCAATGCATGGTAGGGTTTGGCGAGTAATATTATAAAGATACTAGCTGACCCAGCAAACATTGTTTTGCCATATAAAAATAGGGCTTGATCGTAAGGTGGTGAAAATTTTGGGTTTCATGTATTTTTAATGCTATCATAAAAAAAATATTTAAAAATAAAAAAATAGTGTTGGACTACCCTTAACATTTAGGGGGGTGAAAAATAGATGTTGTCCGATTCTCAGACCTACCCAATATGCACACAAAATTTCATGAGAATCGGTTGAGACGTTTCAGAGGAGTAAGGTAACTAACATTGTGATACGGGAATTTTATATATAAGATTCTCCATGAGGTAACAGTGTTAGAATATTGCCACTCCCTTTTAGGGCACCGAGATAGATGGCAGGATAAACATCTCTAAAAATATCTGACCGAAGATCTGAGGTGCAAGTGGTCTGGTACTGCAATCACCAATCCACCTACCAAGCATGGTGATTATGGCACATCCTCTCTATGGGGAGGCCTATGTCCTGCAGTGGACTTTAAAAGGCTTTATGTATGTATGTTATGTATTCATAAAGTATTTGGTGAGCCATTACCAAAATTTCATTATTAAAATGTTTAAGCCATATTGCCCTGTTCTAATGGTAGCAAGTGGCAATTGAACCAATTTATATCTTTTTCCTCACACTTTTTTGGGACATCAACCTCAATGTAATTCCCAAGCCAACAAAACTTATATGATGATGATGATGTCCCAAACTGAAGTAGTTTAAGTATTGAAAGAATTACAGGAAGTCATAGCACTGCATCTGCCTACACCTTCACATGCTTCATGCAGTGCTAAGACTTTAACATTTGTAAGTGTAAAAACTGTCACTGTGCTGTAAGCCGTAATATGTTTCCCCCTTGTCTCTGTGAATTGTAAGAAATATTTAAGGGAATAATAACAGTATTGTTTGCTAAGTGTTCTGCAATAAAATTTGACAGCAGAAGCACAGGCAAGCAGTGGCATTGGTACTGAAATTACCTTAAGTATATATTCAGTTATTTTATCAAATAATTCATGCCAAGATAAGCCCTTTTTTTTACGAGTATTATCAGAAAGTAAATCAGGAACAGCATTTCTGCTTAGAAAATCTTTTAAAGTTTCAGCGCTTTTTTTCCTCTCAGAAGCTTTATTCGACAACAAATTCTCACTTAACTCCCTTACAGTAATTTCCAAAGACATACTTATAAACTACTAGGATAAGTATATAATCACTGATAAATAATGAACAGGCCCATGCAACTCCCTAAAAAATCAAAAACAATTTTTGTGAAATAGATAGCGGCGTCTTTAAACTTTTGACGTCGATTTTTGAATCTTGTTGACAGATTGTCATTTTAACAATATTTTTTAAGTCTATGGCGAAATCTAAACCCGTGAAAAGTATTTTTGTTGGCCCTCCCATGACTGACTTCACACTGGCAGAATATCCAATAGGAGAAGCTATTCACCTAAAAAACAACAAAAACCTGAAGAATTATAAGAATAAGAAATTATTTAACTATTTGCGTAGTATCTTGGTGTTTACGTTGATTTGTTATTTTGGTTCACTAAAGGAGTACGATTTCTTCGGCTTTTTTGAGACTGTTGTGTAAGAAATACGGTCTTTGTTTGGTTTAAATTTGAAATGGGCTCTACATCGTTTTCTGTTGGCTGTGTTGCTTTGTTTTGATCTGTCTAAGATTTTTGGACATTATGAACAAGTTAGTATAAGTACAAGTTACAAATATACTGTCAAGCTCCCGCCTTAAGTATTATTTTGGCATCAAAAGCACAAATCACCATAGCCAAACATTCTGCGAACTTTTATGGCTATTTTATTATTTACATTTAGTAGTGAAGCAAAAAGCATTAAGTCACATCATATCCCGAAGCTTTTATTATCCTTGAAAAATAATCTTGTTCAAGAAAAAGGACATTTATATAAATATTTTAATCTGACTGCTATGACAATTTGAGAAATGGTATCTCTTACCAAATAATTGTCTTACTGCAACTGCAATACCAACACTTCATATCAAAGGTAACTAAAAAATGTTGAATATTTTATTTATTTTGCTATAATTGTTGATTGCAAATAATAAATACCATAAATTGTAATAATCCCCAGGAGGAAGGCTCGTACAAGCTATGTGACATTGACTTTGACTACCACAATGTGGCATTGTCCCACAATGAGCTGTGGTGAAATGTGGGTCGAAGGGACTAAATTGTTCCGAACTTGAACGAAAATTATGATAAAATTTAAAAATTTTTGGGGTCATTGGAGAAGCGTGCCCGTCGCGACCCCTGCCAGTCCATTTCAGGGTTGCAATTCTACATAGCTGCGCACCCATGCCATCCAGGGTTAGGGCGTCCCCCCAATGCGCCAGTGTGCGAGTGCAAAGTTGCCACATGGAATGTTAAAGGAGATATGAGAGATAAGACGAATGAGATGATCGAAATTATGAAAAAAAGAGAATTAGATGTGGTGTGTTTGTCGGAGACCAAGCGGAAAGGCAGTGGTAATGAAGAGCTCCTTGGTGGGGCCTTATCTCTTTGGTCTTGAGTCCCGGAGAGCGTGAGTGTTTGCCAGGGAGTGGGGGTGCTGCTGTCGTCTCGGTTGGTCGATTTTATGACTGAATATACGGCTGTGAACTCAAGACTTCTCTGGGTTCGCTTTAAATTGGGACTGACGAAGTTATTCCTTTTGGCTGTTTATGCGCCGATATCTTCGTCGTCCAGGGCTGAGCTGGAGGAGTTTTGGGAGAATATAAGAGAAGTTCTGGATTTGGTTAGGGGAAACGAAAGAATTGTTGCATGTGGTGATTTGAATGGATGGGTTGGTACCGCTCGACCAGGGTATGAGTGCTTAGAATGTTTGGTGATAAAAGGGTTAACGATGCTGGCAAGCTCATACTGGCTGTATGCAAGGAAAAGGGTCTTCTCGTGGCAAACACTGGTTAGTCTCAAGAGAATCCATATATATACTAGAGAAAGAGAGAATGAGAGAAGTATGATCGATTTATTCCTGGTGGATGACCGACTGCGAAAACAGGTGATGGATACGCGAGTGTTCAGGGATGCTGACCTGGGAATGGATCACTATCTAGTGATTACTAGATTTAGGGGTCTGTTCGCGGGTTGGCGCCACCGGACGGCGATACCAGAACAACAGTCGGTCGCTAGCATCCGAAGCTGGAAGCTTCAGGAAGCAAACACTAGGAATAAATACCAAGCAAGGGTAGCCGAAAATCTTGACATCATCGATGTCAGGAAAGAATGTGTAGAAGAAAAATGACAGAGCCTTACGGATGGAATGGCGGAAGACGTGTGTGGAACTGTGAAAAGAGGTAAAGAGGTAGTAGTAAAAAGGGTGGTGCCTGGTGGAATGACGAAGTGAAAGAAGCAGTAAATAAGAAGAAGAAAGCATGGTTAGACTACTTGGCCTCTAGTAATGATAAGGAAATGAGAGAGAAAATGAAAGAAAGATATAAGCTGCAGAAAGTTCACACGAAAGCATTGATTGAGGAAGTGCGTGAAAGGTGTAGAATGGAAGAGGACGAAAGGTTGTCGCTGTTGTCAGCTTTCATCTGCTGTGCTGGCGGTTTTATTTGTGCTGGCGGACGGGGCTGTCCCGGATGATTGGCGATCCGCCGTCATTGTACCTTTATATGAAGGTAAAGGTTCTCATTATGACTGCGGGTGCTATCGGGCGATCAGGTTGACCAGTTTAGCAAGTAAAGTTTACTCGAAGGTTAAAGGTTTCGTAAAACAGGATTGTGTCATGTCCTCCTGGCTGTTCATATTGTATCTCGACAGCTGTTTACAAAAGCTGAAAGATAGTTGTTTGGGTGTAAAATTGGGTGATATAAAAGTAAATTGTCTGCTGTATGCCGATGACCCAGTGCTTATTGTACCGTCAAAGGCAGAACTGCAGGCATTAGTAACGTATATGAAAGAATGAATATGAAATTAAAGGTCTCCGTTTGAATGCTATAAATTTAATAAAACTAACTAATAAAACTAAGGTTCTGGTATTTGAAAAGGACGAAGAAAGAACGAAGTGTGAAATATGGGTAAATAAGGAATGTCTAGAACAGGTGAATGAGATTGTGTACTTGGGCAGTGCTTTTAGCCGGGATGGAAGATGTGATATAGATGTGCACAGGCGTCGCTGCCGGAAACAAGGTCAACGGTGCCCTGACTGCGTTAGTCCAAAGGCAAGGCGTAGTGAAAAATGCACGCCTTCCGATACATAACGCAGTGCTGATACCGACTTTGTTATATGGCAGCAAAACCTTGGTATGAAGAAGCATAAAAGCAGGTTGAATGCAATGGAGATGCGATCTCTTCGTAAAATCTGCGGCGTTACCTTTGCCGACCGGAAGCGAAACGAAGATATTCGCAAAATGGTATGTTTGAAAGATGACTTTATCACTAAAATGGATAAGGGCGTGCTTCGATGGTTTGGGCACGTTGAGCGAATGAGAGAGAAATAAGAAAAGTTAATATTAAAAGGGGTCGAGTTCGGCCGAGACTAACTTTTGACGACCATGTGAGCAAATTGCTCGAAGACGGGAGTACTCGGATACCTCAACGTGCATGTATGAAGTAAATGATGAATCTGAATGAAGCGAAAGATGTATGTATGGATCGTGTCACTTGGCGATCTGTTCTCTCTGACTACTCCGTCAAGGATTGTGCGTGAAGATAAATAAATAAATAAATATAAGTGTTATGTAACCCATATCCTAGATGCACTACGACTTTAACTAAGAATGGTTCACTCTCCCCTGCAGAGCTCCGGACTTCTATTCTGACGTCATTATACATGTCCTAAACTAGAGCAACGTAAACTGCCGCTACTCTTTGAGCTCTAAGAGAGTATCATACTCAGGTTTCTTGGAATCCGATCAAAACCATTATATTCATTACCTTTAAGAGATCAACGAAGACCATGTATAAATTTTCTTTATAATTTTTTTCTTTCATTTGGGTAGATACGCTATAGAGGTCACAGAAGGAAATTTCGTCTTGGTTTTTGAAAACTTATGATGTTAAATAGATGTTTTGTAGCCAGATAATTTATCTATTTGAAATTATTTGTCTAACGTAAAATCGTAAGTATTTTAGAAATCGAACATTGTTGCATAGATTATTCGTTACAATCAAAAAACGAACAAACAGAAAAACGATACTATACGAAGACCCTAGCTCACGTAATGTTTATGTTCTCTTTGGCGAGCACTTTGAAATAAGGTAACATTTTAGTCACATATTGTCTTGGTTGGATTTATTTTTTTAAAAAACATAGATACTCTATACAAACAAAAGTAAAACTTTTTGATTTTAAAATAGAAATGACAAGTCTTTATTGTTGTAGTGTTTTTTTAACTGCTGTCTTTTTTACATACTATTGACACGTAAAATTGTAATTGGAAAAAATATATTTACTATTTTTCCTTTCTTCTTTAAAGCTCCGTGAAAGGATTAATTTGTACAAAGATCAAATGGCATTACCTTGGCATATACCTCTAGAATCGCTTCCAAAACTAAAAAAAGATGGAGTTCAACCATCCTTATTAAAACATTATTGCAATCTGAAGATACATGATAATCCTTGTGAAGAACTTCAAACTGGATTAATGTGTGATATTGGTATAACCAACCGAGAACCGAGTACTATACAAAGGCTTATTGCTTCAGGGATGACTATAGCTCGCCTCAATATAAGAGAATTGGAACCAGATATATGTGGACAAATAATTCAAAGCATTAGACAGGCAGTTTATAACTATAGTACTGAATTACAGTATGTGTATCCCTTGGCACTAATGATTGACGTAAAAGGACCAGATATTATTTCTGGAGAATTAAAAGGAGGGCCTCAAACGACTGTGGAAATTATTCAGAATGAGACAATTCGACTGACAACAGATGCAATGTGGCGTGAAAGTGGTACTTCCGATTGTTTGTACATTGGTTATGATCACTTGACCGATTTACAAATTGGTGATGTAATTTATATAGACAGTTTAACAGCCAATAAAATAAAACTTATAGTGTCTGAAGTTGGAGATGACTTAGTTGAATGTTCGGTAGCTGTTGGTGGTACAATTGGATCTAAAATGGCCGTCCGAATATCGCCACATCCACGAGAAAACAATATCATTAAAAACGGAAGCTTAGAATCATTATCTCGTAGTGAAATATCGCAACAAAACTTTGAACATCTTGAGGAACAAATAATGTGGGCAGTGGCTTCGGAAGTGGATGCTATTTTATTACCAAATGCTCAAAATATAAATGATATTCGCCACGTTAAAAACATTTTGTCTAACAAAGGAAACCATATTCTCGTATTTGCATGTATTGAAACTGTTTTAGGATTAGAAAATATTGATGATTTATTAGCTGAAGCAGACGGCATATTTTTAGATAGGTGCATTTTAAGTACCGACTTGCCTGTTGAAAAAATATTTATAGCACAGAAAATAATTATGGCAAAATGTAATAATCTCGGCAAACCTTGTATCAGTAAAGCTGTAATTAATGAGCAAATACCAACATTGTGTGTATCTGATATCGCAAACTTGGTTCTTGATGGAGCCGACGTTATATCATTAGAATTGCATTATGATTCGCCGTTGAAAAAGTTCGCACCGTCTTACGATGCCGTGCGTATGGCTGAACATTGTATAGCAGCCGCAGCTGTAATTTGCCGGCATGCAGAAAGAATTGCTTGGCAACCACGTGTTTATGGAAACTTAGAATTGATGCAAAGCCCTTTGGAAGAACCTAGTAAAGCAATATGTGTAGGAGCTGCTGAACTTGCTTTACGGTCTCAATCAGTTGTGATAATTTGTCTAACAAATTCGGGTCGCACCGCTAAATTATTATCTCATACAAGGCCAGCCTGTCCAATTATAGCAGTAACAAGAATTTGCCACACTTCAAGACAGCTTCGTTTCTATAAAGGGGTACGGTCAGTTCACTATTTCGAAGATACTAAAGCCACGTGGGCAGCAGAAGTGGAAAGTCGTATACGAGCAGCACTAGATTATTGTAAAATTAAGCATTTAGTTCGTGCAGGTGATGCGTATGTCATTGTTGCTAGCTCTCGTCGGAATGTTGGATATTGTGATTCTGTAAGGCTTTTGTATGCAAGTGCTCGTAATACAATAATTGTGGAATAGACAAGGATTTTTACATAGATGTAATTTTTTATTTTATTTAATGATAATATTTTTAAAATCTTATAATAATATATCATATTGCTATATTAGTGCATACTTATTACTAAACCTACTAATTAATTTCTTGGAAAAATGGTTTTAAAATTTCAACTGACACGGGTGGGTTTCGAACCCGCGACCTTTGCCAAACCGTGGCAACACTCATAACACTGAGCCTCCGTGTTTTAAACGCATCAGTTGAAATTTTAAATCTCTATTCTCTTTTCTTTATTTATGCCTGTTTTAGGCATCGGCTCCATCTACTGTCACTTTTGCAAATGACTGCTTTATATTCAAGGCTTTTCAATCAGTAACTATTAATATGATTATATATGTATATATATATATATATATATATATATATATATATATATATATATATATATATATATATATATATATATATATATATATATATATATATATATATATATATATATATATATATATATATATATATATATATATATATATATATATATATATATATATATATATATATATATATATATATATATATATATATATATATATATATATATATATATAGCGTACGTCCCATTTACGGTGGGAATATGGTTTCTCCCTTTGGATTTCCGTTTCGTACTACCACCCGTTGCATATATACCCATAAATCTTTCTCAAAGCTACGACTTATTTTCTTGTCACTTCTGCCACATTTTTATGGCTAAGAGGAAAGTTATCTTTAACGAAGTGTACTGTGTGGTTCTCAACCTTCGACACTTACTTATATTGTTAGGGGTGCACGAAAACCTGTCTACATTACCGTTTTTCTCTGTCCGCACATATCTGTCGATAGCCTCTTCAGTGCGTATGACAAGTTATCTAACTGTTTACACACATGTTCAAATTGTGTTATCTACTTCAAGTCACAATCTGTATAAATATCTTGTAATATTTGTCATGTCAGTCTATTTATTACAATAATTAATGTCAAGGAACTGTTTTTTCTTTATAATGGATCCACTGGTTTTCCAGTGATTTTACTAATAAGGAAGTTACGTAGGACAATTTAAGTATAAACGGTATAAAGTTAGGGAAATCTAAATAGGAAAATCTAACTCGTTTTTGCCGATTATATTACCGGTATACCGTACCGTTACCCCCGTATAGTAGTAGACATACACTAAGAGTTAATTTGGAATTACAAACAGACACTTCAGTTTTTTATTTGTTTGTATGTGTATATAGATTTATGAAAATAAATCGTTAACTTCACATTATAAATACACCTAGCAGTAGAATACCAAAATGACATTGGCTAATGGAAAAAATGACCAACGAAGAATAGGATTTTTGGAGTACAAAAGATTCTAAGGAATGTCAACATGATTAATCTGTTTTAAGCCGACAAAACGAAGTTAGCAATAACATTATTTTCTTAATCAATGTTTTTTCAGAAAGATATAAGTGAAGGTAAAATTAAACGAGAGTCGCCCATGCACTTATTAGCCATCTAGTAGAATAAAAAGCAAAAGGTTTGAAAAATGTATCGCATAGAATTCAATTCCATAAGAAAAGTAACACTCACCGAGAGATACACAACTCTTTAGAAATCGCATTCAACCAAGAGTATATTCAATTAAAGTTTTGCAAAGACAGGCCTCAACGGTTAAATTTTTATGATCCCGTGGGTTATTTATTTCGTAATCAAAATAATATAATCAGTATAATAGGAGAAGTCCGTCCTATGATAATGCTTCAAATAGTCTAATTGTTACAATAGCCTACAAGTATATATTAAGAAAATAAATTAGCTCATAAACTACGATCCATGTACAGCGCACTCACTGATTTTGGTTGGAGCACGTGCTGGCGAAATCTGCATTGGAGCAATCTCAGTCTTCGGTCCTGTACAGAATTTTTTTCCATTTCACCGTATTCAATAAAGAGCGGCTCGAGTCGTCGACGACCATGTTCTGATCGGCTTCATCAGCTGGCTTTGTGAAGAGATGTCGCATCTCTTTACATTTTTTTTTACAAGATAAGAATAAGAAGACGCGGAGTGTTCCGAGAAATTGTTCGGATTAATTCCAGTTGCTGAATTTCACCATCGAACCTTACGGCAAATTCAAAAATTCCATTGATATAACCTTGATGATTGGCACTTCACCACAGTGCGTTTTTCGCGGTATTTTCTGAATTTTCTGCACTTGCACTTTATGGAGTGTGTTGTCGCCAGCGGTTTTTTCCGGACCTTCAAGAAAAGAGTTTGTACCTTTATCAAAGACCGGCATCGCATCTGCTGTTACTCTGGTAGTGTCATTCAATTCTGTCAATTCCAATTCCTATTCCCGAAATTTCTTCAGTTACGTTACTCTAGCTATAGGGATCGACTCACGGAGGACACGATTAATGATTAAAACAGATTCGTATTAAATCTTTATAGTTGTGTAAGTTTAAAATGCTCATAGCATTGAAAGAAGTTAATTTTAGCCAAGAATTTTTTTGGCAGACGTCACTAACGCCCCTAAGTTACAAATAAAAGTTACAATAAAAGAGATGTAAAATTTGTGGGATACAGTCATTTGAAAGCACGATCATTGGCACGGTACCGCAGAGATCGCAGGTTCGGATCCCGTCCGTGGTAGTTTATTTTGAAGTTTCTCACGAATTCAACAGCAAAGAAAAGAACCTAAAATTAATTGTAAGGTTTTTTTACCTATTATGAGGCTGACTAAAGATATTCTTCTTTGATTTCTTGATATTCTATGATGAAGATTTTGAACTTTTAAAAATTCAAAATCACAGATTTTCATATGAGTTTATAGTCGGTTTACTATACTCTACAACTCATCCTAATTTTTTTCGAAATGTTTTTGCACTTGACGCTCATTTCATTTAATCTAGGGATGTATGTTGTAATAATATTAATGATAATAATTTATTTAAATCGGACAAAAAGTTATCCATATTGTATGGTTAGTAATCCAGTTAGTAACAATTTCAATTAAAACTATGTTAGTATACATCTATTGTTAGTTAGTTTACATCTATTTGAACAAATATCATTTGTAACCTACTACAATCCCCATCCAGTGGTTCTGGACGGGGCAGTCACTTCTAACAGATATCGCTCTCAGAACGCTATTGCTGCTACCCCTCAAACGCTGCATCAGTGAGGCTGTTTTTTTGCGGAATGTCGCTTGAAATGTATCCGTACGCGCCTCCACAAACATACTATTATTATTTATTATTATTAGTTTTTCCGTGTCTTTTAGGTTTAAGCAAAGCAATCAAAAATATGGGTAATGTATATTTCATAAATGTGGCATGCATACTAAATATAATAACAAACATAGAAGTTCGTTCCTACTATAAGATTAATTTCATAGGGACTATGTGGACATCACCACCATCTAGTGAGCAATTTGCGTAAATAACTATACTACCAAATAAACAGTAAATCTTCCCTTTTTAGTTGATTTTTTTTATTTCACATTTTATAACACGTTTTTATAATTTACATAGTCATCCGACTATATATTATGTAAGGATTTTGCTTCGTTTTTAACTGTTAATTGAAGAACTGTCTGAACTGAACATAAAAAATACAGATGAAAACTATTTAATCTATATTTTTTATGAAGTAACTTTGTTCTCGTAACTCTTTTTTTCGTAATCGCTTTGAATATAAAAATTTATTTCTGATTTCTGCATGACTTTTTCCAAGTGGCGACCCCATGAACAAGAAAAGTGACTGAGACACTTTTCTTGTTCATGGGGTCGCCACTTGTGCCGTTTGTTGTGCCATCTATAGTTTACGCATAATCCTGATGACATAAACGTAATTTTTTTCTTAGTTCATATATAGTCTGTATCCAAATACAAAATCTGTGCAAAATAATTCGAACGACGAGGTTGCTCGCTTGACTGCGTGTCACGTTTGGTCTTTGGCAGAATAATAAAACGCTTCAATTTATTTTGTCATACCGAGACTGTTTTTATGGCGTGTAGTATATTTCTGTTCTGAGGTTCTACTAGCTTGTCCTGTATTATTCTTGTTCTCCAATCTAGGAAGTGAAATAAAATTTTGTATTCTCTGCATTGTGCGATTGTGAAGGTTGAGAATGTTACGTCATTTTCCCTGTAGTGTCTTTTAAAAATATATTTTGATTTGAGTAGTGGTCAATGTGTTTGTTGAAAGATAATAAACCAAATTAGTGAAAAGTTTTTATCTAAGTGCAGTGAGTTGCTATAAATTGGCGCTATAATACCGGCTGCAAGAAAATGCCGCCATGTTATTTTTATTTAGTTTGGCTGTCAACCACTGATCTCGGATAAATTGCTGTATAGCCTTTAAAAACTCACGTAAAAAATTGTAAGTATGCTTTTCTCTTATGGTTAACTTCTATATTCCTTTGTGATTACCGTTACATCGCAGCGGTTATGGATAGATTATTACGATAATTATATTGTTTACTGTAGTTTATTGACTGACAATATATTTATGACGTCATTGAGCGTGTGTTATAAAACTTCGTAACCTATAGTGAAATTATAATCTAAGTAACCTTATAGGTGTCAATAAATCATATCTTAAAATCTGGTTAAAAAACTGGCTACAACAGAGTTGGATTTACAACTATCTGACAGCAGTTACATATTATAGAGGTTTGGATCCATAACCCGTTAGGAACTAAATGTAAACTAGTAGCATAAAATGTTTAGAAAAAAAAAATTATTGGCACAATTATTAGAGACTAGATAGATTTTTATGACGAAATTTTTTTCTTTAACACGAAAAAACCTGCTAATAGGCCAATCGGACATATTTTTCACCATGTCCTTTTTGATGCATGATGATACATGTTTTGTATTGTCGATGTGTTTTCTTATTGCATTTGATGCATAGTAGCTCATACAGGGGTAGACCTCTGTCTACCCCTGTATTGGGAATTGCGTGAAGATATTATTATTTTGTATCATAAACAATTCTAAATTTTATACCTATAATAGAGTAAGGGTGCTAAGATTTGTTATGTACTGAAATATTTATAAAATATAAGAGATCTGATTAGGCTAAGACATCTGTATACAGTCTTGTAGGAGAAGAAGGGTAACCTTCTAGGTTTTGTAAAATAAAACACTCAGAAAGAGAGCTGCTCTTATCTGATGTATTAAAATGTTGATAGTTGTCTGATATTACACCTAAGACAATTCTGTAAGGTGTCAAAAAGCTGAGGCTAGCTAGCAACAACCTTTGAGTAATTTACATAATGTAGCTGCAATTCTTGAAGTTTTTTAATTTTTTTAATAAATGACTCCATAACTCTGATGATTTTGTCTATTACTGTTAAGTAAGGCAGTTAAACCTTGAGAGTCACACATTGAGAATAGGGGGCATAACTAGTATCTGTAAATAAAAGGACTACACAATACTAGGATCATGTATTTTGTAAATGGACAGTTGCAAATAATAAAAAATATATTTAGAGACATATACATATATTATTAATATCAAGAAACTATGAGGGGTTTAATAAATGAACCAGAGTAATTAAATATTAAGAGGTAATAAATCTCCTAAGACTCCAAAAAGATGAATGACCAAGATGGCCTTATACAGCCCTCATTCAAATATGAAATGATTTTGGCTATGAAGTTTAGCCAAAAACACTGCTGAGGGAGCACACATGATCTTCTTAATCCGGCGACAGTTGATGTTGTGGCTTGATAAAAAAAAAAACAATATTTAAAAAACTTTAACAATAAAACACAATAATAATTTTAATTTAACAATAAATTTAACAATAATTTAACTAAAACCCACTATATGGTGGTGACTTAACGCCTAACTAGGCATGAAAAAAGCAATTAGCTCATGGTGGGCAATTTAGTAGTAGGGCACTGGTACACAAGGGGCCAACAGCTGACCGACTTTATAGTGAAGGAGAGACACTATGATAAATTTGTTGTCCAGAAGGTTCTCCACCGAAAGTATGACAGAATCGATGTATCTCTAAGTTGATGTGTAAAAGACAAAGAAAAACTTCCAAAATATCTCGGCATGCACTTGGATAGAAGATGACATGGCAAAAGCACAATATGATCCATACCAAATGAAAGCAACTAGTCACCAAGCGATGTAATCTGCACTGTCTAAGTCTGCTGTCACAGCTAAGCCCACCTTGACACTGCATTCAAGTATTTATCAAACTACTGACCACTTAACAGTGGTAGAGCCACACATCAGCTTTTGTTGTTGCATGAATGGGCCGGTTCGACCGGGGAAGTACCACAACCTCACAGAATATCAGCGTGAAGTAGAAGTCTAACAAACATTTGCGTTTCGTCTGGTGAGTGCAGGTAACCGGAGGCCCACACACCCCTCTTCCCCAATGCTGTGGGGGGGGGGGCACTCTAAAGCCGTCAATGCATCTGGTATTGCAGGTGTTCATGGGCGACGGTTATGACTTACCATCATGTGAGCCACCTGCACGTTTGCCTACCTTTTCTATAAAAAAAAGGAATGGTTAGTAACAGTAATATTGTAATATTTGAAAGACTAAAGATATGTGAGCAATTTTTAATATTCCACACTATATAAGTAACAAATATCATTTAAAAATAAACTGTAGGCAATTTTCAATATTCCGCACTATATAAGTAACAAATATGTTTTAAAAATAAACTCAATCAAGAGATCACTAACCATAGTATAAAATATCAAGAGTATCCAGTACACAATTATGCATTGACTGTAAAGCTAAATGGATGTGGATTGGTACAACAAAATAAAATTGACAGTTTCCCTTTACTTTTGGATAGATTGATCATAGAAAGCAAAAGCAAGCTAATTGGCATAGCTCTGTGTTATTAAGATCATTGCAGATGATTAACAGACAACAGCGAAGTTTATCATTTGTTAAACTTGTTGCAGATATGAGAAACAAAACATGCAAACAGAACAATTGTATTTCTTATCTATTTTAAGAATTTGTATGGTAACATATATTGTAAGAGTTGAGAAAAAGTTTCTTCTTGATGTATCAAGTAATTGAAGGACTAACACAAAATCTCAACTTGGAGAAGTGACTGATTTCGGAAGATCTTTATTAGTTTTGCTTGTATAGGAAAATTTTGTCGAAAAATCTATTTGCCAAGTACTTTCTTTAAGTGTATGGGACAACCGAAGCATTCTTCTTGTAAGGATGCATTGGGGGACTTTGGCCACTATAAAAATATTGTGCCCATTAATAGACAGATTTATATAGTCTGTTAATCTAAATTCTTCTATGGACCAGTGTAAAGGAATTTTGCCAACTACACCCTGTATGGGCATTAATAAAATTATACTGTACTAGATATCCCAGCTACGTAACCGTATGAGGCAGCAACATGCACGGCTCTGGGTAAACCACCCAGAGTGCAGGCAGGCTAAAGAAGCACTACCGGCAATCAAGGGTCGAGATGCTAGAATGGTCCTACGTCTGAATAAGCCCCAAATTCGGAACGTAAATAGTGCATTAACTGGTCATGGTCAATTTAACAAACATCTGTTTAATTTAGGTGTTACTGACAGCCCTCTGTGCTGAGAGTGCATGGAGGTCGAGGAGTCGGCGGAACATGTCCTTTTGGCGTGTCCAGTAGCCGCGGAATACAGGACCAATCATCTCGGTGCACCGAGATCTCTCTCCGAGGTTACTGGTAACCTCAAGGGGCTGCTGGGATTCCTTGAGGAGCTGGGTTGGCTCGAGTAAGCATACACAATCCTGCCCATACGCAAAATACGCGCTCGGAGGTGGAGTTGCGGAGATCAGCCCGTCTAATCTAATATAATACTGTACTAGATACTAAAAAATTTAGCACTTTTGTAATATTGGATTATTGATGTTGTAAAATTGTAATTGTAATTATGTATTGTAAATGTATTACTTTTCTTGTAGCTTTTAAATAGGACAGAGATTTTCTTGTGACTCATTACTTTGATACCATTGATTGTACACTATTCACATTACATTATTTTTATGGAGCAGCAGCCAAATTCCAAATGTTTATGCTTATATGGAAGCAAAAAGGATATTCAGTGATTTCTGTAAGACATATAGACATTAATTATCTGAAATATTTTTATCTGAAAATGTCTTCGGTGGAAGGTGGGACATAATTGTCTAGAGGAGACCTCTGTCTACCTCTGTATTGGGTATTGCATGAAGATATTTATTTTATTTATAAATTAGCTGATCTGGACAGCTAGGTACATTAGATATTATAGTTACATAAGGTGTAAGGTTGTAGGGGAAAGATAGTCATAAAGAGTGGATAAAAACTTAGGCCAATTAAAGAAGATATGATTTGTTACCCTCATCTAGTTTACACTTACAGAGGGAACTGTACTTAATTTTAATCTTGGCTATATGAACATAGGTGCAAGCATGGGCAATTCTAAGATTGCATACTAGAGCTTGACTGCTTGTGACTGCTTAATGAGGATTGCATCCTGAATTGCAGAGAGAAAGTATTATTTCCTTTTGAGATTTGTGACATTTACCAGTCTTTATTCGATTTATATGTATGTTCTTTTTGGCAAGTGGAATTAAATCATGTAAGTATGCCATATCCATTGGGAGGCCACTATTACCCACACCCTTGGTGAGCAGATAACAGATTAATTCCTATGGATACCACTATGTCCAGGAATCCATGCTAGAGATACTCCCTTCAGAGTATAACCTAAACAGAATGCTTCTTATTTTGAATGGGGAATGTATACTTGCAATTAAACTCATTGGACAAAATAATAAATAGCTTTTTGAATCAGTAAAAATATTAGATTTAGATAGGTTGTGAGATTAGACCATATTGCCATTCTTGATAAATTGCAGTAGCCTCACCCAAGAAAGTGGAACACATGAACATTTAATGGGGACATTAAAAGCTCATAATTAATTTGAACTTAGGGATCCAGACTGAAGTACTGGTACATTTATCCTCCAAAAGTTTAGAACCAACAGTGTAGATTACAAGACAGTTGGTCCAAGTTTTATCCAATGTTAATCACTTAAAATTTTGTCACAGCCCTGGGATCATCTAATTCAATGTTGAGATCAAGGAAAGTGTAAGATTTATGAATAATTGCTTCTAATGGGATTTCAAATATGGGATTAATTTTACATGAGAAAATACAAGTAGGAATTTGAAAATGCCACTTCCAAAATAGAAAGCTTCTAAATAGTTATGGTGAATCTTTGTGGACCCCCCAGTGGACACGAAGAAACATATTCTGATAGAAGGTATAATTTGGGAATATGAGGGTGGAATCAAAGAACCTGTCTGAAAGATATTGCCTACAGAGATTGAATGGAGGTTCAACACACTCCACTTGAAGAGGGTTGACTGGAGAGGATTTCATTGCACCAGGTTGTTTTACACCACCTTTGCGGTGCACCAATTATGCAGAGGCATTTATATTGAATTTTGTTCAACATTTTAAGTAAAGCTTTATTACACCGCTCAAAAAGATAGCTTCCGTAATCTGGATGGCTATAAATGACACCATTGTAAAGCAATCTCTGTGAAATGGATGTATGATGATAATGATGATGCTCCAGACAAAGATGGCATAATATTGATATTCTATTTGCACTTTTTGGAGATAGTATAAATAGCGAGTAGATTAGACTGAATTAGAAAGGTTGGTTTCCGCAACTCAACAAGTATTTTGCATGTGGGCATGAATGTCTAAATTCATTTTTACCAACCCAATATCTAAAGGAATTCCAGCAGCCCCTTAAAGTTATCGGTGACCTCGGGGAGATAACTCGGTGCTACGAGATGCGTAGCCCTGTTACCGCGACGGTCGGATATATCAGCAGGACGTGCGCCGCCGTTTTCTCGTCCTCCATGTACGCTCGGCACAGAGGGCTGTCAGTAAAACTTAAATAAACAGATGTTTGTTAAATAGACCATGACCAGTTAAGGCACTAGTTACGTTGCGAATCTGGGGCTTATTCAGATGCAGAAGCATTTCAGTTACTGGTCTATTAAGTGTCGGTAGGCGTTCTTTAGGCCAGCCTACATTTTGGGTAGCTGGCCCAAAGTCGTGCATGTTGTTGCCTAATACGGATACGTATCTGGGATCGAACCAAGCCAAAGGATAGGGAAATGATGCACTCCGGTCCCACCATATGCGCACTAGATTAAACTACTTCGTAAGTACTAGATAGCGTGTTGCATCCACCTCTTGCAAGCTTATCTGCCGCATAGTTACCTCTAGAGTAGCTGTGACTTTTTATCTATTGAAGGATAACCTCGTTGAATCTGCATTCTTCATTTTATAACATTACTGTTTAGGGCTTGTAATAATGCTATACTGTTGGACAATATTCTTATGATGTATTTTCTTACATCCTATGATTTTACATGTATGTTCAAGGTGGGTCAAAGGGACTTTTTTTGTCTTTGTTTGATTATCTAGACTAGACGTCTATCTACCCCTGTATTGGGAATCGCGTGAAGATATTTATATCCATTTATTTCTTTATTTCCTTTTGTTTAATTTTTTTAATGTTTGTGAACTGATTTCTAAATCCCACAGTAATTAATTTAATATTAACTTTTTATATTGCATTGGAAATATAATCAACATTAATAATGTTATAACAACTACTTACATATATAGAATTCAATAAGTTAGTAATTAGTATGTAAAATGGAGAGCAAAATATTTTTTTTGATAATAAGAATATGAACAAATCATGAACTTCAGCAGAATTATATTCAGATCACAATTGCATTCTTTCTTTTGTTCATAAATAAACTTTATAATGTGTTAGTCAGATTTCTTCTCTTACTTGTTTCAGATTAATAAATAAAAACAATATATGCGATAGTCACGGAGCATCAAAATCAGGCGCTTCTTGGCGCTAATTTTATCAATGAACCATTTATGCAAGTTCTGGGCATTGAAAATGCAAGGTGAGTAAACCAACACTTAATACATAATAGAATTTTAGGGCGTTACTTCAAAAAAAGAACAAAAGAGCAAAAGTCTTTTAAATTTTATTTTATCAATTGTTTCTTTACAAGTGTAAAGTACTGCGCTCGCCAATTTGCTTGCCAAGCATGGCGATCATGGTAAACCCTTCTTTACTAAAGAGAGGACTATATCCTACAGTGGATTTTATAGGCCTTTTTTTAGCACGTATACGAAATTTAATAGTGTCTTGTAACTTATCAATTTGCTGTGTTGTCTATCGAATCGCATCGAAGCGAGTGTTGAAATATTAGACATTTTTTTGAGTTTATGCGTTTCAGCACATAAAATATTAGTGTACACTCCGATGGCAATTTCAAACTTATGAGATCCTGCACTTCAGAATTCACATTACAGCGCCGGTGCTGCTATTGTTGCCTTGTTTAGCGTCTGTTAATTTAAAAAGGCACTTAGGCCATGATTTTTGATAAAAAATGTGATTAAAAAGTTTATCTGGAATGGGAGAGTCCTTACACACATATACATAAAGGCCTGTAGAAACCCAAAATGGGATATATGTTTCTGTGTGATATGTTCTGTGGAAGGATTTACCATAATTGCCACAATCGGCATGCGGATAGGTGATCGCAGTATCAGACACCTCGCACGCCCGACACAAGCTTTATCCCACAATTGGTGGTCCAAGACATTTTTTTTATTTATTTATTTTCATAGTTAAGTACACACAATGTTTACATTTAAAATCTGCCAAACTGTAACACAGTTTGTCGGCAGTAACTCTCGTGGACAAGGTTCGTGTAGTACTACTCGATAAATATATTGAAGACTGTACATATTAAAGGCTTTTCTCTTAGTCACCTCTAACGACACCCACGGGGAGAAAAGGGAGGAGGGTGATATATTTCTACGCTGATACCACTCGGCCGGAGAGTCATTGTCTACATCTAAATTCAAAATAATATTAGGTTGTTATAAGTGATTGGGATGTTGTAATAAGTCTAAGAGGAAAAAAGGGTTTTTGTTAAACTGTAAAATGGGATGGGGAATTAGTTAACATAATTATAATATTTAATAAGTTGACGAGGTTTTTTGCCCAATAAATTAAGGGGTTCACGCAATAGGATAAGACTATGAAAGAGGCGAGGGTGCAAGACGACGAAAATTGAAGAAAAGCCTATCGCAGATACTTTCCACTCAATCTGCAGAGTATATTTATTGGAGTCTTACGCCATATCACTCGTTATATTTCTTTAGACCCATCTAATAAAGGATAAATAATAAAAAGTAAATAAACAAATAAATATCTTCACGCAATTCCCAATACAGGGATAGACAGAGGTCTAGTCTAAACCTTCGACCCACATTCCACCGAAGATATTTTCGGGACAACGTGACAGGTGGTGAGCCCGTCGCCGTCTTTATGTCCAAGCCAACGATACAATTCGTACCTAAGTTTTTAAAAAACCAATTGGTTCGAGCCTGCCACCTGGGGATCGAACTCGGGTCTCTTGACTCGAAATTTCAACCACCCGACCACTCGGCTATCGTGACTAATAAAGGATAATATTTGTTTTGGGAAATTGACTGGAATAATTTGCCTGCATCAGTCTTTCCGTCTGATTACAATGTGGGTGTCTTCAAGAGAAGAGTGAATAGGCTTTTTCTAAGCTAGTGTGCCAACCAACAAAAACTACATCGCCACTTACCATCAGGTGGGATTGTAGTTAAACGCTAGCTTATAATGTTAAAAAAAATAATTATTACATGGTTTCAGAATGAAATTTAAAGAAAAACCTTCAAATTATGGCATCATACAATATTTTCTGACAATATTGTTTCTTGCTCTGCTTTTTTTTAACACACAACAACACAACTTCACTATAATGTTTAATATTAAGAGAGAGTATAATATAAATAGAGCATATTAATAGATAGTATAGTAGTAGATACTAATCGTAATCATTCTAATGTTATATATACGAAAGTAAGTTTCTTGAAATGATAATGATTATAATTTCGCAAGTCCTTTAAAGGCATCTTCACGAGCGAAGCCGCGGGTAATTGCAAATATAACAAAATTCTAATAAGTCGCATTAGTTATCATAGCGACTTAATGACAGCAGAAGCGGAGGCGGTTTCCATGACGACGTCGGTTGCTCTGTGAACCTCTGCCGAGCAGTAAGTTTGCGATCAATCCTAGCTAAAGGAAGCCCGCACCCGCCTTCACCGCCTCTATCGTTCTCGCGCATTTATCTTGCGCAGATAGACGAAAATAAATATACGAATTTGAATAGACTGTTCAGTAAAATAAAATTTCGAGGAAATTTTATTTTACTCAACATATGTAAATATTACATTACACGAAACCTTTATACTTTAATGTTAAGTTTATTTTCTTGGAGTGCCTTTGCACTACCTACTATTGCATAAAAAGTTACAGTAATATCACAGAATATTTAAAAACAAGGCTAATTAAGAATCCTATTTACTTTCATTAAAAAATCAACTCATATCACCTTCTTAGGGTCAGTATATAAAAACAAATATCTTTAGGCTGTTCCCTATACTTTGGTAGACAGAGGTCCAGACAATAAGTCCTTTAGGCCCACCTTTCACCACCTGGAGATCCGGTCACCTAACCACTCGGTTATCGCAAGCTCCGTTATCTATGTTATGGGACAACGTGTCAGGTCCATCGCCGTCTTTATGTCCGAGCCAACGATATGAATCGTACATTGGTTTTTAAAAACCCATTGCTAGGAGCTTGCCACCAGGGGACCGAATTCGGTTCTCTCGACTCGAATTCCGTTCACCCAACCACTCGGCTATCGTGACTAATAAAGGATAATATTTGTTTTGGGAAATTGACTGGAATAATTTGCCTGCATCAGTCTTTCCGTCTGATTACAATGTGGGTGTCTTCAAGAGAAGAGTGAATAGGCTTTTTCTAAGCTAGTGTGCCAACCAACAAAAACTACATCGCCACTTACCATCAGGTGGGATTGTAGTTAAACGCTAGCTTATAATGTTAAAAAAAAATTATTACATGGTTTCAGAATGAAATTTAAAGAAAAACCTTCAAATTATGGCATCATACAATATTTTCTGACAATATTGTTTCTTGCTCTGCTTTTTTTTAACACACAACAACACAACTTCACTATAATGTTTAATATTAAGAGAGAGTATAATATAAATAGAGCATATTAATAGATAGTATAGTAGTAGATACTAATCGTAATCATTCTAATGTTATATATACGAAAGTAAGTTTCTTGAAATGATAATGATTATAATTTCGCAAGTCCTTTAAAGGCATCTTCACGAGCGAAGCCGCGGGTAATTGCAAATATAACAAAATTCTAATAAGTCGCATTAGTTATCATAGCGACTTAATGACAGCAGAAGCGGAGGCGGTTTCCATGACGACGTCGGTTGCTCTGTGAACCTCTGCCGAGCAGTAAGTTTGCGATCAATCCTAGCTAAAGGAAGCCCGCACCCGCCTTCACCGCCTCTATCGTTCTCGCGCATTTATCTTGCGCAGATAGACGAAAATAAATATACGAATTTGAATAGACTGTTCAGTAAAATAAAATTTCGAGGAAATTTTATTTTACTCAACATATGTAAATATTACATTACACGAAACCTTTATACTTTAATGTTAAGTTTATTTTCTTGGAGTGCCTTTGCACTACCTACTATTGCATAAAAAGTTACAGTAATATCACAGAATATTTAAAAACAAGGCTAATTAAGAATCCTATTTACTTTCATTAAAAAATCAACTCATATCACCTTCTTAGGGTCAGTATATAAAAACAAATATCTTTAGGCTGTTCCCTATACTTTGGTAGACAGAGGTCCAGACAATAAGTCCTTTAGGCCCACCTTTCACCACCTGGAGATCCGGTCACCTAACCACTCGGTTATCGCAAGCTCCGTTATCTATGTTATGGGACAACGTGTCAGGTCCATCGCCGTCTTTATGTCCGAGCCAACGATATGAATCGTACATTGGTTTTTAAAAACCCATTGCTAGGAGCTTGCCACCAGGGGACCGAATTCGGTTCTCTCGACTCGAATTCCGTTCACCCAACCACTGGCTATCCTGACTGTTAATCCCTGTAATGTTAAACCTCCAAAATTTCAAAATCTACAACATTCGATATTTCTGAGAATCTGTCTTTATTGGATAGTTACAGTATGAAAAATATATATATATATATATATATTTAATTTTTTTTTTCATTAAAAACAGAGTATTTTTTTTAGCTTGTTTAGTTGTTACTCATACTTTATATAACGCTGGGAGATAAAGGCATACACTTATTGCAAAATTTTGTTGGTAATCTTTAAGCGAGAAAACTAGAAGGAAGCTTGCCATCAATGGATAAAATCAGAGCCGATTATGATTCCAGTAAGAAGTGGTCCGTTAAAGATCTTCACGGACCCATGTCTTTTGCTATTGTGGCAAACGACAAAGTTGTTTTCTTTTAAAATAATATGTAGTTTCTATAATAAAAAAAATATCAGATCTCAAATTTATGAGTCCGCGGCTCCCGGGATAGTATATACTGATGTAGTATATACCATGTATATATATGATGATATGTATACATATATATATATATATATGATAGTATATACCACAGTATATACTGCTGTATACTTTACATAAATTTGAAAAAATGCTAGCGATGTTGTCATAAGTAACCGACTATTAAATATTTGTTTACACTGTGGTGTGAAATTATAACTCGTTACTTTAACGGAAAAGGAACGTGACCTTGACCCCTCAGAGTATAGGCCTAACCTGCCCCAAAAGACTTCAGTTGAAAGTCGTGGTCGATAAAAGCAGGGATCGAGTTCGCGCCTGCGCTCATACCACAGTCTGCCCAATCGATCTGAACGCCCACGTGACGCAACGATTTAGAGGGGATTCTTTGCGAGTGAAAAGTCCATGTTATAACGAAACAAAGCATGTCATGGCATTAGCATTTTAACCCCAATGAAAGTTTCACGTAACATTATATGGAAACTTAACCCTCCTGTCCATAAAAATTCTTAAAATGGTTTACCTATCATAAAATCGGCTGTCTATAGCAGCAACTCATCCTTAAATTTTATCTAATAATGGGAATGGAAGATGCGATTTAGATGTGGACAGGCGGAACGCTGCTGGGAACAAAGTCAACGGTTGACTGTGTTAGTCAAAAGGCAAGGCGTAGTGAAAAGTGCACGCCTTGCGGTACGTAACGCAGTGCTGATACCGACCTTATTATATGGCAGCGAAACCTGGGTATGCCAGAAGAAGTATAAAAGCAAGTTGAATGCAGTGGAGATGTGATCTCTTCGTAAAATGTGCGGCGTTACCTTGGCCGACCGAAAACGAAACGAAGAGATCCGCAATATGGCAGGTTTGAAAGATGGCCTTATCTCTAAGTAATGATATCCTAGTGGTTAGGTGATCGGAATTCGAGTTAAGAGATCCGATTCCAATCCCCAGGTGTCAGGCTCGGACTTATAGGTTTTTCAAAAATTTTGTATGAATTATATCGTTGGCTCGGACATAAAGACCGATGGCTGATGATGACTTACCTTATCCAAAAAGCTTCGGTGTAAGGTGGGTCGAATGGACTTAATTGTCTAGACCACTGTCTACCCCTACATTGGGAATGGCGTGAAGATATTTTTTTATTTATTTTACTCTACCTTGTACTTATGCTAATAATTTCTAAGAATCGTCTTTAGAATATTTACCTATATAAACAACTAATTTACGATCATTTTGATTAAGATACTTGTTCTTTTGTAAGAGATAAGCAACCCACTCTCCAACCAATGAATTACACAATTTGGATTCCAATTTCTTGTTTCATTTCATCAAATTACTTATGCTCTCTTGTGAATAAACCCCTATAATTTCTTATTGACAATCAAATTATTGAAGGTTATTTTCTCAGAAATTGCGCGCTACGCTAATAATGTTATAAACATATATTATAGATATACTAGACTTGCTAGGGATCCCGAGTTGTTCTGGTGTCCAATTGAAAATAATATTGAAGCTACATCTAGCTTCTCTCCAAGTCTAATTTTAATGGGTAAAAGCCCAAATGGAGGACCTCGTTCCAGGTAATACTCCTAGAGAAAGCTACGATACATAAGAAATGTATAGAAAAACTCAACAACAAAAAAATTAGGCATTCCGTGGCATCCAACTCAGCTTGGTGAGGAATCGTAATAGGATTAGGCAACAAAATTTAAAAAGAAAAGAGAAGAAAACTACGTACACATAAAACTTACGTACCTATTTCTTCACACGTTTCTCATTACTGGTATATGCAGAGCTCAAGACGTAGGGACTAACCCTTCGTCTTTAGTTAAAGATAACAAATCTTTCAGAAGACAAATTCTTTTATTTTATATTACTTTGTATTTTCTTTCCATGATAGCCGAGTGGTTGGGCGTACGAAATTTCGAGTCAAACGACCCGAGTTCGATCCCCAGGTAGCAGGCTCGTATCAATGGGTTTTTTAAAAACTTAGGTACAAATTATATCGTTTGCTTGGACATAAAGACGGCGACAGGATCACCACCTCTCTCGTTGTCCCGAAAATAAATATCTTTGGTGGAAGGTGGGTCAAAGGGACTTAATTCTCTAGACTAGACCTCTGTCTACCCTGTATTGGAAATTGCGTGAAGATATTTTTTTTTATTTCCTTGAGTTTTCACAGTCGAATATCACACACAACTTGTATATGCAAAATATGATTCAACGTTGCTTATCGTCCAGGGAGTCGTTCACTGTCAGTTGATGATTGGCTGTTCTACGAGTTATGTGGTGACTTGAGTGTGCTGGTCTTTGCGTTTCTGTCGGTTAGTCCGGTTTTGCTACGGATGTCATCGTTACAAAATCGTAACGATGACATCCGTAAGTCGCATCGAAAAAAAATCTTCACGTCATTCCCAATAGAGGGTCTAGGGGTCTATAAGGGGTCTAGACAATTAAGTCTTTTCGACCCACCTTCCACCGAAAATATGTTTTGGGCCAACGTGGCAGGTCGAGTGAGAGGTGAGCCTGTCGCCGTCTTTATGTATAGCCAATAATATAAATGGTACATAAGTTTTGTTAAGCATTAGAGATTGAACACGGGTCTCTTGATTCGAATTCCGATCGTGACTTTTTTCTTCCGAAAACACACCAAGAACATTTCTTTCCGTAGCCCGCTAAGCAACCTTGAATTTCCTCATTTGGACTACAGTGAAGGATCACGTTTCAGATCCATAAATTCACAACACACATTGGTTGTATACTTTTGTAAGGTTTTCTTAAGCCTCATCGTATAAATATCTCAACACTTCCATATTACGGGAGTCTACATGGCATCGCTGAAGAG
Organism: Sericinus montela; assembly: GCA_029286605.1. Classification (NCBI taxonomy): domain Eukaryota; kingdom Metazoa; phylum Arthropoda; class Insecta; order Lepidoptera; family Papilionidae; genus Sericinus; species Sericinus montela. The sequence continues at coordinate 11,047,530 of JAGSMR010000012.1, read as the reverse complement.
ATTGTTGCATCTACCAAATTTCGGGCATAATAGTAGATTATACACTTCAGTTTACTGTACAATTTAATCTATTCTGCGGAACTGCGGCGTTTTCAGAAAGGGTGGATTGTAAATTAAAAAATTGACCTCGAAGTCTTAAATGAAAGTTCGTGTTCAACTCCAAAATATTTTAATTTAATAAGTGTCAATCAAAAGTAAAATGTACGCTAAGATTTTGAGGCGGAGGATGCAAGAGAAATCGGAAAGATGTTTATGGGAAGCACAATGTGGATTTAGACCCGTAAGAAGAAGCGATGAGGGTCAAAAGTACTTAAATACCCCGATGTGCGTGTATGAAAAAAATGATGAATTTGAAAGAAGGGAAAGAGGTTTGTTCGGAACGGGACACTTGGCTATCCACTCTGGGCTATCTGTTTATTCATTACGTGAAGATGTTTATTTTTTATTTTAATCAGTGTCGGAAACAATATTAACAAAATGTTTAGGGATAAACAAAAAGAGAAAAACAGAAAAACTTGACTGAAAAAGGATACCGTCAATAAATGATAAAATATATTGACGGTATTTACTCAATGATAAGAAATGGTTGGCGGTTAATACATGTACAGTAGTAGGAATAGCGTTAATCGCGAAATATGTGGGTTACCGCCCAAGGTTGTTCTCGTTATAGATGATGTAAAGGATTGATTAGTGGTCACTGTGCTGTTAAAGATATTCCCAAGTTTATAACCTTGGCCTCAAGCTCTTAATTTGTTTTATTTTAACAATAATTTATTGGAAAAATCATATTTTTTAAAAACGATAAATGTTTTTGAAATTCAGTTGAGTTTATCAGATAACATATTTGGGCATAAACAGTCGGTTAAATCGAAGACACCGGCGGCAAAGCGGAATTAGAATGAAATGCGCAGCCCGCCGCGACCATGTGCCACGTCATTGCCGTGACCTACTGACATAGATCTGCGGGGCCGCCTGCACCGATATCTGCACGCGCCGCGCTCCCGCGCTCTTCCTCTGCCATTTAACTTCTTAACTATAAATGTAATAAGGTGTTAAACAATATTACGATATTCCAATAACTACAATTAGAAACCCTTTAGAATGAATTATTTATGAGTGCATAAAAATGCACATTAAGATCAAAATACCCAAAATATGCTCAAAAGATTAATTTGTTATGAAATTGAAGTTATGATTTTTATTTAAATAATTATATTTCAGACATATTTTATGTTGGCGAAAGGTTAATTGTTACAATCAAATACAAAAAAAAAAAACTAAATGTGTTACGTAATGTTTGACCTTGTTATCTAAATTGTGCACTTGACACAAATACTATTCCTTTTCACTTTCATGCCTATAAATGTAACTTTGTACTATATATATGAGTAGATTTCTTATAAAATTATAATTTTGTATATTTAGATATTTTATCTTTTATGATGTTAGTGAAGTGTGATGTCCTAAATAGGGGTGAAGTCCAAATCTCTAGCATTTAAATAATACTACTGATTCCTGAATTTTATTCCCATTTTACATTATTATTGGTTTGATTGTTTTATGTTGCGTATTTTTAATGATGATTGTATAACAGAGATTTTTATATGCTTGGTGATGTAAGTATTTTGTGTTTACATAATTGTACTTCTTCAAACTTGAATGAAAATTTTTTTTATTAAGGGTTTTGTACTTAAATTTGTTTATCTTTATTAGATATTTATAGCAATTTCAATAATATACTTTCGTTCTTTATCTCCATTGGTGTGGAACTTTGACGTCTCTGTGAGCGAGATCGAAAGACATTCAGTAAAGATGGAAATGACGTGGGTGTGACTACAGCGGCGATACGGTTCAGCCAGTCTGCTACCACCACCCCGCGCCGCTTGCGTCGCGCCGCCGCGGCTCCATGTCGTATCGCGCCGCCGCGCCGTGTTGATAATTTGTGAAGTAGTGAACGACAAGGATGTATGTATATGTACGTCTCGTCTTTCAGTTGACTTTCATCGTCGTTTTGTAGCGAACGTTTCGCTCAGATTTTGATAGAATATTTATTACTTTATTAGCTGCGTAATAAACTATGTGCAAGTTTTGTTTTTAAGAGAGCAGCTACAAACTTTACTTTAATTTACACTTCAAAATATTTAGTTCATTGTGAATTTGGACGTCGTTTTAGAAAAAATAGCGTCGCGGTAAGCGTGGCGCAATGCGGTGTGTGTTTGGGTGCGGATACAGACTGTGTATTATAAAGTTGATTCAGGGATACGCACATGTTGAAAGCAGTGATAGTGACGGCAACTGGTGTATCCTGTAGCAATGCTGCCCATGGTGCAGGCGGAGCCTGTGCTTTTTAATTCTACTTGCCACTCTGTGGATGGGCATTCCCCTTCGGCGACACTGCCACCATCATTTAACTCTGACTCCGATGTTGAAGAGTTGGTAGACATCTTTTTTGATATTGATGTGGCTGTAAATGTGAATACATTCCAAAGGTAATTCCTCAGTCTTAATACCTTTTTTTTTAAAATGCGGAACCTATAATCTAATAACTGACTTTTAACATGATGTTGTTTTTATAACCCAATTCAGTGTAAATTTTGTATACTTAGCATGAATTTATTTAGATTTCTTTAGGTTTACGATGATGAAATATATTCGTTGCCATAATGCTCTGCTTTATTAAATGAAACACGTTCACATTGATTGATCTGCTTTTTAGGTCGTGCTTTATGATGTAAATTTTATATTTAAATATAGGGACGATTTTACAAATAATTCAACTTGTCACTTTTATTTCTTTTATATTTTAATATTGCTTAAATGTATTATTTTTACTTTCAACTCTACTTTCTGTACTTAACGAAATAAATGTAATGTTATCTAAATAATATGAGTAGAAATACCTACTAAACGATGAAATGTTTAATTTTTGTGTTTTGCTGGCATGCTATAACGACAGTTATCAGGAATTTTCACCTGTTATTCAAGTTTTTTTTGCGTAAATAAGGTACGCATAACGTTTCAAGTTCGTATCGTTGCTACGAATCAATTTAGTTACGTGCCGATTTTTAGGTGTATCGTATCAGTTCATTTTTATATGATTAATTTGTTGAATATAATGTTTAGGTCTCTTCACCAACTGATGATATCAGCTACTAGATACTTTGTGACGTGTGTGTAAATGTCTAATGCAGAATATGAATGTCTCACGTAAATAAGTAGTTGCCGTAGTTCATACGCTTGGCAAGCTAGCTGATTTTAGTATAGTATGCCGACACCTCGCACTTTAATCGCTACTACTCGTCACCGGTTTGTTAATAGTAATTCCGCCATCTATCTATCGGTTGACTATGTTTTCAAAGTTGTTTTTAGTCTCAACTCAAACGAGCGCTCAACACAGACCTACCAAGTGTCACGTTATCCCAAATAGGTAGCGGGAAATGAGAGCCGAAAAGACTACACTGTCTAGACCTGTAGCAACCCGGCCTAAGGGCACTTCGATATTTTAAATTACACGATCAACGTATAATATACCTGATTACGAGTTATTATTACACCTTTTCAAGTAAAAGGGCTTCATGGCAGGAATTTTTGCAAAAAATTTTGTAAAAAATTTCTCTTAAGAGAGAGAATATATAAGTTAATTTGTAAAATAATTTTTTTATGGAGTATTTAGTGAGTGAGGAGTTAACTAATACAAACCTTTTTAAAGTTGACATTGTGAGAATAGATGACTCACATGGTGAAACTAAGGGCGTATTTACGCAAATTTAATCCTGAAGAAGTTAGTATAAGGAATATAGAGTAAATATATTTCATATAAACTGCCAAATATTCGATTCTAAAAATATATGGTTTGGACTTCTGGTAACCTATTTCAGTTATTAATTTTTGTTATTTTCTCTCAAATATTATTTACAATTTTGTAATAATGTAGAAAACTTATTTTCCTCTTTGCCACCTATTGTTCAAACTTTAAAACTCTCATTTCTAGAATCAGATTACACATATATTATTGTGTGTGTGTTATGTGATCTGTTGATTACAAATACAGATCTTTGTTTTTAGAAATACTTGGGGGAGTTAAATAATAGGGATGTAAAATTACAAAGAATAATCATTATTTTTAAAGACATGAAAAGATAAAGGCTTTCGTTTACTTCATTCACAAATTGTGTATTTGTAACTTTCGAGCGAAGCCGCGGGTGCAATGGTACTTTTATTGTAATTAATGCTCTGCTCAGGACGTTTGTCCGAGTAGTAGGGGCGTAATTAATCTTAAATTGCTGCAATCTTAATCCAATGCAACCAAATACAAGTCAGTAATCAAAATATTTTTTGTGTTATTTTTATTACGATTTATAAAAAATATATATTTACCGCCAGACAGCAATAAATACATAATACATAATAATTTACCTTACCGAAGCCCTTGGCAGACAGTCGAGATTTAGACGAATGGAAAGAGAAAACGGGAAGCAATGCGAGCGGTAGCGAACTGCCTTCTGCATTTGAATTTTGAGTGACACGTTACGGAGACCCACGTTTTACAGAGATTGACCAAGGGGATAATTATGTTCGGCAAACCTCTCGCATGCTGGTCAACTGTTGAGCCCGATAAAGCCCAGATACTTTATCTTTTTATCTCTCTCGGCTTTCACGTGGTTTTCGTCATACAGGATACTCATTACTCTGCCATGATATCAGGTTGAATCGCGAGGTCATGTTGGTGATTATGATACATCCCATAATAAATCTTGTTACGTAATTTTCGAACATGTCTTTGGCATGTACGAATAATAAGACAGTCTTCAGAGGATTCTGGCTTCTAGGATGTGCCTATGCAGATACTCAGATTTGAAATGGTTACATGCTAACGGTACCATCCTTTACGATATATTTTTGACTGTTGTTCATCATAATAACCTACTACTGTATTACAAAAACATTCTCGATTTTCCCAAACACTGCTCTGTACTGTCGGGTACTACCATTGGGTTTGTCCTGAAAAAAAAAAGAGTTCTAACTCCCATCTAGGATCTATAGGAGGTGTACTGATAGAATTCAGGGATGAGCAAAACCATAATTTATATATTTGGAAAACATTGCGTCGTGTCCTTGTACCTTTTCCGCAGCCGTGTCATCCATTTGCCTAAATGACAAAGGGTTTTACTCTGTTGCCTCAGTTGCCTTGTTAATTTAGAAGACCTTACATTGCTGCAGCTCATTCCACGTGTTCAGCATAGGTGGTTTAGAAGGAAGTCTCGTAGGAAAAAGGAAAAGTCGCATAGACACATATTTTCCCGAAGTATAACTTCGGGAAAATATGTGTCTATGTGACTCAAATCCATGATTGACAGATCCTTAGGCGAGTTCATCTGAGAACCTATTACCGTTTATTCCGTTCCGGTAAAAGTTCCCTGATTTTGTTTACCTAACTCCTACTACTTTATCATTTGATCATTCAAAATCCACAAAAACAGGACATTTTCAGATTAGGTAGAAGTTCCTTTGTTTTTGTAAATATGCTTCGGAAAATAGTAAATCAGGTCCAAAATTGCATATTATATACCATAAAAATCTACGATTTTATTTGCATTCTAATATTCCTAACATTGTACTTTAAGAAATTACTTGTGAAACTGATCAAGCTTCATACCTTGTGCACGAAGAGTGCGCAGTCAAGGTAGCCTTAACCCTTAAAGAAAGCCATAATGATCGTGGATCGTCCATCATCTGGGACCTCACCCGTCACCTCAGGCGGCGTAAATGTAAGCTTTCTTAGATGCGCTCCATCACACTTGATCATTTCAGCTATAACTGTTATCTAGTCTCACAGCCTTACTACTACTTTTAACTGCTACTGCTAGTTTTAAATTTCGAATCGCTCCTTAAATTTTTTACTTTTTTATACTAATTAATGGAAATGATGATACTCATAAGTGAGGATTTGTTTTTTTGAGTCACGATAGCCGAATGGTTGGGTGGTCGGAAATTCGAGTTCCTAGATCCGAGTTCGATCCCTTGGTGGCGGGCTCGTACCAATGGGTTTTTCAAAAACTTATGTACGGATTATATCGGCACCGGGCGGCGACGGGCTCACAACCTATCACGTTGTCCCGAAAATATCTTCGGTGGACGGAAACTGAGGAGTCGTCAAACGGACTTAATTGTCTAGACTAGACCTCCGTCTACCCCTGTATTGGTAATTTCGTGAAATTTTTTATATTTATATTTTTTAATGTAACATAATTTATGAGAAGCTTGTTTATAGTTACGGTATAATGATTTCTAAATAATCTTTGTATATATTTGTTGATATAGATGGCTTGACAAAGTAAATATTAAAAACAGGACAAGTGCGTGTTGTACTAGCGTGAAGATGGTTCCGTACAAAAAAAAATATCTTCACGCTATTCCCAATACAGGGGTAGACAGAGGTCTAGTCTAGATAATTAAGTCCCTTCCACCCACCTTCCACCGAAGATATTTTCGGGACAACGTGACAGGTGGTGAGCCCGTCGCTGCCTTTATGTCCAAGCCAACGATGTAATTCGTACATAAGTTTTTGAAAAACTCGTTGGTACGAGCCTGCCACCTGGGGACGTGACTTTATTTCCGTACAATATTATTACAATGTTTAATGAGTTTATTCTATCCATAGACTTAGCGGTTTTATATTAATCTCGAAGTAGAAAAAACATTAACAATGTAATCATTTAATAATAATCTCGAAGAAACTAAACTATGTATTTGTTTCACAATTTTAAAGTAAAAAAAAATTGTGGTGGATTTCTTCCAACTTTACTTTTATGTTAACTTAGTTTTTTTTAGTAGTATTCCCCAAGTTATTATTTTAAAATTAAAAAATACATATGAAGTCGTCACATGCTTTTATCGTCACATATATTTGATGACACTTTGCATATGCGGTTTGCAAATTTTTTGTTTAAATTTTCCATCCTTCCTTCCAAGTATCACGGATCAGCCGTTTAGATTTAGTCTATTCACGTCACACCAGTGTTTAGATAACAGAAGTTGATGTGTACCATCTAGTAGATTCGAAGAATTATTTCGTTTTTTTTTCTTTTTCGGATTTACGCTATCCTAAAAACGAGCCCACATTTCGGGTTCCAAGCCGATCGTGATATTTTTTGACATTTCGTAACCATGGACAAGACCTGGATCCAACCTATTAATCCAGAGGAATTAATGGTTTGGAAATGAGCCTACTCAACACCGACGTCGAAGAAATTAAGTCTTGATTTTCGGCGCTAAAGGTCAAGAATTTTCTTATGAGAATTCTGGGTTTAAATTACATGAATTAAATAATTTTGTAAGAGAATGTAGAAAAATAAATTATTCACCGTCTCCAAAACTAATTAATTTTGTAGAGCACTAGAGCTTTCTAAACTAAGGTTTGTGGGTTCAAGTCCCGCTAGGGACAAACATTTGTGTGATGAATATGTTTGTACTCGAGTCATGTTTATATGTTAATATGAATATTAAACTATATAAATATATATCTATGTAAGCCGCTATGGGAAAATATGTGACTCGACTTGAGATACTACCTGGTCCACATTTGACTTTCGCAGTTTTGGTAAATGAGTAAAGATAAATCGTACCTCGATAAAGTGTAAATTAATTTTATAAGAATAGTGTATCTCTTTTTGAATATTAATATCGGTACTACATTTTTAACTTTTTTCGATAGTTCCTTTTTAACTAAATAATAATAAAAATAATCATTTACTAAAAATTATATACTGTGTATGCTTAACGACAATGGACCCGCCATGTATGACGAATACCTGTTAAGCAACATTTAAAAAAGCTAGGTCTCCGATTGAATAATATTAATAATAATGCTATCAGTGCTTTTAAACTTTAATTTAATACATTCCTAAAAGACCTACAGCACCTAAAAAAGCGGTACTTATTAACCATTGTGTATTTATTTATATCTGTAGCGTATATCGGTATAATTATTGTATTGTTAAAATCCCTTTTATTTAGTATAAAAATATAATAGTATTGGCCCATAGTGTTTAGTGCTGAAGCTAAGATTAGAGACAAGAGTTCCAAAATTCTTGCGAATTATATATTACGTTCCGCTGGTCACGCTTATGGAGCGTTGTTATTCCGAACATTATTATTTCAAGGTTACACGGCCGGCCGTCGCAGTGAGGTTGCGTTGAGGGGCTCCACGGTAGGCGTTGTTTAACTAGTATTTCTGTCCCTTTTTCGCATTAGGCTTAACCTATACCAAACGGTAGTTGGCATTCGATATGAGTATCGTTGACTTGAACATAATCTATTCTTCGATAGCAATTCTATAACGATCGCTTATTTTGACAAATATTTTAATAGTGTCAATACATCATCTTCAAAATAGGCAAAAATAAGCTTACCACCCCAGTTGCACATAAATGTATTTATCCATAAACTTAACTAGCACTCGGTACATTATTAATTTCCACAACAGTGAGTCCGAAGAAATTCATTAATTTAAATAAATTTTAGAAGTATTTTTAAATAATTACTATACTTGTGCCAACTTGTTTTGAAATTAATAATATGATAATGTCTTTGTATTGTATAGGTCTATAAAAGTTTTATTTGAATAGTCAAATGTGAAGTATCTACACTTAAAAATCATCATTTTATAAAATAGGTACCAGCTGCCCCCACCCCCTTCCCGTGGCAAAATATTTTATTTTATGAAGGAGAAAAATATAATTTCTTTCAACGCCCTGCAACCCCCTTTGGCGGTAGAATTTCCTTAATACCGAAATTTCAGGTCTCTAGGCCTTACGGTTCCAGAGATATCGTTATGAGTGAGATAGTAGTATTTCGCTTATATAGGTATATGAGCAGTTATTTGCTCCGTCAAACATTTCTTTAATTATTTAGTGGAAAAAATTATAGTATCACGTATATAATCTTATTTAAGGAAACAATGGAATCATTAATTTAAGAAAAATGTTTGCTGCTCTTGTAGAATTGAATCCTGTGACCTCCAACCGGGAGACACATGGAGGGGGATGCAAGGCAAGATGAGCGTGACAGCGCCGGTAAAGAAGATACGAAAAAAGTCAGACCATAAGCCACAATCGCAAATGTACGTATTATGCGTTTTGACATGTTTAATTACATAATGTATTAGCTAAAACTAGCCACGTTTGGCTTTTAGGTGTTGTCTAGTATTCTAAATCCTGTGGAACATAAATTCAAAGAGAATAAACATTATTTGACTGAATGTCTACTTTAATAAATAATTATCAATAATGTAAATAAACTACTTACACTTAATTACGTACGTAACAATCCATATTTAAAAACATATCTTCACCCATATACCGATCTCTTCGTAAAATGTGCGGCGTTACCTTGGCCGACCGGTTTGAAAGATTACCTTATCACTAAAATTGATAAGGGCGCGCTTCGATGGTTTGCGCACGTTGGGCGAATGAGCGAAGACTGAATGGTGAAGAAAACCTATAGCGCGAAAGTTAACATTAAAAGATGTCGAGGTAGGCCGTAACTAACTTAACGAAGGCTATGTGAGCAAATTGCTAGAAGAACAAGAGTCAAGAGTACTCGGATACCTAGACGTGCATATATGAAAAAAAGGATGAATTTGAAAGAAGCGAGAGAGGTATGTAAGGATCGTGACACTTGGCGATCTGTTCTTTCTGGCTTCCCCGTCAAAGACTGCGTAAATATAAATATTAATAATATACCCTAAACTGGGGTATATCGAGTTCTAGGCACTTATTCCTTTCGACGAGCCATTCACTGAAGCTTATTTGAGAGACCTGACAGGTGGTGTGCTTATCGTCGTCGTAGTGTCGCCGTTTTTTCGCCACCCCGCGGCGTATCTGGATTTTGATTCAACCGCAGACATTACAGGGCAGCGAGAGCGGCGCCTCGCATTCCTCTTCCTCCGCGGCCCCACCTCAGTCGCATCAGCGGTGCGAGTCGCGGAGCATAGGAAGCCTGGCAAAACCCAATACCGAAACTCCTTTTCCGCTGCGATTTCATCTCATTTGTGAAAGGAAAGGAGAACGGTTTGTTTGCAACGATGCAAACACTCCCTCCATAGCGTAGGCTACGCGCATCCGAAGTGAGCTGACCAAGCCCACTTGGAGAGGCCACATCGGAGCGGCCTATAGCCGCAAAATTAGGACGGCCATGTAAGTTCATCTTGGTTCCCCGTGAGTATCCATGCCATGGTCACTAAGCCCCTACGGCCACGATAAGTCTGGAACCCGTTCGAGAGGCCATCATAACGTCTAAGACAACGGAACAATGTACTTACATTGATATACATAGTCTTATGTACATGATAACATCCATGACATAAAAAAAAATGTGAGCCGTCATGGGACGCCTGGCATATATACATACATATATATATATATACATATATATATATATATATATATATATATATATATATATATATATATATATATATATATATATATATATATATATATATATATATATATATATATATATATATATATATATATATATATATATATATATATATTTATGTATACCTTAGTATAGCGTGGCGACCCGTCGCCATGTCAAGCGTCGCCACGCCAACAATTCGGTTCACAAGTGAGCCTATACATGTTTTGTATTTTATGTTACTTTGAAGCGACATCTAGCGAAACGATTTGAAACTCTTAAAATTCATGACAAAGTAATGTTGTTATAACATATTATTATTGATATAATCCTCTAGATGTCGCTTATAAACAATTTGCTTTTTCAATACGCAGATTTCTGTTTAATTTATGGTGTTTTTTTTTATTTTGCAGAAAAACAGTACCTTTCGTCGTAATGATATTTTTTTATATACCTTTTGTTTTTTATGTAAAAACTAGACTCAATTAAGTATTAAATTTTTTAACTTCAAAATCCATGGTTTTATAATCCCTTTACTATAAGTTTGCTATAATATTGTTCTATGTATAATCGGAGTCAGAGTTCGGAGCATTTTTTTAAACATCTGTCAATCTTAATTGATTTGAATTATGATATTCTAACAATCTAAATACTCAGGAGCGCTCTTGTACTCTACAAGAGCGCTCCTGAGTATTTAGATTTTTTTCAAAAATTGCTAAATCTTAATATGATTAATCCAATGGTACACTAATCTAAAAAAAAAGGATTTCAGTATTTAATTATGAACCTTAACTCTCTGGTAATAGGGTGTAAATTACGTTACACGATATACAAAAGCCATTGTTTGGCGACCCGTCGCCACGGAAAGCGCCGCCACGCCAGAAATCGGTTTTACGTGCGGCTATAGATGTTTCACATCAATAATAAATAAATATCTTCACGCAATTCCCAATACAGGGGTAGACAGATGTCAAGTCTAGACAATTAAGTCCCTTTGACCCACCTTCCACCGAAGATATTTTCGGGACAACGTGACAGGCGGTGCGCCCGTCGCCGCCTTTATCTCCAAGCCAACGATGAAATTCGTACATAAGTTTTTGAAAAACTCAGTGGTACTGCCACCTGGGGATCGAACTCGGGTCTTTCGACTCGAAATTCCGACCACCCAACAACTCGGCTATCGTGACTTTTAATCCATGACATGAGTACAAATATTCATTTTCATCTCAAACATTGGACCCTAGCAGGATTTGAGCCTGCAATCCTTAACTCCGAACACAGAGTCACTAACAACTGGGCTACCAGTTCGTCTTCCTGTCTAATAAAAGTACCCGTCTAGTATCAAGACCAACGCGCGGTCAGAAATAACAATCCTTGTCTATTTAAGTTAAAAACGATTATTTCTGGAAAATTTTTATTTCTTGAATCAAATGTTGCTTTACTGGTAAAATGCTGTTCTATGTAATTAAAAATGACTATCAGTTTATTTTTCCTTGTAAAGTGCAAAAGTTTTTCATGTATTTGATGTTTGGTATGATTTTTAATTCTATCTAGCGACAAAGGAAGACAATTATAGGTATTAGATAACTTCTTATAATTTAAGAGTAAGAATAAATCACCCCTTTTCATCCCGTGGGTATCGTCAGAGGCGACTAAAGCAAAAGCCTGAGAAGTATCATTGTCTACCGTAAGGTGGCAATATAATCATCCCGAAAAATACCAGACCAAAATTAATAAACCCTTTATAATTATTATACTTGACAGAAACAATATTCAAAATTCCTGCCTTAAATTAAGTCTTGTATTAGATTAATCAAGCAAACTACAAATGATGTTAAAGCATCATTTAACGATGATAAAATTTTCTTTAATGACCAATGTAGTATCCCTTTTTCCACCCCCCGCGTTCGCATTTTAAAAATTTGTGTGTGTACAAGTGTTGCACAAACCGGTTCATGGAGTCGTCAACTCTTGAGGAAAATTCCGGAATTGGATTTAATAAATGGTTTTTTAGAAATATTAACTTTCTTCGCTATAATGTTTTCTATCTTTAAAATATTTAATCAATTGATAAATTGATTGAATATTTAGAACATTGTTTTATGAACTAATACTTGCGCCGGTAAAAAAAAAACTTCCTTATTGATATTTTAAATGCGAATGTAAGTTTCTTTGTGTCGTGGAAACGTCTTAACCACTAAACCGTTTTTAAACATTCTTTCACCATTGCGGCGACGGGCTGACCACCTGTCACGTTGTCCCGAAAATATCTTCGGTGGAAGGTGGGTCGAAGGGACATAATTGTCTAAACTAGACCTCTGTCTATCCCTGTATTGGGAATTGCGTAGATATTTTTTTTTCACCATTAGAAAGCTACCATTATACATGAGCAAAATAGGCTTTTTATATTAGAGATCCCTACTACTTTTTGCAATAATCTACTAAAATCTTGACCTCTGTTTACCCCTGTATTGCGTGAAGATATTTATTTCATTTAAAGCCCACCACGCCGAATGGCTACGATCTGTTTTTGACTTTGCCTTAGCATATGATCTGACACAACTGGTTACTTCACCAACGCGGGTTCCAGATGTGGAGGATCATACACCTTCCCTACTGGATCTTCTGCTAAACTCTCATCCGTCATCTCGCCAAAAGCAGCAGTGCTTCAACTAGCGTTTTAAGGCGGCAGAGTAGTAAGTACAACTCTGCCGCCAGGATCTTAATTGCTTCCGCAAAGTCTGAGCACATTGGCAGAATTGGCGAGAAACTAGTTCGTCTTCCTACAGGAACTCGTGCGTTCTGGTCCCTAGCCAAGGCTGTCCAAGGGAATTTCAGTCAGCTATCACTACCATCTCTGTACAGGGAATACAACTCGCTGGCCCATGATGCAAAGGAGAAAGCCAATCTTCTAGGTTCTCTTTTTGCGTCCAACTCGACTCTCGATGATGGGGGGAACTCTCCGCCGACCATCCCGTGCAGTGAGAGCTCTATGCCGGGCATCCGGTTTTTTCAGAGCTCAGTGCGAAAAGCACTCCTCTCCCTGGGCATCCAGAAGTCGAGTGAGCCTGATGGTGTCCCCCCTATTGTGCTAAGGATGTGTGCTCCAGAGTTGGCACCGGTTCTAACGCGTCTTTTCCGGTACTCCTACTCTCTAAGCGTCGTCGTCCCGAAGGCATGGAAGACAGCTTTGGTGCACGCGATCCCTAAGAAAGGCGACCGTACAGGTCCGTGCAACGACAGACCGATCGCCATCACCTCCTTGTTCTCAAAAATAATGGAGTTCATTATAAACTCTTGAGGTACTTAGAGGAGCACCAGTTGATTAGTGACCGCCAGCACGGCTTTCGTCAGTGTCGCTCAGCTGGTGATCTTCTTGTGTACCTCACTCATCGATAAGCGGAGGCAGTAGAGAGCAAGGGGGAGATCCTGGCAGTTATTTTAGACATAGCGAAAGCCTTTGATCGGGTATGGGACAAAGCGCTCTTCTCAAAACTTTCGTGATATGGGCTTCCCGAATTTTGCAATAAGGTCATTAGTTTTCTCATAGACCGCAGCATCAAGGTCGTAGTTGAATGTGCATGCTCGGACTCCAAGTCTGTGAATGCAGGTGACCCACAATGCTGTGTGATACCGCCAACCCTGTTTCTCCTGCATATCAATAATTTGTTACAAATTAGTAACTTTCATTGCTATGCAGATGACCTCACTGGTGATGCCTTATACACCGGCCGTGCCAATATTTCTCGGGAACAAGTCGATAAGTACCGGAAAAACCTTGAGTCTGATGTCGAGATTTTGTTATACAAAATTATGTAATAAAAAATGGTATATTTAAAAACTAAGGTATAAATAAAACACTTAAGTTCTCTAAAGGTTTATATCAAGGTTTATATCTCTAAAGGTTTAAATCGCGGTGTTACTTGAAGTGACTGTATATTGATTTAATATGGCCAAATATCCAGCTCCCATACAAAATGCAACAAGTATCTATAATTCAATAGCACAATGTGGTAGCAACAGGCAGATAGCGGAGTCCATAAAAACAATGTAAGAAGCAGCAAATATATTGGAGTCCGTTAATAGGGTGTCCCCTATTAACTAAAAATGGCACTAACTCTGGCCGGCCTCGCTAAGTCAGGCCGACCATGTGGGTACCTCTTGGTTCACCGTGGGTATCTAACCTGCAGTTTTTATGCTTCACCACCACGACTATGCAAGATTGCGACTGCGGGACAGCCACTACTCGGAAGACAACACACCATCACCCCCCTCCATTATGAATTCCGGTCGCGTTTACCAACTGAACCTCCAACACCTAATTGGAAATTTATACTGGAACAATGCTTGGCATAAATCAAGGATACCCAGTAGCCCCTTAAAGTTACCGGTGACTTCGGGGAGAAAACTCGGCGCACCGATATGCTTAGCCCTATATTCCACTACCGTCGAACATATCAGCAGGACGTGCGCCGCCGTTTCCTCGTCATCCATGCACGCTCGGCACAGAGCGCTTTCAGTAACACTTAAATTGAACAGACGCTTGTTGAATAAACCATGACTAGTTAAAGCCCTAGTTACCTACGTTCCGAATTTGGGGCTTAATTCAGGCGCAGGAGCATTTTAGTTACTGGTCTATTAAGTGTCGGTAGTGCTTCTTTAGCCTGCTCACATTCTGGGTGGCTCGCCCTGAGCCGTGCATGTAGTTGCCTAGTGCGGCTTCGTTTCTGGGATCGAACGAAGCCACAGCGTAGGGAGATTGCAAACTCAGCCGCCGCATTGATTCCTCTAGAGCAGTTTTGACCTTTTATCCATTGAAGGATTACTTTGTTGAATCTGCATACCTCAATTGATGGAAGAATTCGTAAATAAGCCCGGAGGTCATAATATTACCGTTCAGGGCTTGTAATACCACCGTACTATCGGACACATCTTATGGTGTAATATCTTACATCCCTGTCGGCAATTGCTTTTGTTGCTGGTATAATTCCCTTACATTAATCATGGAAAACGATGTTATGG
Organism: Sericinus montela; assembly: GCA_029286605.1. Classification (NCBI taxonomy): domain Eukaryota; kingdom Metazoa; phylum Arthropoda; class Insecta; order Lepidoptera; family Papilionidae; genus Sericinus; species Sericinus montela. The sequence continues at coordinate 11,032,086 of JAGSMR010000012.1, read as the reverse complement.
TCGCCCATATAATATTGACTCTTATTCTTGATTTGATGAAATCCCTTTGATGCTTAATAACTCAACATTCAACTATGTATAAGCGTAAAGGCGGCTGTACACAGGTCGAGGGACGAGCGCGACACGCGTTTATTCAGTACGCTTCGCGAACGCTCAGAAGATGAACCTGTCGCAAGTTACGGCAGCTGTTGCCCTATGCCCCATTAGTTATTGTAATTACGTGCACATTTATCATACGAAAAAAAGGAGCTTCATTATTCCACATAGCATTGCAAATCTAGGGCACATAAACGTCCGTATAAAAAAAATAAGAATCTTATCGTAAAGTTCGAAAGCTTGCGCACCATTGAATGTCGCGAGAGAGTACAGTGACGCACTTGCGAGGGTGAGCGAGGCCCTTTGACCCGCGTTTAAAAACCGACTCTGAATGTACAGTCGACGAGTGACTGCGAGGCTTCGCGAGACAGGGCGGGTGACAGCCGGCATGAAAGTTAAGACGCAACGAAGATACAATAAGTTAATATCAGCGGCCAGCTCACTATTTGTATAAGAAATAATTTTTATACTAACTTTTATAGTTATTAATAAATAGTAACACGAGCAAAGCCGCGATTAAAAGCTAGTAAATAATAAAATTCGGTTCAAAATTCATGTTTACCAATTTAATCTTTCAAAGTAAACTTATTATATTACCTCCTTGCATATTACAAATCTTTCTATTGAGAGAGATATATATTTTTTTTTTTTTTTTTTTAGATATATTTTTTTTTTCTATTGAGAGAATAAGAGTCACGATAGTCACGCGCGTCTTGGGATGGATCGTTCTTTTCCACTTTGTTTTGCCATTTTACAGTTTTAGAATATATGAGATTATTTTTCAAACAAATAGAGAAAGCTGATGCTATAATTGTTTTATTGGGAAATTTTGGATAACTTGAATTACATTATTGTACTTTTAGTACAGGTGTTTAATAACCAACTAATTCGAAGCTACTAAAAGTGTAAATATGAAATGTACTCACTCGTATTAGTTCTTGTCATTATTGTGTTCATTAATCAGACGCAAACAATGTTACGGGGATCAGTTCGTTTAATTTTCCAAAACGGTGCGATGTATTGTCGGCGTAAGAATTCACCACTTTCTTTTTCTTGTGGATGCCCTACGACTTCTTATCCCTTTAAATCCGCTTCAGACAGATGGTTATCATCCTTGTGGATATGAACAACTTGTAAACTAACTTCCTATGAGATTAAAACAGCTAAATTCAAGTCCCCGTCGGTGTAAGTAGGTCCGATGTTGGTTACTTCGATAGTAAATTAGTCTCGGATCTATCGGAGGTCCTTTATCCTGGGTGAGTGGAATAAGCTCGCGGTCTCGCCCTATTTCGCACGGCGCTGCCAGCTGCGGCTCTGCCTTGTCCTTGCCCCCGCGAAGGCGAGTATTGTAAGTGCGGATGAAAAAATCACCGGTCATACATAGTTATATTTTTTCCCAATCCTCAAAAGAAATTTTCCAAATAAATCCAGCTTTTAACTCATGGTCACCTCACATTTCAGAAATAAATGCTACAACGAAAAAAGGAGGCGGGAATTGGAAAATGAGACCATAAATCAACTGGAGGAGCTTTTAGGTACGTGTCTAGCCGAGGTAAAACAGCCAGATAAGAACGGGATCGTTCGAGAGGCCACCCGACAGATCCGGGAGGTTCTGAAAAGGCGGCGCGACTGTCCAAACGATTGTCCCTTGCGCTTGACTCAATGCCTCTCGCCGGTGCAGGCTGGAGAAGTCAGCTCTACGCAACCACAGCAACCACCAGAGGGCTTTTATTACTCCGAGCTGACTCCGCTCATTGAGGTATTTTTTGCAACTTATAGTTTATAACATTTATTATTAAAATAAATGTATAATTTTAATTAAAAAAAAACTGACACCAATTATAATTTCATTTCAGGCCCTCAAGCATTATACCAGTACCCTGGGTTGGGTTTTATTGGAGATTAATACCAACGGCGATATTGAGTGTGTAACTGAAAATATAAAAGATCTCATTCTTGTCGATAGAACAGAACTGTACAAAAAATCTATTTTTTCACTTTTGCATGTCGGCGATCATGCCAAATTGAAACCTTTATTTAGAAACACACCAACCTCCTGGAATAACGAAATCGTCGAAAAATTTCAAGCTACAGAAATTCGCCTTCATGTCAAGAACAGTAGTGACGGCGCTGGGTTGGTATATTTTTTATATTATACATATATTTATTCCCAACAGAGGACTATTTTTTTTCAAAAAAATATAAAAAACGGCGTATAGTATTTTTTTTATATAGAATATAATATATAGAATAGGGAGCCAAACGAGCAGGTGGCTAACGTGATGGTAAGTGATTACCGCCGCCCACCACAGGCATATAACACCCGCAATACCAGAGGCATAGCAGATGCGTTGCCGGCCTTAGAGTCCCCCCAGAATTGGGGAAGGGGGGTGTGAGGGCCTCCGGTTACCTGCACTCACCAGACGAAACGCTGAAGTTTGTTAGACTTCTACTTCACGCCGGTATTCTGTGAGGTCGTGGTACTTCCCCGGTCGAGCCGGCCCATTCATGCAACAACAAAAGCTGTGCGTGGCTCTACCACTGGTATTCTATGGGGCATAAATACCCCCTTTAATTTTATTAAGAAGCGGATTAGAGACTCAAACTTGAATACCGCAACGGTTTAGCACGGATAGGATAACTATATCGAAAAAAAAATTTACCACGCTAAGATTAAGCACGGTGACGGGCAAGGTTTATCTTTGGTTCTCTTGGTGGTTATCTTGACAAATGACTCATTATCTCAACATCTGCTAAAAATATTCACTGTTCGTTTTGCGGAGTGCGTTGAAGCGTTGTCGTGGTGTAGGAGCATCGAGAGCGATGCTGTCGTGACAGTCGTCAATTTTTCTTTCAGGTGGCCAATCCTTAAAAAGAAAAAAAGTCAGTTTCTCTCTGACTAGATGTCTTTTGGTTTGGGATTTGTAGCATTGTGTCCAGCTTTCATCACTTGTGATGATGTAAAACAGTTCCCACAACGGGGGAGCCGTTGAGCTTATCTTACATTTCGCGGCACCAGTCCATGCGAAGATGCCTTTGGTCTTGTAAAAGTTTGAGGAAATCTATCCATCTTGTGGCATAGCTTCCTGGAAAGTAACTATTCGTTCAATTCAATATCGCCAATTCGTTAGTGGAATATTTTAGTACTTAATTCTGCAGGTTGGTCACTCTTTTTTCTCTTCTATCGTCGTCGCACTCATGTTATCTTCAGAAGTCGCTATCGAAAGACGTCTCTCTCGCAGATAATCACAGATTCTTACGTCCACACTTTAACTCATTAAACCAATTGTTAACAGTGGCTCGAGATGGGGCTTCATTATTAAAATGTCAATCGAAGTCTGCCATAGGTTTGTTGTTGATAAAACCACAACATCAGTCTTATTAAATTGTGGATTGAAATTTTTCTCGCGTTAAGTTTATTTTTATGTGTAACAAGACTAAGAATTACTGCCAATTCCTGTAGTCAGGTGACAAAACAATGTCATATATTTCATCATGTCACACACATTAGGTAGATATTATTAAGGTCAAAGTCGATAATTTTCCTTGGTAAATTGCTTAAAAAAAATATAAAAATAAAAGTAGTCAACTGCCATATGAGAGCTATGTTTTATGGTAGGTATTATCAGATATTATTTTGGAGCTGAAATAGCGTGTAATTTTTCCCTTATAAGTAGATAGAGGTTAATTTGTAACACAAGTCACGATTTTCAATACACGTCACTACTAGGTCATTCTTAACCGAGGTATTCTCTACAAAAACAATTATGCTTAGATTCAGTTTAGGCTGTATCGTGTACCTTATAAATATCCTATCCTTAATAAATCAAGCCAACGATATAAATCGAGCTTACCACCTAGGAACCTAAATCGGGTCTCTTGGCTCAAATTCCGATAACCCAACTCCTCTATTGTTACTAGTATTACGACAATCTACTGATGTTACATTGGTTTCAATATAAGTATATCACATATTAATTTTATTAAATCTTGGATTGTAGGATTGCTGGGATATGATGTAGTTCCACCACTGCTAAAGGCAACGTATGACTACATTGCCTTTAGCAGTGGTGGAACTACGTTTTTATTTATTTATTATAGAGAGTGTATATAGACGGACTTAATGCCAGAGACATTATCTACCAGTCAACCTTTAGGTGGTGCAGAGATGAAAAGAAGGAGGTGTTATAAATGTGGGACGAGAAAAAATACATTACACAAAAACTACGTAGATTACATAATAAACATATAAATACATATACATACATACACATACATACATATATTTTATTGTGACAGCAGTCTGCAAAGCAAATCCTGTGTACGAGTAGGGGAGAAACTGTCAAACATGGTTAGCATCCGAATAAAAAAAATATCAATAAGTCACGATAGTCGAATGGTTCGGTGGTCGGAATTTCGAATCATGAGACCCGAGTTCGATCCCCAGGTGGTAGGCTCGTGCCAATGGGGTTTTCAAAAACTTATGTATGAATTATATCGTTGGCTTGGACATAAAGACGGCGACGGGCTCATCACCTGTCACGTTGTCCCGAAAATATCTTCGGTGGAAGGTGAGTCAAAGGGATTTAATTGTTTGGACTAGACCTCTGTCTACCCCTGTAATGGGAATGGCGTGAAGGTGTTTAGCATACGAGCGAGCATTAATACAGGGTTGTGTCATTTCTGCCTGGTTAATCATATAGTGTCTCGACAGCTGTTTACTAAAGTTGAAGCGGGGTGGCATGCGAGTGGAATCAAGTGACGTGAAAGTTAATTGTGTGTTGTATGCTGATGACGCAGTGTTTATTGCACCACCATTGATGTAAAAATAAAGGTCTCCTTTTGAAGGCTAAAAAAATTAGGTGATTTGAATGGGGTCAAGAGAATCAAAAATGTTTAGGGTGAGTGAAAATTTTTGAAACGAATTTCATTCTATTCCGGGCAAGCATTTATTTATTTATTTGGTACAATAAGGTAAAAAAATATAGAAATAAGGTCTAAAGTTCCTGAACTAGGAAAAACTAATGTCACAAGCTGAATGCTGAAGATGTAATAACTATACCAAAGAAACCCATTAGTTATTGGTAGAACTGGTTAGAATAAATAATAGGTATATGTACATGCAATAATACAACGTGTGTTCTTATGTGTTTTCCTGTGTGTGTGTGTGTGTGTGTGTGCGTCCGTGCGTGCGCGCGTGTGTGTGCGTGTGTACGCGCGTGCGGGCGTGCGTGCGTGCGTGTGCGCTTGTGTGCTTTTAACACATAATGTTCTAATGGTTGGGATGGGACGGCACTCGACTCTGATATCACTTTATGCAGTTGAAAACGTAGGTCTTACGTATACTTAACACATTAAAATAGGCAAAAACATAGATATAAATCTTTAACGAACTCCGTTGTGCTCGCTCCAACTCAATTAGGTGTTTTTTGTATGTACCTCTTCAAACACATATCCAATATGAAGTCAGACTATGACAAAATTCACTACTGGACTTCACTTCTGAGACTAGCCTCTCGCGTATTGTTTGCTTTTATTTTATCCCGTGCTGCTTATTACCGGTTTGTTTTCTACCGGTGGGTAGAATAACGAAACACATAAGAATTTAATAAAACCTTTTGTTTATTACCAGTTTCGTGGATGCTGTGATCCACGCTGCGCCGGTACGCGGCTCATCTTCGGAGGAGGCCGGCTCCGTCATGTGCGTCATCCGGCGCTGCGAGGACGCGTCGGCCGCACTTCTTCCAGTCGACGGCGGTCCGCCCGCCATCACTTCCAAACCTTCTGATAGTATTGTCTTCAGATTAGACTGCAACTATACAATATTAAGTGCGTTACAAAACAATTGTATTTTTAAATTGTAGTTTTCATATTAAATATTTCAATTAAATTTATATTATTTATGATTTCAGCTTGCGATTTAAGTGGTGTGGAAAGCTGTATAAACTCTCCTCCTCTAGTGGGTGCTTGTTATCTGGAACTAATTGACAGTAGTGATCGTGTCCGCGTCGCCGCGCACCTGCAGGACGTCGTGTGTCGGCCCGGTCCGCCCGTAGTGAGCGAACCTTTTCGGTTACGAATTGCGCTCGATAAACCTTGGCTTAGAGTCAGTGCTCAAACTCGTCTTTTTAGGGCAAAGCCAACATCGGGAGAATCGGATTTTATCATGTCAACGCATACTGTACTCGGTGACGACGAAGTCGACCTTCTGGAAGTTGCCGGGACTCGGCCGCCTATTGGTGGTCCCCTTATGACGTCCGTCGCTAACGGAGAGTCATCTGGTTGTGAAACGAGATATCGACCCTCGATGAGCCCCACTGAACCACAGTTTTCTATCAACGATTTCGATCTGGAAACGTGGGCGCCGAGCTTTCAAATTGGAGAAATGTCCAACGAAGATTCGAAAGAACGAAAGGAAGGAGGAAGTGACGATCCGACTACTCCTTTAACTCCCCTCGCGCCTCCGGCATCGAACGACGGGTCGCATTCTTCTGTATCCGAAGAACCTAACCGATTGCGCACCTTGCTCAGTAAAAAAACAATCAGTGTGTCTGATGCAGCGGTGAATTCTAATAATCGTATTCTGAAAGATCTGCTCAACCAAGACGATGAGGAGGCGACGAGTAGCGAGACGTCGGCGCCGCACACCCCGCATACGCCTCACACTCCGCTCACACCTCACACACCGGGGGCGGGGCTTTCGCCGCTGCACACTGCGCAAGCGCACTCGCGGCCGCTGCCGCATCCGCAGCACGCATCTCAAGCGCAGCATCAGCAGCTCTCTCAACATCCGCAGCACTCGCAGCACTCGCAGCACGCACAACACCCGCCGCACACGTCGCACCCGCCGCACCAATCTACGTCACATAACATACAGTCATCATCGAGTCATCATAATAACTCGGAGGTGCTGTTAAGGGTGAGTTTATAACGATTTCCCTTTGACAGAAGACGTCTAATCCTACAATCCTTCAACGCTTAGTTTTTTTTTTCTATATTTAAGACAAGAATTAAGCAAAGAGATTAATATTATTTTATTTTCAATTTTAAACCTTGTGTTATTTACTGAGTTCAAATTACATATACACGTTTAAATGTTTAAAGATGTACACAAGTCAACTTCTATTTAGTACTACAACATTTTTTTTTAATTTAAATTGTTTTTACTAAAGAAAACATTTTATTTGAATTGGATTTTTCGAAATGGTTATAATGCCATCTGTCGATAGTCAATTACATTTTCAATGGTGGCTTTTGAAATTAAAAATAAAATAAGTGCCGTAGTCGTCTCTTATGACACACACGGAGGGTGGTACATTTTATCTATAATATATATTGCGACTTTTTGAGGTAAATAGTAATTATAATTTTAAACAACATACACATAGATAGGGAAACTTTACATACAGTGCCGTGATGCCAAATAAAGTAAATGAAACACTTTTGCTGTGGAATATGAAACAACAAACCATAAACACCCAGACCCCAGAAAATGTAAGAAAAGAAATTTTCTATATTGACCAGTCCGGGAACTGAACCCGGGACGTCAGAACTGCCGACACTATAAAATACGGTGCGCACGCCAATATTTCTCTGAGGTCGTAGTATATAGTAAATAAAATAAATAAATAAAAAAAAATCTATGTATTCAGGATATTCTTCGAAACTGCTGAAATGATTTTGAGGGGACCTGAAATGATTACCTGATTGCTATTATAAGGGAATTACAGTTTGTAATTTTAAAAAAAAAAAGAAGATGCGTCGTAAGCATTAACAGATAAACTGAGTGCAAAGCGCGCAGCGCAGCTCGTAGATAATACTTTGTTTACAGAACGCAATAAAAGTTATATGTGAAACTATTTTGAAATCATTATCTTTTCTTACTTATCTTCACGCATTGTCTTCACTACTTTAGTCATGTCATATTTTCAAATTTAATTGTTCAGAATTTGACGACCTCCGTGAAAGAAAGTTTTCTGATTTTGCCAGTTCTGAGGTCCCAGGTTCGATTTCCGAACGGGTCAATTTAAGAAAAACTTTTTACATACTTGCGGACCAGAGCAATGTATGTGATGTCGTTCCTATCCTACGTATGAAGACAATTAATTTGTCATTTAATAGGGTGCAACAGATAATGGCAATAATTGTATTATTATAAATATATTATTATAATCATTGTATTATTTAAATCCTTGCTCTTATGGAGGTAATGATATTAAGGGTTGGTAACAAAAAACGATAATAACTGTTTCCCGCGCGCCATATGTGTCCTGTGATTTAAAGAAAATTTCTAAATTTTATGAAAACAAATCAAAATTCCTTCATCAAAATCTCAACTTCAGTGCTATAATATAATATAATAAAATAAAATTCAGTCACAACTAAAATTGCAATAATGATTGCAACAAAATATGTTAAAATAAGAAGAAAGATAAAAAATAATCATAATTTTTCTTCATATTTCCTGTTTAACAAAATTCCACTACAAAAAAAGGAAAAAGGTCTCCCCAAAAATGCCACTAGGAGCGGTCCTGTGCCTTCCATCCATTGACACATCGACTACGGTGCGAGTACAAAACAATACAAAAGTGTAAAGCGCCAGCGAATCCTGCTTTTGGATATTTTACGCTCTTAAATAAGTAAAGCATTTCCAAAAAAAAAAAAAAAAACAAAAGGAATGTCCCGCCATGTGTCGTTAGTCGATTTGCGCATTTGTTAACGCTGTTACTCAAATCTTTAATATCCTTAGATCTATGCCCAGCTTTGAGCTAGGTTTGTGTAATACGCTTTTATGATATATTTACTATCCGCGTCCGTGGAACATTCACATTGCAAGATTTGAAACACGTAAAAGCACACAAAATTATTTTTCCTTTGACGTTTTTATTACAATACTTTTTTTTTGTAATTATTATAAACTTTTAATAAGTGTCATGGCGGTCATTGTCGCAGTTCATTTTTGTTTGTGACAATTAAGTTTTATATGTCAGTCAGTATAACAAATTTTGTTCATTATTTAAGCATTTTTGTAAAATTTTCTAGATATTGAATGAAAAATCGGACGAAGATAATGAGGAAAATCGAAGAATTGCTTCTGACAGCAACCGTGTTTCATCACAGCCAAGTGCTTTGCTCTCTCAATTACTTTCACCCACCAATGGGCCATCTGGCGGCAATGGTCGCTCTCAGGAGGCCAGTGATAACTACCTCGAAAGAATTGCAATGAAGCGAAAGTATGAAGAAAACAAGCCGCCAACCAATGTCAAAAGGGCTACGCCTGAAAATCAACAGGTATTAAAGATTCGTGTTTATTTGTGAAAATGATTTCGTTATCTAATATATATACATAAACAAATAAATTATATGTAAAGGTTACGTCCAGCGCCGTGCCGATAGCTTCTTCTGCTCCATCGTCAACGGCTACTAGTCCTGCAACCAGCAGTAGCAACATGCGTCCTCTTCGGCAGAAAAATCAAATTCTGGTGGCCCTTTTAGAGCAAGCCACGCCTTTTCCAACGCCTAATCTTCGTGGCTACGAACCGGTGCCGCGACCAAGGCTCCCACAAATACAACAACATCAGCATCATCATTCCACTTTGTCAAATATGCTCAATCCGCAGTAAGTACATGAATCTGAATTAATATATTACAATTGATTTTGAATTAATTATCAGGTACACATTCATACGTAGCAACACTCTGGTTAAGTATGGAAATGAATGAAAGGGAGTGCGGAGTGTCGGGATTTCCTTCTGCGAAAAGACAATGTCGGAGAGTGAAGCTCCAGAGTTGGCTGTTGGATGAGTGCGTGTTCTCCTCCATCTCGCCATCATCATTGAAGTCAGCGGGACATATTAAATAAAAAGTTATCATTTCATTATATTCAATTATTATTATTTTAGATAGTTAATTGATTCAGGCGTTACTTTGCGGAAATTCATTGTAAAATTGTTATTGAATAATTACTTCCCACCAAATATAAAAAAAGGTAGGTATATGTTACCTGGTCCGAAGAGAAGAAGAGCACCACCCTCCCTCCCACAGATGCGCGTGCACTAATTCCACTGTATGCGCCACTACACTCAAACCAGGTAACATATACCATTAACGAAAACGCGACACGTGTTTCGCTTCAAAACGAGGCATTCTCAAGCGAAATTTTTTTTTATTTTTTTTTTAATTTGCATGCGGAATGGTGCGATGTAATTATTCAATAACAACTTTATTATTATTTACTCATTCACACATCATTTCAGTACATTCACATAATTTGCTACATGCTATGCTTCTTTGATTTCTTTTCTTTTTTAACCAAAGTTATTCCATATATTCCCCTGGAATGAAAAAGTGCCTCCGGCAATTCCTTTAGAGCTAGTTCACCTATCATAAAGACGGCGACAGACTCATCACCTTTAAAAAATGTCTTTGTTAAATGTGCATTGAAAGGACCTAATTGCCGAGACCTTTGTCTACTCTGGCATTAGGAATAGCGTGAAGATATTTTAGTCCACCTACGCTATTAGCTACCTATGCCATTGCTATCTATGTTACTAAGTCCAATGTACATTTGTTGGGACAAAATTTAACATAAACGTTTTTATGGTCCCGTTTGCAATAGAGTTATTATAGTCTATGACAGTTTGAAAGTTAATAATAATGGTAATGTCACCAAAATAAAATCCATATTTTGACTATTTCTACTAGATTTCCAAATTAGGCTCTGAACACTCACGAGCACTTGCGGCACAAAATGTTACGTGCCAAAATACATACATATTTCTTTTTCAAAATACATACAAATATTAGGCTATAACGAAATCTATTCCAACAACCCTTATTTAACGAATAGCGGGCATTCGTTAAATAAGGGTTGTTTAGTTTTTTTTTAGTAAAGTTTTTTTAACTCTTTCAGTAGTCGATCCAGTAACGTAAACGGCGGCGGCACCGGAGCGACGGCGACGAGCGCAGGCTCGGCGAGCGGCGCGGCGAGCGCCACGTGTTCCACGGCCAGCATGAGCGTGCCCAGCCACCTGCAGATGGTGCTGCAGAGCAGCGCGCGCCCCGCCTACCCGCACTCGCCCGCCGCCGCGCACTACGCCAACGCGTCGCATCACGTCTACACCACCCAATCCTCGTAAGTCTGACACGAACATTTTTCTATCCTACTATATCTTGCTTTTTTCAGAAGCCTGCTTGAGAAACAGCTACAGCATTGCCAATTTTTTTTTATGCCCGCGGCTGTCGATAATTTACAGTAATGGGCGAATAACTACAAAAGTCGTTATAATAAGCCGAGTTGTTGGGTGGTCGGAATTTCGAGTCGAGAGACCCGAGTTCGATCCCCAGGTGGCAGTACCAATGAGTTTTTCAAAAACTTATGTACGAATTTCATCGTTGGCTTGGACATAAAGGCGGCGACAGGCTCACCACCTGTCACGGTGTCCCGAAAATATCTTCGGTGGAAGGTGGGTCAAAGGGACTTAATTGTCTAGACTTGACCTCTGTCTACCCCTGTTTTGGGAATTGCGTGAAGATATTTATTTATTTATTTATATAATATATATCGTTTTCTTGAAAAATACTAGGATAAAATTAATCAACCAATGACAAATAGCGATCGATACGCTTGCCAAGCGTAGTTATTATGGCGAGTCCAGAAAGATCCTGAATATACGAGAGAAGTCTAAGTCTTGCAGTGGACTTTCAAAAGCCATTAGGTAAGTATTAAAAGAGAAATATGTATAAAATTATCAGCACTGTTTAGTATCAGCGTATAACAAATAAATGGTGCAGATATAAATATTCAACTGTCAATGCTTTATTTGTTCCTGAAAATTTCACGTAACCTGGATAAAGCATAAACCAATTTATATATTTTCTTAAATACTTTTTCTCCATGTCTTTTCCAGTTGCAACATTTATCTAAGATTATACTAAAACTCAACTCTCTCTCGCTTAAATTCATATGGTGTGATATTATACGCACATATCTGCGTATCATAATTTTCTTCATTTTCAGAATAATTGTGACCGTTAACCCTAGAGGCAGACATGCAAATTATTCAACATCCCCCCTTTTTAAGCAACTTCAATCCGCTGTAACGCGAAAACTCGGCGATATATATTGCTGGAGCAAATCAGTTCATACTGATGTTAACCACAACTCACCTTGATACGAGACGTGCAAATACTAATACTAGTTCCCTTGTAAAAATTAACAAATTAATTTTTCTGTTCCATTCTGTCTGTGCATAATAAATAGATTGTTATTAATTGGTTTTCAGAAATGATAATTCACGAAGTCACGGCAGTTCTGGTGCTTTGGGAGACAGTGATGCACCCAGTGACTTGATGCTATCATATATTCTGGATGAGGTAATTGAAAATATGCCATATGCTGAGCGACCTGCCCCCGATGTTAATGTTCTCATGAATTTGGAGAATCGTCAGATAAGATCGGACTTTGCGGTGAGTTTTTCTGTTCTAATTATTGGCATTAAATTTATTTATTAAACATTACATACCTATGGTTAGTTATGGAAAAATCTAAACTCCATTATGATAATGCAATGTTTTGTTATTAATTTTATTTTGAATCCAATGTCATTGGAGAGATTTTATTTTTATTATTTTACATGTAATTTCCTTTCCAGGGTATGAAAGAAAAAAATGCAGTTATAAATGCAATTACGCAAAGCCTTATGCAATGCGAGACAGTCTCTAAAAATCCTGTGTCTTCAAGTCCTGGAGCACCTCCGGTGTACTCTGTACAAAGTCCGGTATGTATGGTATTAATATGTTATTTAATATGGTATGATTCTAAAATTCCTCTGCTATAAATTTATCAAGTATTGAAATAACATACACAATTATTTTCACTTATATGTAATAGTGTTATAAATTAAGACTCGCTGGTCTTGATTTCGGTTGAGCCTCAGTAGTCAATTGGAACAAAGTTCAGCCACCTTCTACCATTGTTGTTTAGTTGCCTTGGTTCATTTGCATAGTCGCTGTATAAGAAATATAGCACTGCACTGCTTCATGTTTATCCGCGCCCTATAAAATTAGTGGAACCACCTTGATATACTTTCAAACATTAGGAATCAAATGACCGGATAGTTTAATAACCTAGAATCGCTACAATACAATACATAACGTGTTGTGAATGGGAGGTTCCTTCGCTCTTCTCAACCAATTCGAGTTTTGAACGGAGGCTTTATCTACAAGACCACTAAACCGACTGAAACTTTTTACCTTCATTTATTTTTTTAGAGACGATTTTAATAATACAAAACAATAATAAATAAATATATTCACGCAATTCCCAATACAGGGGTCAACAGAGGTCTAGTCTAGAGACTTAAGTCCCTTTGGACCCACCTTCCACCGAAGATATTTTCGGGACAACGTGGCTAGTGGTGAGCCCGTCGCCGTCTTTGTATCCAAGCCAACGATATAATTCGTACATAAGTTTATGAAAAACCCATTGGTACAAGCATGCCACCTGAGTATCAAACTCGGGTCTCATGACTCGAAATTCCGACCACCCAACCACTCGGCTATCGTGACATCTTTTATATAATAAAAATTAATAATAGCCTTACCTTAATAAAGGTAAAGGCTATCGTGATCTTCTCTAAAAGACGCGGATAAGGATGTAAGGATATTTGGGGAGACTTTTACTTTCTGGCTACCCTGTCAGGGACTATGTGTGAAGATAATTGTTTAATTATATATAACACAAAACTGAAATTTAAAATGCAAAGCCCTAAACATGTTTTATTCTTTTGGTAAATAGGGATCGTGCAACATGAGCAGTAGCAATAGTTCAATATATGGAATGCCACCGCTTAGTGACGATCCAAGATCGCTTGTGGAGCAACATCGCGCTCGTCTTCTGCAGCGACAGCGTTCGCAACAGATGCTTGTATCACCTGAGGTAATTAATTAAATAAATAATAAATATCTTCACGCAATTCCCAATACAGGGGTAGACAGAGGTCAAGTCTAGACAATTAAGTCCCTTTGACCCACCTTCCACCGAAGATATTTTCGGGACAACGTGACAGGTGGTGAGCCCGTCGCCGCCTTTATGTCCAAGCCATCGATGAAATACGTACATAAGTTTTTGAAAAACTCATTGGTACTGCCACCTGGGGATCGAACTCGGGTCTCTCGACTCGAAATTCCGACCACCCAACAACTCGGCTATCGTGACTTATGACGTATTACGTGAGGTAATTAATTGCAATACTTAATTTAGTATTTTATCACGTCTATATGTTTATATTTATTAATTACATTTTTCAGTTATCTTATTATGTATATGGGCAGGGCATGACCTGTTACCCATGTTTAGCGTCCAAACGAGCATAAAAGATTGAAGAGAGATTGTGCCATATTTGCCTGGATATTCATATTGTATCTCGGCAGCTGAAAGATTAAAGAAAGTAGTTTATTTAAAAGAAAGTTGTTTGGTAGTTGGTGAAATTGGGTGACATTAAGGTAAATGCCTTTTGTATGCTGATGACGCAGTGCTTATTGCACCATTGGCAGAACTGTAGGCGTTAGTCAAGTGTATGTTAGTTGAATGTGAAGATCAAATCTTCGTTTGTATGCCAATAAAACTTAGGATCTGATATTTGAAAGGAACAAGGAGAGAACGAAGTGAGAGAGAGAACATATGTCAATGATTATTTACTTAGCTTATTATTTCTGCCTGCAAAAGTCCACTTCATGTTCCATGAGGTACCTCCACCTCTTGCATAAGGTATATATACCATAACCGCTACGTTTGGCAAGGAGATTGGCGAGTGCAGTATCTAAGACGCCCTTGCCCTTCATCAGCTTACTTAATTTTCGTCTGGTTTCTTTCGAAGTGAATATTCTGCCATTTTTTTTAACTTTTATTGTCAACAATACCCAGAGGAAGGGAACTGGAGGTATCTTACAGCGTTACTATATTACACATTAATAATTTGTTTAATAGGCTGCAGAGCAACCTCAGGCAGACTTGGGTTCCACTATAAATGCACTCGTTTCCGCTACGCCTCCTAACGTTGCACTTACGAGGACGGATTTTCATCATTTATATCATCAGAGTAAGTATCACAAAATAATGTACATTATCATTAAAGTATTATGAAATTTATTACATACACAATTAATTGGATTGAGTAATTAAAAACATATTCCGATATTAAAATGCCTCTACATTTTTTTTTTCAGATCAAATGAGTTCAAATTATGGTACAAATAAAATTGCAACTTCTCAACAGAACCCAATGCTCAGCCGGCAGCTTTGTGTAAGTATTTTGTTTAAAAAATGTTTCATTTGAAGGTGCTTGGAAATAGGGATCCGTATAAGTGATAAGTAATTATAAATTGTAGTTACACCCTCTTTCTATGTATTTCTTTTTGTCTTATTATTTTGTTCATATGAATGTTAGTACATGTTTTATGAAGTGTCAGAGTAAATTTCTTTGTCTTGAAGTGTGAACGTACGGGTAGGTAATAATGTACATACAAATGTTGAACCGCAGAACACCGGCGCGGGGTCTGGCGGCTACGCGCACCCGGCGGCGGCGCTGCACACGCCCATGGCGCACCCGCACCCGCCCTACCACCGCGCGCCGCGCCCGCACCTAGGTGAGCCTCGCCGCGGCCTTACGACCTCTCGACAGGAACGACGTGGTCAGCTCTGTGACTCGTGTAACATTGTTGATATCTTTTTACACCAGTATTAACTGGTTGGTTGGCAACCAGTTTTGGCAATGACTGTGTTGTTTCTCTTGTTTATTACTTTATTTATTTAATTTACCAGTATCGACTTTTTTAGTCTTTATGATAGATGATTTGATAACTTACATTATATTATTATTTTGTATGAATAAGCGATTGTGTAGGGACAAAGTAATGATATATTTATATGATACGCTTCTGCATTATGAAAACTAATTTTTGAAGTTACTTTTGACTAGCTAAAAAATTTCATTTAGATCGAAGCATGATCTGCTACAAGTACGATTCGATTCTTCAGCATGCCTGTAGTACATTTAGATAGAACAACTACTTATCTCTTTCAAATATTCGGTACAACTAAAAATCAAAATGATTACTAATTGCATGACTATAGCTTTCTATTTCGTACTTCACTAAGTGACCGATAGAAATTAGATTTTCGAATATATTTTCAAATTAGACGCATGAATAATTTCGGTACGCGTCAGATCTGTCGTCGAAAGTGTAAGTTCCCCAGCTCTACCTGTAGTACAACGACGCGGACATTTGACCAGAGACACGAGCTAACACAGCTTATACACGCAGTATCTCGTTTGCGATTCCCGAGAGAAGTGCATCGAATTAGGTAGGTCAATGCGATCTCACGGCACGTGTTCGCGTACTTTGATAACGCGGCGTGTGTGGCAGTGGGCGGTTACTATGAGGAGGGCGAGGCCAGCGCCAGCGGCTACTGCGGCGAGTACGGGCGGCGGGCGCACGCGGCGCACGTGCCCCAGCCGCCGCACTCCGCACACCCGTCGCATGCGGCACACCCGCCGCACCCGCCACACCCGCCGCACCCGCCGCACCCGCCGCACCCGCCACACCCGCCACACCCGCCGCATCCGCCGCATGACCAACAAATGCCTTGTAAGTACGCTAATAATGACCGACTACTATGAGTACATATAGCACTCATTTATTTATCAACTATTTCATAATTTTACTTCCCAAAGGAAATACGTAGGTACAGTGAGTAGATTTGATAGATGTTATCCTTATGATTGCGAAAATATCAATAATGATCTCTTATTAAAGATTTGACTTCAATACCTGCTCAGTGCCATCGGTTTATATTAGGGCTGTAATAACTGCTTAAATTATTATTTTACATTTACAACCCTTACTTTTGAGGTGAGGATATTTATGTAAGTATCGTTTCGGTAGATTTAATGAATAGTATCTATGACTCCATGATTAATTATTTGCATGAAATTAAGTCGAAATCTTAGAATTTAAGTTCAAACCAAGAGTGAAGAACGGTAACTCTGTTTGTAAATGTTTTTTTTGACATCTGCCTTAGAATGTTACTATGCACCCGTTTCTGAACTTAAAGATGAGTTGGTTAGAAAGTTTAAATCTTTGAAAAAATATGAAATCAATGGAAAATACTTGAAGTAAAAATAAATTACATTCACCAACCATATTGTAATGTAATAGAAAGTAATGTTATAGGTAATAGATATACTTCTATTATATTCGTCTTCTACTAGCACATCAGTTAGGTATCTCTTTCAGAGGGACATAATCCCTCATTAACCTTTCCATACATTTATCAGTACAAGATGACAGTGACGAACACGAACTCAATTACCTCCTCCAGTAAATTTCCGGAATATCAGCTACAGTTGAACTAGAGACGTGTACATGTAGCTTGAGACATGTACTTCAATCCCGTCCTTATATAAAACATTCTGCAAACAAAATACAAAGATTACTACATTCCATTTGTACTTCGCTCAGATTCTCAGTTTGATTTCAATTATCTCCCTCTAGGTTTAGTTTACATAGAACATTTTACTTTTAACTGACTACAGTAAATGTAATTTAAATGACTACCAAATGACTAATTGCTACAAATAGTACTTTCAAATTCTACCTATATGCCTTGTTGATTGATTGATTGTACTTATATTGTATGTGAGTGCTTATTTCTTTGTCACAGTCCATCTTAAATGGTTTTATGAATTTCAATTATCATCATCAATCATCTATATCATATTATTAGATTGATCAAAAAAAGGTAATGTCATATAGTGGTATAAACAATTTGCAATCATATTTTGTTAAAGAATCTTTCTGTTACTTTTTGTCTAAACCTTGATGGACGACAGCATTTTGAAACGTTGGATTACAATATAGAGTCTATAGCATGGTGAATCCAAAACCGTTCATTAAACCCTACGTTTTATAAACTGTACAATCCTGTAAAAGTTCAATGTTGGACATAGATTTTTTCAAATGAGATATTTCGCTATAATCACATGCTTGACGCGACGATCGGCGGTCGCAGTACCTGACAGCGAGCACCTAAGACTACCACATCACCCGTCTTCTGAATTCGATATAGTATTTTTAGAGATGTGAAAAAAATTTAAAGGTTTTCCTTTTCATTGCATCTTAAGAATACGACACTCACGACATGAAAGGATGGTATATTGGTCCACCGATAATACATGGCAAGATAAAGATGCTTTTTAATATTTTATTGACAATTGCGGTTGTTACTAAATCTTCTACTATTAAAAAGGTAAGGTAAAAAGTCTCTGAGAGTGTCTATTGTATAATTGTTACTTTGAATAGTAGTTCTTTCTCTACTGTTTATTTTCTTACTATAACTTTGATGCATGGTAAAGCTAAAGCAATATTTTGAATGGTTATGTATCTATCTAATAGTAAAGTATTGGTAATGTTTATATATGGTGATTTATTTAATATGTTAACTAACAACACGCTTTTGTAACATTTTCAGATTTTTTACCTAATTCAAACCATAGTTTTCACTGTTAAATTTCTGTATTGGTGGAAATAATTTTGTCACACTGAACATTGAAATAGTTATGACCTGTATAATTGGGACAGAAAGGACACTGACTACCTTTCAAAAGTTCTTTCCCCCCATTGAACTATTAATAATATTCCAAGTCTTTTATCCTTTTTTAGAAGTTTTTTCTTTTAATAAATACATACTTTCTTAAATAGTTTAGAATACATTTTGATATAATTCTTAAAACTTACGCAATAGTTTAGTTCACACAACCCCTTTTTCCTTTAAAGACTTGCGACTGTTCAAAGAATATTTTTTTTTTAGATTAAAATGTAATAAATTAAATTCTTTGATAATTAAAAATCCAAGAGTAAAATGCATTGAAAGTTTTTTTTTTTTAAATCTGAACTCGATGCTAAACTGCTTATTGGAATAAACACAGCTTTCTTAACATCTTGGATTTTATTATTGTGAGACAAGTGGCCAAGATTAAATGATTTTTGGCAAGGAATCTAAGAGAGCAAGAAATCTAAGAACGGTAGAAGTTTCTAAATCGTTGATATTAAAGACTCGTCATGACGATGACGAATGAATTATTCTTTTTTTTCTTGAAGTTTAAATGAAACTAGTTTTTCTAACTAGCTCTAAGGTAAGGTAAACTAGCACCTAGTCTCTACTGAAATCAAACATAAAGTTATTATTTTTAACCAGTGTTCAGTAATACAAAAAAATATTAACAATATACTATTTCAAAATAATTACTTTTTTTGCAATCTTAAATAAAACTTAGATGTTATTTGTGATCAACTGTTACACATATATACTACTTTTATACAGTTGTATATTTACTTATTTAGCGTATAGGTTAGTAAAGAAATAATGAGTATCCAAATATTGGCTTATTTGGCTTGTCGATATGTACTTTGGCTACGATGCCAACCGTATTTGCAAAGTCATCGACGTAAACACCGTCCACAGCCCACCAACACCCATTCAGAGTGGGCTCATCAAGCCCACTTGGAGCGGCCACCTTTGGCTGATTATTTGTAGACATAGCTTTGAAACACAACAAGCGAAATAACAAGTGAAACTAGTTTTTCAGGTCATAAAGCTTTCACCACAGTCAAATTTTCACATTCAAAATTATCTTGTCACGGTATCTGTATTATTTCATTACAATTAGTTCTTAATGATTTCTTGTATTTACGCGAATACTACACATTAAATATAAAACGATTTTCGAAATTTATAGCGTTTTTTAATTAGTTTTTACAAACTATTTTTACGTGGTCACGGAGGGACGGTCCCTCCGTGACCACGGATGCTGTAAAGCATCCGAAACGTTGGAAAATAAAAATAGTTTGTAAAAACCAATTAAAAATACGCGATAAAATCCGAAGATTGTTTTATTTCAAATACAAATTAGTTCAATAATTTTACATTGATTGTGTGTACTCAACTGTCGTTAGAAAAGCCGTAATCGCTCGTGAACAGTCGTTCCCTGCCCAGGTTCCGGGTCCGGCGTACCCGGCGTGTCGGGTGGCGTGTCGGGAAGCGTGTCGGGCGGCGTGTCGGGCGGCGGCACGTCGGAGTACGTGCGCAACGAGCTGCGCGCCGTGGTGGGCGCCCGCGCGGCGCGCCCCGACCTGCAGGCGCCGCTGCACGCGCCCGACCTCGACCCGCTGCTCAACTTCGACATGCCTGCGCCCGGTTAGTGCTCCTCCTCCTCCTCCTCCCCCACCATACACTTGCTCCACGCTACAACGATCTCACTCTCTCGCGTTACCTTATCACGTTGACTGTTGCTTTTCAATCCATTCGGTGCTCTGTGTTTAGGTACGTAAAATATTATTTTTGCAATTAACATGCTTAATACTAACACAACGTAGATCGGGTAGTTGAATATTTGCACCTACTTCCTACTTGGATTTTTTTGCTGTGTGATTGATAGAACAGTCAGCGTGGTTAACTTTATGCTCATTGTGGCTGAAACCATTTAATAATTACATATTAAGTAGAGCGCTGTGGAAGTGAAGCTGTAACTAACACTTAACTAAAATCTGTCATACATTAACAAGAATGGGGGAGTGTGATTATTGTTATTAAGCTCAAAATTTTAACTAGCAAGCAAATTTATAATTTTAAAATATTAAAATTTGTTTACGTAATTTTTTTTTATTTTCAAAACTATGATATTTATTTAGAACTTTATATATAATTGTTTATTGTCGCTGTCTTCACAGTAAAAGTACAAATATTTTAACAATCATTATGATATTTTAATTATCCATTGTTATTTTCCGCGCAAGGTTCTTTCAAGAATTGTAAAGACGGGATATCAATAATAAAATCGATAAATAAATTAGATTTTAAGCGCTTTGTATTTACAGAATAACATTTGTAGTAATAAAATTACAAATGTCGAATGTGACTTGAGGATCTTTTAGTTCTTACATTTCCAAAACTGGCTTTAAGACTAGTAATTAGTCAATGACATTAAAATAACAGTAGCAGAAGAAATGAAAAAAAAAAAAAAAAGAAACCACGCTGTGAATGTAGTCCGACGGGAAGTTGTACGAGCATTGGCAGTGTCGCGAATGGTCTCTGCCAATGTATCCGTGTATACGTACTAGGTGGCGGCGGTGTGGTGGGGGGCCGAGCGTCTTCTGCGTCGGCAAACTCGTGGGAGTCGCAACAGAGCACACCGGTAAGCTTGGGACGCGGCCAGCGGGACCAAAAAACTTAGCTATTTACACACTTTCTGTATAGGTTTTTATTGTTTTGTAGTTCTACATTTCCTATGGTTATTGCGTATTGAGTCTGCTCTGCTGCGTGTGCTGTCAAAGTCATGATTTTGATGATTAGAAGCAGTTTAAAAGAATTGTGCCAATATAAGCCGACTGTCCTTTATTATAATGCCATAACCAATGACTTTGAACTTTTGTCACTTTCACATAGTAAATAATAAAAAACGTATATGTTACCACAATTGTATTTATGCGGTCTTTATTGGTACATTTCTTCAATGTTACTTAAGCTTTTGTGATGTGATATCTAATAATACTTCCTACTATAGTGACTACTGAAATTCTGCGTTACTGCTCATTTTATGTGTCTACATATTAAGAATCTGTTAAAAAGATGAAACAAAACAATTGCTTTTAAAATTTTATACTAATTCAAGTCTGGGCTTTTATTATTTATGAAAGGGTAACTCGCATGCGTTTATTATTATGACAAATTTCGGTGAAGGTATTTAATTTTTATAGTAGTGAAACTAATACAAATAAGGACTGTTATAATTTTGCAATAAATGCTTATTATTTGCTTTATAATAATTATTTAATTTAACAAGTGCCGTAATTAAATGAGGATATGCATGATTATATTATTAACTTAAAATAGCACACATATTTTACGAGGGCGAATCAAATTTAAAGAACGATTAGTTTATTAAAAAATAGTTTCTCATTTGTTTATTATAGTATTCGCAATAGAGAAAAAAACTGAACTGGTAGAAAAAAGTAACTATATGCCTGCGTACATTAGAAAAAGTAAGCACGCCTCATTCCAACACATAGTTTAACAACATTTTACTTGTATTTTTTTTTTCTATGAAATTGCTACTGGACCTCATAATTTTTTATTTGTCCAAAGAGTATATTTTCATTACTCGCATCGGCCGAGTGGTAACATCGTTAGAATAAGCCACTCCACTATCTTTTCGTAGGTATCGTAAGAGGTGACCAAAGGATATATCTCGAGATATGTTCGAACAATAAATAATTTTGTGTGCGTGCGTGCGTGCGTGCGTGCGTGCGTGCGTTCGTGCGTGCGTGCGTGCGTGCGTGCGTGCGCGCGCGTGTGTGTGTGTGTGTGTGTGTGTGTGTGTTTGTGTGTGTGTGCGTGATAAATTCGGAAAAACCTTTAAAATATGTATGAAATTGATTAACCCTCGTAAATTTAACATTTAATCCTAAGGATTCACTTCCAATATCTATGCAATAAAATATGCGCTAACTTAAATAACTCTAACTTCCTATGTTGCAGATACAAAAAGAACTTAAAAATTCACAATAAATTTGTAAATTATAAGCGTTTTCGTATTTAGAGTAAATAATTCTTATAATTTAGTTATCACACTATTTAATTGGTCGGTTAAAATTACTCTTTTAAAAGTTATCGATAAAGAATTATGATGAATACAGAAAACGTTTGTCGAATATCTGACTGACTAATATGGAAGGAACTTTGTGTGCTTTAATTAACATCACTAAATTTAAAATAACTTTTAGACAAATAATGTGTTGTCTCCGATATTTTTGTGCCCAAATACTGTGTCAATGTAAGAATTGTTCTAAAGATCTAGTGATATCTAGTCAAAAAATCTCAATGAACCTAAATAATAAAGCTTTTTTCTTAGATTTTTTTTACTATAAAGGACGCTTTTACATTTTTCCGCAAATAGGATAAAATGTGATTGATTTTTCAGTTTATATTTAATACTATTTATTGTAAATGTTCATATATCTTATGAGAAAAATAATACAATCGAAAACATGGTAGACATTTGTTATTGTGGTTCCAATGCAAAAAGTGAGGATAGTACACCTCGCATCGCTAGTATACACTAAATCAGATTGCGCTCAGACGCTCTAGGAAGAACGGGTATAGCGAGTTTTTGCAAATTTAAACAAATGTAATTCTATAATTTATATATACTGTGTATTGTATTCTTTTTTTTTTTAAATATTAAAAAAATATCTTCACGCAATTCCCAATACAGGGGTAGACTGAGGTCAAGTCTAGACAATTAAGTCCCTTTGACCCACCTTCCACCGAAGATATTTTCGGGACAACGTGACAGGTGGTGAGCCCGTCGCCGCCTTTATCTCCAAGCCAACGATGAAATTCGTACATAAGTTTTTGGAAAACTCATTGGTACTGCCACCTGGGTCGAACTCGGGTCTCTCGACTCGAACTCCGACCACCCAACAACTCGGCTATCGTGACTTTTTTTTATAAATTCATCTGCCAGTGAAAGTTCCCGTAAAAATAGGTCCAGCCATTTCAAATATTAGACGGAACAAATTGACAGACAGACAAAATTCTAAAAATTTATTTTTTTATGTATGTATGGTACTTACACTTCCACTTCAGACTTCCATACTTCAATGTATAGATATATGACAGCTGTTTTATTTTGTTATGCCTTTTCTGAGTTCGACCTGGAAGAACTATCATCTTAATTTATTACGATTAATTTGAAGATTTTGTACTATTAATCTTCCATAATCGCTTGGCAGGCGAATATATGATCCTTTCGTTACCTTCGCGGTAAGTCACCTGTTTCGATTTTAATAAAAATAAATAAAAACTACTTAGTAATAGTGTAATTAGTAATAGTAAGTAGTTTAAAAAGACATAAATAATTTGAAAATATTAAAAACAGTCATGTTATGCGACTTCAACGTGTGTTTGCGTGTTTTACTGTGATGTCTTAGATTCAAGAAAATACTTAAATTTAAGCCTGTAACTAATGTAAAAGCGTCCAGAAATAATTAGATTTACGTCGATTGACTAGGAATTGTAATTAATAGTTTATTATAAGCTATTTTGCATTGTAGTTTTTGATGTTAGTGTAGGGCTGATATAGGTTATAGTTTGGAACTGGATTTAGGGCTGTCATTTAAGATATTATTAACGTAAAATTGAAAAATGGAATTAGTTAAAAGAGTAGTAAATAATAATATTCTTTCCGATAAAATAACTAAAATTTTCATAAGACAATGTTTTTTTGAATTAAGCGAAATGCTGACGGGTGTTGGAGGCCTGCAGTGTGTAGGAGACACTAGGCAGGATGATTGACGAGCGTGGTTTGACGGCAGAGTACTACGGAGGCGGGCTCGGCGGCGGCGGGCGGTGATGGGGCTGCGGCGGCGGCTGCGGGGGGCGCGGGGGGCGCGGCCGCTAGGGCCTCGCTGCTGCAGAAGCTGCTGTCGCAGTGAGCCGAGCGCCTGGCCCCGCGCACCTCGCCGCCGCGACACTTGGATTCCATCGTGACGGGCCACCCCCGGCCCGGTTACGCTCTACGTGGTACCTCTGCGGCTGTTTCACTCACACAACGTGAGAATAATATTTACGTATTCATAGAACGTCTCCTCGTGAATGTTATTATTTTAGTCTAGTAGTGCTAGTGATACTTTATATTTGTCGATCGATCTAAGTTACGATATTAAGTTCTTTAAGAACTCAATTTATTAATGCTTAAGTAACCGTATATAGTTTTTAAATACATAAGATTCGATATAAAATACGACGGTAGCTTCCTCTGAGGAAGTAAAATCAGGTTATTCGCAATATAATTGACTCGTACGCCTAGTATACTGACACAATGTACAATAGAAACTTACCGCGTGCAATATATTATATATAGAAATAAATAAACACATATTTTTGGCGTTGTGAACGTTATGTATTATAGTTTGAAAGTCAGATGTTACCTGTTATGACAAAGTAAGCTGTATTTGTAGTATGAGATATGTTATGTCAAGTGGCTTCTCCCGTTGTTTTGTAACCCGCCGAGGATGTTGAGTGTGCACCATGATTGAAGACATTTCATGAAAAGCTTTTTGTCTCAAAGCTCTGGATCAACTCCCGGCGTGTAAAATCGGAGAAGAACATAATTGTAAATAACGTGTTATTAAATTATAACTGTTGCTTTACTGTAAATAATTTGTTATATTATCATTGTGTTTCTCTTATATGATTTAATATTCATATAATTGTAAAAATAGTAGTTAATTTAAATTACACAAATATTATTTTATGGCTTTATGATATCATTATTTCATCCCTGTTATTTTAAGTTGGATTTATGTTGGTTAGTAGTCGGTGGGAACCACGAAAAAGCATAAAATGCTTTTATGTGGAGCTTGTGAATGCCATTGATGGACCAGGATCACTAATCTAAATTAAATCAGTCGTTTGTATCGTCGCAGAATTATTCGATAATTACATATACAATTTTGAGCAGTGCATAATATTGACCTTTCTGTATCACTGAATTGAACTAGCCGTATATTCAAAAGCTGATATATTTACTTCACGTATGATTCTCTTCCAATTATTTGTATAAATCCTCGTATTTTGTTTTGTTAATCGATCTAATCCTTTTTAATTAATTCAAAAGTTTTCGATTTTCATTTTGAATTGTGTCTGGCAGCTATTTCGCTATTTTTTTTAAGATTATTTGATATTTATAATTTCATTTATTATTTAGAATATTTTTTAGTGCTTAAAGTAGATTTGATGAGCAATGTTTTAAAGTTATGCTATTAATTTTTTACAAACGTATTATAAATTAGACACTTTTAAGAAATGACACATTCCTAAACATACTCATGAATGAATTAAAATGTATAGAAAAACTTTACTATAAAAATTTAAGTTTTATATAAAAATCATTTTATTTAATGTAAAAAAATATTGTAAAACGTGGAAATTAGCTAATACCTCTAAATATGAATAATTTTTTCGTAAATTTTAGAAGGTAAATAGTTATATTTTGAAAACATAAAAAATTATAAATTATAACTTACTTCTTTATAAGACGGGTCCTATGCTTCAAAATTTCCTACAAAACATATTAATGCTAACATTTAGTTAGCCAAAATGTTACACAAAATCAGTGTGCTGATTAAACACAAACAAGCAAACTTTTGTTCACGAATATTTGAAATAATAATTATAAAACAAAAACAATAATAATTATAAAAAAAACAAATAGGCGCATATAATTACCATATTCCATAGTCAATTTGGTACACTCAAACACTTGCACTGTTTCATTTAGTTTATTCTATTAAACACCTGACCAGTTTTGCCTCATAAATTATTACTAGTTTAAGTGTTATATGTATATTATTTGCTAAGGATTGTAAGGCATTATCGCAGTCCTAAATTTCTAAGAAATAAATGAGAGGTTCCTAATGTACAGGAACTCGCCATCTCCACTGTGTTGCGGTGACGCTCGGTTGTTGTAAAAAAAAACTTTTAATGTTTCATTTAATAGTAGTAATTAGGGATCGACTTAGAACTCTTTATTGTAATGAGCCAGTACAATGTCTTGCTTCAAATGAGGCGAAGCTTTTTAAACCTTGGCAATATATGCAAGGTTAGGAGTTAGACATTTAGTCTACAGTGTTTGTGTAACAATGTTTGCTCTAAAGTGTAGTAAGTAATACATGTCTAAATTTGAGGCACTCTTGCATTACGACACTACATTAATTTAAAAAAAAAACTCCGCATGCTGATTAATTCACAAATATACATAAGAAAGTTTGCTTGTTTTGTTTGACAAAATAGGCTATACTCCAATTTGTTGGTTAAACATGGTAGGCCAACTTGAGATACTTGTACATGGCTGCGTTTCTTGAAACAATGCAAAGGCCTTTTATGAAAGTACATGTTACAGTAACGTTACATTTGTAATCATTGTAGTATTTCTGGAATTTTTTAATTTTGTTATAAGGGTGCCATAATAATAAAATCGTGGAACCAAATGATTGATTAAATTAATAAATTAAACAAAAACTTTTTTTAAATAATTATATTTGTTCATTAATTTAGATCAAAGAAACGAAAGAAAAATCATAAACACGATGAAGTGTTAAAACAACATGTTAAACATGTAATTCTATAGTTTATTTTCATTGCCAATTTCAAGGAAATTTGAAATTCCCCAAATTCTATATTTGTTGAACAGTCAACGTGTTATGATGTGAATACATCAGTGTTTGGTTCATTCAAAGTTTTTAAATGTATTTGACAGTATATCATCTATCATCGTATAAATCAAGTTATTTAAAAATTTTAAAAATTTAAGTAAAAATGAAAAAAATCTCAATTAATTCCTGAATGTGCTATAAAATGTCTATGCATTGTTTTGTTTGAAAGTAACATTTAGCAGGCAGTTGGTTAAGTTATACTGTTATTGTTCACTTTCACTTGTTGAATCTGCGGAAATTATGTAAGCGAAATATGCACTGCTTGGCATTGCTCTCTTGTATGACTAAATATATTTATTTATTTTTAAACACAACACTGAAATGGCATTTACTTAAATGAATTATTAAGGTACTTAACAGAATATGAGGGGATGTGTAAATTTTGGTAATCAATTTATATAAAGTATATTTTAACAACAAAGTAAAACAATAAACACCATGTATTCAATATAATCTACCTAAATAACGTACAAATAATGTCTAGGAAATATCCATACAACCAAAATAAGTAATAATGTTTTAGAAATATTCTATTTTTATACCCTTACCAAATTAATAAAACAGATTTTTAGACTACTGACCAATTTCATTTGTGGTTTTTGTAAAAATAATATGGATTAAAATTCGAGTTTGTTAGCATTAATAATAGTGAGATAAAGCTTTACAATATCCGAAAATTGTAGCGATATTTCAATTTCATTCCATTTAGTTCGTTATTTGGGAGATATGCTTTTCAAAATAATGTTTAAATAGATAAAATCAAAACTAAAAAAGTACAAGCGATGGCCTTAACTACCAACACGGCAACTCTAAATCCCATAGTTGAAATTAGCGGGTTCTGCCTTCATAATGTATAAAAATATTGAATAAAGCCTTTTTAATCATCGATACACTAAACGGAACAGCATTAAATGCCGTCAGTTTGTTTATAGACGTTTCGGTGAGAATGAAATGTACAAAAGGCTATATTTTTTACAGATTTACGGTACTCTAGTTTACGTAACAAAGACTCATAAAAACACGTCCATTGCATGAGTTAAAACATGGTTTTTCCGCATAATGTAAATAAATTGAACAGATATAAAAAAGGGTGCCTGAAAATAAAAGATGAAACGTATTTTTTCAATGCCACCTTTATCAAGATTCTATAAATTTATTACAAAATTTAAATAGATTTTAGGGTTTACATTCACTATATAAATAGAAATAAATAAAATGTTAAATCCATTGACAAAATAAATTCTCTACTAGATTTATACAAGTATAAATTTCAATGTAAATAAAAAATACTTTGATGGAAAAGTACGTTTTACTGCATATATACTTACTACATTATACAACTGCCGATTATCATCCATTGGCAAAAAAATATTATTCTTCCTGTTATCCGTTTTATAATTTTGTCTGATTTTTTTCATTTGAATTAGAATTATGTCGGAATACTTTTTTTAGAGCAATTATTTTAACATTGGTGAAACTTAGTCTTCCAAAATAAATAAAATACGATAGTTTTTATTGCATTCTGTTTTAACATCATTATTTCATTTTAATAGTTACACTTGGTATTGTTAATTGTGGGATAGGTGATAAATAACGATGTCTTTTAGGCTATCGCCAGGACCTAAAACTTTGGCATTAACACAACGTTCCAACAAACGGTTTGGTCAATAAACTCATCAACGAAAAATATTCCTAAGCTATTGATACATATTTTGATAAACAGAAAGTAATTTAGCTTAAAAGTTACTCGATTTATTAAACAATATTATTTCTATAAAATTTTATTTAGGTATTCATCTTGGTGTAGTGTATATCGTAAAACTCATTGTAAAAATCAAATTCTAGTTTTAACTAAATTTATAAATATTGTTCTTAAAAGTTTTGTACTGCATATAATACTTAGCATTCAAAAATCTTTTGAACCGTTTTTATATTTTTTTTACTGCCACCCTTTCAAGCGTTAATTTTTAGACGTTTGATTGCTAATATTATAATGTAGTTACAATAAGATTTATGGATTTTCAAAATTTAAGTAAATATTTCGAGTACATTATGTAAGCTTAATAGATTTTACATTAATTATACTACAAAAAATACTTGTTCTACAATATATAGAGACGTTATATGATAATCGTTATTCAAAATTTTATGTAAGACCATTTTAAGTACATTTTAGTACCCACACAGAGTAAGCTTTAGAACTTGTATGGTAGGGTCCAAAGTTTCCATCCAGTGTCATGAAATTTAATTTGGATATGTAACGACCATGAATGTCATGTTTATTTTGTAATGATCCAAGTCACCTTTGAAGTGATCATAATTAAGAGTTACTCTGTGTGCACTGGGACTAATTATTATAAGTAATCACTTGCAATTGTGTTAAGAAACATTGATAGGTACGGGAATCTTTGTTTCAAAATAAAAGCATAATTAGTGTTCCTTGTTTCTATACGATCAGTTCATTTCAATAAGAAATTTCTAGAACCACCGTATAGTATTACGTTATAATTCTAGAAATTTCAGTCATTCAGTAGAACATTAGGTGTGATAAATATATTTATAGTTATATCGATGGATGACAGTCGCTAACATAACGAGGTAATCGTCGTCCCGTACGTAAATGATTTTATTTTTTGTATAAAATCGTGCCTCTTGTCTTGGCCTGTCGTCTGCAAACAGGGCTGTTTAATGGATATTATAAAATTTCTTAGGTGTAACACTGTTCTGAAGTTTAAAAAAGGTTACACTTATATTTCTGAACCTAATTATGTTTTTCTAGAACAAGGCAAGTGATTTTAGATGTTGGTCCACCGCTTGAAGGATTTACGCTAACTCATTGTTTATGTTATTTGTTTAATTTTAAAACCATATATTTATAATTTCGTGTGTTACGGGTGGGATATATTTGTCAGCTTTAACAACTAAGTACGTTATTCCTAAGTTTAGTCTATAAAAGACTATGTTTGGTCGTTTACTGAAGAACATTTATATTACTAGTCGGCTTTCGCTGAATCCTTTTTGCGGATGGTCGTTAAGTCTGTGTTATTTAGTTCTTCAAACGTTAAATTAAGGCCTCTTGTGTTGCTCTGCATTTGTAAGCAATGTATGTATGTATGTTTATATATTTGTAAATAGCTAAAATACATATATTTTTACGACTAGAATACACAACCAAAGTTGTTATAAAGTGATGGTTGAATAAATATTAAATTGATATAGGTCTTTATGTTTATCTATAAAAGAAAACATACTGATCAACAAATTTGTATTGCTGTATGAGTAAACCTATGCCTCTCATCGAAGCCTTTGACACAACCGCCCTGATATTAGTAAAAGCGAATTTATTATTTTTGGTAAAAGATGATTACACAGGATTGAATTAACAGACATAATAAAATGATTCAGAGTTGTATAGTATGAGTGTGGCTTTTTATTTTTCGTTCCTAAAGCTTGTTCTGGGTCTTTAATTACTTACAGTAATTGTCAATTATTGAAGCGGACACTACTGTTATCTTCAGGATATTCGAAATGTTATAATTTTATTCATCGACAGGATCAGGCGTTATAAGTACATTACTTTAAGTTGTATTTTTTGTACATTTTAGATTCGAAAATATATTAATATCTAAATGATGAGTAGTTTCTCTTTACACGGTGTACTGTCATTATATAATTCGAATGTATTAAAGTACCAAGTTTGTTACACACTTTCATTGCGGCCTGTAAGTGTTAATTAACATTAACAGGTTGGAACTTGGTTCTAGTCCATCTGCAGGCCGGACGTGCTGCGTTGCGCACAGTTAAATAAATGAACATGACGCCTCCAACCATATAGTGGGATGCGAATTTAGTTTAGAATAATAGTGATAGTATTCACAAACATCTTTACAATTTGATTATTTTGCATAATTTTATGCTTATGTATTTCATAGTGTTGTTAGCAATATTTTGTGCAATGTGGCTTGTGTCTTACTTCAGTAAGAAGACCTCAAGAAGAAGATCGGTAAGATTATGTTTTGAATGATGAGGCTTATAATATTGTTTTCCTTTTCATTTCACCTCATGCCTGTACGATATTTTCAAATGTCTAACAATGTGACATTAGAAGACATCAATAAGAAATAGAAGCGAGGATAACGAGCCAAAAAAATGCAGTTGCTTCGATGTCACAGTTATTATTTCATATTTTCGATACACAGTAGTTGTATCCCGAGCTATATATATATATATATATATATATATATATATATATATATATATATATATATATATATATATATATATATATATATATATATATAAATTTCCACAACGAATGGTTCTCGGCCACCTACAGGCGTCACATTTTGCAAGTATTCATTCTTTTAGGTATAAAAACGCCATGTAGCATAGCTTCCCGAATTAATTTTTTATTTCATTTATTTAAAATATAAAAGAATATAAAAATTTGTATGATCCTCACAAAAAAGCCTTACAGAGCTATCTTATTTAATATTGAGAAAACGATACAAATTTTATGCTTTTTACGCTGAATATACTGATCAGGATAATCAGAAAAATTTATGAAATTACTGCATTGTCATTGGCCCTTGATAGGTGTCCAGTTTTAAATTAACCGTTTCTAAAAATTTAAATTCACATTTGTGGATAAATGAGTTCCACCTTTCAATCTTATCAATAGATGGCGCTTATTAACGATCTCAGTGATTTTTAAAATATTTTATGTTTATACCGGTTTACTCAGTTTTAATATTTTGATAAATTTACAATTTTTTTATAGAGAAGGGAGGCAAACGAGCAGGTGGCTCACGTGATGGTAAATGATTACCGCCGCCCATGAGCATCGCAGTACCAGAGGCAGATGCGTTGCCGGCCATTGAGAAAGGTATAGGCTCTTTTCTTGAAGGTCCCTAAGTCGTATCGGTCCGGAAAAACCGCTGACGGCAGCAAATTCTATAAAGTGCAAGTGCGTGGCAGAAAATTCCGCGAAATACGCACTGTGGTGGAATGCCAAGCATCAAGATGGTGTTGATGGAATTTTTGGCTATGCCGTAAGGTACGATGGTGAAATTCAGCGACTGGGATTAATCCGAACAATTCCTCGGAGCACTCCCCGTAGTAAATCTTGTAAAAATGCAAAGAGATGCAACGTCTCTTCGCAATGCCAGGGGATCTAGCCTATCAGATAGAACATGTTCGTCGACGATTCGAATCGCTCTTCGTTGGATACGGTCAAATGGAAGGAGACACGGTGCTGACACGGGTACTGCCGCCCAGAGATGAGAACAGTACTCCATGTGCGGCCGAACCTGCACCTTATAAAGTTGCAAGCGGTGATTCGGCATGAAGTACTGTCGTGCGCTACTGTGCACGCCAAGCTTTTTAGAGGTCATTTTGGCCTTCTCTTCCAAGTGACCGCGAAACTGAACGGTGCTCGATATGTCGACGCTGAGGATTCTGATACTGGTTGAGGCAACTAGGGCAGTGCCCACAAAATGAGGTGACACGACGAAGGGTTTCTTTTTAGCGGTAAACGCACAAACTGGTGTCTTGAGGGTTGAACTGGACTAAATTTAGTTGGCACCAGTCCGAGATTTTGTCTAACAAAATCTCTACGTCAGACACAAGTTTGTTCCGGTACTCGTTGACGTGTTCCCGAGAAATGTTGGCACGGCTGGTGTATAGGGCATCACCAGTGCTGTCGTTCGCATAGCAATGAATGTTACTAATTTGTAACAAATCATTGATATGCAGAAGAAACAGGGTTGGAGATAGCACACAGCCTTGTGGGACACCTGCATTCACACATTTGGAGTCCGAGTATGCACCGTCAACTACGACCTTGATGCTCCGGTCTGTGAGAAAACTAGTGAAGGAAGCTTCGAGAGAAGCGCTTTGTGCTATACCCGATTAAAGGCTTTTGTTATGTCCAAAGTAACTGCCAGGGCCTCCCCCTTGCTGCTGCCTCCGCCCATCGATGAGTGAGGTACACAAGAAGATCACCAGCTGAGCAACCCCGACGGACGCCGTTCTGGCGGTGACTAATCAACTGGTGCTCCTCTAAATACCTCAAGGGCTGGCAATTTATAATAAATTCTCGCCGTCGCGGTCGCCTTTCTTAGGGAAATGGTGCACCAAAGCTGTCTTCCATACCACTGGGACGACGCGTTGAGAGTAGGAGTACCGAAAAAGATATACCATAATGCAGAAAGCTATAATTCTTAACACATGTAGGTTAGAAAATTCATGCAGACTGACACATAAAAACAAAGCACGCAATGATGTTCAATAACTCGCGCAACAAACAGTCAAGCATAACCCATGGGATACTCGTGGCCTAGGCCCGTATATCTCAATATACCAGTATTTCTTAAAATACTAAGATAAGCCATTTGATCAAAAAAAAAAACAATGATAATTTATTTCACGGAAAAAAATTACATTTAATATCTGTGAATTGGCCTGAAATTGAAATTGAAAACTGGTTTTCAGAGGCCGGTGGCTTCTCCCATTAAATTAAAGCTGTATATTTACATTTTCCCTTTAGTAAAATTAAAAAGTAATAATAAAATTTTTAGGTTAGGTATAAATGACAAATATCAAAACAGAAAAATTTTAGAATAAAATGCGCTCAGCATTGTGTGTGCGTGCGTGCGTGCGTGCGTGTGTTTGCGCGTGTG
The DNA here is from genome assembly GCA_029286605.1 of Sericinus montela. Classification (NCBI taxonomy): domain Eukaryota; kingdom Metazoa; phylum Arthropoda; class Insecta; order Lepidoptera; family Papilionidae; genus Sericinus; species Sericinus montela. Next base: position 10,997,974 of record JAGSMR010000012.1, on the reverse strand, counting down.
TGTGTACGTGTATGTATGTATTTTTCTTATGTAGTGTTAGCAATCATGTTTTCAACGCCTTCGTAATCAAATTTATTAATCCATGTTAAAATTATGTTTTTAATTCTATTATTGTTGCATTTTCTGATGTGCTTCTCTTTATTTAATAATTGTAAATCCGTGGAGTAATTATACTAAATTGTCTTTGAGCGAAACTTGTTTTCACTCTGGGTGCAGGACAACGATTGACTCTTTTAGATGTTTCGGACAGATAAGGTACAATTTTTTGTGGTAGCGTCGGAGACTTTCATAAATAAATAATTTTCTTACTAATTGTCATACTTTTGCTCTTTCATACAAAGCTGTAGTAGGGTGTCTATAGGGTAGAAAAAACATCACCTTTAGTAAAGAGCGTTTTACATGTTCCAAAGTTAAGAAATGGGACTTTGCGGCAGTACCCTAGGCACAAATACAGTATCTAATAAGACATTCGCCTAAAGCTTTGTAAATTTGGATTAACAGTTTATCATCAGAAATTGTTCTTAACGTTTTAAATACTTAAATAAGTTTTCTTAACTTCATAGACATCGATGTTACATGCAATTTCCAGTTTGTTATTATCTATTTGTATCCCAAGGTACTTTATGGAATCTACACGAGCCAATATTGAACAATCACATTGAGTAGGTTGACTGTTTCTACGATTACACGGGAATGTATGTATTTTAATACTGAAATTAATATCAGGTTCTGCTGCTGTCATTTTGCTAAAGCACATATACTTGGTTTTACTAGTGTTCAGTGTTAAAAGGCTATCTTCTAGCCATTAGGTCACCAAAGAAAGACAATATTCAGTCAAGGCTGCAACTGTTAGCGATGTCTTTTCATGTAATAGTATTCCAGTGTCGTCTGCAAACATAAACATGTCTAAGCCTGGTACTGTGATGTTGTTTAGGTCATTTATGTAGATGAGAAATAGAGCTGGCCCAAGTGTACTCCCTTGTGGAACACCGTAACTACAAACAGCGCTATCACTTTCATGACCCTCAATATGGACACTTTGCGATCTACCCATTAAGTAGTCTGAAAACCAGTTATAAGCTGTTCCTCTAATACCGACATTCTCCAAACTTTTGAATAGTATAGGGATGGAAATGGTATCAAAAGCCTTCTGAAGGTCACACACCTATACACCTGTCTCCACGATCGAGTTAAGTCATGATGTGAGATGATAACTTTAAAACAGCATCCTCAGTTGATTTTCCGTCTCTAAAACCATACTGATTTGGGCTGAGAATCTTATATTTTTCGAGATACATCATAACTCTTTTTTACAAGCTTTTCTAGTATTTTAGAAAGAAGAGAAATGGGTCTATAGTTGGAGGGATCCTTTGAATCTCCAGTTTTGTATATCGGACAGATTACCGACCTTTTAAAAACTGTTGGAAATTTACCAGTTTCAAGACTTAGATTGCATATGGGTGCAATAGGTTTAACAAGAAACTCTACCATTTTTTAAGAAAAATAGTTGTCATGTTGTCCCATCCAGGAGCACTGTGTAGTTTTAAACCCAGTATTACGTTTCTAATCTCAACCACATCAGTTGGAAATAATAATATCGAACCAACTGGCTGTTTTATTGCTTTACGGAAAGAAGCGAGCTTATTTGCAGTAGAATTAAAATTTTTTGTAATATGTCATTAGCAAGTAATTTTCCGACAGAAGCCAAGTATAAATTTACATCGTTTAACGACTGTTTAGAGTTAGAGGTAGTATTTAGCAAATCACTAGACGATACTTTTATTTGTTTCAAATTACACACTTCTTTTATTATTTTCCACGTTCCTTTAATATTTCCTTGATTTCCATGAATTTATTTTTAAAATAGCTAATTTTTAGATTTTTAAACATCTGGTTGCAGATATTTCTATATTTAATATATTTATTTTTAAGAATTTCATTATCTTTTGATTTTTTAGATTTCATGTGCAATTGATCTCTTTTCCTTATAGATTTCACAACTCCCACTGTTATCCAAGGCTGTTAAGAGGCTCATTTCTTTTACCAATTTTCTTAAAAACCGTATTGTCGTCAAAATAGGATAGTAATTTAACTGTAAAAAGCTCCATTGCTATTTTTGCATCTTTTATAAGAAAAAAAAAACTCCAGAGCTCTTTTGACAACAGCTCTCGTATCTTTTCAAAATTAACTGTTATTTTATTATATTTGGTTACGTTTTTATTAATTAAAGATTTATATCGCAGAAGAACATTTGCAGGGTAAGCTAATGTTTATATACTGTTTATTGTAATAACTATTTCAGTAGTTATTGTAAGAAGTATTGTAAATTATTAATTTTGTACTGGAATCACAAAAATGTTTGGCGTCACATATTCATACCCTAAACAAAATTTTTATTACTCTCAAATAAAATATAAAATGTGTAGTGAAACATTATTTAGACAGTTTACAATTACTCTGAGTTTTTTAATATTTCGGTTTTCTTATAATAAATATAATAATTTTTACAATTGTCTATTAAATGTCACTAATGCATACAAAGATACACTAAAATGTATGCTATACATACACTACGTATTGCATAAATTTAACTTTATATCGAACATTTTTTTTTCGACTTGTTAGGGCGTTTCTAGGGCAAAGAGTATATAATCTTTACTTTCTGGATTCTAGTATAAGACTAGACATGATCGTTTTATTAGTATATAATAATATATTTAAAGTAAATATTTTTTTTATATATATGAAGGTTCTTTTGTCTTGTCGTTATAGAAGTTCCATGGTCCCAAAGGCCAGATAGGGACTAAGTAGGCGTTAGTAATCCGACGAGGAGAATAAAATAACTTTTGTTTTTAATCACTTGACTATAATGTAACGAATTACTGAAATATTATCGTTATCCGATTCAGCACACTTAATTACACAAATTAAAGTAAGACACTCCATCGAACATGTATCACAGTTACCACTCTAAAAATATTCGGCATACCGACATATGAAAATGAATTTGACATATTAAGAGACAAAACTCATTCGTGAGTTTTCCAACGAGGCAAACTTCAGGGTAAAGGGCGATACCCTGTTTTTTAACCTGCACTTGGATGGGTTTTGTATTTGGTTCTACTACTACTGGGATAAATCATCATATTTGCAATGAGGGTAAAATGCCCTTTACCCTTATTCCATATACATGCACTAATAGTACTAAACTTTGTATATATCTGACAATATGACTGGTATGACACCCACGAGAAAATAAAAAGTGCTACTTTCTTAAACTGTACCCACGTAGAATTTTCTCTGTCTCTCACCACCAAAAGTTTCCAACCTAGTGATCCCAGAGAAATTGCACAACTTGCCAGGTTGTCATAACGCACTTTTTGTTGAATTCAAAATTTGCCCACTATGGAATTGTCACGATAGCGGAGTGGTTGGGTGGTCGGAATTTCGAGTCAAGAGACCCGAGTTCGATCCTCAGGTGGTAGGCTCGTACCAATGGGTTTTTCAAAAAAACTGATGTACTAATTATATCGTTGGCTTGGACTTAAGGACGGCGACAGGCTCACCACCTGTCACGTTGTCCCGAAAATATCTTCGGTGAAGGGTGGGTCGAAGGGACTTAATTATCTAGACTAGACCTCTGTCTACCCCTGTATTGGGAATTGCGTGAAGATATTTATTATTATTTATTATGGAATTGTCTGGCATTAACACCGAATAGATGATTTTATTATATTAATAGAACAGTATTCTACTGTAGTTTGCTCACTTTTTCTGCCAGCATTAAAATCTTTTCGACGGTCCTCAGCTTGCAAGCGTTGTACGTTTCCAGATCCCATAGACGGCACGGAGATTGTTTTTTATTCCAACGGCCCACGACGAAAACATTGAAAAGAAATCGTGAATCAAACTATATTAACGACTAACCTCAGCTTGTTACTGAATTTTCCAACAAAGTGCCTGTTAAAAATCAGGCATGTATTACTTTTAAGGTTTTTTTTTGTTGTTTTTTGTGTTCATTCCAAATTCATTAGGGCCTAACGAGTTGACCTTGCGCGAATGATGATTACGTTTAATTAGGATTTCAATTGGATAGGTTTCGTGGTCTGGTTCTGTACTCGAATTCACATCGTAGCCTTATCACATATCAACACCTCGATATACCGCGAGTTTATTTGGCACCGCTTAAGAGACTGTAGAACTGCCCAAATTTAGACTGAATCGACGGCTTTCTCATAATTCACATACGCCAGACACAATGGTAAATTGTACTCTTCCGTCTTTTGTACAATCTGGCGAAGAGTGTGTATGTGGTCTATGGTACTATAGCCTGTTCGAAAACCGGCTTTTTCAGGAGGCTGGAAGTTGTCTGCTTGCTAGACGATTCGTGATGATTCTTGAAAATAGTACATAGACGCCGCTTAGAAGCGCTATAGGTCTATTGTTCTTCAATAGGCAGTTATCCTCTTTCTTGGAGAACAGGACAACCACGCTTCTACTCCACGCCTTCGGCGTAGCGCCATCACGCATTCAGAAGCTCAGCCGTAATTCCGTCTTCACCAGGCGCTATTCCGATTTTAAGCTGTTTGAGAGCCATCTTGATCTCACTCAGACTGAAGTCCGGGATGTCAACGGATTAGTGTTAGGTAAGATCGGCTTTTGGATCGATACTCATACTAAAATGTGGTTTCAGCGACGATGTGTCCCTGAAACAATAAAATCTCTTGATATCACACAAAATCTCATCTCTAGCGGAAATAACTGTACCAGTTTTGGTCTTCAACCTAGTCAGTTGTCTCTTCCCGATTGACACATCTTTGGCAAAAGACTTTGGAGCCCTGGTTTCGCTCTATCGCTTTTTCAATACGTATCGTATTAAATTTGCATATGTCGCGGCACATAGACGTTGAGTCTATGAGTCGCGATATTCAGGCTTCTGTCTATTCAGTTGCCGATATGCTGACGCATCAGCTGTAAACTGCATACTCAGCCTCGCGCCTAGCTTTCGTAAGTTTAAGAGTGAGAGCTTTTGTGGTTTTGTTGTGCGGCGGATGCTGCAGAATTTTGCCCCTACCGCATGGACAGTTTCCACTAACCTGCTGTTTGTATCGTGCATTGTAGCGCAATCATCTAAGTACTCAAAGCGATTTTGCAATTCGTTTTCGGGATTTGGCACGTGATGAACGGAGTGTGGACTTCATGAGACGAGACCTCTTGAGCTTAATATTAAGGTTCAGTGTGCCTCTTACCCTGCGATGATCACTGCCGGTTTTCACCTTGGTGATGACAGAGACATCACTAAAGAGCTGCCGACTGGTCGACATGATGAAGTCAATCTCATTTTTAATGGAACCATCCGGGCTCATCCAGATATTTTTCTTCATAAAGTCGGCCAGCTGTTGGCTCCTTGGGTTCCGGTGCCCTTCTCCAAAATTATCAACTCTTCGCCATTTTTCGTGTCTAGTTTTGCGTTAAAGTCCCCCACCGACACTGAGTAGTTGGTTTTAAAGCAATGCATGGCTCGTGAGATATCCTCATACATTGCTTCCACTTCTTCATCGGGATGTGTCGAGGTTGGTGCGTAGACTACAGGGCACCAACCTCAACACATCCCGATGACGGAGTCGAAGAATCCGAAAACTTGTATAACCTTCAGCGAATACGGCTGAAGGTTATACAGGTTTCCGGCGGTTACATTACAAGTGTTAATATAGTACTACTTATGACTCCACGTATGTTTTTCGCGTTAATTGACCTTCCATTCCTAAAAGCTTCTAATTAATCCACATATTTTGAATATTCACGTCCAGCCGTTGTCAATAAATTTTTTACTCGAATTCCTGTACTTAAACTTCTTTCCGACCCAATGTTAATTTTTAACCTACGAGGAAGCCGAAGCCCATTAATCGCTTATAGTCCAAACCGTCTACCAAAATAAGTGACGAAGGTAAGCCCTGCAATTCAGGTCAATTTGGTTAAATGTAATCCTATAAATTGATTTAAAATTTAATCAAGCAATGTGGATGATTTTCGAATGAAAGAGGTATGATTCAAGATTTACTACGATGGCAATCATTTTGTATAGTTAGCGACATACGTTGAACCGGAATGAACGATTCAAAGCAGTTCATTCCGGTTCAACGTATGTCGCTAACTATATAAAATGATTGCCATCGTAGTAAATCTTGATGCAAAGTCTCTTAAAAAGCAAAGAGATGCAACGTCTCTTCGCAATGCCAGGGGATCTAGCCTATCAGATAGAACATGGTTGTCGATGGATACGGTCAAATGGAAGGAGCTGACACTGGGGTGCCCCCGCCCAGAGATGAGAACAGTACTCCATGTGCTTTTTTTTTTTTTTTGATAACCGTGGAGGAAAATGCTTTAAGCACGAACGTTTCCTGACCGGGAGGCCACCGAAACGAACAGTGTTGGACTCGGATCTCAGAAGGAGAAACATACCGACTAAAAACCATCCACGGGATGCTGTTGGCCCGGAGGCCTTTACAGCGTCATCTGAGGAGACCTGCGAGAACGAAGGTCCGCAGGACGAAAGCCCGCAGGAGTACTCCATGTGCCAAGCGGTGGGCCGGCATGAAGTACTGTCTCGCTCTACTGAGCACGCCAAGCATTTTTGCTTTTTTGCGATAAATGCGCAAACTTGTGTCTTTTTAGGGTTGAATTGGACTAAATTTGGTCGGCCCCAGTCCGAGATTTTGTCTAACAAAATCTTGACATCAAACACAAGTTTACACCGGTATTCGTCGACGTGTTCCCGAGAAATATTGGCACGGCCGGTATATAGAGCAAATGTATAGGTGGCAGGCTCGTACCAATGGGTTTTTCAAAAACTTATGTACGAATTATATCGTTGGCTTGGACATAAAGACTGCGACGGACTCACCACCTGTCACGCTGTCCCGAAAATATCTTCGGTGGAAGGTGGTTCAAAGGGACTTAATTGTCTAGACTAGACCTCTGTCTACCCCTGTATTGGGAATTGCGTGAAGATTATTTTTAATTTATTTTATTTTATTTGTGGACATATGCTCTCGAAAGTCTCATCGGCTTATGAGACCTCTCCTTATGGGATCTGATCACGTTACTTCCCGGATCTGATTTCCCAACCAAGCGTAAATCCGGACAGAACCATTTCTTTCCTGTAAAATAAAAAAGAAAAGGCCGACAGACATGTCGCTATCGCTGATGTAAGAAGTTGTCCAATTCTATAGAAGTGACAGCTATGTAAGAATCGTGACTCTTGGTAATCTTTTTGGTTACTTACTCAGGAATAATGCGTGAAAAAATCCCATGAAATATTTATTATAAATGGCAGGATTGCATAGTGATATCCACAAACATATATTCACTGCAAAGACTAACCACGGCATACTGCTAGCTTCACGAGGAGTGATCAAAAAGTAGTGCGAATGACATTATACTCTTTGGTAAGAAAAAAAAAATATTGGCAGGCATAGCTCAGATATGTAGGGATTATCCCGATTAAATGAAATAATTGGTTTTTCAACTCACTTCAGTCTTTTATTTTCACTTTTACTATTTTAGAATATTAATTTCGTCTTATCACTTTCTTCTTCCTTTCACGTACGCCATTCGTCTCCTCTCTCCCTCACACATCATTCTATATCATCTGTCATATTCTATCATTCTGTCATATCTTCCCTCTTAGTCTCACTTATCCTTTCTCTCACTCATTTACACATCCTACACTCGGCCATCCTGCTTTCATATCTGTCCTCAGATATGGTTTACATTTTAATAAAAACTTTATTTTTAATCTAGTAGGAACATAGATTACATCATCACTAAACTTTTAAAAGAAAATAACACCTTATGGTGTAACACGTTGTTACTTTATAACACAAAACAACAATAAAAATATCCTACTTTAACATTCATTCTTCATCCACTCTTACACATACTGCTGAAAAACTATCAAAAATTAGTGTTCACCTGAAACATACAAAAATATTAAGACACATTAATCATCATCTCCAGGCCACCTCTTCATCAAATCAGCTGAGCTTGATGTCTTGTTCGGCCCTTCTGTAGTGTCGTACACCTTCTCCACATCATAGCGGTCATTTCGTTTTATCTTCACTACTTTGTAAGGTCCAAAAAACTTCGGTTTCAGTTTCAACCCTGGTCCAAACTGCGTTCTCTTGATAGCAACTAGCTCGTACTTGTTGCTGTCCTTCCTTTTCTTATCATAGGTCTTTCTGTATTCTTCCTGTACTTTCTGGATTTGTTCTTTGGCCTTCTGCCTCAGTTCTTCTCTCTGTTCGTTGTGTTGTTCTGCTAGCTCTTGTTGCAGTAGTTCAACAATTTGTAGGTCATCTTTACATTTCATCTTTGAGCCCACCATCAACTCAAAAGGTGTGGTATCTGTACTCCTCTGGTATGTGTTGTTCAGCGCTCTCTGTACTCTGCTCACATGTTTGTACCATAACGATTTGTCCTCTATACACAGCTTCGTAAACATTGGAGTGAGTATGCGGTGAACCCTCTCCACCTGACCGTTTCCTCGTGGTACTCCCGTCGTGATCTTCGCATGCTCTATGTTTTCATCTAGACAGTATTTCGTGAAGTCGCCACTCGTGAATGCTGTTCCTCTATCAGTTATGATTCTGGTAGGGTTGCCAAATATCTGCTGGTGTGCTTGCATCTTCGTCAGTACTTCTGCGGATGTTGTCGACTTCGTGGGGTAAAGCCACACAAACTTCGTAAAGGCATCAATCACTGTCAAAATATGATTGTACTGCTTCCTCGTCTCCGTGAGTGGTCCTATGTGATCTAAATGAAGGGTATGCAGGGGTGTTCCTTCTTTATTGATTGGATTGCTCCATATTGATTTATTGGATGACTCCATAGATCTTGGTACCACCATCTGCTTCTGATCTCCTTTGTAAATAATTCCATTGTCCATCCAGTAGTCGTTGTATTGTCCGTCCTGTAGTATAATCGTTCTGATAGCATTCAGCTCATCGTCTGATTCTTGATTGTGTCTCATCTCGTCATGTAAGCTTGTTATAGCTAGCACGCATGGGTTTCTGCTCAGTGCATCAGCATGCTTCATCTTCGTTCCTGCTCTGTGCTCTATTTCGAAATCATACTCGTCTAAAAACAAAGCCCATCTTGCCACTTTTGGAGCTAAATCTTTCTTTCTCAGTGTCATTTCGAATGCCTTGCAGTCTGTCACTATCTTGAAGTGTACTCCGTACAGGTATTGTCTAAACTTCTTCACTCCTTGAATAACAGCTAATGCTTCTAGCTCATAGCTGCTATACCGGCTCTCTGCATCACTTGTTTTATGACTCATGTAGTGTACTGGGTGTAGGTCACCATCGGCATGTCTTTGCAATAGTATTGCGGCTAAAGCTTGGCTAGATGCGTCTGTGTGCAACTCCGTAGGTAGTCTGGGATTATAGATCTTCAACACTGGATCTGTCCTCAACTTCTGCTTCAATTCATTGAACGCACATCTTTGTTCTCCACCAAAATTAAATCTGTCATCCTTTCTGAGTAAATCCGTCAATGGTTTTGCAATCTTTGCGTAGTCTTTGATATACTTACTGAAGTATGAAGTTAATCCAATAAAACTCATCACCTGTTTTGTGTTCTTTGGTTCTGGGAATCTCACCACAGCGTCTATCTTCTCACGGCTGGGTCGTACTTCTCCGTCTTTGATACGCTGTCCTAGGAACTCAATCTCTTCATTTAAAAGCCTTGCCTTCTTCCAATTTATCTCTAGACCATAATCAGCTGCCACATTCAGAACTTGCTGTAGTCTTTCCACGGCTTCGACCTCGCTGATTGCTGGAATAATAATATCGTCTATAAATATCATCATCACATTCTTTGCTATTAGATCTCTGAATATAATCGTTATAAATCTCATGAAACACTTAGGCGATGAAGTCAATCCAAATGGTGCCCTCAGAAATTGAACTGCCCATGATGCGTCACAAATGATGTGTATGGCACTGACTCCTCGCTCACCTTCAAATGAAAAATCCGTTTTGAGATCTAATACGCTAAATATCTTGCCGTCTTTCAGTTTGTCAATCACGTCATCTATGATTGGCAAAGGAATTCATCTTTAAGAATCTTCTTGTTTAGTAGCCTGTAGTCGACACAGACTCTTGTAGTGTCATCTTTCTTCTTGACCAACACCAGGGACTAGCATATTCAGAAAAACTTACCCGCGCAATGCCTTTCTCTATCCACTCCTCTACCTGGTCTTCCACTAACTTTTACTCCGTCAACGCCAGCCGTCGTGGGCGTTGGGCAACTGGGATGTCGTCCTTCAACACAATCTTCAATTGTACTGGTGCTTCTTTAGTTTGGCACGGTTTGTAATCCAATACCATTTGCTCCACCTGCTCTCGAGTGTTTACACCTGCTGCACAACCTGTTAACTCAATTTGGTTAGCAAAACAATCAACTCTCTTCCACCATTCATCATCTTTTGGGTACAACTTCGCCTCTCCATCACATAACACCATCACTAATTCACTCAGAAATTCTTGCCCTAAAATAACCGTAAACGGCATACAGTCTCTAGGCACTACATGGAATGTCACGTCTTCGTAGAGCTCTCCGTCGATCGTCACGTTAGCACGAAACTGTCCGCTCGATACCTTTGTTTGGCCAAGACCAGATATTACCAAGTTGTCGTCGTATTTCTCGATGTTAAACGCCATAAACTGGTCGTCGGCCACTAGATTCGCCCATGATCCTGTGTCTAGTAATGTCTTGACTTGAAAACCACACATTTCCATCATTTTCATGGGTTTTTTCTGCACTTTCAACTTAAACTCGTCTTTGTTATTGTTTTGAATGTGAAACATTCCGCCATGTTCTCCGTTTTCATTGTCAAACGTGAACTCTCGCTCCTCATTGGCTGTTGTCGTGTTTTGACAATCACTTGCAAACATGGCCGCCCTCGGCTTCATGTTTGGTTGGTCGAATCTTCGAGGCATCGTCTTATTGGCTGGCACCCGGCGCCGCCAAATTTGAATGCATTTCCGCCGCTTCCGCTGCCAACAGCGCCATCACGTCTAGCGGAGGATTGTGGAACCTCGACTTTTCAATGCTTACTCAAATGTCCGAATGCATTACAGCGAAAACACTTGATTCCTGTGGGACAGTCGCTCGCCATATGGTCATTCTCCCCACAGTTGTAGCACCGTCTCCGCTGCTGACCACCTGTCTGCTGTTTGCCACTCGTCGTTGGTCGTCTCGAACCTTGTCGCTCGCTGGTCTTCTTTGGTGCAGAGCTTCTTTTAGCCTCTGACCTCTCCTTCATTTGTTCATACAGCTTTAATCTTTCTTTGAGTACTGAGTATGTAACAGCGCCATAAAGTATAGTCTTGTTTACTTCACTATCTTGAATGCCCTCAACAATGTACTGTATTGTCACATTGTCATTGAACCTAGCGCGCTTGCCCATCTCCTTCATCTTTAGCATGTACTGTATGTAGGTTTCACCAGGTTCCTTCTTCCTAGCTGCCATCAGCTCATGCATCTCTTTGCTGTTGATCTTTTCAGGGAACTCTTGTAACAATGCCGCTTTCAGTTCTTTGAAGCCTTTGAACACCTTCTCCGTCTTTAACCATAGTGCTGCTGTACCTTCTAGTGATCTTCTTGCAATAATGAGCTGCTGCTGAGGTGTCCAATTGAATATTTCTGCGTTGTCCTCAATGTCTTCTGCCCACTTCACAGCAGAATAGGTATCGTCATCGCCGTTGAATTTGGTTATGTTGTAGAATCCGTCTAAATAGGTTGCAAACAACTTCTCCGGTTTTTCCGTCTTATCAGTCGTCTTTTCTGATTCCGTCGTCATTGTGATTGTATCGTCTTCTTTGGTTTATTCGTCTTTTCGTCTTTGAGGTTATGAAAAAAAGCCACGCCGGTCACGTCGTAAAAATTTTGGGATGATCCCGGATGAGCCCCCAAAATTTGTAGGGATTATCCCGATTAAATGAAATAATTGGTTTTTCAACTCACTTCAGTCTTTTATTTTCACTTTTACTATTTTAGAATATTAATTTCGTCTTATCACTTTCTTCTTCCTTTCACGTACGCCATTCGTCTCCTCTCTCCCTCACACATCATTCTATCTCATCTGTCATATTCTATCATTCTGTCATATCTTCCCTCTTAGTCTCACTTATCCTTTCTCTCACTCATTTACACATCCTACAGATATATATTTATAACTTTAATAAAGAAAGAAATCTTCGCTCTTTTTTTCTGAATGTAGTCATTTCATTACTTCGTGTCGGAACGTGTTCTCAAAAATGGAGAAAAACGAAGCGCGAGCCGTTATTAAATTCCTCTTTTTAAAAAATTTAACGACGCATGAGATTCATTGCGACTTAGAAGCAAATCAAATCATTTATTTATCGACATAAGAATCTACATTCGTCTATCGATAGTCATTTTTAATCTGCCACCGCTTCGTAATGAGGTTCCTCTAACGGAGAAGAAACCGGCGAAAGAAACTCCGTAGGTATACTGTTTTTCGGTCAATATTTTTTTCCATTACAATGTATAAACAAATGTGCAGCAACATTAGGAAATTCTGTTCCGCTGTATTCCACTGTCGCAAGGTGGGCTTCTCAATTTCGAGTAGGGAGACGAGCACGTAAGACGAACATCGTTGCGGCCGTCCATCGACGTCAGTCACCCAAGAAAATGTTGCGAAAGTCGAGAAAATTGTATTGAGCGATCGAAGAGTTGCCATCCGATACTTAATTCAAGAAACGGGCATTTCATATGGAAGTATTCAATCCATATTGAAACAATCTTCGAATATGTTAACCGACAGTCCGAAACAAAATCGACTTGAAATTGAAAGAATGATTAAGGAGAAACAGGTACGAAGACGATAAAGAGGTGATGCCGTGTAGAGCTTTTTACAGGACCAAGATAATTTTTTTTAAAGGGATTGAACTGAAATTGGCCTTGGAAATGTGCTGGACTCAGTGTATAGAGAGACTCGGAGACTATGTAGAAAAATAAATATATAATAAAAAATATCTTCACGCAATTCCCAATACAGAGGTAGTCAGAGGTCACGTCTAGACAATTAAGTCCCTTTGACCCACCTTTCACCGAAGATATTTTTGGGACAACGTGACAGGTGGTGAGCCCGTCGCCGCCTTTATGTCCAAGCCAACGATGAAATTCGTACATAAGTTTTTGAAAAACTCATTGGTACTGCCACCTGGGGATTGAACTCGGGTCTCTCGACTCGAAATTCCGACCACCCAACAACTCGGCTATCGTGACTTTAGAAAAATAAATTATTAAGTTAACAATAGTTATTAAATTTTATCTCATTCTCACTACTTTTTGATCACTCCTCGTTGTTTAAAAAATAGTCTTCGTATGTTCAAAACTATATATGACAAGTGGTATAACTTACATTACTTTTGGTAAAGAAGGTTTTGTGTATATTTTTATCCCGAAGATTCCACAGAACAAGAATCTTAAAATTGTCAAATATATATAATTTATTTATAATAATTTTGTGACATATTTTCGCAGGGAATCTATTGTTACGAAAAAAAACTGTTATTAAAAAATTTATATTTTATTGAGCCCCGGCGAAGCGTGCCCGGTTTTATGTTTCATATTCCTTGCTTTAATTTAAATCATGGAAATGAAAAATGTTAAATGTTAAGATTTTCGTAAAGTTGGTAAAATTGTCGTTGATATAAATAGGACATTAATATTATAACATAAAATATAACATGTTTACCAATATAAACTTTAAAGTTACCTACTCATTCTACCTCACGTTGTTATGAAGCGTCGGGGGGTGTTGCGCTATGGGGACGGGAATGCTAGGGAATGCTCGGGACTGCTCATGTGCTCAACCAGCTGGGAGCTATGTCCGCCCAGTCCGTACGTCCGTAGTCCCGAAGTGCGCGGCCTTTCGTTCGCACGCATGCGTACGCTCGCTCCCTTATCCTGTTGCCACTCACTTTCCATTTTCATAGCGCGATCATTTCTCAATAATAAAGGCGCTGAGTAAATAATATTATAGTTTTTCTGCATTATTAAAAAAACTTTCGAAATAGAACCGGTTGGTTTCTTAATTGACTTTTGGTGTAAAAAATAAATAAAAAAGAAGTGTTGTTGTGCTTGTAAACTTTAGTTGCATAAGACAATAGGATGTCCTGGAAATGTCCATGGTCTCGAAACCGCCAGAATTCTTCTGATCCTTCAGTTGATATTATTTCACATCATCAACTATTAATAGAGGTTTGTTCAAAAATTAACACAATGTTATTGAGTTATTTTAGCTACCATAATCATAGAAGAATTAGTATTTTTTTTTAAATATAGTACTTTATTGTCATCGACAAAAAATAAAATATAATTGAGAAAATATTTAAAAATATTTCATTGGCGTCTGTTCAATTAAAGTTGTGAATAGACAATTGTGAGATAATGCTGGTATTTAGTAATAATATTCCTGATTGCTTTTAATGGATTTAGAGTGATGTTGCATGTTAATGACATGACCGCCTATAAAAATGTGAGGTGCGTGCTATAGACGATGAATATCTAACTAAAATCTGTATTCCCTTTTACATTTTGGGCTTTGTTGAGTATTTTTAATCGATTCAATAAGAATAACGCTTTTCTAAATTAAGTAAATCATTTTAGGTGAAAGTACTCACGACTGCATCGTTTTTGGACGCTTTGGGAAATGGATTGAAATCCCAGCACACTTTTGTCTGTTTCATACAACTTATAAATTGTAGTTTTATGTGAAGGTGAAAAAAACACCATCTTATACAAATAATGCACAATCAATAAAAGTTCTATTATTATGAGTACTGAGGGCTAAGGTCAGGTCAGTCTTATGCATTCGGGCTTTTTATCGCACTCTTTGTAATTTAGACATTTGGTGTCTATCTTTGTCAGTTATCTTTTCGATTTTATTAAAGTTGATTTAAAATTAATTATTAATTCCATTTCAAATATAAGATTATAAAGAAATGTATTCGAGATCAGGGACAGGGTGACAGGGATGAGATGAGAGAGTAGAGTACCAGCTGTGCGCACCTCAGTCGCAAGTCGGACGTGCTCTACGTCGCTCGCTCACCTTTGCTTTAACAGTACTGTCACTTACTGTCGATTTTTTGTTGATTAAACACGGACTGGCTTTTTTACCATTTTGCATGTGGTAATTTTAACCCTTTTTAATAGAATATTTTACAAATCCAAAATAATTTCGCTGTGAGTGAAAACAATACACTATATTTATAATAAAGTTATAAATTAAATAATGTATAAAAATGCCTTGGAGTTGCCTTTGGGGATATGAATCTCCGCCACCGGTGTGCAGAGTAAGCGGTCCATTGCATCTTACATTACAGGTAATTAAAAAAATAATATAGAGACTTGCACACGAAACTCATGTGCTTGTTTTGTTTTAGTTTTATTAAATATGCAAAAAAGTTGACATGTCAGCCAACGAAAACATAAGTACATACTTTTTATAAAAAAAATTATCTTCACACAATTCCCAATAAAGAGGTAGACAGAGGTCTAGTCTAGACAATTAAGTCCCTTCGACCCACCTTCCACCGAAGATATTTTCGGGACAACGTGTCAGGTAGTGAGCCCGTCGCCGTCTTTATGTCCAAGCCTCGTTGACTTAGACATAAAGATGGCTACGGGCTCAACATCGATATAATTCGTACGTAAGTTTTTGAAAAACCCATTGGTACAAGCCTGCCACCTGGGGATCTAACTCGGGTCTCGAAATTCCGACCACCCAACCACTCGGCTATCGTGACTATTGGTACAAGCATACTTTTTATGAGGATGTTATATGCAACCACTCACATCACTCACTATAAAGCAAATAGAATCCTGCATATTACACATACTCAGATATCTTAAATTATACCCTTTAATTAAGTCCCTTTGACCCACCTTCCACCGAAGATATTTAACCGTCGCCGTCTTTATGTCCAAGCCAACGATATGAATCGTACATAGGTTTTGAAAAAACCCATTGCTCGTACCAATGGGTTTTTCGGGCCTGCCACTTGGGGATCGAACTCGGATCTTTCGACTCGAAATTCCGACCACCCATCCACTCGGCTATCGTGACTTATAAATCTTACCATGCAAACGTTATATCGGTTGTAGACAAATGATTGAATTACGTACTAATAACCTCAATGGGGTATGTAGGATGCTCCTGTGTGTGTGTAAATGATTATTTCGTTTCTCACTTCTTTTAAGTCACGGTAGCCGAGTGGATCGGAATTCGAGTCAAGAGACTAGTTCGATCCCCAGGCCTTATACCAATGTGTTTTTTTAAACTTATATACGATTTATATTGTTGGTTTGGACATAAAGACGGAGTCGGGTTCATCAACTGTCACGTTGTCTCTAAAAATTGTCTATACCTCTGTCTATCCCTGTATTGGGAATATTATAACCCAAATTACGAGTTCTTAATCTTTTCGAAAGCAGTGTCAACCACCCTACAAAACTATGGATGTTTTGTCAAAATTTCACTCGCTTAATGCGGAAAAAACATATTTACCAATTATAGCGGAAAATTAGACACAAATTCTCATTATCATACTGTTAGAATTTTTTTTCCAAATTTTCATCTTTTCTGGTAGATTTCGTTAAAAACAATTTTCATACCAAGGTTGTTACGTTGTACTGAATATTACGAATATAACAAATGATAAATTTTTGGCGTTTGGCGAATGGCGTTCTCAAATGACACTCCATCATAGATTGGGCAATTGATTACATTGGAATATGTACTACATAGAGTAGCGAATATAAACCATAATAGATTCTGTTGTTTCCGTATGAACTGAATACACTGAAATTATTATAAATTAATTTTCCAATAACTAAATATCAAATATTTTAAATATCCATTAAATTTGTTGACACTCATATAACATTAAACGGAAAGCGTTTTTACATTATTTATGAGTTGTCTGTTGTAATCGTGTGACGCGCTCAGGAACTTGGGAGTCGCAGGTCATTCGGGAGAGAGCAATGTTATCGCGACTTGCACTGCGACATTACAAGAGCGCACTTATCGTTGTTAGTCTTGGGTGTTTATTATTTAAATTACATACACATATTAGAAACGATATTTCGATTATGCCATTTTATTTTAAATAATACTAAACTATCAACGTGTTCCGCTATCTTTCACGTTAAACACGTTTTAATAGCGAGCATTTTTTATGTGTTCTAATAAAAGAAATTATATGATTTACATGTCAAGAGTTTAGTGCAATTACAAAAACAGGCGTTAATAAAAATTGCTAAGAACTGTAATATGTAAATTGTAAAGTAGAATTAAAGAACTATAGAGGAGCAAAATTAAGGAAATGGTTAAAATGTATTGGTCTAACTTTTTCGCCACCTATATGTTATACTACACCCATGAATACCTCATGCTTGGTGTCCAGTGAAGAAATCGTGACGTTACAATTTTTCGTTTTCCACCCTTTACAAAATATTTGAGGGAGATAATTAGAAAATATGGCAGTAACAAAAGAAGGCTAAGCGCGGCAGGGTAAAATAGAAATCTTCACAAGTCTGAGTATGTAATCAATATGTTTATGATAAGTAACATTTTTATGGGAGTAGGGCAAAAACGAGCTAACAGTCGATCTCGAGGAAATTTAATACTACAGACCATAAATATCCTGACACCACCAACTTCAATAGAAGTACATTGCAGAAGAGTGATCACCCGAGAGGAGGAAGTGGAACTCCCATAGCCCGTAATTTCACTAGCTCTCTTTACGTGTCAACCGGAACAATTGGGTGGCAGAGAAGAAGTCTTACACCTTTTAAATATCTACTTCTATTAAATGTTTCAATACTGCGTACTTACATATAAATATCGCTAACTATTGTTTATGCGATCATCCAAATAGTATTTAACGTTATGTAATTATCCTTGATATCTATGTCTGCCGTATACCCCTAGGTGCTGCTATGTTTCTATTGTTTTGTACGTATGACATCATTGGATCGCCTTGGCAAGCAAAGTTAACGGTAGAATGCTAATGTGTTGATGGTAGGAGCGTCGCCACAGTCGCACACTGCGACTTAGACTTCCCAAATGGTTGCGCAAGAGTAAGTGCACCGCCCACACTCGCCGCCGTTGGCTCTTCGGTAAATACTGCGCCAAGTTCACTGTCACTTTAATCTATTTTATCTATTGGTGGAACAAGAAAAGTAACTCGTCAAGAAATTGAAAACGTTGTCAATGTTCGTGAGCTTTCTTCCACGAAACTGGACATCTGCATAATCGTTCTGAATAAGCTGCTTGGAACTCAGTACTAACTAGTTAATTATGCATGTATACGAGAGTATAATGTACTTTCTAGTAATATGAGTACTAAAATATAATAAATATTATACCTAAATATTATGTTAGTAACGATTGCCCATGATAGCCACGACAACTCATGAGATCGGAATACGAGTCAAGAGATCCGAGTTCGATCACCAATAGGTTTTTCAAGTAGACTGTTTTCAATAGGTTTTTTCAAAAACTTACAATTTATAACATTAGCTTGGACAAAAAGACGCCGACGGGCTCACCTATCACGTTGTTCCAAAAATGTTTTCGGTGGAAGGTGACTCGAAAGGATTTAAAGTCATTTTTATAAAGTTTTATTCATACTTTTACCATTTTACAATGACCATTATGTCCGTTACAGATGTCCGTGTTGTGTATAATAAATAAAGCTATTGTCTTGATGTATTCATTCGTATCTTATTTATCTCTCGTTTATAAGTTAATTAAGAGAATGTGTGAGGCGCACGTCTCTCGTCGATGCGGACAATGAGTGCTTTTAGAGGCGGCGGAGCTTTGAGTCTATGAGCAATTAGGAAACCCGTGTGCTGGTTATTGTTGTCCCACTTTATTTTACTACGATAAACAATGCAGTCACCAATGGTTAAGACTTCCGTTTAAAATGTCACTTAATCTATAATTTTATTTCAATGTATTCTATACTAACGATAAGACTCGTAGCATTAAGTTTGTTTTTCGTATCTTAAGTACGATTTGTGTCTATAGTTCATACATAAGATAAGGATGAGATCATTACTTGTCTTCTCAATAAAGCTCCGGTAAAATGGATAAAGGGTCGATAGGTCTAAAATAGTCCAGACTTCTGATTTCCGTGGTCTATAACTGTTTAAAAAATCTCTCCATGCTGTTCCCGATACTAGAGAAACAGTGTTCCTGATAATTAATTCCTTTCGACCTACCTATCATTTAATTTCAAATAAATATACTAAGGTGTGTAAGAGGTTGTTATATTTCGTTCGTTCCTCTGTTGTTACATGTAAGGCCTTTTGCCAGTTTATGATCATACACACATACACAGAATACTATACTTTTTACATTTACATAGATATGCACGCATTTTACATAGATACACACTGCACAAAGTGGATAAATTATGTAATTTCTTAACATAAACTTGACTTAATAATTGGTTTGAAACTTGCGGCTAAATATGATAAGGAAATAAGAAGTTTTATCTCATTTTATTATGAATGGGCCTCTTAAAAAATGGTGGCTAGTCATGTGTTATACGGGTGCCATGTCGGCGACGTAGGAAAAACACAGCGCGGGCACAACGGATATGCGCGATGATTTACGGCGCATTCCTGCGGAGAGCCCGCAGACCTCTTGCGTAGCCGTGCCTGAGCCGAACCTTGGGAACCAGATTAAACCACATTCGTCCAATAGCAGACAAAACTCTTTGTCATAGCATTGTTTAGCTTCGTATTGTGAGCACATATACGATAGAATCTGTGAGGATTGGTGTTTGCTAGCATACTTTGTTGTTGTGCTTCAAGTTATGCTTGTTACCTGATAATTCCGTCTCCGATCTAAAAATTCTTTTTTGTTTAATAAGGCTTATTTTGCTCCATTGTCACCACGTCTGTAATACAAAAAGGAATTTCAAGAAAAAGAAAAAATGCTTCCAATTTTATAAGCATTTTGAGTATATTACTGCTTATTTGATGGAATTAAATAGGTTTTGTCTATGAGCTGCAAGGATGCTGAGGTCATGATAGTACACTACTTAACAGTTAGAAGTAAGCCAATAATACTCGATTTAATTTGATAGTGACCAGTATATCGATATTGGATCATAGAGACAAATTGCTGCTAGGTATGGTCCTCTAAAGTGTGTGCCCACAAAAACGGGTGATGTCGGGTTCGCGCCGACCAAAACCCCATGGTGTTCAGTCTTCGCCGCCTATTGACAGAACGGCTTTCGCACAAATCCGCGAGTAGCCACTCCTCGGGAGAAAATAAATTCTCTCCCACTCGCCCCTTCCACTGCGACTCCACCTCGATTGTTGAGGGCTTGGAGAACAGAGCGAAGGCAACGACGTAAAAACGGGCTCTCCACAGCCCACCAACACGCATCCGAAATGAGCTGAGCAAGCCCTCTTGGACAGGCCGCGGCCACTTCGGGCAGGCTATACCAGAAACCTAACTGGTCGGCTATGTGGGTCCTCTTGGTTCACGGTGTCTAAGTCACGGTTACTAAGCCCCACCGCCACGACGAGGCGGGAACACGTTGGGGGGTGCTACTATAACAGCCTATACGATGCTAGGTGTCGATTTTATATTCAAGCCCTACACAGGAACCACTTATAGGTTCTATACATCAGCAGCTGGAAATAGTGATATGATAAAGATAAACAAACGGTTCATAAAATTTTATTAGATTACGATTTTGCAGGCCCAAGAAATATCCAGTCATTACTTTTGTGAAAGGAGAGTCAACTAGGTTAATGACCTTAGAAAATAACTGGTTGAAATGATGATGATACAATGATTATAGTCATAATGATGATGGATATAGGGAAAAAGCAAGTTGTTTAATTTTCTATTATTACTATAGAATAACCACTTGTGATTTTAGTCGTACAGAGTAAGATTAACCAAACGTAACTGTAACACAGGAAGTGGACAAAGATTTGGCTGCCGGAAGTTGAGCCACTGACTAAACAGCAGACACTGGCTCAGGTGCCTAATGATGTTTCTAATGAATGCCATGGGAGCGGCTTTGAGCGCCGCTACAAATAATGTAAGGGCGTCATTGCTGCAATTGGTCAATTGACGCAATGATCTGGAGTACCCTACATGCGTATTGAATGAAAAGTAACAACTGAAAAGTGCTTTGACTTGGGGCGTATGATTATACAAAAGAGGAAAAGAGAGCAAATCATATTATGACAAAAAGTTTTTAAAAATGTTAGACCGCGCACACTGCTTATAAAAATGGAACCCTGCGGCAAATTTGAATTATATTTAAACTGTTTTAACAAGTTTATTAGAGAAGAAAGAAAGATAGTATAGAATTGTAATTTCTGTACTTAGAACGTTGAAAATTATTTTATGAAAGTATATATATTGAAATCTATTTGTTGATTACAATTATAAAAGATACTTCAGGTAAAGACTACATATATATTTAATATGTTAATAGTTTCACTGTATATGAATATAATTTACTTTAAAATGACCTTCCGTGAAATAGAATCTAACAATGAGATAATGTTACACTTAAACTTTTTGTCAAAATTAAGATTAGGTTCCGTGTTGCATTACTCATATAGAGTTAACTTGATGTAATACAAACCTGTCGCAAACTCGCAGACCACCAAAAAACCTATCACGCTTCACGAAACATGAACACCAGCTGGCGTCGGCATTGGGTTGTGTCAACTGCCTATCTAATGAGAGTTGTAGCAGCAACATTGTTATAATTTTCGATTTCATGCTAAGAAATATTATATTGTAGCAAATTTCATTCCAATATATGAGAAACGTATTAAAATTATAAAGTGTGATTATAAACAACGCAAGTTACATTCTTTCAATCAAATAACAGGAATTGAATAACAATTTATGCTCTTAATACTTTATAAACAGTAATCTGAAATTAGAGTCGACCACCTGGCTTTCGAGTGCGATGTGATTTATGGGTTATGGGACTTGAAACACGTATACGACGCAATGCTACCGCGACAAACCTTACCCTTTACTATTTTTTTATTTAAAAAAAGGACTCTATTTCAAGCGTAAGCAATACAATTTTTTGTAGTTACCACACTTAAAGTTTAGTAAAAATATGCTCTTCGCTCTACAATGAGTAAGCTTTTTACAATATTTTGCTATAATGATTTCTGCAATATTGTTACATATGACTAGTCAAAAATACTATTCATCGATGTATGTAAGAAGTTTGTAAAAAAATTACGTCCTGATGTTCAGTAAGATTCCTCTACTACGTTAAAATACATACATACTACTACATTAAAATATTATGTAATAGAAAATTTGGTAATAAATAAAGTTGCCTTTTCCAATAAATTCTTGTATCTACTGATTGTACATTTTCTACATGCCTTTTTTATTAGACTGTTGTCAAAGTTGCTTTAATCCTGTACAGTTAGATACAAATTAGCACGTTTTCTTTTAAACATTCGTAGAAGTAAATATCTTTTGCTTTTACAACGGTGTGCCTGCGCCGATTTCTGTGCGTGTAATTGATGCATCTGCCCGATGCGTCTGACAGCATGATGTAATGATTTGAGCGCTGGCGGACGGGAACCCATCGTCAAGTCATTCTGTTCACTCACTCAAACCGATGACATATTCAACAATTAACTTGTCACTGCGCCGCACAACATAACACTTAAAATATTACAGACATTGAGCAATACTCTAAATAACGAAATAACGAAAATCTGGCGTCAAATGTAAATGTAAGAAGAAACAGCATTACATAATTCAAAATAGTTTCCTATAAAAATAATCTTATAATTGTAAAATAAATAAAATAAATTAATAAATATAAATGCTCATGGATGCATGCCATTCCCAATACATTAGCCATGTATTGGGAATGACAGAGGTCTAGACAACTAAGTCCTGTCGACACACTTTTCACCAAAGACATTTTTTGGGACAACATGAAAGGTGGTGAGGCCGTTGCCGTCTTTATACAGGCCAACGATAAAAATGGTATGTCAGTTAAGTAGAAGCATTGGTACAAGACTCGGCTATCGTGACATAATAATAATGTAATAGTATTAAACAATAACAATCATACAAATATTGGTCTCTATATATAAATAAATGAGCGAATGAATGAATGAAATATACTTTATTGTACACTATTACATCCTTACAGGCCTTATCGCTAAAAAGCTAGGTCTTCCAGGTGACCAGGTAAGGTTATTTTGAGATGGATATCTCTTCCTTATTTAGTAGCCATTGCTATATTAGAAGCCGTCTTGTACGTCACTCACGAAAAGAAAAGGTGGCAGATGCTTTCACCACAGTTTGCCCAATGAATAAGCTGTTATCAATGTAAAACCACAAAGTTAAAAACAAACAAATATGCGCACAAAAATCGACACGAATTAAAATTGGTCTATTAGATTACGCAAGGCATGGAAGTAGGCCTTTACACGAGTGTACACATGACGTCAGGGAAGTTTCAACACTGAACAAACAAAGCAAAGACGAGCTTGTCCCTCGCAGCCATAGTGTTCCCATTTCCTAGGTCAAGCAATTAAATTCATTTTCGGTATAAATTTTCATTGACTACATATATTATTGTTAAAAGTACGTTCTAGACTACCGAACTACTGCGACATTGAGTCAGTAATCTTTTATTTATTCGACCCGCATAAACTCCTGACAAGATTTAATTAAATTGAAGATAGCTCTAACACAATAATTAACGATGATAAATAGAATTTTGATTGGGGCGTCGAAAGAAATCTGCTATTAAGCATTTTATTATATTGATACAGGTTATATTATATTATAATAGGTTATATTAAGTATATGAATTTTTGTATTTACACGATGTGTGGAAGGTGGGTCAAAGGGACTTAATTGTCTAGACTTGACCTCTGTCTACCCCAGTATTGGGAATTGCGTGAAGATATTTTTTTTTATTTATGTATTTACACGCCATTTCTAATGCTAGGTAGACAGAAGTCTAGACAATTAAGTCCTTTTGATTCACTTTCCACCGAAGACATCTTTTGGTACAACGTGAGAGATGCTTTGAGTATTTAGAGACTATTATAATGCGTTTACCTAAGAATTTATTACCCCTTTCATTCGGTATTTATCATAAAAGGCGATTAAGGAAAGACCCCGAAATTCGCAATTGTTGATTCCTGCGCCTTCTCATACTGTTGGGATGACAAGTATGTCCCCTTCCGCCGAAGATATTTTTGAGACAACTTGACAGGTGATGAGCCCGTCGCCGTTTTTATGTCAAAGTCAACGATATAATTCGTACATAAGTTTTTGAAAAACCCGTTGGTACGAGCCTGCCACCTGGGGATCGAACTCGGATCTCTTGACTCGAAATTCCAACCACCCAACCACTCGGCTATCGTGACTTCATATTTTATTATTAAATTATGTTATTTACACGTACAACTTTATAACATAAATTTTATTCGAGAAAAGGCTAAGGAGATAATGCTGTTGTTGTCTAGAAGAATAGCATGAGATGTGAAACCACTGAAAGTCGTATTTCATGTATGAACGTAACTCTTCATGTATAAAATCCCTAATTCCGGTGCGCTCACGCACATTGCGGCGCAATATCCGGACGCATTATTGAATTGAGCAACCGTATAAGTTTTCGTTATAAATAAGTCAACATAAGCTGCATTAAACCGCGTGTGGTCTTTACAAATCGACACATGTTAACCGTTGTACTATATTTTATAAAAATAACCGTACTTTTCATGTTTGCAAAACACTCGCCTTTTGCGTAATAAACTTTATGTAGAGTTTTAGTTTACTGATAAAACATACAGCTATGTGAATTGATTACATGAAATTTGGAGTAATATGTATTTATTTTTCTATTGTATATTTATATTATTAAGGTAACACATTGAGTTAGTTTGTTAAGTTTAAAAACGTGTTTTTAAAACAAAGTACTGCACTCGACTGCAGTTCATATCAGACAAAATTTAGTCACTATCATTTTTCTTAATTCGTTACAAACTTTCCGTTTTCTTTTAAATTGCGGAAAAAATCATAAAAATATTGCATTTATGATTAAATAGATTTTTTTTTTTCACTCCTTTTCAATTCTGGGGTAGTCAGTGATCTGGACAGGTTAGATCTTAAACCCACATAAATTAGAATTATTGACAAAGTTTATTTATTAATTAAATTTATAAATTTTTATCATAACTGTCTATAATAATCTGTATAATAATAGAATTTTATACATATCATTATGTACTAGGATTCTGCAAAGGTTAATATCGAATAGAATGTATAGTAACATGTTTTATACTTTCACTCTGACTACCCTATATAGCAACAGTGGCTAGCATAACTGTCAGTCACCCGAAGTAATATTTCCTGTACTGTACATGCCACCGGCATACTTGGAAATAAGAACGACGAGAAGTGTGGTCAAATATGATTTACTTATTGTTTCAATTTATCTTATTTCCTTCGATTTGTAAAAGTTTACTAGTGCGATTAGATGTGCGGCTTTGAGATCGTATATATAACATTTGAAAAATGAAGTAAGAATTTCGCACTTAGTTAGCTAACAAATAAGGCTATGGCAACTATAAATAGCTATCGGAGTTACAGGGTTACACTTTACTTTAACATAATTAAACAAATTCTAGACCTATAAATGTAGAGAAGGACTATCAACGTCTAGCAATGCTTAAGAAAATAAATTAATAAGTGGCTGTCTCGTAGTGTGCACGCTTTGATTTCATTCTTTATTTTATTGTACCTTATAAATTTTAATACAAATTTACCTCGTTCCAGGTGGCGAAGTAAATATTTGTGATTCCAAAATATGTTTTGGTCACCATTCCATACTGCGCCATGTTGCGGAAGAGGCTCTTATTGTATAACTGCTGTGGTACACTTTTTGGTGTCTGGATAACTAATATTATTCGACTCTTTTCCTTATCTGCTGGCAAAAAAAGTATAATTACGAGCCATAAGCATTCAGTCTTAGTAATGAGGTATAGAAACGCATCTATAACAATTTAACAATTTCACTTGTTGGCAGAAGTTCAATGGTACATTTCTTAATAGGTGAATTGTTAATTCAGTTATTATTTGATTGGATTGAGTGAAAAGTTAGTTATTATTTGATTGGATTGAGTGAAAAAAGACAAACGAGACTTCATAACTGCAGACGTTACACTATCTATTTCAGGAGGGATTCAATATGTTAGTCAAGAGGCTGTTGATGCTCCTTAGAAACAAAATCCGTACACTGAGACCTTTCAAACCTTCTCTAAAACTTTAGGAGTAAAATTCCTCATTCACGGAGAGCTGTTGTAGAGTAGTATTATTAATTCTTATCGAAGTTAGTATTAGTGGCATATGTATTATTCCAACTTAATATATTAACATTCCATGTAGTTAAATTTTACCACAAAACTGAGAAGTATAATACAACAACAAAATCAAATCTCTATTCGATTGGCAGTAATTAAAGCTAAAGCATAAGGCTAAAAAGGTTAATAAACATAATCTTACATAAAATAACACTCGAGTGACGGAGTTAAAACTGCGATTTCTCTTTTCAATATTGCAATAGAATTCGGATAAAAATGAAGGTATTGTTAATAGGGAAGCGAGGAATTTTCCAATTCGTGCTCGCTCACGTTGTTCCAAACCCGACATGTTTAATTAAGGTAATCGGATGGGTACGTCCGGTGCACGTACGTACGTACCACCCTGTTGGGATTATTTGCAATCCGCCTGACCCCTTTATTGGTAGTGATAGTTGTCCAAAATGTTTGTCCAGATTACGAAGGACACTAATGTGAAGTAGCACTTACTTTGATTAAAACTTTCAAATTAGAATAATTTTACTTAAAATATTTATAGGTTATTTCGAAAAAGAAAGAAGTGTGCACTATAGCAATTTCATCAAATTATCCACAACTTATGAAACTAATATAATATGATTATATATTAAATTTATACTCAAATGATATAATTATATCTGCTACTATAATAATATATAATCTGAAAACTGGGGTGTCTACCTACCGGAATCTCTTCAGCCTCTAAGCTCTGATAGAATAGAAGAATAAAAGTTGGAAGAGTGTCACTTGTGGACGCCATTCGATGAGGATTACGATCCTTTCTTTCATTTTAATATTCATAGCGCCAACAAAATTTATCGCCATTTACAAAGAAAATTGGAGTTTTTTGAATTTGGGATTGAAAGCCACGTCAGCCGAGTGGTTGGGTGGTTGGAATTCGAGTCAATAGGCCCGAGTTCGACCCGGTGGTAGTCTCGTACTTATAGATTTTTCACGACTTGTCCCAAAAAATCTTTGGTTTAAGGTGGACCGAAACTACTTTATTTCCTCTGTTTACCCCTGTATTGGGAATGGCGTAAAGATATTTATTTATTATGAATTTGGAAGCAGGTCCTCATTTGATATTTGTCTTTTATAAAATTATTATAGTACTTTAATATATTGAAAGAATTATTTGAAGTAAATCAATATTTGTTCTTGATACATTTTAATCTTGTAATAACTTCATTGTTAATCATCAAAACTCTCTCAAACTTCTCAAACTTCTTATAAAAAATATTTTATTCATGTCATTTCATAAATCTAATTTTATAATTTTTTATATATTTTAATTTTGTTTTGTTCGTGAATTATCAAATAGCATTTGCTTTCATTTAACCATGACTTTGGCCACGCTTACATTTAAGTAATTAGTAGAATGCAACTCTGCGCCTTCGCGGTGCGTGCGCCGTTTTGGGGATATTTTACTGGGGACGAACCCTACGTAACGCCCTAATAAAGGAGTGCCGGTCATCATATCGCGGAACGCAAGGTAAAGCGACTCGTATAACGGAAATTTATAATTTGATCATAAATTTTTATATTAGTATTTCATACATTATACAAAAAAAAAAAACATTTTAAAACAAAACTATAAGAATTGCGTGTACAATTCTGTTAGGAGCCTTCTAATGAAATCTTTGTGTATCGATCATGGCCTCGGTTATTATGATGAATTAGCAATATCAGTTCAAAACATTTTAGACCAACCCGTTAGCTTGCTGCGTAATTTAGTCTCAAATTAGATTACTACGATATGCTTCAAATAAAAAGGGGAGTTTTTGTTTCATGAAATTTCTCATGGTTGTCGTTGATACTAAAAAACAAGATGATAGTCTAATCATATAGTTACAAATAATCTTCTCCATTACTGTCAAATATTTTATAACAGATTAGTATAATATAATACATACACAAGACATCATTTTGAAGGTTGCGCTAAAACTTTTTATTACCGGCCATTAAGAAGAAACACTGCCAGCGAAAACTTTTTTCATCTCGATTGAAGAACTCTTTGGTTCCCTAATGTGATATGTTGCATTCAGTTGTCATTTATTTTTGTAAATTGGCGGCCATTGCAAATGTTTTGTTATACCTCAAAATGAATTGAACGTGTAAAATTTGCGGTTCATGATTTATTACGACTTCCGTTGTGCTGTTAACACAACTACGATAGAGTTCGACTGGTAGTAACGTAATCAAATCTTTACAATTGGTTTAATGAGTTTAAGCGTGGGCGTAGTAGCAATGGTGATCTGCGTAAGAGGCGACTTTTAACAGCTACATCTGAAAATAATCAGTTTTGTGCGACGCATGAAAGAAGAATACAGACGGTCTTATGTTGCAAAATTTTAGAAAAAGTGTGTATTTACATCGTCTCAGGTGAAAGCGGGTAAAATACTATGAACCCGAAATAAAAAGACAATCTGTGGGGGAGTTTCCTTTTGAGGATTGGCCAACTAAAGAATATAAAGAAAGAGTTCTGGAAAAAAGTGCAGCTTCGTTCCTTGATCGAAAAGGAAAATTTTAGACAGCAGCGCGCTCGAATTAGTATTTTCCTACACCACGACAACTATCCAGCAAACTCCGCAAAAACGAACAATTGAAATGTGACTGGCGTCTTAATTCTCTAAACCGCTTTATGAGCCTTGAATATGCAGTGAGTGCGTTCGCACAGAAGAAGCCCTTTCCGGAGAATGGGTCCACTGCTTTTCACAGTGGTTCCATCGAATGCGAAGATGTATAGAAAAGAATAGAGACTACATCGAAAAACAATAAAAAAGTTTATTATTTCCCTAAGGACTTCACAGTGCAACGTACATAACAAAGCACCCGAATTTTAAGAGACTAATGTTCTCTCAACTCTACCACAGTGCGACCATTAAAATTAAAAGTTATTGTTTTTTATTACCAACCATAATTTCCTGATAAAAACTGTACTTTAACATACCATAATGAAAGTCTGTGATGTTGCCTTAAAGAGAAGAAGACCACGATGGTGGAAGACAAATGAGCAAGAAGACCCATTAATAGAATAATAACTTAAAACGAACTTTTTTAGATTAAATAAATAATCTTCGATATTTTTTGCAAAAAGCATCATTAAGCAAACTGCAAACAAAATACACAACATATTCTTGTGCCTAATATGAGATTGTTTGCTATCGCAGCTCTTGACACATCTACGAAAATTATAAAGATTAAAAGAAACACAAGTTATTAGATTTCCTTTTTAAGAATTACAACTTCTGAAGACGTACCTATCAATGTACCTTTTTTCGCAAAACATAAGCACAACAGTTTTGACACATTACATTAAAAAAAGATGTTTAGCAGAGCGTGGTTTCGATCCACGGACCTCTGGGTTATGGGCCCAGCACGCTTCCACTGCGCCACTCTGCTGTACAAAATTAGAGGTTAAATTTCATATCTGTTTCAAATGTACTTCATGAAATTAATGTTTTAATATAAACATAGTACTTTTATTTAACTAGTACTAGTAGACAACCTTCAACTTTTTGTTAGCGTTCGTGACTCAGCATGTCTGGTTCATTTCGTTTCTCTAATACATGTTCTGATTTTATTCCCTCGACGATGTAAAATGTTATTTGGTAATGTTAAATTACTAAAAGAGTAATTCCAATGCGAGTAAAACTCACATGGAGATGGTTTCGTACAATATCTAAGAATCGGGTATAGAAGATGGAGGAGGTAGAATATTTAACTTTCGTGTATTTTATAAACGGATAGACAATACAAAAATGATTAATAAAATGATAGTCAATACTGTTTATAATTAACAATTGAAATATTTACAATTAACTGAAGTAATGACTTCTGGAAAACATTTAAATTAATACTTTTATTTTATAAGAAGATTAAGAACTAGATATATATAAATAATGAAATACAACTTTTAATTATTAGCAGGAGTAATATAGGCTTAATAAAAACTTTGTCGTATTTCCCTATATGTCTTTATTGACAATCTGTAATAATTTGAAGTTACACCGTATTATATTTAAACCAGTGTATAATGGAGTATAATATGTATGTACTTGACGGATTTGAATAACAATACTTTACTTACTTATTATAACTAAATTCGTTAGGATACTATTATATATATATATATATATATATATATATATATATATATATATATATATATATATATATATATATATATATATATATATATATATATATATATATATATATATATATATATATATATATATATATATATATATATATATATATATATATTCGATATAATACGTTTGAATATAGCATTTCAATGATAAAACATGTACTCATCGTCAATCGTAGATATTTTAAGAAAAAAAAAAACTAAACTAAAAATAATAATCTTCCCGCCATATGAAAAACCCATTGGTACGAGCCTGCCACCTGAGGATCGTACTCGGGTCTCTTGGCTCGAAATGCCGACAAAAAAACCACTCGGTCATCGTGGCTTTTTAAAATAAAATATGACTCAATTGTGAGAAAATAACTTAGAAACGATATGAAGTGCCAACTAGAATACTTCCAGATCAATCGTTAATCTTAATGGGCATGCGGTTACATTCGGCATCGTTTTCTGATCAGGCAAAAGGGTTAAATCGGTGCACTCAAGCTGTACTTTAATGAACATTAAACAGGCCCTTTGCTTTAATTGAATGTACCAATTAACGTTCCTAACCCAATAACTGCAGCTCCGTCCGTTTAGAAACTCTACAGCAAGTACCTACTCACATTATTAAGTCTGCTCTTGCAATCAAGAAACGTACGTATTGGCTTTGCTTAATTTTTTTTAATTTGTCTATAAATTATCTGTTGATTTAGAAAACAGCGTTATTCTAAATTTAACAAATTAAGAGTTTCTATCACCGTCGTTTTCGGCTTCAGAACACCACTCCTGATTTTCTCGGGTATGTAGTCGTCGGAGGCGGCTAAGCGAAAGCTCCAAAAAAGACAAATGGTGACCGACAGATCATGAAAGAATGAAAGTTGTAAGAGGTGACTAAGAGAAGAAGCTTTGAAAATTCAATAGCTATCGATATATGACAAAGGCTGATTACGCATATATATCACGAAGTTGTCAGCTGAAAATTGTTTGAAAATTTACAACTGAGATATACTGTACTGGAGCTGTTTGCACGTTAGCTGCCCGCGTGCGGCTCGGGCGCGTTGTGTGAGCATTGCAGCGAGCGCACGGCACGCAGACGGCACATGCACCAGATTTGGATGCACCCTTAGGTGCAAGTTGTCTGATGCTATGATCTCTAATTCGCTTTGCTAAGCGTGGCGATTACGACCGTTCTGTGTGTTATGTATAGAGATTTTAAAAGATATTTACAAATAAGATTATTAGAAGGCCTTAATTAGTTGTTTTCATTATGCATTTCATAACAATATTATAGGAGCAGGCTGAATTAGCATGGAACTTGAAGGAACTAGTTATCATTCGTTTCGAGCACTCAGCTTCCTAGAAGGCTCCAGGTGCAAATAGACCCAGCTATATCAGCTGTTTTTGTGACGAAAAAATGTTTGTAATCCACAACCGAGAATAATTTAAGCACACGTCACATATTTTTTTACATGAAAACATTGGGTTTCAAAATTATTCTTTTATAGAACGTGTGCTTAGATGTGCTCAAGTAGGTATGTGATAAATAGGTATAGAACTATATAGGGTAGGATAAGACAAGACTTAATTAAATTGCCACAATCGAATGTATCGCGGAGGGGCAATTGCAGTATCAGCCGCCTCTTCCTTACCGCTGCTGCTTCATTCCGTTTATTTTGGTCTTGTATATTTAGTGGTTTGTCGGTCACTATTCGACTTTTCAAAGCTTTTTACAGTGGTAGAGCCACTGTAAAAAGCTTTGAAAAGCCACTGTAAAAGCTTGTGGTACTTCCCCGGCTCGACCGGGGAAGTACCACAACCTCACAGAATACCGGCGTGAAGTAGAAGTCTAACAAACTTCTGCGTTTCGTCTGGTGAGTGCAGGTAACCGTAGGCCCACACATCCCTCTCCCCCAATTCTGGGGGGGAGGGCACTCTAAGGGAGTCAACGCATCTGCTAAGCCTCTGGTATTGCAGGTGTCCTTGGGCGGCGGTATTCACTTACCATCACGTGAGCCACCTGCTCTTTTGCCTCCCTTTTCTATAAAAAAAAAGCTTTCGGAATGGCAAACTCTTACGTCCACCGTGTGGTAATGGTGTAAAATTGTTGCCACTCCCTTTCTTACCTTGGGTATCGTAAGAGGCGACTAAGGTAAAGAGCCTAGAATATCCTAATGGCAACCGATAGACGGCGGGATAACCATCTCTAAAAATTTCACCCCATAATAATCAGACCGAAGATAGGCAACAGCGTCTGACGAGCGAGTGGTCTGGTACTGCGATCGCCAATCCGCTTGCCAAGCGTGGCGATTACGGCAAATCCTCCCCATGGGAGAGGCCTATGACCTGCAGTAGACTTTAACAAGCCGTTATGTATGTGTATATGTAAACTCTTACGACTTTTGCCGACATCAGTCCGATTTTAGGAATAATGTAGTTTTCGTCATTAACTCGTTCAGACTAATCGATAGTACCATGAGAATGAAATAGCGGTTAATGTTTATGTTTCCCTTTTAAAATGCATCGGTTGCGCCAAGACGGTACGACAAAATTCGATGTTGTATGTTAACCACGTCTGTATTTAATGTGTTGAACATGTTACTAAGAAACATATTCAGTGACAGCTATTGGCGGTAGCATTGCGCTTCGACGCGTGAAACTATTTCTGTTTGACTTCTATTACGGCGTCTTTGTATGACATTGACAACAGCAACGTTTACCAAATTTAGAAAGTACCGTATCATGGTATCAATATTTGATTTGGTAAAAGGTTGAGTATTTAAAATTAAAATTTTGTTACATTAAGCGGTTAAGATCGAAGTTTTTGATGATAATAAAATACAAAAACCGGTTTTTGGCTTAAAACTATACGAAGCTTAAAACTATTTGAAACTTTTAGTTTTGAAACTATTTGTTTGTTAAATGTAGAATAAAAAAATAGTTTTAGCGTATAGTATTTGTTCTTGACGGCTAACATCCAGAACTATGAAAGAGAATTTTTTGTTTGTCAATTATGTGGAACAGTTGAAAATATATATCACCTCTTCATGGAATATGCCAAATATGACCACAAAAGAAGGGACGAGGAAAGCAACATTTCATGTTTCTTTGACATTAATAAAAAAACAATAACTTTACACACGAAGACACATCAGATGGAATGTTACGGAATTCTAGCCTCCTCAAAAATAAGAGAGAATTATTTTAAATCAATATTCTAGATTAACAGGGAGGACAGCTGAGTGGTTGGGTGAACGAAATTTGATCAAAAAACTTGAGCTCGATCCATAGGAGAAACTTTTTCGAAACTTATATGTAGTTTATATCGTTTGTGTTTGTGTTCTTGGCTTGATTGGTTAGTGGTACTAAGAAAGAGGCAACCTGCACACTTGTCACGTTTTCTAAAAGAAAAAAATTAGGTTCGGTAAAATGGGGGTCAAGAGAACTAAAATCTACTCCTATTTCTAATTGACTTGATTTGACGAATAGGAATCCTGTTCCGATCAGAGCGTGAGGATAAAAAAATACTGCTAGAAAAGTGTTTTAAAAACACAACTCTTTCAAAATAAAAAGGTGTTTTTTTTCATAGCATAACAAAACTATAAAACCTAACTTTTATCGAAGGACTTTTACTTTAAAAAATATTCATTCTTAAAATAAAACAAAGCTATATTGTTTTATCGTCGCACCATAATAACTAAGCCAAAAATTGTCATAAATATTTTATTAGTAATTACGATATTGCATGGCATGCGCTCTACATAAATAAAACTATAGCAGACTAAGACATTGAAAATTATTCGACACGTAAAGAGTACTATTTCTCATCAACGCTATCCTATCATTTCGTCGCATCGAACGCCCCGGCAGCGTGACGACACTCGGCATAGAGTTTAAAGGGATTTAACGCATTGCCCGCGAGGAATGCCTTTCTGGGAATTACGTAGTTTGCTTTCTCGTTCCATTGTTTGTTTCAATTTTTACACTCCATTTATAAACTATGACCACTGAATGGTCACTGGCACTCTATTGTTGTTGATTACACTGCTTTATTTATCGCTTACAATTATTGTATACAAAAGATTTTCCATTTTATAGAAGGTACATAGTACATATTATCTATTCAGTTGGTCTTTGTCCAATTTTAATAGTTATACCAGCTGTTGATGAAATGTGAGTAGGTACTTGGGCGAAACCCGTGTGTGTGTGTGCATGCGTATACATGCATGTAAACACAGACATGTGATCACGCGCCATATTTCTTTGTCAATAGCATTCAGTCCTGTGCTCACTGTACCATCCTAATCTGTATCTTTTTGTTAAAATAATTGTAGCTAAAGCTGGCGCATGCCGAGATTTTGTATTTGGGCAGGTGTCCGGAAACACGCGCACGTGCGTCTGCTGCTGCCTGCATACCTACGCATCACGTGACGTGATGTGATTTCACATATGCAGCGAGAGAATGAAATGTTTTATAATCTAATTTTAAGGAATTAAATAGAAATCTCCTTTTTTGGACTCGTTGCACAATACAAACATTGTTGTAGTCCAATTTGCCTCACGTGTGGAGATTATTTTAACAAAACTGTCTCGAATGTCATTTCTTTTTCTTCTTATCTCTTGTTATAGTAATTACAAGAGATAGTATTGGCATCATTTCTCAAAGTGTTGTGAAAACTTCAATAGAAGTTTTCAGTATGTATTACATACTTTTTATACCAAACGTAATATAGAAAGCGTATTGGACAATAAAAATAAAAATAACCTACACTTCTACAGGCTTCATAAAACTCTAGTACTGCGTTGTAGACAAATAAGTTGTAACACAAATAGTCAAAGTAAACAGAAGTCGAAAACTTCTTTGTTTCAAACAGTAAATAGAAATATTACGGTTATGTTACTCTTTGGAAAAGTCCAGTATCATGTGTGCTGCAAATGTGGCGCCGTATGGTTCGGCGCCGGCGCCTGCGCAGTCAACTTGACGTCACATATCTATAATTAGTAATTTATTATACCCAAGCATGACCCCGCTCTTGCTATTTGTACAATTTACAAATAGAATTGTTTGTAAAATTTTATTAAAAACGTGAAGCCCACTTCTTTGTCCGCAAATTTCTTTACCTATATTAACTCAATATTCCCGCGAAATCCTTTAATTTCCAGGCGTAAAAAAACTTAGACCAAGTTAGTCAGTCTAAAAAGATAGACTTTCGGGAGTTCTTTCCTATACTAGGTAGGTAGGTAATTCGTTTCTCATCCGTAAAGCAAAGAAAACCATATTTTTTTCAGTTTTAATACAGACTATCGATCTGACAAATTATATTAAAATATTATGTTTATCAGTTATTGCGTGAGTGACTAAACTTCCCAGCACCTTTTACATTTATTATATTGTAGTGGGATAAGAGAGTTACGATAAGACATAATATTTCATGATTTAAAATAAATATAAATACATTTATAATCATCCGTGATCTGTAAAAGAATATCATTCCACAAATCATATTGCATA
This sequence comes from Sericinus montela, assembly GCA_029286605.1. NCBI lineage: Eukaryota > Metazoa > Arthropoda > Insecta > Lepidoptera > Papilionidae > Sericinus > Sericinus montela. Next base: position 10,961,849 of record JAGSMR010000012.1, on the reverse strand, counting down.
TTTAAATATTTCTATCAAATAAAAATATTTAAATTTTTAATGCACAGGGCATTAACTAACTAAATGCAAAGAATATTATTTTTATTTTTTAACAAATTTTTGGGGCCTTCTTGAAGTGTAGAATGAAATAAAAGGCATTAAATACTCTCCAGTGTGGTCTCTCTTTAGAACTTCATATTTTTCTTTTGGTAATTTGAATTGATTTGAAGTGGTACAAACCAAATTCAACAGACCGGTGACAAAGATACAGGTTGCCTGGAACAGCGACGGCCGATTTGTTGAAGAATACGAATCGAAAAAACTCGACAACGACTTCGACTAATATTAAGTTTAAGTAAACATAACATTCATTGCTGTTTAACTAGCCTTTAATTAAAATACTAAAGCGAAGATTAGAAAATAGTCAGCAATCAATTTTTTTTTCTCCAATATACGTATTTCGTTTCGCCTATTATGTTTTCTGTTGCATTGTTCACGGTACTTGTATGCACACCTACGTTATAATAATGACCACGTGGATAGAAAGAGTTCGGTGTAACTATTACATTAAATCTGTGATTCGGTTGACCGCCCTGCGCCGCTCTCATCTCATTCTATTGTAAGCAGCTAACGAAGGGATGGGCAGGTATACAGCTAGGTGGTCAATGGTCGAGCCGTCATTTATTCTTTTGGACAGCACACATTCTTTACATATTAAATTTGCCTACTCGATTCAATTCATAATATTAAATAATATCTACATTTTTTTACAATTACAATAGTAAAAAACATGAAATCTTATCTAATAATTTGTTGTATATTATTAAAAATTATGGAAATTAAGCTGCATAATATCTGAGATGTATAAATGATGCATAAACATATTTTCAAAAAACACAATGGCTATAGGCATGTGTAAAGCGTCTTATTTAGGGTCAAGAAATTATCTTTTACAAACATGTCTTATTGTAAAAATATATGTGTAGTAATGTCACTGTTGTTGCAGAAGGATGGCACGCCGCAAGCGCACGCTTTTCGTCGCAAGTCTTTTCGAAAGCCCAGGCCGTGTCACTGGTGCCATCAACCGGTCAACAATGAAGGATCATGCTGTAGAGGTAATTATCGGATTTTAGTTCACATGTTTTCGTCTTGAATTAATTAAAATATATCGCTAATGTTTTTCATTATTTAGTAATTAAGATACCCCTATGTTCTAAAACGCTCTTACTTTCGTCGGAATTTTATTTGTATGAATGCACCTGAATTGTATATTGTTTAATTATCAGATTGTCTGGCTGCATTCCTAGAATGCGACAGAAAATCAGATGTATCTAAATTCACTTTCTTCTCATGCTCTCTGCTGGTGGGTTTTGGTCTTTGGATTTTTGTCTCATTTTTATAAAATTTATATAATGTTTTATAATACTTATGTGTATTCCTGACCGACTAAGACCACTGCTACAATTCGATATTCGATAGCGTCGATTGAATATAGGAAATCTTCAATAGAATAAAATCTGACTGAATAAGACCCTGCTAACCGTCTCCAGTCTGTTGAATTTTGTTTCTGTCTGTTTTGTTGCTACTTTTTCCGGTATTTGTCGGTAATCAGTTGCATTTTCATGGCCTGTCCCTTCGTCGCCTCTTACTGCACCTACGGGAAGAGGTGGTGGTATACTCTTACGTGGTGGTAGGATATCTTTTGTAATACCTCTACAATAAAATCGCACAAAGGTTTCCGAAGACGAGGTACGCACATTATGCAAAAAGACAAAAAAATAATAATTTTTGTTTACATTTGCAAAAATAAAAATAACGAATATGGAACCAGAATCCTGGTTTCAGCTATTTTGTACTCGTACAACGTCTATTTTACCATTTGTCAAATTTATTCACATGACCAGGATTAGTACCCGTGTTAGTAACTCAGCAATGTTGTCGCAATATTACTTTGCAATAATGTCAAGTATGTTTGCTTGATGCATGTTGTAGGTTTCAACTTTAGAAATGTCTGATCTTGGCATTTAAAGGTCGTTCTCGATAGAAGTAACTTCAAAACCACAGACCAATAAGTGAAAAAGTGTCTCACTTGCGAGCACACATTTTCTTTCTTTCTTTCTCTCATAGGCAGGTACCTATTCCATAATGAAAATAATAAAAAATAATATACCGATAAAAAGCCATAATTATATATATATATATATATATATGTATATATATATATATATATATATATATATATATATATATATATATATATATATATATATATATATATATATATATATATATATATATATATATATATATATATATATATATATATATATATATATATATACTAATAAATTTAAATATTTTCTACAAATATTTAAATTTATTATGGCTTTTTATCGATATATTATTTTTTAGTACATTCGTTTTTTAATTGATATACAATTGATTCTTGACTGACAATTGATTGAACTTAAAAAGCAGCCCAAAAATTAAGTATCAAACACGGTCAACAGATAATTGATATATTCACTTGATACCTTTCTTATGTTGATTTCCGATGATTGATCCGTATAATCAATGTTTATGTTAAATAAATGTTTTTTTCGTTTTCAGTTTGCAAATACGTCTGTCACACGACTTGTGAAAATAAGGTAAGTGCTGATTTTTATTCGGTTGTAATATAACGAATACGTGGAAGAAATATTGTTTTACATAATTATAATTTTTTTAACTAGTCCTAGCAGTTTTTGCAAATTTGTTCATGTCGGAGTGGCATCGGCCTAAGAATATACCATCTACTTTCCGTAGATTTCGAGACAATACTAAGAGAAGAGCCTTGAAAAGGTTAATGGCAACTAAAATGACATTATCAATATTTCCAAAAATACCAGAAAAAGTTAACCAAATCGGTCATGGACTGTAGCGTCTATGGTGCGAGAAGTGGACTAAGACTGCGATCGCCAACCCGCTAGCCTTGCGGTTGTGGATAACCATAATATAGGCAAGGTTTTGCTGTGGGATTTTATGGGCCGTTATGTAAAAATGAGATGAGACCATCGCCGTCTTTATACTCAAGCCAACGATATAGTCGTATAAAAGTTTTTGAAAAAACCCATTGGTGCGAGCCGGCCACCGGATCATCGAACTCGGGTCTTCTGGCTTGAAATCCGATCACCCAACCACTCGGCTATCTAGCTGTCAAAATTTTGGGATACAAAAACTGTGTGTGTGTCTAACAAAAAATTACAATAACCTACCCTAATTTAACTAACTTAATTTAGGTAAATTACTGTTATAGGTACGTGCATTTGGAAATAGAACTATTTATCACAGAATAATAGTGAAATTCTAAACCAGACTGCTAATCACACACATCTTTTGACAATCATAAACAGCCTAAATTGGACGTCAGGTTATGATTTCATATATTTGGCTATAAATTTTTATGAAAAGTATCATCATAACCTGTAAAAGTCCCCAACAGGTTATCTCCATAATCACTTGGCAAGTGGATAACAAATGAGTGCTAAACAACTCACACCTTAGAAGCTGCTGCCCGTCACCGAACTGCTGAATTTTGAGCTAGTATTTTTGGAGATGGTTTTCCCGCCATCTTTCGGTAACCAATTGCATTTTTAGGCTGTCCCTTAGTTAACTCTGACGACACCGTCGAGAAAAAAGGGATGGTATATTTTTACGTTGTAACAAACACGGCGAATGAAAGATATATTTATAATTAATCCAAATACATTGTTTTTTAGCGCCATCTACCAACGCATTTTGTTATCATGTTGTATAATCGCTTGCGCAACATACATGCTCACTTTAGCGAACATCGCGGCGACCGGACATTTCATTAGATAGTGTTTCTCAATCCAGGCTAGATGGCGTTGCATGTCGCGCTTTTAAGGAAACGCTTTAACGTATTGTGCACTCTGTAGGCGTTTCAGATCTTACGTTCCGTGATTTTATTTGTTTAGTAAAACAATTAAGCAGTTCTATTTACTAATTAAAAATCACGATAGCCAAGTAGTTGGAGTGGTCGGAATTTCGAGTCACGAGACCCAAGTTCGATCCCCAGGTGGCAGGCTCGTACCATTGGATTTTTCAAAAACTTAGGTACGAATTTTATTGATGGTTTGGCCAAATAGACGGCGACAGGCTCACCACCTGTCACGTTGTCCCGAAAATATCTTCGGTGGAAGGTGGGTCGGTGGGAAGTCTTCCTTGTCCCGACTGTACAATGTATCTCTGCTTCATGTGATGATGAATGACGACATCTGAAGCAATGTTCTGTCTCCGATGTCGTTAATACGATAATGTCAATGGGCCGTCGTCGCCCGCATGTAAGTTGTATCATAATTATTTAAAAATGATTCGCTTCGATTAATTGAACAAGTGGGTTTGATAATTATGCACAAAATGTGAAAAATCCTGTCAAAATAATAGAATAATAGAGCGTATTAATTAATCTAATCAAAGTTTTTCATATTATATTTCTTTTTTTATGGTGTGCAATAAAGTGTACTTTCTCTATCTCTCTCTCTCTCTCTCTCTCTCTCTCTCAAAGTTACTCACATTCGTAAGAATATTAAATTGTCCTCATATCATTTATTACGCATGTGTCATTGAAGTTAACAACAGTTGCACACGTGTGTACGAATGTAAACATTATGAATGGGAATAAGGAAGTTATTTTACCGTTATTTTGTAGTTCTTAGTTCGACTGCCATGTGCCATGACGCCTGGCGTTTGTAATACACGTTTATCCACGGGGCCAAACATTAATATTCTTTTGGCGTGGGTATAATGTCTGAAGTGTCATTATCTGCCTTGTGTCATATTAGTCATAGTCAAATGGAATTTTGGCCAAGTGACATTGACGAAGGTTCTTACGCTGTCCCCCTTTTTCCCATGTCATCAGAGGCATATACATTGGCAGATAACATAAATCGTTTACACTCGATGGTATGAATCAAATATGTCAAAACAGGGACGTGTAAGAACAATTTACTGTTTGCAAAATTCATAAAACAATGTTAATTCAATTAAAAAGATTCCCAAAGAAAGTCGAGTAAGAAAGAAACGTAAGGCGTCATTTAAGCAACTGATCTATAAAGTTAATGTTAAATAGCGACGTACTTGGTTATTAAATTACGTTCTTTTTTTATGTTGAAACTGTAGAATTCCATTTAAATACATTAATGCTTTTCAACATAGTAAAAGTTTCAAACAAGCTTCTGCATGTTCCCAGCTTAGATTAAACTATTTGCTGACTCATGATCCTCAGGCGATTTTGAGTATTGTTTGTTGGTGAAATTACTGGTTCTTTCTGCTCAACGCCTGTCACGTTGTCTAATATAGTGTTTAGTGAAAGGCGCGTCAAAAGGCCTTTATTGTCTAGACCTCTGTTTAGAACAGAGGTTCTGAGCAAAAGCGTCAATGAAGCGAATGAGCATTCTTACAAGTATATTATTGTATATATTGATGGCGATGGGCTCACCACCTGTCATATCTTAAATCAAGATCAAAGAAAAACGTGGGTCGAAAGTGGGAAACGACTTTGTCTAGTTCTCTGTCTACCCCTGTTCTGTGAAATTTTGTGAAGATAATAATTGAAGAAAAATTTATTTGAAGTTTAAGGGGAATCTTTGCATTTATTTTAATGATTAATTTATTGAAATATCGATCTAACACAACTGACTTCTTAAGAGTTTTTTAAGTAATGAATATCTGTCACACATGGCTGGAAAATAAACTCTAATTCTATTAACTTAACGTTTATTTATAAAAATATTTTCATGCTATCTTTAATACTGGGGTAGACAAGAGGCTTTTAGTACTATGACAAAAACAGTACATTGAGATGTTTTAATATTATACAATATACTAAAAAAGACTTTACGGCGGTAAACGTATTAAAATGTCTGAACTACGATCCCCAATCCGATTGCCAAGTTTATTACGGAATTAATCCAGTTAACAAAAGAAACCTGTGCTAAGCAGTGGTCTCTCAGGTCGTTAGGTTATAAGAGTAATAACTTTTTTCTCAGTTTTAATAACATGTCTATGTGTAAAATGGATTTAAAGATTTTTCTTCGTTAGAATAGCACTTTGTCCCGAAAATATCTTCGGTGGAAGGTGGGTCAAAGGGACTTAATTGTCTAGACTAGACCTCTGTCTACCCCTGTATTGGGAATTGCGTGAAGATATTTATTTATTTATTTTATAGAATATCACTTTAATTATTTACCGATTCGCAAAACATTCAATGTTTTGTGTATCATAATTAAAAACTTTTAAATATTATTGACGTCAAGCGACTAGGTCACCCAGGCACTAATGTATTGAACAATCACATGGACGTCATTCAGTCTGAGAATAGAAATCTCTGTCGTTGTAGCTAAAAAGCGATAAGACATATGATATAGTCATTGCTGACCTCCGTGGACGTGAGGCTTCCACACCGGTTTTCATTGTGTTACCAGCTATGAGGTCCCAAGTTCTATTCCCGGTCTGGTCAATGTAGAATCATGAAATCAATAAATCACAAAATCAATCGCAGAAATCAATGTAGTAATAAATACATACATAGAAGCGAGTGTTGCAAACATCGGCTTTCAAGGTGTCGTCATATCGAGATCCCGGGTTCGATTCCCAAAAGGGTCAATGGCAAAAACCACTTTTTCTACATTTTCTCGTGTCTGGGCGTTTGTGGTACCTTCGTTGTTTCTGATTCCACAACATAAGTATTTAAGCTACTTAAGCTAATTTGGGATCAGGGCAATGTATGTAATGGTGTATAATAATCTTTTTTCTTAATATAGATAGGGTCAACGTCACATACATTGTACAATGAAAGAAGCTAAATAAATGTTATACTATAATATCCAAATGAAAAAAGAATTATTTATGACTTAAATTCAGGTTTTACAATTTATGTGCAATTATTAGTATAAAGCGGGTGTAAGGAGAATCATTAGCAGCGGCTCGCGGGCGGCCGGGGCGGCCGGGGCGGCCAGCGAGCCGCGCGACGGTGCGCACAGCCTGCGCAGTCCCGTAGCGCGCGCCGTCTGGCCCACGCGCACGCGAAATCTCCGCGAATCCTTCCGCAAGTCCTGAATAATATTTAAATTCTAAAATGCAAGAATAATCTCTGAAAATCAATAAAGGTCTAACTTTTACTTCATTTAACTCAAGTTTATCGATTTTGTCTGAATTTCGTGTTGAAATTGTCATTCCGGTAAATATCATATGCGTGAAATGGATTATTAAGTTGATACTGAATATGTAGAGTTTAAAAGATAGCTTACGAGCCTTTCGGAATGTATGTAGATATTACTTCTTTTTATGTGTGTTTTTTATTGTTTACTAAATAATATTTTCGAAGATTTAATTTATAACTCACATATCTGATTGTAATGCTAATTGTCAAAATAAGTATTAGCGACGTTAGAGTAAAGAACTCTACGTTTATATATTTCGGGGCCAAGCGGCGAGTTTATCAACTTATCTTAATAGTATGATATGATTATCACCGGTTGAATAGGAAGTACAAATCAGTTATTTTGACTTCCTTCTAACACGGAATGAGAAGTGAAAATTTATTCTCATTCCATACTTATATAAGCTTGGAAGCTCATGAATATTTGAAATGAAATGAATAGTATATAGCTAATATATCTATATAAATATTTAAATTGTGTAATAACATTAACTATAATAAATAAAAACGAAATGATTAACTAAATAAAAACGTGTCGCTTATTAAAACGAATGCTGTATACCACGACTTACAAGTACAGAAACACATTTAGTGAAATGTTAATGACCAAAACATAACATTCAAGGTGATTGCGATATTTTATCAAATCTATAGTAACTACCAGATTAAAGTTCCGATGGCGATATAAAACGATAACTCTGTTATGTTTTCTGAGTTTTATCGATAGCTTACGTTCTTAAGTCACGTAGTCCGCTGTAACAATTAACAGGTGATTTAATAAAATTTTATTATTTTTGCTGCACTATCAATAATAGAGCATTATTACTTACAGTCTATTTGTCCCACTGATAAAATTATTTGTTTATAACATGTGACATATATTACCTGATATATATTTAACGGTAAATACGTGATCACTAACTTAAAAAAGTTTGGTCTGTGACAAATACACTGATATTGTGATAACTAGATGTGACAAAAATGTAAAAGTGGTGCAGTGCAGTGTGACAGTGAAAATAAATGAATATTTCTGAAATTTTTAAGTGTAGTGAAAATTGTTAGACTTTTGGAATTATTAAAATGTATCATAACGGACGATTAGGCAGTTCTAGCAACACGTCTACGTCATCTGGAAGTTCAGATTTACGGGTACGAATTTTCATATTGTTTTTTTTATTAGAATGTTGGTCCATACATATGGATGATATCACAAAATTCAAATGACAAGATTTGAAAAGTTGTAATCAAAGAGTATTTTGAAATTTATGTACGATTAGCACCGCCCCGCGGCTTTGCCGGCGGTTTCACATTACAAACGTGGAACCCTAATTCTCTTGCTAAAATAAAAGTAGCCGTAGTAACTCTTCTTATACTCGTAAATTTACCTATCTGGTACTAAAATTCCCTTAAAAATCGGTACAGACGTTTCGCAATTTGTTGGGTACAAATAGACAGATAGTAAAATGATTAAAAATTATTTGCTATAACGTAGTAAGTACGAGTATATATGGTACAGCCATTCATTCTTATTATTTAAAAAGAAAAAATATCTTCACGGCTTTTCCAATATAGGGGTAGACAGAGGTCTCGACAATTAAGTCTTTTCGTCCCACCTTCCGCCGAAGATATTTTTGGGACAACGTGACAGGTGGTGAACCCGTCATCGGCTTTATGTCCAAGAAAACAATATGAATCGTACATAGGTTTTTGAAAAAACTCATTGGTACAAACCGCCACGTGGGGACCGAACTTGTGTCACTCGGCTATCGTGACATGTCTATTTAAAAATGATCCAATTCAATATATTCTAACAAAAATTGCAAGTCAGCTACTAGTATCAACTATTTTTCGAGTTTTGCTAACACAAATATGAATATGAGCAGTAGAGTTTTTTATATTTTTTGTAATAAACTTGTATATGAAGAATATATTCTAATCTCTTAGAAAAAATTATAATAATTAAATAATAAAGAAAATACATACAACTTCAAGCATCTTTAAGCATTACTCGTAACGATTTCTGTGTCTATCAGATATAAAGTTTCCTCATGCACGATGAATAGTATTATATTCTAATAATATTATATATTAATAAATAGCCTTGTTGCTAGTGACCATGCCTTAGAAGCTGAAAGTTGGGGGTTCGAGTCCTGTCAGGGGCAAATCTTTGATGAATGTATGTATCTATGACTGTACTGTTGGCAAGGACGCATTGACGGCGATAGGCTAAACACCTGTTATGTCCAAATAAACTTCCACAAAAGGTGGTTCGAAAGGCCTTAATCATTTAAGATCTCAGTCTATCCCAAAATTGTGAAAGTGCGTGTAGATGCAAAAAAAATCGTACCTTTGCACCTTATTCAGAAATATATATATAAGCGTATAATTTTAAAACTTCTTTGACTCATTAATTAAGTGTTTAACACCAGTTCTGCAAGTTTTACATTATCCCGCAAACACTAATAAAATAAAAAAAGGCTAGCGGTTTGTTGAACCTTTATATTACACCACACATTTAATACCAGAACACTGACGCTGATTGGCTGCACTACTTTTCAGCGTTAGAAATGGGTTTATATTATATGTAATTAATTACCCAGTTAATTTTAGACAACACATCTTCTTGAGTTTATTTACGACATATTTAAGATGAATGTTATTTTTATAATAATAAAGTATTTTGGAAAATTCTGTAATATTGGTGTAGTTAGGTCAAACGCACAAATAAAACCTTTTGGGGTTATCTTGCTTCTTTTAAACGGAACTGGGGAAAGGGACGAATTAAAAATAAACATCCCAGGTTTTCTCGTATCTGAAATAACAATTATATGACGAAAAGTCATGGGTCAATGTTTTCAAGAAACGGGCGTAGCAAGTGTGCTTTACCGTCCCGACCCTCTCCCCCGGTCCGTATACCGGCTGCGTGTGCACACCAGCTCGGTTCAATACTCTGATACAAGCAAAGGAATTTAACCTGTGAACAAATAAAATCGCAACAACACTACTAGCCTTTGAAGCGAACGGGTCAGGTGACACGGGCTCCGTTCTCGGGTGGGTTGCACTTAAGTTCCCACCGCTGTACCTACTAATGTCAGCGTCGCACTTTGGATGTTTCAACTAAGCACTCATAGGTTTTAACTATATACTTTCATTAATACAGGAATAAGAGAAATACCGCTAATGACGAAATCTCTAGAGCTACATAAATACACCCGATTGACTTGAAATTTAGTATAATTACTCATTTCACATTTCTTAGATTTCTTAGAGCATTTCTTAGAGCTTCTTGCCTTATATAGCCTTCGCGAGTGAAGTCGCAGACGAAAAGCTAGTTTAATATAAAAACAGAAAATTTTTTGCGGATTTCGAATACCGAATTTGGAAACACTATTCGGCTAACCTCATCAATAGAAAATATTATCAAAAATATTTTTCTTTGAAATTACTAGTTGGATATGGCGTTAGAGCTTACCATCCTTTATTTAAAAAATATGAATGAAAGATGGCAGGATAGCCATCTTAAATAAAGACCAGAACTCAGCAGACCGGTGACGAGTTGTAGCGTCTATGGTTCGAGGTGTCTGGTATTCAATCGCAAATACTTACCCAGCTTGTATTAGGACGGATATGATTTGTTCCTGCACCATCTTCCTTTAACAAGTATGGCATTTCGTACTTAAACGGCGACATAGTAAAATTCAAAGAGGATGTAGTGTTCATCAAAATAAATGTATAAAATTAGAAATGGAGTGTGATTCAGCTTGATTCTATGTTAGCCTGGAATGTGTCTGACCGGTTGCATCTGTGTTACTGACGTGGAAGGCATTATTGCACGTTATTCATACAGATTTTTATATATTATAGGAATTTTATATTTTAGTATATTATTATTATTTTATGTTTAAAAGTTATTAGCTACTTAAACGTATGTACGAGTATATATAAGTGATTTAACTTTTGATAGTTAATGGCATGTAAATATAAATATATCTTCACGTCATTCCCAATAATACATAAGTCGCCGTTTTTTATGTCAAAGCCATCGATATAAATCGTACATAATTTTTAGAAAAACCCATTAGTACGAGTCTTGGGGATCGACTCGTATCTCTTGTGAATTCCGATCACCCAACCCAACTATCGGGAATACAATGTATGTAAATATATTTTATATTTATAAACAATATCTATGGAAGGTCAAACTCATACGGCCCATAAATTGTTACTGTTATCTGATATAGAATTTTCGAAGCGATGGACTGAAACTTACACTGAGGAACACAAATTTTACTGACTCATATGTGGAACGTGTGTACCGGCAGCGAGTTCAATAACCTTATCGCAAAACTTATGTATGAAAACAAAACTTCTAAGAATGCTGGCCCGTGTTAGTAAAGTTTCTGTTAAAGTCAATTTACAGCCTATGACTGACACCTGGTTAATGTAATCACAACTTTCTATTATTGCTTGTAGTTTTAGCTTCTTGCCTGCCACATTTCAATTCAATTGCATACCGTGGCGATTGTGGCAAAATGCTGGCAGACCTCCAGATTCCATAACACTTTAGTTATTTTAGTTAGTTACTTAAGTTACTTATTTTGGTTTCAGAACGGTGTATGTGATGTTGTCCTATCTATTTATATATGTATGAATGAATTTATTTTATCGGCGGTTATGAATGTATGATAAGTATCTATTAAATCTTAATACTAGTAAATAAATCATGAGGTTTTACTGTTCCACACCAATGTATGAGTAATATCAGAAAAAATATTAATATTTTTCACTTTACCTTACAATGATTAACCTTATTATTATTAATTTGATACAATGACCGAATATAAATTGCTATTTGCTATTCAGATCAGCTCATTCCGTCTAAATATTACCTGTTTAAATTTAATAAATTATGTATGTATAAGTTTTATGACTCTCTAATCAACTAATTAGGTAGTTCCTGGTTGCAGCGGAAGGAACTTAGTCACGAGTTAAAATCTCGATTGCTTATTTATGCTAAGTTGAATCTGTTAGTTGCATTACTTACTTAAAACATCATTATTTAATTTCTATGTTGTCATAGTAACTTATTTGTCTATTTATATCGACAAATGCATCCTGCAAAATGAAGGAATCTTTTTTACATATATGTTACATACTTATCGTTTATTAAGATGTTAGCTTAATTACGCTTCTCTCTTATAGTTAGTTAATAATAGTCAGTTAGTTTTATTTTGTCTCTCAATTCGTAAAATTTTGTATTTTTGTTGCATTTTTTTGGTTTAATTAATTACGTTTGTGGCGTACAGAGAATTTTTACGGTTTAAGTTATTAGTCAAAAGTCTTAATATCTTAAATCCGAGTGGTTGGGTGGTCGGGATTTCGAGTCAAGAGACCCGAGTTCGATCATAGCATGCATTTTTCAAAAACTTATGTACGAATTATGTCGTTGGCTTGGACATAAAGACGGCGACGGACTCACCACCTGTCACGTTCTCCCGAAAATATTTTCGGTGGAAGGTGGGTCGAAGGGACTTAATTGTCTAAACTAGACCTCTGTCTACCGCTGTATTGGGAATTGCGTGAAGATATTTATTTATTTTATTTATTAAGTTTTAAGTCGCAGTTTCTTATCGGTTTTGGCTTCAATAAGTAAAGTACAGAAATCCAACATTGTTTTTTTACGAATACTGCTTGTAAAAAACCGTTAGGTATGCATTGGCAATTTTACGATTATTATATACTATACACATCGTCTGCAACTCGCTTAAGTTATTAATGTTTTTGGGTTTACGCTCGTGTATCTCGCTGATTTTCTCCATATGATAAAAGTTGTAAGAATGCTGTTCTTGCGAACAATGTTGCAAGGAATTTATCACAAAATCCAGACTGATTATCTAATCACAAAATGTGTTTTGTTGTAAAGGTTTTCTTAGAATATATTTGGAAATATAAGAATCGATGGTAAAATTAGTTCTTTGTTATAGTACAGCAAATAATCGTGATATTGTTTTGTAATAAAATACATCTGGCAACGTTAGCAGTAAGTTTATGATACCTGCTTTGTTCAAACATTGACTTATGATACGGGTTTGTTAGGCACAAGTTGAAACCGCTTTGCTTTTATATATTGTCATTAGTCGATCACGTTTGCATTGCGGCATCGCAAACTGTATTTTTTGTTTTCACTACACCGTTGCTATTGTTGATAGCCCCCCTATTTCTCGTGGCTTTCGTGTAGAATGATGCGTGTATATCAAGTGCTAACTGATTTAGCTTAATTTAATTTAAATTGTTTATTTTAAATTTGCTATTTAAATGAAATATTGAGAATACTTCTATCTAATTTGCTCATTTAAGTAGTCAGGATAAATAAATAGAAGATAAATATACACAATTAAAAATATCTATTTAAATGCTTTATTAGTTAACAGATATACATAAAGGCTTGTGAGAGTTCACAGCGGTACATAAGTCTCTACTGTAAGGGATGGATTCGCCACACTTGGCAGCGGTGATAACTGTACTAAAGACCTTGCCCCTTCAAAGCTGCTGTCCTTCACTTGTCCGCTGAATATTAGTATGATATTTTTAGAGATGTTTATCCCGTTATCTGTCGGTAGTTAGTGATATTGTCTTAGTCGGATATTCCCTTAGTCGATTTTTACAATAGAAAAGAAAGGGTTGGTATATTCTTACTCGATAACTACACTGTCTATCTGCATAAGACCATTCAACCACCCAACACCATAGCATTAAAATATCTTTTTTGAGGAGTTTTTTTCTTTTAGATCCAATTCTGGATTTCATGTTTATCACAAAAATTAATAGTCTCCAGAATTTAAAAGATATTTCAGTTTTTAAAGTTGTAAACTAAATTGAAGACTTTAAGCTTTTTAATATTTACGTATTAAAACCTAAATATTAAAATGCTTACAGTCTTCAATTTAGTTTACAGTGTAGGTTTATTTTGACTAACGCTAGAAATCTGGCAATTGCAGAATTGCAGGTTGATTTTTGTGCCGCCTGGGTTTAGCACCGTAAACATAAAGTCACAAGAATCAAGTTCCAGATACTTAGTAGATATACATACTTTCCAAGATAAATGCACAAGATCGAAGAGACGGGTGGTATTTATTTATATCTGCCGCTGTGTTTTACGATGTCTGTGGTATTCCTTGATTGTGTTTGTTTGTTGCGAGATTTCACTCTGTCTCGGTCGGATGTTTATGTACTGCCCGGTTCGTAAACTGGTGTAAAATACTAAAAGCTTTAAAATGGCGTAAGTTGCAGTACTGTTAGAGGCTCTGACTGATTGTATCAAAGGTAAGTTTTTTTATTTGAATATAATACAATCAATATATTTACAAGAATTTGATCTAAATAATTTCCGTCGTAAATAATAAACATTACACAACTAATATGAATAATATGTTTTGCAATTTATTTTTTTCAAGTTATTTTAGTGTTCATTAGAATATATCTTTTTCCTTTACTGAAAAATTTGCTCTGCTAGATATTACGACAGCTCTAATAAAGAATTAGCTTTGCCTGATTTCGGTGGGCGTAATAAATACAGTCCCCTAACTTAAATTTAATTTATCAAACTTTCGTTTATGGGATTAACAATTGTGATTATAATTTAATTGGAAGAATTGATCCTACTGTCTACAGGGCTATGTTTAATTTTGGTATAATATTTTTCATTACAGCTATTACGCCATCTAACGGTAGCCATTATACTATCGCTAGTCGTGACATGGACAGAAAGAATGGCAATGGCTGGTTTTCTCATCGGTACTACACGAAATTTAGGTGAACTGTTTATTTTCTTTTAATGGCATTAATTTTCTTCCAGTGAAATGTGGATCTAAAGTCCTAAAAAAGTTTGTCTAGACTTTATGTATACCCCGAAATGCGAGAAGACATAAAATCATTTTTTTGCCGCCCCCAATTTTATAGCCAAATCCTGGGTTGCTATAAGGCTCTAAGAGTCCCCTATTCATTCATTTTTCTTTTTAAGCAGCTCTTAGTATGAGAGGAAATGAAGAGAGGGAGAGAGAAAATGAAACGAAGAGTGAGAGATCATCTCCACCAACAATGACCGTCGTATGGATCGGAGAAACAAAATATGCTCTAATTCATGCCGGAATGCCTCGAGGCCGTGTTATTAACCCCGTTCAGCTGACACATTCGTGCGACGGACAAAAGCCGCGTTATTTTGCTCCAGCACGAAAAATATTCTGACTAGCAAATTTTTTTGCCCTAACAGTCTTGATTCCTACACGATCCACATTGTAAAAACTAGAAAATATAAAGTATTCAAGTAAACGAACTGCGCCAAAAAGTTAGTTAGTTGAAACATGAAAGACACGTCGCAACAATGTCCGAATTGCGCTAAGCTTTCTATACTTTATATATAACATTCAGTCTTAGTCGTACTAAGAAAGATGAACTCATCATAGAATCAAGAAAGATATCGGCTGTTACAACTTTGAAATACGATTAGTTTGTGAATTTTGAAAAAATGATTTATTATTCATTAATTACAAACCTTAAAACCCCCCAAAATAGTGAAGCCACAGTGAAAAAGTTGGCAAATTTTTTTTGGATGCGTCACATTACCTACTATGATCGGATTCACCGTATATATATACATCCGGTGAATTGTGACTCGTGTTGATGCATCTAAAATATGTGATATGACAGAGGCATATTAATTTCAATATCAATAAATGGCTCGCGATGCTTCCAATGTGGTGTTGTGATTATAACATATAATGTCATAATATCATGTCACTTCATTTTAT
The DNA here is from genome assembly GCA_029286605.1 of Sericinus montela. Lineage (NCBI taxonomy): Eukaryota > Metazoa > Arthropoda > Insecta > Lepidoptera > Papilionidae > Sericinus > Sericinus montela. The sequence goes on along the minus strand of JAGSMR010000012.1, from coordinate 10,945,841 downwards.
TGTACATATAATCAAGGTTCCGCGTTCCGTAAATAAATAACAAGCTTTATTTAGCCATGCCTTACAGTGGCCCAATCTGTTCGTAAATAAAAGTGTACTTTAAAACTCAACATTATTCAATTTTATACCCGCTTAGAATGCAGTTCTGTGACAACTTCTCTACAAAACTACTGTTTTATAGAAATGTAACATAGTGTAAAAATTTCATGTCATTCTAGTGTCGTACTTAATAATAGTGATACAAGTCTAAAATATTGTTGAATACATATTTATATTTCAGAACACATTAGCGCAATCAGTATGAATAACTGTATATGTGCGATCAATCAAAACCACGCCACTTGAACGACCGTTTTTACCGTCTCCGGCTGGACTGGGACCGCACCCAGTGTGCATTTTATTTTAGGTACAGCAGTGCGACACGTGGCACCTACATATCGTGTTAACATCTTAATCTTGCTACTTTGTCGCTCCATATTCTTAGTATTTCGTGTTAGTTTTTAGCAACACACTGACTGGCCTCTCTGCCCGATAAAGCACGATTCAACGAACCTCCATTATTAGTTTTGTGTTATATGTATAATGGTTAAAATTATTATGAGATGTTTTTACCAAAACTGATATCCATTTTAATATTGTAAATGTATGAGACTGGTAAATGGCTAAATATATTTTAATGAAATTTATGGAGGTATCTGGAAGGTGTCAGGTAGTATGGAGGGAAGGACATTTTATCACAAAAAGAAATAATTATGCGTGATAAAGAGTTTCCACTCTGGATTTTTAGCACTGAAAATCTAAATGTTTTTATCTCAATGGGATCCAAAATTTTTACGAGAATTATAATATAAATTTAAGACGAAGTCGCGGGGAAAATTTTAATAAGTACATAAAAATGTGATGTTGAATCAGCATGCCAACATTAACAAAGTTATTAATGCGAAAGATTATGAGTAAAACTTTTTGAATTTATTGTTTTAATATTTGTTACTGGACGACACAAAAACCCATCCAGAGGAACCGGCAAATTGTGCTCATTCTGAGTATAGCACGGTTAGTAATATCTCGTGTTAAATTAAAACTATACAAACTTATTCAATTTTACTTCATACCTTTCTTTAGCGTTCATTCATACCATTAAAATTTCACTAAAACTCCCAAAAAAACATGTAGCAAACCTGCCGAAATAACATGCGGTATACCACAAGGATCGGTGTTACGTTCTTTGTCTTTTTTAATGTATATAAATGGTATAAATAATGCCGGTTTTAAAGTATATGTTAACGATATATGCCAATGATACTTTTCTTTTTTATTTTGAATAAAACATACAAAATATTGTAAGGAAAGCCTAAAGCTTTAAACATATTAAGTATATGGCTAAATTTTTTTGAAGTTTCTTATAATCTTAAGTGAAAAAGAAAATTGCAATTTAAATTTTCTTTTTTTGAGAAATAAATTATTTAACCCGAAAGATCAAAATTTGGTTGCACCTATAGTTTTTTTTAACGCTGTTTCTATATTTGTGTCTTTTGGCTCCAGAACGGAAAAAATATTTTTTAAGGCAGCAGTGTAATACTGACTCAAAAATTCAAAGGAGCCGCAAACCTTAGTAAAAAAAATCCTATGCCTAAATACACAATACAAATAAAACACTGCATTAGTTGCTGCAAACATGAAGTTTGTCGAAGTATCATATTTATTCTTATAGTGTAATAGACATTTCTTACTTTTTAATTATTAGTTCGTTCTTTTCCATTTTTTTTTCAACCCTAGACAACGTATGAATACTAGCTTTATGTAAGTGGAGTGTGGAGCCAGGAAGAATTTAAACTAATTGAATTAAGTATAAGAATCACAAAGTCTTTGACGACCTTACATTCGTAGATTAGGGTTGCGTGTTTGAATCCCACTGGGAGCAAATGTTTGTTTGATAAATATAATTGTTTAGCTGTAGTCGTGGCTGTTTATATGTGTTTATGAATATTTAACTTCCTAAATATACTTTTAAGTATATTGTACACATGACACGTCATCTAAACACAAAGATTTCGTACCTAATGGCAAAGCAGAAATTAATTACAGTCTTTCTTCCGTTTCTTATCAAATCAAATCATTTATTCATCGACATAAGAATGTACATTCGTTTATCAATAGTCATTTTTTAATGTACCACCGTTTCCTAATGAGGTTCCTCTAACGGAGAAGAAACAGGCGAAAGAATCTCCGTTTCCTCTTTTTTGGTAATTTTTTTTAATAATATAATACATATACAAATGTAAATCTCTTTGTTATTGATCACAAAAGCAAAAATTGCCTTTTAATTTTTCATGTTTACCATATTTTTATTTTGTGGCTGCTTTAAATTATTTATTATTGGGCTGAAAATCTTATAGATTAAATTAAGATTATGAAAGATTCGACACTAATCTTAAAATTAGAAACGGCTGGAGATGAGTGGCAAAGAATCGTAAAATACACCATAAAAGTGTATGTAGCACTGGCACTTAGCTGCAGATAAACCCGTAACATGAGCAATTTACTTTCACAAAGTTCATCTTTAACGTGTAGCTTTTCATAGGGTCGTTTAAATTTATGAAGCCCCTAGATTGTCCCAAAATTGGTCTGCATAACATTAAGGTTTTATTGTACTATTCTATCATCACTCCATTCTCAATACATGGGTAGACAGGGGTCTAGATAATTAAGTCCTTTTTCCCAACTTCCACCGAAGACATCTTTTGGGACAACGTTAAATGTGGTGAGCCCGTCACCGTCTTGTTCTAGCGAACTATATAAATTGTACATTAGTTTTGGAAACCAATAGGTAAGGTACAAGTCTTGGGGATCTAACTCATGTTCTTTGAGTCGAACTCCGATCACCCATCCATTGGGTTATCGTGACTTAAATTATATTATGCTCGTAATTGACACTGGCATGTTCAAATAAGTAATTAATGTAAAAAACAATAGCTTTCCGACCACGTGCTAGACGTAACGACGCCGACCTAGACCTGTGTGTATAAAGAAAATGATGAATTTAAAAGAAGGGAAAGAGGTAAGTAAGGACCGTGACTGTCGGCGACATGTTTTCACTGGTTACCCTGTCAGGGAATGTACGTGAAAATATGTATTAATTTCTTATTTACTTTAGAAGATTAATTGCTTATTCATCTCGTCAAATATAACAAGATGTCGCGTTTAATTGAAAAATTTAAACAGAAGCATATTATTCTAAGATATTGCATAACATATTGGTGAAAAGTAAATAATAAAAAAATATTGTATCCGCCCAGAAAGACCAGACTTTCAGTAAAGAACCTGCTTGTTGAGTATTAGTCAATAACTATGTAAAAGTTCTTCCTAACGAGTTACATAATATATATAAATATAATAGTTGAGTATAAAAATATTACATAAGTGCGTATAACGAACGTAACAAAAACAATAAAAATATTAAGCTTTATTAGTCGAATGGTGCACATTAAATTCTTATAATAAAAAAAAGTAATCCATCCAGTTATGCTCTGCCTTCCTCCTTCGGGAGATATTGACCCATTTAACCGAGCACAAGGAATGTTTGTTTCAGGTGTCGCCTTCTATTGAGCTGTCAGAAAACGCCAATACCGAGGCACTAGCTCGTTTACATAATACTGTAAGTAGATTGTACAAGATCCAACGTATATAAAACAATGTTGTTTTTTTATTATAATATTCAGATGACAGGTGTCGCTCCAGGCATTTACTTAGCAAATTTTTAAATGTGTAAATTGAAGAAAATGAGAAAGCCATTTTAATAAAGTTTATGACACTTACTTTATTATACTACCATTGGCAATCGAGTTTATGCAGATAAATATGTCTATTGCAAGAATGATGTGAACTACAAAGTAGTAGTAGTAGTAGCCCGGGGACTTGCAAAGGTAGTGTAAGAAGTTCTAATATTGTTAGTAGACTAACCAAGTCAATAGACTTTTATTGTAACAACAATAATGCAATAAAAAAGAATAGAAATAAATATCGCTACGACGCACTGTGCACTTATTTATGAGAACCAGGTTTTATTATTGCAGAAATTGCTTTAAAGAGTTATTAGACAAATCCTTACCCGTCGAATTTGACTATTTCAGTAGGCTTACCGAAAATTCTGTAATCCATTATTATTTCATCCGTAGATAGTCCCTCCAAATATTGCACTTCTTACGCGAAAAGAGAAAATATATCAAAAAAGAAAGATCTATATTTTAACAATTTTATGTGAAGCAATACGAGTTCTTCAAGTCCACCGATCTGCTTAATATCCAACCGATCTGCTTAATTTTTTTTAAATAAAAGGTGTTGTTTCATAGGTTTGTCATCAGAAAATGAAAATCTTTTAACTTTTACCTATCTCAAGTTATACTCATATAAGATTTATTCCCTTATATTTCTTTTCATTACACCTTCCTAGATTTCTTTCGCAATACTTCTGTTTCTTATTGAGGTAGGCGGTTTGTAGTAGACTAAAAATATTCGTTGCAACAAAGTCTTTCATTAACGCACTTTCCTTTGCGCAATATTTTTTATCTTCATGCATTTAACTTTACTGGGATAGACAGAGATGGAGACAAAAACAATAGTTGTTTCGATGGCTGATGAAACTATTCCCTGTCCTAGTTTCCAAGTCAATACTTGGAAAGACAAATATGTACATAAACAAACATCCATGGAAATATATTCATAACACAAATATTTTCCTCTACCTGGACCCGTAACCCTTAGTTTCCAAGGTCTTAGTATGCTAGGGTCACTAGCAACTAGGCAATCGAGTCGTTATTATAATATTAAAACTTCAAAATTTTAAATGTTTATCGCTGATAAAGTCATTTCTTAAATTTTAAAGATAAACTCGACTTTTGTTTACTTTTTTATGGTGGCGTGTAAAATCTCATAGCATCACTAATCCCGGCAACTCACACTAGGAAAACTAAACCCGCTTCAAGGATTCTAGATTGTGCTAACAGAACTACAAACAACGCGGGGTTCACACCGACACAGCGTACTGCTGCATTCCAAACACTATATTCCCATTTCCTGTTTGATTGTTATGTAAACATTAACCAGAAATAAAAATAAAAATGTATGTTCGTTTCGACAAATCCAATAAATACGTGGAAATGAATCCAATTATGTGGGATTTATCGCTTCTAACTTTTTCACATGCAGACGGTGAATAATGGCATTTAGTTGGCTTAGATTGTCAACATTTTAGTCTTTTTTACGCTAAATGACCCTAGATAAATCAATAAAGTTATATTTATTCATATCCATGAATAGAAAGAATAATCTATAAAATTTAACCCAGATGAAGAAAATGTATGAACCTTTGTACTTCATATTGTTCTGGTGTTTTTTGCGGTGGTTATCTCGCAATTTACCTCTAGCCTTTGTTATTTTCCAGGCTTTTCCTTTAATAGTCTCTTACCACTTTATGAACACAAAGTGCTAAATTCTTATATCTTTATTTATGACTAGCTGTACCCTGCGGCTTTGCCCGCAGTTTAAAACTTAACGCGGAACCCTAATTATGTCTCTAAAATAAAAGTAGCCTATATTCCTTATAACATTAGCTATCTGTCAGTAAAAGTCGTTTCAAAATTGGTCCAGCCGTTTCCGAGATTAGCCGGAACAAATAGACAGACAAATATTGTAAAATAAATTTATTTGGTGTATGTGCCGTATACATGCATATACATGTATTAAGAAACGGTTATTAAACTGTCACAAACAGACACCCCAATTTTATTTACATGTGTTGATTACGACTTCTATCTAAAACAACTTACAGAATAGTAAAGATGTAAATCATAGTAAATTAGTATTTATTTAATCATAGGTTATTAGTAATTATTTTGTTTACTCTGAACTACTGTATGGATCTTTTATCAATAATCTTACTTTAAGGTTTTATAAAATTCTTAGAAAATCGTCTTAAGAAGATTGTCTTCTCATTGATCAAACGATATTAGTAATAATTTTATTAATAGGCTGTTTTCCTTTAGGGAGCAAAGAGTAATATTATCAAATAGTTTTGATTAATACTTGAATTTGTAATTGATTATGTAACATAAAAAGAGTACGCACTCTTGAAGTTGGAGAAAACATTATTATCAACTGAAATAATTATCCGACAATAGGATATAAGGAAGAAGCACCAAATTCTATATTTTGCTTTACGTTATTATGAAAGAATATGTAGTGTATGCTCTGCTATATACATAGTCAGGTCATAAGTATTGTCACACAGTAAAAACTTTTCTTTTAGAATGCTGGCCACAAAAAAGTTTATAGAATTTGAATTTAGAATTGTTCATGAAAATAAAACTGTATACTTTTTAGAATTTTACTCATTTTTAAATATGGACTGGACGCTTAAAGAAGACCGTGATGCAGTTATTGGGTTGCATCGTTGCGGTTACGCGCCAATTCAAGTTTTTGACATACTGAAAAATTGGTCGTCCTCAGTCTGTTAGGACTCCAGCAGTGATAAAAGCTGTGAAGGCGCGAATTCAAAGAAATCCCAAACGTAAGCCGAAACTGTTGGCCCTTCAGATGGGGTTAAGCAGAACCACGGTGAAAAGGGTGTTAAATGAAGACTTAGGGCTTCGGGCATATCAAAGAAAAACAGGACATCATTGAATGCTCGTCTAATGGACCTGAGACTAAAGAGATGCCGCGCTCTGTTAAAGCGGTACGCGGGAAATAATATCGGGAAATTCTTTTTTCGGAAAAAAAAAATTTTACCGTAGAAGAGAGCTACCACAAACAAAGTGATAAGGTGTACGCACACAGTAGTGAAGAAGCGAGCAACCGTATTCCGCGTGTCCAACGAGGTCATTTTCCATCCTCGCTCATGGTATGGTTGGGAGTTTCTTATTGGGGCTTAACAGGGGTGCATTTTTGTGAGAAAGGTGTAAAAACGAATGCAGTTGCGTATCAAAATACAGTCCTGTCAAACCTTGGGGAACCTGTTACTCATACCTTCTGCAATAACAGGCACTGGGTCTTCCAACAAGATTCGGCGCCAGCTCATAGAGCGAAGAGCATACAACATTGGCTGGCGGCGCGTGAAATCGACTTCATCCCGCACGATGACTGGCCCTCCTCCAGTCCAGATTTGAATCTGTTATATTACAAGATATGGCAATACTTGGAGGAAAAGACAGGCTCAAAGCCTCATGCCAATTTGGAGTCACTAAAGACATCCTTGATTAAGGCAGTCGCCGATATTGAAACGGACCTCGTTCGTGCTGCGATAGACGACTGGCCGCGCAGATTGAAGGCCTGTTTCAAAATCACGGAGGTAATTTTGAATAAACTTTAGTGTCATAACAATATATGTTTTGTTAATTGTTAATTTTGGTATAACCTGTCACGTTGTCCCGAAAATATCTTCGGTGGAAGGTGGGTCAAAGGGACTTAATTGTCTAGACTTGACCTCTGTCTACCCCTGTATTGGCATATTTATATTTATTTATATTATAATTTTGGTATATAAATGGTTACATAATGAATAAACTTGTTTCAATCATTTTATATTAAACATGTGACAGAACTTATGACCTGACTAGGTATATAGAATCCCTGGCGGGATTCGAATCCACCACTCTTAGCTTTTGAAGCCAGGGTCAGTAACTGTAATCGAGCCCCCATAATTACTCGTTCTCAATATTCTATTAAAACATTTTATATGATATGTTATTTGTTTGAAAAAACTCATGACTTTAAGAGTCTTGAACTTCTGATATGAACTCTTGTTTTCATTAGAATTCGTTATCGATGTTAATTTAAACCTTCATTGAAACAAATTGCTGACTCAGACGGCGTTTTCATAGTCGCAATCATCTCGCAATCAATTACACTTTAATGCCAACATTTGTGTTGCTAGACAATATCTTCAACGCTTTGTATGACAATAAACACTTATGATAATTCTTCTATTAGAACTTCCTCCACACTATTGAACGTTTGCCCATCACAGCAGCAACTATGATATTTTAATCCTCACTGACGCTGTCTATTATGTTCTTTGTGAGTGTATACTTATAGATACATGATAGAGAAAGTATGTTTACAAGTCATAATAGCCGAGTAATTGGGTGATCGGAATTCTTGTCAAGAGACCCGAGTTCGATCTTCTAGATTCGTACCAATGGGTTTTTTCGAAACCTATGTACTATTTATATAGTTAACTCGGCCATAAAGACTGTCTTCCCCTGTATTGGAAACAGCGTGAAGATGTTTATTTATTTTTTTTATTTTACAAGGAAATTATGTTTTTATTTAATTTATACTTGTGAGTATAGAGATAAATTCATTGTAGCATACTTGTACGTACAAATTCATATTTTTTAATTATATATTTATTTAGACCAACCAATTTCTCGTCATAGTATCTTCTAAGCATTAAATCAAATATCATAAATACATACATAGATAGGGACAACGCCACATACATTGCTCCGATGACAACGTCGATGCCTATGGAAGTCAGATACAACGGAGGCACCACAAACACCCAGACCCGAGAAAATGTATAAAAAGTCAGTTTTCTTCATTGACGCGACCAGGAATCGAACTTGGGACCTCGAGATGACGACACCTTGAGAACCGGGGTTTACGCCACTCGTCCACGGTGGTCGACGTATATAAATATGTGATATGTTAGGAAATAAGATATATAATAAGAATAAGTAATAAGATATATAATAAGAAGAAAAGGAAATGTGTACAAGTGTGGAACAATTTATTTAAATGTTTTTATTTAATTAAAACTTATTTTATGTTGTTAGAACACCTTTTATCACTAAAAATAAGCTAAGCTGAGTTAATAATTATTAGTTTATAATTCACAGTAAATTCCTTACAATACAATTGACTTGAAATCAAGTGCGGAGTTGTTCTAGATGTCCAAATTTAGAACAATGTTTATGTTCACAACGGATGCCATATTGCCGCAACTGTTAATACTTCAGTTGAGCCACGTACATGAGACAATCATGACATATTTTTCTATGGATACAAAATACATATAGATAACATCACATACAATGCTCTGATCCCAAAGTAAGTAGAGAAAGTACTCGTGTTAAGGAATCAGAAACAACAAAGGGGTCACAAAAACACAGATCCGAGGCTGTGTATAAAAATAGTTTTTCAAATTGACCCGTTCGGGAATCGAACCCGGGACCTTAGTGCTTGTGATACCTGGAATACTAGAATGTACGCTAATCGTCCACGAAGGTCGTCAAAAGGAATACTGTTTAGTTCATTTGACATATTCATTTCCTTCCAGTTATTTTGACTAGACCTTTGCACCGTCGTTTCGACGATAACTTACTTGAACTCCTTATCAAAAGACTTACGAAAATCAATTGGGTGTACAATTTGCTATGTACATATATGTAGATATTGCGGAGAAGTCTATCCATTTACCAAGGGTTGTAATTGATGTCATGGTTTGATTGATGTGAATTATATTAGGGGGCGGGTGAGAGCGTGCTGCGTCTTGTGGTGTGAAGGTGAGGCCGGTAGAGCGGCCGCCGAGGCACGACGAGCGGGCAGTGCGCGGCAGGCGCGCGGTCCGACCGCACTTCGCACTCCGTGAGCCGGCTTTCCATAGCCACGCACCCATGCTACGACATCTCACCTCGCGTCGCACGTGCGCAATCATTTGATAACGCGAAACTTGTAGTTTTTACGGTTTATTATCAAACCGCATATAACTGCTACAAATTTCTTATTCTTAAAGAAATAACTGTTTCTTTTCAAACGCTAAAGAAAATATGTTTGACTTTGTACCGTATGTAAAGACCGGTGAATGTTATCAAAGTTTATTCAGTTCGAGTGTGTCGTGAGTAATAAATAATGAGCGGCGTCCTTGTGTGAAGCGAGTGACATTTGCGCAGCGTCGCAGGGAACCGCGCTACAAAAATGAAGCTGTTCAAGCGAAGACTATCGTTCAGTGCAGATAAACAGAAACGGAATGCCTCTACAGATGATCCTTTTGAACATGAGGTATATTAAATTACAGATAATCAGTCAACTATACTTTAAATGATTAAATTTTTAGTATCAGATACTACCAAACCTTTCGACACAATGCTATTATCAATCTATTATAAAACCATTTAAGGTTTTATAATAGATTGATAATCTTCGCAATAGACGTGCAAAAAGTTGAGAGGCAAGGTTATCTTATCTGCAGAAGAGGCCGCGTACCGAACCTCTACGTCGTTAGTTCCACATTATGTAAATTTCATTCTGGAAGGATTAAACAAAGAATAAGCATCACTCAATTATAAATCACTGTAAGGATCGTTTGCATTTGCTTATTTTTTAAAAATAGTAGTGATATTTATATACATGAAATAGGAATTTATAAAAACATGTCTACTGTTTAACTACTTATCAATATGCATTAAATAATAGAAATAAGTAACAATTAATAAAATTCTGTAATTAATATAAGAGATATTATTTTCTTTTTTACTATTTTCTAATTACGAAACTCTTCTTACCAGCAAAGGCAAGTAATTTTCGGCAATAGGCTACCAACAGATTTAAAAAAATACTAAGCACAAAATTCAGCGGACCTATAACGGGCCGTGCTGTCTAAGGTGTAATGTGTCTGGTACTGTGATCTTTAACCTTCTTGCTATATGTGGCGAATATGGCAAACTCTCCTTTATGTACCACAGTGGACTTAAACAGGCTGTTGTGATGCTATGTAGGTGCTTGTTGTTGGTTTCGGTAGCATTCCAGTGGCCGTTGACCAACTCTCTATAGCATTCGGTTTAAATCCTTAACAGCTGATTTAACGCTGGCCCCGACTCCATCTGGGCGTATAGTAGTGTATTATCGGCTTACACGTAGAGTTATCAGCTATTTATGTGGAAAACAATGTTTAACCTCCGTTCCGAAATATCAATGACTCCATCGTTAGTATAATAAATACACTAACTTAAAATAGTGGGCATTGCCAAATCGTGAGTATATTATACCAAAATGGTTTCCTGACCATCTTCTGGGAAAAAAAGGATTTCTGTTATCTGTTGGTTGTAACGTAGTTATGCTGTATTTATAGTAAAATCCAATTGGAACATAAGAAGGTAATTCGTTACTGAATCTCAATAATTCGGGTTTTTTTCGCAAATTTCGCCTTTGTAGTAAGGTAAAGGGTCTACAAGAACTAAAGTTACGATAAGAGATTTAGGAAAACCAAAAAAAAAAAATAGCCACCCACCTTCCTCCGAAGACATTTTTTGGGACAACGTGACAGGCAATGAGCCCGTCGCCGTCTTTATTTCAAAGCCAAAAGCAAAGATATATATATATATATATATATATATATATATATATATATATATATATATATATATATATATATATATATATATATATATATATATATATATATATATATATATATATATATATATATATATATATATATATATATATATATATATATATATATATATATACACATAAGTTTTTGTATGATATTATCTATTAACTATTACGCAGACTATACTGGAACTATCTGCTGGATTAAAATTAATAAAATTCTACGTCTTTCGATGTTCATTTTAGTACAATAATAATAACAAGTACAATAACAATAACGGGTTAACTGGCAGAGAATGCCAATAGGCATTAAGTCTCAAAGTTAAGGTGAAATAATAAATGCTTTAAATAAATAAATATGCAATTCTTCAGTCCTTTTCAAAAAATATATAAAAATAACATTTCTTTATTTCAGACAAAGTCACAATAATTACAAAGTAACAATAATTTATAATCTTGACAAAAAGTCACAAAGTAACAATAATTTATAATCTTAAAAGGTAATGGCTACTTTGTCTACATATGTCTCTGTAATCACGGTGCTTATTTTACTAAAATATAACTTGGTCATAATCAAGTTATTAATTACATAAGTACATATATCTGTACCTAAATATCGAACCACTAATCTTTGAGCCATTCGTAAAACTATGACCTCACTTGGTATAAAGATTTCCACACTGCTGACTTTTGTATTGTTATTTCCATTATGATTGTAATTAACATTGGGCTATTGCAGTTATTTTATAAGAAGTATGTTATTATTATTTTTTTCCGTGCAGGAAAGGTTTTTGGTTTATGGATTTGGAATATAAATGTAGTTGTAATTGTCAAATACAGATTCTTCATCGAATGGTGCGAGGTTACGGGCTCAAATAGTGAAAGAATGAAGAAGTCATAGCGTGACAAACTGGCCTCCGAAAAAGACTATTCTAATAAACTTGTTAACTGAAGTTATACTTTTGTAATAGAACCAGCGAACAGCTCTGTCTCTATTAAGATATTAAAGTATGTAATAGTAATATAATATTTAATCTTTTTGGTAATAGTCATAACCAATCGATCCCAAGAGTAATTTGATAAAATTTAGTAAGTCAAATAACCAAAACAAACAAATAAATAACCACTCGTACATACGTACACATACGTACTTATGTATGTATTTATTTATTCTTTTTATCAATAAGATCTACATTTGTAATATTACCTTAGATATAGAAAAGAGTCGTGTAATACAGAACCGCAGAAGTGCAGCGAGATGACACGGCCCTTGTATTGTGTACTCAACTATAATAAATAGAGCAGTGGACGGTCAAACCATATCCGTAGTAACGAAGATTCAGTTTTGTTCATGTATGTGTTTGTGACTTTTCTAGCGATAAGCCACGTTCAGTTTCTCTATTATTGTTATAAAATAATTAGTACTTGGTGACTAAGCTTCGCTTGTCATAAATGTGTAACGTAATAATGATTTTCTATTTTTTATGTACAGCCACGATAGTCGAGTGGCTGGGTTATCTGAATTCGAGTCTGGAGACCCGAGTTCGATCCCCAGGTGGTAGGCTCGTACCAATGGGTTTTTTCAAAACCTATGTACGATATATTATATCGTTGGCTTGTACTTAAAAACGGCGACGGGCTCACCACCTGTCACGTTGTTCCGAAAATGTCTTCGGTAGAAGGTGGGTATTGGGAATTGCGTGAAGATATTTATTTATTTTCTATTTTTGTTATAATGTTGTGTATAACAAAAAATATAAATATTTTCACGCAATTCCCCATACAGGGGTAGTCAGAGGTCTAGACAGATTAGTCTAGACAATTAAGTCCCTTCGACTCAATTGCTTAGTTAAAAAAAGAACATACAACCGAATTAGAACCACCTTCTTTCTTTGAGATCGGTTAAAAATATCGGAATATTTTTTTATCACTTTAGGTATATTATAATGATCACCCTGAAATACGTAATTCTTCATTTTCATTCCTTTACCCAGTTCCAAAAAAATTTCAAAAAATACAGGATAACTCCTGTCGGACATATACTAGCAAGATATATTTTTTAGGATTTAAACTATTTACACTTAGTTGCTTGTAGTATTCACAACAAATGCTTTGGAATTTGAAAATTAACATGATCAATCGCTCAAGTGATAAAACTAATTTCATTTATCTATCAAAATGTCGGCTGATATTGAAACTTATAAAGATGATCAATTAGAATCCTAAATATTTAAATTAATCATTGACTATGATTGCTTTTCTAATATACTTTGGCCTTAGTCCTTGGCCCCTATTATAGTTAACGTCATGTGACCTTTTCATTGACATTATATGTGTAATATGTAAACAATACATTGTTTACAGATTCGAATAGCAATTAAACATTTCTTAATATTTACGTATTAATATGAATTTTTATTCTTATTAATATATAAATTACTAAAGTTCCTAAAGTTAAAACAGTTGGATCTATTAAGATAATTGTATAAAAATCTTACAATGGTCTAAAAAAATTTTTTAATGGAAATGGAAAAAATATACATGTAATGAACGCATAGTTGCATAATTTTGGAAGACTGTTTTCGGGCTTTGTTTGACTAGTCAATTGATATGACGATCACTCAAAAATGTGAGTTTTTCTACTACTTCCTCTATATTTTTTAAATACACCCCCCCCCCATCACTTTACCCTCCCCTTTCCTACCTCTTCCACCTTAGCGCTAAATTTCGTCTTCAAAGGTCAGTGTTTTTAGAGATTTTTTGTTGAGTAAGTGTCTGATAGAGTGACCGCACGCTTTTATAGATAAAATGAATTCTAATAAGAAGTGCTTGCTGAAATAATATATGATACTCTTTTTACCGTGTGGTGACGGTGTAAGAATATTGCCACTCCCTATCTTCCCGTGGGGTGTAGTAAGAGGCGATTAAGGGAAAAAGCCTTGAACATCGTTATGGCAACTGAAAGATGGCGGGATAACCATCTCTAAAAATATTAGACCAAAGTCGAGGCTGGCCAGCAGCGTCTAAGGTGCGAGGTGTCTGATACTGCGTTGGCCAATCCGCTTGCCAAGCGTGGTGATTATGGGAAATCCTCCCCAATGGGAGAGACCTAAGTCCTGTAGTGGACTTAAATAGGTCGTTATGTATGTATGTATGTGTGTGCTCTTTGAAATGATCCTAATATAATTTAATTTGAATATTAGCTAAAAGATCTATTAAAGTACAAAAGGTAAAAACGTCCGTATCACCTCCTATACTTTTTTAATGTTAATAATAATCCATCGGGTTATCAAAAAAATTTTTAACATAAATTACTAAAAAAGGACAACTCGGAGGCAATCACAAATTTATCGAAATAAAGGGTATGTAACCTCATAAACCGAAGAATACGCTAACTGTTTTATCTAAAATGATATTTATCTTTCGTTAGTGCTATTTGTGTGGCATTAGCGTCCAAATAGGTATATCAAAGTGAAGAAAATCATTTAGTTTCTACCTCTTTATGTAATAACTGACTATGTGTTTGAAAACATTTTATGGATTCTCGTATTTTGCATTTAAGCTGGCATCTCATCAAATATTAGCAAAGCTTTTTTGATGTAATGAAGCGTCTCAAGTTGAGTTTTATATTATGAAGTTTAAACAGAACGGTAGTTAAAGGTAGATACGTAATTAGAATTCTTGCTCTCACCGAGACGTAAGATTTCTCCGCGGCAAAAAGCAAGTAAACATATTATGCATTCCAACAATATTTAATAAAGCAACAAACAAATTAATTTTTATTTATTACGAGGTACTTATATAAGGCATAGCAGGTACTAGAGAGCAATTTTAAAGTAATTTTAAGTTTAAGTAATTTTAAATATGTAGGATATGGTATAATATATTCATTATTATACAACAACAAACATAAGGGACCATCCCTTTATTCGGTTCACGTTAACAGAAGAACTCGGAGGAAGAGCTAAAGCCGTCTCTATAAAGGGACGTAAAGTAACCACACCAACCGACCACAAATTAGTTCATATCGCTATTTCCTTACATTCCTGCGGCACACCTATGGAATAACTACGTCATATGATTTTCATAGGATAATAAATAACTTTTCTGTGTCCGTATAAGAAGACTATTTACGTTCTACAAAAGATATGTAAGTTGTACAAAAAATTGTTTACAAAAAAATGTGTTAATTTCAAATATTGATTTCATGTGTATATACTCATCAGTTCTTGCCGTATTTTATTGCTAACAAATATCAATGTTGATTCCTGTAACGGACTTTCTTAACCAATGCATGTCGAAAGTAGTAACGAAATGTTAAGAGCATGCGCCTACGCACGCGCTGATCGACAACGCTATCACGTCTGTTTACGATGCAACACCACGTGGGATGTTTATTATTTTATCTATCTGGTGGATAATACTCTGTGCTATTTTAATATTATACAGACCAGAAGTTTTGAAATAAACTATACTTCTTACGTTTCATCGCCACTGCAGTGATTCAAAAAGCTTTTCTAATACTTTGATTTATTATTCCTACCTGGTATCATAAAAAATTACATTATCATGATGTAATTACCTGGCAGGGGTAGAAAATAAAAATGGATGGAAATTAAATCTTGAATAATTGTTTCTCCCCGCGACTTAACAACCTCAACCATTGAGGTTGTTAAGTCGCGGTTACTTATCGTTTTATGGCAGCGGTTTGTGCTCGCCACAAACGGAGGATAAGAAATTCTAAAACCTCTCTTCCACCACGTTCCCATCTTTGTTATGGAGAACACGAAAGCGTTGACAAGGCAACAACAGAAACATCTCTCCACAGTCTAATTCTATGAAGTTATTGAAGTAATTTATATATATGAATTTATGTAAAAAAATCCTTATTGCAATGTCTTATACAACGATGTGAACAAAAATTTTGGAGTATTCCCATATCTTTTAGAAGAATAACATCCAAATTTCAATAGAAACTGAAGGCGTTTGTTTGCATGTGTATAGTCCAGTGCATCTATGAAAACTTTCCAAGAAAAATGTATTGAAAAGACATATTATAAATAAACATGCAGTCATGAAAATTTATCATTTTTCAAACAATTAAATTAAGAAAAAAAATAACTTAATAAGTTTATCATGTATATATTCCTATATAGTATAGGTTCCTTAACTTCATAAAATACATAGTTTTTATTAAACATTGATCTGATAACCTGTCTACGAAGTTTTTCTGTGAACACTTCTGTGACATACATTAATATCTACATAAATAAATATATACTTATATTTATTGTATCGTTGGCTAGTACATTAAGACGGCGATATGATGATTCCAGTATAACTATGTCATTAAGTAACTTACTAGCTTGACACCAATTTTGATTGTTTATAACTAATTTCCCGTACAATTGTTATTTGTGTTACAAAGAAGACCAGCTACGAAGGTTTAGACGTGATGAGAATGCAAATGGTTGAATTGATCGTTCTGCGTTGAGGCACTTATTAGCAGTAAAACTAGCGTTGTGTTCTAGTCGTGCGGAAGATAACATTGCGTGTCTGCACTAAAAATGTTCAGTTGAACCCATGAATATTGTTCATTATCATCTCAAGCCGGATTTGAAAGCTTTGTTGGCTGGGGAGCTCTTTGAAACGCTTGTTTTACTTCCTTCAGTTGCTAAGAGCGTACCTAAATGTTACTATTGTTAATGTTACAATAACATACGTGCCAATTTTATGGTATTTTTATCACGGTGAAATTTTACTTGTTAAATCACAAACTAAACGTAATATTTTGTCAAATAATGATATAGAAGATCGGACAGAAATTTTTTATTTTTGTTTAATTAAACTGTGATACAGATGCTCCGATGTTCTCAAAATGAATCGGGTATCTCCCTGCTCGTTGATTTTAGTGAGTTCATTAAATCCAACAAGAATAACATTGAAAGAGCTATATTATAAAAGCTATATAAGAAACAAACCCTCGTTAAGTTATTTATAAAAATATTCGGAATCGATACAACAAATTGCATAGAGATAAACAATGACGCCACATCCATAAATCAATACTCCTCGATGAAAAAAACGAGTGGAACTTTTTGATATTTCTTAAGGTTCTGTAAGGAGGGAAATTAACCAACATTTTCTTCACACACTGCAGATAGTGATGTAAAAGAAATAGCAATACACAGCCCTGAATATTCCTCTTAAATTTTTAGTTAAATCGACTGTAGTGATGTTAAGAGAAGTATCACAGTACTAAGTATTACAGTTGGTTCGGCTGTATTGGTTTTAGAATAAACACGCTTCTCCTTGAATTTTTAGCTGATTAATAAATTCCTAATGGCGTTAAATTTTTGTGTCTGGAGTTGATCACGACTATAACCGAATGGCGAACTGGAATTAGTGAGCGACACTATGTTTCGCAGTTCGTATCCTAAATCAACAACAAATACTAGTCTTTTTCCTTCTTCACAGAAAGACAACAAATTTATCCTAAACAAATGACTTCTCTATTTCAAATCCACTATTTCTGTGAAAATGTTTTAGACGAATTGTTCATAAACATTCGTTAGTGGATTTCATTAAATAAGTTCTTTTGATTATATTGATTTCAGACTGCATTTAGGCATAAAATGATATTAAAAAATACAGAAACAAGGCCTATTGACTCTGAACTTAAAGACAAACTTTACATCAAATTTTTTCTGTCTTTTAGAACGTCTCGCTTCTTTGACGTGGGACATTGTACTGACTCATTCCAAAAAACTGCCTACTTTTTGTAAGTCGTGTCCTAAACATCAATAGTTAAATGGACAGTCTCCAAGAAATAGGACTTTACAAAAACAGACTTTTTAAAAACAGCTACTATGATGAAAACAAAAACACTGCTTGCTAAAAATTTCTATAAACATTCTGTGTTGCAGGATAAGGCGCGGTTTTCGGATACCAGTTGGCAGATTCATCGAACATGGGCTCGTAATGGAGACCCGCTGCCGCTATCGCCCCCTCAGCCCAGAGCGCATGCCGTGACAGACAACACGCCCGCTCATACGAACTCACCTTTACGCAGCGACGAGAATGGCATCTATGACACCATCACTGTGAGTGTAACGATGTGCCAGCTTCAACTGCGCTTCGACCTGATCTTTATGCGTTTTATTAACTTCTTATTTACTTATCGTTTCATGGCAACGATATCAATTTCCAAGATAAGAGTCTGTTTTTTAACCTTAAGTAGCTGAAGAACTGTAATGTGATGTTATTTCTTACTGGATTAATATTTTTAAACTTTCAGCCCATTTAACCAGTTTACAAATGAAACAATCAAATGTACGATAGAGATCTACCTAGTCAGGTCATAAATTCTGTCACATGTTTAACATAAAATAATTAAAACAAGTTTATTCATTATGTAACTATTTATATACCAAAATTAACTTAACAAAACATAGATTCTTATGGCACTAAAGTTTATTCTACATGACCTCCGTGATTTTGAATACAGGCCTTCAATCTGTGCGGCCAGTCGTCTATCGCAGCACGAACGAGGTCCATGTCAATATCGGCGGCTGCCTTAATCAAGGATGTCTTGAGTGACTCCAAATTGGGATGAGGCTTTGAGCACGCCTTTTTCTCCAAGTGTTGCCATATCTTGTAATCAAACAGATTCAAATCTGGACTGGAGGAGGGCCAGTCTTCGTGCCCGATGAAGTCGATTTCACGCGTCGCCAGCCAGTCTTGTGTGCTCTTCGCTCTATGAGCTGGCGCCGAATCTTGTTCGAATACCCAGTGCCTGTTATTGAACATGGTATGAGAAACAGGTTCCACAAGGTTCGTCAGGACTGTATTTTGATACACAACTGCATTCGTTTTTACACCTTTCACACAAAAATGTACCTCTGTTAAGCCCCAATAAGAAACTCCCAACCATACCATGCGCGAGGACGGAAAATGACCTCGTTGGACGCTTCTTACGCTTGCTCGCTTCTTCACACTACTGTGTGCGTACACCTTATCATTTTGTTACAACATACAAAAAGCTCTCTTCTACGGTAAAAAATTTTTCATCCGAAAAAAGAATTTCCCGATATTTCTTTCCCGCGTACCGCTTCAACAAAACGCGGCATCTCTTCAGTCTTAGGTCCATTAGACGAGCATTCAAACAATGTCCTGTTTTTCTTCGATATGCCCGAAGCCCTAAGTCTTCATTTAACACCCTTTTCTCCGTGGTTCTGCTTATCCCCATCTGAAGGGCCAACAGTTTTCATTGAATTCGCGCCTTCACAGCTTTTATCACTGCAGGAGTCCTAACAGACCGAGGGCGACCACTTCTTGACCTTTCATCTACACTAGAGCCTTCATTGTATCGTTTGATGGTACGATAAACGAATCTTTTGGTTTGGTTTTCAGTATGTCAAAAACTTGAATTGGCGCGTAACCGCAACGATGCAACACAATAACTGCAACACGGTCATCTTTAAGCGTCCACTCCATATTTAAAAATGAGTAAAGCTCTAAAAAGTATGTAGTTTTATTTTCATGAACAATTTGAAATTCGAATTCAATAAACTTTTTTGTGGCCAGCATTGCAAAAAAAAGTTTTTACTGTGTGACAATACTTATGACGTGACTATGTATATAGCATCCATGAACAAAACAAGATCAAAATATATATTTCTCATACGAATATTAATCATAAAAAGGTTGAGATACACAGTTACTTATGGGTAAAGTTTTCCGTCCGTCACATTTGGTTATATGATTTAATTTTAGATTTTTTGCGAAATAAATGAGTAAATTTGCATAATATATTTTGAGCCAATAACTTACTATAACATTGCCTAACCGATCTATAGTTCTATTTCTGAAAGAAAAAACAGAACATTCATACCATCAAAATCAAACACAAACAAGAAAACATTGGTATTAAGTTACCAATTTACTTGATAACTTCTCATTTTGAATATTCACAAAGATGTTATAATACAATCAAGTAAATGAATATGCGTGCATGCCTTGAGTAATTTTAGTGAAAATATTTACTTTGATGGCGTTGTAGTCATTATTTCTGGTCGCAATGATGGACACGATAATAACTCAAGTGTGGTCCGGAAAATTAAATTCAATAAGAGAGCGGGGCCGCGTCGGGTCCCGGTATAGCATCGTGCGACACCGGAGGCGTTCGCGCCGGTTCCGCACTCGAATATTTCTCAACGTGACGTAAACACTGACCCGTGGTAATGTTAATTTATTACTGACTATAGTTTAGCATTAACATGTCGTAATTCATTGTTTGGCGTGCAATTCTTGGCTTGGATATAAGTTTTCATTATTGTATAATCTTAACTAGTATCCTTTGGTGTTTCAATAAATACTCCAAGGATTTAAACAGTATTTTCTGGAGTGTTCATAAAAAACTTATCGTCCAGATTCTATTATTCGTTATATATATCGGTGATCGGAGTTGCCATCACGCGATCCCCGTTCGATGCCCTGGGGAAATGTTCTCTCAATAAGAAACGTACATATTTGTTTTGTTGGTTTGGACACTTAGAAGTGACAGGCTCACCATGTTTCTTTTAATCCCAAATAAGCTCCTGTTAATGTTTACCGAAATAACTCAATTATTAAGACATCCGAGAAGCCCTGTATTGGTTAATGCGAGGTCGGTTTTTTTGTTAGAGAGTTATTTCATTATTTATCTCTTACAGCTAGCTCGTTTGTTCATTGTGCTTAATTGGCGCCACAAAAATGCACTCTGGCCTTAATAACCGTTCTTAACATCCTTAGCAAAATAGTTTTGAAGTTGAAATTAATCCATACCATGTTTGTATTTCTAAGAAAAATCGTTCATAAAATTTTACCTGTTAATATTTCAAACACCATACCCCAAAACATGTACCAAACTCCAAAAATAAGAATAGCATACAATAGAAAGCACCCTAAAAGTCATCAAAGCCATTTCCGAACCAATTTCGCCAAATACTAATCCTTATACGATTTTATGGAGGTAATGATGTCGGTAAGTAACTGTCGACTCCATTTCCGACCTGTAAAAGCGTTTATCGCTTCGTATCAAAGTGGATTTAGCTTTAAGAACCTCTTGTACATCTTGATTTTCTTTGTTATACTACTATATGTATGTAACATGTCATTTTTGATTGAATTTATTACCCGGATTTTGTCAAATATAATGTTTTTAGTATATGTTTTAAGGGAGATCTTCGACAATTGTGTCGTACAATCTTCGACAATTTGTGAATGAGAAAATAAAGTTCAAGTAATGTATGAGTACAATTAAATATATTATTAGTAGACACTTTGTTGTCAAAATAACTTTATAATATTTAACAAACGCAGGAATATTTATGTTTCAATATTTCAATAATTCTTGAACATTTTTTCTATAAACCGTTGTTTATAGGTGACGTCGTATAAACATAAAAACAGTTATTGTTCTGCTTACCCCAATTAAAATACTAATGTTCCACTCTTACCGATACCGGCATGCGCCGGTGCTGACCGCTCTGGGCGACGCAATGAGTATTTGATCGCATTAATATAAGCACCTAAGCAAACTTTACCTTAGAAATTACTTTTTTTATTCTCATGCAAATACTCGTACTGGGGTAGACAGAGGGAAGTCCTTTCAATTCGTCGCCGTCTTTAGTGCGCGCCAAGCCAACAGTACAGTAATATTAAAACATCATACATACTTACACATATGAATATTCAAAACATTCATATTCGTCACATAAATATTTAGCCCTAGCGGGTTCCGAACTCGCAACCCGTAACTTGAATTCAGGGTCATTAACAACTAGGCTTTCGGTTCGTCATAGTTTTGTCATGGAAATTATTTGATCCAATTTTTAAAAGAATTAGTGTTCCCCAAGTACGTAAAAATATTCCTCTTAAATTACACTATTGCGTCAAATATAAAGATAAATATGTTACCATTTTGTTTTCGAGAGATTGATCTCTTCGCAAAGCAACCTAAGCTACGTATTATTATTGAGTACAAAATTACATCTATAAGAAAATCGCATGAGCCTCATGAATAAAACATTATTTCAAAGAAAGGGTATACGTAGATGAAGCTGTATTTGAGCTCTTGAATAAATTAGGAGGGGAAAGGATAGTCGGCAAATATTGAGTTAAATATATATACTGGAACTTTATACCTTGCCAAGTAGTATAATCTAATAAACCTTATAATATTAAAGCTTATCAAAGTACATTACTCATTCCTCTTCAGTCTCCCCTTATAAGGGAAATTGAAATAAAAATATGACTTATTTCAAAAAAATATTACGAGCGCTTTCTTCGTCATTGCAAATGTACTCGTATACCATTGTGTAATATTTATGTTGGTGTCGAGGGAGTCGTAGCTGTTAGCTAGCGCAATACCTATCACAAAAAGCATATTGGAAATAAGAATTATTCGATATTTAGTTAACGACAAGCTCTTAATTAATTATATTTCTGTGGTGTAATAATTGAGGAAGTTATTAATTTATTAAAGTCACGATAGCCGAGTGGTTGGCTCCCCAGTTGGCAGGCGCGTACCAATGGGTTTTTCAAAAACTTATGTACGAATTATATTGTTGGCTTGGATATAAGGACGGCGACGGGCTCACCATCTGTCACGTTGTCCCGAAAATATCTTCGGTTTGAAGGTGGGTCGAAGGGTCTTAATTGTCTAGTCTAGACTTCTTTCTACCCCTGTATTGGGAATTGCGTGAAGATATTTATTTACTTTTTAATTAATTTATATTGCATTATTTGCACAACAAACAAAGCGTCATTATCATTATCATTATCATCACATTTGAATAGGAGAACTTAGAATTGCGAACATTAAGCGAGAGAACGTGCGACGGATACCAAAGATTACGCAACACAAAATATTTATCTTATGTAGAAAACTGCTGCTTACGCAATCTGTTTGGAATTCTAATGGATCCAAGATTTTCTGACTTACAATCGGTGCTAAACGTCTCGAATTTTTATTTCTGCCAGGCATGACTTAATTCCGGATTAAACAGAAGTGACCTTCACTGGTCGTACTAGAACACTGCGATGTATAAAATATATAAGATATTTCGGCCTTAGTTTCAGTCATATATTACTTAGCTTTATTAGTAATCATAAGACTGTTTGATTTATATTTCTAGATGACATCAAACAGCTGCATAAACGTAAATAATTACGTATTTTAGTATAATTTATTCATATATGACTTGGCATTGTAAAAATTTTCTTAAGTGTTTAAATATACTGTAGGTATCTATTGTACAGTTCTCCTCAGGTAAGAGCAACGTGGCATTATAATACTTTCAATTACTTAAAATTAGTATATTTTATTACTATGTACATTAATTGAATGGAATAGTTCATATCAAGTTATATTTCAAGTTCATTATCTTATAGAATATGCTATGTGCATGCATCAGCAATGCATGGTGTCGTGATGTCATATGACAAATTACGAATTAATTAGATGCTTATTCAATCACTTGGCACTAAGAAACACGACAGCATGAATGATGTATAATGCACAAAATTATATCACATACCCAATAACGTCCTGCTTAGATTTTAACATGTTATGTTATTGTTGTATTCTTTTGATATTATAACAAGCATACAGATTTGCTTGGATTTTCATTTGCTTGGACTATCATTTGCTCATCGTATGAGCAAATTGCTCAAAGACGGGAGGAACACGAGTAATCGAATACTTAGACGTGACGTACTTAGACGATTAAGAAACTTATGATATTGAAAGGGGCGAACAAGTTATAATGAACATAATATTTGATAATCTATTCCCTTTGGCTATACCATCAAGCATTATGCTTGAGGATATCCCTGAAATATAATAAAAATATAATGACCAAAAGTCCTACACTAGGGCTTTTAGTGTCTACATAGCAGGATGATAATAAAATACCTAATTAAATAAATATTTAATAAATAAAAAAAAATATCTTTACGTAATTCCCAATACAGGGGTAGACAGAAGTCAAGTCTAGACAATTAAGTCCCTTTGACCCACCTTCCACCGAAGATATTTTCGGGACAACGTGACAGGTGGTGAGCCCGTCGCCGCCTTTATGTCCAAGCCAACGATGAAATTCGTACATAAGTTTTTGAAAAACTCATAGGTACTGCCACCTGGGGATCGAACTCGGGTCTCTCGACTCGTAATTCCGACCACCCAACAACTCGGCTATCGTGACTTACATTAAATAATAAAGAAAAATATTTAATAATTTCTATAAACATTCAGAGTTTGATTAAGAAAGTAAAAACCTTAGTCACTAAGGCAGAATCGCTAACAAATAAGCTCTCAAGCCGTTCGAAACACGTGCTTATAAAAAAAATATTTAAAGGCTTAGGTTCTTTTTTTTAATTATGTAGGTTTATGGCCACCCGTCGTGATCAAGATAAAATGTGCCGGAGTCAGGTGTCAATGTATAGACCGACGCTTCGTTACCCACGTCGCAATAAATAAGATTTGATTTTTAAACAATAGAACTCTTCCTTGCCGCCATATAGATTGGACGATATAGAGTGACACTAATTCGAAAATCAAAACATTTTGTAACAAGATGACCAACACGTACCGTGTAATGAAATACTTATCCGCATTTTGTAACCCTATAGCAGAGTTCTATGTTTGATGATTTGTATTTTTTGGTTAAACAGTAAAAGATACGCATCGTAACAGATTTTTGCTTATCAAAATTAGTTAAAACCATTATTGTTATATCTTAACGCAATTCCAGTAGACAGAGGTCTAATCTAGACAATTAAGTCATTTCGACCCACCTTCCACCGAAGATATTTCGGGACAACGTGACAAGTGCCGTCGCCATCTTTACGTTCAAGCCTACTATATAAATCGTACATAAGTTTTTGAAAAACACGGTACGGTATGAGCCTGCCACCTGGGGATCGAACTCGGGTCACTTGACACGAAATTCCGACCACTCGACCACTCGGCTATCGTGACTCTTTCTTAGTTTGTTGTGGAATTAGAAAGAAAGAAGGTATCTCAAATACCTAGACTCGAGAAAATTTTGAAAAAGCAGAATTTTACTTTGACCCGTCCGGGAATCGAACCCGAAACCTCGGAGCTGGCGACACCACTATACTATATATTAGTGTATACATAGTATAGTAGTGTCGCCAGCTCTGCTATATATGGCTGGTGTGTACATTAAACATCAAGGATGGCTGCTTTGATATTTATATAGAACGTACCTATTTGAGTTTGTTCATAAAATTATTTTTATTCGCTGAAGCATGTAGTTGTAAACGAACTGGTTTCACCGCATGTATAAAAGAGCATGCTCGTGTGCTCGTACACTTTAATCGAATTTCGCCATCCGCACGTACGAGTACCTGAGTAGTTCGAGTACTCAAAGCTTTTGTGGAATAAGCTACTTGGATGTTTTATTTTTGAGAAAATGTTTAACCTTCAGTCTGCGAAGTTTATAATATACGTAAGTGGCAATTTAAAAAAATCAGTTAAATTTAAATTATCTCACCTCTTTTAAATTATTGACTTTTTAATGCTTTCAAAAACAAAGTGACTATTGACATTTAGAAAAAAGGTTATGTTGAAAATTGTAGGTCCCACTCTCTCGCTGTATTACTCTTCGTCCTTTATACAATTTTTAAGTACTCTTGCTAACTTGACAGGTTAACACTGCTATTTGAAGGCAGAAAAAAGTAAGAGTGTGTTACTGGAGATGCCTAGGCAGAGGAGTCTAACATCCTTCTACCTTTCTTTCTTCCTTCCTACCTTTTAATGTAGCCAATTATTTCAATGTGCACATTCTATCGAAGGATGCCCTTATCGTCGTGACATGATCGGCTTTCTTTACATAGCGAATCTCATCATTTCGTTTCTCATAACACCGCAAAATTTACGTTGTCATCGCATTTCTGCATTCAGTTTTGATTTTATGCTTCTTCTGATAGTCCTAGGTTTCGCTGGCAGATAATGAATTCGTGATTTTTACATTATGATCTTTCTTAATACAAGTAAAATTTGTAACTCATTCTTCACATCATCTACATCAACTCAAACTCAGTTACAAAAATCTTTACAAATCGCAAACACTGACGCAATACTATAATTAACAACACCAGATTCAATAACAAATTCTTCAAACGCATTCATGTTAAATCATGCCTAATTTATGTTCCTTCTGCAATTTAGTCTGCAGTTCATCGTATTATCAAAATATTTTTTTAAACGAAACACATGGCAACTGAATGTTTTTTATAGAATTTAATGTAACTATTACTTTCTAGAATAAATGTAGAATAGATGTTTTATTACACGTTACTTTACGTTCAAATAATTATATAATTATATAATCATAGACATATACATACATGCATACGAAATGACTTCTAAAAGTTTGTTGCAGAACAAAGGTCTCTCTCTCTCATAGGAGGTCTTGCCATCATTGTCAGGTTTGGCGAACGGATTGGCGATCGCAGTACCAAACGCCTTGCAATTTTGACTCTGCTGCCCGTGACTAGTCTGTTGGATTTAGATGTCATATTTTTCAAGATAGTTAGTTACCCCGCCAACTGTCGATAGCATTTTCAAGGCTTTCTCTTTGACGCCTCTTACGACACGAACATGAAGAAAGTTGTTTGTTATTCTTACGCGATAAGTACACGGCCTCCCTTAATCAAACAGCTAAAATGCTTTTAATTTTATATATGTAACAAGTAAATTGATCATACCAATATTTATATATAGAATGACGATAGCCGTGTTCCATCCCCAAGGCTCGTACCAATGGGTTTTTTCAAAACTTACATACTATTTATATCTTTGGCTGGGACATAAAGATGCGACGGGCTCATCACCGGTTAAATAGTTATATTATAGACCAGCGTTATAGAAGTATTGTATCCTATAACAATTAGACAATATACGTGTATGTCACATAATTTGAAAATCTTAACAAAAGACAAGATTATCGAGGAATTGCTATAGTGCATACAGTATTTGCATAAACCTGTTTTCGTCTAAGCATAGTTGTTTGTGTGTACGTATTGGATGCAGAGAAAGCTTTTTCGTACGGTTCGGGACTGATTGCCTCAAATACTCGTCGTAAATCCTAATAATAATAAATCCGAATAATAGATTAAATTCTTCATTTAACAAGAATTTTTATATCTTGCATAATAATTATTAATGTTAGTGTAATATCATCAACACGGAATATCATCAGAGTTAAAAAAAATCAGAGAATTTTGTCCCATCGATTTATATTCATCGAAGTTTATTTAACACAACGTGACCGGTGGTGAGTCTGTCGCCATATTAGTGTCCATTAAAGTCAATGGCCGATTTTTTTTAAAACAGTCGTTTCTCGGACCTTCGAACGCTGAGATTTTTCATGTCAAATATAAGTAAATTCGAGCATTTAATATTCAAAATTGCTGTTAACAATTCTAAAGGTGCCGTTGCCACCAGGGATGGAACCCAGGTCATTTCAACCATGTTGTGGTTCCTCTAACCACATGCTCTACGTGATTATCACTTTTGAAATCATAATAATACAAATTTAGAGTCTATACGTCTAAAGTATTTTATAATCGCTGCAAAATTTGATACGATGTGAACCCCATGTCAAACAATGGGACTCTAAATTTTATACTTTGTTTTAATGCTGTCGAAAATGTTATAGACAAATTTTAAATTGTATTTAAACGCAACTTGTAAACATTTTATTAGTGTGTTGCGTAACGCACACGTGCATTACATAATTAATTGCAAACGTAGTATTTGTCACGGATATACAGTTGCATGGCCGTTTTCTGCTGCGACTGGCGCATGTGTACGTGTTTACGGAAGTGCATGGCAGCCACCTCGCGCGGCTTACCTGCCCTACTAAAGTTATGAATGAACACTGTTTTTTAAATTTAATTCATACAAAATTACACATAATTTATAAAATAAATTGTTACATATGTATGTACGTAATAAAAAGAACCGTCTGTTAAACTTGACAAAATAATAGGTATATTTCGAAACATGTACCGGTCGCCGGTGCTGGTTTTGCGATACCCGAGGGAAGAAACGGGACTTATTTAACTTAATTAAACCTTAAATACGGAATCAATGATTGTAGTTTTTTTCAATTTTTCTTATTTTTTTTCAATTCAATCAAAGAGAGAGAAAGTGAAGTGTTTGCGACTGTACGTACATCCCGCTTTAGATTGCGCGATAATAGCTTCATATCGACGTCATTTAGTACTAGATGCCTACTGCGCAGAAATTCATTTTATACTTAAGGACCGTGTCCTTACGCTTTAATAAAAATTTTATATTCCTCCTGATTCGAATTCTGATCACCCATTTGATTGCAGCTTGATACACTATATTTTATTTTATATGAGATACTCACGTCACGATAGCTGAGTGGTTGGGTGGTCGGAATTTCGAGTCAATAGACCCGAGTTCGATCCCCAGTTGGTAGGCTCGTACCAATGGTTTTTTCAAAAACTTATGTGCGAATATCGTTGGCTTGGACATAAAGACGGCGACGGGCTCACCACCTGTCACGTTGTCCCGAAAATATCTTCGGTGGAAGGTGGGTCGAAGGGACTTAATTGTCTAGACTCGACCTCTGTCTACCCCTGTATTGGGAATTGCGTGAAGATATTTTATATATTTTTTTATGAGATACTTTGTATTAAACTAATGGATTTTGTTTAAAATTTTGGTGTCAAGAAATTTTTAAATACTATTATAAAATACCACACGTATAAAATTGCGAAATTAAGTATACTGATAAATTTGAATTGAGATATACTTGCATATCGGTGAAAAGTTGCGATTATCTGTGAACGGAGAAAAGTTATAGAAGCAAGTGCATGTTAGTCGGAGGCGATGCGTGGTTGCCAGGCAACGCAGCGTCGCCGGCTCGTCGAGCGTCGAGACGCTGCTGCGGCACGGCGCGGCGCCAGTTCCTCTCCCGGCGTCACGCCGCCTACCGCGCTGCCACCACTCCCGAACTATGCGCACTTAAGTCATCAGTTAACCCGCCGCGTGTTTAAACAATTACTTCTAAGTGATTGATTTTATTGAAGTGTGTTTTAAACCCAAATGATATCGTTGGTCGAACATTACTTGCATCCCATTTTGATTAGACTAACAATGTTTTTACATATTATTAGATGTATGTAATAGTTTAACGACTGTAAGAGAAGTTTCCACGTTTCACAATAAAAAAAATTAACGAATATTAAAAACAAATTCTTGAAGTGGAACTTTTGTTACGTCTGTCTATAATTATAACCAATGGCGCATATTTATTAAGTCCTAGACAATTAAGAGAGATTAAGTAGTATAACATACGCTGATTACATTATTCGAGATAACAAGATAAGCCTCCGCAGTGACTTTTAGTTCGGATTGTATAAACTCTGAAAATTATGCATATTCTGCTTTGTTACACTATTCATATTATATTTCTAAATGAATGTTAAATTCATTGTTGAATAGGTAAGAAAATCTTACTTGTCATAAGCTCATAATGGACAAGTTGGTAGTTAACATGAGATAAATGTGAACGTAAAACATGTACATAGATATTTACGATTGCGTCTGAGATTGCGTACTTGAGTGTAAAAAGGAAAACAAAAACAGCTGGATGACTGTGAAAGGACGTCATTGGCGCCGACAGTCGGTGACCGTTCATTCTGCTGCGAGTGCATGTGACGATCTTTTATTTAGATGAGTCCCTCCTCTGAGGTTATTCACCCCCGCACGCGTTAGGCCCGCTAGATGAGGATTTTACGGGGAAGGTCAGGGTTATGCCCGTCACGGTTATATTTGTTCTAACCTATATTTAGTTGATACAAAAAGAATATGAGCTTCGAGAACAATTTCATTGTGTAAGATACCATATAATACCCATAAAAAATATATTAATACTTAAAATACTTTGGAAAGGTCACTTAAAAGTGATGTGAGACTGATAAAGGTTTTCGTTTTAAAATTAAAGTAAAATAAATGTAAATTGCGTTCCGTACACGTAGTGTTTGCCGTGTAATTTGTTGAGCTCAAGATAATTGACTACTACGTCTAGTACTGTGTCTGTGTGTAAAAAAGACTTGTGTGTGCTGGATGCCGCAATGCAGGGGCGCATGCCTGGAGCAGCCACCGGCCGGTCCACGCGGTCCTGCCGACCATCTATTCTGCACACACAGACAATTGAGACTTAGAATGTGCCGTTCCAACTTGATGACTTCTGAATTCCTGATAAAGAGTGACATCGTTTTAAAGAAACCATCACCATTTTCCGGCTTGTAAAGAAACTTTAGGTAGTTTTAAAAGTTAGAGTTTACACAAAATTTTTCAGTTTGAAATGTATATAAATAAATAAAATTGAAGTGTAATTTCGTATTCCCAAATTAACAGTATTTCCATTAAATGCACGTGAAAATATATACGCAATTTACATACTTTTTTTTATATTTTCCTGTCTCAGTCTGCCTGTTTGTTCCGGCTAAACTCTGAAAAGGCTGGACCGATGTTAACGAGAATTTCCCTGGCTTATAGCTGATGTTATAAGGAGTAGTAACCTAGGTTACTTTTATATTAGAAATAGGGTTCCGTATGAAGTGATAAAGACACGAGCAAAGCCGTGGGCAGTAGCTATAATGATAATTATGCGTTACTTATATCTCACTGGCACTTCATACAATATTAGCTTTTAAAAATATTTCTCAAAAGTATTACTAAATTTGATTTGTAATTAATAAATAATTAAAGAATAGAATACATGATTACATTCAATGATGGTAAAAAATTGATAATTAGATGTTAAATACAAAAAATAAGGTAATGAACGATGTGTTCAGAACCTGATATCCCAAATACGAAATTGATGACAAGTATTAAAGACAGGTTAGTTAATGAACAGTTGAAGATCAAAATTTTTAAAAGTCTAATAAAACATGCGACCTCGTGTGCGACACGCTTGCGATGCAGAAGCGGCACGCGCTTTGCACAGACTCGCATTTGCTTTGTGGCGCGCGGCATTCTACCTGCAACGAGGGGGAGGGCGGGCAACACGGGCCCGTTCTCAGTGCAGCTCAAGTGTACTGCCGTGCCAAAGGCGATCAACGGTTTGTGTAAAATTTACATGTAACAATTTAAATTGCGCATTGGTGTCCTCCTAGCCAGGACGCCCGATTAAAACGTAGCCTCGTTTTCAGCACTTTCGTTTAAAGTTACTTAGGTGCATCCAAACAGCTACAATTGTGCAAAGTAAATTTTAATTATTAAATGTTGGATTGATGATGAGCTTGGCAGAGAAAATAGTTATCAGTAGTTATTATTTTTGTAAAAATGTTAAAATGTTGTTAAGGCAGCCAGCGTTTTGTAAATGATTTTTTCTCTTTTTTTCAGCATTCATGAATTTTGTTGATTTCTGGCAATTTATTGTCTTAAATGTCTATTTATTTCTAGGAGCCAATGATAATGACTGTGGGGATAGGATTTTCCCCATTAATATAACGTATGGGCGATTAGAGCATCTGTGACTGTCACTAAAATCAAAAGAATGTTCTTACTAAAATTCTAATAAAGACTTCGAAAAAAAACCAGGAAGATAAAATATAATAAATAGTATTTTTAATAGTTCCAAAGCTGAACTTTAAACTGACCAGAATACAGAATACCAACAATTAAAAGCTTTTATGTTATTAAATTAAAGAGAAAAAAGTTAAAATTTCAACTGACACGGGCGGATTTGAACCCGCGACCTTCGCCGATCCGTGGCGACGCTCTTACCTCCGAGCCACCGTGTCTTACACGCATCATTTTTCTCTTTAATTTAATAACATAAAAGTTCAGCATAAATATGCTTTAAAAATCAACAAAATTGCATAATAAAAATTAAAAGCTTAGTATCATTTTTTGAAATATAACAATCATTCCTGACTATAAAGTCACGATAGCCGAGTGGATGGGTGGTCGGTATTTAGACCGGATTTCGATCCCCAGGTGGCAGGCTCGTACCAATGGGTTTTTCAAAAGCTTATGTACGAATTATATCGTTGGCTTGGACATAAAGACGGCGACGGGCTCACAATCTGTCACGTTGTCCCGAAAATATATTCGGTGGAAGGTGGGTTAAAGGGACTTAATTGTCTAGACTAGACCTCTCTACCTCTGTCCTGGGAATTGCGTGAAGATATTTTATATTTTTATTTATTTATTCCTATTTCTTAATGATAACATAGTCTAGGTATATTGCATAAGCAATCTAAATCTAATTTGTTTTTGGAAACAAATCCGTGTTCCTGTTTATCCAATCACTCGAGTGTAAGTCTGGTGTTAAGCAGAGGGCGGTGATTAGTGCGGCGTATAAAAATAACAAGAGCGCCTGCATTCTCGACGCTGCGATCGTCTGATTGTGTGCATAATTGGATTATGCCGATTTCAGACTAATGCTGTAGCTACTATGTGCGTACTAGTCGGATGTTGTATACATAGATATAACGAAGTAACCTTGTAATAACCTTTGTTATCTAGATGATATATAAACTTATATATATATTTTTATTTATTCGCGAATTGCTATGAAAAACGACTTGGATGTTGGATGAGATAAGATAATACAGTTAATTATTAAATAATAGTATAAGATATATAACAGATATTATATATATAAAAATTTCATCCCAACTAAATTAAAAACATTCAAATATCATATCCAAAAACATAAAAATACTCAGCTTCATTAAGATTATCATGTTGTCAAATTAATATTTTATTAAACTGAAAAATGTTATTAAGTGGAAGCTTGTCGTTGGTGTTTAGATATTATTTTAATAGGTAATATAGTATACCTATATTGTAAAAATAGCTTTAAGCTCCCCAAATGAAATAAAATCTCCGATCTCGAATGGAATCGAAGGTGTATGCATTAACTAAATAGTGTATAATAAGCCAATAGTGACAGTTGTTTCCGAGAATTGTAGATAGTGTTATGAATACAACGTCAGCTAATTTATAGTATTTCTACATATCGTTTTATGAACCTGAGTAAGTAACTATTTCCAATGACAATTTATAGGAATTTTGCTAACGTTCATTAAAAACACCTTGAGTTCTAGCAAAAGCTGCAGTAATCACTTAAGCCGCACCCGCTTAAGGGGTTCTTTTATCAACCTTATTGAGCTCTACCTCTATCCCAACATCCGATCGCGATAGGTGCAAGCGGTACTTTACGCCGTAGGTGCCTTCAAATAAAATACATTGTAATTATGAGTAAATTTCTGCCAAACACTGTTATTTCATCCCACCTTTTAATATACTTTGAATATCTTTTATTTATTAACTGGCTGACCCAGCGTACGAAGTACCGCCTTAGATACAAACAATGTTGCGTAATCTTATAAGCTAAATTAAATTTTATTTCAAACGAGACAAAATGACTTTATTTTGTTACGATTTTTCCTTGAATTTCTTCGATATTTTAATACTTAATCTGCTATTCGACCAGAAGACAAGTCCAATAAATGGTGAACATAGATTGAGTTGGTTGTTTAAATTTAAGTTGTGTAACTAGCAATCTAACGATTTTATTTTCGCGCAATGGTATCCGCGTAATGGTAATTCATGGACATACACTTATTTATCGTTTATAAATAAATAATAAATAAATATCTTCACGCAATTCCCAATACAGGAGTAGACAGAGGACCAGTCTAGACAATTAAGTCCCCTCGATCCACCGAAGATATTTTCGGGAAAACGTGACAGGTAGTGAGCCCGTCACCGTCTTTTTGTCCAAGCCAACGATATAATTCGTACATAAGTTTTTTGAAAAACCCCTTGGTACGAGCCTGGCAACTGGGGATCGAACTCGGGTCTCTTGACTCGAAATTCCGACCACCCTACCACTCGGCTATAGTGACTTGATTTATCGTTTATATAATTATTTTTAATCCCCCACCTAACAGATGAACTGGACGTTGTTCTTAAGGTTCTTATAGAGTGATTCGTCTGTCCGTCCGTTATACCCTCCTCACAGTCCGAAACTATGGAAACTTTATATTAATGCAGCACCGATAAAAAGTACGTGATCTTAAATATGATAGTAATACACTCAATATTGTGACAACATTGTACGGAACCCTCATAAGGCCAGTTCACTTGTCCCGTTTTGTCATACTGTTAGGCGAATCTTCATTTTTTTACGATAAACGTTCTGTAATTTTTTCGAGCTCAAAAAACTGTTATTTTTTCCGCAATACAAGGTTGTTGTGCTTGGTAGAAAATTTAAAACCTGTGATAGTAAGACGAAATTGGTGGAATTTAAAATTGGTTTCCGTCATGATTTATGACGGTGCAATTTGGCATCTGGAATAAATCCCAATAGATTTTTTAGAACATTCCCTATGGAAAATGCATACACGTATAGAGATCTCTTCGCCATTCGATTCCAGAGAACCTGATCACCGACTTATATGCTGTAGTACTAGCCAAGAGATGAGAACAGTGTTCCATTGAACTTCTTGTATTAATATGATTACAGAAAAGATAAAGTAAAGAATGAAAAATAGAAAATATTTATCAACCAGACTAGTAAATGTAAATGACATAAATAGTGATTGCAGCGTTTGCACTATAACATAACACTTTAATTCTTTTTTCTACAGTACTTCAAAGAGGTTATGCCCTATTGTTTCAGACTCGGGCGTTAAGTGCACCAGCGACTCCTGGTACTCCAGCCTATACTAGAGAACATGTAAGTATTTATTTCATTAACTATTATTTATAATTTTAGGAATTTATTTATTTAATTCATATTTTGTCCAGGCAGAACAATTTCAATGCCAAACTCAATATTTAAGATAAAAAAACATATATTTCAATCAACAGTATGAAATGCAAATAGAAGTACAAAGATATTTTCTTAAAATATTTTTATAACAGCGCAATGTAATTGTGTTTTGCGACAAGATAAAGGGCACCTGTACACGTGTAACCAAGCTTGTAGGAACTATTATAAGCACAAATGTCTGAGTGTTTTCATAATTTGCATTCCATCGAAATACAAATGTATAATATCGTAGATTAGGAAAGGATCAGAATATCGTCGTAATATATCTGTATAATACCCTGTTATTTTTTCTGGTGAGTTGGAAATCTACTTTCCTTGTGAAGGAATAATAAAGACACTCTTCCATGAAGGCCCTTGTGCATACTATTTCTTAGAACTACGAGTATATATTGAATGTACAATTTCTTTTAATAAATAGAAAAGTGATTTCGTTTGAATGCCTGAAAGAAATTGCTATGCTGCGAAAAGGGCGTCAAATTATACGTTTTTCTCGAGGCCTCTATCCCGTCTACATAGTACCTACATAGACCTTGAGTCTCTCTTTTCAATCTTGAAAAATCCAAGATTGCATTACGACAGCAAATTTCAGAAGTTTGAACTGATTTACTGCTGTCTTACTTTATAGTCTTTTAGAAAAACTTACAAGGACAAAATATTAGAGTTTATTAATATTTAATTATTATAATACATTAGTCAAATTGTCATAATCTATATTTAAGCAGCTAAGCCACTATATTCAAACATTATCCGACATTTTTAACCGACGTTCACGTGTCACGATAGCCTAGTGGTTGGGTGATCGGAATTCGTGTGAAGTTCGATTCCCAAGGCTCGAACTAATGTTTTTTTTTATCAAAAACTTCGGTATCAGTTATTGCGATTAATAAACTACTTTATTAAAAAAACTTGTGTCCTTATTTATTTATTTATTTTTGATGTTTATTGATCCTTATTTATTTTTAATTTCGGTATTAACTTATTTTGTCATGATTGAATGTTACAATGTACCCTTAAGTTGACTAACTAGTCTTCATCTTTTTTGATTTTTGACTTAATTTGAAGTTACTTCTCGTTGTCAATAGTCTTCTAGTGAGAAGTACCTACGATTCAATTAGTTTTATTCAAGTAACTCCGATTTCTATGGTAAACGATAGCGTAATCGAGTAGAGCGAATGTAAAATTGTATGCGTAACAATGCGTAGTTTACTATGCACCTACGCACTCTCCCAGAGCCATGTCGTGCTGCCTACAACATTTCGTATTTGATTTGACATAAATGCACTAAAGCCAATCTGGGCTTTTCTCTGATTATTCTCTAACCATTCAAATTCCTGTTATTTACCTGCGCACGCTTTCATATTGCAATTATATTTTGTACATTCATAAAATAATTGCAATGTTGAAACAAGCGTACAACTTTAAAATCTTTCATAGTCTATATTAATGCCTGTTGTTCAAAAACCTGTTTTGGTCTTTGTTTTGTGCTCCTTCCTAATCATGATAAAATATTATAATAGTGCGCAAATATTGTATATTCTATTCTAGACCTCGAATTCATAATACAAATCTAGTCACGTCATAACTATGTGTCTTATAACGTCATTATTAAAGGATTTCGCTACTAGTAAGCTGAAAACATCCTTAAGGTTTTTAGATACTGCTATTATGTGATGTTCATAATTAATGTAACATACATACGTGCTATCATAGTTTCTGTAGGTCACGCAGATTCCATGCGAAAGTCTAATAGTAGAGAGACAGTCGACGTTCTTTCGGAGTTTATTGTCTACCGAGAAGAAACATTATTATTTTGTCTTTAAATTTTTCTTAATCTGAACTCTTGGTATTTGTATTCTATGGACAAAATCTTACAGTTGTTGCCCTGCTCTCTGATCCTTCTTCTGATTTTTCTTAGTCCTACTTAATTTCTTCCTTAATCCTTAATGAATCATTATTAGTATTGAAGTTAATAAAAATAAAGAACATTTTTAATTTATTACGACTCTCGAAACACCGTATAATAACGTTTTTTTTTAATTATTTGCATAAATTTCTTATTAAACATATTTTGTTATATATATTAAAGTTGGATATTTTAATAGTTTCTTCTGTGCATATTCTCTCGCCTTAATCTATATGACACTCTTACCAATTTCTTTCGTCAAACAACTGCATAACAACTGAAAAGAATCTTTTTAGTTGGAAGAAAACTACTTTGAAGGTTTAACTTGATTTTACAATCGTGAAGCACGGCTCTATTTACTTTTAACATGTTTATCCTATTTCACGACATAATCATTTCTCATATGTTCATTCCTATTAGTAATGAAAAACATACAATGTGAAGAACTTATGGATTAAGTTATCTTTTGTTGGTATTGTTACTACTGGTAAATTTGAATTGTTTTTTTTTTGTTCCCAGGTCGGCACTCGTTCAGCTAGCTACCCTAGCGGATCAGGCGCGGGTGGCGACCGACTTGACCTGTGTTATGTGGCGGAGCGAATGCTCGCCTTGCACCTGCCGCACAGAGACTCACATGCAGAGGCACAGGCTGCGCATATGTTGACTAATAAACATGGAGAACATTTTATGGTAAGTTATGTTAACATTAGTTTCTCTTTACCTTTATGTAAGTCCAATGTATTTCGCGCGTCACTAAAACCTAGTAGGCTACGCATAGAATATTTAATGTAGCACTATGTGCTGCAGAGAGCAAAACCCGCCCATTACAATGTATATAATAAGATATTGATTGATCCCTAGTATAATTATGATATCATATCACGTACAAACGTCGTTTTTACGAACGCTGCCATAAACGCGCTAGAACTGTAGGAATTGTTACATTGCAGAAATGGGTAAGAGCATGGTACTGACTGAGACGAATTCTAGGCTGTAAAGGACCCTGTATCTCAAAAATAGCCTGTACAAAACGTGCAAACAATTGTTTCAGGTATTCGAAGTAAGCGGCGGCGATGAAAACGGCAATGAAAGTGAGGAAGGTCGAGCGGCTCGCAGTGTGTTCGGACGCGCACGCTCGCTGGGCTGGCCGGGCGAGCTCGCGCCACCGTTAGAGCGCCTCTGCGCAGCCTGCAAGCACATCGAGAGCTGGCTTGCTGCCCACCCCAGAAACGTCGCAATATTGCTAGCTTGGTAATTTTTTGTGTTCTACCTCGCTTGCAAAGGGTAGTAATTATCATGCGGACATACATACTTAACCTGTAAAAGTCTGCTGCAAATACTTTTTTGTTGGATTGGTGAGAACTTTGAAGTTGGTGCTTCATACATTTGAAAAAGATTTACGTCCCCAAGGATAATACACAGGGAATGATTGATTATTCTGTTCTGTCAAACCAGAGTTTTAAAACCGTCGAGGAGATTACCTCGAATGACTATTATTCATTAATCTCAATAAGAACTGGATATCTGACTTATGATATGGGTCTATGAATATCATGGAGAGTCCGATAATTGAGACGGCAGTAAATTTGTGCCGAAAAATAATGGTTTTGACAAAAAATTCGTCCGCCGAAGAAGAAAGAATCCAAAAAGAAAAATTATATAAAAAAGTAGTAGTAGTCTTAATCCTACTTTAATAATTTTGCGACGGCGCCTACATACCTTATCGTAATTCTCTACGGAATTTGTATCAATATTTATTAATTACTATACTAGTATTTCTCATATGGTTTGATGATGATTACTAATTATGAAATAGACTATTAATTATTAATGAGTAGATTTGAAATAAAACAGTAGAAAATAATTTAACTACATTACCAGTCAGGCCTGTCGTTTTGTTGATATTTTTAATAAAAAGTTATTGTTAATATATAAATAATGAAAACATGAAAAATAACTTATTTCTGAACAATTATTTATTTAATAACCGGCAATAAATACACAGATTTTCTAAAGTTTTAAGTTTTTCGATGATTTTACCAATATAATTGTCAGGATAAAGTTTCTAACCTTATTCTGACAATTATAAATACAGAAAAAAACATAGTTACATACATGCGGTAACTGATATTTTTATATTGACTAATAGTACATTTTGTTATCTCTATAGTTATAATAATAATAAATAAATAAATATCTTCACGCAATTCCCAATACAGGGGTAGACAGAGGTCGCGTCTAGACAAAATTAAGTCCCTTCGACCCACCTTCCACCGAAGATATTTTCGAGACAACGTGACAGGTGGTGAGCCCGTCTCCGCCTTTATGTCCAAGCCAACGATATAATTCGTACATAAGTTTTTGAAAAACCCATTGGTACGAGCCTGCCATCTGGGGATCGAACTCGGGTCTTTCGACTCGAAATTCCGACCATCCAACCACTCGGCTATCGTGACTTTTTTTCTATCTCTATAGTTAACTTCAAAATAACGGCTATTAAAATTCTAACGGCATAAGCAATTGAAATTTACTTAGCTTCTGTGATCAACAGTGTTATATTGTAAATCTTAAAAGCTTAATTTTTATAAAAAAATCCCTAGAGAATTCAGTTCCAGTTAATGAAGTAGTCTCGTTCAGATAATATTTGGTAGGGCGTCTACCCATCTATACATAAATAAACACAACTATACTGCGGGGACATCAGTTTCAGCAAGCATTTCTGACAAATCTGTTTTTAGCCTATGTCATGAAATATATACACACGGTAATTATTTCACTGTCGTTTAGGGGTAACCGCGAGCGCTTAGGAGTGCTGGTAGCGGCATATATGCACTACTCCGCGATCTGCGGCGCGCCCGAGCACGCGCTCGACCGCTACGCGATGCGACGCTATCTGGACGACCGCGTGCCTGTCTTTCATTTGCCTTCTAATAAAAGGTAAGTTTTTAATTATTTACACAAACTGTTACTACTTATTTCACATGTATCTAAGTTTGTACATCATAATATTAAAGAGGACTAGAATTATATAAGATTGGTTAAATCACAGATTGGCGTATTCCTAATTCTTTCCAAATTCTCCAAATGCTACGCAAGTGTATATTATCCTGCCAAACTAGTTACCTAAAGGAAATTTCTCATGCTTACCAATTACCTTCTCAAAAATGCCATAAAGGTTTAATGCTGACCGGGAAGTAGTGACTCTTAGTAGTAGTGGCATACTTTGTTTACAAACTGATGATCGTTATATCATTTGAATCAATCAGTGTGGTAGCCATAGCCTAGTGGTAGAGTGATCCGAATTCGAGTCAAGAGACCCGAGTTCGATCCCTAGGTGGCAGGCTACTACCAATGGGTATTTTCAAAAACTTAAACTACAAATTTTATCGATGGTTTGGACATAAAGAAGACGTCGGGCTCACTATCTGACACGTTGTCCAAAAATGTCATCGGTGGAAGGTGGGTCAAAGCACTTAATAGTCTAGACCTCAGCCTACCCCTGTATTGGGAATTGTAGTTGGATCATGCAAAGTTCTGTTAAATTTCTCACATATTCTACATTGAGGTACTGCGTCCAGGTATATAGACACGTTTGCGGGGCTGCTGGCGGGTCAGATCCGTGTGAACGCGGCGCCGCTGCAGCTCACACACGTGAGCGTGGTCGGCTCACTCGCCGCGCCCACCACGCCCACCATTGCCTTTCTCAAAATCTACGAGAACTTTGTCTGCGTTTACACTTCGGGTAAGAACCATTTATCGACTATAAGCGGTTTACATTTTTTCAGTTACAAGGCTGTTACGACTGTCTGTATTTTTCTATGTTCACTATTCCGTGGTTAAAGAAGCCACAGTCAGTACAGTTTATGTTTTTGATACTTAAATAATCATTAATTGTTACTTGTGATGTAGAGAGTTATTATTTTATAATTGACTATCATGTCTATTTATTAAAAACGTTTAGATCTCAGTCATCTTTGTTATCAACACAATATCTATTGCCATATCCCACTCGTATAAGAACAGGATTCTATTGAGCAGGTCTGTACATGGTGAACGGCGGCGGGTGGACGGTGGGCGTGGGGCGGCTGTCGCTCCGCGGCGACGTGCTGGTGCGCGCGTACCGCCGGCCCGCGCACGCGCACGCGCACGCTGCGCAGCGGCATCTGGTGTTCGCGTGTCAGTTCCACACCTGTGCCGTCGCTGATCACACGCTCTCCTTTACAAAACAACAACTCGACCACGCTGTGCATGGTAAAGCTCTTACTTCTTACTCACGCTACGCTCTAATTAACATCTTCGTTTTATTTCATTTATAAGGGAACTAAGGTTATAATTTTTATCAAAAAAAAAAAACCTATTAGTGTTACAAATCGTAGTTTAAAATATGTTTATGAATATGTTCCAAAGTATAAAATTAAATTACCATGATTTTTATTAATGTTATGACTTTAGTTGAGTTGTACGAACAATACGTTTGTATGTGTTTTGCGAGGAAGTTAGTTTTCCACTGTGTGCATACATCTGTGGGCATACATTTATTGACGGTTTGACCATAGTAGTTTTAATATCCACGGGTTACATAGCAGGTTATATACAATAGTGAACGCTTTAACAAGGGTTTCTATATTAAAATCATTTTTAATGGCTGTCCTGTGCAAAATAAATTTCTTTCACAAATCCTTATCCTTAACAAGATGATTATCTATTAGCTTTTCCCTGCAAACCTTAACCCAATTAATACTGCATTTTAATATATCAAAATAAAACACGTAATATTTTTCCATTTTGACCTTGACTCTCTTATTGTTAACTTTTGCACCGTATCTTTTCTTAGTCACTCATTCTTTACTTATTCTTTTTTAAATTTAAACAATGCTTAAATAATTTCCATTACTGTAATTCATAAAAAATTTGTATGCCAGATCCTTCGTTTCCGAGTGATGGTGCGGTGGAGCTAGTGTTCGCGCGCGGTGATGGCAGCGGCGGCGCGGTGCCGGCCCCGACGCCCGCAGCGCCGCTGCGCGCGGCCCCCGACGCGCTGGCCCGCGCGGATTCCCTCGAACATCTCCGGCCACTCTCCACTCTCACCGATGACGAGCACGGTATGTTCGTATAATTGCAGCAGATCACACGACATGAATTAAACATATTTTAACTGCGATTAGCTTTACCAGCC
This sequence comes from Sericinus montela, assembly GCA_029286605.1. Taxonomy (NCBI): domain Eukaryota; kingdom Metazoa; phylum Arthropoda; class Insecta; order Lepidoptera; family Papilionidae; genus Sericinus; species Sericinus montela. The sequence goes on along the minus strand of JAGSMR010000012.1, from coordinate 10,903,468 downwards.
ATGAGACGGAATTGGACACACGGACTTTATTTATTGATACAGTTAAAAATTGGTTTTGGTAATACATATCACATGCAGGACAAAGAAAAAATGCGATGTGAAATTTAACCCATGATTTTAATATTTATTTTATACATATTTTATCCAGTTACTGTAGTTTCATTATAGTATATTTTATTTATTCTTCTAAGTTTGAGTTTAGATGTATTTTGTTGTAGAACAAGGTGATAAAGCTAGTTTCGAAAACTATTACAGTACTAATCATATCACATATTCACATATTCACATATTGGAAAATTATTAGTAAAATTTATGCAACTATGACTTTTTAAAGGAACTGTTTTTAATCATCAATCCAAAGTTGCCGTGAAGGATGTCGTGGATAAAGCTAAATTTCAGACTTCACCTAGACGTTGTACAAAAGACCCAAATATAAATTATTTATTAAATTATAAATGCAAATAATCCTAACTTGGCTGTAACAATTTAGTGCAGAACCGTTAAAGAATTTAAAATAAGCTACGCTTGGCAAACGGACTATCGTTCTAGCGGATCTTTTATTTTTTTACGCAGTTTACGCAGTATGTACCTACTACTTAGAATCTTGTACTTATTATAAAAAATAAAGAAGAGATAAAAGCTTTTGGGAATTTTTTGTGCGCATCTGAGAGCCGGGCGACGTTCTGACGATATAAGCGATAACCTTTTCATGTACATAAAGTATCTTATATACATTTTCGTGTGTAATAAATTAACATATGTCTAAACATACAAACGCGAAATTCTCGTATTGTAAGTATTATTGTTATTCAGAAGCAAGTATTGGTTTTTACATTGTCTGTCTTAGGTGCAGCAGTCGTCTGCATAGAGTTAGTATACCCGTTTTATTAATTTCATTCACACGTGATATTTAATATTTAATAAGTCACGATAGCCGAGTGGTTGGGTGGTTGGAATTTCGAGTCAAGAGACCCGAGTTCGATCCTCAAGTGGCCTCCACTGACCTCTGTCTACCCCTGTATTGGGAGTGGATATTTAAGTTTTATCATATATTTAATGTCTTTGTAATGACTCAAAAGCGTTTTTAATTGTCGTGTGGTATCGGCAACAGAGGAAAAAAACCTTGTAAACGGGAATGGCTACCGGTGGCGAGATATCCTTCCCGAAAAATACCAGACTAATACTGAGCAGGCCGGTGACGAGCAGCAGAGTCTTCGGTACAAGGAGTCTGGTGCTGCGATCTCCAATTCGCTTGCCAATCGTGGCGATGGTATGGTAAATCCTCCCTTACAGGAGAGGCCTATATTCTGCAGTGGACTTAACAGGCCGTTAAGTCCACTGCTGTACGTATGTGTACCAATCCGTAGTTAATGTCATTAGGACAATCGCTTTTTTTTTAATTTTACGTTGTGGCCTATACATTTTAAGTATGTAAGTTTTTTATGTCCTGCCATCAAAGTCAAAGATAAGATAGGAGGTGTAGAAAGTCTTACATGGCAACATGTATTTTAAGATGGATGTCGCCTCCAGTTGAATTTTTTTGTCGATCATAAGACAATCGATAATTTTTAAAAAATTTCGCTTAGTCGCTTCTCACAAGACTCACGAGAAGGAAGCGAGTTATAAATTCTAATGCCGATATCACAATGGATTAGTACGAAATAACTTCGAAACAGCACTTGGATGTCTTTTTTTACATAAAACTTAATAAAAATACTAAAAAATAATATAAAACATAAATAATGCTAGTACTATCGTATTTAAAAAGTATATTCCAACAATAACCGATTGGTCTGACTTACTTTATACTATTACTAATTCTTGCGAAATATATTTTGCACTTTTTAGTTTTATTTTGTAGTAGAAAGCTTATATTATTTTTATTTTAATGTTTACCTGAACAATAAATATGCATTTTCTGCTGTAGTTGTACAATTAAAAAATTAAATGCATATAATATTGTCGTATACATATAATATATTAATATAGCATCGTAAATTTTAGATGCAATTGACCGAACAAACCAAATTAACGTTAGATTTCTATAGAGATATATTAAGTCACCATAGCCGAGTTGTTGGGTGGTCGGAATTTCGAGTTGAGAGACCCGAGTTCGATCCCCAGGTAGCAGTACCAATGAGTTTTTCAAAAACTTATGTACGAATTTCATCGTTGGCTTGGACATAAAGGCGGCGACGGGCTCACCACCTGTCACGTTGTTCCGAAAATATCTTCGGTGGAAGATGGGTCAAAGGGACTTAATTGTCTAGACTTGACCTCTGTCTACCCCTGTATTGGGAATTGCGTGAAGAAATTTTTTTTTTATTTCTATAGAGAAGCGTCTAAAGTAGATATTAAATAGACTTATACTTGTTTTATATATCTGATTATAGATTATTACTTAGATTTAAAGACTGGATATTCAAATAATACGACAATATTTAATTATTCATTAGATTTTCGACTTTCAAATTTAACTTCCACATGAAATTGTAGATACACGGAACTAAATACATGCTATTGGACCTACCAAGCTGCCAAGAAACTAAAGTGCCACTTTATTGCCCCAACATCCGTAATTTTTAGTCTATTTCCGTTAGCAACTAGTCAGAAAGCGGTTCTTATGGCGATTGCACGTGTGGTACTAGCTTCTAATATGGCATTAGTTCGAATACGACATCCGTGGGTAGGTAATACTCTATTACTTTGTAAGTTTATGGTTAACTTTACAAAATTGCATGATTGACTGCACACGTGATGAGCATTGTGTCAGTAATCGTTACATAGTTACCTCGCCCATAGTTTGTCCGTTGTGGTCAAAATAATATTCTGGAGATAGTCGAGTTCTATATTGTCTTCTATGTATATTTACTAATGTTACAGTGTGTTTATATATTGTTACTGTTACATTATAAGGGGACAATTTTCATCAATTACATTCATCAGTTTGCAATCTGAATAACTTTTAATATAGAATGTCGTTTAATTTATTATACTGACATAAATTGTAAAATAAATGTACTTTTCTTTTCTTTCTAATCAAAATTTATTTTAAATCAAATATATATTACTTTCCAGCAGTTATTCAGTCATAGGCATAAATTTGCATTATAGCAGCAGCTAATAAGTCTTCATGCTTAAGAGTAACGCCGTGCATTTTATTACATTTTTTTTTGGAGAACACGAAGTTTTCGTTTCTGAGCAATAAAAAATAGCTTAATACTTCTACAGTATTAGTCGAGGGATAGATATTACTGAACATGTAACAAGGGTCAGTATTGTTTAGAAGACTAAATGTACTTCACGTAATTTAAAAATACTTAAGAGGCCTAGGTAATTAAGTCCTACCACGGTATCCATTTTACGCGCCATTTTTTCAACCCACTTTTCATCGTAGTTTACTAGTGAGAACTCATATTAGTGACCAAATCGCACAAATGTTTGCCTTTAGCGGGATTAGAACCAACCCCATGCTTCGAACGCAGGGTCACTACCAATTAGGCTATCGGGTCGTTAATTTCCGATAACCTACTTACAATAATGGTTACGATAATGCAGTATCCGTTTTGATTTATAGAGTATGTTTTGTATCGTCAGGCATGTCACAATACCGGAGCCATTCTCACGCCAAAAGAATTTCTTCAAGCTAAACTTTGTTAAAAGTACTTATGAAAATTATTGAGCACGTTTGGAAATTTATTAATTATTCATATTTTTCCAGATATCAGGATATGGATAATCTCAATATATAGCATTATATGCCTTACCATATACTATAATATATACCATATAATCATATCACCATATTTAATACTTCAGATCGTTGGTTTTATTGGTAATATAACGTATTATTATGTTATGTTTTATAAATAAAAAGTGCTTTGAAAAAAAAGGGAATTGTTTAATTTTATTACTTGACAAAACGACAGTAAGCGGGCAGGTCGTGGTTTATCTGTGGCGCTGCAGGTGCTGGGCTATTTTAGTCAGTGTCTGCCGCCCGACCGCCGCCCGCCCAGTCGCGCCCGCTGCGCGCTCGTTTCGTTCCTATCACTGATGCATTTAGTGTATTTGATGTAATCGAAAATGTTACCGGTGCTCCATGATAACGTTGTCAACGATAAAAACAAAGCACATTTTTTTTACGACATTTATAACTGTAGTAGTTGGCTTGAAATATGATTGCAAACTGAGGTAGTTTCGGTAAGTCTAATTATATTTCAACAGAATTATGAAATTAAATTTCTCAATGTGAAAATGTACCGTGTCTAATCATTTGTACTATTGACATGTTTTAACCTTTAACAATAGGGTTAGTTACGGTCATTGTGGGATTATCTTTCAATGTTGGATGGGTTCATCTGAGGCGCCGCCGCAGCGATGGTTATAATTGACCACCGTGGTGAATCGCTGACGGATGTCCCTGGCGCTCGCCGCCAACAGCCGTGCCCTTTGAATCCCTCATTTCTTAATTTGTCACGCTCTGTCTGTATTTGAATGAACCGAGACCATGGGCGTCTAAAGTCAAGTCACGGCATAGTTTATGATCAATTCATTTCATAAATTTTGTTTTACATTTATGTTTGATTCATACTTTTTTATTAAAATTACTGCAATGATATTATTAAGTGTAAAATAATTAATTTAAAATTATGGAACATGATCTGGGTGCAGTTTAAAAGATTTTTTTTTAATTATCTATGTTTGTTTTATAGATACATTATATTATAAATATATTATCATGTTGATAAGTCACAACAGAATATTGTTTCAATTCATATAATTTATTACACTTTTTAAGAACATTTTCGTTAATTTTAAAGACTCACATTTTAAAATAAAAAAAATATCTTCACGCTATTCACAATAGAGGAACTCGCAATACCAACTCATATATGTATCATTTGTTTTTACAGTTTCAATTAAAACATTGGTCTTGTAAATCAAAATTAAGTTTTTACTATAAAAATTTCAAAGAAAAAGAAAATCTTTATCAATAATCTCCAAAATTATTATTTTTTTAAATTACTCTTTGAATAAGATATACGTAAGATATAATGAAAAAGAAACAGGTGAAGCATGCAATGTTTCTGTGACATTTTTAAAAATAAATCACATATATATAGCTATATTTATATATCTATACATAAAATTGAAGTATTTGTTTGTTATTCCAAATTAACAGCGTTCCGCTAAATGCATATAAAAGTATATAAGGCAGTTACACAAAAAAGTCACTTTGAAATTTTTGTCTATCTATTTGTTTGTTCCGTGTAATTTAGGAAACGGCTAAACCGATTTTAAAGGGATTTTCACTGGAAGATATCTGATGTTGTTAGGAGTAACTTCTTCTTCTTTACAGCCAATCTAGAGTCCACTGCTGAACATAGGCCTTCCCCAAAGCTTTCCACAATGAACGATACCCAGCCACCAGCATCCATCGACTTTCAACAACATCTGCAAGTCGTCACTCCATCTCGTGGTACCTCAAATGTTAAGGAGTAACTTAGGCAACTTTTATTTAAAAAAAAATTAGGCAACTTTTATTTATAAAAAATTAGGCAACTTTTATTTTAAAAAAATGTAAGGGTTCCGCATAATAAATTCCGCGTAAAATAATAATTCTAAACCGCCGCCAAAACCGCGGTGCGCAGCCAGTTTAATATACAATTTTATGTAACAAATCAACTATTCACAGGTGCACAATATTTTTGATATCCTCAAAGTATTCTTTAGATTATAGTAACTGAACTGAACATTTACTAAGATTTTATTGCAGAAGCGTAAACACCGCCCAGTGACTTGTGTTTATTCTGGGTATAATATATTGTTTACAACAGTGTATTTTATTTTTTTAAAATTTACATTTATTTAAAATTTTCAGTGGAAGATGCGCTCAAATGTAGATTATAAACATCTCTTATCGTTTTCTTTTACAAATAAATATTGTTATATCCTAGACCAAAGAACCATATGTTATTGTAATATGGAAATAACTGAGATAAAATATCTCAGCAGTTAATACGTTATTCAGGCAACTTATTTTACTTACAGCGGAGCTTAATGTACTACCGTGGTTGCGTCTACGAGGGCGTTCAAGCTTTGCACATGGCCTAACATTTGTTTTAATCAAATTTTTGACATTTCAAAAAAATTTATACTTTTAGTTTTGTTACCATTTAAACGTATCTTGTTGAAATTAACAAAAAAATGTCTCATATCTGGCCGAGCGTGACAATAAACTCTCCACACATACAGTTTGACTTAGACAAAATTAACGTTACGGTTCTATAAGAATTTGTAAAAGTATTAAAAAACAATTCAATTTCATTGTAGATTTTATGGTTTTGTTGCTGACTCACTTTTAGCAATAATAATGATATTAAAATATAATTTCAAATTACGGTGTAGCCATAGTATTGCTCAGTGCTGTAATTAGCGATTTAAGTGCCCGGTGTGATTGCTCTATTGAAAGAATCCTCCTGGTCACTTTTACGCTCCGTGCCCAAGCACCGCTTAGCACAGCCCTTTTTACGGTACTGGTATGTCATTTATGTTCATGCCTGAAGGGTATTATGGTAAGCCATTACAATCTATATAAACAAAAATTAATTACCTCTTGTATGACAGAGTATCACTTGAGAATAGCGCAGCCTATTTTTTTTTTTTGTTTAATTCGCAGTTCTAGCGGATTTTAAAACAAATTACTTCTAAGAGCAGTTCATTTCATGTCATATCTTTTTAAATATTTGTTTGATAAGCTTTGTATTTCACATTTGCAATTGTATTTGTAGCTTTGTAAGTCTACACGAGAATTTTAATATGGATCAAAATTGAAACGCAAAGTTTTCAATTCCACCTTTCTAGACTCTCTGCAATATGTATTTGTAGTTACACAATTGTTATAAAGTATATTTTAATTAATTATGTTTACGCTGAAAAGAAGCTTTCATATTTACTGATATCAGTTGCTCCAGTCAATAACTTAAGTGCCCTTGTGGTGCACGCGTGTTATACATCGCCCAGTGCCGCACAGATGTTTTTTAAAATTCAAGTTTCCTATTACATTGCTGACGTCCCGGACCGGGGATTTATTCACATATACCGCACAAGATAGGTAACAGCTGATGAATCCTATCATTTATCTTAATTTGACAAATTATAAATCTTAAACAATTTATAAACTTGAGCAACGAAAACATCCTTTTTAAAAGTTAACATAATTTCTACTATTTGTTCCTACTATTTTTCATAGAAGTATCTTAAATGGTAATGAGTTACTACAATGCTGGTTTCCAGAGTATTTTTAGTCGAAGCTTGCTCAAAAATTCTAAAATACTTTTAAAATGCTAAGCATGTGCAAACCAACGCGTATTTTAAATACGAACAAAAATTAAAAAAAAAAAGAATAAAACAGGTTGAAATTTTTGACCAAACGAACGATAAAGCACGAAGACAGCATTAGCAACGTTTCGTTAAGTAATAATAATATGAAGTTAGGCATAGAGGTTCGTAGAAACACAAGGTAGAGCGACACGATGACATCATGGACCCGCGGCGAATACGCGCTCACCTTCATAGCGACTCTCTGCCCGGGTTCATATCGACACAAACTTTATTGTATGCATATTTATGTATCTAAAGTTGTTTCCTGTATGGTCCTCAGCAATTAATTTTAAAAATTTTTTGCAGCTATATTTTATGTACTTATTTAAATTAATCAGAGATATTACTAACTATCTATACCTAGTTGCAAACATATTGCTAATAATGGCATCGAGTTAAATGTTGGCGTCGTTACATGATTATTATGTAACATATTTTTGCTTCGTTCTGTTTTATCATATATTATAGATGTGTCATTTTTTATTGACATTTAGTGTATATACTATCGAAGTATATCAATTAATTCGATACAAACTCGATATTTCTCAGTATATCACATTGCGATACATATTTTTATACCACACACTAAAACTTTGTGAAACCAACTGTCACCAACGTTTTGGAATAGTAATGTCTCAGGGTCTTTTAAAAGACAGATTCTTTCATTAAAGGCCGGCAGCGCTTGTGTGCAGTCCATCAGGCGTTGCAGTTTCTCGTAGATTTTGTCATGTTAATTATTTATTACGTGTCAGGGAATACTGTTCACAAAGTATCATACTTGAAGCAAATTAAGCAACGTATAGAAATTTGTTCAGAATTTATTATTTAAATTAAAAACACTACTCATTGTATTAAGATGTTAATTTAATTATTTAAATTTTTCAACAATTGGTAACATATGGCGCGTAAGATTTTTTACGCCAGGGCTGTCAAAAGGCGAACATCCTCTTCCTGTGGCGTTGGAGCCGCAAATGTTTCGTAAGAGTATGTCTACCGTTACTGAAACCACGTTATTTTGGTTGACATCACAGAAATAACCGCCTCTTCCTTAACAGCGCCCGACGAGCACCAGACGTTGACGTTGATACTTTTACGCTAATTGCGTTATTGACAACCTATCGTTTCGAAACAAATAAAGTGATGGCTTAAGAATTAATGGGAACACGCAGTTGACCTTTTTATCTTGTGTCAAAAAAAATATAATGCTGCTCCAACACGTTAAAAATTAGATTGTTTGTAAAGATACTCATTTTAGTGGTCTTTTAATACGTTGGTACTACTGTTGTTGGCCCACTGTAACCTCTAGTCCTTTCCCAAATGAATTGGTTGCGATAATTACCAGATTTGGTATGCGGATTGGTAATAATCAGAGTAAATACAAGTCGCACCGTCAATTCATTTGGCCGTTACAAATCTATGTACGTTTTAACCTACCTTTTCTTTCCGTGAGGTTACCGGCCTTATGTTTCGTATCGTTTTGCGATACCTAAACATTTTTTTTTGATATTTTTAGTAGTTTTTATAGTTTGTATTAATACTTAAAGATACGAATAAAAACTTCTGAAAGTAAGCAGCACCGAATTTTTTTTCGTAGAACTTATTAAAAAATAATTAAAATTAGTATTTAAATTAGTGTTTTTATCGCTGTAACTTAATAACGCTCATTTTAAAAAATAGGATAAAAATAAATTAAACTGGCATATTTTGATACAACACTAAGTCAAAAAAAGTAATTTTAATTCATACAAAACGGGAATGTAATTGTATTATTTACATTTTAATAGCGAGAAATTTAATGAAATCATTTCGCGCGCTATCTCATTAATAAAAAGGACGATCTCGCATTCCGGCAAACAACGGTGTCAACCGGGATACAGGTAACGGGAAGCGAACTTAGCCCTTTTACGGATGTCGTCGAGCTGCGACTGATGGGTAGCCAGTAACTGCACAGTTCAGTTCAGTAGACTGTCCGTAACTGAATGTACAGAAGAAACAGTTAGTGAAAAGGCCATTGCTTACTGACATTATGCGTGCAGACAATAAAAATAATAAATATATTACCTACTAGTTTATACTTAATTAAAGTAAATACAGTGAACGACGTCATAACTCAAACTCATTTTGTTATCAGTTATACGTATTTAGCGTCAGTAACAAATGCTTCTTTATAAAAGAATGTAAGAAGAACGAATCGAATCCAATTTAAAAGCTATTAGCAATTAAACTATTGCTTAAAACGTTACATCAAAGCGACACATCGTTTAAAAGCGAAACTGGGACAAACAAGTTATCTGCGTGTTTATCGACACATTGAAAGTGGTATTTATAAATGGTCGATTAGCAGGTTTTTACGAGTGACATTACTATTTCGGTTTAGGTGATAACAACGGCAGCGCCGAGGGTTCAGGCTCCGGCGGCGAAGCGGGGGAGGGGGCGGAAGCTGCGCATACATTCGGGCCTCTCGACGGCTCCATCTACGCTACAGTAGTGCGCGCGGGCGGCGGTGGGCCTTCTTCGCCGCTCAGCGCCTCCATGGACTCTGGCATATCTTCAGCAGGGCGCCGCGCCGCCCCCAGCCCACCTGACGAGCTGGACGCGCTGCTGGGCGACATGCTGCGCACGGTGAGCGCGCTACCCGATCCGCCGCCGGCCTCGCAGTCGCACACCGATCGCGCGCCCGACATACCGTATCACGCACGCGCGGATTCCGCGCCTTTCACGTACGGAGCACCCGGCCTGCGCCCCGGTATGCTGCGCGCCTCCAACCGCCTCGCCAGCCCCGAATTGGTGCGCCGCGCACTGGGCTCGGACCGCAACTACCGCCCTATTGAAGACGACGATGACGAGCGCACTGTGACACCGGAACCAACCACTCCTCGAACACCATTATCTCCACGCGCCATCCGCAAGTTCACCCATGAAGAAGTTATTACCAGAACCTCAACCACACCTCGTCAAACTTCGCCGCAGCAAAACGGACGGTTAGTGTTTCCATTATTTTATATATTATTGGTGTTTTTGTGCGTTATACTTTTGCTTTAGCCCTTAAAAGATGAGCTACATCGAAAAAACATTATTCATTATTCAAGATACTAAAATTATATTAATTATAAATTCCAATATTTTCATAATGCAAATTAATGTCTAGTTTTTTTTCTGTACTTACAACTTTGTTAAATATCAGACTGTGTGTGTGATATCGGAATGTGGAATGTCACAGTTGGTATTATTGCTGTAAAATTAAATACATGTTTATTTTATTTTTATGTAATTTTGCGATTTCACGGCTAAAGTGAAAACAGGTTTGGATAATATTTGAGTAGACGTACAGTAATGCTGACAGACGGATATTTTTCCAGTACATGATTTCTTTAAATTAGAAACATAATATTTCTAAGTAAATATATGATAGAACATTTCAAAACCTTGTTCTGTAGGTTATTGGTTAGATAATAAATCTTTTAATTAAAAGAGGGCGACAGATGCAAACATTTGTTCCGTTGCTTGCGACGTAGAGGTCACGCGCTGACGCCTACATCGTTACCACTGAGGCACTGAGTTGCAGTTTGTTTATGTTTGTAGAATCGTATTCGAAATATTTATAGTTATGTTATATTTAAAGCTCTTGGGTATCCCACACCTTTTCAATGCTTATTATTAATCCTTGTAAATCCTGCAAATTAAGGTATTGCGTAAATCATTAATGTAAAACCATAATGTATAATCTATTAAAATTATGACAAACCAGAGAATATAACTATAATAACATTATAGTTTTGAAATGCTTTTTTTTAACGAAAATTTCTATTATTTTATTATAGGATAACATTTGTGTTATCCTTTTGGTAGTGAATGCCATAGAAAACGAGATAAGACTCCAACAAATGGTAATTGAGTAATAGATGAGGGCTGCCTGCGAGGACTGCCCTGGCTCTTAATACTTTGACGAGTTTCAAATGATTGTTACATAACTTGTGACAAAAGTATGGTACTGACCTGGCCGAATCCCCAGCAGCATTAAACATATACCTAAAAATACTTATAATTATTATGATATTTACACACTTATTTTCATTAATATATCAAAAAGATATGTAGTTTCTGTTTATGCCATTGATATGGTATCAGACAAATTTCTGATCAACACACACAGCCATAAAATTGTGTTCGTTCGCTTAATTTATTTAGCCGCGTTCCGCTCGACCCACTTTACTATCAATGAAGAAGAGTAATAAAATATACCATAACCAATCTGAGCATTAAGCTACGAGTTTGAGTCCCTCTTATTATCTTTATGTGTCTGCATTTGTGATTTACGGACATCATATTTTTGGTGTAGATAAAAAAGGATGTTTACAAACTGACTTCATAATTACTCTGAAAATACGGACTTTGTCAGTTTCTTCGTCGTGGATTTATGTACATGTGTATATATAATTATACTTTTTTGTACTCCTTACATAAGTTAATACAAAGTTAATATAAAATGAAGCTATAAAAGCTAGGTATAATAAGACGAGTCTTGCGAAAGAGCAATCTGTTATAGACGCCATAAGGCCAAAGAATATTACTAATGAACAGAGAGAGGTGGTGTGTTTAATAAACTAACTTGCCATTACTAAAATTAATTAAAATATTATTATATAATTATATATATAAATATTATTTACATATACATAAATCTGATTTAATGACTGAATGGAACGTGGGAGAAGCTGTTGGCGTAATGTAATAATTACAATAACATACATTAAAAAACAAAGTAGGTTGTGATTTTAATGACATAAGACAAGGAATAATTTTAATTTACTAGAGAAATATCTTTTCTTAATCTTACACTATCGTCGAAATTTGCATGGCCATTATACCGAAGAACTTATTTATTTTTCGACCCACCTTTCACCGAAGACATTTTTTGGGATAACGTGACAGGTGGTAAGCCTATCTCCGTCTTTATGTCCAAGTCAACGATGTAAATAGTACACAAATTTTTGAAAAAAAACAAAAACCCCATTGGTCTATCCCCTGGGGATCGAATTCGAGTCTCTTGACCCGAATTCTGATCACCCAACAACTCGGCAATCGTAACAATTTCTTCCCTTTCGTTTCACAATACTAGTAGTCACCTATTAAGGTCAAAGTTTGGATTTCAAAATAGTGAACTAAGAAGTTTTGTTTTACAAAATTTATAACTAAGTAGTGCAACTTTTAAAAATTTAGTCACGATAGCCGAATGGTTGGGTGGTCGGAATTTCGAGTCGAGAGACCCGAGTTCGATCTCCAGGTGGCAGGCTCGTACCAATGGGTTTTTCAAAAACTTATGTACGAATTATATCGTTGGCTTGGACATAAAGACGGCGACGGACTCACCACCTATCACGTGGTCCCGAAAATATCTACGGTGGAAGGTGGGTCGAAGGGACTTAATTGTTTAGTCTAGACCTCTGTCTACCCCTGTATAAGGAATTTCGTGAAGATATTTATATTTATTTATTATTTATTAGGTAGTGCAATTAGTTTTTTGGCGAAATTACCTACAGTAAATTAAAAAAAATATCAACACTATATTTTTATTTCTATCCTTATTGTTATAACTTTCTTTATGACTAGCATTAAATTATTTTTTAATTAAATTATTTTTATAAAAAAAACGATGACTTTCTACACGCACTTAAAATGGTGATTTTTAGTGTTTCATGACATGTAACTTAGTCGTTTTACCTTCTCTGAAAACAGTATTTTCATTTCCAAACTTAGTGCTCTGAAATCTCAACAAACATCGACGATGTATGTTGAATATGTTGTTTTTCATATAAGATGAGTAAAATAGATGTCTGGTAAACAAATAATAAGGCTAACTATTGATACCTTGTATCAAATATATTGATACAAGGTATCAATAGTTTTATTTATCTAGAAGCCTTTGATTTTATCCGGAAGCCCTTGAGTCAATCGAGTCAAGAGGCAGGCGTGTGGGTTGGTACCCGGTAGCAAACCACTGGGATACTAGTTTCACGATATTTACCACGCACCGCACATTCGGCACGTACTATAAACCTATTGCGAATTATTTATACGGCGCCTGTTGAATATTAGCATACAAAGCTACTAGTAAAACCACATGGCGGATAGACTATTCCTAGCTCCTTCTGTACTTGCAATGTAATCAATCTATATTCGGTTAAAGTTGCTTCATGGCACTTTCCTAGAATAATTTACGAAGCATTTTTTTTTGAGAATATTATTTCAATTAGAAATGTAATTCACTTCTGTTTTGTAACTTTTAATTCTACGCAATTAATGACAGCGCTAAGCAAATAATAACCGATTAGTATCTTTTAAGATGATGGTGATTTCTTTTTGATAGAGTTGCATGCGTAATATTCGGTGTAACGATATAAACAACAGGAACTTTCTCATACTTATTCTTTTTTTAATCCACTAATCCCAAAAATAATACATACACTGTATCTGCGACGCTTTACTGTTCTAACTACATGATAGGCTCGAACCCGCTTCATCACGTTTCGTAGTCACTAAAAAACCATTAAGCTAATGATCCTATTATAAAGTAGTGGATTTGCCTTTATGAAAGCAGATACTTAAAGTTAGGTTCACATGCAATTTGGCATCTGGTAGAGTGTATGATTGCGGCCATTGCGACCCAAACAAGTTACTATTTCGAGATAAACGTCCCCATAAACGGTCAAGCAGGCGGACCGCAGCGACGCCGCGGCGCCCGACAGGCCCGCATCAATCTACTATCACAAACGCGCGCGTTTACATTCTAATAAATACGCCGAATAATACAACTAATCATACACTACCGTCATACAAACTGATACTTTGAAACTTATTAAAGTCTGTCACTGTAAGTTGATTCCGATTTACTGAACTTCTACTCGAATTTTACTCGAAAACTAAGTTTTATACTGATATAATATTTTATACAAATTCTTATAATGATGTTTATTTACTAATTCAGTTACAAAATTAGTTATTAGTAACTGCAGACGGCAACCGGTCTTATTGTTAAGTACTATTGACCCTGAAATTATACGTTTCTACCACATGCCCGTTTAGGTAAAGCTCTGGTCTAGAACCATGTTAATGGTACCGTATGGTTCTTAAAGTATAATTTTATCTGACTTATGGGGTCAATGGAAAACTGTTTAACTTTTAAGTTTCCACTTTCACGCAAAATGTCAAGCTCCAACAATTTATATAATATCTTTCACATAATCTAACTGTGAAGGTTAGACAAGTGGTTATTCTATAATTTAGCCAATGAAATTTATTCGTTATGCCTGCATATATAATATTTTAAAATTGTTTACTTTTCTACATAAGTTATCTTAAAAGCTTATATAAGGCATATAAGCTTTTAAGATAACTTATTAATAACATATTAAAAAATATACCTATGATAGTTCGCTTGGACACTAAATAAGCAGTGGGCCACCTGACACTTTGTCCCAAATAAGCTTCAGTGAAAGGTAGGTCAATCATTCATACTCTTAATTATCACGAAATCTCTAATACTAATTTATATATGAGGATAAAATTTGGCATGCAAATACACTTTGAATACAACCTAAGAAATTATTGTAATTATCTTCTGAGAAAATGCCATTTATAGCAGATACGGATAATTCACTAAATTTTAATAAACTATGGAATCCATGACGATGAAATTTTGCATAGTAATTTATTATGAGTAGAAATTAGCTGAGAATTTTTTAATTTCAATAACGCTGAGTAGCTATTCTATGTATATAAATCTTCAAAATTAAATTAAAAATATTTTTCAAATGTACAAATATTGAAAATTATTTATTTATACATATAAATTATAATCTAGTTTCGTGCGCCAGCTAGCTTAAAAATATTTATTTCTAGTCGATGAGTATTACATTACATTTCCACCGTTTTAGACTAGGTTAAATCGAGAGGTGCAGGAACCACGAACAGCTCAGCACGGACGTGCAACTTGATAATTGACTTTACTGCCTCAGTATTTAATGAAAGCCTTGTTAATTGTATTTATTATCTGCCCTTAATTACTTTATATTTTTTTTCTTTATATTGTTTTATAATTAAATACACTCATATAAAACAAAAGAAAAACAGATCACGACTGTATTCTCAATACTGTAGTGATCAAAGTTCTGAACACTTTAGTTCTTTTGACTTACATTTCTCCAAAGCTTTATTTGAACTACATACCAAGTGAAGACATTGTAGCCTTTTTCATTTCCAATTTTACCTACGTATTTTTTTTTCGTATTTTATATTTGCTGAATTTTATTGACAACCTTCGTGGACGAGTGGGCGATCGAGTACCGGCTATCTCGCACCATTGACATTGCTGGGTTGTAATCTGGTATTTTTTGGAAATGATTTTTCCGCCATCTAGGTGTGCTTTATACAAGCCCTTGCGAAGCTCACACACGGGACTTCTGGAGAATTTCGCTTACCCAAACCTATCAAGTATTGTAATTGTGCTGTAGATTTAGTAAGTAATTATTTTTACACTGTGATAATTAAATTAAAACGAAGTAGTCGGCTCAACTTTAATTATCACTTATCAGATGGCACAATGGTGATGCGGAATGGATTGAAAGACCGTCCAGCGCACGACAACATACAACAAATGAAAATGGAACGTGGCGATCAGCTAGTACATTGGGTTGGCACGAAAGTTCCCGAGGACGAGAACCCAGAAAATCAGAGAGCAGCGCCGAGGGAAGCTCAGGGCTTACGTGGCTACAAAGGCAACAGCAAAAGCTACGAGAAAGAAAAGAGGCGAGGGAAAGAGTCGCTCGACTACCGCTCGAGTGGGATACTGCATCTTCCCGACATGTCCGCCGGTCCGCTAGTCATCGGTAATTAATGATATTTTATTCACTACATCTATAATGTTTTTTAATAATATTTGGTATATATAAGTCACGATAGCCGAGTGGTTGGGTGGTCGGAATTTCGAGTCAAGAGACCCGAGTTCTATCCCCTGGTGGCAGGCTCGTACCAATGAGTTTTTCAAAAACCATGTACGAATTATATCGTTGGCTTAGACATAAAGACGGCGACGGGTTTACCACCGGTCACGTTGTCCGGAAAATATCTTCGGTGGAAGGTGGGTCAAATCAACTTAATTGTCTAGACTAGACTTCTGTCTACCTTCCCTGTGTTGGGAATTGGGTGAAGATATTTATTTAATAATATTTGGGAATTATACGTCACACAAAGCTATTAATTAAAGTACAACTGTGCTAGCTTTTTCCGTCACAACAGACGTATCTACTTTTGGTTTAATGTTAAAAATTAAAGTGATATGTAAAATTTGTCTAGTTTTTGATACTAATAAAGACTTACCATGTGGATGACTAAACATTTAAAATGTCGTTTATTAAGTTGATTTTGTTATAATTCCAGCGTGGATGGATATACAAGTGACACGACTGCTTTCGCAGACGACGACGATGACTTTACTGTTCCTCTTCACGTTAACACGCGGACACCTCTAAGAACTGATAGTGTCAGTCCTCAAGCTCCAGACAGGTACCTAAAATTAAAAATTTACTACAACTACATAGTTACTTATACACATTATGACATAAATATATATATATATATATATATATATATATATATATATATATATATATATATATATATATATATATATATTAATAGAAATTTATTCTTCATATATATATATATATATATATATATATATATATATATATATATATATATATATATATATATATATATATATATATATATATATATATATATATATATATACTGCGCTAATCAAAAGAAAGAGCTGCGTCCTTAATGGTGACCGCCGTGAATTTACAGTTGGCGGGAGTCCGACATTAACCGGCATTCGAATGAGTATAATGAATTAAATGAAATGGTATAATGCAATTCTTTATCTTAACTTAATAGCCTATTGAAGTCCACTGCAGGACATAGTCCGCTCACGTAAGGTAATTTTAGCATATTAGTTTGGGGATCGCAGATTTAGATATAACGCATTTAAAAGGCGATATATGTATACAATGATGTACTTGATCGGTAAATTGTTCGCCTTATGTGAACCAGAAGTCTTAATTCTCAGATAAACATATTAATATGAATTGATTCTATATAATTAAATGATACTATTCTTATGTTTTCTACTTAAAATTATCTCAATAAATGTTTCCTTGCAGAACCTCATCTAAAAAAATTATGTATGAAAAGATGATAATGCGCGAATGGAGTACAAATACCACACCTACAAACACTCCTACGCCTGGATTGCTGTCTCTTGCGGAGCCTGTTCATAACGACACCTTGGTGAGTGTTACTTGACTTGTGATTTAGACTTGTTTCCTGTCTTTATCTGTTTTATATTTGGTAAGACAGATGGTATTATTTTTTTAAACCAATTAATTTATGAATAAGTCTGCTGCATTAAGCACTTGTTTATCCTGGGTTGAGCTGGTACTGGTAACCATGTAAACAACGTAGCTTAAAATAATCTTTGTAAACCAAACTTACTCATACTAATTTTGTTCAATTTGAATTTTTATTTCTCTGAAATATTGCAGAGTCGAGAACGTTCGGAGAGCTGGTCGCGCACGGAGTCTCGTGCGGAGTCCCGGACGGAGTCCCGCGCGGGTACACCAGCTTTCCCCACGCACCCACGCACGCCCTATCCGCCCACGCCCACGCCCTCACTAAATGCGCGCCCGCCACGCTCGCCGCCCGTCACCAGGTATAAAGCACACCTAAAGGTCTACAACTCTTGTACAATTAATATCCTTGCTTTGAGTATTGATTTTACTTTTCTACTAGAATTGAATTAATGCCTTAATAAATATTTTAACAATAATAAAACGGTACAACACCGTTACAAGTGCAAGTGCTAACGCATAATTTATAAAATTTCTCAATAATTTGCAAGGAACCGGTCAACATAATAAATATTAATGACGTTCACTTCCTTTAGCGTATATTATCTAGCACATCGTACACCCTCAGTTTATATATAGTTTTTATAATATTGATTAATTTTAAAGGTTTATTTATTTTATTACATCAGGTCGCACGTTTCTCAACCATATAAGGCAATACTACAAATGTAAGTTTTTAGGAATCATTTTCTTGATTCCTAAGATATTTTGTTTGTGAATAATGAGGACTAAAGCGTTATCTAATTAGAAACACCTAAAAGAACTAAACTCTGTGTGGCAAGCCTATAATTATTTTATGTTTCTCCTTGCATATCATGTGCTTATTTGGATGTGTTAATTTTCGTTTGGTGTGTTGGTATTTCATTTTGATATATTTCATTTACTTTTGTGTGATTATAAATACTTAGGATTTTATGATATGTTTTTTTATTGCATGGAAACTCATCATAAATACCTTGTTTTCATAGTTCAACACTGAACTCATAAAATAAACAAGTAACAAGGTTTAAAATATTTATATAAGTTTAACTAATCTCTGTTAAATTGTTAACGTTGCCTTAACTAAATGCAGAAAGGAGCGAGAAAGCAGTCCGGAATCGGAGTACCGCACGTACAACGGCAGCGGTGGCGGCTCGCGGCGCTCCAGCCTCACCAGCGCCGAGCCGCACCACGTGGCGCCTGACCGCGTGCGCTTCGCGCGCGACACCAGCCACTACTGGTACAAGCCCAACATCTCGCGCGATGATGGTAAGCGCTCTTATATCGTATTATTATCATTCCACATTTACCATTCATATCCATTCATTCTAGTCAGTCTAGCATGGTCTTATGGGGCTCGTTTATCTCCAATTCGATGCTAGACGCACGTGAGTTGAAAACTATTCTTTAAAACATACTTGGTGTTGACGGTGAACGAAAATATTGGGAGAGAAAACAACCTCGGAAAAATAATAAAGAATATCGCGGAAATAATTTTTTTATCTCTCTAAATCCTAGATCATATCATGATCTCTTTTTGTCGCTTCTGTTTGACTCGATATTTATGAGATGATGTGACCGCAGCGATAGCAGCGCTGCAGCCGCTGGAGGAGGGCGCGTTCATCGTGCGCGACTCGAACTCGTTCCCGGGCGCGTTCGGGCTGGCGGTGCGCGCGGGTGTCGCGGGGGGAGCGGGGGGCGTGCGCCATTTCCTGGTGGAGCCGGCGGCGCGCGGCGTGCGCCTGCGCGGCTGCCCCGACGAGCCCGTCTTCAGCTCGCTGTCCGCGCTCGTCTATCAGCACACCGTCACACCGCTCGCGCTGCCCGTGCCGCTCAAGCTGCCTGACCGGTACGCTCTTCATTTTTATCGATATTTATAATAGTATCTTCACGCCATTCTCAATACTGGGGTAGACAGAGGTCTAGACAATTAAGTCCTTTCGACCCATCTTCCACCGTAGATATATTAAGGACATCGTGACAGGTGGTAGGCCCGTCACCGTCTTTATGTTGTAACATTGTCATTTTCGTATTTAAAATTCTTCATGGACGTTAAAAGTTCAGCTTCACTTCGTCATAAATATCATAAATATCATAAATATTCCATCGGTTTTAGAGCCTTGTGGAATATTTAGGGAGGATGGTAAGAGACCCGACGGCTTGACTTTAGTCCATTGGGAGAGAGGCAAAGCTCTTGTGTGGGACGCAACTTGCGTCGATACATTAGCGGCCTCTCATATCAAGGGTACTTCGATAAGGGCCGGGGCGGCATCAGAGGCAGCTGAATCAGGTAAATGGCGTAAATATGAGTCTTTGAAAGGAGACTATATATTTGTTCCATTTGCCGTAGAGACAATCGGTCCGTGGGGTCCCCGGGCGATGCAGTTTCTAAAGGAATTGTATCCGCGACTTATCGTTGCCGCTGGTGACAAGAGGGCTGGTTCTTTTCTCGCTCAACGGTTAAGTCTAGCCATTCAACGTGGAAATGCAGCCAGCGTTCTTGGTACCATGCCACGAGGAGTAGGGCTCTACGATTATAATAGTTTTTAGTTAATACTTCCTCTTCGTCTTCAGTACTTCTATTAAAAAGGTACATAAAATAATCTTCCAATGAATCAACAATTTATTATCTTCACGTATATTTCGAACAGTGGACTAGACCATTTACCTTACAACTCGCCTTTCACAGAAACCTATTTAGTACAACATACATGTGGTAAGCCTTTCGCCGTCTCATTGTCCAAACAAACGGTACATTATACTTTCATAAATATGATATTTATGCACATAAATGTTCATAAGTACATTGACATCCACAATTTGATCATAAACATTCATATTCATCTTATTTATTACTTCATTTTATAATATATACACATACATGTACATGTAATATACACACTGTTTTAAATTGAATAGTAAAGTAGTGTGAAAAGTATTAAATTATTAATACACGCGATAAAATCCGAAAAACTATACATAATAAATCTTAATTGTACTATATATAGTTAATGTTTAATATAAATCTGAATAGAGATCCATGGCCGGGTGGAAGTGTGAATGCTGCGGCTCGGGCCCTTTTAGCTACTGGCGCCGCGTGCCACGTGCTGCTCCTCGGCTCAGACAACACCGAGGCATTGACAGGACCTGCCGCAGTCAAAAGAGCTGTTCAAAATATCCTACAGAAGAAGGTAACTTTTACATATTCTAAAATATGTTTAGTTTAGATGATATATCATATAAACTACAGTATCAATAAACATCCAGATAAAATAAGCGATGTTTCAAGTATCAACTTTGACTTAGATCCGAATCTAGGATCCAAGACCAACAATTGGGTTCAAGGGCAACTGTAGAACTATATTAGCCCAACTAAAAGGAAAGCTACCGCAAGGAAAAAAAAGTGGATTGTGTGGAGTGATCAATACAATGTAAATTCAATCTGCGGCTTTTAGTGGTGGCAGCTCTACCGACGCAGGACCATAGTCACTAAAAATATCGGCGTGAATATCAGAGATTTCGTTCGGGGAGTGAGACTGTTGAATTCTCACGTTGTCTCCCCAATTTCATCTTTAAAGAGCGCAAAGGTGTTTACAGTTTATCAGTTACTGTGGATACACATATTATAGGTTCAGATACATAGATTATATGAGGGGTCACCAAGGAGTATTAACCGGTTTAACATATTAAATAAAACAACGTGAAAAAAAATACATTTGGCTTTGTAAATTTGGTGAAGGCTAAGTTACGAAAACAACCCGAACCGCTGTCTGCCATTTTGTAACTTCTCGAATATTCGTTTTCATTTCTTTCAAACTATTAATAATATTGACAATGTATAAAACGCAACTTGTCACGACGCCGGTGGCGCAGAGCGCGGCGCACGTGGTGCACCTGAAGGTGTTCGGCGGCGGCATCACGCTGACGGACGCGGCGCGCAAGCTGTTCTTCCGGCGCCACTACCCCGCCGCCGCCGTCTCCTACGCCGGGCTCGACCCCGACGAGCGCCGCTACGCACACCACGAAAACGGCGCGCAAACAGACAAGTGAGATTTGACACTGTTGTTGAATGATATGTGGAATATTAATAATATAGTCCTATTCACTTATGAACTCGTTCACTTTCCTCTACTTAACATTATTATTATATCAAACTTCCATGTTCCAAAAGAGACCCATAGAACACAGCAAAAGTATAAAGTAACCGTAAAGTGCAGTGTGACCATTACAAAATCATTTTTATTTCTTACCTCTTTGTTATTCTATGATAGAAAAAATCACTTCATGTATGATAAAATACAGCCTTACTTATATAGAATACTGTTATGTATTTTAGTATTATGAAATATATTATAAAAGATGTACATTAAATTAAATATAAGAAGGTCTAACACATTATAATTAAACTGTGTACTGAGCCGATCCGAAGAATATTAAACTACTGTAATTTCCTACAGTTCTTGTGCTAAATAATAACAATAAATTCTAAGTTGTATGTGTACTGTAAACCGGATCAAGACAGGAGCAGTTAGAACAATTTTTGTACTATCATTGCTAATACAATTACAATTCTTCCAATTACGTGCAATTCTTTAACGTCTTTTTTAAATAACTATGATCACGAAGCGGGGCCATATTTATGATCTCTCTGTAGCTTGTATATAATTAATCAATCCCATATAAGCTCATGAATCGCTTGCTTTGTGCAGCACTTTGAAAATTGTATACATACTCTGAAATATATACCTTAACTAAAATATTACTAAAATTAACTAAAATAAGTCACGATAACCGAGTGGTAGGGTGGTCGGAATTTCGAGTCGAGAGACCCGAGTTCGATACCCAGGTGGCAGGCTCGTTGCCCGGCAAAACCCATTGGGGTTTTTTAAAAACTTATGTACGAATATATCGTTTGCTCACCACCTGTCACGTGGTCCCGAAAATATCTTAGGGAGGCAAATGAGCAGGAGGCTCACGTGATGGAAAGTGATTACCGCCGCCCATGAACACCCGCAATACCAGAGGCATAGCAGATGCGTTGCCGCCCTTCGAGTGCCCCCCCCCCCCAGAATTGGGGGAGGGGGGGTGTGTGGGGGCCTCCGGTTACCTGCACTCACCAGACGAAACGCAGAAGTTTATTACACTTCTACTTCACGCCGGTATTCTGTGAGGTCGTGGTACTTCCCCGGTCGAGCCGGCCCATTCATGCAACAACAAAAGCAAATGCGTGGCTCTACCACTATTAAAAGTTTGTTGTTTGTTGCAAAACATAGGCATTCAATCTCATCTATTTTTATGGTGTATATTAGTGTTCCTAACTTCATAATTTTAATGACAAAACAGTATGGAAACCCTGGCCATTCATCAGCTGCCTCAACCACGACATGTTTTTTTTTTAAATATTGATGGTATAGAATATATCGATACAATTGTAGTTGTTGAATTTTTATATGCTGTAAAATTCCTTTCCGCACAGACGTATATTTGCCTTCGTTGCGCGTGCTACCTCCAGCGCGGACAATCAGTGCCACGTGTTTGCAGAACTTGAGCCTGAACAGCCGGCAACCGCCATCGTTAATTTTATTAATAAGGTTCATCATTTCTTTCTTATTATTAGTTGTCTTTTAACTGTCTACAACTTAGAATGTCCTACCTGTAATTCTGTGTTCATGATGAAACAGGAATAACTCCTAACAATTTACCAAACAATTACGTACTGAGTGCAATCGTTTTGATGAAATATAAGGAAAAAAAACTTTCATATTCACCTATATACCTTTTGAGGAAATTAACAATCTTTTTTTAATAGTAAAAGAATACTAGTAATTGCACCTAAAATGAAGCCAATAATTAAAAGAAAGCAACTAAGCGTTTAGAAAATCTTAGAACAGAAACTAAGTCACGATAGCCGAGTTGTTGGGTGGTCGGAATGTCGAGTCGAGAGACCCGAGTTCGATCCCCAGGTGGCAGTACCAATGAGTTTTTCAAAAACTTATGTACGAATTTCATCGTTGGCTTGGACATAAAGGCGGCGACGGGCTCACCACCTGTCACATTGTCCCGAAAATATCTTCGGTGGAAGGTGGGTCAAAGGGACTTAATTGTCTAGACTTGACCTCTGTCTACCCCTGTATTGGGAATTGCGTGAAGATATTTTTTTTTAGAACAGAAACTTATTACTAGACTTACTTATTTAATTTTTATCTTTTATTACTTTACTTACGTCATTTCCCAATTGCATTGACTCTTAAATACTGACTGAAGAGTATAATCTAACTTTTCTTATATTTTTACAGGCCCTACTTGGAAACACACAAAAAAGAGATATCATTTGAGTCCTCAATAATAACGTTAGAAGTATATTAACAATACTGATGACTAATGGACAGTGTAGGTCTGCATCACCAAAAAATCTACAAATGGTCAACAATATTGAACACCACAATGGCTTTGCAAAACACTTGAAATTAAATTATCACAATTTTTATATTATATAATTCCATGTTTACTTTCCAAGTTTGTTAAAAAAGGTTAAGTTGGTTGTAATGAAATTTTATAATAAGGTAATGCATTCATTTTCTCCTTTATCGAGTACAATTAACCATTTATAAATCTATTTTAAACTTGTTAAAAATTATAATATAGTATAGAGAAGAAACTAACTAGTCTCATTATTAATTTAATTTAGTGTAGTAAGAACATGCGTGCCTAAGTAATATATAGAAATGAGAGTAATTACCCGCAGGAAAAGACTGCGGTTATGTAAAATCGCAGTACTGGATACATTCGTAGAGAAAAACGCAAGCAAATACCAGTGACAATTTGCAGTCTTTAAGCGTGTAAGGCTTTCTATTGTCTTAGACGAGACGTATGATAAATAAGTACAACGAATAACAATAACGTATAGTTTTCGTATATAGATTTAGACAATATTATTACAAAACTAACTTTAAGAGGATCTTTATCTTGACACCTTACGTGTTTCAAATAACTTCGTGT
Organism: Sericinus montela; assembly: GCA_029286605.1. Taxonomy (NCBI): domain Eukaryota; kingdom Metazoa; phylum Arthropoda; class Insecta; order Lepidoptera; family Papilionidae; genus Sericinus; species Sericinus montela. The sequence goes on along the minus strand of JAGSMR010000012.1, from coordinate 10,878,638 downwards.
TAATACACGGAAAAGAAAATAATAGATATTTAAGAAGTAGAAAGAGGTCTAACGACTTCAATATAAAACTATCAATATTATTGAAACTAAGACTAAGCACTATGTTTAGTATAATGCTTAAATAGTATGGTTGAAAGCCACAAAAGTATGCCTTAACAGTGATTTAATATTTAAGTAAAATATTATTTAGAGATAATAACCAGTTAAGTTAATTTAATAACATAGTAATAATTACCTGTTGTAAAATGTATTTATTGGTTATAATAAATAAATCCATAAATATAATGTAATTTTTATTTTATTTCCTTACATTTAAAATTTTCACAGACCATCGGAATCAACAAAGAAGACTACATTATTTTATAATAATACTATTAGACATCGACTTAATAATTCTTAATAAATCTAGAAATTCATTTATAAGGAAAAGTTTTTAAGGAAGGAAATGTCGAGAAATGCAATTACTATTTTTTACATTGACGAAAGTTTTATTAGCTTACATTTACTTTTAATCCTACTCACGATTTCTATTATTATTACGAAATACCGTACCAGCCAACGATATTTCATTTGCCACAGATTCAAAAGTATAGTTAAGAGTCTCATTTAAAAATTGCCCGTTTGCATTGATTTGTTGTCCAGCATTGTTTTTTGGCTCGTGTACGTCAGTCCTCAGAGCGACCAAATCGCAAATGTCCATAATCGTCGAAGGAGTCATCTGCCCGAGCGGCGCGACTCCTGATGATACCGTATTCGTGGTAAAGCCGACGTGGTCGGAACTCGTCCTCCTCCTCCGAGAAACCAGCGCCGCGCAAGATCGCTCCTTCACAGTTGTGCATAGAAATAGTTAATGACACCATTAACGCTAATCCAATCACTGTTACAATCCGCATTTTGATTATTGTGATTTTCGAGACCTGAAATAATATTCGCAATAATTATTGTGATGTATCTATAAACAGGATTATTAATAAAAAATTCTGCACTGATATAAAACTTTAACAAAAAAGATCTCTTTCATTCAAAAGTAATAACAGTTCTCAACAGTGGTAGAGCCACGCATCAGCTTTTGTTGTTGCATGAATGGTCCGGCTCCGACCGGGGAAGTACCACGACCTCACAGAATACCGGCGTGAAGTAGAAGTCTAACAAACTTCTGCGTTTCGTCTGGTGAGTGCAGGTATATATATATATATATATATATATATATATATATATATATATATATATATATATATATATATATATATATATATATGTATATATATATATATATATATATATATATATATATATATATATATATATATATATATATATATATATATATATGTATATATATACCACGGAACCAATGGCTTTTTCACCACCTGTAACGTTGTCCCGAAAATATCTTCGGTGGAAGGTCGGTCGAAGGGACTTAATTGTCTAGACTAGACCTCTGTCTACCCCTGTATTGGGAGTTCGTGAAGATATTTTTTTTATAATAAGAAGTAGAACTATATATGTGTCAACAGAATCAGTTTAACAGATGAAAATTCACGGGGTGAAAAACAACTATTTCCCTATTAAATTAAAGAGATTTCTTTTAATTTCAACTAACACGGTCGGGATTCGGACCCGTGACCTTTTCCATCCCCGCCTCTCCATGTCAGTTGAAATTCGAAAGAAAAAAATATATATTTAATTTAATCACAAAAACTTATATGCTTTAAAATCAATAAAAATATGCACAACTATTTCCCTATTTTTCTACCCTAAGGGAGGATTTATTTTTTCAAATTTTTGTGTTACCAACTTTAAAGTACACCCAAACCAAGATAAATAGAAAATTGGAAATCAGACTATAAAACATATACGTAGTTAATAATAAAACAATGGTGTCATCAAATAGTTAAAAACAAGCTTGAAGACCACTTCATAGTAAGTAGACACTAGACAATTTAGGAAGAAGCACTGCTCCTGAGGAACACTATAAAATGAATAAATATTTTTTAAATAAATACATATATAGATTGGAACAACATCACATACATTGCTCTGATCCCTATGTAAGATGCTAAAGCACGTGTAGTATGCGAATCGGAAAAAACGAAGGTACCTCAAACACCCAGACCTGACCGGGAATCGAACTCAGGGCCTCGAAATGACGACACCTTGAAAATCGGTGTTTACGCCACTCGTCCACGTCAAATATTTATGAACACGATAAAAAACGAGTCTTTTTTCATATTTTGTCATTGTTTTTGTATAAAGTGCTATGTACATTTTAGAATGTACGTGGAATGTCACTGGATTTAAAAGTAATGTCTTTTTTATAGCAAAATATTGCAATATCATTCATCATTTTCTGTCGTCATCGAAACTGTTGTTTTTAATTTACGAACTCAGTTAAGACAAATCATCATTGAAGGCAAACCCTTACATCAATGTCTATATCGCGTATCAGGGCAGTTGTAAACATGTATAAACACAAGAACGTATACATGCTTAACAATGTATTTTTAGTTATTTACTACCCTCTATCCATTCCCCAAAACTGGCTTAGTGGGAGGTCTAAACTATTTAGTCTTTTGGCCCTCATCTCACTGGACAGAGAAATCTTATTGGTACGAGACTTTCTTGTTGATCGACATCGAGTAACCGGAATCGAATTTCGAGCGCCCAACCTCTCGGTTATAGAGACAAGTAATGGCATATCCCTTATTTACTTAAAATTATTTCAAAAAGCAAATAAGGTACGTGTCACTGTATATTTAATTTTAAAACTATTACTTAGAACCAAAAAATAAGTGGAACCTAAATTTCTTACCTGTCAATCTACTACAAAAGTAAAAATATAAATCTTCACGCAATTCCCAATACAGGGGTAGACAGAGGCCAAGTCTAGACAATTAAGTCCCTTTGACCCACCTTCCACCGAAGATATTTTCGGGACAACGTGACAGGTGGTGAGCCCGTCGCCGCCTTTTACAAAAGTAAAAGATTGGCGGTATTTCATTAAACTTGTTTTACATGTATAAAGTTTGCGAAAAATTATTCTCTCTGCTTTGTGTTTTCTAATTTACCATTGTTGACTGCAGCCTAAACTGCTGGAGTTAAAAACTTTAATGTTGTTAATGCATTGACTAAGTAAGGATTTTTCAAAATTTCTCCACTAAGGAGTAAAGAAAGTTATTTCCTTTATATGTAATAAAGGATTGTAAAGAATTCTGTCATTTTAAATGCAAGAAGCATGAAATTTAATGTAACTGGTTTTGTTTAGAAATAAATATAAATTTTTCAGATTTAAAATTTTACCTTTTAGAAGGTAAATTTGAAGTTGAAAGTTAGAGGAGAAGTTAAAGTTCGTCACTTTTGAAAGGAAAAAGTATGAAAGTAAATATTAAAAATTCTTACATCATCAAACAAAACATCAAATTAGGACTCTTTAGTAAAGACCTGAAACGAAATATTTTTTAGTATTTATAGCCCCTACTTTATTGATTTACACTGTCCAATTGTAAACTTAAGAATTAGGAACGAAGCCGAATACGAACGGTATATTTACATAAAAGTGTTTAGTTTTTTTTAATACTACAGAAAAAATATTCACATTCTTCTAGCCTTACAAAATACAATACTAATTTTGTTATAAAAAATTAATTACTCTGTAAAAACGGTGCGTGACTGTACTCGTGACTTAAAAACTATTCTCCTAATAAAACAAATAATATGTAAAAAGGTTCATTACAGTTTCCATTTATATAAATATGTAATAAGCGTCATGACTTAATAACTAAAACTTACCGCTTTGGGAGAGTGTTGCAAATGGCGAATTGAAACAAAAGCCTGCTGTTTATATAGAGAGTTCACCCACTGAAAATATCACCCCCCTTTTTTAATATTCCCCTCGCAAGTGGCTCTGATAAAAGTACTATGAAAATTGACGTATTTCAATTACCTATTTAAAACAGACTGATCTTGTTAGGCGTTGGAAATTATTTTTCCAGTGAATTTATTTTGCTTCCAAGCATATTTGTTAACTTTAGTGAAAAATATTTTTCGCAAGTTATAATTTCGGTAAACTAGTATTTTTTTTCATATATTTTTAAAAACTTTTCAAAACACAAACATTGTTTAGTTTTTGATTTATTATTCTTTGAAAAAAAAATCTTATTTCCCGCGTTTTTTCCCACTTACAACACAGCAGAAAATAATATATGTGCTTAAATTGTGCTATCAGATTTTATTTAAGAAAATGAGTGCATCTTCGACGGAATTTGAGACCTTTCAAAAGCAATTAACTGATATTGTTGGAGAATTGCAGTCTGTAATTGTAAGGAAATTCTTAAAAATTTTGTCGTATTTTATTTTAACTAGCTGACCCAGCGAACGTTATTTTGCCATATATATTTTTTTTTTTCACTTAACTATTACATAGCTTGCTGCGGAAAAAAAGTCACGTTAGCCGAGTGGTTGGGTGGTCGGAATTTCGAGTCAAGAAACCCGAGTTCAATCCCCACATGAAAAAAGTGGCTTGTACCGAAAAGTTTTTGAAAAACTTGTGTACGAATTACATCGTTGGCTTGGATATAAAGACGACGACGGGCTCACCATCTGTCACGTTGTCCCGAAAATATCTTCGGTGGAAGGTGGGTCCAAGTCCAAATGGGTTGGGCTTATATTTCCCTTCATAGACATTTACAGCACACGATCTGGTGGGCTTAAAATATTGCAATCAAAGTGTTAAGTTTTACTGTAAGGGTCAATTTCGAAATAACAATAGCCTTTACGTACCTCATTATAAACTTACTAATATAACTACGAGATATATTGGACATTAATTAGCTATCGGAAGCTCGACTCCGAGAAGAGGTCCGTCTGGAAGCTGCGCGGGCCGAAGCAGCCGAAGCAGATTCCGCGATGGCGAAACGCGATGCTGCCGACTGCCGTGCCAGCGCGGCCGCTGCCGCCGCTGGTGCCGAACAGGCCTCTACCGCACTAGCTTCTGTCCAAAATGAACTATGTGCTTGCATGATCAAACTGGAATTGACGGTATGAAATTGAACAAACTTGATTATTTTACGCAACTGTTATAAAAAAAATATCTTCACGCAATTCCCAATACAGGGGTAGACAGAGGTCTAGTCTGGACATTTAAGTCCCTTCGACCCACCTTCCACCGAAGATATTTACGGGACAACGCGACAGGTGGTGAGCACGTCGCCGTCTGTATCCAAGCCAACGATATAATTTGTACATAGGTTTTTAGAAAAACCCATTGGTGTGATACCATGGCCACTTGAGGATCAAACTCGGATCTCTTGACTCGAAATTCCGAACACCCAACCACTCGGCTATCGTGACTTAGTAAATTATATAATTAGCAATTGTTATGCCCTTTAAAAACAGTTATTGGAAATACTATACATGTTTATAGATTTCTACAAAATATACTGAAACCATTTCAAAATTATTTTATTTAATTGACAAAATCTCACTTTCTACTAATCATTCAATCTCAGTCTTTTTCACTGTTGCAACTAAATTATGTTTCCGAAAAAGAGAAGGGTGACTAGAGTTATATTTGCTGTATATTTGTCTCATCTTCTGTTTAACCGATGCAAAGTAAACTATAGACTTTGTTACTTTTGTTACTATCTGTATAAGATTACATACCCATTAAAATCCTCTGCAGGACATAGGCCTCTCCCATAGGGAGGACTTGTCATTATCGCCACGCTTGGCAAGCGGATTAGCGATCGCAGTAGCAGACCATTCGCACCTCAGACGCTGCTGCCCATCTTCGGGCTGATTATTTTGGTTTGATATTTTAGAGATGGTTATCCCGCCATCTATCGGTTGCCATAACGATATTCAAGGCTGTTTTCCTTAGTCGCCTCTTACTACACCCACGGGAAGAAAGGGAGTGGCAATATTTTTACACCGTTACCACACGGAAACGGTGTACGAATATCCGCATAAGATTATGCATCTGCAATAACAAATAAAGAAAAAATGTATAATTTATTTTAGTCTATAAATTTTTAGATGAGTTATATATCCATATATTAATAGTAGTTGCAACTTTACCTTATTATGGATCACCATAATCTAATACTGAGAGTAACAAATATGTCTGAGAAACTGTTAAATAAGGTAAAGCTACTTCAAAATTTTGCCATAATAATAATTCATCACTCACAGACCCTGACGGAGTTGCCAGTGCCAGTTACATACCTCTTTCACTTCTTTCAAATTCATCATTATCACACACGCACGTCTCGGTATCCGAGTACTGTTAACCCTCCCCTCTTCAAACACTTTTCTCACATGGTCTTCGAAAGCCTTCCTCGACCCTCTTTTAATGTTAACTTTAGCGCTATATATTTTCTTCGACGAAAACCGAATGGTCTTCACTTATTCGCTCAACGTGCCCAAATTTCAAACCTGCCATTTTGCGAATTTCTTCGTTTCATTTTCCGTCGACCAAGATAAAATAAACATAGATCTCCAAATATTGTCATCTTGAAGTTTTGTAAACTATGGTTGCCGTGTTTTTTTTTTTTTTTTTCCAAGTTTACCATTTGTTAAAAGCAGTAATATGTGTCAATGTTCAATGGTCTAGGAGCGCCAACGTAATCTCTTAGAAGACAAATCTTCTGAAATGACGGAAAGAATAGGAATTTTAGAAAGAGAAGTCCAAGAGTTAAGACCGTTACAATCTGCAAATTCCACATTGGAACGCCAGTACATGGAGCTAGAAGGCCACGTCCGCGTTGCAACAGAGGAAGCGCGAAAGTCAGTCACTTAAAGTATTTTAATTAAACTAAATTTATAAGGTGCAATAGTCTGAGTGGTTTAGTCACTATATTTTCATTATGTTATTAAACTTAAAAACTTGTTTTCGCTACTTAAAAATTTATATTGTGTTTAAGAATAAAACAGTAGCGGTTATCAAATTAACTACTAGATTAGATTAATTACTAAAGCCAGTAAAAGTCCAGTCCAGTAGAAAAATATCCTTTTCTAGAACGAGGATTTTCCATAATCGCCACGAGTGACAAACGCATTGATGATCGTATTAGCAAACACCTTACTCAGCTGCCGCTGCCCTGTCTGCCTAATTTTTCTACTTGTTTGTGTTCTGGTATTTCTAATGTCGGTGTCAGTTGTCTATCAAAGCTTAACCCACTCAAAAAACCACACTCTTGTCATCTTGATACAGTTCTATCACTATTAAGATTTGGACATCACTTACCTGCCTGCCTATATGAACATCAATCAGTGTCTATGGCCGGTAGGTGGCAAACACTTAAAGCATGAACATTAAAATTTCACAGCAAATTCTCCTCACGTGAAAAGTCACAATTTTATGTATATACTACAATAATTCCAGTCTTGACTTTTTTATCTTCTCACATTTTCCCAATACTGGAGTAGACAGAGATAATCTTCTTGCAAAGCAAATTTGGGACAACTAGACTGTTGGAAAGCCTGTCGCCGTCTTAGTGTCCAAGCTAACTGTACAATATAATTACAAAGATACGTATTTACATAGATAAATGATCAATTGATTATTTATCTATGTAATATCAAATGCGTAAAATTATTATTATGCAATTTTATTGATTTTTAAAGTATATTTATGCTGAACTTTTATGTGATTAAATTAAAGAGAAAAAAGTTAAAATTTCAACTGTAACGGGTGGGATTCGAACCCGCGACCTTCGCCGATCCGTGGCGACGCTCTTACCTCCGCGCCAGTTGAAATTTTAAATTCTTTTATTACTTATGCCTTGCTTTTTGGCATAGGCGCCATCTATCTATGTAAGAGCGTCGCCACGGATCGGTGAAAGTCGCGGGTTCGAATCCCGCCCGTGTCAGTTGAAATTTAAACTTTTTTAAATTTAATCGCGTAAGAATTTCGTCTGATTATATAAAAGCGAAACAAGCCGCCTGGAAACTGAGCTACGTAGAGTGGAGAGGAGCGCGCGCGGCGGCGCGGAGGTGCGAGAGCGCGCGCGCCTGGCCGCCGCCGCGCACGCGCGCGAGCGCCGCCTCGCCGCCGCTGAGCTGCAGCACACCGCCAGGGAACTGTTGCTGGCTAACGGTGAGCCTAAGTGACAACGGAGATGTAATTTATCACTCTATTACGCCCCACAGCAAAGTAACTTAAACACGAAGCGGTGAGCGTCCGAATCATAAGGCACTCGACCAGTTAGCCCGCTACCACTTTTCTTAGCTTGATCACAACCTAATAAAATTTTATTTTGAATAAAGTTGGAAAATTATTAAGTGTCGAGATTTAAATCCATTTTATTTATATACGCATAAGGAATTACTCGGTCGGCCTGGTTTAAATTAAATTGTAAAATTTTGTATATCTAATATTATTTTTAAAATCTCTACAGAGCTACCTTCACGCAAATAACGTTTCAAATACATTATGCAATTTTTTTATATTTTTTGATTATTTTTTGTATTTCAGCTGAAGTAGCTCGTCTCGGCTCCCTTGTATCAGAGTTACAATGCCGTTTATCAGTATATGAGCATGACGGAAAATCCAAAACGAATTCAATTACCGATACCAATTCAGACACCACAGCCGAAATTCGAGCCATCCTAGAAAGTGAACGAGCCGGTGCAGCCAAGATAGAGAGAGCACTCGCTGCAGCATTAGCTGATAACGCCACTCTCGCTGCACAAATTCACACCAATGACAACCCTGTGACGATCCAAGACTTGCCTCTAAAAGAAAACACTACTACGGATATTACTACAAACATATGCCCTATTGATTTATTTTTAGCAGATCAATAACTTTGTGCAAAGATTTTGGTCATTTTTATTTGGTAATATGTTAATAAAACTCGTACGAAACAAGACTCAGTTATTTTGAAGTAACCTCTCTAGAAAATCGGCGTAAACGGCAAGATCTGTTTACACTGCACAAAATCATCCACTCCTACCCTTCTCGCGAAGTCACCATAGCCGAGTGGTTGGGTGGTCGGAATTTTGAGTCAAGAGACCCGAGTTCGATCCCCAGGTGGCAGGCTCGTACCAATGGGATTTTTCAAAAAAAAAAAAACTTATGTACGAATTATATCGTTGGCTTGGACATAAAGACGGCGACAGGCTCACCACCTGTCACGTTGTCCCGAAAATATCTTCGGTGGAAGGTGGGACAAAGGGACTTAATTGTCTAGACTAGACCTCTGTCTACCCCTGTATTGGGGATTGCGTGAAGATATTTATTTGTTTATTTTACCCTTCTCGCGCAATTGGATATAAATGCTAGATACTAAACACGTTACCCAAAACCATTTCAACTAAACTGTTACAGTAGTTATTACTGTAACAGTTTAGTTGAAATGGTTTTAAATGAAACCTCACATTATAATCCCTTTGTACGTATGCGTAGATTATATAATAATTTTGCCTCCGATCTGGACATCTTCAATAATCGTTATGAAAAATTTGTGAAGTCGACTATCAAATTATTGGAGGAACCCAACCCACTATTGGTAATTGTATGTGTACAATATGAAAATGTGTCTGAATGTGTGTATGTACATATACTTGAATGTGTGTGTGCATTTGTTCTCATAAGTTTTTCTCTATGTATAATAAATAGTTAATCTATGTTATCGCGCTAGTTACTTTGGTTTATAATCTAGTTTCTACAATAAGTTAATAAGTAATTTATGTTTCAATCACGATTGTAAACTGTTTTATGTACCATAATAAAAAAATAACAATATAAGGAATAAGAACTAATAAATAAATATAATAACAGATTTTTTCTTTATAATTAGCAAGTAATATGCACACGTTTTTACTGGAACATACATCAAAATAACAGTTACAACACTGAATTAGTCACTGTATGATGTGTGGGTGAACCTACCGTTGACGTAAGGTTTTATGTACCTATTCCAAACTGGTTTCTCAAATCGCGGCGTGTGCTTCTGTACCTGTCTTAACAAAACCTTTTAGAGGTCATTCTGATTATAAACAATTATATGAAAATGAGCAACATATTTTTATGATTAAAAAAGCCAAAATAATACAAACCAGCACAGAATAGTTCCATTGGCGGCTAATGGATACTTGATTTTTTTATTGAACTTGAATGTAAACAGAAATTTATGAAAAATTAGAAATAAAAAAATACTTTTATTTTTAAATACTTTTTTTGAAAGAGGAAGCCTATCAACAATTCTAAGTAAAAGATCGTATGTAAATTTTGTATTTTGTTTAGTACATAAAAATAAAAGGTTGTGTGATCGTTCTCTATGCGTTCACGCGTTGATCACAGGATTTGGGTTGAAATTTTATATAGTTGTTGCTAAATTTGCGTGAAGGCTTCTGCTATAGTTTTCTCTCTTTCGTTCGTTTTCGCTTTGGTATAATTTCTTTTATAATTATTTTTTTCCATTCAGTCGAATAAATAATAAATTAAACACTAAGAGGCAGTTCTTTTATTGAATTCTTTTTATATTTTTAGAAATTATTCATTAATAATTTAATTAACTGACAGTAACTTTTTAAATAATATTTTTTTTAGTAATAAATTGCTGAATGAATTATAATTTTTTCCTATTTGTGCAAAATGCTTTACACAGCTTTATGTCAATGTTAAACTCAGGAGAACATAAATTATAGCAAAAAATACTAAAACAATTAATAAGAAAAATTTTTTTCAACAAAACAGTTCGTAGTAGTGGGAACACTACATTATATTTCCTATTCAAAATACAGAAATTTCCTGCTAGCTGATGGTCATAGAAGTCTGCAATCATGTGTGGGTGCAGCGACTACGTAAAGTAAAGACGGTTTTTCGCAAGGCTCCACGGCCCCCACCAGCGCGTGCGGCGACTTCGCACCAGTCTCACCGCCAGTCACGCTGCACCTCGCGTTGCCTTTGTATGCGTCAACCAACATCGTATTTTATTTTATGCACTCGAACTATAAGATCTGTGATATAGGTATTATTAAGTTAAATTGATTTAAAATAGGTTTAATAGTTTATAAATATAAACCGCCAATAAATATTGTAAGCGTTGACACAGTTATTTGTGAGAGGATGTTACAAACAGAATAAAATAGTGTAACAATAAACAGTGAATAACTTCTGAATACTGACTAAGTAAGTAAACATTAATGTGATCGTGTTTAAGGAGGTTTCAGCTATGATTTAAATTGCCTATAAACAATTGCTTTACGGAGAGGGATAAAATTTTTGGATGCGACTTGGAGAAAGTAAAACATGTTGTAAACGCCTTTGGCGACGGCGGTGGACGAGAGAACTAGACGCCGGTTTTCATGTAGCCAGCTCTGAGGTCGCGGGTTCGATTCCCGGACGGGTCAATGTGGAAAATCATTTTTTCTATGTCTAGGATCTGAGTGTTAGTGGTATCTTCGTTGTTTCCGATTCCATAACACTAGTTTTTACTGCTTGCATGCCTGCACTGCATGTTATTTTGTCCCTATCTATGTATGTTGTTTTTAAAAATGTGAATATTAGTGAAATATAATAAGAATTACTTTTATAAAGAATAAACGCTGTACTTGTTAGCTTTAAGACAATGTTTATTCGGTGAGTCAGAGGAGCTGGACCTGCGACACAAGGACAGTGAGCTCAACCTACAGACATGATAAACATGTGAATTCAATAGATACATAATTTGAATGCTCGCCCACGATGTCATTTTCAATAGTGTCGCAATCTAAATATGTAATAATACAAGTAGTCAGTGACATCATCCATTATTTGTATATTTTAATACTAGAAACTGAGAGGACACAAATAATAAGTCAAATTCATAAAAGTCATCGATTAGTCCTGAAACGGGACTCTTACTTCAGGGTGGAGATATAAATTTGAATATAATCCGAGATGACTTGGAGGTGTATATCAAATTCATAATTATCCATATATCTTAGTAATTTCATAGTACTTTCTATATATCTTAGTCACTCTCTTAGTATATTCTTAGTAATTTCATTATTAATACCATCAAGAATTTTTTTTAAAAGTAATATAATTTTTTCTTTCTTTGTTTTGCAGGAAAATGATGCAAACTATTACAGTGCTTCATTTCAGCTTCTTTCTCATCTTGACTACATCGGATTTTGTAACATGGTAAAGAATTATTAATATTTGTAATATAAAACACTTGTTTAATTTTACGCTTTTATTTTGTTTTTGTTTAAACTCTTTTATTAGGTTTTTTTTCTTCGGTTCCGATTTGGTTCAAAAGACTTTATAAAATCTTCATTGTGACCGTCTGTCACTTCCGACTTTGTAGCTGATGTATATTGTACTCGCCCATAGCAATCTCACTACCTTCTGTGTTCTGACTCACGTGCTTGTAACAATGACTACTTACCATAAAGGCTTAATGGCTCATTTGCTATGTTTGCTATGACTCGATAATTAAAAAATAAGGTGCAACATGTAAATGAAATATAAATTAGTAAAATAAACATGCTCTTGCAACAATTCAGCCAATACAGGGGTGATCAGAGGTCTAGCGATAGTTTTGTTTTTATAGTATCAATAGTTGACCTCGATTAGTTCTTTTACCATATAAAAAAAGGGATTGATCGTAGAGGGAAAATTTAGGGTTGTATGTTTTTTTTTAATGTTGTATCATTCAAAATAAAAAACAAATTTAGGTATGGATTACCCTTAACATTTAGGGAGATGAAAAATAGACGATGTCCGATTCTCAGACCTACCCAATATGTGCACAAAATTTCATGAGAATCGGTCAAGCCGTTTCGAAGGAGTTTAACCACAAGCACCACAACACGAGAATTTTATATGTTAGATTGATACAAAGTGTACAAAAGTATTAAAAATATTTAAAAAATTACAAAATACGATCAAAGTGAGCTTCCAAAAATAGATTATGTCTCATACTTAATATAAAGTTTTGATTTGAATAGTGGGATAGTCAAAGTTTTAAACGTAACAAGTGGTAAGCCTGTTGCCGTGAGTGTTCATTTTATAATAAAAATCTCATTTTTGACCATAATGCTCCAAAGTTTGTCACTCATTGGAGGCTTTTAGACACACCGAAACTGTCAATTATAATAGGAATTCAGGTATCCTTACTTCCACTATGTAATTTTCCTCCAATTTAAATACTCTCTGCTTTTAAATTGATCATGTTTTGTCATAACATGTTTATCTTTAATAATTTTTGATCTCCATTAATCATTTAAACATATCTTATAAAACAACACTATACTTCGGAAACATTTTGTATGTTATTATTCGTGTACTTTCCGTTACGTTAGGAAAAAGCGCGTAGTCGATTGATTATCAGCTACAATCAATTTTAAAACACATAAGACAGACGAAATACTAAAACCTATATTAGCCTTCCGACAAGTACGGATGTAGCATGTGCTGTCTGGTATAAAGATCACGAGACTTACTGCCATCGTGGCAATTGTGCAAAATGGCTAATAAACATTTAGTTGTAGAGATGTTAAATGCTGCTGCCGTTTGTAGGCTTCAATCTTTATGTGCCTCTGCACTTCATTGTGTAGAAAACAAATGCGCCTTTCTTTATTTAACGTGTCGAAAATAGAATTAAACACGGTAAACAGAAGTTTTGCAGCTATCAACTTGATTTATTCCTAGTGGAGTGGAATGTTTCTTCGCTTGTAGCGGAATGTTTCTTCACTTCCATCTAGTTGAATTGACAATTCAGTCAACTATATCAAGGGGTAGGAACCTCTTTTGAGTATTGATCCTCTTTCTCCTTCTGATGAGTCGAAGCACGACGAAATATAGTGGAATATCAACTGCCGGTTTCAGGTACGATGAAGCGGTATCCGCCACGTAGGGTTATCGCCAGTATATTCTTCACTTTTTCGATCTTCATTCCGATCATCGTCAGCTGAGCCGAGTTGCTCAGAGTTGAGCTAGTTAAAAGTCACGATAGCCGAGTGGTTGGGTGGTCGGAATTTCGAGTCGAGAGACCCGAGTTCGATTCCCAGGTAGGCTCGTACCAATGGGTTTTTCAAAAACTTATGTACGAATGACGGGCGACGGGCTCACCACCTGTCACGTTGTCCCGAAAATATCTTCGGTGGAAGTTGGGTCGAAGGGACTTAATTGTCTAGACTTGACCTTTGTCTACCCCTGTATTGGGAATAGCGTGAAGATTTTTATATTTATATTTTATTTAAACATTTAGTTCTGACATATAATTAAGTTTGACATATAATTAAGTTTTAAGACTCGCTTTTCAAAGAGTGTTATAAGTTTCAAGTTGCACTTAGTCAAAGAGTGTTTCAAGTTATATTTTTTTTTAACTTTAAACAGTTTGTCTGTGGTGGGGCCGCGAGTACTTCGCCCGCATACATCATACAAGGTGTCCATCGCAGGCAGCTCCCGCGCGTACAACCTGTATGTGGCGGTGGAGCGCACCAACGGTGAGCAGTTCAGCCAGGGCCGGGAGGTGCAGGTGCCGGCTGCCACCTCGAGGCTTGTGGAGCTCGATGTAAAAATATATTTTTAGTATTGTATTATTTTCTACTTTAAGTAATAGTATGATTTGAAGTACAGTACTTTCTTAGGTACTTTCATAGGTACATAAATTATTCATAGAGGCTTTTTATAAGTATAAGTGCGGTAACTTTGGTTTATCTTATGACCAAGTAACTTGTATCTGAGACCAAGGTACAATTTCAAATACGATTGATAGAACTGTTAATGTACAACTGATCGAGTTTGACAAATCATTTTATATAATATATGACGGCGACATTTGAGGACGGCTGAACAAATTTTTTTAGAACCACGTGGGGTTGATATCGAATGTAAAAATTCCATTATTCACTCACACTATAATTAAAGTTTGCTGTCTTAGATCTATAAGATAGTAATTTAAAGACTATCAAAACAATAACAGGCCAATCCGTGGCAATCTATAGAACAAATTAAATGTCTATAATGCTGTATTTTATGTATATATTAACCGTTCTCATGTGAACTTCCGGATAAAAAGTATCCCGAAGAGTATGAGGAAGGTGAAAATAGAATGAAAAGGTAGGAGCGAGGGCTTGTTATTACCTCTGTACCATGATTAAAAGCAGAACGAACGACGCGAATGCGAAGCACAAAATAATTTTACTTCAGGCCGGTCTTCTTCAAGGCCGTGATGCTGCGCTGGTCATTCGATAGGTCACACGGTCACTTGGCTCACTTGGTCACCACATAGAAGAAATTAAGTGTCTAATTAATTCAGTTATAATAAGAAATTAAGTGGTATAAAAGTGTTTTTGTTACCTAACTCCACTAACACACTTACACGTACAATAGCAAGTTTTAAATATAATAACTATGAAATTACTACGAACATTCTTGGGTTAAAATGTAACAATCTGTATAAGTTTAAAGTTAATCCGTGTACTACTTTTTGAGTGTTGTGAACATAAATATACGGATGATACACTTGAGTGCATGTAGATCACACATCATTTAGAGAGTAATCAAGAAGGAAAGAAATAAAGTTTATTCGATATTATATCACAACACAGATATAACAGATAATGTACTCTATTTTAATTTTTATTGGTAAGTTGGATTATAATGAAGTTAGATCATGCTGGATTATAGCAGCAGTGATATTCTACCACTGCCTTTCTCAAATCTAAAATAATTTCTTACACTTCAATTTAATCATAGATTGGAGACCCAGGGCCGGGGCAATACAAGCTTGTAGCCCGATCGACGTCAGGACCACAATTCGCATCGTCCGCGGCGCTCAGATATCAACCTCGCAGCTTCTGCGTCTTCGTGCAAACAGATAAACGTGTCTACCAACCAGAGGACACTATCTACTTTAGAGTTGTCGCCCTCGATAAGTAAATACCCTTATTATATTCTTTATTATTTATAGATTTGATTACATCATGCATACAGGGGTCATGTGCCAAATATGAAGGACATTGTTAAACTGTGCTATTTTAATTGTGAAGCTATAAGTCATTATTAACGTTTCATCAGAGCATCTGCAATATGCGTGATTGTAGCTATGTTATTATAGCAGTAGTCTACTTTCGATTTTAAAATCGATGCAAGTAAAAGAAAGAAAGTTCGCACACGTAAGATTACGTTACGGTTGCGGTCGTTGACCGTACAATAGCTGTGAGAGCTATGGTGAGATCTCTTACACAAGTTTAAGCACAGTAACGCAGTTTACAACGCGTATGATTTTATAGATGAGCATCAAGGACAATACTATTTAAATTAAAGTATTAAATACGTAACTTAAATGCCTTAAGGTACGTATTTAGTCTAGGTATGTTTACACAAAAGAATATAAAACAAACCATAACTATCAGTCGCTACCATAAATAAACCCCGGAAGATTAAATCAACCCCTAACTGTTTTCTTTAACCTATTTATATTCATATTCTTCTCCTTTACAATTATTTTTATTTCCAAATAATTGATAATTATTTTTCAGAAAAAGGCACAATAATTAGAGGTGATTATTTTCTTTCATAAATCCATATGTCTCATAATAAGTAACATTTTGGATAAATAAAATAAACCTGGCGTTAGTTATTATATCTACTCCATCAGTAAAAATCAAATCAATAACGATACTCGTGATATAATAATACTCTCGATAAAATTAAATTACCATAAAAGTTAATGGACCGAAAATATCTCAGTGTCGAATGTCGATAAAGTGAAGGCTGTAGAGTTCATGCATTCGTCGGTAAACAGTTCAAAACGTTTACTTTTTCTTTGTTTAATCATTTACGTTTACCGAGCACGGTCGTTGCTTCAGGAAGCTAGAAAGTTGATCGCATCATCAATTGATGTATAGTTCCGGGATGTAGGACCGGGATACTCATTCAATCATTCAAATTTAAAAAAAAACATTAATTGAAAGAACACAAATCACAAAAACACAAGATTTTTGAAAATCTTTTAAAGCAAAAATAAAAGAAAAGACGGAATTAATGACTGTAGATATTCTCTCCTAGCGAACCAAGACTTGTAGTAAAAATTATTAGCAAGCGCAACAAAGTAATAAAATTATAAGAGATAAAAACTGTAAGGAAACTGATATAGAATATGAATGTCTGCCACAATCACAGGTTCACTGTAGAACACATTTATTAAACCTTGCAAATTTTATATAGCAGAAAACCTATATTTCACATAAACCCAATAAGGCACAACGATACTACAAAAGTACCGTTTAGAGTCAACACCAAACGTAGATAATATTCGAACAACGGATTTTAAGGCGTTTCGAAAAAAAAACATCCGTCACCAGTTCCATATTTTTTGAGTAAACAATAAGATAAAATATTAAAAAGTATGTGTCAACCTTATAAATATATCTGAACTTTGGTTAAAGTCTGACTACTTTTTTCCCAATTATTTTCTACTTTTTTCTTAATTTCTGACTCTTTTTTATATAGAAAACGAACCAAACGTAACTCCGCCTTATGATACTAGTAAATAGTTATAGCCTAAGTAAATACTAGATCGCTTTAGGTCTTTAAGGAACGAATTATAGAAAAGGAAGACAGAGACGAGGAGTGGGCGAGATAGTTATTTACGAAACCCTCAGAATGAGGTATCGCTCATCAGAGAATTAAAGAGTGTATTTAATTATTACAGATTTGCTTAACTTAAGACATATACGAAATTCAAAGGTACATATAGATGCGCCTCTGAATTTCATATATCTGATAGGATGATCATAGGATCGAACACAGCTATAGTTCATCTGTCCAACCATGAAAGTAATATCCAAGGTACCTGTTGCCATTGAACACGACGGTAGACGTGAGCGTGGTGGACGCGGGCGGCGCGGCGGTGCGACAGTGGGCGGGCGCGCCGCTCGACCGCGGACTGCTCAGCGAGCAGCTCGCGCTCGCCGACCAGCCCGCGCTCGGCGAGTGGACGATACAGGTAACCTATTTATTATATCTAGCCTTCGAAGCGTGGTTTCTCGATGAGCAACATCATTTACGAAATGCCAACGGCTTAGCTCTCAAACACAAAAAAATAATGTTAATTTAAGTTGATAATGACGATGTGGGTACCCACATCGTCATTATCAACTCTTCGCTTCATAAATTCTTCGTGAAAACACTCGCAAATCAAAATTTACTATTTTAATAGTAAGAGCGTCTCCACAGTACGGTGAAGGTGGCGGGTTCGAATAATGCATCTCTCATTTATTAAATACAAATGTTATTAAAATAAATATTTTTTAAATTACTTTCAGAGTGATGTTTTTATATAAAGCTTCATTATTACTAACATCATAAATTCCGTTTGTTCTAATTACTCATTCACTATTAAATCGTTTGTAGGCGACCTTGTGCAAGTGCATGAATCCGTTAAGTTTGGTGTTTTAAATATTTTGTCGGTAAACAGGTTGAAGTCCGCGGGCAAACGTACTCGCGTCGCGTCCTTGTGGCGGACTATGTGCTGCCCAAGTTCCAAATGGACTTGGAGATACCCAACGAGATATTGTTCAGCGAAGGGCGCTTCAACATCAATGTCACCGCCAAGTAAGTAAACTTTACTTGGCCTTCTCCTCGCCGTTATTAGTATATAAAATGTAATTTGAAATGTAGATATAAAAATATTGAGTTTAATTTAGTTAAAAATATGACAAGAACGCAGGACACTGACTTTGTGACTTGAGCAAGATATGAGGAAATAAGTGCATGACCTCATTGTTACCTTATTGGTGTGTATAAATATTAAACAAGGCCAGGCACGTAAGAAGTGAGTTAAAGGTATCAAAAATTCCCATTCTCATTAATTTTCATAAGTGTTAAAGACTTTCTCTTCGGTTATTCTCATTAGTGTAACTTAATGTACTCTACCTTGTGGTGTTTGCATTGTATTTTATTTTCTAAAAATATAAAAAACATATCTTCACGCAATTCCCAATACAGGGGTAGACAGAGGTCAAGTCTAGACAATTAAGTCCCTTTGACCTACCTTCCACCGAAGATATTTTCGGGACAACGTGACAGGTGGTGAGCCCGTCGCCGCCATTATGTCCAAGCCAACGATGAAATTCGTACATAAGTTTTTGAAAAACTCATTGGTACTGCCACCTGGGGATCGAACTCGGGTCTCTCGACTCGAAATTCCGACCACCCAACAACTCGGCTATCGTGACTGTATTTTATTTTCTGAGAGTTTATTATGTTTTCATTCATTTTGACTCGATTCAATAATTGAATTTACATTCGCGGGCTCATCGAGCTTGATCAATACATCCTTAACAACATTACAAGGTACCTTTAATAATATCGAGTTTTATGAAATTATTATAACGTCAAATCTTTAGCCAATGTAATATTTCACAGCAATCCGCATTTTCTTTATTTAAGAAATGAACGGTATATAAGAAATGTTTTGTAATTTGTGTTATAAGTTAAGCATAAAAACGTGTCCAAAAATAATTTAGTTTTTATTAGCAGTGCATATTATATTATAGCAGTGCATATTATAGTATATTGCAGTAGCTTTATTTGATTTTGAAGTTGAGTAGAAAATTAAAAAAAAAATTATCTACAGTTAATTCTGCAGCTCTCTTTCTTTTGATGTGTTCTGTAACAGAAGGAGAATGAAGTAAATACCTTGTAAATGTCTTGACAAATGTCACTTGGCAAAAAAGTTGCTAGTCTTACATCCTGTTACACGTCTATTAAAATTAGATTAAAAACATATATATATATATATATATATATATATATATATATATATATATATATATATATATATATATATATATATATATATATATATATATATATATATATATATATATATATATATATATATATATATATATATATATATATATATATATATATATATATATATATATATATATATATATATATATATATCTTCACGCAATTCCCAATACAGGGGTAGACAGAGGTCTAGTCTAGACAGAGATGTCCCTTGGACCTACCTTCCACCGAAGATATTTTCGGGACAACGTGACAGGTGGTGAGCCCGTCGCCGTGTTAATGTCCAAGCCAACAATATAATTCGTACATGAGTTTTTTGAAAACCCCATTGGTACGAGCCTGCCCCTTGGGGATCGGAACTCGGGTCTCTCGACTCGAAATTCCGACCACCCGTTCCAAAATTAGATTACCACTTTGAATTCTTCAAATGTCGAAAATTCTACTCTAATAAATTAGAATGGTAAATTGGATAGAATATATCTCATTCGAAACTAAAGAACAATCTCGCAGACATACACTGACTTTGAAATAGTCATTTAAATGACATAATCAATGCAACGATATGTACATAATAACTGCATGATGAAATAATGTCTGTCACTTCACACTAAAAACCAATTTCAATCCGCCCGAACCCGTTTCCTACAAATCTGGAAATATTTAATAAACCGCTATAAAAATAAAAGTAGCAATAATAATAGCGCAATCTTCCCTATCAGTAAGATAATATAAAATATTGCACAAAAAATCGACCTAAATAAAAGTCCATGGCCGAAAAACAAGATGCACTTAAGCATTCACTTTATTAAGCGATCATCATAACCAACCATGCATTGTAAACTCATGACGTCTAGTAATATTAAAAAGTTAAAAGTTACGGTAGCCGAGTGGTCGGGTGGTCGGAATTTCGAGTCAAGAGACCCGAGTTCGATGCCCAGGTGGCAGGCTCGTACCAATCGTTCGTAGCTACGAAAGACGTATCGCCAAATGTTTAGAGTATACATTGTTCTCATTATAAAAATTAATATTATTTTATATAAAAGATTTTTTATTTAATAAAAATTTGACCATTTCATAACATCGATAGACATTTCAAAATTAAAGAACTATGCACTGATATATAACATTAATCATCAGGCATTTCAACGGTCTTCCGGTTCAAGGGGAATTGACAGTTTCCGCGTATGCAGTGTTCTTCTCCTCACTACTTCAGCCAGTATTCTCAACGCCAACTAGGAAAGTTCTAGAATTTAACGGTCACGCTGACGTCACTTACGACCTCAAAACCGACCTCGACCTCGCCGAAGACGCAGCGAGACCAGTTGTAGTCGAAGCAGTATTAGAAGAAAAGGATACTTTAATACGACAGAACATTACATCGAGAATTCTTCTTTTGCGAACGCCATATCGACTGAAGGTTTCCGCATCTAACTATTTCAAGCCTCAATTGCCATATGTCGTTCAGGTAAACAATACTTCATAATGTTACATAATTAATAAACGAGAGGATTAAATATCTACGCTTATCTACATTCAACTACATCCCCTGTATATTGTAATATTTATTAATTTCAGTATACTTTTTGTATAATTTCACTAGGTTTCGTGAACATTTTACGACCTTCGTGGTAAAGTGGCGTATAGTTCTAGGTTCTATTCCGGATGGGTCAGAATACAAAATCACTTTTCTGTATTGTTTCGTGTTTAGAGAAACAAAATTATGTTTATATTTACAATTCTTATTAACTAAAAATACAATAATCGTACAGCCCTACTGGTGGCATGGATACCAAGTACGCTGGCTGCATTTCCTCGTCCATTGGCTAGACTTAACCGTTGAGCGAGAAAAGAAACAGCCCTCTTGACACCAGCGCCAATGGCCAGTCGCTGATACAATTCTTATAAAAACTGCATCGCGCCAGGACCTCACAGATCGATCGTCTCTACGGCAAATGGAACAAATAAATAGTCTGCTTTCAAATACTCAAATAAACGTTTCGTGTTTGGATGTTTGGTGGCACCTTCTGTTTTCTGATTCCATAATAGCAGGGAAGTAAATAGCTATAGAATTTAGTTATTTACTTTGGGATCACTGCAATTTGTGTGATATTGACCACATTTATTTATTTAAACTTTCACTTATTTTGCACGACTTAAAAGCTGCAAAAACACAGAAGTGATTGTGGCCTATTTTTTTAATTCACCCTAAAACACTAGATTCCTACTGTATTATATATTTATCTGCAGATCGAAGTGGTGAACTCGACGGGCCATGTAATAGAGTCGGACGGCGAGGTGACGGTGGAGCGTCTGTGGGACGACGGTGCGCCCGCCAATACGACCACAATTCCTCTTAAAAAGGGTTTAGCCATCTACATCACAACGCCTGATGTCGTGCACACAAATTCTACGATGAATTTAGTGGTAAGTGTAACATATTTTTGGGAAAGACCCTATGGACATGTATAGGTCTTAATTGTATTTTTAATCATACTTAAGTACAGATTGCAATTACAATTAATAAAAGCTATATAATTTACAATAAAAGCCATAACTTTTATTTTTAAATCTCCTTTCTTGCTTCTTCTCAATTTTAATCTTAAGTTATCATACTTCACTTTCTACACAACAAAGGGTTATTTATTTTTTTCAATTAGCCTTCAAAAAGAACACAAAAAAGTCAAGAATAACTAAAAAAAATAAAATATCTTCACGCAATTCCCAATACAGGGGTAGACAGAGGTCTTGTGTTGACAATTAAGTCCCTTTGACCCAATTTCCACCGAAGATATTTTCGGGACAACGTGACTGATGGTGAGCCCGTCGCCGTCTTTATGTCCAAGCCATCGATTTAAATTCGTACGAGCCTGGAGATCGAACTCGGGTCTCTTGACTCGAAATTCCGACCACCCAACCACTTGGCTATCGTGACTTTTAAATATAATTGTATATAGAAATTTATTAACACTTAGCGACAATTGCAAACACATTAGTAAGAAATTTGTGCTTATTAAAATATTTCATTAGTAACAGGTTTATTTAATTTATAGGATTACTTGCTTAGTAAGAAAGTTATTTAGTGCTTTTTCGTATACTTTTTAACGGCGGTTCAATTTTTAAAAAATTATAAAAATATCATTACATCAAAACGAAAGAATACGATTGAGTTTATTTAACTTGTTATTTCTCTGTCAGAATAATCTATTTACGAAACGAAAGCTGTATAAGAAATATTGATTGACATTTTATTAAATGAAACATTTTGCTTGCGACCAAGAATAAATAATTTCCTTTCCTCTCAATAATATTTAATGTCCTCCTCCAGATAAAGTACAAGGAGGTGAGCGAGCGTGTGGTGAACGTGCAGAGCGGTGGCGCGCAGCTCGCGCTGCAGCTGCTGCCCTCCTCCTCGCCCACCGAGCTGCGCGCCCTCGTCACCGCCGCCGAGCCCATGGACCTGCTGCACTACGTGCTCGTGGCCCGCGGAGACATACTCTACGCTAATACTCTCGAGGTACGACTTCTGCGACTCCACCCAAGGGATAGTAGGAACGGAAAGTCCAGGACCTGGACATCGTTAAGACTAAAGCACTAAAGCCTCCCATGAAATTATTTTTTTTTTCTAGAAAAGGGAGGCAAACTAGCAGGTGGCACACGTGATGGTAAGTGATTACCGCCGCCCATGAACATCTGCAATACCGGAGGAATAGCAGATGCGTTGCCGACCTTTGTGAAAGGTATAGGCTCTTTTCTTAAAGGTCCCTAAGTCGTATCGGTCCGGAAAAGCAGAAAATTATTTTCGACATTTGTTAATTGGCCATGCTTTTCTATTTACCTACTGTATTACAGTCCATCATATGAAACGATATATTATGTTTCTTAATATGGCCAGTTCTGTTTTGTGGCAGAAGGGCTGGCAGCCAATGCCACATTATATATATAATGGCGCCTGTGCCAGCTGGCGACGGCGCGGCGCAGCGCGGAGGTGTCGGTGCGCGCGGCGCGCGGCGCGGCGCCGGGCGCGCTGCTGCTGGCCTGGTGCCCGCCGCCGGCCGCGCGCGGCGCGCCGCTCGCCGCCGCGCTCTACGTGCCGCGCGCGCGTCTGCTGCACCACCAGGTAACCGCACTCACACACATACATGCATATACAGAGATAGGGACAACATCACTAACATTACTCTGATCCCAAAGCAGTTTACAAAATTGTATTTTGAAATCAGAAACAACGAACCACTAACACCCAGATCCGTGAAAAGTAGAAAAAGTGTTTTCTACATTATCCGACCATCGCCAATCGTTACCAACACCATGAAAACCGGTGTGTATGCCACGTGTCCACGGAGGTCGTCATTTATCTTCATGTCGTTCCCATTTTCAACCTCTCACCGAAGTCATTTTTGGGACAACGTTACAAGTGCTGAACCCGTCGCCGTCTTTATGTCCAAGACAACGATGTAAATCGTACATAACTTATTGAAAAAGAGCAGTGGTGCGCGCATTGGTACGCGCCTTGGGGATTGAAATCGGGTCGGGAAAATAAGACGGTCTCATCGTTAAAGAGCAAACTCTTCAAGATGATTATCGGTTAAGAAAAACCTTCTGTTCAATAAGTTCAATAAGTTTTTCAATGAGTGTTTTAAGTGAACATCTGCAAATATTAAAACTATAAGCTGCTGCGGAACTCCGCAATTGTCTTGCAGTGCTCACGGCAATTGTGATAAACTGCTGAGATGGCACGTAGGGAGCAATGTAGCGTGCGTGTCCGGCAGGTGTCGCTGACGACGTCGTCCGCGACGGCGGGGCAGGCGCGGCCCGGCGGCATGGTGGAGGTGCGGGCGGCGGCTGGCGCGGCGGGGGGCGCGGGGGCGGCGGGCGGGGCGCGCGTGGCGCTGCTGGGCGCGGACGCTGCCGCCGCCGCCGCCGGGCTCGCCGGTCCGCTCGGCGCCGGCCTCGACCTGCACACCGTCAGTACACCCACACTAGCCACTTATTCAACTACTTATATTAACTTATTTGTGTCCGTGCAATCGAACCCGCACTCTTTTTAACAGATCATGCACAGGTTAAATGTGCACGTACACAATTTATTTAGCTTGCACACGGATTTATTTAACTCATAACATATTACTAAAAAACACATCTTCACGCAATTCCCAATACAGGTGTAGACTATTAAGTCCCTTTGACCCTCCGACGATATTTTCGGAACAACGTGACATGTGGTGAGCCCGTTGCCGTCTTTATGTCCAAGCCAATGATATAAACCTTACGTACATAGGTTTTGAAAATGTTTTTATATTCTTATTTTTTTATATTTTTATATATTACTGAATATAAATGGCTTGTGCAATAACTTATAACTAACTAAAGATATGTATACTCGTAATTACACTTTGTTTTTACATCATTAATTAAAAAAACCTTATTTAATCCTGTACCTTGCGGTGTCTAGGATACGTATATCATCTCGTGTATTCCCATACGATTTTTTGAAAACCACAATAGTTAATAAAAAAAATTGTACACATATAGTATACCTACTTTTAATTTATTTTCTATAAAATACAAAAGTTTATAATAATTAAAGTTGTCGTTAACCGTGATAAAATATATTAAAGAAATAAGCTATTTTTATATTTTCAGATTGAACGGGAAGTGGAGAGTTTCAGCGGCGTCAAGCATTCGGTGTTCAAGAACGAGGAGCATTTGCCAGCATTAGGTTTAGACTTAGGTGGTCGATCGGCGGAAGACGTGTTTGAGGTAAAAGCTCCTTATTAAACAGATATTTAAACTACATAATATAAAACGTATAAGTATACTAAAGTTAAAATGGCTTAAATACTAAAGAAACTTGTTATTGTTTCAGAATGCAGGTCTTGTGATATTAACTGATGGTGTCGTTTTCGAAGGCGATCCTAAAGGTATTTTGAATTACCATGGACCATTGCCATCCTTTACATTTAACAAATATTGAAAACCTTCCTACCCACTTCAACCCCTTTTAATGTTAACTTTCGTGCTACATATTTCCTGAAGGAAATACTCGTCGAGAGAATGAGTGAAGATCGAATGGTTCACCATTCGTCATGAGTGAAGACCCAATGGTTCACCAATCGGTCTTCACTCATTCACTCGCCGTGCCCAAACCATTCATTTATGCACGCCCTTCTAATGTGCAGAATTTAATAATCTAAATCATATATAACTATTAAGGTTATATCCCTATTCCCACCCAAGTACTTGACTATATTTGACACAATGTATAATAAATTTTCATGGCATTATGCTGAGTGTGCTCCTGTTCCCAGATGACGCCTTGACACATACGAGTATAGGTATTGTATAGTTTGTAATATATAGTATATTGTAATTTGTATTGTATAGCCAATATTAATTGTAAATTATGTGTTTTTTATGTTATCTGTGATGGCGTCATTTTGGAGAATAAACTTTTCTTTCTTAAAAGGTATAAGGGATACACCATGAGATTGCCCGTGGTATTAGAACATACCATCCCTCTTTCTTCCCGTGGGTGTTGTCAAAGACGATTAAGGGAAAAGACTCAATTGTCTAGACCGCTGTCTAACTCTGTATTGGGAGTGGCGTAAAGATATATTTTTTGTATTTAAATAAAAATGTCGTGGAAGTATATCGCAGTTTGGGTGTGCTTTCTGTACCTATTGAACTATTTAACATTAAAATGAGTTCGGTTGCAAGTTGTTGAACATTATTCAATGACACAACGATGGGCGCAGGTCCGGGCGCGGAGGCGGCGGCGAGCGGCGCGCGGCCGCCGCTGGCCGGCCCGTACGCCTTCAGCCGGCTGCCGCCGCCGCCCGCGCCGCGCCTCTACCTCCGTCTCGCACCGCACCCCACCTGGATGTTCTCCAATCTATCGCTGGAGTAAGCACAAACTCACTCTCTTTCACACTCTCCTTAAACTCACTGTTACACCTTAGAAACGTAAAGGTGAAAAAGCCGACTTACTGCTACAAGCATTATTTGCCAGTCAATCTACACACTGTTACGTTAATAAAACTCAGTCTCGCGTAACTAAAATAAATATTGATTATTTACCAAGTGGCGTAAACACCAGTTATCATGGTGTGTTAGAGTATCGTACAGGATAGTATTGAAAACCATTTTCCTGCATTTTTACGAGTCTGGGTGTTTGTAGTGGTATTTCTGATCCCATAACACTGGTATTTTAGCTACATACTTTTGGATCAGAACAATGAATACGACATTTTTCCTATACGTCTATTTTAAAAAATATCAGAATGATAAATAAAAAAATATCAGGATTAATATTTCTTTTGCCTTTCAGCAATGACGGCAAAGGCACGAAAGAAATATGGTCACCAGTAGTTCCGGGACAATGGTCAATAGGTGCTTTCTCTGTGCACCCGACCTTGGGGCTGGGTATCGCTCCTCCTCAAATGATCACTACCAGCGTGCCGCTATCAATAACAGCGGAACTGCCGGAAACACTGCAACGCGGCGAACTGCTGGCCGTCGTCATCACTCTGAAGAACTCTTTAACGGTGGATATGTCGGTGGAAGTTACGTTCCACAACTCCGACCAATACTTCGAGTTTGAACCGTTGGAAAATAGTATTGATTCTTCTAAAAGTAAGTATATGTTTTGTCTACTCATACCGATAAATCTAATATATAATGTAACTGTCCAATGGATGTAGTAGCTAATAAGGTTCCTTATAATTATATTGATCAAAAATAGTTATTCCAAAATTGAGAATTAAGCATTAGCGCTCTGATGTGCCATGCACTGGGCCGGCCACCTAACCTCGTAGGGGAAGAAAGTTTCTTGAGGTGCGGCTTCTTATAGTAAACAGCAATGTAGGACGACCGCCCACAATGTTGATAACCCGCACAATATTGCGGACAGTCTATGGATGCTGATAGCTATTTGGTAATTTTTAAGGGACGGCTAAATATTTTTTCGTCAAATGTCTACTGCTTCAGCAATGGCCATTTGAAAACATACAAGCTTTCAAAAAGATGTAAACAAAGAAATTAGGAAGTCGAAGCTAGGACTAAGAAGATAACAAGACAAGATGAATTGGATTGGTCCAATGTTCAACAGTGTTTAAGACACTTTACTGAACAAAAAATCTCGCATGTAGTAATTTTATAGTAAATTTTACCTGTCAGTAATCGTAAAAAACGCTTCGGTGGGATGGTAGAAAGTGGGTCGAAAGGATTTCATTGTCTAGACCTCTGCCTATCTCAGTATGGGAAATTGTGGAAAAAAATAAGTTGTATACTCTATGTATTGGTCAACATGTAGATACCTGCTATCTACTACCGATGTGTATTCAAGCTGTACTGACTTGTACAAGGCACCGCGAAGAGTGCAGTGTGGGTGCCTTAAGCGCGTGCCTGTAGTACCTATACGTAGTAGCGGTTGGGCGGCAGAGATCGAGCTGTTCCGGCGCGAGCGCGTGCCAGTGGCGCGCGGCGCGGCCGCCAGCACGGCGTTCCTGGTGCGAGCCGCGCGCGTGGGCGCCGCGCCCGTCATCGTGGAGGCCAGCGGCAGCGGCGTCTCCGCCTCGCTCTTCCGAACCGTCGACGTGCAGGTGCGTGACCTAGGGCTGCCTACCGTCCCGCCTCTCGCGAGCCGCCTGCCTTTGAACTTTGAACAACGCCCGTTTTCACGGACGGGACGCTGATTGTCCTGCTCATTGTCCTGCGTACCACAAAGTACACAGGCTCGATGTGATGACCACAGACGAGAAAAAAGTATAAGTAAAGAGTTGACTAAAGTTTACCATTGCGGTTATATACTATGACATGGCGTAAAACTTGTGATGTCGAAGTTAAAAAGTACCACTCCGGTTATCTTCCGAAAGGTGTGATAACACCTAATAGACGTATAAGGGAAAAGATATGAATGTCTATTAACTGATGCGTCGAATTAATTATCTCGAAAAATACCAGACATAAGTTGAACAAACCCGTAGAAGGCAGTTGCCTCTAACATGCAAACCTTTGTTCTACTTTACACATCTTTACAGGCTGTCATTACAAAACGTATATTGTTATAGTTTACGTATATCTATTGTAATACCAAACTTAACAAAGAAATATTTACGCGACCATAGTACCTGCTTTGGGAAATAACAGTAGAAATTGGCATGCATGAAAATAAAAAAAAACAAAGCGTTAGTTATTTTTAGGCAGTAGGTAACAGAAGCATATGAATAAGCAATTAAGCTGCTGAATTTTTGATAGGCAGTTCTTTATTGGCAGCTATTGTATGTTAATGTACCAAAAATTTTCTATTACCTTCACTGCAAAAACTAGAACTGATTTTTATAATATATATATAATACATATGTATTGCAAAAAATAAGTGTTCTAAGAATATTGACATATTATAATTTCTTCTTGCTGCAACACAAAGCGTTGTCCGGGATACTTTTATAAAAAACAAACTGCTCATATGTATCTCGATATACCTATCTAGATCTATAGAGACATCTGGACCGGACTCGCACTTGACGTTGTTGTCCGTCGGTCTATTAATTTTTTAACGGCCCGATAAGAAAAGTTACTCCCTTCATTTTACCTATAATATATCATACAAAGGCATCTTTTCCATAGTTTTTTTAAATAAAACTAGATAGGGAAAATTGCCATTATTGTTAAAGTGATATTATTATTTGATTGTCCCATGGTTGTAGCCTAATTGGTAATGGAATGTTACTCTGTTTTGGATTCTTAACTTTGCTAGAGGCAATTTTTTTGATTATGTATATATTAAGTCAATTTGTGTCCTTGATTAAAATTGTAAACATCCGTATTATATTTTACCGAGATCCACTTGTTTGTAAAAATGACACAAATCGCTATAAAGATACTTTCCATTCATTATTATTATCTGATTAATAACTGTTACCTAACAACTAATTTATTAGCCGTTATATGAAAGTGAAACGATTGAATGAATTTAAATTGTTTTTTCGAAAAATGGACAGTTCCTATGGGTGAGAGCTACAGCATATTGCTCATCGGATTTAGATTTGTTGTATCAGGTGGGCGGAGAGGGACTTGGCCATCTCAGCTCCGTCCACCGCTGCTTTTCATTCGGGAAGTTTTAAAGCATTAACGCCGGTGGCTTGTGAATGAATGGCGTGTAACTGCGGTGGCGCGTGCAACAGGACGGGTACGAGGAGGAGATGTGGTCGTGGACGCTGCTGGATGCGCGGCGCGGCGTGGCGCGCGGCGAGGTGCGGCTGCGGGCAGCGGCGGGCACGCGCGCGAGCGGCGCAGCACTGCTGGTGGCGGGCGACGTGCTGGCGCCTGCGCTGCGCGGCCTGCGTGCGCCGCTCGCCGCCGCGCCCGCCGCCGACCCCGCGCACGCGCTGCGCCCGCTCGCCGCCGCCGCGCTGCTGCTCGACTACCTGCAGGTACCGTGCCAACCAACCATACGCTCACTTCTTCCTTATTAACGACCTGTGAAATACCACTGCAGGACATATCTCTCCTATCTAGGAGTTTCATTGATTATGGTTTAATTAATGTATATTAAGCCATCATCAATGCACTTTGCAAGTAGATTGCTGAACTTACTACCAGACGACGTTTATGTTAGACGCTACTGTCCGTCCTGGATATGCCTGTAATTTATTTAATCCTTTATTTGCCCAACCCCACCCAACGGAAAAAAAGCTTATTCATTTAATGGCCATATAGTAAGTAATATCGTAAGTTCTACCTTCTCACACAATTCTCTCTGTGTTACGATAGATCTTTATACGATCTCTTTGATTTCTTCTTTGACTACAAAAAAAAACAATTAGAAAAAAAACTACAAAAAAACTTTCATTGGTCTCCTTTACATCAAAGAAGTAAATTTGGTAAGCATAATGTTTTTTAGTTTATCTCCTACATAGATACGTTATGCATATAATTAACGTTCCATATTGAGCACATACATATTATTTGAAACTATTTGCAGCAACAAAACGCAAATAGTTTTTAAACGAATAAATTGAGCCCATGAACGAGTATTATATGAAAAGATGTCGTAAAGTTTATGTTTAAGAAAAATTTGTGTCCTAGGCAACGAACCAAGAAGAGGTGTCGATCACGAAAGAGGCTCGGGATCTAGTCGCAACAGGTTACCAGCGGCTGATGGCTTTTCGCCGACCTGATGGCTCTTTTGCACAAGAGCTGGACCCGGAGGCCGAGGGCGATGTTTAGTAAGTTCCGAAAAATGTTTTATTAGAATTCAGTAAATTAGAGATTCCTTGCTCCCATAGCTAAGAATCTCTAATTTACTGAAGAGGCTTGTTCTCCAATATTCTTGGAGTAGAGAAATATCCGCCACGCTATCCAGTGCCATTGGCGAACTTACATACCCACGAAATATTTTTTTATGTTATGTGTTCGGAACTTGCGTTGAACAAACATAACGTGCGGTGCAACTGTGCAGCATGACGGCGGTGTCGCTGCGGTGGTGCGCGCGCGCGGCGCGGCACGTGTCCGCGGCGCCGGCGGGCGCGGCGGCGGCGCGCTGGCTGGCGCGCGCGCAGCGCCCCGACGGCGCCTGGCCCGCGCCGCCGCCCGCGCGCCGCTCGCACCCGCACGCGCAGGCGCCGCTGCCCCTCGCCGCGCACGCGCTGCTCGCGCTCCTGCACACCAAGGTACACTGTAGCCACCCAATGCTACGATTTATCATTGTATACAGTACTTTTGGTTTTCGAAAGCTTAGAAAAGATCGGTACAGTTGAACCGCTGAGACGAGGACTCGTTTAATATATGTTATAGACGGACCGGCCTATCACACAGGTCACGTTACTAAAGATTTTCCAGCTATAAAAAAATTAAATTTCGACATACCTACGCAAGTTCCTGTTTAGGTGTTTGAAGTCGTTCACTTATTAAGTTACATTCTCAGTAAATAACATATCTTAAAGTATTGAAAGACATCAAAATAATATTAAAAATGGAAATATGTATCATGTTCCTCAGGGTAGCGAGGTTCTATACAAAGAGCAGATAAACAAAGCTGTTGACTACGTATCGCGGGGTCTTTCGCCGGATTTAGATCCGTACTCGCTGGCCGTGATGGCCAGTGCGCTAGCAGCTGTTAGACACCCGCAAGCAACACAAGCCTTGCAAATGATGGACAAGTACGTCAATTCTACAGGTAAGTGCAACGAGCGAAGAAAACAGTTTATTCTAGGTATAATCAAATTAAAATTAAAATATCTTTACGCAATTCCCAATACAGGGATAGACAGAGGTCTAGACAATTAAGTCCTTTCGACCCACCTTCCACCGAAGAAATTTTTGGGATATTGTGAAGGGGCTAGCTCGTCGCCATCGCTATGTCCAAGTCAACGAAATAGATAGTACATAAGTTTTTGAAAAAAAAAAAAACCATATGTACGAAACTTGGGAATCGAACTCGGTTCTCTTGATTCGAATTCCGCTCACCCAACCACTCGGCTATTGTGACTTGTGATACAAACCAGTCTAATAGAGATCCATGAATTCGAGACTAGAGCTTGTGATTATGCATATAAAGATTTACGCTATCGAATGCACGGCAAAAATCTATGCAAATAACATGACATTTACGTGCATCGAGAGAATTAAATACATCCGATAAATAATATGTATATATAATATAATATATATAATAAGTTACTATAGGGCAGTTTGGAGATTCAACTTCAATGTGTAAACCTCTGCCTACTCCAGTAAGATTTTCTAGAATTTGGGTGAAGATATAAACCTAATCTTATAGAAATATACCACCCCTTTCTTCTTGTTGGTGTCGTAAATATTCTAAAAATCCCTTTAACTGCCGACAGAAGGCGGGATGGCATTCTCTTAAAACACCGGACTATAAATTAGCAGAAAGGAGACGAGTAGCAGCACCCAAGGTGCGAGGTGCGGTTGCCAACCCATAGAATAGGTCTATAAAGCCACGCTGCAATCTCAAGAAAAGTTAGAATATAAAAATTTTATACGCCAATTGAAATATTGCAGATTCAACTTTGTTTTGGTCTCGAAAACTACATGGTAACGAATGGCGCAATCCGTGGCTGTACGGCAACAGCCTAGAGGCGGCGACCGCGGCGTGGGGACTGCGCGCAATGCTGGACGCGCGGCGCGCCGAGCTCGCCGTGCCCGTGGCGCGCCACCTGCTGCAGGCCTGCCGCCCCGACCGCATGCAGCCCGAAGTGGTAAGTCTCTATGCCTCACCGCGACACTACTGTCGCGCGCGCTGTCGGCTGGAGCCCGGTAAACCGCTATACACCTTTACAAATTATTTTATACCATATTTGTGATGACCGTTCTTAAAAACAGTTCTCACTGAGCAACGTCATAAGAAAATATTTCTTTAAAGAAAGAGTAATGCTTAAAATAACTATGTTTTGTAATTTACTTTTGTGCCTTTTCCATTTAAATTAAATAGATTTAAATTAATTGTGTTTGTTCCAGCTTGATGCTCTGGCGCAGTTTTCCGAAACAATAAAAACATCGAAGAAATTGCGGTTATCGGTGAATGTAACTGGATTTGAAGAACCAAGACAGTTCACTGTCGACGACGATAATTCTCTTATTATTCAAACGCAACTTGTAAGTGGCTTTGGATTATCACATCACATTTGATATTATTATATTTCATTTTTAACACGCTTTCATTAGCCTGGTATGTATTAATGTACATTTGTATGTACCGGAATCCTGGAATATGATTTTCATCACGTTCGAAAGGAGAGATTTGTTAAATAATAATAACAATAATTCAGGGGAAACTTGGTAATTTCATTCTTTCTAAGCGTCCACTACATAACTTGGCCCTACTTTTTTTTGCCTTAATCGATTTGCGACAATCGCCACGCTTGGCATGCGGATTACCGATCGCAGTACCAGACACCTCGTACATTAGACGCTGTTGCCCGTAACCGGTCTGCCCAATTTTAGTCTGGTATTTTTCAAGATTGCTGTCCGGGTTTCTATCGTAGACATATCCATTTCTTAGGCTTTTCTCTCAAAAAAATTTATAACTTTTACAAGTAACGTTCAAATATATAGGTGCGCAACGCTCGTTGGGCGAGCGCTGTGACTGAAGGGCGCGGCGTGGCGCTGCTGGGGCTGTCGGCGCGCGGCAACACCAACGTGACGGCGGCCTGGCCGCGCTACACGCTGGACCCGCGCGTGGACCGCGTCTCCACGGAGCACCGCCTGCAGCTCTCCATATGCGTTGGGTGCGTCACGTCGCAGGTGCACTAGTGGCCACTGGCCGCGCTACACGCTGGACCCGCGCGTGGACCGCGTCTCCACGGAGCACCGCCTGCAGCTCTCCATATGCGTTGGGTGCGTCACGTCGCAGGGGCACGTGTGGCCACTGGCCGCATCGACGTCACGGCGACTGTTCTAAAAACTTGTATCAGGACTATATATATTTTCTTACTACTTTATGTATACTTTATATATTATATACTATAATACTTTATGTATTTTCTATTTATAATTTATTTATTTACAGATTCGTGCCACAAGGAAATGACACAGAGAGTGGATTGACTCTTCTAACTGTTCAACTACCATCTGGTTACCTGGCTGACATAAATACAATCACGGAACTAACGGTTAGTTTAAAATAGTAATTTTTGCTTTCTTTGAATTGACAAGCAATAATCCTCTTATCCCTGAGCACAATAGGTGTATATAGCAAATGACTTAGTAGATATTTATTTAGTTATCGTTTTTTTTTATTGACTTTTGTATGGGTCCGGTAACGAAAAGTGCTTATCGTAATTGCAATACCAAACCGATTAGTGATATAATTTTCTATGAAACTGTTATTTAATATTAGAACTTAAAATAGTGAAAAGTTTTAATATGATAATTAATTACTGTCGAATGACTAGTTAACCATCTCGAAAAATTTAAGAACAAAATCCAGCAGCATTGCGTCTAAGGCGCACGGTGTCTGGTCGCTAGCCAAGCGATTATTGCAAAGCCTCTCTTACGGGAAAGGCCTGTGGCTCGCAGCGGTGTTTTGAAAGGCGTACTGTATGTATTGGTGAGTCCATTGCGCGTGCGTTGTGCAGGCCGCGCGGCACGTGGTGGGCGCGCGGCTGCAGCGCGGCGGCGCGCGCGTGCTGGCCTGGCTGCGGGCCGCACGCGCCGAGCGCTGCGCCACGCTGGCCGCACCGCGCGCGCTGCCCGCCGCCGCGCAGCGCCCCGGCTGGGCCACGCTCACAGACCTCTACGACTCCAGTGAGTGCCGCACACGCACACACGTGTGTATGAGTGCGTGTGCGTACATACACACGCACACGCACTCATACACGCACACGCACTCGCAACCGCACACGCACCCGCACATGCACCCGCACATACACCCGTACACGCACTCATACACACGCACACTCACACGCACTCACACACGCACATCCACCCGCAGATACACCCGTACACGCACTCATACACACGCACACGCACACGCACTCACACACGCACATGCACCCGCAGATACACCCGTACACGCACTCATACACACGCACACGCACTCGCACCCGCACATGCACCCGCACACGCACCTCACATACACCGCACCTTCAATTATTCACCCGCTCCACTTCGCGTTACCGAATACGGTCATACTGCACAATGCTTTATCCATTTATTATAAACGTGGAAATGGCAGTATAGCCATTTTGAAGAATACCAAACCTAAACTAAGCAAACCAATGACAAGTAGAAACGCATAAGATACGAAAATTCTGATGATCGCCAACCCGCATGTCTAGCATGACAATTACGGCAAAGCCTCCTTGTGGCGTATCTATAGGCTGCAGAGAATGTTTATAGACTGTTAAATAAGTAAGGAAGTAAATAAGTAAGTCACTGTCCTAAATAAGCTTCAGAAAAATGTGTCCAAATATTTATCTATATTAGTATCCGAAAATGCGTAAAGACAAAAAATTACAATTGCTTAACTTGTAAAGTAACAGTTTGGTCAAGTCGAAGGATATTTTACCAACGCTTAAACACTAATTAGTAGTAACCGTAGCTAAGCTTGTACACTGTGCGCATGTGACTAGGCCACCGCGCGCGCGTGTTCTACTCGGCGGTGCCGGCGAGCGCGTGCTCGGTGTGCCGCGCGTGGGCGTCGTGCGCGCGCGCGTGCGGCGCCGCCGCGCAGCAGCGAGCGCCCGACGCGCCGCGCGCGCTGCCCGCCGCCGCGCCCGCCGCCGCGCCCGCCGCCGCGCCCCGCCCCCGCGCCCTCCTCGCGCCCCCGCTGGCCGCCATCTTGTTTCTACTGCGCTAGCCGACACTCCCTCGGCTCATTCATGCATTCACTGAAGTCCTGCGGGTATGTCGCTTAGCCATATGCGATCCGAGACGCGAGCATGCTCTTCTAAGTTATTCACTGCTTCTTTTGATGCAAGCTCTACCTCGCCAGTAGAAGACTGAAGGCCAAGCTTAAACGCAGGTTTCAAATTTGTTTCTAAAATCTAAAATTGCTCTACAATTTTTGTAATATGTATACACGTTAATCCATTGATAATATTAATTGCAGCTTAATTTTCAGAACGGAAAAATTTATTGTTATACTAATAAGTTTTGTGCTTTAATTCCATTAAACATTACTTTTAAACGTGTGAAAGTAGACATGAAATTGCTGCAAAATAAGTGAAATATCAAATATATTTTAATCCCGCAATACCTGACTTTGTAACTTTATTTTAAGTAGATTTTGTATTGACTAACCTACTGCTAAGTACTGCTAAGTATTTTTAATAGTTTTATTTGTGTTTTGCATTTAATTCTATTATAATTAATATCACCTCAATGTACCTACCGTTTGTAACACAAATTAGTTATGTGCTTTATTCTCCCGTAGGTGATTATTTTTACCTATAAATTTTTGTGATACATAGGTATAATTGTTTATACTTACAAGGTTATAAAAAATAGAGACAAAGATGAAATCAGCTTATGTAAATGTCGTCAAAAAAATATGCTTCCTTTGAAGAAACCTTTCGCTTATTCTACAGATTGAAATATATCTTCTGGGAAATGGATTATGGCGGATTGGCAATGATGTGTAAATGGCTTTTGCGAACCTTAAGATTCTGTCATGATGAAAAATGTAGAACCAAAGATCTGATATCATTCGGCTGAATTCTTCGCAAAAATCTTTCACAGAAACGGTAAAAATACATTGCGATTTGCAGCCAGTTCGGGCCAGAGGCTCGAAGTACCATAAAAATACCTCATACTACATATAAACTGCTGTGCTACGGTGTCGAATGCAAACATAATCGCTGTCGGACTTCTGATGGCCGACTTTTTTGCCTGAATGCATTCTCTCGCACTCATTAGGCTAAACAGAGATATTAGCATTTAGGAGGCGGTGGAGTAAAATAAATAAAACAGAAAAATAAAATGATAATAAATACATATTTTATTATACAAAAATACATGTAGATGAAACCGGGTAGACGACAGCATATAGTGTTGAGGAATACCAGCAAACATAAGTTCACCATCCTCAGCTATAAACCTCTTACATTAAACCTCTCCCTTTCTAGTCCCGATCAAAAACATCGCTATTCAAAAAACTAAACCAAACCCCTTAGAATTTATTTCCATTGTCTATTTTTGTTTAGGCAATATATTACTTATAAAGTGATCGCTACAAACAGCTACAAATAATACTGTTTTTCAGCAATTTTTTCTCTTGTTTTATTTATTGTAATGTAATAAACGTATATGTAATGTCACTATATTTATACCATTTCTCAGCTACGTTGATATAACATAAACAAACTGCGTGATAACAATCAGTTGCTAAAATTTATTATCTCTGTGGTAATATAAGAAAATGTGATATTTCGAATTCTAGTATGTAAAGGATTGTATGCCAATCAGAATTCCTTGCCGAAGCATCTATACCTCTGGCAATTAGTTGAAATATCTACGATTGGATCGTTGTCACTATAATAAAACAAGTCTGGTTACTACGAATATAATAAAGTAATTTAACGAGGCACATAAAGATTATCTATCTATCTCAATTTTAATAAATAACATTAGGTCTTGTCTATTTAACTTCATAATATTGTCATAACAGGAATAGATTGGCACACAATGTCATGTAAATATAAAGACTAATGTATATTTTCGTGTACAGATTAAGTAAACGACAATTTATTTAAGCATTATAATCATTAAAATACTAAACTCAATTGAATTTTCTTTTACGGTACCATTCTTACCCAAACTGAACATAAATACGATACAAAACTGTATAAATTTTACAAGTATGAACCTTTAAAACTGATTAACTGCACTCTATTGTCTGTACTTTATAAAATAATTTTTAATAATATATAGAGTAGAACTTAAAATATTTTACATTTACTATCTTCTTTTAAAACAGTAATTATTATAATTAAATTTCCATTTTCTTTATCATCCAATGAAAGAATCCCAAAATAGAAAACGACATGCTAAGAGGAACTGCTGATGCTTTGATCCATGCCCACAGGCTGAAAAATACAGTGTTAGGTTTTGTTAAAATATTTGTAATAAATTTCTACTCTATGTGGTTACTATAGATATCTATAAATTAGAGTAGAAAAAACGTACTCATAAGGGTCGTCTGATATGTAAAATGGCTGCGGCGTTGGCAGCAGGCCGCAGTCGGCGATGTAAACGTGTTGCGTGGGCCGGTCGTCCCCGTCGGTCGGCGTGTGCTCCACGACATGTACTAAGTTCTGACCGTCCACAACCTACACCCACGATATGTTATGTTATCCAGAAATTCATCTAAATTCAATATATAAAAACAGTGTTAAAATATATAATAAGGAATGAAATATGCTATTTTCATAACTGCTTGTATAGCGTGATTATAGGCACTGCCTCGATAAGATAAAGGCCGTTTTCCAACAGTTATGAAAAAAAAAATTAAAAATTTTATACCTTTCCTATGACAGTATGCAATCCATCAAGCCACGGAGTCCCAGTTGTCGTTATTATGAACTGGCAGCCGTTTGTATTCTTTCCTTAGAAAAAGATTTTACTAAACTCAATTGAATTTTCTTTTACGGTACCATTCTTACCCAAACTGAACATAAATACGATACAAAACTGTATAAATTTTACAAGTATGAACCTTTAAAACTGATTAACTGCACTCTATTGTCTGTACTTTATAAAATAATTTTTAATAATATATAGAGTAGAACTTAAAATATTTTACATTTACTATCTTCTTTTAAAACAGTAATTATTATAATTAAATTTCCATTTTCTTTATCATCCAATGAAAGAATCCCAAAATAGAAAACGACATGCTAAGAGGAACTGCTGATGCTTTGATCCATGCCCACAGGCTGAAAAATACAGTGTTAGGTTTTGTTAAAATATTTGTAATAAATTTCTACTCTATGTGGTTACTATAGATATCTATAAATTAGAGTAGAAAAACGTACTCATAAGGGTCGTCTGATATGTAAAATGGCTTTTGCGAACCTTAAGATTCTGTCATGATGAAAATGTAGAACCAAAGATCTGATATCATTCGGCTGAATTCTTCGCAAAATCTTTCACAGAAACGGTAAAAATACATTGCGATTTGCAGCCAGTTCGGGCCAGAGGCTCGAAGTACCATAAAATACCTCATACTACATATAAACTGCTGTGCTACGGTGTCGAATGCAAACATAATCGCTGTCGGACTTCTGATGGCCGACTTTTGCCTGAATGCATTCTCTCGCACTCATTAGGCTAAACAGAGATATTAGCATTTAGGAGGCGGTGGAGTAAAATAAATAAAACAGAAAAATAAAATGATAATAAATACATATTTTATTATACAAAAATACATGTAGATGAAACCGGGTAGACGACAGCATATAGTGTTGAGGAATACCAGCAAACATAAGTTCACCATCCTCAGCTATAAACCTCTTACATTAAACCTCTCCCTTTCTAGTCCCGATCAAAAACATCGCTATTCAAAAAACTAAACCAAACCCCTTAGAATTTATTTCCATTGTCTATTTTTGTTTAGGCAATATATTACTTATAAAGTGATCGCTACAAACAGCTACAAATAATACTGTTTTTCAGCAATTGGTATATGTTACCTGGTCCGAAGAGAAGAATAGCACCACCCTCCCTCCCACAGAT
This sequence comes from Sericinus montela, assembly GCA_029286605.1. Classification (NCBI taxonomy): domain Eukaryota; kingdom Metazoa; phylum Arthropoda; class Insecta; order Lepidoptera; family Papilionidae; genus Sericinus; species Sericinus montela. Next base: position 10,838,677 of record JAGSMR010000012.1, on the reverse strand, counting down.
GCGTGCAATAATTCCACAGATGTGTTCACTAATTCCACTGTATGCACCACCACCACTACAGTCAAACCAGGTAACATATACCACCACCGAAAACGCGACACGTGCATGAGCGACCGCAGAGTTTGACTCTACGGTCGCTCTTCGTATAGTCTACTCGCTTGAGGATGCCTTGTTTTGAGGCGAAACACGTGTCGCGTTTTCGGTGGTGGTATATGTTACCTGGTTTGACTGTAGTGGTGGTGGTGCATACAGTGGAATTAGTGCACACATCTGTGGAATTAGTGCACGCATCTGTGGGAGGCAGGGTGGTGGAATTAGTGCACGCATCTGTGGGAGGCAGGACCAGGTAACATATACCTTTTTATATTTTCATGCGGAGGGTTGCGAAGTAATTTTTTCAATAACAACTTTACAATGAATTTCCGCAAAGTAACGCCTGAGTCAATTAACTACCCTAGTATTTATTAAGCATTGATGAGAACGTAAATAAAGTAAATTATTGTTAAATATTAATAACTGTAAAGAAAATTTTATGACTACATACAAAATAAAAACTTATTACCTCTGTTTGCCATTGATACAAATCCTGCTACAGTATGTTGTGTATCTAAATTTTCATCATCAAATGTTTCCCCATAAATACTTATAGATCCAGAACCATTATCATTAATAACATCTCCACCTAATAAATCGATAATCTATATATTAATTGATAATCTCAAGATATAAAAGATATTAATATCAATATATAAAACTATATTGATATTAATATCTTATATCTAATAACTAAGGTTCTGGTATTTGAAAGGGACGAAGAAAGAACGAAATGCGAAATTTGGGTAAAGTTGTTATTGAAAAAATTACTTCGCAACCCTCCGCATGCAAATATAAAAAGGTATATGTTATATTTATTATATATTATATTATATATATGTTACCTGGTCCGAAGAGAAGAATAGCACCACCCTCCCTCCCCACCACAGGGGGGGAGGGAGGTTGAGAGGGGGTGTGCCCCCACTGTTTAATCACGAAGCCATTGAATTAATTCAAACCTATGACGACGAAAAAAGACTAGGAAATAATTATGAGTAGACGACAGCTAATAGATAATTTTAGGTAATTCTCTCCGTAGGATGGTGAAAAAATAAAATTTTGTAGATGGTAATTTCTAGACTTCAGAATAAATGTGATGTTATATTATGTGAGCTATTAATTACAATTATAAATGGTAACTTTCATTATTTTCGAAATTATACCCCTGGAGAGTTAAAATAAGGAAAAAGGTTGTATACAACCTTTGTATAATAATTGATCTATCCGACATTGGTATACGTTGGTTTTTGGTAGTTAGACTTATTCTGATTAACTCCTCTAAAAATGTTGTTTCTAGTAAACTATGCCAACTAAAAAAAATTTCGTTGCTATAAAATTAATAAAAAATCGTATTAACTCACCTTGTATCATAAATCTTTTTATGATGCGGTTAAAACTTGTACCTTTATAAGACTTTCCTTTGATACCTTTTGAAGCTAATACTTTAAAATTTTTAACAGCTCTTGGTGCCAAATCACCAAATAAACCTATAACTATTCTTCCTATAGCTTTATCTTCCCTTTGTATGTCTAAAAAAACTTGATCAGTTACTCTAAACTGTCGTGCCTGTAATATGAAAAAGATAAAATATTATATTAAAATAATTGTTCGTGTCAGCTCTAATACACGACGGAGAATATTCTTTAAGAACTGTTATAAAATATACAGAATATAGATTAGTAAATAAACATACATTTCTTTATTGTAATTAGGTAATTTATATTCATCAAGTCACGTTGGGTGGTCGGAATTTCGAGTCAAGAGACCCGCGTTCGATCCCCAGTTAGCAGGCTCGCACCAATGGGTTTTTCAAAAACTTATGTACGAAATATATCGTTGACTTGGACATAAAGACAGCGACGGGCTCACCACCTGTCACGTTGTCAGGTGGAAGGTGGGTCAAAATTTTATGAAAAATAAATTCAAAATGTTTATGTTAAAATAAATAAAACAGAATTTTCTAATCAGTCCTTAAGTGTCTTTTTGGTCTGAAAGTGATCCCATTAGCCACATCTACCATTCAAAAACGTTGTCCCGAAAATATCTTGGGTGGAAGGTGGGTCAAAGGGACTTAATTGTCTAGACTAGACCTCTGTGTTGTTTCCTATATTGGGACTTGCGTGAAGATATTTATTTATTTATTTTTATTCATCAAAATAATTATCGGATACTCACGGAAACATAAACATGGGTCACTATGCAGCCGAGAGTATTCTGTACTGGGGCGTAAATATATTATATTAACACTAACAAAACGTATAACTAACGGAGAAAGCTTGATTTTAAACACATATGGTTATGAATACAAGTACACTGTAATATTCAAATAAAAAATATCTTCACCCAATTCCCAATACAGGGGTAGACAGAGGTCTAATCTAGACAATTAAGTGCCATTGACCCAAATTCCACCGAAGATATTTTTGGGACAACGTGACAGGTGGTGAGCCCGTCGCCGTCTTTATGTCTAAGCCAACGATGAAATTCGTACATAAGTTTTCGAAAATCTCATTGGTACTGCCACTTGGGGATCGTACTCGGGTCTCTCGACTTGAAATTCCGACCACCCAACAACTCGGCTATCGTGACATTATAATATTCAAAAATACAAAATATTCCTTCTGAAACCTGTTAGATATGGCATTGCCCGTCGCCGTCCCACTCGACAGTTCCGTTTTTCAATTTTCTCATGTATACAAGAATATGTATATAACATATAATGTCATATATATAACAACAAAAAGCCCTACAAGGCTTTCCTGACTTTTTTTTAATATGTTTAGATTTAACTTATAACTATGTATACTTATACTTAAAAAATACTGTTACATTAAACCAGTAACTTACATTTGTAATTGAAATACACTGTAATAAGAAAGCTAACATTGACACCTGTATTATAATTTTTAAACACATTTTTGTATAAATGTAGTCTCGTGGTGGGCAGAATAAAAAAAATTTTCGCTTATCTACTAACTAAACTAACTAAACACTGAAAAATCTTTAACATTGAGACTATCCAATCAACACACTGTTAGTAAACTGGGTGAATACCAGCATGGAAGGCAAGTTAATTAGATTACGGTCAAGCACAATGAAGCCGCAATAGTGTTTAAGTACTTACCTACTTATTTTCAGTTCTAAAACTCCAAATATTCATTTTCTTGAATATTAACACTAAATTGTTAACAAAGATTCAATTAGTGTACTAAAAATTCTGATATTATAACTAGCTAAACCCAGCAATGTTAACCTGGGGCTAAGTATGAAGCAAATGAAAATATTCTGTGATATATTAATTCTTTATAAATTTAAATCATTGAACTTAATAAGTACTTCATTAAATAATATTTTTTATTTCTCATCAATTTAATAACAAAGTCCAACATGACTTACATACAAACATACATAACGGCCTATTAAAGTCCACTGCAGGACATAGGCCTCTTCCATAGGGAGGATTTGCCCTAATCGCCATGCTTGGCAAGCGATCAGATACCTCATCGCAGTATCAGATACCTCACACCTTAGACGCTGCCTATCTTCGGTCTGATTATTTTGGTCCGATATTTTTTAGAGATGGTTATCCCGCCATCTATCGGTTGCAATAACGATGTTCAAGGCTGTTTCCCTTAGGAGACTCTTACGACACCCACGGGAAGAAAGGGAGTGGCAATATTCTTACCCCGTTACCACACGGCGACAACATGACTTATATATAATGAAATCTTTAGAAATTCATCACAAATATGTACACGAAGTTATTGCATTGATGTCTTTATAACTGTAAAGTCTAACACTAAGTTTTTATCGAAATAATTTCTGGCACATACTGCACGACGCTGTACGAAAATTTTAAATGACGCCTGTAGGACACGGTGGCTCAGAGATAACAACGCTACCACGGTTCAATAACGCCTGTTTGTGTCAGTTGATTTTTAAAATTTCTCATTAATTAAATTTTTCAGACATTTCCCAATGCACTGTATTGTAAAATGCGTGAAAAAATAAATATATTTCCTTTACCATATAGCCATATGTCTAAACATATGGCTACTACTACATAGCCTTTTCGGTCAATCTTTAACTGGAGCTTATTTTGAGACAACATGGCACGAGGTGAGCCTATTGCCGTCTTTATTTCCAAGCTAACATATAAATCGTACGTAACTTTTGAAAAAAATCTACGACCTTCCCACCAGGGGATGTAATGTACGCCACTAATGTACCAATGCCTGCTACCAGGGGATCGAACTCGAATCTCTTGACTCGAATCACCTAACCACTCGGCAATCCTGTTTTTTTTTATTTATTTTAATAAATGATATATTACTAAATAAATCACGATAGCCGAGTGGTTGGGTGTTCAGAATTTCGAGTCAAGAGACCCGAGTTCGATCCACAGGTTGCAGGCATTCGTACATTAGTTTTTAAAAACCAATGGGTTTTAAAAAACTTATGTAAGAATTATATCGTTGGCTTGGACATAAAGACGGCGACGGGCTCACCACCTGTCACGTTGTCCCGAAAATATCTTCGGTGGAAGGTGGGTTAAACGGACTTAATTGTCTAGACTAGACCTCTGTCTACCCCTGTATTGGGAATTGCGTCAATATATTTATTTATTTATTTATTTTATATATTACTAAATAATAATATATTATCAGGGTGCTTAATTGAATTCTTCGCAAAGAACTCTACAGTACCAAAAAGTATTATACGTTTTCTTCTCTCTTAAAATGAGATATATATAAAAGTAATATATTCTCATTCCAAAATCTAATATAAAATCTGTTAAAAGTAATATAAAATTTCTTGTGTAAAATGAAAATAAGCGGTAACTGTCATGCCACGACAAACAACTTTTGTCTAATGGCAGAAAGCAATGAAATTGCAAATAAAAGATGTACGAATACGGTTTCAATACGATCATGAGTTATGGCATATTAAACCATGACCGATAATAGTAATTATTTACTACATTTTATTATTAATTTTTAGTAGTCAGAGAACAGACCGTAAGGGTCAGATTATACTAAGGTCTGTTTCTACTGTTATAATTCTTTATCTACACGCACTTCGGGATAAATAATTACCTAACTACAGTAGATAAATAGAAATTAAGTGGTGTGTCAAAAACTAACAAGGTGACATTTATTGGGACTAGGATGTCATTATTTCAGTATAAGGTTCGTCGAACTCTTATGCCCTAGGATTTATGATGGCCAAAAAACATCTTAACGCCATTCCCAATACAGGGGTCTAGACAAATAAGTCCTTTCGACCCACCTTCCACCAAAAAATTTTTTGGACAACGTGACAGGTTGTGAGCCCGACGCCGTCTTTATGTCCAAGTCAACGATATAAATCGTTCAAAAGTTTCGAAAATTGATGCGAGCGTTGGGGATCAACTCGCATATCTCTGATTCAAATTTCGATAACTCAACCACTCGGCTATCGTGATTTGTATGCTAAATTAATTTGGTTATATGATAAATTATAAAAAAATGTCATTTATCCATATTCATTGCCATTGCCATTCTCAATGGCGTGAAGATACTTTCATTGTTTTTTCACTTATCATATTATTAAAATAATTTGTCTAGAAATCACCATAATGTACATAATTATTTCAGATTTTAAATGAATATCTTATGAAAGTATAGATTATAAAACTTATATTAGGTTAAGATTTCGGAAAGGTGTTTTTTTTTTAATGTTATTTGGTATCAGTGTTTCTTAATAATTATACAACAATATCCAGGTAACCACCGGCACTATTCGACATCAATCACCAGAATCTGTCAGTACGAGATTATAATGATATTGTCGGGATTGCTTTCGACTCCATAGTAGTCTTCATAAAAGAACGATACCATGTCGAGACGCCCTCTCGATGGCGAAGTCAGAGGAGGATTTCTATAAATTATTCATAATTTACATCTAACAAGTTTTGAATGACACGGGATGGCAACAAAATACCTTCGACACTATACTTCGTTCGATCGAATTATATACAAAGGAATCTATTAATGTCTTCTATCATAGGAAGGCTAAATTTTCTTTAATCTGGTAACCCTTCATTTTGAATTGATATACATTCAAAATGTATATTTATTTATATATTTTGAATGTATATACATTCAAAATGAAGGGTTACATTTTGCACTATACAGTACACATTTGAAATCTCTGCTGAAGATGTAACGTTCTAGATTAAATAAGTATGTACTGAGTAAAAGTACAAGTACACAAAATATTTATTCCACAAACATGTTCCACGTGTATTTAGAAGTATACGTTAAATACGAACTGATTCATACTATCTTTTGAATAACCTCGGTAAACACTACTTTATAATAATATTTCCTCTGCACAACATTGTGAATCCCGCACACAACAGTTGAATTTTTAAATTTCTCATTAAGTTAGTAACATTGTGAATTATAAACATTATTATCTTTACAACAAAATGGAGGAAGAAGCATAACAAGAAAAATACTGGCTTAGTAATGTCAGCTCTAAATAAGAAAAAATATTTTTAGTAAAAGCTAGCGTATATAAGTTTTTTTCAATTCATATTGTTATATATATATAATTAATAAATTTGATTATCACTTAATTTTTTTACATTTAGATCCAACGCGTTCATTAAAACGCCTCTCGAGTTTCGCTCCACGTCTCCGACTCTGAGTTTCGTTATATTATTAAGTTTTTGTGTGAGTATAAGTGTCGTCGATACTTCTAAAACTTGGAATGCGTTAAACACGATACTGAGTGTACAGTCGTCCTAGCAATATCTTCTAGACGATCTTAGGCTTACCTTACTCATAAATGTACTGTGAATTTACTAGTCAACGTACGTGTATATTCACGTGTAAATATATACGTGAAGGTACTCGTGAATATATAGGAATAAACTCACATATAGATGGAACGCATCTCAAGTTTCGCTCCGCGTCTCTGAGTTTCAGTTTCAGTGCATTATTAAGTTGTGAGAGAGGTCGTCGTTGATACTTCTAAATACTTGAAACGAATTGTATGCTATATCGATACTGAGTATGGTATATAAAATCTACACCGCATAGGAATATGTTGAGGATTAAATGTAAATATAAAGGCATAATTAACAATTATGTAAGTGACCAGAAGCGTTAATGTAGAATCAGTATATCATGAACATAATAGCTATAAATAGTTTTAGATATTTCACATTTAGTTACTGGTGTAAAGATTACGGCAAAATCTCGGATAGTTCTTCTGTTTTAGAGTAGAACATAGAGTATAGCAACCAGACGCCAAGCCCATAGATTATAGGCATACAACTAGAGATAAGTAACTTTACAGCTGGCTGAGAGTTGGGTAACTGTCAGTTTGTTATTAAATACTCTTTGATCATATGTTTGAGATCACTTATATGCAAGTAACTACATATCATTATAAATTCTAAATATGACTGTGAATAACACTATTGCACATCAACGATTGATTCTCAGTGGAGATCGTGAAAGGTAAAAACATTTTATAAGACTGTACAGTTGTTGAATGTTTTATTATCAATTATAGTTTTGTTTACAATAATGGAACGGTCTTCACCAGATTTAAAGATTTATTGATGCGACGATTAATAGAATGTGGCTGGAGAGATCAAGTACGAATGCTATGCCGCGATGTAGTAAAAGAAAACGAAGGAGGCAATGTGACTTTTGATATGTTAGTAACAAGAGTTACTCCAAGAGCCCGTGCCCTAGTACCAGACACTGTAAAAAAAGAACTGTTACAAAAAATCAAAACACATCTTCTAACACAAAAGGATCAATAATATGGAAATATTAAATGGAATAATTTTACATCAAATGCTTTAATAATTACTTCTTTCAACATGTAGCCTATAAGAAATAAAACGATTTACAATCAACAGTATATTTTATTTAATAAACATTTACAGTTATATAGTAACCAAAGAATACATATTGCTTACATAGACATAATACTGTCTCTAAATCCTATTTTTCGACTGTTATGAATATTAATTTAATTGTCACATATAACCATTAACCATGCATTACTTTATCTGAATATAATATTTAGAAGATTACCATTAAACCAATATTTTCAGAAATTATCTGTTTTAATTGAAATGGTTAATAAATACCTAACATTTTTACATTGATTTCATCTAGTTCATGTTAATAATTTTGACGCAATATAGTCTATAAACATAGAACAGCGAACATTTTGAGTTAATCTTTTTGACATTCATGAGAAATTTGAAGATTAAACAAAGAGAAATTCATGAGAAATTTGAAGATAAAAAAATGATAGGAAACAATAATTGTAATTTGGATATTCTACATCATATAAAGAACAAAAATATTTTTTTTTTCTCAAAATGCAACATCATATTTTTATGATTTCAATCACCTTTTTATTAACATCTTTGCTGTGTTATGTATACTTAGCTAGTGGACAGACTAAAAAAATTATTTTAGGTAAGAGACATAATCTAGTATATTTTGGTGTCACCGTTTTCATATAAAAGAGAATGGTTTTGATTAAAACATATATTTAAGTTTCTTTTTATTAATTATATTGCACATGGTAAGTAACCTGATAAGTAATAAACTTTCTACATGGGAAGATTCAAGAGAAGCAATAAATTTAATAAGAAGTTTCCATCATGTTACACCATTTGAATATAGAAAAAAAAAATGTATGTTTTTCACTTAATTGCACACCACAAACATGTCAAAATTTATATTAATATATAAAATGATATAAATCATTACACATACTAAATAGTTTCGATTTTTATTTATTTATGATCATCGACCAAATTATCTCTGTCCTCGCAATTGCTCATAAACTCTTGAGCAAGTGAAATCTGTTTCAAAATACCTACCCATACTCACAAATATTTCTTACCAGGCTTTAAAATAATATTCACATACACAACATAGAAATTATTTGTCAATACACAAAACAATAAATGTGATTTACATTATAATGAAAAATAATTTCAAATAAATCATAAGGTGTATTATGAACTAAGAAATGTGGTTGATTTGACAGTTACATTGCCTTGCCAAAATACTTAAAATTAATTTTGAGACATCCTGCTGCCAACACTAATCACAGGAATAACAATCACTAAATAAATCTGCCAATTCACAAAAGTTACGGATATTGGCGAATTTACAACAATATAATAAATAAATGCATTTCTAAATGTATATAGAGGGGTTTCACAAGAAATCATGAGCAATCAATTTTTAGTATAACATCTTTAAAGCTCTCCAATTCTTGCCCTACATATTACTTTTGCTTATATGTACAAAGATATACAAATGGAATGTATCATGGACTTTGTTTTACTATACCCTTCATGAAGTATATTTGATCACATAATAAATTTATTTACCTACATCAGTACTCCCTTAAATATAACAGGTTATTAAAACTTAAAAACTACAATCTATTTACTCAATACTGTTGATTTCTGTTGAGCAAGTAGCAGAAGGTCTGACCAATGTGTTTTTAATCTTCCCAATTTTTATACACAGCAAGTTTTTCTTATTGAGAATATTTTCGAGTAAATTTTTTCTAAACATCATTAGACCATAATAAAATGCCTAAAATATAGTTGCCTATCCCTTTTTTTATAGAAGTTAAATTATAAGAATTGAATTAAACGTAAATAAATATTTCATTTATGTAAATTATTTAGGCTATTTAGCTAAATGTTTTATAGCTGATCTTTACAGCTATATTTGATCAACCAAATTATTTATTTAATAAATTTCTTTTATTTCAATAAAATGCCATGGACAGAATAACAGACCATTAGCTATGTTAGATCAATGTTGTCATTAGCTATGTTAGATCAATTAATTTATATGATTACATCACAGATCCAATTGACTGTAAGAAAGCGACCCTTGTCGGATATATGTAAAACAATTCATAAAACCAGATAAATTATAAAATTATGGGTGGAGGAACTTACTGAGGAGAGCTTATTGTAAGCTAATGAAATAGTAATATTTAAAATGCCAAATTATGTATATATAAATAAATTATGACAATTTTAAACTGGTATACTCTATACAGTCACTGGTTAAATAACATTACCCATCAGATCCTTATCCTAAATAACTGTTATTGTAAACATGCTAAATAAAATGACAAGATTGATCTAACTTGAACTATGATCTCTTCTTTACAAGCCTAATAAGGTAGTACTTTTTAGATAAAATAACTACTACTAACAATCCGACAGTATCAAAGTAACTTTTAACAGCTACCAAAATAAAGGATGTAAAAAGACCTTTGAATTTAATACTAATATAGGTACCAAAATTCAAAGGTATGCGCATGTAAGCTTATGAAATAAACAAGTAAAAGAAACAGCTACAGACAGTAACAACATAAAATGATAAAACACAATAAAATGTACAGTCATATTAAAGAGATTCATCGATTGATTATTAACGAACCTACGATTAGCATTTTACTGTAACTACAAGCAGTAACGACGGAATCAGTTATGTGTAAATAAAAAAATCATTTGAATAACAAGCCGTAATATACTTATGTTTCAACATTACATAATAAAATTTTGAAATAAATAACACAACAGCTTTAGGGACTATTGGCTATTCACAACCCGCGCAATGTTTACGTTCAATTTTGATTCCTTTGGCTTCTTGTCCTAAATATATAGCATAATTAACTATAGGATATAAAATACTTAATCAAAAATTGTATGTCAACATTGTTTGCAAAGGAATATTTATCCATTATCACTTACTTTGACCTTAAATACATAATTAACAACATTATCTAATTTAGAATGGATAAGAGAACAAAACTTTTGCAAATGCAAAACCACAATAAATACATGCATTGCCGTAAAATTCTGCAAATATATGTTATAATAAGGTGTCATAAAATTATTGCACCAAAAAGCAATTCTATTTGTGCGATAAAAATAATATTCATAAATCACCGTAAAATAAAATTATACTTAAAATTATTATATGCTTATTTGCAAGTGACAATTTTTTTAATGTTAACCAACATCAGTTTTAAATGAGAGTTTATTTTGTCATATATCTTTAGAGAGGCCATGAGACAGACCACGATCTAAATAGTCCATATTATTATATTGAGAATTATATTGTATGTCGTATTGGGAAATGTCTTGAATATTTGATATCTGAAGGTAATTAGTAATTACATACCCAAGTATTTTTATCTACATGGCTTTATATATAGCTTCAGGACTCTACAGACAGAAACAATATCTCCAGGCTGAAAAACTGTTAAAAAGTGCAAATTGGTCATGGGTATAAGTGAGTGTTAAAAAATTAAAATACACTTAATATAATTATATCTACATAAATATGGCCTTATAATCTTATTATCCACGCCGGAATTCATATTATGCTGTTTGATGAAACAATAAAACAGAATATACATGACACAGTGGTTAACTTACTGGTTCTCACTTAATGCAACAAATGCAAGTGATTTCATTACTGATATTGTAACCTAATTACTGCATATTCTATCATTGTACCTACTGTACCTAAACAAATGAAATGTGAAGAGTCATGGCAATTTAATATAATGGTTCAGAGCGCCATCAGATTACTATGGCTGAATAGAATATTTTAACTGATTTTACAAAGGTTTTAAAAAAAGCAAGTATAAAGCTAGGAGAGCGGGCGGCGCCCTCGTTGCCGCGGCTGTGGAGCGCGTGACACTAGCACCAGAGCTGAAGCCAGCGCCAACCTCACTGGGGCGCAAACTCCGCCCGGAAGCCTGCAGTGTACATTCTTTTATAATAACTATATTACGTAACCAGTGCTATAGTTTATTTCATTCACTTTGAACTTAACCAATAATGAACATTATGAAATACACTGAGAAAAAAAAATTCCAAGGGTATTAAATTAAATTAATAAAATAAAAGTATATAACCAGGCACGAAGTTAAAACATTTATTTTATTGGTATAGCAGTTAATTTTGTTACAAAATTTAAAAAGTTTACTTGTAAATATTATTCCCCCTTCCTCCCTCCTAAGTTTTATTGTTACCTGACGAGCACGGAGGTGACGGCGGCACGGCCGTCGGCGGTGGGCTCGATGGCGACGGGGCGCAGGTCGAGCGCGCGCCGCCGCCGCGCCGCTCGCCGCGCCGCTCGCCGCGCCGCCGTTCACCACCACGCGCACCGCCGCGAACGGCCGCTTCGCCATGTGCTGCATCTGCCGCGCACCGCACCACTACACTTTATTCCTCATTCACTCTCCTTATCGTATCGCAAAATGTATGTCGATGGATGGGATGGACGGGTGGATGTCGCAAATGAATAAAGTAAAAGCCAACTCATAAGTAACAGCAAAAAATTATGTAGACCAGTGAAGCGGTAGCAACGTATTATGTGTATACTCTGGTACCGCAATCTTGCCGAGTGAAACAACGATAACAGAAGCTTGATACCATAGTTAAATACACCGCTACTGTTGGATAGACGTGTAGAATGTAAATAGAAGCTGAATGTAAACAGAAGTAGAAAAAATAGTAAGTGAGCAGTAACATATCAATATATATTAAAAAAAAAATTCAAACCTCCACGACATGTCTTCTCCTAGCTCTCCGCACGTCGGCAGCTTGCTTAGCTTTCCAAGCAACGACGCAACAAGCCAGGAACAGGAAAAAACACGAGAAAAACACGGAGAAGAACACGAATAGGTCGATGTGCAGCTGGTCCTGACGGAAGAATGTCACTCCGAAACTGGTGGCGCCATCTGCAGTGTGACGCGCGCGGATTATTAAATAGAACTTGGTGTGCGACAGGTCGTGGACCTTCTCCGGCAGGGTCAGCACCAGCCGGTTGCGCAGATTCCGCACGCGCAGCAGCACGTTCCTCTTATCCACCGTCACGTAAGTGGCCAGATCCGTCGCCGCATAATCCGCAAGGGAATATTCGGTTTTGTCGTAGTACCAGGTGACGTGCTGGCTGTCCGGCACCGGGTCGTCGAACGACGGGATCCTGCGGAACTGGTCGTGTTTGTAGTAAGTCGGATCCAATTCGACCGTGTGAGTGCCTGTCGATGAGTTCACGGATACAACAAAGGAGCTGTCATTCGGGCTGAGGTACAAATCCACTTCGCCATGCGTGACATCTACAATGACGCGGATATCGACGTTCATGAATCTTGGGTTGACGGCTAGGAAGACAGTTTGTCCAGGGTAGAGTGGACGCGGCTTGATTTGGCATTCATCTGAAAGAAACAATCAGTTAATCAAATCAATCAAAATAATCATAAACGTCGTCGCCCGTTCGCAAATGTGTACGCAGCTCACCGATGAACTTGCCGTCGAAACAGATCTTGTTCTCGATGTTGATGGTCTTGTAGCACTGGTGGCCGTTCCTCGGGTCGCCCATGTAGAGGTCGCGGCACTTGACGCACTGGTAGCGCCAGCACTCCTGCGCCGTGTTCTTGCTGGCGCCGGCCGCCTGGCAGGACGCGTCGCTCTCCGTGTTGTTGCCGCAGTTGCACTTCTCGCCGCTCACCGGGTCGCACTTGTCGCCGTGGCCGTGGCATTCGCAGCTACAAGTGAACGCAACGAGATTAATGGTCACGGTTCGAAACTGGAGCAGGAAACCATTCGCAGCGCTGCTACTTTTCACTTTGCCGGACTTAGCTCGTCATTGAAAGGTTTTCATTTTAAGTAAACACTTATTGAGGCGGGTTGGGCAACTATGGATGGTTAATATCAAGATTGCATCAGTCATATTACTGTTAATTCACTGTCTGAAATTTTTACTTATGTCGGCAATTCCCAATATGCTTTACCGGTAATGTAAGTCGAACCTATGTTGTTTTAGATCACATCAGATCTAACTCTGGCCTCTTCGAACGGTCGTCCGCGTAAAAATTATTCTCACATAAATCACACGTACTTAAAAAAACTATAATATAATATTGGTGATAGATATAATTAATACATACGGCCGACAGGGATCGCGGAAGTCGTCAGAACCTCTGAAGTAGCCCTCGATGCACCGCTCACAGCGCGGGCCGTCGGTGCTGTTGGCGCAGCGCACGCAGCGCGCCCTGGAGCCGCCGTCCCTGAACAACTCGTCCGGGTCGGCGGCGTCCGGCGGCTCGCCGGCGCACACCGCCGTGTGCCCGTGGCAGTACACCGAGCACGGGATGCACTGCCCGTTGTCGGTGGGGTCGCCCACAAAGTTCGGTTTGCAGATCTCGCATTGATTACCCTGAAGTGGACGCGTTGGATGATTACTTGTTCGGACTCAATATCTGTCTTAGAATAGACTAGAGGACATTTAGAGTCTAAATAATTTTACAATTTACTTAAAATTGTGAAATTATTTCGAATTTTCTACGTCAAACTGTTATAAGATCATTGTCAGAAAGTTATTTTAGATGTAACTGTTGATATAACAATCGGAATATATGATACGAGTTAAATTTATATTTAAATAAAAACGGTCATGTTGTCATATAACACATCATCAATTCGGATGCGAAGTCTTGTGTCGTATATTGGACTATAATATAATGCAGATTTGACAGGGACCTTGGCTTCGAAAACGCAACCCATACAGGGTTGCGTTTTCGAATTCCGCACTGGACAAACATTTGATATAACTTTTTATTATCAGGCTGTATGCATTTAAGTTATGTTTATATGTTTACATCATTATTTATCTATGTAAGTATATATGTTAATGTCTGTTTATCGTCGTCTACTTCCGAAAACCTTCTTGTGTTTTCTATTAGCTTACTAGTTAGGAACTAGACAACACACGTTAAACGAAATGTAACAATAAATGGATGCATCACGTGTACCATGGTATTGTTGTGGCACTCGATGCACTTGTCGAGCTTGTCGGGCCCCTCGCAGTGCGAGTGCCCGTTGCACTGGCACTGGATGGTGCAGTTGGCGCCGACGTAGCCGAAGTCGCAGCGGCACACGTCGGGCTGCACGCACGCGCCGCGCACGCAGCCCTGCGAGCACACGGCCGCGCACGCCCCGCCCCCCGCCGCCCCGACCCCCGCCGCGCGCTTGTACCCCGCCCCGCACGCGCACTCGTACCCCACCGACAGGTCCACGCACACCTATCAATAACGTTACATATTATGATTATTAGTTGTCATTTCTGTATCCCCTATTAAAATTAAATTTTAAAAAAAGAACTAAATCACATTATTAAATAAACTAACAAGTTGCTGTGTACAAACTTTTGGAATAGGTCATGTAGAGGCTAGATGAATGATCTCAAAATCGTATTATTATAGGAACATAAAATTTCTGAATATTGTTTTTGATAGTGATTTTCACAAGTAATCAAATGTCTATTGCGGGTTCGTGATTTAATTAATCAAAACTTTGTAAAAAATAAAAAGTGTTTCAACGAGCAAAACAAGTACAATTACCTCGGATTCGGCATTACATTGATGATGATTATTTTCACATTCATTTTCGGGCGGGCACCTGGTATAGTGCCAAGAAAATGTTTCATTGGTATTATTGATTTGATGGACACCGGAATACACGGCGGCGCAAGTAGTGCGAGTCGAGTAATCTAGAGGTGAATCTATGGAGCCTTCGGAACATACACCATCGCCGTTAGCGCCCTCTATGGCACACCACCCGCAATGCGAGTGCCGAAGACATTCCGAACACTGCTCGAAGGTATCGCAAGGGGCGGGACACTTATTCTTATCAGCTTTGGTTAGCACTAATCCGCAGACGCCGCCCGCACAATAGACGGGTTGATACGCCGGAGATATACAAGTTCCGAGGTAGGATGCCCAATGACATTCGGAAAAACCGCCTTCAGCTCCGTCGGAAGTAAGGCACGACTGACAATCCGTATATTGGTTGCAACGAACAGGGCACTCCTCTTTTGTCCGTGGCCTGAGACTGGTGCGCCCCGGTTCGTCGATGGATGCGCATGTCCAGTTGAAGAGTTCCGTGGAGTCTTCCGATATTTTTGTTGACTGACCTGTAACATTTTTTGAATGGGGTATAATATTTTCATTAATCTTTTTTGTCGCAAGCAGCACTAAGGATTACCTTCATTAAACGCGAGGTAAAGTTTAATATGATTTTCTTGCATAATCTTGATGTCTTCGTACTGTAACGACATAATATGTAATTGGCTTATTACTTTATATTTATGCATAAAGTAATAACGCAATTACATATGTCTAAGAGCATAAAATTTCTGATTGAGATATAAAAAATGGTGTATTATCCTATAATGTATGTATTATATATGTGATATGTTCTAACGTGTATTGTATTCAATGTTCAGTATATCATTTCACGATAGCAAAGTTGTTGGGTGGTCGGAATTTCGAGTCGTGAGACCCGAGTTCGATCCCCAGGTGGCAGTACCAATGAGTTTTTCAAAAACTTATGTACGAATTTCATCGTTGGCTTGGACATAAAGGCGGCGACGGGCTCACCACCTGTCACGATGTCCCGAAAATATCTTCGGTGAAAGGTGGGTCAAAGGGACTTAATTGTCTAGACTTGACCTCTGTCTACCCCTGTATTGGGAATTGCGTGAAGTATATCATATTCTTAACTGCATTGCATTCATTCAGACGTGGCACAGGAGCTATTTTCAGCAGTGGAATTCTAATAGGCTGTTATAATGATGATTGGATTATGTGTTTTTTAAAAACAAAAAGATTCACCGTTACGGATTGATAAAACTATTACATTAAAGAGAAAACTAGAGATGTCAAAGAACACACAAATTAGCAATGTCCTAAATGGTTAATGGTCTTGTATTGAAATGGATTGTAGGTACAAGATATTTGTTACCTGATCTGCTTGCATAACGGGTCCAAGTGCACTGATTGGAAACGCATTTGTCGCAATCTGAAGCGAGGCATCTTAATTCAGGACATTGGTCCGCGTCACTGATATACGTGGTTCCGGCATTACATTTGATACTTGTGCAGGATTCATCCGTCGGCACGCATTCACCTGAAACATAAATTTACAAATGTTATATATCACTGTTTAAGATTTACAACCTTCACAAGTGGATAAAGGACGGTAAATAATAATCTACATGAACTAACCCACTGCAGCAGCGCATGATTCGCACCAACGGCAGGCTGGCTTTTCTTCTGGGTACAGTGGCCAAGCAGCCAGACACGAAGTACACGTAGTAAAGTTCTCGCAAGGTCGTCGCGCAATTAATTCAGAATCACATGCAGCGCCGGAATTTGTAGAGACCCTATCGCTACTCTCGCATCCGGGCTTATCGACTGAGTAACACTTTGTGTAGTTACTAGTGCTGCAAAAGCTGCAGCCCATGTGACTGCGACACTCCATCTTGTTCGAACTCCATAGTGAACAAAGATCTTCAGGCAGAGATATTCGTGTCACTTGACAATTAGCGCTTCCTGTCCAACCGCCTATTATATAAATATAGCCTTCATTTTCAGTCTCTATGTCTATTGCCATTGCGTGAGCGATAGTACGCGGCGGAGGATGATCAACTATACTAATTCCTGTAAATAAATACTTAATTAAATATTAAATGCAATATTGGAATAAAAAAAAATTAACAACAACAATTGACTGACCTTTTACAAGCCTGACCCATTGATTACAACTATAGACGTAAGCTATAAGAGCATTCGATCTATTTTCAGGGTCCGTCCTGCCACCAAAAACAATCATGTAGTCATTTGTAGTGACCGCAGAATGTAAATATGTCGCAGCAGGCAAGCCATCCACTGTGTAATGTAAGTTTAAAAAACTGGGCAGTTCACTCCATGTTTTTGTGGGATAATGAAAAGAGAATAACTTGTTTGAAATGCTGGTACCATTGTAGACATATGTTATACCACCAAAAATATATAGACTTTGTGAAGGAGCGTGATAGACAGTGCTGTGTCCTATTATTCCTGATGGCATAGATCCAGAACAATGCAACTTTATCCATTTTTCGTTATCGAGGTCGAATTCCCACACTTCAGACATAAAACCACCTTCCATCGAGAAACCCCCGATTAGAACTAAACTTTCGTAATCTTGATATTTTTGCAACGTCAGTGTGTGTCCGGCAAGCGCTGGTGGACGTTCTTCCTTGCTTTGTATGTTACTCCATCTTTGGTCTTTCAAACTGAAGAGCCAAAAATCGTCAAGGGTTTTATTTTGTCCAGTTTTTTCTTGCAAACTAAGACCTCCGTAGATGTAAATATTCTGTTTAGAGTGGTAAATCTCGGCTGCGTGGAAGTAGCGACCTTCGGGCATTTTTGCATCAGGTGTAGCTTCTACAGTTACTTGCATCCAAGTATTGTTTTTCGTATCAAAAAATCTTATATCATTCAATGGTCCATGCGAAAGGGAATACCCGCCAAACATCCACAGTCCGCGCCTGTCGGCAACTAAGCTGTGACCAAATCTGGGTAAAGTTTTTCTTAGGTGATCTAATCCATCAGAAAGGTATTCAGAATTAAAAAGTTCGGTAAAAACAAGTTGAGTTTTATCAAGTTTCACTGAGCAGTCATCCCCTCCATAACCTTCATTACAAAGACACCGTCCGTAGCTTGTATCGCATACACCCGCTTTGAGAATCACGCTGCAGTTGTTTCTACAAATTTCTATGTCACAGTTAGGTCCTCCGTAACCATCCCGGCATACGCAATGTCTCTTGTTACACACCCGAGGCCAAGAGCAGTATTCATCGCAGGCTAACACATTGTAAACGCCCTCGAAACCCTGATCTTGACGACCTTGTTTATAGTGGACCGTCAAATTTCCGCTCCGCGCTTCCACCACTCCAGAAGATGCACCGTTACAAAACACACCTAGCAGTTGGCTCTGTTGATTGTTACTCAAGTCCGGTACCCCTCCTAGACCGTCATAAACGTAAACAGCATTTTCATCGCATGGCACGTCGAAATATGTGGAATTAATACTAAACTGAATTGTTGCATCTTTTATATTATTAGCTGATATGATCCACAGACATTCTTTTGATGGTCCTAAGGTTTTAATATCTGGGTCCATCGAAAAGGAACCAATGCCTTCAGTTTGTGTTGCATTTAACATACCCCGCGGTTCACACTGATAGTAACATCTACCGCCGTGGCGAGGGTCTCCGTAAAATTTGGGTTTGCAGCGCTCGCAATTTTGTCCCTCAGTATTATCTTTACAGATACATTCACCAGTGGCGGAGTCACAGACTCCTTTTGATTCATCGCCATGATCATTACAGTCACATCTGCGACAGCCTTGGCCAGTCGTCGCGTTACCATGGCTACCTGGTTTGCAAGATTCACAAAATTCACCCTCCGTCCAATCCTGACATTCGTCGCAACGCCCGACCCCAGTTCTGCAAGTTGAATGGTTGTGACATCCACAGTTAATGGAACAATCAGCACCGGTCCACCCCAAGTCACAATGGCATTTGTACTGCGGAGCGCCGAGACAATAACCATGAATACAGGTATTGTAACAAGTTCGCATACAACTTTTTTTACCGTCCCCGATGTAGCCCTGCTTACATTTACAAGTGTATGAGCCGTGTGTATTGTTACAGATTGCGTGCTCATGGCAATCGTGAAGACCGAGACCGCACTCGTCGACGTCCGGACACTGCGCGTATGCCCATCCCGCATCTGAAGATGTCACATTTAAAAGAGCCGCGCAATCTACATGCGAGCGAGTAAAATCACCTTCCGTGCAGACACCATTTATAGGGTTTTCGAAGGAATGACACCACCCACAACCCATGTTGCGCAAACAGGTCGAACATTGCGTCTGAGCCTGGCACGACTTGCATTGGCCGGACTTGCGCGTCGCATCGTCCGCGGGCGGCGCGGAGGCTCTGTCGAGCCACTCCCTGCACAAACCGAACTGGTACTCGCTGGTGTAGACACTGAAGCTGAAGCACTGGCGGGTGGCTTCGCACCAGACGCAGCGGCCGCGCTCGTCCAGGCAGTGCTCGCAGTGGAGCCGCGTGCGGCAGGGCGCCGGGCACTCCGCCGCGTCCACGATGGCGCCACTGGCGCGCCCGCGCCGCGCGCACCGCGCCTCGTCCGCCCACCACTCGCAGTAGTTCCCCGACACGCAGCGCTCGCAACTTATGTAATTAGAACAGTTCGGACAGGCCGCAGGTTGCAGAGTCAAGTATCTCCATTCGCCGTCTACTGAACAGATCGTTTTCTCGTCGATGTTCCTGGCCTCGCAACGGTTCGTAACTTCGCACCACCCGCACGCCGCATCCGATAGGCACAGCAGACAGTTGTCGTAGTTAGAACATTGTCCATCTGAGTACGGTTCTAGGAACTCAAAAGTGAACACCTGCAAAAAATCCCTAGCTTAGCTCAGCTTATTGGAAAAGGGATTGGATTTAAATATTTATTAGCTACATTGCTTTAGCAGCCTATAAAAATCACATGTTTGGCAACAGAATTGACGATCGCAATACGAGACACCACTGCTTACTATCATAAGTCACTTAGTTAAAATGTTTATTCAATTAATTCACGTTCAACTTGTGGGTTAATTATACACAAAAAGGTATAAGCTCTCCAATTGCAAAACATAATTGATTCAATATGATGTTGGGACTTTCTGACACTGTAATGTTTCTACTATGTTTATGCGCATACATAAATCTTTTATACAGTAAAATATTTATCAATTATTTTTTGGAGAAGAGTATAAAGGTATCATTTTAAATAACAAATAAAATTAATATAAACATATAATTTAAATTAAAAGTTACCTTAGCATTCTCCTGCGACTTATTATGAAGCAGTTCCATTTTTGAATGATAATGAGATGGATACAGGCCAGTGTGTAAGGAGTCATTTGCATGCATATCCACAGACAGTCGACCCGGAAACAAAGATGGCCAATCGACAAGAGTACAAGCAGAAGGTTGTGCTGTCAAATTAGCGACAGAAACGGGATTGTCGCCTAAATTGAGTGAAATATTTGAGTGCCCCGCACACACGTGTAAAGTTTCTCCTGTACCATTCCAGTATTGCGGTATATGCAACCATCCTCTCAACCTAGCTTTGCTTGAACCAGTGAAGATGTGATTGCTACCCCCACCGGCTCCCCAATCTACTGTAGTCGCATTCACCACTGACACACCATCAGGGTGATTCCAGTCAGCTGGCTGTTGATATCTCAGAAATGTAAGACCAGGTCTCTTGTCTAGGATTTTGCACTCTTCTGGTGTAGTCACTTCAGTGCCGGTTGTTCCCCACCAACCAGGATTTTCTGATGGCGTTTCTTCCCCACATACACCGTATTTATCTGTAAGCAGAAAATTCTGTAACCTAAATAACAATCTTCTAAATAATTGAGTAACTTGTGTATTATATAATTGGATATTTTAAAAAATTTTGGATTTATTTATTCATCTGCTTCACTAGACTACACAAATTAGTGTACAAGTAATGGCTGAACATGGTATTTGATCTCACACTCATAAGGCTGTACAAGCAAGTTGGTGACTGAAGGGCAATAACTGTCACTCAGGTCAACTGTACACATTAATCCTATTTTATACTACACTGTAAGATTTGATATTGGAAAATTCTAACGGATTACAATTAACATCACACCTTTACTAGATCACAAGTTTTTGATACGGTGATTAAAACAATAGATATAAAATGTTATAAAAATGTGATAGTACAAGTTACAAAAGAATAATAACAGTAAGCAAACTAAGTAAGAGCGAATGTAATATTGCCTTACCATTTTTGTGGTGACATCGTGCATTTTGCACACACCAACTGCACTGGTATAAGCGCAACTTTTTACTAACAGATGGTAGTGGTTTTCGGGTGCTGTTTAATTTCTCCAAAGGGGGGCCATGAATAAGGCATGAATGACAGTCTCCAAGAGCAGGACAGATCCCACCACATCTTATTGATTGTAAGTTTGTTGTGCAGTTTGATCCAATAGTCCTCCCGTAACAGATCTGCAAATTAATTTGCAACAATGACAAGTGAATGTCAAATAAAGCAATTAAGTTTTATGAATCCATAACACCAATAATACTAAAGTAGTAACTATTAATTTTGCTACATTAGCAAAACAAAGGCAATAACTCTTCTTTAAATATTGCTTTAATTAGAGGCACAATTTGCTACTACAAAATAATAATAGAAATAATAATTGTTAAAATTCACAAGTATATCTGTTATTTATTCACATTGTAACAGCTCAACACAACACAAGTAACATTGAGAGTAAAGATAGCTTATATCTTTAAAAAAAATATCTTCACGCGATTCCCAATACAGGGGTAGCCAGAGGTCTGCACAATTAAGTCTTTTAGACTCACCTTCCACCGAGATATTTTTTGGGTCAATGTGACAGGTGATGAGCCCGTCGCTGTCTTTGTTCAAGCCAACAATATAAATCGTACTCAAGTTTTTTGAAAAAACCCCATTGGTATGAGCCCTGGGGATGGGACTGGGATTCGGATTGGACTCCTTGACTCCAATTCCGATCACCCAATCACTCGCCTATCGATACTACATAATTTAAGCTTATATCCTCAACAAATAAATTTTCTGTTGTTGAAATTATGAGACACATTTAGTATTTGGTTAGTGTATGGTTGAACACTCCCAAAAAAATTACACTTTTTTGATTTTAGAGAAACAAAAATAATGAAAATACACTTACATCATCTGCTGAACACCACCCACATTCAGGATCTGCAAGGCATTCTTGTTGGGTTCGATGTTTGGGGCATGCTGCTTCTGGATCTTTGTTTATAACTCCTGCATGCCAACTTGGAACAACATAAGCCAACAGATCCCCTAAAATTATCAATTGTAAGGAATGATTATTAATCAAAAACCCCAAGAACCTATATTATACAAGTTATATTATTGGAAATTATTGATGCTCACCGTTAACATTTCCATGATAACCACCAACTATTAATAAGGTAGATGGAGGCCTTAAGGCAGCGGCGTGGGCGAAAACACCTTGCTTCTTTGGATATAACTTGCGAGTTTTCCCTAGAACATCTAAAGGGATCCATGAATGACAACCGAGGTGATAAAGATACATTTGTCCATCATAACAAATTTCTTCTCTATTATGACGATGAGAGTAACCACCAAATACAACTAAATAGTTTCCTAAAACAAAGCCAATATTCAGAAAATTGTACTAAATTCTGTGACATCATATGTATATAACACATAATGGTTAACTTACATACCAATAATTGTTGATGTATGAAATGCTCTTTCTCTGGGAACATATGTATCACGGAGATGCGCTCGTGGGTAGTG
The DNA here is from genome assembly GCA_029286605.1 of Sericinus montela. Taxonomy (NCBI): domain Eukaryota; kingdom Metazoa; phylum Arthropoda; class Insecta; order Lepidoptera; family Papilionidae; genus Sericinus; species Sericinus montela. The sequence goes on along the minus strand of JAGSMR010000012.1, from coordinate 10,815,235 downwards.
TATCTCACTCCAATGTTTGTAGTCCAAATCAAATGCGAACATTCTATCAGATAATTTTGAAAACCTAAAATTTTTTTTAAAAATTACCAAATAAAAATAATTATAAAACCATATAAATTATATGTTTATTCATTACCATCTTTTGTTTACTTATTTTTAAAGAAACAAGAGGGAACATACCTTGCAACACTGGCAACCACTCCACCATACACTAAGATAGAGTTAGAATGAGAATGATAGACTGCAGTATGTGCTACAACTCGCACATCTAACTCTTTACCTCCCCGTACCTGCACTTTTTCCCAAGACTCAGTGATTAGTTCATTTAGTTTAATTTTGTACATACTGTAATTAAAGTAATTAAATGCATATAGATTTTAAAAGTTCAAACAAAATTTATCATTATCGGTAATAAATAATGTTACTAAATTTTACCTTGAAGAAAACTCTCCATCAACTGTACTACCACCAAATAAATATAATTCGTCATTTACAGCTGTTAATGTATGGCGAGTTAGGCCAGGTGGAGTAAATGTAGAATTGATTGCTCTTAGGGTCCATGTATTAAAAATTGTATCATAAAACCAAAGTTCCGAGGACAGACTTCCATCAGATAATTTTCCACCAAATAGAACAAAACCAGTCCCAAAAGCACATGCAGAGTGACCATACCGGGGTTCGGGCTTGGAGTTGTTGGACTTTATGGCAGGTGAAAGGAATTCAGGTCGGTCAGTAAATTGTAAATAACTTTCAGAGTAAGGTTTTGGTGTATACATGAGAGGTAATGAGGTTTTGTCATGATGAGAAAAAGATGCCAAGAGTAAATTAAACAAAGAGCTTCTATTGCCAATCTGCCAGCTACCGTCAATATTTCCCTGTAAATAGAAAATGATCTCTCATAATTAATTATCATATGTCATTTATACTGTAAGTATGTGATCTACACTTACTTTGGTGAATAAAGTCAATAAAGATTTATCATTCTCCTCCGTTGTTGGATAACGCCTTAATACTTTTCCATCTTCATTGTACCATTGACTAGTAGAAAATCTACAAAGAAATAAAGAAACGTTATATGCATACTAATTAATGTAAAGATTTTATTATATAGTTATATTACACCATTCCAAATGCAATAATAACTCATTCTACTCTGCTGCCATTATATTCTGTCTTATATATATATATGAATGACAATCACAAATTTATTCTTGGTGGATTGGAATAAAATCCATTCTTATTACTTTATAATAAATAAACTAAATATCTTTACGCAAAACCCAATATAGACAGAGAGGGGTAGACAGAGGTTTAATCTAGACAATTAAGTCCCATTGACCCCCCTTCCACTGAAGATATTTTCGGGACAACGTGACAGGTGGTGAGCCCGGTGCCGTATTTATGTCCAAGCCAATGATGTAATTTGTACATAAGTTTTTGAAAAACTCATTGGTACGAGCCTGCCACCTGGGGATCAAACTCGGATCTCTTGACTCGAAATTCTGACCATCCAACTACTTGGCTAACTGCTTTAGTATTAGTATTTAACTTTAGTATTTATTCATATAGTTTAAAGGATTCCATGATTAGAGGTAAGAAACCACTAATTATGGAATCCCTAAAACTATACACAATAGATTTGAAATTAGCACAGTTACTCATTTTGCCATGTAGATCCTCAATAAGAATGAATTTTATCCAAAAATAAATTTATCATCTACCATTGTCATTTTAAATTTGTTAATATATGGAAGTTAGTAATGTGGCATTTTTCACTTATAGTAGTCCATAAGCCATGCAGATAAAGCCATAGGATAGCTAGTATATTATATGTAAATTTTAAAGTATCTACATTCAGATAATATCTGTCTTCAATTATTAACATTATTTATTAACATTAGTAAAATTATAAAGAATAACTAATTACTTACTTATAAATTTCCAATAAACCCAGCACTCTATTCAGATCATATCCTCCAAACACATATAGTGAGTCAGTATGGTTAACATAAACAGCTGAGTGAGCAGCCCTTTTTGTCATGCCACTTTCAGTGTGTGAAAGCCAATGCCAGCTGTTGCCTTCTTTATCATTCTTTTTTAAGGAACAAGATTCACCAGAATAACTAAAATAAAAATTATATGATAGAAACAATAATGTAATTTAAAATATGTCATGAATAGATTGATTTGGCATCAAAAAAATTAACTGATACTCGAAGAATTATACTATGTACATATTATTTATATACATATTACACATAGTATAATTCTTTGAGTAGCTAAGTTGAAAACTAAGAAAAACGAGGAAAACATTTTTATTTAAAAAATATTTATATTTAATATTAACAGATTTAAAAATGATATCTCCCAGACATTTTTTTACTTTATAAATCTAAAAATTAGACATTTACTTTGCAAATAAAATTGAATGTAATAAAATTTTCATGGTATGGTCTTTTTAAAAAAAAAATTAAAGACAAAGGGTGGGGAATGAAGGCCAGACAGTAACAGATTATTCCTTTCTCAAATATTACAAATGTAAGTATTCTGAATTTAACTAACTAAATACATACATTTGTCTAAAAGACAAATTAAAACATTTCTTCTGACCTACTCCTACAAAGTAGACAACAACATTTATTTAAATTTATAGAAAATATACAATTATCAGTACACATTACATAAAGCCATCTGTCAAGTCATTGCCATTTTCAAGTCTTCTCTTGTAACACTCAAAACAACCAAACTTTTATGAAGTTCTTATATTATCTCTCACTACCAACTAAAAAATTAAAGACAAAGGGTAGTAAGGTAAGCAAATAAATAATAAAAATATAAAAGTAATAAAAACTAATATCTAGTACTTTTATAAAATAAAGTAGTAGTAAGGGTAAACAGTAAAGTAACTTATACACTCAAATTTGATACTGAGCTTTACTGATCCAAGGCCATGTTAGAACTTGCCCTTAGTGTTAAAAATTAAATATAAACATGTAAATATATGTATGTAAATCATAAAAAAAATAAATGAATATCTTCATGCAATTCCCAAAACAGGGGTACAGAGGTCTAGTTTCAACAATTATGTCCCTTTGACCCACCTTCCACCGAAGATATTTTTGGGAGAATGTGACAGGTGGTGAGCCCATCGCCGTAGTTCCAAGGAAACAATATTAGTACATAAGTTTTTGAAAACCTATTGGTACGAATCTGCCACTTGGGGATCAAACTCTGGTCCCTTGACTTGAAATCCCGACCACCCAACCACTGGGCTATCGTGACTTCTATGAAAATCTTTGTATATATATATATATATATATATATATATATATATATATATATATATATATATATACATATATATATATATATATATATATATATATATATATATATATATATATATATATATATATATATATATATATATAATTTATTAATTAATAATAGCAAATGTGATCATACCCTTTTTTGCATTGACACCCATCTCCTTTACACTGTCCATTGCCTGAACATCCATTTGGACATAATTCTACACTACAGTCAGGTCCACCCCAAACACCTACCACACAAAAACATTTATGAGATACACATAATCCTCTACCTGTACAGTTGTTTGGACAGTTATGTATAGCATATGTGGCATGGAATCCATCTAATACATAATTTGTGTCACTATACAATAGTATTAGCATCTGTAACAAAGTAACAAATAGTAGCTCATCTCACAATTAGCATGAATAAAGAATAATTACTCAAATTTACATACATATCCACTAGATGCAGTAACATTTTGAGGCTCAGTTTTTCCACTAAAACTGCCTAACAGAGGTGCATCAAAAGAATCACCGTCATATACAAACACATAGTCATAGGAACATTCTGTGCCCATACGAATAAAACTCAAAGTTATATATTGACTTTTATTTGCTGCCTTTATTAGCCACTCGCAATGTGAATCCTAAAAAAAAAAGATTCAGTATTTCCTTGATTTATTAAGTGAAAAGATATTATAAGAATGACAAACTGACTTGCGTATAATTAGAGTTTGAGGGACCATCAGTGATAACTCCGCTGGGATCGGTGAATACCCTGCGTGTCTTGTCGCAAGGTGCTGTAGACGCAGCGCACCACACGGCAAGGTAGATCCAAAGAACTACTGCTAAACTTGCACTTTTCTCCCCAATGCGTGGATAAAACATGCCTTTTCCAAATTGTCACAAAACATAAGTCAAACATCAGAGCCATATAATAATGCAATTACGTCTAATATCACTAAAATGTAAAATAAACAACACTCATTCAGATGTCATCTACTTCAAGGCTAACAACTATGTACGGAGGACAATATCTCAAGATTCTGGTCAAAAAATGTTTTAAACTAGTTGTCAAAGTAAATGGTTTGTTTATAAAATTAATTCCAAATGTTATTAATTGTGGTGTATTAATACTTTCTATTTCTAAAGAGTTTTTCTTACAAACAAACAATCAGTCAAATATACAGTATTTTGACATTTTGCCACTTTTATCAAAGAGTATATAATCACTACGTCTGACCATGGTTTCTGAAGTTTGAAGAAAGTTATCTATGGTCTGAAGTGTGCACTAGGATCTTTATAGCGTGCCGTGCTGTTGCCATGCGGGCTGCGGTAACTTTTTACAATAAGATTGCAGATAGATAGAAAATGAAAGAAAAAAATCTAAATTACGTCACCGTTTCTACGGCACACAAAAGATGCATAAAAATTTTAAAATAATAATAAGTATATAAAAAGACCTCATGGTGCCTAAAAATTAAAAAAGCGACTGCAACAGACAGTCTGCGACTCAATGTGCTACTACCCAATCACTTGGTTATCGTGACTTATATCTGTATAGTAAAGCATTGTATTTCGATCTTGGCACCAATCTGAATCTGATTTTTTTTCCATACTGTCTTATCAAATTCTTTAATAAAACATATAATATATGCATCTTCTGCAATATCTTCTGCCTATAACTATTGCCTTGATTGATAGAGGGGTAGACAGAGGTCCAGACAATCAAATCCTTTCGACCCGACAGCCTAAGGTAGCCGATAGTCGGGTGATCGGCATTCAAGTTAAGAGTTTGAAGAGATGAGTTTTTTCACAAGTTATGTACGATTAACGTCGTTGGCTTGGATATAAAGGCGGCGATTGGCCACCATCACTTATCACGTTGTCCCAAAAATGACCTCGGTGAAAGGTGGGTTATAATAAATAATAAATAAATAAATATCTTCACGAAATTCCCAATACAGGAGTAGACAGAGGTCTAGTATAGACAATTAAGTAACTTCGACCCACCTTCCACAGAAGATATTTTCAGAACAACGTGGCAGGTGGTGAGCCCTTTGATATAATTCGTACATAAGTTTATGAAAAACGTATTGGTACGAGCCTCCCACATGGGGATCGAACTCGGGTCTATTGACTCGAAATTCCGACTAATGTCTTGACTCGAAAGGTAGGTTGAAATGCTTAATTGTCTAGGCCTCTGTCTACCACAGTATTTGGAATGGTGTGAAGAATATCTTCACGCCATTTGTAAAGTTAAATGAGCAAAAAATCCTAACAATATTTTTAGACGGTAGAAAAGATAATATGAGACAACTTGACATTTTCTTGAGTCAGATCAGTGATTCCACCATAGCTGCGGAACCAACTCTCAGTAATGGTGATGTCAAATAACTACGTGTAACTAAATTATTACAATACAAAATAAATTATTACAAATTATTAAATTATTAATAAAAATAAGTCACGATAGCCGAGTTGTTGGGTAGTCGGAATTTTGAGTCGAGAGACCCGAGTTTGAACGCCAGGTGGCAGTACCAATGAGTTTTTCAAAAACTTATGTACGAATTTCATCGTTGGCTTGGACATAAAGGCGGCGACGGGCTCACCACCTGTCACGTTGTCCCGAAAATATCTTCAGTGGAAGGTGGGTTAAAGGGACTTAATTGTCTAGACTTGACCTCTGTCTACCCCTGTATTGGGAATTGCGTGAAGATATGTATTTATTTATTAATAAAAATAGACCACATTAGGGAACTTAGTAGTCACGCTATAGTGGTATGCGAGTTTAATATTCAAATACCTCGCCTATTACCCAAATGGATGACGTACAGACCAATAGGGACTATCGATACGGATCTGTTAAATAGTCATTTAAGACAAGTAAATTGGCTTAGTATTACGAGATTAGAAAACGTTAATGACATGGTAAAAATTTTTAATAATACTATACTGAAGATATTTGATTTACATGCTCCACTGAAATCTGTCTATTTAAAAAAGAAGAGTTATCGATGGATTACGTATAATATTAAAAACATGATGAAAACGCGTGATGAGGCACAAGTCAGAGCTCGAAAATCAAGGCTAGAATCTCATAGGGCTTATTACAAAGAATTGAAAACAATAGTAAATGCAGCAATTTTATCAGAAAAAAGCGTATTTTAAATACTACGTTAATTCAAAAACAAAACAGCCAAAAATTATGTGGAAACATATAAAACAAAATGTTCGTATAAAGAGCAATGATTCTTGCCTACCTTCCCAATTGAACGACACAAACATAATAAATAAGCACTTTCTCAATGTCCCTGGAAGGAGTGATGTCTCTATGTCCCATCTCACTTTCCTTGAATTTCATCGCATGGCTGACATCTCATTTCAATTTAAAAGAATCTCAGAAAGTGAGGTGGCTAGGATATTAAATTCTTTGCAGTCTAGCGCTGTCGGGTGTGATGGCAATTCTATAGATATGCTGAAGTTATTACCCTCGGACAGTGTTACTGTAATAACATCTATAATAAACAAGTCGTTTGAAACAAATAGCTTTCCAGATCTTTGGCAAAATGCAATCGTGAAGCCGATACCCAAAAAAAGTAACCCTGTTGATATGTCTGACTTGCGGCCAATAAGCATTTTACCTTGCCTCTCAAAAGTTATAGAAAAAGTAGTTTGTAATCAATTAAGAGAATACCTTGAATCAAATAATATTCTTCCTACGCTACAATCTGGTTTTAAGAAACGACACAGCACTACCACTGCACTTATCGAGGTTGTAGATGACATACTAACTGCTCAAAGCAATGGAGAGGCTACAATACTAACTTTGCTTGATTTTTCACGTGCATTTGATACAATTAATGTTTCATTACTTCTTTCTAAGTTATCATTTTATGGAGTAAGCACAAATGCAGTTCAATGGTTTTATAGTTATTTTCTAAACCGTTCACAGCGAGTCGAACTGCAACAAAATAGTAAAAATAAAATAATTTCTGAAAGCTTACATGTTGAACGCGGAGTCCCGCAAGGGTCAGTGTTGGGCCCATTGCTTTTTATATTATACAGCGCGGACGTAATCAGCAACATAGAACATTGTAAGTATCATATGTATGCTGATGACTTACAAATATATATCTCCTTCAAGCCTAATGAAACTAACATTGCAGTCGGGAAATAAAACACTGATCTTCATCGTATACTTATAAATTAATATATCCTTTTCACCGTACAGCTGCATTTAGAGGTAGCTTTAAGTACAATGCTACGAAGTGTTGGAATAATCTGCTGCCTCCATTACGTGCTCTCAAGTCGCTTACTACTTTTAAGATTAAGTTTGAACGTATACTGTATAATGAGCAAATAAGTACTATATAATAAATAACAACCGCATTGTAATAGTTTAAGAAGTATGCAAAAGGTAATTATTTAAACAGCCTTTATTGTATTGTCTTTTTTTTATTCACATTGTTTTTTTTATAATATACCTCAATAACATTTAATTGGACGCAACATCAACGATTAGTAGCTATAGAATTAAGTTTGAATCTTTATTTAAAAACAACAAACAAATAGCTTTAGTATATAATTGTAGCTGATATATACTCATAATAAAAAATGCTTATGATAAGCTGTCCGAGTTCCCGTAAGGTAAGGGTCGGATTGAAAATCAGTGTCGGGTTATCCCGGCTACAACTGAGTTCGATCCATTTCGTGGTCGTATACTGCAGCACGGATTGTCATATTTGTTGTTTTAGTTTAGCTTGCGTTATTTTATTTTATATTGTCTTCGTGCTGTATTCTGTCCACGAATAAACGACTTTCTTTCTTTCTTTCTAAATAAAAGAGAAAAAATGGTGACCTCTGCCGAACCGTGGTAACCGTTGCCACGGTTCGGTCTCCGGTTCGAATCCCACCCGTGTCAGTTGAAATTTTAAAAACACTTTTTCTTTTTAATTTAATCGCATAAAAGTTCAGCATAACAAATATGCTTTAAAAATCAATAAAAAATTGCGTAATGAACTACCTGTTATGTCAAATGTCCTAATTCCGAAATCGTCTTTTTTCCCATGACACTTGATTTACTTTATAGAAGAACTGGTGGAGATTAGTTGTGTCAACTGCATTCAACTTTATCTGCTTCGAATGAAGGTTTAGTCAATTCCATAGCAGCAGTATCGCCAATACACTTAAGTTGTAAACGTTATTAGAATTTTAGGCAAACGTCTTCCATCCATGTATGGAATGATATTGAATAAATAAAAATATGGAGAAATAATATGTGATAAATAAAACATTTCCGCGGCAATTTTGAGAAAGTTATCGTAAGAAGTCACGACTGGAAACTAATAAGTTACATAATAGTTCCAGCTAGAGGTTTAGATAATGTACTTCTTTCGACTCACATTTCACCGGAGCTTATTTTGGGACAACATCAACGTTGAGCCAAGGATATAAATCGAATATAACTTTTGAAAAACCCTCTCTCCTGAGGATCGAATTCGTGTGTCTGGGCTCGAATTCCGATCGTGCAACCACTCGGCTATCGTGAATTTATAAATTGTTTCATATAACTATATTTAATCATTATAGTTAATTAAATATTAGCTATAATATAGGTACAATAGTGATAAGCGGAAAGGCTTTAATTTACAAGAACAAAAGAGCGTTTAGTAGGCAGGCTGAGATGAGTATCGATCGCGCACGCTGCTGACTCGGCAGTCGCACTCCAGTGTGGCGGGGAGCAGGATACGCACCAAGCCTCCACCGACTTCAGTTTTAAATAAGGGCAATACCTACAAAAAAGCGAATGTTGTATCTATACCAATACCTACCACGAGCACTAGTATTTAGAAATGAAGTGTGAGTGTTTCATTTAATTATGTACTTATATTAAAAATCATGAGTATGTGACTACTCGACGTAAAACAATTAGATAGAAATTAAAACCCATGTCAAATTAAAGTCACGATAGCCGAGTGGTTGGGTGATCGGAATTTTCAGTCAAGAGACCCGAGTTCGATCCCCAGGTGGCAGGCTCGTTCCAATGGGCTTAAAAAAAGACTTATTTTCGAATTTTATCATTGGTTTGCACATAAAGACAGCGACGGGCTCACCACCTGTCACGTTGTCCCGAGAATATCTTCGGTGTCAACCCCTGTATTGAGAATTGCGTGAAGATATTTATTTCATTTATTTATGTCAAATTCCGAGTCAAAGTCACGATAGCCGAGTTGTTGGGTGGTCGGAATTTCGAGTCGAGACACACGAATTCGATCCTCAGGAGAGAGGGTTTTTCAAAAGTTATATTCGATTTATATCCTTGGCTCAAAAGTTATATTCGATTTAGATCGAACCCGAGTTCGATGCCCAGATGGCAGTACCAATGAGTTTTTCAAAAACTTACGTACGAATTTCATCGTTGGCTTGGACATAAAGGCGGCGACGGGCTCACCACCTGTCACGTTGTCCCGAAAATATCTTCGGTGGAAGGTGGGTCAAAGAGACTTAATTGTCTAGACTTGACCTCTGTCTACCCCTGTATTGGGAATTGCGTGAAGATATTTTTTATTTATGTCAAATTCCGAGTCTAAGTCACGATAGCCGAGTTGTTGGGTGGTCGGAATTTCGAGTCGAGACACACGAATTCGATCCTCAAGAGAGAGGGTTTTCAAAAGTTATATTCGATTTATATCCTTGGCTCTAAAGTTATATTCGATTTATATCCTTGGCTCTAAAGTTATATTCGATTTAGATCGAACCCGAGTTCGATCCCCAGGTGGCAGGCTCGTTCCAATGGGCTTAAAAAAAGACTTATTTTCGAATTTTATCATTGGTTTGCACATAAAGACAGCGACGGGCTCACCACCTGTCACGTTGTCCCGAGAATATCTTCGGTGTCAACCCCTGTATTGAGAATTGCGTGAAGATATTTATTTCATTTATTTATGTCAAATTCGAGTCTAAGTCACGATAGCCGAGTTGTTGGGTGGTCGGAATTTCGAGTCGAGACACACGAATTCGATCCTCAGGAGAGAGGGTTTTTCAAAAGTTATATTCGATTTATATCCTTGGCTCAAAAGTTATATTCGATTTAGATCGAACCCGAGTTCGATGCCCAGATGGCAGTACCAATGAGTTTTTCAAAAACTTACGTACGAATTTCATCGTTGGCTTGGACATAAAGGCGGCGACGGGCTCACCACCTGTCACGTTGTCCCGAAAATATCTTCGGTGGAAGGTGGGTCAAAGAGACTTAATTGTCTAGACTTGACCTCTGTCTACCCCTGTATTGGGAATTGCGTGAAAATATTTTTTTTATTTATGTCAAATTGATAAAAGCAACATACTGCTTAAAATTGATAATTACGTATTAAAGTAAAAAAAATCGTTAAATTAAAGTTACCTCAATTAAACAAGTAATTAATTATCATATTATGAAAATATCATTGTTACATATTCCTAATACTGAGGTTAAGTCCTTTCGATCTAACTTTCACCGAAGCTTATTTGGCACAACGTGACAGGTGGTGAGTCTATCACCATCTTAGTGTCCACGGTACAATTTACATGCAAATATATGAAACTTTTCATAAATACATATAAAGATCCACAGCTCGAGTAAAAACATTCATGTTCTTGACACAAATGTTGCCGCGTGGATACGAACTCGCAAAACTTTGAAGAGTGGATCACTAACGACCAACTAGGATATCGGGTCCTTACTATTATTATGATACTCATATGCATTTTCTTACATATTTCCTTGTACCATCCCTGACGTGGCAGTAGTGGCATAATCTTTCGGTTATTTCAGATTGCTACTACTACAATTTTTTATTTTGTTAACTCTCGATTTTTGATCGACATCTATACCTATACATATCAGCAATCAGCCAAAGAAATTGCAGTAAACTTTTCACCTACTTCGAATATCCGAATAACAAGAAATGGCAAATAAATCTTGAATAAGTAAAACATTAGGTACTCCCATTATTTGTATATTTACTGCTTCACGCAATTCCCAATACAGGGGTAGACAGAGGTCTAGTCTAGACAATTAAATCCCTTCGACCCACCTTCCACCGAAGATATTTTCGGGACAACGTGACAGGTGGTGAGCCCGTCGCCGTCTTTATGTCCAAGCCAACGATATAAATCGTACATGAGTTTATTGTACGAGCCTGTCCCCTGGGAATCGGAACTCGGGTCTCTCGACTCGAAATTCCGACCACCCAACCATTCGGCTATCGTGACGTATATACTGCTATATATATTTACTTACATATTTACTGCTAACAATAAATATATTAATTAAATCATAATAATACGGTGGTGATAGAAAAAAGTCTTATAAGAAAAAGACTGAGAAAGTTTAGGCTTATCAATTATTCTCTAGCTATGATTATATTAAAAATAATTGTTTTTAAGCAAACATGAATTGAATTTTTAATCTAGAAGCTGCTGAAAGGACTTAAAACTGACATAGGGACTATACAATATTTGGTCATGTAAGCTTATTATGACTACAGGCAGCATATTTATGAAGGTAAAAATTAATAAATCATTAACGCGCACGTGAGAGGCGCTAAGGGCTGTTGAAGATTTTTCATCTGGAATGAAGTGATAACCGCTAATGACATGCTCAAAGTGTCGACTCATCTGCCATTTAAAATGACTGTAAAATTAAAACAGCATTTTATTATTTTTACAAAACTCTTAGCCTGTTTTCGCCAGACAAACAATGAAAAATGGTTCCGACAATCAAATAATAAAAAAAATCAAGTAATTTGTTCATATAAGTCATTTTATTTGATTGTTTAGTGTACTGACTTGAAAAGTTTTCATAAAGTTTTTAGTATTGTTTTTACATATATTAAAGAATGTCCCAATACAGTGGTAGCCAGTAGTCTAGTCTGAATTTGTAATAAATAAATAGTTTCTTTGATAGAATAAGTACTCATAAATATGTATAATAATAAGTTTATACCTATGAAGGTGCTATACTAAAGTACGGGCCATTTAAAATATAATTTGTTTATGTTTGTGTAAGAATTCCGATTTCTTATGAATTTTATTTTTAAAACGTATTTTTGGTTTCAAATTCTATCATTTGTTATTTATGAGTGTTGTTTCTATCACTTTTGAACTGTAGGTTACCTAGTGGTTATCGCAATTGATTTAGAAGACCATTGGCTTAGGTTCAACCCTAGACTAGCAACACTAAAATTCTTAATAGCAACTTTAAGTTCTGATTTTCCGCGTGCTCGACGGTAAAGGAAAACGTAGTGAAACTTAAGTACAATTGTTATGTAATGTTTTTTTTTTAAATGATAATAATGTAATTACTTTATAATTAATTTTTTAATACAATTTCGATTTTAAATGTTTTTTATCTGTAGTATATTAATATCATTGTGATAAACTTTGATTTTTCTAGAGATGGACAAATGTATATATATATATATATATATATATATATATATATATATATATATATATATATATATATATATATATATATATATATATATATATATATATATATATATATATATATATATATATATATATATATATATATATATATATATATATATATATATATATATATTCATATAAACACAAATCGGACACTATTCGCACTCCTATACAATAAATTTCAAAATAATTTCTTTTATCTAGTTCTAGTTTCTCTAGTATACTGATGACGTCATCGCTTATAGCAGACGAGATTCAAAACAGTATTTTAAACAATAATTTTGACTTTATAACAAAAATCTGTCATAAAGTCAAAATAATATATAATAATATTTGATTCATAACCTATAATGTCCCACTGCTGGGCAAAGATCTTCCCTTTATGCTTCCAAACCACTCGATCTTTCGCCAATTAGAACTAATCTTCACGGATTCCACGGTACGCCATCGTTTTTTCGGCCTTCCTATGTTTATTACGCTGCATTGGTAACATTTTCTGTTCTGGACATGTTTTCAAGAACGAAAAATGTTGAAAAAATTTTATTTATTTAAACTGCAAATAAATTGCAACGTTTTACGCTGTAAAATAAATATAATACTTTACTTAACTTTGTTATTATATTTATTGACAGACTTCACGGATTCCAAAAAACTAGCTATCCACCTTCCTCCGAACATATTTTTGAAACAACGACAGGTGGTGAGCCTATCGCCATCTTTTATGTCAAAGCCAAAGACATAAAACGCACATAAATATTGCAAAAATTAAATATACGATCGCAATTTTATTAACCATATTTACTCCTTTCAGACTTTTTTTTGTGCTGTGATATTTCTTGCCATATTTCATTATCTATGGCAACTAAAAAGAAATATGTGGGTTTTGATTTATTTGTGATCAACACATTTCGTATAAGTGGTCGCAATTTCTAATTGGGGTTGACTTTGAATCTGATCTTGTAAGTATCTTAATTTTATAATATACCTTCCGAGCCATTAGGGTTCCAGCAGACTATATCTGAAGATTGGTGTTATTATTTCAACCTGATACCTCCATGAATTCCTGAGAAAAAAACATGGGTCCACGGACATTTAAGAAAAAATAATTTAGGAAAATCTGTTTTCCTCGCACCTATTCTCGTGCTCCCTAAAAACTCTTTCTAACGCTAAAAAGTCATCTCCGATACTACGAAAATCGTAACTTTCACAACTCATGCTAAACTGAAGTAATAATAATAAATAATAAATAAATATCTTCTAGCCATTCCTAATACTGGGGTAGACGGAGGTCTAGACAATTAAGTCGTTTCGACCCTCCTTCCACCGACTTTTGGACAACATGACAGGTGGTATGCCCGTCGCCGTCTTTTATCGAAGCCAACAATCTGTAACGTACATAATTTTTAATAAATTCCATTGGTACAAGCCTTGGAGATCGAACTCGGGTCTCACGAATTCCGAATACCAAACCATTTATAATATCATGACATTATCGAATGGCATTATTTTTTTTATTATGTTCCTCTTCCAATAATTTAACGATAGAAACGAGAATAAGTTCCGGAGCTTCACCCTGAGTTCTTAACGCTTTTGCGATCCAGACCTAAACTGAATTATTTGGAAATTTTGTAATAAAATTGCCTAAAAACTACAGAAATTTCACGTTAAAAAGTCACAATTGCCGGGTGGTTGGGTGGTGGGAATTTCGAGTCAAAAGACCCGAGTTCGATCCACATGTAGCAGGCTCGTACTAATGGGTTTTTCAAAAACTTATGTACAAATTATATTGTTGGGTTGGACATAAAGACGGCGACGGAAAAGGTGGGTCGAAGGAACTTAACTGTCTAGACTAGACCTCTGTCTACCCCTGTATTGGGAATTGCTTGATGATATTTATTTATTTTACAGAAATTTCAAGGTTTTAGTGAAGGCAGTCTAGATAAAAACAATTAGCGGTCAAAATACTAGTACTGGTACTTCGAAACTGAACGCGCGATCTATAGCACACATTTATCACCACAGCGAAAATTACATTTTGTTCAATAATTCCATGACAAAACGTATTTAAAATTTTACTAAAAATAACTCCATAAATACATACAACTACGTCCTTGATAACGCTGGCAGCCTTGTGAGCGCGCGTGACGGTCCATTCCGACCGCACGCTTACAATGTAAATTAGACTGACCACCGTCCGACGTCCTTTTTTAAGCACAAACATCACAAATTTCATGTTACTGTTTACATTGTCTGTCCATTTTATTTGGTTGTTTGAATATGGGGAAATATGGCCACCTCATGTTCTCCTAAAGTTCTTATTTGATTGCATTGATTACATATAGTTAGTGTTTTAGTTACTAATTTTTACACAATAATGTAAAAACATTAATGTAACTTTTTACACAATAATGTAATTTTGACAGCAATAATGTAAAAACATTTACATTATTGCTGTCAATAAAAGATTTTAGTCCTTTAGTGGGATACGTTTCACCGGAGTTTAAACAAATTGACAGATTGTGATACCTTCGCCATCTTTGTGTCCAGTTAAAGATTCACATCGTACATAAGTTTTCGTAAATTCAATTGGTATTAGAATTCCTCCTGTGTATTGAATTCAAGTAATCGTATTCTGGTTCACAAACCATTCAGCTATACATGTAGTTCGTAAAATGACTGAAGTATTTATTTTTTATTTACATCTGTCCAAAAAGTATAGGTATAGGTAGATATCGTTAGAAATCGCACATCATCCCGAGTGACACCGGCTATTCCTTTTATTTGGAAAAATTTACATGACTGCAGTATAGCTCCGCGTACAGTGTACCAATGAAAAAGTGGATTTAGTTAGCTCTTGACAGGACAGTTATGTTTTGTTAATTTAAGATTTTCATTACATTAGGGTTTGTCAAATAAGTGTACTATAAACGTAGTAACATCCTGTACTACACATTTATGTTATACACCATTCAATAACCTAATCAATAATATAAAATGGTAATAAAATTAGTTAAAATAATTCACAG
Source organism: Sericinus montela (assembly GCA_029286605.1). Taxonomy (NCBI): domain Eukaryota; kingdom Metazoa; phylum Arthropoda; class Insecta; order Lepidoptera; family Papilionidae; genus Sericinus; species Sericinus montela. The sequence goes on along the minus strand of JAGSMR010000012.1, from coordinate 10,799,415 downwards.
ACCATTAAAAATTCCATCCAATAGTCGTTAAAGGCTACAAATAATTAGGTCAAAAGTAGACGCAGAAGTGCGTCACCAGTTTATTTTCACAGTAACTTGTGAACATTTGGGGTCATTTAAAGCGAAGCCCTAGGGAGCGGGCGCTCGATGACCGGCCGGCCGGCATCATCATACAAATGGCACATTAGCGCCCCGCGGGCGGACCGCCATACGCCGGACGCACCTTATCTTACTCTCAACTATATTTGTTCTGTTCCGGATTACCAAAGATTTACCACGGTCACCAAACGTTAACGGCCAATTACGCATCCTTTGCAAAGATGGGCTAAATTTAATGACAAAGTGACCTGATTAAAAAAGCTTCGACTTTTGCACACTATGGTTATTGTGTATCAGTTTGTTTATATTAAAACACAATATTTCGCTTTGCCATTACCCTTAAAGATTAAAGATTTCTTTTTAATTTTTTTTCATGCATGCTTTATGGTGTGTTTTCAGGAGTCTTGAATGTAACATACTCTATCCATTTCTTTCCTTAAACATATTTTTAAGGTTTGTTAAGCTTTGTAAACAAATGAAGGGATAAAGTAAGACGGTTGTGGGTGCGATAGTGGCTTTACTATAAATCAGTAGTCTGTCGATACGGAGCCACCCCATCGCAGCCCGCGACTTGATTTGTCGCGTCCACATTAAACAAACGTACGCATGACCTCTGGGGTAAGCTATAGATTCGTAGACAATAAAAACAATAACAGTGAAATGAAACTCATAAAATAGAAAGTGATCAATTTCTTAAGTTTATTATCTAAAACTGTATAGATATTATTACAGCCAATGTTCAATGGTATCAATGTAAAATGCCAAGCAAAATATTGCAACTTCACTGACAAAGAATTAAAAAAAAGAAATATGTATAAAGAAATATGTATAAATTATTAATATTTTTAACAACATGAGATTCATTCAAACCTATGCCTACTACTCTACTCAACTTTTTCTATTCATACCCAAAATATTAAGAAAAAAATAAACTTAAAAAATAATAAATAAACCGACTTCAAAAAGAGCACACTATCAACAAAAAATAACGCTTTTGTTAAAATCTGTTAGTATTTAGTTTTTCACTATAGTTGATTGGTCGGGTGATCGGAATTCGAGTCAGGGGTTCGATCCCCAGGCTCGTACCAATGGTTTTTTAAAACTTGCGTACAATTTATATCGTTAGCTTGGCCATAAAGACGACGACAGGCTCACCACCTGTCACGTTGTCCCAAAAAATGTCTTCCGTGAAAGGTGGGTCGAAAGGACTTAATTGTCTAAACATCTGTTTACCCCACTATTGTGAAAAGCGTAAAGATTTTTTAAATTATTTAGTTTAAATCTTTACGCCATTCCTAATACATTACGTATTAATTAATAGTTTAAATTTAATTAAATATCCTCATCACTATCTAATATCTATTGATGGATTTGAAGTCTATTCTTAGGGATACAAAAATCTTTACGGAATATAACTGTAATAAAAAGTCTAAATTTATTTCAGGGATTTGGAAAATAAAAAGTCTTTTGTGCACAATAAGATGATATGGTTCATTTATAGCATCGCTTCCAGGGCCAACTGTTGTTTGTATTTTATAGAGGCTTATATTTGTTTCTATGTTTCAAAAAATTTTGAAATCAGAACAGCAGTTCCAGTGATTACCCATTAAAAAACAAAAAGTTTTTCTCATTATAATATGGACAAAAAAGTCCAAATAATTAATTTAAAGCAAGAGCCTTTAAATTAATTGTTCAGTAACTGAAGCCGACTTCTAGCACATCAAATTTAACTAAGAAAGTTAGTTGTCGTGTAGTCTGTTATATACATGTTTAACGTAATTTTACTCGGTCATCGTATATCAATTCTAACATTACCTATCAATACTACGTATTTAATCACTAAGCAAAATTCTAACATTACCTATCAATACTACGTATTTAATCACTAAGCAAAATTCTAACATTACCTATCAATACTACGTATTTAATCACTAAGCAAAATTCTAACATTACCTATCAATACTACGTATTTAATCACTAAGCAAAATTCTAACATTACCTATCAATACTACGTATTTAATCACTAAGCAAAATTCTAACATTACCTATCAATACTACGTATTTAATCACTAAGCAAAATCATACTCGATGATACATTATTTTATCGAACTCATTCTATAAATAACATTGAACACTGACCCACACTTAACACCGGCCGTTTAACTATGACCTAATTTCAGATTAATTCCCTTAAGCGGAAACCTCACTAAGCGGGTTCAAATGGCACGCGTACGACCGGTCGTAGTAACACAAACGGGCCACTACCATCGAACTGAATAATAGTGCACAATGTTTATGGAGTTTCCTAATTTTTCTCCATTACCCAAGTTTCGCAAGTAAGTAGATTTATAGTTTCCGCCCCGTTCATTATCAGTATTGAACTATGGCGGGTGGAGGCGTCCGGACGCGTGGCATAAATCTGAATGCAACGTAGTAAATAGCCGTCTGCCAAGAAAACTTACTTTGACTTTGATACAAGTTTGTTGAGTTTTGTTAGAAAGTTTTGGTATGTTTAGAGTAACAAACGAAGTTGGATGTTTTATGCTCTTAGTTTAGCTGCTTTGTTCCGATTATAGTGAAAATGAATCCAAATATAAATAACTTATAAAGAAGGGTTAAATCTCGTAGAGGCATTTGTGTAACAGATTTCCGATTAGTCGCATTTTCCTCCATCATTTACTTGCGGTCATCTTTAACACTGTACTACATTAGAGTAGTAAGTATAAAACTGAAAAAGGAAAAGCAAGACATTAGACATTAAACGTGGTGGGCATGTCGCTGTCTCACTGTCCAACCCAACGATAAATATTGTACATTTGCTTATGTACATTACATAAGGAAAACTCACTTCGATTGAATTCGGGTCTGCTGATTTGAATTCCAATCACCCAACCACTAAGCTACCGTGGTAATATTGAATTGAAAAATCAATATCGGGGATAGATTAAAAAAGCAGGTATAATTTTGTTTTCTCATACTGGTCGTAATATATTATAGTCACATAAATTGATGTGAGTTGAAATAATAACTTCTCATTGAGTAGAGAAATGGGGTGCCGTTTGTTGACCGTTCTTAATTTTTATACTAGTAGTAAAAAAACAACAAAGGGTCTACCTGATGCTAAGTGAATACTGCAGCCCACGGACATCTGCAAACTATTAAAAAAGGAAGAAGATTACAGACACGTTTTCATTACCGAGGACTAAAATAGAATGGCTCTCTGTACCATTTCAACTGGAACACAACAGTTGTTACACTGATATTTTGTGGCAGATCTACGTAAGAGTGTGGTACTGATTCAGACGACTCTTAGACAGAGATGGACCTCTGCTACCACCTTTCTATATATCTTTGTTTGAAGTATATCTCAAAGACTTCTTCTTACATATTTGGATTTTTATGTTTAGTGCTAAATCAATACTACGTCATACTTGCAAATAGGCGCTGCTTATGCAGGCTAACTCGAGTCAGCAATCCTAGTATTTTTTTTAATATTATTTTAGGAGGCTTTGATTTGATTCTGTTCTTCATTTCTTTTTCTTTACTTTTCTTCTTTGATTCTGGTCTTTGTTTCTTCCAAAAGGTTTGTTATTAATAATAATATTTATTTAAAAAATGAGAGACAAAAAAGAGGTTATCTACGGAGTTACGAAAAGTGAAATAGTAATAAAAAACAACTTGACAAATAACTATTACATTTTAAGTCGAAAAATAATTCTAAAACAAGTATTCATTGTGCTGTGAAAAAAATAAATTAACTGATTTTGTACAAAACCAGAATGGACGAAGCCTGATTCGCACTTGGCCAGTTTCTATTTAAATGTATTGCATATTTTAAAAGAAGAAAAGAAAGTTTTGTAAATAGTATCGTTTTCGATAGTAAATTATAGCTAATGGAGGGCAATATCTAGTTGAATTTATTCAAGTCTAATATATTTTATTGAAACATAAAATACGTATCGGTCACACTGGTGCATCGCCTAACTTTTCTAGCGTAATGTCCTTGGCTACCCCAAATAAAAAGAAATATAGCGGAAATCATAACCCGTTCCGTGAACTGCGACGGTCCGCTTATTTCCTGATATTCTGTTTTTCTCTTTATTAGATTTTTTCTTATAGCGAGGAAAACAATAGCATCATAACTCTCGCGCCGCTTGATCAGATAGAGGCGTAATGGCAGTAATGGATCCTGGTCAGCGGCCCGCATGCAAATAAATCTGCGAACCGATGCAATGATGTGTGGAAAATGGGGTCCATCCCCTGCCTGTGACTATTGCCCAGTTGTCCTCGTATTTCCCTCATACCTGTGTTTAAATCCAATCATAATTTTATTAAAATGTAAACCCTCACGGAATTGCAGTTAGCAAAATCGAATTATACTAACAGTAATGGTTATGAGACCTCATTAGAATTTAAAAAGTTACTAGGGTTTTTATTACAAAAACAAATGTCACGGTGCTTTAGAATTTTTATTTAAAATTTAATCCTATAATGATAATTTCCTGCGTGTCGTTTACTATAGTGGTTGAAACTACTTGTTACACATGATAATGACAGGAATTGTTTGCAGATAAAGACAATTGATCAATGGTAGCTGTAACCGCTCACTATTGAATAGCTCTTACCCATTTCTGTTACCAAATAATAAAGTGACAATTGTCGTGTTCCTGTAATTGCCAGTGTAATTAAGTGCTATGAAGCATTGCATCGTAGTACGGTAGTGACCAGTCATTTATAATTCTCTTTTCTTGGAGTAGTTTGTAGGTGTGCGACCTGCTGTGGCCACTTGCCATTAGAAGGAATATTAGCTTGATTTTTACCCCTTAAAAATTATTTAATTTTATCGTGTACGAAGATTCTCCGAGGTGCCTCCTGCCTTGCTATTTGTCAACATTGTGAAACTCCGTCAGATAACATGACATTTTCATTGGAATAGCTTCTTTTCTAAAGATTAAGTTGAAATATTTTTTTACCTTCACCCAATTTCAGGCAGCCGTCAAAACAGTGAAGTCCTTTAGACCCACTTTTCACCGATGCTTTATAATAAATGAATATTATGATCGATCGGACGATGTAATATTATGACCACTATCATATTGCTTTCAATTATATATTATATTTTCATAATATTAATTTAAAAAAATTATATTATGGTTAATTAATAACGATAGCCGAGTGGTTGAGTAGTCGGAATTTCGAGTCAATAGACCCGAGTTCGATCCCCAGTTGGCAGGCTCGTACCAAAGGGTTTTTCAAAAACTTATGTACGAATTATATCGTTGGCTTGGACATAAAGACGGCGACGGGCTCACCACCTGTCACGTTGTCCCGAAAATATCTTCAGTGGAAGATGGGTTGAAGGGACTTAATTGTCTAGACTATACCTCTGTCTTCCCTTGTATTTAGAATTGCGTGAAGATATTAATATTTATTTAATTTTTATATTATGGTTGGACCATATATATTTTTATTAAATTTTACTGCCTCAGTTCATTTATAGCAAGAAAATACTGCAATACAAGTGCACCACAACATCATAATTACATTAGAAATAAATGTATAAAGACTACATAATTTTAAAATTTTAACACAACAGAATTCCACCGATCTTTGACGACCAGAAGTAGGTCATCGCTCAGACCGTGGTAGAAACTCATACGAGGCTAGGATATGAAAGCCAAGGCTCTGAAAGAACCTATGACCTATTTACGTAAATTTCTCGAGTCAATGAAATCAGTAACGTATTCATCGATATAGATTACACCCAGCCACTAGGTTCAAATTCTTCAATATTTTCTTCACACAAACACGTCTAGTTATCCAACTACTTTCGACCCTCCAATTTTTGATCAATTAAAATAAAATTTAAATTAACAATTTAAAATAAAATTAAATAATTAAAACATTACGATTCAAGAAAATATTGAAATAGAATTGTCTTTAATAAACAACAATACCAGCAACAACCCTTAAATATAATTTTCTTTAATTTTCATAGTATCGTTTATTACTTTATAAATAAGATTAAACATAAAGCCGTTAAAATAAAAAGATTTCGTATGTTCAGGTTCTCCGCTTATAATATTATTAAAGTATATTTAAAAAAACATCACGATATCCAAAGAGATTTACAATATATCGCATATCATAGTACTTGGCGATACTGCGTTGACATTAAACTAGGTAAGTACGCAGTCGAGCTTATAACATTGAGTATAAATACTATCTTCCGCGCTTACAGGACTGGCAACCTTTATATTGCCTTGACATTTTAATGTTTCATCTCATTTCATTACTTTGAAAATAAACTATCCACAGTATTAATATATTGCGTGATTTGACTTCGAATCAGAAAACTAATGAAAGTTTTTTTCTCACTTGAGAATGAGAATGAAAAGAAAACAAAAGCCACCACTTCAACATAAGGTTCCTCTAACGGAGAAGAAACATGCTAAAAAAACTCCGTAGGTCCTTTGATACATGTTTAATACTTATTTATCTTAAATATTACCATAAACACATAGAAAGAGTCGATTATGTAAACGACTTATTCGGTACTTGATTTTTACTTTTTTGTACCTGATACTATTTTATCCGGAAAGTAGGTAGCGATAAAAGTCAAAGCAAATGGCAGTCAATAAAATAAATAGCGATGGCAGGGTGTTCTGTAAATAAGTCGATGCCGGGCTCAGGGCGAAGATCGCCTTTTTTATTGGCGCCTCGATTGCTCTCGAAACAACAGCGTGTGGTGCGGGCGGAAGCAACGCCGGGCGGCGCGCATATTGCACTTTGTGCTGACTCTGCAGATTATAAGCACAGATTACAAATGAAATTCCCTGCTTTGTTTCGACACTATTACTATAGTAAATCATGAAAATGTAAACATAGATTTTAATAAACTCCTTTTTTTGGATGTTACCTAATATTAGAAAGTTATGTTTAAACCTAAATTATAAATGTGAAAGTTTATTTGTTTCATCTTACTCAAAGTTGAACTAATTGAAAAATTCTGGCAAAGATATAGTAAAAATAGCAGTCTGCTAATGCCTATCGCTGGGTAAATGTGAACCTAAAATAATCACCACCCTTAGCAAGCGGATTGATGATCACAGTAACCCAGACCTCGCATAGCTGTGTTAGACAGAAGAACACGAAACAAGTCCTTTTGACCCACCTTCACCGAAGACATTTCTTTTGATAACTTAACTGGTGGTGAGCCTGTCGCTGTCTTTATGTCCAATAAATAATACAAACCGTACATAATTTTTTGAAAAACCTCAGTAGTAAGAGCCCACCAACGAATTCCTATCACGTCACTATTGTAACTTCGTGACACGTTCTAATTAAAAAACAATACTCCGTAGTTCTTGAAAAATTCAGCATGTACTATTCATATCCGGGGATTCAACCAAGATGAAGAACAGTCTAAAATTTTTCAAATTTGAATAAAACTTCTTTCTTACAAAATTTTAATGTAACTTCAACTTTTCTAAAACATCGTAAAAAATAGGAAAAGATTAATACCACATCCATAATATGCACATTATATTTCTTTATTCCACTTTGATACCATCACTTCCTTTCTTAAAAACGTTAACGTACTCAGTGTCAATATCGTTTCTGTTTCTTAAAATTGTGTTAGGAAATAATAATAAATATTCCGCACGTATCGTATCGGGTCGCGATGCGGCTGTAAGATAGATGTATTAATTTGTAAGAATTTGTCCTCGGACCCTCGCCCCACACACCGCGAGAATTCCAATCACGCACTACAAGCTCCGTAATTGCACCTAATAATATCCTTAAATAGGTCCTAGGGACTCACATCAGAAAATCTGTAGTTAGCAACTGAACTTTTCTAAAACCAGCAATGAAAAAAAACACGATTTTTACGCATTTTTTACGACTTTCATCATACTTGCACACGATAAAAAATAAAGAAGTTTCATTTAGAATTTTATGTGATTCGGACGAATAACCTTTACTGCGTCATTTTATTTGTATTGGCAGTGTGTTCGGACTCGGTGTTATTAGCGTCGTAGCCGTGTCAACGCGTCGCCGTGGGCCCTTGCTGTCCCACGGGGCTCGTCAGTGCCAAGCAGACCTAATCCAATCACAGCCATTTCTATTTGTACACGCCTACAAGTGTATCACATTCATTGTGTATTATAAAAATAATGGAAAATTAGATCAGTTCACATTTGCAAAACTTTTTGTAAACCAACATTACGGCTATCGTAACTAAAAAAGTTACGATAGCCGAGTGGTTAGGTGGTCGGAATTTCGAGTCAAGAGACCCGGGTTCGATTCCGAGGTGGCAGGCTCGTACCTACTGGTTTTTCAAAAACTTATGTACGAATTATATCGTTGGCTTGAAAATAAAGACGGTGACGGTCTCACCACCTGTCACGTTGTTCCGAAAATATCTCCGATGCAAGGTAGGTCAAAGGGACTTAATTGTCTAGACTAGACCTTTGTCTACCCCTATATTAAAATTGCAGATATTTATAAAGATTTTTATTTATTTTATTTTTAAAATTTTACTATTATGTTAATGTTCGAGATAAAAATGTTTTTTTATTCATAATATTTGTTAACAGTAATAACTGGAATGTCACAGTATCAATGTTTAAGTCTGTCTGCTACGGTGCGTAGCTACGCCGTAGAAGGAGTGCTTTCATTTAATTTACCTAAGCATCTTACCGCTATCAGTTTCGCGCCCGCGTCGTGATTATGCTAATGTTGTCTAGTAATTCTCTTATCGAGCTTTGTCTACGTACAGCTGCGACATGATACACAATTTGGACAATTATAAGATTATGCCATTTTAATGTCATTACTTAAAAACAATTACGTGAAAAATGTACTATTTAGAGGCTTTGTATACAATTATTGTCTTTGAAATGTACTGATAACTTACACTTCATTGAAAACGATTCCGGACGACTTTCCGCCAATTAGTTACCAACTAATAGTGAGACATCAAGGACTGATGAGGCAACGTTAGAGGTCAGCCGGTGATTCGGTGCGTGGCGATTTCGGAGTTAATGGGTGCGATGCAAGGGGGCCGGCGATAAGTCAGCGCGACCGTCCGATAGTGGTAAATCAATGACCGGTTTGCTATGATATATTAGATAACTACCTTTCGTAGTTATACGTATTATCATAGCAGTAATATGGGTATAGGGTTTAATAGAAAGATTTGGAACGCTCAAAACTTGGAACGCTCAAAAATAAAGTTTTTTTACTGGTTTTCAAAAAAAGATAAACAAAGAAAATAAGTCATAAGAAAATCTTGAAAAGTCTTTTTTTTAAATATGTAGGAGTATCTAAAAAGCAAAAAGACAAAATGTCTTGCAGTTTCTTGCATTTTCTTGCATGTAAATATGCTCTTTCAATGTCATATTGTGCTTTGATGCATTCACAAGAGGAGTGAATTGTACTACACTCACCTTAAAGTTCCTAAATCTGACACGAATAGATAAAAAACTTAGTGGACACCTGTCACATGCATGCCTGTCAAATTGCTTTTCACAGTTTAAGGGTCGCATCCAAAGGGTCTCGCCGTGTCACCGCGGGTCTCCTGTTTTAGATGCGAGAGGGGCGCTTGTTAGCGCGAACGTGCCGCGACGCCTGCCGGTAAACACGTGGGCAGATAACAATCTATTTGGATTGCCTCTATATTTCATTTTTCCTCGTGTGCTCGCGCTAACTAGATCGACGCCGACGCTGAGATGGAAGAATAAAGGATATACGGGATTGTTTCTTTTAAATACAATCATTCACTCTGTTTTACGATACTTTACAAAATAACTATTATATAAAATAAAGCATTGTGCCATTTAAAATTTTAAAGCATTTTAAAATTTAACCTATATGCCAAACGTTATTAATTTAAAGAGAAATAAAAAAAATCAACTGACAGGCGGGAATTCGCTACCTCTGTTATACCGTGGCAACGATTTTACCTCCGGGCCACCGTGTCCTACACACATCAGTTAAAATTTTAAATAGCTTTCTTTTAGTTAAGCCTGTTTTGGCATTTGCGAATTCTAAGATATTACATTTTATATATTATTATTCACGATAGCCGAGTGGTTGGGTGGTCGAAATTTCGAGTCAAGAGACCTGAGTTCGAGGCAGGCTCGTACCAATGGGTTTTCAAAAACTTATGTACGAATTATATAGTTGGCTTGAACATAAAGACGGCGACGGGTTCACCATCTGTCAAGTTGTCCCATCTCCCACCATCTTCGGTGGAAGGTGGGTCAAAGTGACTTAATTGTCTCGACCAGACGTCTGTCTACTCCTGTATTGGGAATTGCGTGAAGATATTTTTTTATTTATTTAAGATATTACAAATTCCAGCTCAATGTTCGTGACTTTGTAGCTACAAAAACGATTGTGATAACGTCATATGGTCCTTTATTGTGTAATTTTATTGATTTTAAAGCATCACAGTTATGCTGAACTTTTTATTTTTAATTTAAAGACAATTTTATTGCCACGGTGTGATAGCGGACGCGGGTTCTATTCCCGACCGCATCAGTTGATTTTTTTAAATTTCTCCTTAAATTAATATAATATTATTTAAAGTTCCATTCAGAATCTTCGATTTAATAAGTTTTTCAAAAAAAGAAAAAGAAAGAAACTTAGAATAATGAATGCTGGGCAGGTGTGAACTTACGCTTAGTTAAGTAGTGTGTATTCAGAGGTGTCCTGTGGTTATTTTAATGTATTGAGCACACAGCGGACACCCCAATTTGTCTGAAAATAATCCAAGTGTTGCCACTAAACTGATTTGAAGTACGCACACTGCATTTAGATGTTCAGATAAATACTTAACACAGAGACACAAAAAATTTAACACAACCAAATTGCGAAACTCCTCCTTTCTTTCACGAAGTCACCAAGTAGTCACGATAGCCGAGTGGTTGGATGGTCGGAATTTCGAGTCAAGAGACCCGAGTTCGATCTCCAGGAGGCAGACTCGTACCAATAGGTTTGTAGCGGAGATGTGCTGCAGGAAAAGGGTAGCTACCAGCCAGGTCGGGTGATCGTGACCTGGGGAGGACGTCTCCTCCACAGTGTGCGCTATCGGTAATCGTATATATGCATGTAATCGTGCGAACTTCGATAGCGCGATGTAGGACGTCGATGTGTTTCCTGAATCCGACACTAGCGAGCTTCCAATGTGGAGACATAGATGTCGCCACATCACTCCCCTGTTGAGACTGGAGGTCGGAAGTGCGGAGAACTTGACGTTGAGCAATCTGGCGTTGCGGTGAGAGGCTGTAACCAGATCTACGGTGAGTCGAGATGTATGGCTGACAGGAGTAGAAAGCACGCGTTGTGCCGACAGTAGTCCGTTGCTGTGACTGTGATGACGTCAGGTCGGGTGATCGTGACCTGGGGAGGAAGTCTCCTCCACAGTGTGCTTTTTTTTCATAACCGTGGAGGAAATGTTTTATGCACGAACGTTTTTTGGCCGGGAGGCCACCGAAACGAACAGTGTCGGGCTCTTTTCTCAGAAGGAGAAGCATACCTACTAAAACCATGACTAACATTGTTGGCCCGGAGGCCTTTACAGCTTCATCTAAAGAGACTTGCGAGGAGAGGCTCGCAAGTTAGAAGTTGAAGACAATAATGGCTGCTGCTGCGAAGCGCTGCGTCCCCTAGAACGAAAGAGAAGACTTCCGACATGGGGGAGGGGCCATGCGATCCGAGGGCCCCAGTTGGTTTGGAGGAAAATCCCCTCTCGGATCGCCTTGTGATTTTTTTTTATTTTATTTATATTCAGAAAAAAAAAACAAATTACAAATGTAAACAACAATACTCTGTACTATAAAACCAAGTGGTTTTTTTTTGTACAATGGAGTTCGTCCATACAGATAACATTATTTAGCAGTTTACTTATTATAAACTAGATAGTTTACATTAATAATTACGAACATGATATAGGAATTTTTAGTGAGGGTAGATTAGGTGCGAATGTTTTTGTCGTTATAACAATGACTAGCACATAAAAAAAAGAAAAAGAAACAAATGCGTTCGAGTGTCCTAAGGTGTGTCAACATTATTATCAATTATTTCATATAATTATCATGTAGCAAAGCTAAGTAGTAGATAGTTAATTTAGATTTGATGTTGTTTGGGTTTATTTCGTAACGTAATGCGGGTGGTAATTCGTTTAGTAATTTTGGAATCATAAATTCGAGTGTGTGTTTTCCATAGGTATTCTTATTATACACAGGCACATATAATTTTTTATCAGAGATAGCGCGAGTACCTTTGCTATGTGATATTAGAGTTTGCAGGTTATTGTTAAAAAACTGTTCTTTTAAGAGCACATATTTGATTTTGTCATGGATTGGGATTATTTTACAATACGCGAACAACATATGGTAGTTATTTTTATATTTACATTTTACTTTAGGAGGGACGATTATCTTTAGAAACCTTAATTGAAGTTGAAAAATTTTGTCTATGTATGTTTTGAATGTGAATCCATAGCTACTCAAACCGTACGAAGTTATTGATTCAACTAAAGCTCTATATAATAATAATTTAATTGGAAGGTCAATTTTGTCAGAATTGATTTTAGCCGGTCACAGACGTTACTTATATGCTTTTTCCAATTTAGTCGGCTATCAATTATGAGACCTAGGTACCTATGGTTGACCGTATAAACTATTGACGGACAATAGCACATAGATTTTATTTGACATGAATGTAAGCATGAGTGTGAGTGTGCTATGAGATTAGGCACTGTTTTAGCACGGTTATGAGAAGAGCTGATATACATTATTTTAGTTTTTTTATCGTTTAAAACTAAACCAACATCGTGAGACCACTTAATAAGAGATGTAAAATCTTTTTGCAAACATATAAATGCGACTCCAAGATCGGCATCAGCCGCTACTAGGCACGTGTCGTCGGCAAACTGATAAATTTCACAGCTGTCAATTAAATTTATTAAACTATTAACATATGTTAAGTAGTGTAAAGGTCCGAGTACTGATCCCTGTGCAGTTCCTTCAGTTACAGTCTTATCATAACTCTAATTTTCAGCGATCTTAACTTTAAAACGTCTATTTTCCAGATAATTTTTACACCATTTCTGGACAGGTCCTCTAATTTCCGATTCGTCTAGTGATTCAATCAATGTCTCGTGTATCAAACGCTTTGCTAAAGTCAATAAAGACTACTAGGATGTGTTTTTACTATGCAAATGTTTGTTCATCGAATTAGTAAAGTTGCTCAGAAGCTTAGTGGTGCTTTTGTGTGGTTGAAATCCGTATTGCTTATCATTTAGAATGTTATCAGATTCATAGAATTTAAGAAATTGATTTGACAGACATTTTTCAATTATTTTGTCTAAGGTGGGTAATATGGTTATGGGACGATAATTTCCATACTCCTTAAGGTTTCCTTTTTTGAAAATTGGCCTTACTATTCCAGTTTTCAAATCATCAGGATATATTCCAGTTGTTATACTGGTATTTGTTAATTTGGCTATGGCTGGTGCAATTTTATGTCTAATGATTTTTAGGTCACGTGCACGAATATTATCTATTCCGGGAGACTTGTTGTCATCTAGTGATTTTATTATTTTATTTATTGTATCTGAGTTAAATTTACCGGCCTACGGTATGAAAATTTTTGAAGTAACGGAGTTCTGCAGTTAGTCAATATATTATGAACACTGTTTTTAAATTCATCTGCAAAATTATTAGCTATCTGTACTAAGTTTGTTCTACTGTTCTCAAAGTTGTTCAGAATAATATCGTCAATTGATTTCTTAACCCTTCCTGTCATATTGTTTAAAATATTCCATAAGTTTTGAAGATTAGATTTATTTTTATTTATGTTGGTTATCAAGAACAATTTTTTTGATTTTTCTATTAGCTTATTAGCGTGATTCCTAGCTTTATTGTATTTTAATCGTTTTATTTTATTGTTGCTATCATTTTTCCAATCATTAAATAATTTATCTTTATAGAGGCAAGATTTTATAATTTTATTATTTATCCATTTATTTTTATCCCTATTTGATACACTCTTAATTTTTATTTTTATTTGAGATTGGTTATAACAATTTTGTATGGCATTTTAATAAATTCGTATATTTTAATAGTACAGTACAGATTTTTAATAGGCTGCCAGTCGATATTGTTCAACAATAATTGCAGTTTGTTATTTTCATATACAGTTTTAAATTGCAAATTATCATATTACGTTAGTCAAACAACACAGATACAGGCTGTGTTGTTTGACTAACGCAAGCGAGTAACACCGCACGGTGATCAGCCAGTACAATACCTAAGGCCGCTGTAAACAGTTCTTGAGTGCGGGATCGTATAAAAATATGATCGATACAAGACTTTTGAAGCTTTAATTTCAATACGTGTAAAGTCCGAGATCCCACACTCAAGACCATAGCTTGACAGCATACTTGTATATTGATGTTTTACAGGATTATCTAATTTGGTGTCTATGTTAGTGTCTCCTACAATGAATATATCTGTGTCTTTATCAACTGTTTTGATGATACGTTTTAACTCTTTTACAAATAGATATCTAAGGCTATTAGGTGGACGATACACTGCACACAGTGTTGCACAATAACTGGATTGTGTTTTTATCGTTATCATTAGGCTTTCAAAATTAATCGTGTTGGTTTTAATTAATGTAGTTTTGTGTTTGTTGTAGACATACATAATAATACCTCCCCCTTTACGCGATTTGCGCAACTGTGTGTGCATTGTGTAGCCATTTATCATAAACATACCACATAATGTATCTGTTAGATTAGCTTCCGTCAAAATAATTACATCAATAATTTTTTTACAAGATAATATATAATGTTCTAGGGTAGAAAAATTTTTAACGGCAGATCTTATGTTAATATGCATGCAAAGTAGATTGACCATTTTTGTGGTACATATTTTAAAAACAGTTTATATCCCCGCAATTAAACAATTCGGTTATGGAGTCTGTATACAATGACATAATTATTAGAGAAAAGAAATGAGGTTTCAAAAGTAAAAAAATACAAGTAAATAAACGATTATAACCTTATCGTGCCAGTAGGTCTTTTATGTCTTCTATTGATCTAATTCTGATAACTTCTTTGTCTTTCTCCTCCTTTCGGGCCAACACTACACCTCTTCTACACCACACAAACTTAAACGTATTCTTAAGTTCATTTTTGCATTCCAGAGAAGCATTTTGTTGTGAGACGTAAGTGCTTCCCGCATGAACACTGGTATGTCCTCAGATGTTCTTGAAACATTAGTAATTATGTCTTTCACCTTTAGCCTTTTATTTTTAGCTTCCGATATCCACATATCCCTTATGTTTTCTTCTTTTATTTTGACAGTGATTGAACCGGGCCGGTCCTTTCTCCCCGTGTTTCGCTTTACGTTAAGAATGTCGCTGCTTAGCATCTTTAGTTTGCAAGCAATATTATTTGCAATATCTGTAACATTTTCATTGTCTACCTGAGGCACATTAACGACTTCAATGCAGGATGATAACCTTTTTTGATCTTGTTCATTTAATCTTTGTTCAAGTGCAGCAACTCTGGTTTCTAGATTTTTATTTTTATTATTAAGTTCGACATTCTTACGCTGAATTTTTTTATCAATTGTTTACAGGCCACAGTTTCAGCTACTTCCTCAAGCCTATCTGTATGATATTGAATAGAATCACAGATGTCTTTCATTTCTCTCTTCATTGCTGTCTCCACTTACTTCGATATGGCCTTAGCCAGCTTTTTAACGTCAATCCGAGCAGAATCACTCATATCTTCTTCATCTTCATCACTCGGAATTATAAACGATGTGCGTCTGGGAGAAGATTTATTACACTCCAGACTCAAGATTTTCCGTAGCCCGGAGAGCAGCCAATTGTTTATTCGTGAGACCTGTACATTGAGTACTACAATGTACAACTTTTTCACATTTGCTGCACTCAATACCGGGGCTTTTTTTCGTAACATTTTTTGAACATCTTTCGCACTTGTTCATTTTGAGGGTATTTATTTAAAACTCTCGCGCACTCGATACATGCGGCTCGTGTTCTCGCTAGTGACGAACTGTAATACCCATTTAGTGACGACTACGACCACGAGAAAGTCCCGTGCTAGTCGTGAAATTACGACGATGGCGAGGTTGTGTAAGCCGCAGGACGCGGCTTGTGTCTGTAATTGTGCGAATGTACGTAGGGGGCGGGGCCTCATATGCATTATTCACACGGGTGATTGCGTCATCATCGTCTATGATGACGCATTTCGGGCGCCTCAATCGAGGTGGAGTATCGCGCGCGGGTGCGCCACAGTGTGCGCTATCGATAATCGTATATATGCATGTAATCGTGCGAAGTTCGATAGCGCGATGTAGGACGTCGATGTGTTTCCTGAATCCGCCACTAGCGAGCTTCCAATGTGGAGACATAGATGTCGCCACAGGGTTTTCAAAAATTTATGCACGAATTATATCGTTGGCTTGGACATAAAGACGGCGACGGGTTCACCACCTGTCATGTTGTCTCGAAAATATTTTCGGTAGAAGGTAGGTCGAAGGGGCTTATTAGTCTAGACTAGACCTCTGTCTGTCCCTGTATTGGGAATTGCGTAAGATATTTGTTTATTACTCCTTTTTTAAGTCAGTTAATAAAAAATATTAATAATATATGAATTTGCTTTTACAACTATTCCATAATTTTTCTTTTCAAAACCGATTATAATTCAAGTCATGACTTCTTGAAGAGATAGAGACCTGACTCTATTGCGCTACACTTTGAGAGGGTTTTATTATTTTTTAAGTGCGCTCGTTTGCACGCGAATGGCCCACTTAACCACGAAACAAGCCCCAATGCAGAATCGATTTCCTTCCTGTACTTATTAGACAACTTTATGAGACGAATAATAGTTCTGCCACGCTTTTTACTTGTTTTTGTTACGATAGTAAAATGGAGGCCTATAGTTTTGTGGTCTTACAGCAAATGCATTCAGATGTTTCTTCTGGACTTTCTTTCAGTAAGGGAAACTACCATATTTTGAAGATGCGAATGTTATAACAGACATTACAGGCATTGAATTATTAAAAATTTCGTGAAGTATTGTTAATGAGTTCGCGCTCTCGTCCTGTGAGAGGCGGGACGGAAGCGCGAACTCATTCATTTCACTCGCCCTGATGGACCTCCGATAGGTCCGAAACTAGTCAGTACTTACACCGATTATTATAACGTGAGTTTAGCCGTTTTTAATTATTTGATCATAGGCGTTTTTGCTCGGCCTAGATCTAAATATTTAAACTCGTCAAAACAACCATCATGTTTTAATCATAATTTGTTGATACCTAAAATATTCATTGTTATTATCCCTCAAAGTATTATTTCAAATCAATTAGGTGAACAAATTAACAAACACATATCATCAGGTAAATTTCTCAGTTAATTCAAATACTGAAAGGAATGATAAGAAGTTGGAATTTTAAAAAAATATAAAGATATGAATTTTGTGAGTTTTTAAGGATATAAGCCATGCAGGAGCCATGTTTCTGTTATTAAATAAATAAATGAGAAGTTAAAACATATTCGGGCGAATTTCGAACCCACGACTTCCGTCGTATTGTAGCTCCAATCTTATGGTACTTCCGTGTATTTATTTATTTAATGAATGAAAACTAATCCAAAAAATTAATAAAATAAAGAGTTATTTATTCAAAAAAGAGATTACGAAATTTTAAGATAGATAGTAAATACCATATGACGAAACCTCTGAATATTATATATGTGAAACGTTGCCAGGGTCGGACATATGGAGAAAAACGTGACCATTCGCTGACAAGGTGTACGAACCATAATCCACCTAAAAGTATCCATTACTTTACAGAACTTAGAATTATTTTTTTTATCTTTAAGTTAATTCAGTTTGATAGACCTACCTATAAATTCAGTGACGGATTCTTATCGTATTTTTAAACACTTTTTCATATTATTGTAAATACGTACATATATAATAAAAATACTTTAGGGACTCGCTTCAGTGTGCGAGTAAGCCAGGATCCGCAACGTAAGCATTGTAAACGTAAACAAGGTAACAGCAATTGTAAGTACGTAAAATGGTAATCATAACAGATTAAAGATGGGGTATTACCCTGGGAACTGTGTTAAAATGTTTTTTACTCTCAGTCATAATTATACAGACCTGAAATAATTAAGAAGATATGTAGTACTAAAGCCGATGACACGTAGCCTGGGAAGGAGTATAACTTTTTATTTATACTCTAAAATTTTCAACATGATGAAGCAAAATTTTTCAACATTTTCAAAAAAAAAATCCATTAAATTTTACGCTGCAACTAAAAGTATTTCTTTTGTTTAGTATATTTTATAAGTGTTATAAAAGATCATCGAATGAAAAATATTCATAAATGCCGTAGTGTTATGCGAACGTAATGCTCGACTAGGAAATTCGTTTCTTCTTTGAATATCTTGTCAAATTTATGGCACCCTTCATTTTCACTATCAGAATGACTGTCGAACCCTTGTCGATATCGTTTAATGCTTTACGATTTTATTGGTTTCCGCAGAGAATAATAAATACAAGCGCGAATTTAAATTTAAATTTTTAATCAAAATTCTAATTATTTAGACTTAACCCCACACACCAATAACAAATTAATATATGTTTATTAAGCGTTAAAATGGCGAGCGAAACCGTTACGGGGAATCAGTAATTTGCTAACCCCCTGTAGCCGGTCCGCGGTGCGGTGTGTGAGCAAGTGCTTTATTCTTATTCATAGCACAGGGGCCGCGTCGACCGCGGCCTAACGATTTGATAATGTATTCACTTGATAAAGCGGAAGGTGGTACTTCGCGAGTGCCGCATTAAAAAACCAATTACAGCGTGACTAAATCGCGCCGCCGTTCGCGGCTATTTGTCAGACTCCAAAGGGATAAAAGTATATTTTAAATTTAATTTCACGCAATTTTAAAAATTGGGGAACGTTAGGGTGTCTTATTCTTTATTGAGGGCTTGGTATGAAGTTTATTAAACGTATATTAAGAGGCATCTTAATTTTTTCGGCTTTTTTAGGCTGCTTCATATCTTAGGTATAGGTATCTCTTAGCAATTTAGTCCTTTCGACCTACTTTCAATCGCAGTATTTAGACCCATGACATCTTAAAGTTTAAGCTAACGGTACAATATACTTATATTGATATATACTGAATATAAACATTTGTATAAACAAATAAACATCCATCATCACAGAAACGTTTTCCCCGAGCGGGATTCGAACTTCGGATCGGGTCGTCAAAATTTATAGACATAATAGTACCGATATGGCATCGGCGTAATAATTTACCACCATGTTTAGTGTGTGTGACGTAAGAGGAGACCAAGAGCCATAATATTGGCTATAGTTACCGATAGCGGGAATACTCTCCCAAAATTACCAGATGTCTAAGGAGCCTAAGTAATTTTACTTCAGGTAAATATACTGCTGATATGCTTTTATACCATGCCAAAAAATTGCCTCTACTGCTCAGGACAAAGTCGGTCGGTGGCATAGTGTAACAAACAGCCGCCCTAATACAATAACGGCCGGAACAAACTGCGCTATAAAATATCACCAGTGAATAAATCAGTTTTGCTGTGATGCGCCCGACCCTCCACCTCCTGTAACTATCTACGATTTATGGTTACAGAATATATCGAAGATAAAATATTAATTACCTCAACACGTCACATCATTTAGGTACGTTAGGCATGATATATCTTTTTGGTTAAGTTTGTTCTAAGCATTGTTTGTTACTTATTATTAAATTCTAATGACGACGTCCGTGAACAAGTGGCGTAAACACCGGTTTTCAAGGTCTCGCCATGTCGAGGTCCCGGGTTCGAACCCCAGACGGTACAATATAGCAAAATTCAGTAGAAGGAGGATTGAAAGGACTTAATTGTCTGGACCACTGTCTACCCTATACTGTCTGCCCTATAACCTATAGGGAATCGCGTGAAAATATTTTATTTAGGCACTATTTCCTGAATTGGGAAAACGTGTATGCTAGTTACCTAGTTCTAGTTCAGTTATATATGATAAAAATATGTTCAGAAAAGAGTACCAATATACGATCAGTATTCGGAGCAAAGAGCGTGAAACAGCATAGTGGCAGCGACGCGACGCGCCCTCCCCGCACTGATTGAGCCGCGACAAGTTAAACCATTTGAAACAATTTAATAGAGATCAAAAATTCTGGGCCCCACGGCTCTCGCCACTAACTTTTGAAGTTTTTCCCTCGCTAAAGGGATTACCGGTAAGCGGAAACTCTAGGGGATTTATTGCGGTTTTGTAGATATTTCTCTATTTCCTTTATTGTATTATACTATTTCAAAGAATCGACTTTGAAGTCAATTAGTTGAATCGACATTGTTGAATAATTAAGTATAAATAAATAAATTACAAATTATTATTGCTATATGATCTTTGAATGTTTATTCGTAAATAAGATTGGTATATTAAGCTTTAACAGCAATTAAAAATTAAACTAATTTTAAAATTTCCAAATACGAGTATATGAAATGCGCCGAGCTCTCAGTACTGGGTATTTTACGCTTTCGCATTCAATTTGTTGAGTGTCTGAGTGAGTGACAGGATATGAACCCGCTACCCGTAGATTTAACGGCAGAGTCACAAACAACTCGTTTATCGGATCGACAAAAATATGTTATTATAACATTGTAAACACAAATTTTGTACTTTTTTAGTTCATAAAAAAATTAACATTACTTTAATATTTTAAGAATAGTCACATATCTTAAATTATGCAATGTATTACGAATGGAATGGCATAAGCCTTACATTAAAGAAACTAATCGAGTTCACGTATGCACTCTACTTCTTTACCGGGAGACCATCAATGTCAATATCTGAAGATTTGGTAAGTATTTTCGGTATAAGGTAGAATTCATTATTTCTTAGATAAGTGAACTCTATTCTTTTAGTTTTAGGGTTGAAATTATCGTATTCGTTTTTCACATGAAACTATAGATTTATACGGTGACTGAAGTTATGCGATTGCGTTATGATAGGATCTGAAGCTATTGAAGCATGGGCCCTACAAAAAGACGCAGCGAGTTACTACTACATACTCCTAAAAAAGATTTTAGAATTATACGGATCTTTCAAAGTATATTGCATAAAACTTTTTGCGATGTGTGTTATTTTCTGTTTTGGTAAAAGTAATTTAGTTGTAACGTTGTTTTACTCAATTTAATTGGTATTTGTTTTGTAGGTACATGAATAAACATCCCGATCCAAGATGCTAAACATATAAATCAAATTGAAGTTGCTGTTGGCAATTCCAAATTAACAGCTTTTCAGTAATAGCAGCATATAAACGTATATACTGTACATACATAAAAATCATTTTAAAATGTTTTGTCTGTCTGTTTGATCCGGCTAATGTCTGGAACGGTTTCACCGACACTAACGGAATTTTCACTGGCAGATAGCTAATGTTATAAAGAGTAACATAGGCTAATTTTATTTTAAAACAATAATTATGCGTTAAATTTTAAACCCTGGTAGGTAGAAAGTCACTAATAAATTTCTCAACACTAAAAAAATCAGGTCCAATTAAGGTCAGGATCAGGATAAATATTGTTCAATAAACCGATTTATTAAAATTAAACTTAAGTCTTTAAAGATCGCCGTTGAGTAATAATATAAAATTGTTTTGGACATTTTAATGACAATAATGTTATTGTGAATAAATTTAAAAGAAATAAATCAGCATTACTTTAAGACGCTATTATCGGTACAACGTAAATAATTGAATTGCCTCCTTGCACATCAGGTAACTTGCGACTTGTAATGAATTTTCTATCTACTTGAGTACTTTCTATCTACGTACATGGGTACATCGATAGAAAAATTACACTGAAACAGTTGCTCCAAAGACAATTACCTGCATCAGTACTACATTTACCCATTTGTGTCGTCGAATAGCATAGCATATTGACACAGCTACTGCTACAGTAATATTGTGTTTCGATTTGAATAAGGTTAGAGAGAGAGCCTCTGTAATTACGTGCATGCCAACTCAGCGATGACCAAACCTCTAAGCTTTTTCATTAATTAATTGTCAACAAGTACCGATGACCTGCGGAAGTCCTTTTACATGTAGTAACATCATATTCATTGATAAAAATGACACAACAGACTCGAGCGATGCTTATATTTATGGATTTTAGTTATTGTAGACCGCGTTATTGTAAACCCCTGCGAAACAGATTGCCGCGTACGATAATTTAGGGTATAGATTTAGGAAATTTGTCTTTCGTAGAATATTTCAAACTTTTAATGTTACTATGAGCCAATTCTGGACTGAGACTCAGGATTATTGTAGAGTATAATGGAGCAGAACGACATCTTCCCCAACCGGCTGATCCGATAAGCACAATCGACCGGAACGGTGTTCCCCGCTCACATCAATCCAACAATCGATTCCTGTACCAAACCTGACTTTTGTTTTGAAACAAAATTTTCAACTGATATTAAAGTTTTCTCTATAAAATTTTTAATAAATTCTGTTGAAGTTATATCGCCATTTATGTGTCACATATCTACCTATGTTGCATATTATCAAGACAACTGTTACTCAAGTATTCAATTACATTAATCAGCATTCAACATGAGTTTTCTGTTCAATGTTGCGGCGTGTGTCTTTTATTTCGTATTAACGCGTTTCAAGGAACACTTCACATACCAACAATTGTTTATAATAAAATAATGCAATAAACAGAAACAACACGTCATTTCATTGTTATATTTAAGAAATCTGGAGTACCTACAATAACTATGGAATCTAAATCTCGAAACGTAATTTGCAGTTTGATTAAATTTTCTATAAATCCTTCAAAGTCTCCATCGATAAGACATCTTCAATAACCGTCTTTGACTATCAAACCTTTTCAATTTCTCAAGGACTCCGACCCGTATTAGTTTCCGCCTCGGTCGACCGCTGGAAGTCCAAGAGGGATTATATTTTTACAATACAACACAAACATAATCGTGACTAATCGGATCTCGTCAAATGGCCGGTCATTTATCCGAACGATCGTGAGTCCCGAAATGTCTTGGCGTCTACTATCTAAAGTATTGAGATAATAGGTGCAGGGGCTGTAGCTTAGACTGTGGGAGCTTCGCCGCTCGACCACCCGGAGCAGGGGCAGTAAGGAATAATGTAAGTGTCCGGGGCGACATTTGCACCGAACTGCCGACGACCTCTGCCTCTTACTTATGCGGTTTTTAATATTTTTATTGTAATGGATGCGGTCACTTGAGCACAATAGTGGAATGGAGATATTACTTATAACTGGACATTTTTAATTTATTAACGTATTTCAAATGTTTAGAAAGGTATATCTTTTTATTCTTTTTAATCACTGTTGGAGTACTTACTTTTTATTTATATTCTGAAATAAGAAACCTTAGACCTTTCTTGCTAGGTGAAATTTTTATAGATAGAGCCTGCTAAAAATAAAATCTATGTAATGAAAACTGTTATAAAGCAAATCTATATTGAGTTGTATAAATAAAACATGTCTATATACTGTAAACAGTAAATAAAAATACCGTAAAAAGAGAAAAATGTTAGTTTTTAGTTTTCTAGCTAAATTCCTAGTCCCGCAAAGCATTATATTGTGAGGTAAAAGCTATAACAAAACGTGTAAAAAACAGCTGCGGCGCCTCGCAGTGTCACCCTCGTGGTCAAGATTTTGTTGGCTGGCCGCGCGACAGACGCCATAAAACTGCCAATAAAGCAACCGCCATTTATGACAAAATCCTATCTGCGAATTTATTAAAAGTGTGTATAATATATATATCTCGTATTGCGTGTTTTTTTGATAAATTAATAATTGATACATAACTGTTAAGTATTTAATGTTATGTTATCTCTTCACACAATTTCCCAAGCTGGGATGGGCAGAAGTCTACATTTTCATCTTACTTTTTACGGAAGCTCATTTGGGATAGCAAACGATAATTTAACTTCAATAAATTATTTTCACTTAAAAAAATACATGGCTTCCTTTAATAAATACGTAACGTATACGTAATAAATACGTACGTAAGTATATTTTATTTTATAAAACATAATGAGGAAGAATCTTACGACAACGGGTGTTGAAATCATTCGAGCCAATTAACGTACGGAATATATACCATGGAAAGATATAAATATACATACATAGTACCAGCTTTAGAAAAATTATTACACTTTTTCTAAGTAGTTAAGTAAAATCTCCAACCTAAATCATCATCTCTAACGAAGCCGACTCTGGCTTGTAGAGGTATGCTACTTACTTATTATTTGTATTACTTCTTAAAAAATATATACATTATCTCTTTAATATAGACATTGAAATCCCGTTATTTACGCGAAAACGTAAAGATTTTGCCTATATTAATTTCTATATCTGTATTTTATTAATAATCCCTACTAATATTATAAATGTGAATGTAAGTTTGTTTGTTACGCTTTCACGCGAAAACTAATCAACCGATCATCATGAAACTTTGTACAGATATTCTTGGAGGTATTATAAGTAACATAGGGTACTTTTTATTAAAAAATATTAATTACGAAAAAATAAAAAATAAAAATTGTAAAAAATATTTGCTAATGTTATAAGTAGTAACTATAGCTATTTTTTTTTAATTTACCATTTTAGAAAAATAATTAGGATTCCGCGTTAAGCGTTATACCGCGTGCGAAGCCGCGTGGGCAGCTAGTAATATTATATTATTACTAGCTGCCCACGCGGAGAGCGGTATAGGAAGAAAACCTGCCTGCATCGACGAAGAAAGAAAACTGCAAGAAATTATTTGGCCTATTAGGTACGAGGTTCTTTGTAAACGGGGGGCATCCTTATACCGTTTTTCTTACTTAAACGTACCATACGCTAGTTGTGTGGAAAACAAAAAAATATATAAGTCCTACAAAATCAAAAGCATTTGTGAGAATAAGTTTTGAATTATTTTTTTAAATCTTTAACGTTAAATACTCTGAAGTCACGATAGCCGAGTGATTGGGTGGTCGGAATTTCGAGTCAAAAGACCCGAGTTCGATCCCCATGTGGCAGGCTCGAACCAAAACTGGTTTTTCAAAAAATTATGTACGAATTATGTCGTTGGCTTGGACATAAAGACGGCGACGGGCTCACCACCTGTTACGTTGTCCCGAAAATATCTTCGGTGGAAGGCGGGTCAAAGGGACTTAATTGTCTAGAATAGACATCTATCTACCCCTGTATTGGGAATTACATGAAGATATGTATTTATTGTTAAATACTATATGTATGTAAAAAAAGGCAAGGAAAGGGCTTTAAGTTAAATGCATTGAATCGTCAGGAAGTAAGCAGGTAGGTAATGATTTTAAATTGTAAAACACAAAATTTTTGCACATAATAACTTTATCCCTAAGTTAAAAATGAAGTTGTACGATAAATAAATTTGATTGAAAATGTTTTATTCAACTAAGACAGCGAT
The DNA here is from genome assembly GCA_029286605.1 of Sericinus montela. NCBI lineage: Eukaryota > Metazoa > Arthropoda > Insecta > Lepidoptera > Papilionidae > Sericinus > Sericinus montela. Next base: position 10,773,748 of record JAGSMR010000012.1, on the reverse strand, counting down.
AGGCTTACCAACGATGACCACGTGATGTCATATTTTCCACCTCAAAAATGGTAAAAAGTCTTGTGTCTGGGGCTGCAATCTGCAATTTATTTGCATCAATTAAGAAAATGTTTTCTTCGCATTAGTTATTATTATTATTAGTTAGGTCTTTACGAGACACATTTCACTGAAACTTTTTGGGACAACTTTTCAGGTGGTTAACTTTAAACTCAAAACAAGGTATTCTGAAGCGAGTAGACTCTACGATGAGCGACCGCAGACTCTGCGGCCTTGTTTTGAGGCGAAACACGTGTCGCGTTTTCGGTGGTGGTATATGTTACCTGGTTTGAGTGTAGTGGTGGTGGTGGTGCATACAGTGGAATTTGTGCATGCATCTGTGGGAGGGAGGGTGGTGCTCTTCTTCTCTTCGGACCAGGTAACATATACCTTTTTATATTTGCATGCGGAGGGTTGCGAAGTAATTTTTTCAATAACAACTTTACAATGAATTTCCGCAAAGTAACGCCTGAGTCAATTATCTATGTAAGTAGTAATTTTGCTGTTCCTATATGCAAATTTTTAAGCACATGTTCAACATTAATAAAAGAGCCACTTGCAATACTGGTTGAAATATATGAGATGAAATAAAATATGTCAGTGACCATTTACGGGACGTAGTCCTGTTATTAAAATGTAGCAGAGCGGCGGCGGGCCGGGCTCAGGGCGGGCGGCGACTCCGCGCCGGCTGCGGCCGCACCGCGATCTGATTTATAGCCCTACCAGCAGTATTTTATTCGACGGGCGCCTCAAGAAAACTATAAGTTTCCGTTCGGCAGGACAGGGGAGTAGCTCAGTAAATATTGTCTCCGCTCGCTGCATCAATACGTACCGAGAGATATCTATATTTATTACGATGCTAGGAAGATAATTTGGTAATGGATTGGGGTCATTACATTCTTGTTCCGTAAGCTTATAGAGACGTCATTTATTCATTTTTGCGAGAAAATTAGCAATGAAACGGTAGCAAATTTGAAAAGATCAATGATAATACTACTTAGCCCTAGCCGAATGAACACCAACTTGTAACTAATACCAAACGAAGGCAATTTGTCAGTCAAGAATACGCTGGAGGCGTGACATCGAATGATACAAATGAACACCCTAGCTGTTTGATAATTTTTTAGTTGCTAAACATCTAAATTTTAAAACCTCCTTAAGAAAGAATAAAATCTTTTCAGTTGATAAATGTTAATAATAGAGAAAAAATTCTAATAGTTAAAGAGCATATGGATCATGGTACCTATATGCCTGGTTATATACAATATAGATATAAGTGTACAGTATACCTATATTGTAATTATTCTGTAGGATTCTCTTCTGCCTTATTACATCTCGCGGTTTTATAATGGAACTAGGTATAGACCTAGACGCTGAGAGATCTAGAGTATTTATTTAAGTCACTTTAAAAAATAACTCATACTTACATTCTTCCATATAGAGATCATAATAAAACTATTTGAATAATTGCAATATATATTTTGAATAATAACGAGTTGTTGGGTGGTCGGAATATTCGAGTCGAGAGACCCGAGTTCGATCCCCAGGTGGCAGTACCAATGAGTTTTTCAAAAACTTATGTATGAATTTCATCGTTGGCTTGGACATAAAGACGGCGACGGGCTCACCACCTGTCACGTTGTCCCGAAAATATCTTCGGTGGAAGGTGGGTCAAAGGGACTTAAATGTCTAGACTTGGCCTCTGTCTACCCCTGTATTGGGAATTGCGTGATGATATTTATATTTATTTATTTATTTATATAGTGTGAACTGCCATAATAGCTAAGCTTAGAAATGAACTTTATTTTTACGCCAGTACCGCACATTAATTAGATAAAAATTTAAACTAAGAAATGAGCTTTACAGTACTAAATTCAGTAAGTATCAAATTTAATGAATGTTTAATTGAGCACGTGAACAAATCACGCATTTATCTTCGTTGTTGCGCCCTTAGCAATAACAATTTTGTACTAATGAGTCGTCACTGTCACCAACCGTCCGCCCCATTGAGCAAAATGATGATCCGGCTGAACACCGACCCGGGGTCTTCTCACTTTCCGGATACTATACCTATCCTCTACATAAATATCTATATTCGATACAATTCTGATATTTTTACTGTATCAAAAGCTATAAATTTTACATATGAGAAATAAACCGATGACGGAATGAAGCTCCTAAGGTGCAAAGTATCCAGTGCTATAGCCAATACGCTTGTCAAGTATGGCATAGTCTCCTTATGACAAAGGCCTTAGTGAACTATTAATAAACTATTATTATACGATAACACCTCGACGTCTTTTTGTGATTTGAGGACAGACAACGGAATTTTTCCAAAGTAGTTGAAGAAAATTAAGACAAAACAATGTACAGTTAACGCGTGAAAGTATAGAAGCCGGGCGAGTTAAGCTTGAAGTCATTACCCGGGCAATGAATAACGTTAAGTCCAATTACGTGATTGGATTAGCTATCGTCAATGTTGGCTTTACGCCGTCACGTAGGCGTGGACGCCACATCGCTTTTAAAAACAATAACTTTAGTTATTCGTCTACTAATCTACTATGGTATATACTAATTCGAGAACCTAGAATCCATTGCTTCAACGCAGTTTTTTTCGAAGAAGCTTCTACCCGTTAAGCCTCGATAGTCGTGTGGTTGGGTGGTCGGAAATTCGAGTCGAAAGACCCGAGTTCGATCCCCAGATGGCAGCCTCGTACCAATGGGTTTTCAATAACTTATGTACGATTGGATTGGACATAAAGACGTCGACGAGCTCACCACCTGTCACGTTGTCCCAAAAATATCTTCGGTGGAAGGTGGGTCGAAGGTACTTAATTGTCTAGACTAGACCTCTGTCTACCCCTGTATTGGGAATTGCGTGAAGATATTTATTTACTTATTTTATTTTTATTTGTAATATGTTCTCTTTTGTGTAAATTAAATAAAAAACTTATTATTATTATAAACCAACCTTTCTTGGCGTTAGGTGAAATAAATAAATTTTTGTTAAATAATAAAAGTGTAAATAGACTTCGCAGATTTAATTATTATAAAAATGTTAATAGAAAATTATATTGCACGATTCCGCATGCAAAAATTAATGCATAAGTGAGAGAGAAGAGAAGAAGTGCACCACCCTCCCTCCCACAGATACATGCACTAATTCTACTACTGCCACGACTACCACAGGTAACAGGTTCTACAATCAACACTCTTTTATAATAAAATCTTTATAATAATGAATTTCCGCAAAGTATCGTATGAGTCTTATAAAATAACTTGTTTTTATAAAATAATGCCACTTTTTTGTAGCTTACACAATTTTATAAAGATTACAAGAAAAACATATTTGGGGTTGAGGTGAATGTCCGCTGAGACACATTTACCTACTTAGCATTTAACATTGTGCATGTCTCATCATTATGAAATATTTATTTATTACAAAGTTAAATGTAGCAAACCGCTACAGATTTTTTCAATACTTTATTTACAAAAACAAAATTATATTTATATTTATAATAAATAAATAAATATCTTCACGCCATTCCCAATACAGGGGTAGACAGAGGTTTGGATAATTAAGTCATTTCGACCCACCTTCCAGCGAAGATATTTTTGGGACGATATTGATATTTACAATAGATATTAATTAAAAACTACAACATTTTCCAGATTTAAATAATATAAGCAAGAAGTGACTAAAGTATTTTAAAAATATTTGATAAATTTCGGTCTCGGTCGGACGTTTCTTGACTGAATTCGAAGAATACCGGCGGAAAGTAGATAAATTTTTTTGCGTTACGTCCGGTGAGTGGCGCAGCCGCCAGCCTTTAGCCCTTTTTCTCTTCTATCGTACCTTTCCCAACCTCTTCTTAAACGTTTCAAGACACCTTTTACCTAAATCTAGAAAAAAAAAGACTCATTAAAAAAAGAACTCATATTCTCCTGAAATTACTTAAAGAATAAGGTGTCATGGCAAGATATATATTGCATCAAAACTTATATGGTATTAATGCGTTATTTAAAAACGGACGTAAAATCCTAAAAATACGTGTTTATGAAACGCTTAATGCTCACGTTGCTCTAATATTTTAGCCGACGTCAGCAGTTGTTTCTCTGTATCATCATTAGGTCAAGCTATACTTTAAAAAAACAAGTATTCAATTGTCGTCACCTTTCGCAACCGACGTCAGGGCGCCGAGGCCGTGCAGCCGGAAGGTGTGAACAATAATTGTCACGTTAGGTATCTTACAGATAATCATTGTAACTAAGTTTTTATTACCAATTTATAAGTTTATTTCACTGTAACCATCAATTGCTCTCTAAACCAAAACTTTAGGTAATTATTATTATTTTTATGGTAATTGCAACAAAGTTAGGGAGATATAAAATCCTTGTCTTTAGACGGACACAAAAATAATACATGACTAGACTGACACATACAAATAAAAAAAATCTTGATAAATTTAACCAAAATTAAAAACACACACAGATATGCCTTTATTTCGGCCTATATGTTTTATAAAATTGTATGAAACCTATAAATATAAAAATATAAAATAAAATCTTCACGCCATTCCCAATACAGGGGTAGACAGAGGTCTAGTCTAGACAATAAAGTTCGACCCTCCCTTCGACCCACCTTTCACCGAAGATATTTCGGGACAACGTGACAGGTGGTGAGCCTGTCGCCGTCTTTATGTCCAAGCCAACGATATGAATTGTACATAGGTTTTGAAAAAGCCCATTGGTACTGCCACCTGGGGATCGAACTCGGGTCTCTCGACTCGATATTCCATCCACCCTTCCACTCGGCTATCGTTACATGAAACTTTATATATTATATTTAAATTGATACTATGAACCAAATGCATACTATGCCCTACTTAGAAAATTTAACACCAAATTATAACAGTAAATAGGAATAAAATTTCTTAATAATTTAATAACTAAAACTTAATAATTTAAAAAGTAGGAAACTAAAAAAGTTTCATACATACATAATGGTCAGTCAAAATCTTCTGACAAACAGGCCTGTCCTATAAGAGAGGGTTTGAAATTTATGTGGTGACTTAAATTATAAAACCAGAGCTGCGATAATCGAGTGATTGAGTGTTCACAATGGGATTTTTAATTTCCGACTTCAATTTTATGTACAGTTTGTATCGTTGGATGAAAAACTTTCCGTTGTTCATGCCCATCAATCTCCGGGGAAATGTGGGTGGAAAGACCTAACTGTCTAGACTTCTGACTAGCACAGTATGCTTAAAGGTTTGAAGCAAACAATTATGTGGTATAATTCTACATAAATCCAAATTGACACCCGACGACATTAGTAGTTGATAGTATTATTTATCAATGTAACTATATATCTATTTTAGAATATTGTACCGATGACTCGGTTACTAAAATGGCAATAGGCTGTAACGCATATCGCGTTATCCCAAATACGCTTCGGTGAAAAGTGTGTCGTGAATATTTACTGGTATACTCCTCTGTCTACCCCTGCTCAAATAAGCGTAAAATCAAATTTAATAAAAAAATAACAAAATATCTTTACGCAATTCCCAATACAGGGGTAGGCAGAGTTCCAGTCTAGGCAATTAATAAGTCCCTTCGATCCACCTTCCATCTATGATATTTTCGGGACAACGTGACAGGTGGTGAGCCCATCGCCGTCTTTATGTCCAAGTCAACTATACAAAATATAATTAGTACATAAGTTTTTGAAAAATTGTTGGTACGAGTCTGCCTGGGAATCAAACTCGGGTCTCTCGACTCGAAATTCCTACCACTCAACCACTCGGCTATCGTGACACCACAATTTAAATTAAATAATAATAAATCAAAGTTAAATAAACAAAGTTACAAAGCAAAATCGAAACAATCGTTTGAGCCTATTATTATATATATCGCCTTTAATTGCAGTAGATTTTTTAAATACTAAATTTCTAAAATGTACTTCATAATTATTACTAAAGTTTCATTTCTTTAAAACAATCATTCTTTAGGTCTTAAACGAAAGAAATTATTATTTGTAATTGATTTGATATTTGTAAAGTTTATCACACTGGCGCAAATAAAGAGAGGACTTTATTCTGTTCTAAATAAGGATGAAGATACAAAGTATTAAGTATTTATACAACGTAAAAACAGTACGATTAAACTAGTTTACATCATTAACTGTATTTATAGTTAAAGGTACAGTACAGATAATGAAATTGTTAATCCTATATCGACTTAAAAGACAAACATAGTTAATTGTCCTTATCTACTTTCCGATTAAATTACGCTCCCTCGTCACATAGTTTGCGGGATGCCATTATCGGAGGGTCATTAGAGCCCAATTGTTTTGCGTTCGAGCGACGGCGTTTATTCCGCGAACCTTGCCCTGCGATTAGTGCGCCAGAGGAACTGCAGTCTGACCACACGTTAATTCGCAACTTGTTTCACAGACATTAATCTATTATCAACAGGCGTACCTTTGATTTAATGTTTTCAACCGTGTAAAATACATTTAAATCAAAATACCGATCGGATTTAAATCTTGTACCAGTGCTACTTGCTATTTTGTATCGACGTTATCCCTTTATGTGCGAATTTTATATATCTTTACAATATGTATGTATAAGTCACGATAGCCGAGTGGTAGGTGGCAAGCTCGTACCAATGGGTTTTTCAAAAACTTCTGTACGAATTATATCGTTGGCTTGGACATAAAGACGCCACCTGTCACGTTGTCCCGGAAAATATCTTCGGTGGAGGGAGGGACGAAGGGACTTGTCTAGACATAGGTCTACCATGTCTACCCCTGGATTGGGAACGGCGGGAAGATATTTATTTAATATTTATTTACTTTACAATATAAAATTCGTTAATTACTAAATACGAATACCAATATTTATTCATCGCCAATATTATTTAGAAGATGTGCGAAGTCCATCAAACCGTGCGGTTTGATGGACAAGAGCAGTGTGGCGGGCGTTGCCTTCCTCCATCAAAGCATGTTTGAGAGAAGGACTTAGTGTGTACTTTACTTTTTACTTTATTTTCCCACTACTTAATTGAAATCACATATTTTATCGTCCAGACAAAAGTGGATAGAAGCTATAACTTCTGATTCTAAGATGTAACTGTACATAGTGAACCGGAAATAACCAGCATGTTCGGACCGACTTAAATAATAATAGATACTCAGCAAGCATATGCATAATTCAATAATAAATTCACCATATTTACATTTTTATAATCCTACTAGTTAACCTAGTTTAAAATTATAAGTGGGAATGATTATGGGTTTGAATGTTTGTTCCTCAATCACACTTTAATGGCTGAACGAAATGAGCTGAAATTTGGCATACATATAGATTTCGATCCAGCTTAACACATAGGATCCCGGATGATTTTTATTCCCCTGAGATAATACAGGACATTTGCCAATTTTGAGACGGCTAAAAACCCTGGGCACGTAAAGGCACTAGGCTGCTTATTACAGAACTATAGCGGTAAAATAAATAAATGAATATCTACACGCCATTCCTAATACAGGGGTAGCAGAGGTCTTCTAATCTAGACAATTAAGTCCCTTCGACCCACCTTCCACCGAAGATATTTCGGGACAACGTGACAGGTGGTGAGCCCGTCGCCGTCTTTCTGTCGAGGCCAACGATATAATTCGTGCATAAGTTTTTGAAAAACCCATTGGTACGAGCCTGCCACCTGGGGATCGAACTCGGGTCTCTCGACTCGAAATTCCGACCACCCAACCACTCGGCTATCGTGACTTTTAACTATAGAGGTATTTTATAAAAGTGACCATATTAACTGGAATCACCAAATGAGATATGCATGCTCATTCCCCGTTTCTCGATAATATCATACAATTTACCGTACCTATTTAACTCTAATTCCCCATAGAATTGGCGTTCTTTATGACCATAAAAAATCTCAGGGCCAAAAGCTGAAAATAGCTGGTATTCATTTGCAAACTACTTGCTTCTCCCATGCTCAATTATACGTTAAGTGCTAAAGAAATTTACATGTATTGGCAATCAATAATAAATCACATAATTTACAGAAATAAGGATTACAGAAGATTACAGAACAGAAGCAGTGCAGTGCTGCCACACGATAAATGATTTCTTTTTTTCCTCAGCGTAGATTTTGAACAAATTTTTTCCTCAATGGGCATCCCATAAAAATCGTTATAAACCTTCATTTTTTCTTAAATTTCATCCATCTATCACAGCACGATAAGACACACCTTAAATGCTTTCTTTTTTTTGGTTGTTTTAGCTTCTTCAGCACAGATTTTGAAAATTTTGATTTAATTTTTTTACCAATAGAGTGATACCAGTGAACACTTCGTAGTATGCCTGTTTATCACTAAATATATCCCTCGAAAATAGTTATTCTTCTAATGTTATAAATGAGTGTTTATGGGTTTGTGTGTTTATTACTCAGTCAAGCAAAAACGGATTTGAATGAAATTTGGTATGCACGTAGCTTGTGACATAGAAAGTACATGGGCTTAATCTATATACTTCATACATAGTTTATTATTTGTTACATATAGTTTTATAAGTCCCACATTTTTCATTTCTCTCTGGACCCAATTCTGAAGTCCACGCAGACGAAGTCGCGCGCAGAAGCTAGTACATAATTTAAACATTTAGTTACATTGTAGATTGTTATTAGGTATAAAAAGATTCCAAAGGTATCAATGTTATGAAATGCTCACCTTGAGCTTGTGCAACGCGACCGCACCGACATATTGTTTTTGTAAATTTGATCCCATGTCGAGCTTCTCTGCCCACTGTGTGACGATCATTGTTGTTCGCAAGTATTACTTAGATAGTTACATACCTACAACACATATTATGCAATGCCTACTTTTTCCAGACAATATAATTTTTTATTGCATTATAATTGTTTGAAAACGCCTTTTTGAAAACGTTCCTTCACGAAAAACTTTACACGCCTAATTCGTTTCTTTAAAAAGATTTAAATTCAAATGTTTCTTAATCTTAATAGTTTACTAGTCAATTATCGATGTAATTAGTAAGCACCATACTAGGTTGAACTTAAATTGGATCTCTGAAACGATAACGATCTCTGGAGCTCCGAAACTTTTTATTCATAAAAGAACCAGAACCAGGGTAACCATCATAGCCATGACAACTGGTACAGGGCCCAGCCTAATAGGTTGCCAGTTGCAGCCAGCTGTAACTGGCAACCGTGCTGTATTCTAGATGGATGACCTATACAATTTGCACAAATTGCGGTGAGTCGATGAATACAAGTGGCATAGAACCGCTCTTTGTGAGGACCTCGTTTTGGAAACTTCCTTATCATGATTTTGAAAACTAGAATTAAGAAAAGTTTCTGCGTTCAGACCGAAGTGCGTGTCTTGAATAATCCTTATTATTTTCATTAACTTAATTTTTTTTGTTTTTAACCGATTGGAATGAAACAAACTAACTTGCAACTAGTTTTGATCATTAGTTGGAATCATGCACAATGCAAAAGAGAGAAGCACACTGAAATCGGTTCAACCGTTACTGAGATTATCGTGAACAAACGCACACAGCAACAGACACTAATTCTAAAATCCATGTTGCCATAAGTACAACGTGTATAAGCTATTCTGTTGAATGGAAAAATATTGTATAAATATGTACAGATATGACTTTTTAACAATTTTATGTATATGAGGCCACGAAACTCAAATCCCTCTATGTTACAATAAGACAAAATGTTTTTACATTACAGTACGATATTTAGTAAACTTTCATCTGCTTAAAAGATTATACCTGAACATATGCAGATCAGAATGGTAAAAATTTTGCCACATCGCTGTTATTGAAGAATTTCGGCATCCACACGCACCTTTAACCCCGCTGTGTGACGGCTCTGGACAAAGGAAGCATATCCACGATAATTATTTCGATTTCTGTAAAGAGATGAGAATAATATAACTTCACCGCTACGTAAAATAGTTTATATAATAGTGTATGTTTCAGTTTAGAGGCAGTGTGTTATCGCCGTTACCTTATAGTCACGTCTTCCAGGTAGTGCAAGCAACTAACAGGATGTCGCCTGCAACATGATCCTGCAAAGCATTGTTTTGTCTAAGTTGCTACCTACATATTTAACATTGTAACACTTCGACACTACAAATGAATGTCATAATCGTAGTGTCTCTATAAATATTTCTATAGTATCATAAAATTCCCAGAAAGTTATTCAACTCAAAAAGAAAAGCAAAATGATGAAATTCGTACATAAGTTTTTTTTTTTAAAAACTCCCTGCCACCTGGGGATCGAACTCGGGTCTCTCGACTCGAAATTCCGACCACCCAACAACTCGGCTATCGTCAAGGTTTGGAAAGTCTTAATACCGTCACCCTTACAGAACTTACAGACTTACAGACTGTACTGTACCTTTCAAACCGGAAAACGATGGTAAGAGGGCGGTGTAATAGAATGGAAATTAGGTATCCTTTTTGGCAAAAAAGATTGGCAAAAAAAATAACCTAATTCATCAAAACACTTTCTTAAAATTAATCAATACAATGATATAAGTATATCTATCGAAACATATTTATCGGAATATCAGTTCTGTTATTAGCATTATTAGTATTCTTTAAAAAGCATTTTTAAATATAATATAACAAGAACAGATAGTGAAAAAAAAGAAGACTAACGACGTTCTTTCACATGAAGCATTGAAGTCAGGTGGCGCAGTAATGACATGTGCCGGTTCGTTTAGCGACAATCGCGTTTGCGGCGAATCCCCGCGGCGAGCAGCGGCTCCACCTCGCTTGCTTGCATACGTAATAACGCGTAAACATGGAGTGTGAAGCTGTTTTATTCGATAGAAAAAGAAATATCACTAAATTTAAATCTTAGAAATTTATTTTCAAATGAAACCCGTTACTGATTAGCAGTAGACAACTGCATCTATACGTTTCGCAATCAGGACGTTTCAGTGTCAAAGTCTATCCGTACATGTCATGTAATTTGACGACACTTTTTGATTGAACACTTATCACGTTATCTTTCATCACTGTGTAAGTGCTGCATACGTTAAATATTTAAAAAAATAACTTACAGTATTATCATAAATCGTCTAAATATACAATTTATTATTATATTATTTTTCTCTAGCTCTTGATTATAAATTAGCAAATATCGCATCCAGATTTTAAAGGAGTCAGCTGTGCCTTTGATAAAGCACCGTGACGCGTTAGACAACACTTGAGAGTGCAGCGCCGCCGACACTACAGAGGCCGCCGCCGACGGCGTAATTCACTTAATTCACGCACTGGCAGTGTTCAAAAGAGCCTCCGCAAATCACTGTACGCTATGAAGTCCTTTTCAATATAGATATACAAGCGTTAACGTCTATTAGAAATCCATTTTTTAAAGTGCCCATATTAATTTAATTGTGTATTTATATTTGATATCATATTGATATTGAAATTAAATTAAAGGTTAATATATTTGTTAAAGTTTTAATGGTATCTTTCTATTAAATTATAATAACTACTTATTATCGATATCTTGATTTATAAACATTACTCAAAATAAGAAACTGAATTGATCTTTTTAAATATTGACATGATTTTTTACTTCATCCCACATCCTTCTAGGCATAGAACGTAAAGCTGAGTAGTTATTAAGATAATTTTGACAATATCAACGGAAAAAAATCAGGTCTATACAACAAACAATGGTAGATCAAGAAAATACCACTTGAATAATACCTAGACTCACATCATTGACAATGGATAACTTATTGTCAGATGAACTGGAGGGACATGAGTATTATCCAAAAATCCTACAAATAAAATTCCAATAAAATGGGAAAAGAACGACATTTTCGGTTTGCACAAATCCTTAAAACGTCATCCAGATATCCATTACATGTCTATTAAATCTTGCGACATATATTTGTGGGGCTCAGTCAGCAGAGCTCCCCTCGCAAACATCGCGCCGATTACGAGCTCGGCCGACTGTAGTAAACGAATATAAAACACATGCGGGAAGACGAATGCAAAATTTACTCGTCAAGATTTTGCATAGGTAAACACTAAGCCCACCCCCATCGCGAGGCTACAATTTGTGACAGTGGGGCATCGACATACCTCTTGATTCTCTTTATAATTCTATATAAATAATCTAGATCAATCTCCTAACAATGAAAGGATTGAACACCCGGCTCTGTAATATATATATCTGTCTGATATATGCTGTAGCTATTACTTAACACGTGTTTACAGAATAATCAGTGTTAATTTAGAAATCGACCCTAAAGTCTGTTTGGTACTGACCCTGCCTTTAAACCTAAGGATTGCGGGATCGAACCCCGCCAGGAGCAAACATTTGTCTGATGATAAATAATAAAATAAATAAATTCCACCAAAGATATTTTCGGGGTAACGTGACAGGTTGTGAGCCCGTCGCCGTCTTTATGTCTAAGCCAACAACATATGTCGTACATAAGTTTTTGAAAAACCCATCTGGGGATCGAACTCGGGTCACATGACTTGATATTACGACCACCCAACCACTCCGCTATCATGAATTTAATTTATGTGATGAGTATAAATGTTATCATTTTTATATGAACTTTTATATAAGATATAAAAGTTATAAAGAGAGTTATAAGAGAGAGAAAGTTATAAGATACAAAAGTATATATCTTATATTGTACCAATGGCTTGGACAGCAAGCCGAAGATAGGTTTAACACCTGTTACGTTGTCCCAAAAAGGCTTCGTTGAAAGGTGGGTTGAAAAGGCTTAATTGTGTAGACCAGATGTCTACCCCCACCATTAAAGAATGCAAGAAACTATAAAAAAAGTATCTAATTACCATCAATATGATGAACAGGATTTCATCATAATGATAAAAAAAACTTAAATGGATAAACGTTCAACATAGACAAATTAATTTTAGCTAGTATAACATATGTAAAAAAACAAAAAGATATCTTCACGCCATTCGCAAAGCAAGGAAAACAGAGGTTTGGAGTATTCTTTCGACCCACCTTCCACCGAAGATATTTTTTGGGACAACGTTACAGGTGGTGAGCTCGTCGCCGTCTTTATGTCCAAGCCAACGATAAATCATACATAACATTTAAAAAAAACCCTAGATACGATCCTTGAGGATCGAACTCGCGTCTCTTGACTCGAATTCCTATCACCCAACTACACGGCTATCATGACTGAATATAACATAAATAAAAAATATGTACAGCTAGTATCAATTTGCATTACACACCTTCTCTAGAGACATTGTTAATTAACAGCTATCAAACAGCTTATTACATTAATGTGCCAATTCTAACAAGTAATGTAAACTCATTGAAACCATATAGGTTATAATAATAATCGTAATATTTACATAATGATAATGACCATGATTACAGAATAATAATCAAGATACAATAACTGCCTCAGCTATAACTGCAGCTTAGGCTGCAGTTATAGTAACCAATTTAAACTGTGTTTAAAACTATTGACAGTAACTTCAAAACTTTTCATAGGCGCACTGTGGTGGGAATTAATAATTTTTAACAATATATGATGACAAACACAGTGAGGAACTTTGCGACTGGGAGAGTTTCAACCTGTTCCTGAGTATGTCATATTAAATACAATATCTTATATAACTATATATAAATCTCGTGTCACAATGTTTATAGCGGGTAAACTCCGAAATTCCTGAAGCGATCTTAATGAAATTTTGCAAATATGTGTGGTTAAATATAGTATAGCAATTATCTCGATTATTGACCTCACTATTTATATATCTTATGTATATATGTATAATGAATTAACATAGTAAGTATTACAAAAACTCAAGAAACAGTTAACCGATTTTCCTAAAAAGGTAAGTGTTGTACTGACCCCGACAGTAAGTATGTGCTGTATTTGATTTTGTACTTTATTTTTAATTTTCCTGGCATTTTATGTGATTTTTATTGGATTAGGTGAAAATGATCAAACAGTTCATTTGTAAACACTAAGGCTATGTAGCTTCTGCAATCCAAACACCTGCAAACAACTTTTTGCCACAAGGGTTGTGCTCTGCGTCTGTAACTCCTGAGATATTTTATTTTAATAATGGTAGAGTCACGCATCAGCTTTTGTTGTTGCATGAATGGGCCGGATCGACCGGGGAAGTACCACGACCTCACAGAATAACGGCGTAAAGTAGAAGTCTAACAAACTTCTGCGTTTCGTCTGGTGAGTGCAGGTAACCGGAGGCCCAAACATTTGGGAATTCCCCAGAATTGGGGGAGGGGGCACTCTAAGGTAGGCAACGCATTTGCTATGCCTCTGGTATTGAGGGTGTTAATGGGCGGCGGTAATCACTAACCATCACGTGAGCCACCTGCTTGTTTGCCTTCCTTTTCCATAAAAAAAGATATAATAACTCTAACAGAAACAAATCTCAATCGTATACGACAATACGACAGTGAATGCACATATGTTTGGATGCAGAATTCGAATTCGACAGCAATAGCACCTGCTAATAGCACTCCAAGGTGGAGAAGAAATCTAGTATACGTAAAGTACGACGACTAGGCCCAGTTAGCACTATTAGTAAAATGTCAAATTTATCTGTACACGTACTGACGTGACCCATCGTTATTTTCAACATGAAGGATGCTAATTATTTAATAGAAATTTTTAAAACACCGGACATTATTAGTTTTGTTCACATATAAATAAAGGATTCTTCGAGTCGAGTATTTTTATAATGTATGTATATTTAGCCGTCTGGTAACGATGTAAGAATATTGCCACTCCCTTTCTTCCCGTGGGTGTCGTAAAGGAATCAGCCTAGATTATCGGTATGGCAACCGATAGATGGCGGGATAACCAACCATCTCTAAATATATCAGACCAAAATAATCAGACCAAAGATGGGCAGCAGCGTCTAAGGTTCGAGGTGTCTGATACTGCAATCGCCAATCCGCTTGCTATATGGGAGAGGCCGATGTCTACAGTGGACTTCTATAGGCCGTTATGTATGTATGTAAGTGTGTATGTATATTTAAACCTTGGAACTTCATAAGGAAGGTTAAAATGTAAAGCTATGATATAAGGAAGCTAGTTTGGAGTATCTCGTAAAAGTTTCTTTGTCAATCAGAAATCAAACGACAAATTTTGTGACAATTGTCTAGTTCTGAAACAAATACCTAGACGAATGCCGCAGGTGGTCGTAGTGCTAACAGCTTACCTCGGCAAACAACACCACGTGGAGCCAATTCTAGTGAAAACCTGACCTACAAAGCTAATTTGAAGGACATCGAGAAAAGGAGAGTAACCTGACGTAGCGTCTAAAGTGATGAGTCGCGCGTGGCCGACGGGCGGCGGCGGGCTCGCTCAAGTAACGACCTATCGATTGGCAATAGTGCCTAGTTAGCAATCCGTGCGCCCTCCCCGCTCCCCATTCGCAGCGCGCCGTCGCGCTCTCGGGCCACACGCGCCTACTACATCCTACTTGCATCTAAATCTAAACTTATTTTTATCTTGAGCTTTACCTGCTTACTTCATCACGATACACGTCTCTTCATGTAACGTTACTCTACACTGTTGTAACTGGGCTAAATTTCTACTGATCGCCGAAAGGAACAACTGCAACCGAAAGGAATAACTAAAGTATCTGCAAATATATTGCAAAGTAAATCCTTAAAAATATTTCTAAAATTTTTTAATCTTCACGCATTTTCACAATACTGGGCTTGTCTTAGGTTAAGGTCTACACAATGTAATCCGTTAGATCGCCTTTCCCTGGAGCTTACTTGGGATAGCGTGATAGGTGATGAGCCTATCACTGCCTTAGTGTCAACAGTACAATATACTTTCATACATAAATACTTGTATAGATACGTACTTACATAAATATTCATGAGTCGAATTTTCATCATATAAATGTTTGCCTCTCACCTGTTTCAAACGAGCAATCCAATCCTAAAGTCAATATTACTACCAACTAGGCTATCAGGGCGTCAATGTAATTGAATTACTAATACACGTTTAATATGTTATATTACGATAGCCCAGTGATTTTGTGGTCGGAATTTCGAGTAAGAGACTCGAGTTCAATCCCCAAGCGGCAGGCTCGTACCAATTTTTCAAAAACTTATGTACGAATTATGTCGTTAGACATAGAGACGGCGACGGGCTCACCACCTGTCATGTTGTCCCGAAAATATCTTCAGTAGAAGGTGGGTCGATGGGACTTAATTGTCTAGACTAGACCTCTGTCTACCCCTGTATTGGGAATTGGAAAATATCTACGACACAGCAACATACGACGAACTGTCGATCCAACAATCTACTCATCCCGTTGTAGATCATAGGACTTAATGCTTTATAATAACTTAGCATTAAGCCGACAATAAATATACGAACATTTGATATAAATAAATCGCAATTTTTATAAATATTGAATTAGTATAAGTATCGTAATTGATTACACGGCACGTAAGTATAAGGTGCTCAAAGGTTCCACAACAAACTGACAGTAATCGTATTATTTAATAGTGTTACCGCATCAAAGGTGTTAAGTCGCTTTTCTGAAGCCTGTTCACTACTAATCGTATCCATTTGCAACAAACATATATGTACTCTCTGTACAAAAGTACGTAATATAGTAAAACTAGAAAGATTACTATAACATATTCTGCAATGAATGAATGAATATCTTATTGCCATTCGTTCATACTGAACTCGTTAAGATATAGGAACGACGAGGGAGATGTATATAAAAATACCTGACAAAAATCAAGCACGCACTTGTAATCGCCAACCATGCTCTTGCCAACCATGTGGATCGCGACAATAATTCCTTACAGGAAAGGATGTAGGAGACTTTTGAGGGTCGTTAAGTTACTTAAGTAAGAGAGAACATTATAGCAGGATTTTACAAATAATGTAACGGTTCCTTTAATTAATTAAATGTTTATCCAATTGAAAGTAAAACAACTGACCTATAAAATAATACGAATAGGCACTGTGATAAAACTCGTTGGGCTATAGGGTTCCATTGGAGAAAACATTTGGAAAAAGCTAGGTTCCGTTCCGACCGTAACACTATGGCAATATTCCGGCTATTTGGTATCAAAACCCAGTAAGAGTACGATATTAAACTGGAACGACTTATGAGCCTTTTCAGGTTGACAGGTAAAAATCTACGTCTACTATCACAAATCCAGCACGAAATGTCTGCAAGCGAATCATGTGCAAGTGTGGTAAACACCTAAAGGAAGAGATTACTTTTCCATTACACTACATCAATAAAAAAGTTTAACACAAAACTTTCTGTTACGGTTTTATCAACTTATTGGAAAAACATAACTCCATAATCTAATCTCGCAAATCGTATATAAATACATCACGTACAATCGTATATAAATACATACGTTTTAATCATACGCAAATTTGCATAAAAGAGTTAAATAGGGAAAACAATGGGTTACGTTAAATAAGACAAGTGCGGTGCAGACAGCGCGGGAGTATCGACCGGGCGACCCTGCCGAGCTAGCAGATTGCTGCCTCAGCTCCAAATAGCAACGCGCTTCTACATCATCAGCCCTTTTAGCTACCCTAACAGGTGTTTGAATGAAAGGTCACGAGTAGTTTTAAAAAAAATTTTTTTGAGACTTTTAGCCTAGGAATTTTTTTTTTTATAGGGAAGGGAGGCAAACGAACAGGTGGCTCACGTGATGGTAAATGATTACCGCCGCCCATGAACATCCACAACACCAGAGGCATAGCAGATAAGTTGCCGGCCAAATACAAAAATACGCTGTTTTGCTCCGAAATGTGATATATAAGCATTCAAGTATTTACAGCAAGATGTGTATCAAGCGATTCGGATAATTACTTGTAATACAACACCCAATACTTTCGTATGAATAATACTTACTGGTATGTATAGAGTATTATTATAAAATTAACTATCTTACTACGATAAATTATATAATAATACTACGATATAAATAATACTACGATAATAAGTCACGATAGCCGAGTGGTTAGGAGGTCCGAATTTCAAGTCGAGAGACCCGAGTTCGACCCCAGCTCGTACCAATGGGTTTTTCAAAAACTTACGTACGAATTATCGTTGGCTTGGACATAAAGACGGCGACGGGCTCACCACCTGTCACGGTGTCCCGAAAATATCTTCGGTGGAAGGTGGGTCGAAGGGACTTAATTGTTTAAACTAGACCTCTGTCTACCCCTGTATTCGGAATTGCGTTAAGATATTTATTTATTTATTTATAACTATCTTACTCGTAGAATTTGATTATTAGTACTGTTTCGTTGACTGGTCGTAGTACGTCGATTGGTTGTATTTGAAGATATGCTAATGTATAGTATACATTAGAAATTATTGCACTGAAATTTATTACACTGTATTGTTTAACAACAGGCTATTATGTGTCTAACATTGGCGATATGAACTTAAATATAAATAATTCTTTGTGTCATTTAATTTATTTAGATAGATTTAAGGTTTGTCACTCACTCCTTATAAACTGTAATTGTGCCAAATCTCACACTTCTTTGTACTGAAAATTTTCTTAAAAAGATGTACACATTTTTCTCTTCACATAAATAGATAATCCAACATAATTAACTACACGATATCTTAATGTCAACGTACAACCACTAGCATCTTTTGAAATTAATTACGTAGGATTTGTATATACAGGTACCTGTACCTGTACTATATGTTATAGTTTTAATACATCTCAAAATCATACTTTTATTATGTACTAAAATAATAACCATCCCAAAAAACAGTAATATATTAAAATGGAAAGTAGAGTAGATTCGTGACGTCAGAGCTGGCAGCCCGACCTTGCCACTAGAAAAATGTGCCGCGTCGCCCGCAGCGCGTTGCTGCCTCATCACAACGCTCCGGGCATCGCACCCTCGCCTCGCATCCACTGCCGAGCGCAGCAATTCTTTCACTTGGAACGTAGTCTACGTAGTAGTACAAATCTTAATAGGAACTCACGTAATTTACAGTTTTGATACTCTCTCTCTCTCTTCATGAGATACTTACATCAATAGAGTAATTTACTTTAATCTAAAATATGTTAATACCTGTCAAAATTGACATTAAATTACTTAAAAGAGATTTACTTCATGCGCGAATGTCTCTGGTTCGATACCGGGTAAATGTTAAAAGCATTTTTAAGAGCTATTCGCACTGGAACAGCGTAGTCGACTTTCCCCTAGAAAGTAGGGACTTTCTCTCTCTCCCATCTGTCCCAGTTAATGTGAAATTTGACAGAAGGTATTTGCCCAGTTGTTTAAATAATAAATAAATAAATATAAACATAAATATCTTCACCAAGTCCAAGTCCAAGCCAACGATGAAGTTCGTACATATGTTTTTGAAAAACTCATTGGTACTGCCACCTGGGGATCGAACTCGGGTCTCTCGACTCGAAAGTCCGACCACCCAACAGTTGTTTTTATTAATTATATATTAACAGCCCAGTTGTTTCTATTTTTTAAAGTAAATAAAAAACTAAAAACAAACGCCTTACAACAAACTTTTACTAAACGCCTTATAACAAGCACCGAAAATTAAAGGGTACAAATTTAAAGGCTTTACTTACATAATTTTTATTCAGTATTCATACTCTTTGGTATTGAAACCATCGTAACACATACTTAAGTTCTGAAAAGCATGTTGTATCAAGGATGTGTAATTTCCCCAACCTGCAAATATTTATATCCAAGCACTAAGTTCTAATCAAATGAAAAATACCAATTTAAAGAATGGTCCGAATGCTCCTTCTTCATTTGCAGGTTGGGGAAATTTATATATCCTTGATACAAGATGTCAATACAATTGATTTCGATGTGGCAACGACGTCCCAACGTGTCAAATGTGACTTTACAACGTTTTCCACGTTACAACCCTTAAAAATACTTTTTTTCACGCGAATCACAATGCTGGGGTATACAGAGGTCTAGACAGTTAAGTCCTTTCGACCCACCTATCACAGAAAGACATTTTTGGGACAACGTGATAGGTGTTCCGCCTGACGGTGTCCTTATTTCCAAGCCAACGATATAAATCGTATATAAAGTAAAATCGTATATAAGTTTAGAAAAAAAATCCATTGGTACGAGCCTACTACCTGGGTCTAAACTCGGGTCTCTAAATTCAAATTCCGATCACCCTATCGATAGCAAATCGGCTATCGTGATTGGTATAACGTAAAATAATAAAAATGACTGGAAGACCGGGTAACCAATTAAGAAACATTCTATTTATTTTTTATTTATATCTTCACGCATTGGGAGAATGTGTGAAGATATACAATGTTTGCTCCTAGCGGGAATCGAATCCATTACCTTCGAAAACGGCAAAATAAAGCAATTAAGTAATCTGGTACTACGATCGACAATCCGTATGGCAAGAGTGGAAATTATGGCAAAATCCTTTTTCACGAGAGACGCCTATTACGGTTCACGTTTGTAGGCCGTCATGTGTGTATTTATGTACGTGGTACAATTTGTTTAAAATTTTATAATTTAAAAGTAGTTGTACAAATATTTTCTTATATATGTATCTAAGAATATTATAAGAAATCATAAACACAAATCAAATTTGCCGATGCAGAAATAGGTACGTTATGTAATAAATAGCTAGACCATTTATTATAATGATGTACGCCTACAAATGGGCCATTAGGCAGTCGGACCCGCAATAACAATGCCCATAATTCTCGTCGACTTCATTAACAGGCCTCCATTTGCA
This sequence comes from Sericinus montela, assembly GCA_029286605.1. NCBI lineage: Eukaryota > Metazoa > Arthropoda > Insecta > Lepidoptera > Papilionidae > Sericinus > Sericinus montela. Next base: position 10,752,902 of record JAGSMR010000012.1, on the reverse strand, counting down.
TGTCAGTCTAACGTATATACAACTACAGCTTATAATAAGCACTTACCAGATAAGACGAGAGAAGCATGAAGGTGACTGTGCTCTTCATCGTCCAAATACATTTTCATCTACAAAAGGGCTAACCAAGCGAATTTAGACCTTAAATTTTACCTTATAGGGAGTGTACGAAAGTCCTTAAAAAGAAAACCGTAAATGTATCGTATGTTTGGTAGGCGGTGCAGAAGTCCTCGCGCCGCGCGCCGGGCGTGGCGTTGGAGGGCACGCCTTTCCTCTCCCACCGAGCTAACTTGTACTACGCCGTTAGCCTCTTGTTATGAACGTTTCAACGTGCCATTGTGTTTTACTATTCAAATACTCTTTAAGTAAAATGTTAATTTATAAATTCAATATATCAATCTCGATGTCTGTGTAACATAATATGTAAAAAAGATAATGATTTTAATGAAATGAGGACAATTGATTTGAATTGAAGAATTGTTTTTGATATGAAAAATGCGTACCTGAACCTACTTGTAGTCATTATTTCGAAATATCACTGGGTTTGATGTGCTTGTTTAGGCTCTTGTAAAAATATTTATTAAAATTTGATAATTCTAATAAAGAACAACTGAAAACCTTGTTAAGCTCATATTGCGTTTTGTTATGTGTTTTCTTCACATTGTTTGTTTCGAGTTGATATTAGCGTAGGATACTGTCAACATCATTTGTGTATCAGCATATCACAACGTCAGTTTATCTATCTATCTACCTCATAAATTTTAAAGAAAGTTTATAAGAATACTAATTGCTTATTTTTATTTACTTCATAAACGTGTAACGACTTTGTGTAGTATCGCCGTATATTTTGACAAACATTGGTAATTTAAGTAAATGATGTAAAAACTACCACTGTCTACTTGTTTCGTTTTGCCTAATTAGAGTAATAATAATGGGCGTTAAGCCTGTTAAAAATAATCGTAAACCCTAATCATTACTAACAGAATTAACTTAGAAACTTGTATAGATTTCAGTTAATCCTACAAAAGGCGTGCCAAAACGCTGACTTTAACTTCTAAAAAAGAATTATGTAGTAATTGACGTCTCTGATTCTACAAAAAAAAAATAGAAATAATAAAAACTTACACAAATTAAGACGTTTCTATTTATCTCTCCTTCTAAAACTTGAGTTATTTTATGTCTTCACCTTTTTTACCGGAATAGAAAAAGATTTGACCCACCTTTCACCAAAATATATTTATCAGTAGTGAGCCTATTGCTCTCTTAGTGGCCAAGCCGACGGTACATTATATTTACTTAGATATATTTTAGGAAGATACATATTTATATTACATTTTATACGTATATCTACGTATAAACATCCCCGACAAGAATGCATACATTCTTATTCATCACACAAATATTTGTCACTAGCGGGACTCGTATCCGCAACCCTTTGCTTAGAAGGCATAATAACTACCAACTACGGTATCAGGTCGTCGGGGTAAATTCATTTAAAGTATAAATATTAGGTGAAGTCACGATAGCCTTGTTGGTTGGGTGGTAGGAAGTCAAGAGACCCGAGTTCGATCCCCAGGTGGCAGGCTCATACCAATGGGTTTTTCAAAAACTTATGTACGAATTATATCGTTGTCTTGGACATAAAGACGGCAACGGGCTCACTAACTGTCACGTTCTCCTGAAATATCTTCGATGGAAGGTGGGTCGAAGGGACTTAATTGTCTAGACTAGACCTCTGTCTACCCCTGTATTGGGAATTGCGTGAAGATTATTATTATTTTTTTTATACTATAAAATAATTAAATGTTTTTTCTTTACCATCCTTCAAGCCTGTGTTGTTATTGTTATTATTACATATGAAGAAGATTTACACATATACGTACGTAAATATTTACTAGGAAGCAAATATCAGAAAATTTATTTATGGAACCCATTTTTGATTAATTAAAAAAAAATTATTATAATATTTTTACTTTAAAATCGGTACTAGAATATATTAAATTATAATAGCTTTGTTAGACAAAGTTAGAAATTAACAACATAAATATATTTTCCAGACGACACAAATAAAACTTTCATCGATAATGAATTCCAATACAGATAAATCTGTATTCGAATTCAAGGTGGCTTCAAGTGTTCTTTTTTATTTTAATTAGAATAACATTTAGTGGTCTATCACTACATTCGAAGATACACAGATATCATTGTATTTTGATGATCATTTTCTTAAAAATTTCGATACATATTTATCCAACCAATGTTTATTGTAAAAATCTTAAAGCAAGTTAAAATAAACATAACAATATTTTTACGAAATATTTTCTGCTCTCGTCTATCGAACCCCCTATACAACAAATATTTTTTTTATATGAAAAGCAATTGCTTAAATAAATGTAAGCCTGTAAGTCTTTGTGTTTCGCTAAGGTAGCACATTAATTAGAACCTAACCCCGCAAGACTATTATTTATCTTAAGATTTCTATTTTTAAACCATAAAAATGAAGAATATCATATCAAAAGATGATTTTGGGACATTATACTAGATGTATATATTTTGGTGATGATATGAATTGGTCTGCCATAAATTATAATACGCACTTACGCTCGTTATCAATTTATAAGCTATCGAGTAACACGATGCTCCAACTGTTTTCATAAACATTAATATTGTACGTAAGTATACTCTGTATTGTATGTAATTCAGAAGCAAAAATTACTTTGCAAAAGAGAGAGAGAGAGAATTAAAAGAAGTTAATATTCTTGCCCTGGACTATTAATATACATACAAAATGTAATATATGTACTCAATAACATTAATACTTTTATAAAGAAGCTGCGCACAATATTAAAATTAACACCAGTTACTAGACTCAATATAATAAGTAACTCGTTCATTGAGCGGCGTATATCAATACATATGCAAAGCCAGTCAACATAAATGGTATATGACCAATCAACCTCAAGAACGAGGTGTCCCAAGCTATTTGTAGTAAAAAAATGTTCTTCATATATTGATTTCATTATTTAATCCAATTTCGATTAATAAATTATTTGTTTTTGTTTTAATTTAGTATGCATTGTTTGTACTAATATATTAAATTTTAAAAATAAAATATATAAACGATATCAATATTATTCGTTAGTTTGACGATAAACCCGTCAAGTTCAATCTTATTTGGTACATAAGATTGGTTAAAAAGGTGGATCGAAATTACCCAATCGTCTAGAACTCAGTCTAGCAGTATTGGGATAATGCAAGAAGTTAAACGAAATATTAGTAAACTGTTTATAATTATTTATTTTAAATAAATATATATTATAAATAAATATATATGGCTTTAGACGAAATATTGTGATTATTTAAATATTAAATCATATAACTCATTTAATACATATGTAAATGTAATGTAAATATAAATATATGAGGTGAAAATGGGTTTTTACCATTAAGTAGCTGCAGTGGTGGTATCGGTCTAAAAATATGACACACGAGAAGAATGTTCATGGTGAGGTCATAAAAGAGCGACAAGACTGAGGGAAGTCATAAAAACTGTAATTGCTACCGCAGATGGTTGGATAACCATGCCGAAACATATCAGACTAAAATCATGCACACCGGTGACGGGCAGCAGCGTCTAAGATGCAACTATCAGGTGCTGAGATCGTCAATCTGCTTGCAAAGCGTGGCCATAAGAGCAGATTATTTTTAAATGAGATGCCTATTACTTGCAGTAGACTTTTACAGGCCATTTCGATCGAAAAATACTTGTGACTTAAGTATTTTTCGAAAACAATGAAAAACAAGGAAAACATATCTAAAGTACAATTCTCAATCTATCGGTTAAAAAAACTTGTGTGACTGTTTACAGATATATTACTATCTAAATTACTAAACCTGTAAAGTTCCACTGTGGGATATCCCACAGGTCTATAGACCTGGCTCACCAATCAGTGGCCTCGCTCCCGTCAATCCGCTCTACAAGCGGGAGCGGCAGTCTCAATAAATAAAATAAATATCTTCACGCCATTCCCAATAGTGGGGTAGACGGAGGTCTAGACAATTAAATTGTTTCGACCCGCCTTTCGCCGACGACAGTTTTTGGGACAACGTGACAAGTGGTGAGCACGTCGCCGTCTTTATGTCTAAGTCAACAATATTTATATCGTTGGCTTGGACATAAGATGGCTTGGACATGGCGTACAAAGTTTTTGAAAAATCCCATTAGTACGAACCACCTGGTGGTCGAACTCGAGTACGACACGAATTCCGATCACAATCACACGGCTACGACTATCGTGACTTCTGTACTAAGCTGTTTGTCCTAAAATTACTTAAAATTTTCTTAAATATTTAAATAGTATTAATATAAATTTAATTAAAACAAATTCAATCTTATTTGTTTAGATAAATACTTAAGAAAGCCATCAACAAATCAATCAACTAGTGAAAGGCTTAAGAGAATCGGTTCGCAGGTGAACATTCAATCGGTGAATAATCAATCTATTTCTCAATGATAGAATTTTGATTAATTTTTTTCAAATATTATTTTGGTCAAGTACTTTACCAAAAAAAATATATGAAAAACGGGCTACACTGTAAAAATAAATATACGCTAAGATTGTCCGTGTTTTTCGTCGGTTTAAATTGTTTCTCTAAAAGTATGGTAACGCATGCACGTGATGTTCAACCTATTAATCTGTGGATGAAGTCACTGGAAAGTAGACGCAATTTTACGTTATTTGAAATCTAAATATCTTCGAAGGCCTGATTTAAAACTGATTGATTTATTAATGATAAGGCTTTTGTGACAACAAAGACAGAAAAAAACAATAACAAAACGAAGTTGTATAGGAGTTTGTTTTATTATAACTTTTCAGTTTGGCGGCTTTTTACCTGCATTGATGATTGTAATGTTTGTAGATGGATTCAAGAAATAAATACCAGCTTGTATTAAAAACGTCTGTGTTTAGCAGTAGGCTTGTAAAATTGATGAAGTACATGAGAGCGAGAAAAATAATTAGAATTAATATTTAAAAATAATATCTCACGTCATTTACAATACTGGGGCAGACAGAGGTCTTTTTAGACAGTTAAGTCCTTTCGGCCCTTCTTCGGACGACGAGCCTTTCGCCGCCTTTGTGCCCAAGCCAACGGTTTAAATCGTACAAAAGGTTTTTTTAACGCATTGCTACCAGCCTACCATCGATCACTCAACCACTCGGCTATCGTACTCTTAATATTGAGAATTAATTATCATAAAATACTGCCACGTTTTGCAAGCGGATTTGTGATCGTAGTACCAGACAAATCGCACCTTAGACGCTGCTGCCAATAAATACTTATACCCTGTACAATTTGTCACCATTGTGCATAATTTTCGTCAAGTATTTTTTACGATTCGATTTTTCCTCTTAATACCCAAATAAAATAAATTCTCTACCTCTTAATAGAATAAATTCATACGGCAAAACATTAGAATGCAATCCTATAATATGTAATATTTAGGACGTCCTACAAGAATTATTCCTTGTAATAGTTAACAAAAGTATAAAAACTGCAGGTAAACAATATTTTGAAATTTAACATGTCACTCGATTCTTCTTACCTTCGACCTCAATTTACAGCAATGGTTGAGCAATCACAAGCACATTGTTGCAAAGTTATAACATTGCACAATCACAAGTCATTGGACTCATAATCTGATAATTTTTCCCTAATACCAGTGATGATATTTTCCTTATACTTGATTTTGGCTACGAAAAGTAAATTCTCATATTCGCTTAAATTCAAAGTAACTAATGATATATAACAACTTATGCGAAAATGATTATGCTAAAAATTAAAACGATTGTAAAATTCTTGTATTTAATCAAATTCTTACTGTTATGTTACATTTGTCCACGGTTCAAATATTTCAGAATTTTCCAATATTTTGTGTTTGCTTTTGAAGTTTTTCAGATTCAGTATTTTTGGAAAATAACGTAAGTCGGTTAAAAAAAAGACGTTATTATAGGAATATTTTATTACAGAAACAAAAACCTATATGTAATAAGTATTCGTCAATTACGTTCTTAACTATTTACAATGAATAATCATTTTTTATTCGTTATAACTTATGTGTAACTTTAGTAATACATTTATTGTTTTTTTAACGAAGCTATGCATATATTACGACACAACCATACATTTAACACGGTGTTTCTGTAGCCACCCTAACCGGGAATCGCGGCTTTATTGTTCCACCATTAATTAAAAACTATAAAACTGGAACTGATGATAATTATAAAATTTCAAACTTAACAAAAGCACGAGCAGTCCGTCATCGTGGCCCGGGCGCACGACGCGGCGTGCTATGGTAGGCTCAGTAGCGCTGCCAGGCGCACGCTGAGGCGGCAGAGGCGCCGGCCCGCGGCGCCGCGCCCTGCCGTCACAGCTCCGAAAAGAACTCAGGTGAAGAATGTGGCGTGGGCGGGGCGTGCTGCGGCACAGCATGCTCGCGTCCCACCAGCGCTAGCCTCTGCTTTAACACATCGCGTTCGTGTGTCACACGCGCCACCTGCAGCTGGAGCAGGTGCAACTCGTCTTGCAGAGATCTGTTGGTGAGCTCCAGTTCCTGCCGCTGCTGGAGTCTCTTGCTGCGGCAGTTTTGTGCATAGCCTCGATTCTTAAGTGTACGTCGTTTTTGTTTAAGTCGCGTCACGTCCTCACGGGGAAATCCGTGTAGCCTTTTATTAAGCTCGCGCACACTAAGGGTCATGAGTAGGTCATCGCTAATAAGATCATCGCCGCACGAAGAAGGCTGATATCCCTGAAGCTGACTATTGCGGGGAGAAACTGCAGAGCAGGAGCTGGCCGGACGCAAAGCTAATTGTTGGACATGATGTTCCTGCTCTCTCCACTCTCTACGATCCCATTCCTCAAAACTTCCACAAGGAACTGTTCGCATATCGAGTGGTTCTCTCATATGTGGCAACCATAGTACATCGTCTACCAGCGCTGCGCGACACGGGCTTCTCCCAACAGGAGCTGGTGGGGTTTCCGGAGGTGTACTTGGATCGACGGCGATAGCGACATGCGGCTGCGGATAGGGTCCCGCATCAGGCCAAGGGCGGCAAGCTCGAGCGCAAGCTGGTGGTGCTTCGACAAGTTCATTCCATCCAGTGCGTAGTGGCTCACGTTTCACAACATGATGGTCTTCAAGATGATCAAGCTCAAAATTTTGAACATATTCGTCTGCAAGTTGATCTTCGTCTTCACGGTGTGGCTGAGGAGGCAAGGTTTGCATGGCGCTCGCCTGGGAGCAATCTACGAGAGCGTGTTCCACCATGGAGCGTGCGGGGCGCGCACCGGCCGGAAACGGACTGCCGCCGCGACGCAGGGCGGCCCGTGGCCCCGCCCTCCAACCCAATGACGTAGCGCGACGCGCGCATGCAAGTAGCAAAGGCTTTATTTTCACAATCATAAGTTCGCCAACTTCTCGACATCAAAACATAAACACAACACATGTATTAGGCATTTAACACACATGTTTACTTTATGTTGTATATTGCTTGCATTTAAACCTGATATAATATACCTGAATACCAACTTAAATCTTAGACAGATCAAAGGCCACACACTTGTTTTAAAAAACCTTAGGCGATTTGGGTTCAAACCTTGATTCCTAAGTATACCTAAGTCTCCCAACCTAAACGACGAAACAAGTATCGTACAAAATTTGAGACAAATTTATTCCGATTTTACTAATTACGCTAAAGAGAAAAGTACGTAACTATCAACCCCTTTTTTGGCCATTACTTTTGTAATTTTTGTCGGCGCCAAACGAACATTATTGTAATATGCCTATATTCTATTACATACTTAAAAGTATTTAAATTTAGCACTACTATTTTATTTCCAGTAGCGGATTATATTGGTGTGTTATATCATAATTCTGTTGAAATCAGTTCGTTGATGGAAATTAAGTAAGTGAATAATCATTCCCTACTTTTCTACAAAAAAGAATTATCGAAATCTAGCTACTCTGTAAAAAGTTATATTTGATGTTAAATAAAAAATGCATTTGACTTCAGAATCTCTTCCGTATTTTGATCGGTTTATTAAAAAAAAATCGATAATGTTAAATAAATTTAAGTCACGACAGCCGAGTGGTTGGGTGGTCGGAATTTCGGTGGCTGGAACCAATGGGTTTTTTTCAAAAACCTATGTACGAAATATGTCATTAGCTTGGACATAAAGACGGCGACGGGCTCACATGCTGTCACGTTGTCCCAAAAATATCTTCGGTGGAAGGTGGGTCGAAGGGACTTAATTGTCTAGACTAGACCTCTGTCTACCCCTGTATTGGGAATTGCGTGAAGATATATTTATTATATAAGATATTTTTATTTTTTTGTATATAATTTGTTACAGTTACATCAGCTGGAGATATAGGATAGGAATTAAAATCAGGGAAATCGAGTTCTCGTTGTCCCGAGACAGGTGGTGAGCCCGTCGTCTTTAAGTCCAAGCCAACGACATAATTCGTACATAAGTTTTAAAAACCCATCGGTAATGCCACTTAAGGATCGAATTCGGATCCCTTGACTCGAAATTCCGACCACCCAACCTATCTATCAAGGCTATCGTGACTACTAAAAAATATAATGTTATAAATAATAGAAGACCTATTCAGCTCATTGCAATTCAAGTTAAAAGTTCACATCTAGCTTTCCTATAACTCAACTAATTTAAGTGAACAAGAGCATGAGCATATCAGTGAAATAAAAATGCTTGTTCCAGTGGGTTCGAATATAAAAATAACCTTGAAAAAAATAGCGCGTGCCTAAAATAGTACCAGAAATAGAAAAGAAAGCTATGAAAACATAATAATGTTAGGAAATGGTGTCGGCTAAACTTACAAAAAGTGTCGATTTAAAATAACATACAAAAGAATGTATCGACGTTATATGTACTTGTACATTTAAAAAGACAATACAGAAATTAAACATCCCATAACAAAGATAGCGTTAGAAGTTTCTCTTCTAGACCCTTCTACGTATCGTAGATGCTCTTGAAAAACTTCTTTATAGCCATTAAGTGCTAACAAAATGGTCAAGTACATGTCTAAATAAAAGAAAAATATCAAACGTTAAAAAATAAAAATCAAACGTTAAGAAATTAATAAAAAACATTTTAAATAAAAAGGAAACGATCGAAAAAAGAAGATCTGAAAAGCAAAAAAAAACAATGTTCGTCAAGTCCTGCAATTATATAATAGCAAGTAAATGTATACCTTACATTTACTTGCTGCATTTCATCTTCATAGGTAAAGTACTTTTAGAAATTTGGGATTATTTAGTATATGAATAAGTGACCTTCCGTTTTTAGGAATCAGAAACAACGAAGATACCCCAATTACACAGAACCCGAGTCAATACAGAAAATCAATTTTCTACATTGGCTAATTTTGCTATCAAACTCAGCTGGCAACACTTTGAAAACCGGTGTGTACGCCACTCGACCATAGAAAGATTGACTATATCTACAAATCTTTAATATTTAACACAAGTGTATATTATGTTCACTAAATGGAATTTAATTGCATCGACAGTTCGTATAGATTTAGTAATATTTATGGATAATGTGATTATTTGCATGTATAAAATAGTACAAATGTGTCTTCATAAAGTAAACAGGAAACTAACATTGTTGCACAGTCTACCTACATGTGACATGCGGCGTAAGTAATCGTAATCTAATACCGAATTGTTATTAGAAATAGTTGGAGCATCGTATTACTTGATAGTGTCCCATAAGTTAATATATAACTTAAGTATATACCTATTATAATTTATGGTTAGATTAATTGATTATTGATTAAATGGTATCCATTCAAATGATTAAAGAAATACAAAAAGTAATTATTATGAATACAAGTAATTTAATATGACATTCTTTATTAAGTTTGTTTGTTTGCACTAATCGTAAAAAAATATATAAAACTTATATTAGTCTAAATATTAGTCTTAGTCTAAAGTTTAAGTATTTTTAATTTTTTTAAGTAATTTGATTAACCGCAGTTTTGTGAATATAATCTAATAAACCCGGAGCAATCTTAATACTTCTAGATTTTCTTGGTGCATCTTCTCATGACAGTCATTAATTATTATACTAAGCAAAATACACTTTTGTACGTAGTAGTCATGTGACGGCTTTTGCAGCTGTTCGAAGGAGTCGGTGTCGAACCGGGGTACAGCTTCACAGAATATCTGATAAAACTGGAAGTCAGCCTTATCTAACTCCCCTTCCTTCAACTACTTATCCGCTCTCAATTCCTTCCTTAGCCGCCGGCAAGACATCGACTTGCCTCGTGTTACGGATGTAGATATATCAACGTAAGTAATCACTTACTTTTAGTTGTTTAATTGCCAATCGTGATAGTTGACTACACATGATCTATTCTGTCGAACTGCCGAGTCTGGAACTGTGAGTGAAGATAAAAAAACATTATTTATTAACAAAAAAACCTTCCGATGAAGTATCCGATAATCATACTCTAGCGTATCCTCTAACAAGCAAATTAAAGGTAGACCCGCTCCTCTTTCTACTTCCGTATATTCAATCTTTTACTTTCACAGCGCCAATTGCTTCCTTGAAAGACAGCATGACATAGCATATATTGTTAGCAGATGTAGCATATATTGTCTTGTTATTTTTGCCTTTACCATAAAACCTTTACCATAAAGTAATTTTTTTTTTCAGTTCATAAAAGTTGGAAAATTACAATTTTCACAGTCATAGAGCCACGCATCAGCTTTAGCTGTTGCATGAATGGGCCGGCTCGACCGGGGATGTACCACGACCTCACAGAATACCGGCGTGAAGTAGAAGTCTAACAAACTGTCTCTCTTTTTATTTTTTGTCTCACCAGACAAAACGCAAAAGTGTGTTGCAGGTAATCGAAAGCCCCCCCCCCCCTCCCTCAATTCTGGGGGGGGGGGCACTCTAAGGCCGGCAACGCGAGCTCACCACCTGTCACGTTGTCCCGAAAACATCTTTGGTGGAAGGTGGGTCAAAGGGACTTAATTGTCTAGACATGACCTCTGTCTACCCCTTTATTGGGAATTGCGTGAAGATATTTTTTTGATCTATTAAATCACAAGGACTGTTATTAATTATTATGGTTATGATTTAAAATTACGGCTTTGGCTGTTACATGGCTAACAGTAGAACAAAGTGATTTCACGCGTCACTGATCGCGGAGGGTTCAACAAGTCAGCTTATTCCCTAGTTACATTAAATTACCAACCTGCACCGCTACCAGGCAGTCTAAACACTTAACCCTTCCTTATTATATCTCATAATTGAAGCGATGCGCTTGTTATTGCTAAAATAATGAGCAGTAATTAGAGTTACGCGTGAGCGGAAAGCGGTGGTAATAATTAAATAAAAGCCCCCGAAATGACGTCGTGAGAGATGTAAAAAATATCCCATCATTTGTAATAACGAGAGTGGTTTTTCATACTTTTCAAACAACTGATGTGGGTGGGATACGCTAGCTCGGAGGTAAAAGCATTGTTACGGCACGGTTGATGTGGCGGATTCCAATCCCGCCCGTGTCAATTGAATTTTTTTAGCACTGTGATCCATTTTAAATTTTTTATGTATTTTACATTTACGTCATAATAGTACCTACAAACTTAAATCAAAAATACAGTTAAAATGAAATAAAGTATTTCTACTTTTCACTGAAGCTAACATATTTTACGAACACTGTAACTACCTATATAATACAAACACAGCGGTAGGGTTGCGGCTGCGGCGTGCGGGTGCGGTGGCCCGTGGGCTGACACAGCCGCCGCTGTTTGCTCGCCACGGTCAACATTGTTAGCAAGCTCTTCCTTGCACCGCAACTCACACCGCAAATGTTATTACATGATTAACACTCAGCTAACATAAAACTAAACTTCTGTTTGATTTGACATTTTGTTAATTAAACAATGTAAGGAATGCGTATATGATGCTTATAAGGAAATTATCCTTAGCAACTTGTGGTATTAGCAACTTAACGTGATAGTATATGTTTTTAAATATGATAAGAATAAAGAGATAGAGGTTTATAGTCCACTGCAGAACATAGGTCTCGCCTGTAAGGGAGAGTATGCCGTAGTTACCACGCTTTGCAAAGTCCTGGGTCTGTATAAATTTGGACAGGTATTTTTCGAGATGGTAATCCCTATCTATCGGTAACCAATAACATTTCCAAGGCTCTACATCTACAAGAGAAAGGGGATGGGTAAATTCTAACCCCAGAATAACGACTACCATAAGGCGTAATAAAGTCATTTTGTCACTTGCTTTCTTTAATTTTATTAAACTACTTCATGTTTTTCTTTACAGACACACAATTATTAGGTACATTAAATTCGGCTGTTTTGTTTATTAGCGTTAGTCATAAAAATATCTTTCCGCCATTCCCAATACAGGGGTATACAGAGGTCTAGACAATTAAATAGTTCACCTTCCTTCCACCTTCCGACAACCGAAGATATTTTTGGAAATATCAGCGTTAGTCCTAGTGCAAAAAAATGTACATAAAAAAATTTAAATTAAAAGTTGAGAAAAGTGTTACTAATATAATTGTAAAAAATAAAGTATGAGAGGGTACCTACTCGAAGAGAAGTATATTTCGAATATTATAATACCGACCGCCATCAATGAACAATAGGATAGGAAGCAGGGTCAAACATCCTGGCGCGTTTTTGAGTGGCAGCTCCCAGAGGCGAGACACGTTCCCGCAATTATCAGTGCCTCTTCATCAATCGATTTGGTGGCATCCTACTTTTCAATACCCGTAGCTGTCACTGCTGAATCCCCTTTCGAACAAGAAAATATTATCATGCTGTCTTTGATTTGTTAAAATATTCATTTTAGTTTTTTCCTGGATTAGTGTAGGAATATTGAAAGTTTTGTGACCATAGTATCAGCATGGTGTTACATAACAGTGACTTCGGCTCGGTTATATTTAAGAGAAAAAGAATTACTCTTTATTAAACTAAATTATATAAATTTAATATACGTAACATGTGGAGATCAATATTAACTTTCTGTGTTTAATTTTACAAAATAAAATAATAAATCCGTAAGGTATGTAAATCCGTAATAATTCCGTAAGATAATGTGGCGCACCGATAAAATATCGGTGCGCCACAATCTAAATATGGGTACATCAATATTGTAATTAACCTTTTTAGTTTTTTTATTATATTAACAATAAAAAATATCTTCACGCAATTCCCAATACAGGGGTAGACAGAGGTCTAGTCTATAAATATCATAAAAATAAAAAAACAGTACCGTGTGGTTACTGTATAAGACCCCGTGGATGTCGAAAGAGGTGACTGATGGAAAAGCCTTGAAAATACCATTGGCTACCGAGAGATACCGAGATAAACATCTCGTATAATACCAGACCAAAATTTCACCTACCGTAGGCGAACAGTAGCGTCTAAGATGCAAGATGTCTGATAATATAATTGCCATGGGAAATGTCCCGAAATGGAATTTAACTGCAGTGAGTGAGTGAGAGAGGGTCAGTATTAACTAGGCATATGGGCGCCCTACTTCAACAAATAATCCACAACAGTAAACAGGAATTTTATCTTTGTTGTACTTAATAGGCGGTAGTGATCACAGTACCTGGCACCTCCTCCTTATGGATTCTTTTACCTATCGCCTGTCTGTTGATGTTGGTATGGTATATTTCGATTTGGTGACTCCAATATCTGTTATATATTATGATAACCAATAATCCAATTTTCAAGAGTGTTCCTTAGTCGTCTCTTATGTCACCCACAACTTTCTTTTTTAATCACCGGAGGTTTATTATCATTTTGAATAATTTAACTATTTAGAGTTAATAAAATGTATTTTAGTAAAAAAAGAAATTAAAAAGTCACTGCTTTTTTCTTTACACAACATTTGACATCTAATTTTATCTTAAAAACTAAAAAAACAGAGATATGAAGTTTTACATGTATGTATTTCAGGACTGTCATTGTTAAAAAAAAGAACTAAAAGTACAAGAAAACAACAAAATATTCTGATTATTATTCTAGTTTCAAAAGCCGGTTTTTTGGACAATGGCTGTGAAAAAATTCAAAAGCCCGTCTAAAACTTTCGGTAACCCTTATCGAAACAACTATGTTGTTCTTGTAATTCGAATTGAATATTTCTGCAGAAATGCGATTTTTTTTATTTAAATATTTTACTTTAATAATTATTTCGACGACGGAGATGAGCTATGAAGCTTGTTCTTCTTCTTTCTTTTGTTTATGGCCTCTCTTTTCAGAATTCTACCAATGTCCACATAATATCTGCACGCAATTCCCAATACAGGGGTAGACAGAGGTCGAGTCTAGACAATTAAGTCCCTTTGACCCACCTTCCACCGAAGATATTTTCGGGACAACGTGACAGGTGGTGAGCCCGTCGCCGTCTTTATGTCCAAGACAACGATGTAATTCGTAATTCGTATATAAGTTTTTGAAAAACTCATTGGTACTGCCACCAGGGGTTCGAATCCGGGTCTCTTGACTCGAAATTCCGACCACCACACCACTCGGCTATCGTGACTAATCAATGTCCACATGAAGCTTGTTATTTAAATTTAATTAAATTAGTTGTCATAACATAGTTATGATAAACGGATACACACTGACCTTCAATCATTGTGCATCTGATAATAGATCAAATACCTCGCGCCATCTGCACATGTTTCTATGTCGAGTCAGAGGTTGCACGCTTTGGAAATTACGTTCGGGGTGTTTTTGTTAAGATTTCAGAATTTCTTAACAAAATTCATATTTTACCACCATCACCATCCTTTACCGAACCCAGCGAGTGGAAGCCATTCAATATTTAGAATTCTGAGTTGTCTTGCACTTTGTCTGTGCCCGTATCACAGAAAAACAGATGGGTCGCTTTCAATATAATTGTAATTTTGTTGTATAGCTATTTCGTGGTTAAATTACAGTTCGAACTCGTCCTACTAGAATATGATACAAACAAGTCGTTAGAACAAACAGTAACACAAATATAAACCACCATCATATTATAACATTTAGGTCCATTACTATCTGGCTTTGGCTTGAACATAAAGGCAACGGGCACTTATACCGAAAATATCTTCGGTGGAAGGTGGGTCAAAGGGACTTAATTGTCTAGACTAGACCTCTGTCTACCCCTGTATTGGGAATTGCGTCAAGATTTTTATTTATTTTAAGTTTTATGGGCATCTATAGTGGGCCGAATGATGACAGTTTCAGACTGAAATGTGGTGCTATTAAATAGTTTCTACGGCTAGGTCTTAAACAATATTTTCACATCTTCGCGTCTCGTGTACATTTCAGGATATTTTCTACACGTATTGGTTTGTTTGATATTGACAAGTATTCGTAATAGTTTTTTTCTGGGCAGGGAATACAGAGGGTGCCTCTAAATGCTGCCACCCCAGAGGATGACGCCATATCTGAGCCATGCGTGCGCATATGCGTAACATGATCTAAGCACAGTATGAAAATCGGTTATTTTTTAATTCGCGGAGTGAGTATACAAATCTTGCCAATTTCAGACGATTTTTTTTATGTGATCTTCCAATTTATGTATGTGTATGCTTTTTTAATTTCTTGGATGTCACAAACCCTTTTTGCTTTTTAAAATTTTTGGTCAAAAATTACGATACCTTTTATAGGTGGCAGAAAGGCTTACGTTATTTGGATATTTCTTAACTTTTTTGTACTTTTTCAGTATAGTCTCTGAAAAAGTAAAAAAAAAGTATATATGCTTATCATAATTCTAATGCATCTCAATAGGCCTGGAGACATCCATGGTTTACGCATTTTATTTCTGTTTCATAATTTTCTAATAATTGAATATTCAGAGATTGTTTTAGATAAATAATAGCTCAATTAGGAATAGGAAAGTATGTACGTGAAGTCAAGCATTTCAATTGAAATGCCAAGTTTTACAAAATTATGTATGGTGTTTTTCAGCATTAACAGCATTAACAGGTTTTTCTGAATGTAGTCATTTGTTTGCTTTTTGTCTGAACGTTTTCACGAAAATAGAGAAAAACGGAGTGCGAGACGTTACTAAATACCTCTGATTAAAAAAATTAACGAAGTAAGAGATTCATTGCGATTTGAAGGCAACATTAGGAGAGTCTTTTCCGCCCAATTCCACTGTCGCAAGGTGAGCTTCTCTATTTCGAGTTGGGACGACAACCACAGAAGACGAACATCGTTCCGGCTGTCCATCGACTTCAGTCACCCAAGAAACAGTGCATTTTTCTTTTTTCAGTTCATCTTTCCACAGTGCCTTTTTCGCGGAATTTTCTGGCACGCACTTGCACTTTGTGGAATGAGCTGCCGTCAGCGGCTTTTCCGGACCGATACGACTTAAGGACCTTCAAGAAAAGAGCGTATACTTTTCTTAAAGGCCGGCATCGCACCTGCTATTCCTCCGGTATTGCAGATGGTCATGGGCGGCAGTAATCACTTACCATCACGTGTGCCACCTGCTCGTTTGCCTCCCTCTTCTATAAAAAAAATGTTGCGAAAGTCGAGAAAATTGTTTTGAGCGATCGAAGAGTTACCATCCGATACTTAATTCAAGAAACATTTCCTATGAAAGATCTTTGAATATAAGAAAAGTCTCCGCAAGATGGGTGCCGAGAATGTTAACCGACAGTCAGAAACAAAATCAACTTGACATTTCGATGGTATTGTTAGATAAGTTTCAAGAAGATTCTGAAAACGTTTTGTCTCGTTTCGTAACATTGGACGAAACATGGGTCCAATATTTTAATCCCGAAACAAAACAGCAATCTTCGCAATGGAAACGGATATCATCACCGACCCCGAAGTTTTGTGCCGTGGCACCGGCTGGCAAGGTTATGGCCTCAATATTTTTGGACTCAAAAGGGATATTGTTGATTGATCCTGGAGCGAGGAACCACCATTACAGGCCAATATTATGCAGTTTTTATTCCCAAGTTGAAGAATGCCATCAAAGAGAAAAGGAGAGGGAAACTTCGAAGGGGCGTGCTGTTTCATCACGGCAACGCACCCGCGCACAGATCGACAGTTGCGATGGCTGCTATTCCACAAGCTGGCTTCGAATTGGTTGACCACCCCCTTTATTCACCCGATCTGGCGCCTTGTGATTTTTTTCTGTTCCCTAAATTGAAAGAATATTTAAGGGGAATCTGATACGAAGACGATAACGATGTGATAGATGCCGAGGAGAATTTTTTGCAGGACCAATACAAAATTTTTGTTGAAAGCGTTTGGCTTGGAAAAGCGCTGGACTCGGTGGGTAGAGACTCGGAGGCTATGTAGAAAAATAAATTATTAGGTTATCTATAGTCATTATATTCTATCTCATTCTCACTACTTTTTGATCCCTCCTCGTAATATCCCCACATAAAATAACTGCTTTAAATTTTGAAAGCAGAGAAATTAAGCTTTTTAAGCCTAAAAGACATTTTGGAATGTTATTTAGTGAAGGTCACTTTGATTTACACTAGTAATGCATAGTGTCATTTTGTAACGTAGTAATATTTGAATTGCCGAACAAAGGAATTCAGCATTCGGTCAGAATTATAGGTTCGCAGTCAAATGGAATACGATGAAGGATAGCTTGCAAAGTAACAAAATTGCAGTTAATAATTGCTTTGCCTGTCTGACATACAGTAATAAGACCCGCATATCGGACTTGTCTCCATTAGGATAAGCCATTTTAATAAGGAATGAAAGAGTATATGGTCACAAATAAATGCGCAAATTTTTATAACGAAAAGAGCCACGATTGCCGAGTGGGGTGATCGGAATTCGAGTCCAGAGAACCGAGGTCTATCCTCAGATTTGCTCGTACCCCATTCTCTCCCGAGGGGCGGCCAGCGCGGGTGAAGTCGCGTATGTGTGCGAGTGCGTTCCCGTGGCCCTGCCAACATACGGTGAAAGCGGAACACCGTGGGGTATTAGTCGGTGCGAGCCCGACGTCACTCGTACTTACCCCCGTGGGGGGGTGTATACACTAATTAAAAAAATGAAAGAATAAAAAAAAGGGTTGGCTCATACCAATGAGTTTTGCAAAAATTTGTGAACGATTTGCTTAGTTGGCTTGGACATGAAGACGGCGACGCGCGCACCACTAGCGACGTTGTTCCAAACATATCTTCGGTGGAAAGTGGGTCAAAATAACTTAATCGTCTAGACCTCTGTCTACCCCAGTATTGGGATTGGCGTAAAGATATATTTATATAAATTAAAAAGAAATTTAAAAAATCAAGTGACAAAATTGTCTAAATCATGTTCAGTCACCCTTAGAGAAGTAAAATTAACAAAGATTTTACTGTTTGCATCGCGCGTCTATTGTTCGTATTAGCTAGTGTGAAATTAGTGGATAGTTTGGTGATGTTATGTGATGTACTCTTTACTTAACATTTTGAATACGCGGCTACTTTGTTGAATACAGTTATCGCTTAAGACTCTCATGTCGAGTGTCGGAGACGAGACAATATTTTATTAGATTATATTTTAATATTTTTTTATGAATTCATAATCATAATTATTTAATATCTAAATAAATTTATAAATTCACGAATTAAAAAAAAACTGTAAAAAGGTTTGTCTGATAATGTTTATGACTGAGAAATACGTTGGTTCGAGCTCTCTACCCGAAAAGCGATCGAACTCTAGTCGTCTTAATAAGACAACACACGTAAAAATATTTAAAAGGTTTTTGTTTCTATCAATATTAAAATTAAGAAAATAACAACATTTGATGACAACATAATTTATTAAAAAAAATAAAAAAGTTCACAAATACATTTTTGCTTAAAATTTGCATATAAAAATTTAACATTATTTCAATTCAATTAAATTTCAATATTTCCATTCAATTTATAAAATTTTTCTGAAGTATTTAAACTAAATTTATACATTTTAAAAAAGGGACCGAGCACAACTATACATGACATATGAACACTGATAGGACCACTGCAT
Organism: Sericinus montela; assembly: GCA_029286605.1. NCBI lineage: Eukaryota > Metazoa > Arthropoda > Insecta > Lepidoptera > Papilionidae > Sericinus > Sericinus montela. The sequence continues at coordinate 10,733,856 of JAGSMR010000012.1, read as the reverse complement.
CTACGTGTGAATTAATTCTGAACCTAGCTTATTATAAAATACTATAACAAATGCGTGAGTAATACATCAAGCGTGTTCATAAAAACAAAATACATATATATCAAAATGAACATGATTTTCTTAATTGAAACGTAGCCAAAATTAAGTAAAAGCGCGAAACCGGATACGTAAGTTAATATGACTGGAACAGTAAATACTTGGAAGTCGTGACAGTTGTTGGACCTCGAAAATTCACCAAAAATATATTTGAGTATTCCATAAGTTACCGCATTTATGTAAAATCATACGCTTCGTTAACATTCAACTAATCAACGCAAGACTTCCCATAAAATAAAACAAAAGCATTAAAGATCCCGCCCCAACGTCATCACAATACAATTCATTTAGAAACACCTTGAAAATATTGGCACACCTTCATGGCGGTGGCATCGACCGCCTCGATTCCTATTATCTTATATATAAGTTGATTACACTGTAATAAATAAAATAAAAATAAAATCCAAACAATACATTTTTATACAAAAAACATTTTTAAACTATTTTTATAACAATATTTTTTTAATTTAATTTATAAATATATATTTTCTTCAAATTGAATTATTCAAAAACTATAAAATATTAAAATATATCTGTTACGCAGCTCTTGATTCTGAAATATCCTTTTGTTACATTATTTCACATCATCATTAAATTATTACTCAGAATTATGTTTTTTTATTCTCATTATGTAATTAATTAAAATGATTCTCATTATTTTGCCCAAAATTTAACTGCTTTAATATTGTAAAGACGCTGCTCATATACACATACAAATTTTTATTAACAGGGTATTCCTCTGTTATTAAAAATCATTTTAAACTGGCAATCATGCTTTGGATTAGCTTATACAAATTATAAATATACACATAACTATAGTATATACTTAAAAATATTTTCATTACATATCAAATTCAAGGCACTTAAACTGCCGTTCCATACGACGTATTTGACTACATAGAGGTCATAGTTCCAAATAAAAATGTAAAGACTGACTATCATTACCGAATGTTAAAAATGTTACATTTTTGATAAATATAAAAAAATATTAAAGATTTTGAAAAAAATATATATCTATTTTGACTACAATATTTTTAACACGGTTTTTCACGGCACAATTAAAATATTATGAATCAAAAGTTATATACTCTAAGTGGAATAAAATATATGAGGCATCGTATTTTTCAACTTTTTATGCAATAAATTCATTCTAAACACTGTCTTACATTATTTCACAAAAAACATACTGATCAATATTAGCTAATTGTTAACGTTTGTACTTTAAACGTTTGTACTTACTGTTAAATATAATATGAAGAATTATAACTATAATAATAAGCAAGGATGAATTTGACCCTGCCTCAACCGACCAAAGTTGGGTCTAACACTTATCTCAAACAGTAAAGACTTTTTTACTAAAAAAATATTAGCTAGCACAGAAAACTATTAATGCTGGTATTTTCTCACTTTGATCTCCAGCATTCTACAATATATTATAACACTGAAAGAATTACAAAGGGTGGCAAAAATAAACTAAACAATATGGTCAATATTTGCACTTTTACTTATATTTACAGGTTCCTTTACTAAATATAACTATTAATATATTTTACTATCGATAGTGTAAATTATGTTTAATATCGATAATTAATATAAAAAGGATAAAAAAGGCTAACTATCAACAATGTTAATGAGTATAGTCGTAATGTCAAGGTACCACGAAAACTGATTAAACATAATATAACAACAGGAAATGCAATAAATATATTATGGTATAAGAGAAAAAAAATATTCACGCATTTTCCAAAACAAAGTAATTATATATGGTATAAGAGAGTAATTTTATAGTTTGATGAAACAATGTGAAACATTTCTAGCTTAAGTAACAGTTAATTATTAAGGAAATAATACATTTAATGTTGTGTTGTAATTTCAAATATATACAATAATATATTTATATATATATACTCAATTACATAATGTGATTCAAATAATAATTATATATATATATATATATATATATATATATATATATATATATATATATATATATATATATATATATATATATATATATATATATATATACATATATATATATATATATATATATATATATATATATATATATATATATATATATATATATATATATATATATATATATATATATATATATATATATATATATATATATATATATATATATATATATATATATACACATATATATATATATATATATATATATATATATATATATATATATATATATATATATATATATAAATATATATATATATATATAAATATATATATATATAAAATAATTATTTGAATCACATTATGTAATTGAGTAATCATAACCTAAATTAATTCTCCATAAATAACAATTTGTTTATCAAATATATACATAAATGTTATAAATTCACTATAAGGTGAAAATCCCTGTAAATGACATTTGTTTTATAAAATATTTACATAACATTTAAAACAGCTCCGATGGATATAAATCCTAGAAAAATAGTATTTGTTTTGTACATTCAGTCTTAAGCTTTACTTAAATGCTATAAAATACCATCTCATTTATATAATTCATATAAAAATTTATCAAAGCGACATGTTTATTAACGAACATGATTAAATACCAAGAAATTCAATGGACATTAAAATATAAAAAGCTTTTTTCATTTACTATCATTAAAACTATCACTAGGCAACCCAATAGTACCCTTAAAATTATTTAAAAAAGCATTTGTATCATGAGAATTAATAAAAATAAATTTAAAGAAATTATACTTGAAGTGTCTTAAATTTAAACATAGCCATTTCAAGAGAGACATCCTTCTTTATCTGAACTTAATTAATGTTTGGAACTGTAATGAGCAAGCGCGTAATCGTGATAATACATCATTATAGCAAGGGGTTGACCAAGTATCAGTGAACTCCAAACGATGATGTTGCCCCAACGCGGGCCAAGCTTTACCTCAGCCAGTCGGGAGATCACGGACAATGGCGGTTGGGCCATCATTCCCAGGAACGCCCATACTCGGAACATTTGCAGCGGTACACTTACCTGTAACAGTAAAATATTTTATAAGCTCCTTATCAAAAAAATAAAATCGTGTGCTTAAATCTAAAATTCAAACCTCTTCATTTGAGCTCTCAGAGTTTAAAAGCATTTAGGTATTTAACACTAAATTTTCAGTGGGAAGTAATGAAAGAAAATCTGACTATGGTAACATTAGTAAAATAATGAAAATCAAAGTGATTATATATTTATAATCTTTATATTTTTTTTATTTTAATCAAACAACATCATTGATTGATTTCTAAAATATCAACTATTATTAAATTATTAATGTAATGTTGTTAATAACAAAGTTTACGTACCAGATACTCATGAAAGAATGCTGATATAAAGAACACGACTATACTGGCATTTGACTTGCCGTATCCCTTTTCAGTCATCGGAATATACACATGTCTAACTGCCCACATATGGACGGGCCTGTTCCATGAGCTCCAAAACGCAGCAATATTGTTCGCATTCCACCAGTCATTATAAAAGTTACGATCCGCGAAGTGCAGAAGCTCGCCCATAAGATTCAAAAACGAATGGAAGCTCAAGTAGAAGAAACATAACCAAATAAAGTGGTTCGGTACCTTAAAATAGAAAACAATATAAACAAATAGATAAAAATATTGAAAAATAGATGTAGAAGTCACGATAGCCGAGTGGTTGGGTGGTCGGAATTTCGAGTCTAGAGACCCGAGTTCGATCCCCAGGGGGCAGGCTCGTACCGATGGGTTTTCCAAACGGCGATGGGCTCACCACCTGTCACGTTGTACCAAAAAAATCTTTGGTGCAAGGTGGATCGAAGGGACTTAATTGTCTAGACTAGACCTCTGTCTACCCCTGTATTGGGAATTGCGTGAAGACATTTAATCTCTCAGTTCAATAAGTCCGGTTAAATTTTTTATAAACTTTTGAACTAAATGTGAAAAATATATTTAATGATGCACTTGAAAAAAAACATTCCGTCGTTAAAAAATTCCGTGAGAGACGTTTTCATAAAATAAACAGAAAGAGGCGGACAGAAACGTAAGTAATCCTATTTGTCACCCTAACAAATATTTTTAACAAATTAAATTCGAGTGCATGTGAAATAAGAATAGGCTACAATGGAATAGGCTGTATTTAAGTGGCCGTACTATCTGACTCTGAGCCGTATTTAAGAGGCCTTTTAATCGGACTGAGATACTGTTTCATTTTTTTTTTATTTTACAACGGTAGACCATTGAGCAAGTAAATAATTTCCACTTACCGCAAGTTTCAAAAGGCGCTCAGCCATTCTAACCACATTCATCTTTGAAAACGGATCAATGGCATTCGTGACAGAGGGAATCATCCATTGTTGGAATAACGCCATGACAAGATTTGCTCCGAAAACAACTTCAATTATTCTTTTAATAAGGAATCTTTTCCTAATTCTGAAATTAAAATTAATAAAATACAATGCAAACCTCTCAAGAAAAATAGTGTATTAATATCAACTTTTAAACGATTAACATTATTTAAAAAATATTTAATTTGTTCAGATGAATTATCTTTTAACTGAACATGCTGTAGCAAGTCAGACAAAGACAGCACTTTCACATGATCTACAGCACCTGGCATATTAAAGTGCTATCGCCCGTTGTCAGTATATTTTATTTGAAATATTTGGAGCTCGGTAGCGATCGTGACTCCCAAAGGTTTCCTTAAGTGGTTTACTTACCACATCTACGCGAAGACGTAAAATATGGTTATAAAATGATAAATATGCTGCCACGGGCGTAAGCTGCTACAAACGCGTATAATAAAGATTATTATCAAGGATAATGTCTACTATTAAAAGAAAATTACTTCAGAAAATTTCAATATAACTAATGAAAATTCAAAAGCACTACGAAAAATAACCATTTTATACAATCCCCTTAAATCAATCCCCGTAAAGACTTAAATGACAAAAATATAAATTCAACTCTTTTTACAAAATATCTCTTACCAAACGACTCTTTTAAAATTACTAAAATTTAGCGGCGGGTATAAGAGTGAAGTGCCGAGATTTAGAAAGACGAATTACATTATTAACAAACTCTACTTATCGTAGAGGACTTGCACTGAAAATGATTACAAGTTGAAGTTTGCAATAGCAATATACTTTCATCATAGATATATCTTTTGATGAACTACTAGGTTCTAAGTTACAGGCAGTATTATACTGAATAGTAAACTGAACTGAATACCAACCTTTGTCAATACTAGTTAAATGGAAAGCAATGGAATCTATCACCTACACTTTTTTTAAGAATATGACTAACAATCCTTTTAGAAAACCAGTGAACGACAGTGACCTTAAAAAACCATTTAAATTATTGTACTGAGACTGTTAACAACCGACGCAGGGATTACTGAAATGATCCATATGAATGGCGTGTGTTACCTGTGTGGATTGTAGTAATAGCCTGTGTAGTGGTGGTGAATGCAGAGTAGACTTAGTGTATGGATCTGTGGGAGGGAGGGAGGTGGTCTTTTTCTCTTCGGACCAGGTAACATACATACCATTTAGTTTTATATGCGGAATTGTCCAACATAATTTCAGATTAACATCTCTATAATTATTTACAGATTTAAATAATAACAAATCTACAGGTCGAACCCCAATACAATGCGATAACAAACTTTATTTACTTAATATACATAAAAATTTATTATAAATAAATAAATTCCAATTATAATTAGAAAATAATTCTATTGCGATTTTATACTAACTTATCGGAGTGCGTAATAATTCCAAGTTTCTTTATTGAAACCATTTTTATAACTCTTTTAAATAATCATTAAGGCGTAGTAGGCTATCGGAACTATGCATTTTTATTTGCTACGTTATTTCTCCTAACAGTAACATAAGTAAACTACTAATATATTTAACTATTTTAATGAATTAAAGCTTATATGGTGACTTACATTAAGCGCGGTCTACTATTGAATACTGCATGAATATTCATTCAATCATTCCGAAGATTTAAGGGAACAAACAAACACACAGACAAAAAGAAATAATTTAAAATCGCTAATTTATGTTCTGTTACTCTTCTTCATCATAGGCGTAATTCAACACATATCTTCCTTCCAACTTAACCAATTTTACTAAGTAAAAACTGAAATAAATAACGACGGTGCTGCGATAACTTGAATGTAAAAATGAAGACAAATCTAGCATCGCTTTAACTCAGCCTGTAACGACACAACAAGCGTCACACTCGCCAACAACCCGATGCCGCAACAAGACGAAAACAGAAAAGATTCGATAAATCTGACCGAGCTCTTGTGTAGTCTCCGAAATTCAAAGCTATAAATTCGAAATCCAAAATCAACGGTCGAAGACAGTTTAAATACACTTTCTACACACTCTTTTTTACTTACATTTAAGTCCTTTCGACCCCCCTTTCACCATAGACTAGAGGTACAACATGGTGCGCCTAAACTTGTCTTATAGTCCTAGCCAAGATGGGACAACGCAAAAGGTGGTGAGCCTGTTGTCATCTTTATGTCCAAGCCAACGATATAAATCATACATAAGTTTTGGAAAAACCTCATTGGTACGAGCCTACAACCTGGGAATCGAACTCGGGTCTCTTGACACGAATTTCAAAAAATTACATTGTAATGTTTTATTTGATAATGTATAAAAAATAAGCATGATCTCCTACGAGTGTTTCTTTGACATCATGCATCGTTTTATACAATCTGCCCATTCCAAACTATAATACACTAGCGGACCCGCCTTGAAACCTGTTTGCTACACCACCTACCATTCTAAATACAATTTCTTTAATTTGCTCACCCTTTAAACCCTCCTAGAACTTCTACAAATATTTCAAAACCAAAATTAGGCATCTCTTTCTATTTGCTTTGAAAATCTTAGATATAAGCCTTGAATATAGTAAAAATACAAGTAAAAAAGTGCAGAACTAACCGTGTAGTGCGAGGGAAATTCAGTTCATAACACAGTGTGGGTGCCAACAAAAAGTATAATAAATCTTTAAGATTTAAGTTTTCTGGGTACTGGACAAGTCCGGCCGCTGCCATATCGTGGTCCTTTTCATCTTCTATACTCTCTGCAGACAAGCCGTATAGCAAGCTTAATTTATATACAATATTTACAAATCATAATTAAAAACACAAGAATGAAAACAATAAAGCAATAGCAATCTACATACCGCAAATAAAAAAACAGTACATTACCGTGTTTTTTAAGAGTATTCGTATTTACAAACCCACCGATTTAACGGTTCAAATTGTCTAGACCATTTTATTTTAATATTATCAAAAATGAAACTTTGCGACGATACTACATTACTCGTATTTCAAACGTTAAAAGAACATTAAACAAATAAAGCGGCATTATTTACAATTGAGTTTTTCCTAGAAAATAGTTATTACAAGCATAAAGCTCTTTAGTAAAATATATACCCAACACACACACACACAAACACCAAAATCATAAAATTAAAACTATAAGCAGGTTTATGAGTGGCAGAGTTTTAGTTTATGTAGTTTTTAAATAAAAAAGAATAAATCTTAGTCAACTCTTTAGTAGAAAGGATAAGGACGACTTACAAAAGCATTGTAGACTTTAAAGCATATATAAAAGGTTTAAATATGTATATATACATAAGTATATGAATATATTATATAATGAAAGTATGTAATATATAACCCCGCCACTAATTTCTGAATTCCGCAAAAATATTCGACGGAATTTTTTGTGCTGTTCAAAACTTACAATTTATACATATAAAATAGCATTTTGTGCAATAAAAACAAGTGCAATGTGGAATTGTTTTCACTTACGCTCATGTTCAGCATTCATGAGTTCATCTGAAAATAGTATTGACCAAAATAATGAATGCAATTTACTATTTCATTATGTAAATGTTTATTTCGCTGAGTTAGTAGAAATTATAATATATTTATTAGATGATTAATTGATGTATTAATTTTGGTTGAGTTCATATAATAATTATTTGAACTAACTGAGATACTATTTAACTCCAACATTATATCAGTTAAAATGCAATGACATATCTAAACGATATATTAATGGTATTCCGGCATAACAACCGTAAGGAGTAGAGGCGTGAGCTATCAGGCCGGGAGAAAGGCAAACGACATATTCCAAATATGGTGCTGGGGGCGCACGCTGAACATCAGAACAGAAGTAAAATCCACCTTTCCTTTAAGTTTCCAATATTTGCTCCTATGTTTCAACCAAATCATTCAAGAACTTAGAAAAGTTTAAATTCGCGGATTCTTCAGCCGCGAAAATTTCCACCAAGATAAGTTAATAGAAACAATCCGTTCAAAGTCAGAATTCTTTATCTTCAAAAAGGACTTTAAAGAGATACATTGTAAAATATTTTACTACATACAACATAAAAGTTACGATAGCCGAGTGGTTGGGTGATCGAAATTCGAGTCAAGCGACCCGAGTTAGATCCCCAAGGGTTTTTTCAAAACTTATTTACGATTTATATCGAAGGCTTGGACATATAAAACGGCGACGTGCTCACCACCTGTCACGTTGTCCCAATAATGTCTTTAGTGGTAGGTGGGTTATTTGTCTAGACATCCGTCTACTCCTGTATTGGGAATAGAGCGAAGATAATTTTTCATACATACATTTTTTATAAAAAATTGTATGTATCCAAATCTCAAGTTTTTAGCATACGAGAACAAAATAGTCAAAACATATGTAAGTCTACCGATACTGTTACATCAATCATCTTCGTCCAACTTTTACATACACATTATTAATTAAAACCAATTCCACTGCTGAACAAAATACACTTCAACCTATGTCATTAGATGGCCGCCCAGCTCTCAGTTGCAAATGAAAACATTTTTTTTTAAACTTATGTAAGATTTATCGTTGACTTGCACATAAAGACGACGGCAGGCTCACCACCCAATAAATGTCTTCGACGAAAAGTGCGTCGAAAGGACGTAATGGTCTATACCTCTGTCTATCCCGGTATTGGAAATGGTGTGAAGTATTTTTGTTTAGTTTTTTTAACTTTTTTAAACTGACATCTTATACATACTTTTCACCATGTTAAGGTTCGATTTATTAAGAACAACAGCAGGTATAAGTCCCTTGTAGGCATTAGTTCAAGGTGTCAACAATAAAGATTAAAGAGGATTTGCGATAATCAGCAAGCTTGGCAATTGCAATTGCTTATTACGGCACCTATTCTTGAGTCGAAACCACTCTGCAATAGTTTCATATAAAAATAGTGCACTTATTATTGAGCCATCGAAGACTTAAGCAATGCAATGCAGGACGAAGACCCGATCGATCACTATCTATAGAAGTTTCTTGAAATTTTCTTAAAACGCGTTAATATTAGATAGTTCAAAAAATTTTAAAGTTTTATGTAAATATAATTTCGTACACCTCAGGAACAAGTTAGATTAATGCGTCGTCTATAATTGTTGGACAAATTATTGTTTTGAACAAAATTTATGATTGGTTTTAAATTTATGATTAAACCCAAGTGCCAATTTAGTTGATGCTCAAGTCAAACGAAACTGGTAGAACGTCTTATCTTTTCGAAAAAGTAAATTATATGTTCTTCGTCATCGTTCATGATGCTTGTTAGGCAGTGAATACTAAAATATCATTAACCCTCTATTTAAATTGAGACCAAAAAAATTACAAATTTCTGTGTCTGATCAAGTTCTAATTATAAAATCTTATACTGTCTTGTACACTGGTGCTGTGTCCAAGAGCTTGTTTGCTTGATTTTAGAAGAACTTTATTCAAATTTAATCAAAAAGATTAAAGTTTTTGTTTATAGTTTACATCTAAGAATACGATAGACGCCGAGCTGTGAATGACCGTTGCTTTAGAAAATATGCGTTATTTATATTTAAATTTATCTTGTGCAATTTGGCACAAGTCCATTTTCTCTACTAAAGTTAAGTGTTTCAAAGTACAGTCCAAAAGAACATATCAATCGACATGGCGCATGTGAACATTTATCACTGTATTAAACAAAATTAGGATATTGAACCCATAGTAGGTTTGATGGTCGGTGGACCCCAGCATATTGAAAATAACATTTATGATAAAAACAAATCTCATATACTTACCACATATTATCTATTTTTTGGCAGAAATCCTATTTAGAGGAAATTACAAGGTCAATTATGCAATTTGCTACTAATAACACTACTTAATAGAAATTGGTAGTAAGTAGCAGTATGCAAATAATCTCAATGCTTATATATCGTAATAAATAATCTTAATGATAATTTGATATATGTTTTAACTTACTATAGTTAGGTGCTGAAATACTTTGGCGCCTTAGTTTATTCTTGGAAGATTTAGCTCCCACACTGTTTCTACACCAGTAATTTGTGTGACAATAGCTCCACAGTTTTAAAAACAAGATTAAATATATCATGCAGACTGTAGTTGTACCCACTGAAATTATAAAAAGATTAAATCAACAATATTATAAAAGCAAATTCTTAATATAAATAAGTTATTATTACAGCGACGTCGGTAAATTGTATGCGAAAGTGTTGATTGAAAGGGTTGTGAATGAAACAGACGAAAAAGTATGGGATGCACAAGCGGGATTTAGAAAGGGAATGGAGTGTAAGGATAAGGCCTTTTCCTTGCGGTGCATAGCCGAAAAGTGTCTGGCTAAAAACCAGAAGGTCTATTGCACGTTCGTGGATCTAGAAAAGGCCTATGATAGAGTGGTGAGGGATGAATTGTGGTCAGCATTGTCCGTGAAAGGTGTCAGCAGTATCCTCATACGAGCATTGCAATCTCTTTATAGGGATTCCTGTGCTTGTGTAAGGATAAACGGGGCATACACTGAATGGTTTAATATCGAAAAAGGTGTTAGACAGGGATGTGTAGCGTCCGTGGCTGTTTAATCTGTTCATGGACAATTGTTTGACAGATTTAAAAGATAATGAAACTGGGTTGAGAATGAATAAGTTACTCGTCAAATGTTTTCTCTATGCTGATGATCAAGTATTACTTGCGTCTTCAGCCGAGGAGTTGCAGGAGATGGTAACTGCTATGAGTGGAGATTTTGTTAGAAAGGGGATGAAGATGAATGTAAAGAAGACGAAAGTAATAGTGTTTGAAAGAGATGAGGCCATGACATACTGCAATATAATGATTGGAGATGAACAAATGAAACACAACAGGTGAATGAGTTTGTGTATCTGGGTTCAAAGTTCACAAGAGATGGAAAGAGTGAGAGTGATATTGAAAGAAGAGTGAATGCAGGAAACATGATGAATGGAGCTTTGCACTCCTGATGAGCAGTCGGATGGTGTCTAACAAGGCTCGTTTGGCTGTGCATAGGGGAGTTTTGGTTCCGACACTCATGTACGGAAGTAAAAGTTGGGTTTGGCAGAAGAAACATGAAAGCAGAGTAAATGCAGTTAAGATGAGAGCCTTATGAAGTATGTTAGGAGTTAAACTGAGCGACAGGATGAGGAATAGTGAAATAAGGAAACATTGTGGTCTGAAAGAAGATGTAGTGACTAAAATTGAGAAAGGTATGCTGAGATGGTTTGGCCATGTCGAGAGAATGAATGAAAAACGATTGACGAAAAAAGCATATAAGGCGAGTGTGAATGGAAGTGTAGGAAGGGGAAGACCTAGGCGACATACAAAGACCTACAAGTATGTAGCAAGTGGAAAGAAATGGTCTCTGCCTACCCCTACGGGAAAGAGGCGTGATTATATGTATGTATGTATGTATTATTCACAAATTCTGTGACACAGATGATGCAACTGTAATGTATGTAATTACCTAATGTATTATGTCCATGTCCTTATCACACTCAATATAGTATTTATCATTTAAAGTGTTATACATTTAATTTTTTATATCTTCACGCAATTTCCCATACTGGGGTAGGCAGAGGAATAGTTATTGAAATCCACTTTTCACTTTTCACCAAAGCTTATTTATGATAATGTAACAGGTGGTGAGCATATCACCAATGAAATTAAAACATCATAGTTAAGTCATAACAAGAGTCTGCTAAACTTCAAGGCCTGGGCTAGAGCATAACATTCAAACCTTTTTAATTCAAAACTTTCCTAATTTTCACCAACCAAGTTTTCACAAACCAAGACCAAATTTTCTAGTATCCCATAGCACTGACAAGATTGAGTCACACAAACAGAAGTAAACTATTAAAAATCTTGTGGCTACTATTTTCTACTTTGAATTATGTCATAAATTGCAATTGTTATACATACCAAAACTAAAATCCTGGCTTTTGAAATGAAGCACAACAACTGGTAAACTTATGACAAATATAATATTTGAAATCTGCAAAATGATTCCTAATCTCTGATTAAGGATATTCTGGAACAAAGTAAAAATGTTTAATGTTATGTCATAAATATTGGAATAAATAAATAAAATAAATATCTTCACTCAATTCCTAATACAGGGGTAGAGTTTTTACATCTCTTAGTTTATTCTCTAGGTTGTTGGAGAAGTCCTTGCGACCCACCTTCCACCAAAGATATGTTCGGGACAATGTGACAGGTGGTAAGCCCGTCGTCTTTATGTTATTCTATTCATAAGTTTTTGAAAAACCAATGGCCTGCCACCTGGGGATCCATATTCTGACAACCCATCCACTCCACTATTATGACTTTAAATAAATATTGAAAGACTACAATTTTATTGATACAATACTTACAACTGCAATAGCTTTTTCAATAACCAAGCTGATGACAGCAGGGACAACACTGACTGAAAAAAAAAACTTAGTAATAATGTTTCAAAGTTTTCAGGGGCTAATGGAAAGATAATAATTGCATCTCAAGTCCTGCTTGGAGTAAGGATTTTTACTATAAATATAAATGTTTTTACTCAAATTAATCAATTTTAATAAATGAGTGTTCCACTTACAAGCCAAAATTCAGTTGAACTTTCAAAAATTTAAGTATGAACCTTTTTGAAGTTCTATAGTAAAAAGCATCTAAACCCACTACATTTCAACTTCAATTAAGCTTTCATGGTTCAGTTTAATAGTTTGAAGGATGGCAGACACAATATTATTTTTAGCAGAAGCATAATGTAATTTATAATGTGTACACATTAATTTATTAAAGAGAGCCCTTAACTATTAACCCCAAAGGTATCACGAAAGGGACCATAAAAAGTTTTTGTGTTCTACAAGCCAGTAAGTTACCATAAAGTAAGTAAAGTTGTACAACAAAATTAGAGCAAGTACAACATACATTAGATCAACTACTTACATATTAATAAAATAATCGAGGGGTAGTGCTGACTGTGTCCTTCATTGTAGCCCGTCAATACAATAATCCACTCAATAGGATTGACTAGTATTCCATATCTAATATAAAATAAGAAAGAAAATTTTATATTGTTTTAATAGGCATGGAAGGCATTCTTTTGAAATTAATTCATGCTATTGAAATCACATCATACTTTAAGAAATTTTCCAAGCATAAACGAAGCCCTCCAATGGTAAGCATCAAAAAACCCCAGTTAACCAAACCAGTGAAGTTGGTGAACTCTGAACTCCATGAGAATAATGAATCTCTTGGTTTATGAAACCTGAAAGAATTGTTTAATAAATAATACTACCAGATGTAATTCATGTTTATAATTATTATAAAAAAAATATCTGTTGAAAAAAATCAATCAAAAAAAAGTCACAATAGCAGAGTTGTTGGGTGGTCGGAATTTCGAGTCGATACCCAGGTGGCAGAACCAATGAGTTTTTCAAAAACTTATGTACGAATTTCATCGTTGGCTTGGAAACAAAGACGGCGACGGGCTCACCACCTGTCACGTTGTCCCGAAAATATCTTCGGTGGAAGGAGGGTCAAAGGGACTTAATTGTCTAGACTAGACCTCTGTCTACCCCTGTATTGGGAATTGCGTGAAAAAAATCACTGTTGCGAATACTGGGGTAGACAGGTCTAGACACTTAAGTTCTTAGGACAAACCTTTCTGAAGGTCTTTTTTTGGGATAATGTAACAGGTGGTGAGCCTCTAGCTGTCTTTATGTCCAAGCGAACAAAATAAATCATACATAAGTTTTGAAAAAACTCATGACCTAGTGGGCTCATGGGTTTTTTGAACAAAGATATCATGATTCAAATTCCAATTACCCAACCCAAAAAAAAATAGGAATTAGTAAAAAAATTCAATTCTAAGTAATATATGTGAGACCTTAATACTGTGCTAAAAATACAAGACCAATAAATTTTTCCATTTAATCTAGAAGTGTCCTGGACAACATTTAGTTTATTATATATATATTTAGGATACTTATTATTAAAAAAATAATTAAAAATATGAACAATTGATAAACAAAATAATAAACCATTAAAAAGATATGTTTTTACTGAAAATATTAATTATTACTAAACAAAATTAGTATTAAGACTAAATTATAACTATTTTTTACGTACGGTTTATCAACTTGCAATCTTCGGGCCTTATTTTCCTTTGCTGTTATTTCTTCGGCTCTGGTCACACTCTGAGCCCTTCTATACCTCAGAGCCTTGTCTTCATATTCAGCAGTCATTCTTTCTGACTACTAGACAAATTTAGAACTAGTAAAAACCTCCAATTTAAAATCTTTCTGACTCTAACTCAAACCTACCAAAAGATAAAAAGTTTAGATTGTGGTTTTGATAAGATATATACAGATATATAGCAAAGAGGTATCTCGTATCGTCCATTCGTACGTTGCATATTATTAACACTCGATGTGTCGTATATATGTAACTATCGATACATCGAAGTGAGAGTTAATTTATTTATTTTAATCATGCTCATGATAGTTACAAAATCGATAAAACAGCTTCGTAAAAGTGCGTTTAGTTTTGTAATTTACTATTATTAAGCAAATCGGTATTACATATTTATTTTCATTATACAACCAATAAATCCAAATGTGAATCGAGTTAGTGCAATATACAACTCCAATAAACACGGGCCGTAAGATAATAAACAAAATAACATACTCATCTATATTCTATACATAGAAAGAAAAGTGAAGTGTCTATTTGTAATTCCAAATTAACAGTTTCCATAGATGGGAACAATGTCACATACATACATGGCTCAAGTACTAAGCCTCGGGCAAAGGACTAGTCTGCCTCGAATTCACTAACGCTAACAGCAAAACAAACAGTTTCAGGAAGGAGTTTGATAGCTTTTTCGTACAACTTATCTTAAGATGTGACGACCCGACAGCCGAGTTGGTAGTCATCCTGCGTTCGCAGCTATGGGATCCGGGTTCGAATCCCACTAAGACCAAACGTTTGGTGTGATGAATATAAATGTTTGTACTCGAGTCATAGGTGTTTACATGTAGATTTGAGTCATGGGTGTTAAAATGTAGTCACATTATCAAAAAAGGGTTTCGGTGAAAAGTGGTTCGAAAAGAATGAAAAGACTTAAAATGTAGACCTCAGTTAAACCCAGTAGTAGATTTTTTTTTAATTATCTTCATTTTTTATTATAGTTGTTGTGTAGTGGAGGGTCATTGTAAAAGCGTGCCCGTCGCGATCCCTGCCAGCCCTTTTCAAGGCTGTAATTCTACCCAGCTGCGCACACTTGCTATCCTTAAGGCGTCCCCTAAGGCGATGCACACCATTTCTTCCCCGTTGGTGTGGAATGCATCGCGAAAAGTGGCGATGGGGACTACCACCCATCACGCACAGTCTGACACGGCGGAAGGTGGGGAACGGAGTGCAAAGTTCCCACTAGGAATGTTAGAGGAGGTATGAGAGATAAGACGCATGAGTTAATCGAAATAATGAAAGAAAGATAATTAGATATCGTGTGTTTGTCGGAGACAAAACGGAAGGGCAGTGGTACTAAAGAGCTCCTTGGCGGGGCGTTAGCTCTATGGTTCGGAGTCCCGGAGAGTGAGAGCGCCTACCAGGGAGTGGGGGAGCTGCTGTCGCCTAGGTTGGTCGATGTTATGATTTAATATAAGGTTGTAAACTCAAGATTTCTCTGGGTTCGCGTTAAATTGGGCCTGACGAAGTTATTCCTTTTGGTTGTTTATGCGCCGGTAGCTTCGTCGTCCCGAGCTGAGCTGGATGAGTTTTGGGAGAATGTAAGAGAAGTTCTAGTTTTGGTTAAGGGAAACGAAAGAATTGTTTTATATGGTGATTTTAATGGATGGGTTAATACCCCTAGACCAGGGTACAAGTCGGTGTTTGGAATGTTTGGTGATGTTGTGACACAAAATTTCAATATCAGTTACCTATATTGTTATTTTTGAAATTTTCTTTATTTCTTGTTACTGCCTTTCTCTCATTGCCAGTTACGCATCCAATAACGGAAATAATACAGAAAAATTAAAAAATATATATATAAATGTAATATCAATATCTATATACATTCACACGGCTGACTGTTCACACTGAACTGTGTTTAAATATATTATATTAGTATTATAGTAGTATTTATATTTTATTGTAGATTTTTATTATTTCGTAATTTTTATTTCAGCAGCAGTATTATTTTTGTGTGTACTTTTACTGTTCATTCATAGCGGACGAAATTAAAAATTAGTAGACTTGAGTAGTTTTTGATTTGGTAGATTTTGTCACATAAAATCTGGTAATTGTTCTTTCATTTGGTTTTGTTCTTCAATCTTTTCCGTGATCTTTTCCTCTGTGCCGTTTCAGATGACAGGGTGTGTTGCGTGTGTTGTGGTTGTGATAAATAGAAGAACAAGATTTTTTTCTTTGTGTGCTCTGTACTGCGAGTGAAATAATTTAATGACGCTGCTCTAAACAAAGAGTTTATATGGTTACTTAAGTACCTTGTATTGTAATTATGAATTTAGAAATTATCTAACATTCCATTTATCTATCAATAAATTTTACTACACTTTGTAACAAGATGAAAATTTGGACCTCGGAACACACTTTCAAGTATGTTGCAAATATTTTGTGATATAGGAGTAAAATTATTGTGCATAAAATTATTACAACAGTTCTTAAACTTGTAGCCACTCATGGGAGACAGTTGCACAAGCAGCTTGGCGAAAATACCCTAATCCTATGAATCCTGCTGTCATAGGAACTGATGTCGTGGAGAGAAAGGTTGTCGATGGAGTACTGCATACTCATAGGCTCGTCAGTTCAAAATGGTTTTTTCCTAGATGGGCACAAGCGGTAATTTTTTTTCCAAATTTTTAGCTTCAATATGTTCGTTAAATTACACAGTTAATTTTATTATTTAATGTTATGTTTTGAAATTTCAATTAACTTAAAACTAAAATTTGCAGCTTATAAATACACAACTTATAAATAAACTAGCCATTATATAAGTAACAGATTACTTAATATAAAATAATAATGTTATAGTTGTTTCATATTTTCTTTTATCTTTTCGAACTTGTTAACCTGTTTACCCCCAGTATTGAAATACTACCCCCAAATGATATGAATGATATGATATGAAATACTATAATATTACCCCCAGTAAACAGAGGTTGTGATAATTTAGTACTTTTTCAACCTGCTTATTTTGGGATATGAAACTTTATATACTATTGCATTGATATTTACACAGCAAACTAACATAATAATTGATGACTTACTTTTTAGCATAATGATGTCCATACATAGCAAAAGGTTACGTTGTATATGTATATATAGACAGATAAGATTTTTAAAAAGTTTTTGCTTGTTTTAAGAGCCATAGCCACACAATCCTGCAAGGATTGAATCCTGCTTTTCTCACTTCATTTTATGTATGTCTAACTTACTTAAAAACAAAATGCCAATAATTGTTCAGAAATGTACCTTGACATTTTAATATTTTTGCAGCTCATTGGAACAGCCAAGATATGCTATGCTAGTGAAAAATCTGAAGTCAATCCAGTTCAGAGACAAATGACATTAAAAACTACAAATCTAACATTTTGTCATTATATAGCTGTGGATGAAACTGTGACTTATACTCCTCATCCTACAGACTCTTCCAAAACATTGTTAAGGCAAGAGGCAGTTGTCACTGTACAAGTAAGTGATTTATTTTGACATTCTTTAACAGCAATTACCTCTAGCTTTGCCCTGCATTTTTACACTTTATTGCATAAAAGATTTTAAATTAAATCTATAAATTTAGTTAACCTGCTATATGTAATCAGAATTTTTTCAAAAACTTATGTATGATTATGTCATTGGCTTGGACATAAAGACGGGCTCATCACCTGTCAAATTGTCTCGAAAATATCTTCGGAGAAAGGTGGGTCAAAGGGACTTAATTGTCTAGACTAGACCTCAGTCTACCTCTGAATTGAGAATGGCGTGAAGATGTATACTACATAAGCATTCAGAGGCTTCGCATTTTGGACTGTAGTTAGTATTAAATTTTACTATCATGAAGTTCCTTTCCTTTAAGACAACCACTATTTTCAATGCCAATTAACCAAATTGTGTCTATCATGCCTTTTCTAGTCGATAAATACATAGCTTGAGTTCTCATGTCTTTATTTAGGATACTTTGGCTTTACTTCAGCTGCATCTTGCCTTATCTACCTTCGAAGCTCGCATCTTCACAACACTGTTAAATTGAAGTATAAATTTGAATGTATAAATATTGCTTCAGATTTCAGTTTCTCAGACAGCTATAAAATCTAAAAATGGCTAACAGTGCAAACATCACTCAGTCTATAATATATTTGATTAAGATGATTACAAAATTATACTAAAACATTAATTATAATTATTTTATATATTTTATTAAATAATTTAATAACATAATATAATAATTTTTTTTTCAGGGAGTGCCCTTAAGTAGTTACATGGAAGATTTATTAGCCAATAAAATTTCATTAAATGCTGGCAAAGGGCGCCAAGCGATAGAATGGGTCATCGGAAAATTAGACACTGAAATAAAAGAATTTGCAAATTCTGCTTGTAAAAGTACAGATGAGCTACTATCACAAACAAAAAAATCATTTGATGGTATCACAACTACAGCTCGTAGATCCATGGACGACATATCATCGAAAGCAAAGAGATCACTAGATGATATAGAAAAATACACAAAGTCAAATGCCAATCAACGAAGCTGAAAAGAGGAGTGATGCTATAGTTCAAATGGAATTTTATTTGCACAACATTAATTTTGAAATGCATTTGTAGCAACATCCTAAATCATTCTGGTCATTAGTCAATATACCAATGACAAGGCTACCAAATGCAGTTTTAAACATATATATGTGTGTTAATCAAACTGATGGTTAAATGTTCTCAAGAAATGTGTTACATTAAACTATAGATAGGTAATTGCTTTTTCATACATGAATCAATTGTTAGATCAAGATGTGTGTAATATAATTCTAAACTAATTTTATTGCAAAAGTGTTGGTGTTATATTGTTTTGATCCACATTAATGATGGGTATTCTTGTACCTACATGATCTTACATGTTTACTTTTCATTACTTTAAAACGATTTAAATTCGTGAATTGTTTTGTTATTTATTTTTTATTGAAACTGGCACTAGAAGGGATAAAAAGTAAAACATTGTTTATATACAGTAACATATGTTGTGAATTGATTAATATGTTTTGGTTGAGTATTTTCTCTACAGACTTCTAAAATGTGATGTAAACTTTGTTACCTTAATATGTAATTGAGTGTTACAACTAATTTAGTCAATATAATATGACAACATTACTTATTATGTAAAATTATACTATACGTTAAATTCATGGCTAGAAAAACAAAATAAAATTAGTTTTGTGAACCTTGTAAAAATTATTTATGAATTAAATGTTCAATTGCAATGTGATATTTGTTTTTTTTTTTCATAAAGACGTTAAATAAGTTCATAAATTAAAAGTATTCTTTTCACATGCAGGATTATTGGCGATTTTAGCTTATTTCTTATCCTTTTCTTCTTTTCTTAAAAAATTACATACAAAACAGCTGATCAGGCTTGTTTTAAAAATTGAACAAAAATTGCTGAGTAAGCTCATTCAAAAAAGGGAGCATATTATAACGTGCTGTGGGCGACAGAAAACAAAATCTAACATCCTTAATCTATACTTGGCGTCTCAAAAATAGCATCTTTTATAAAAGCAACTTTAAAATATACAATTTTATTGATTTTTAAAGCATATTTATGCTGAACTTTTATAATGATTTCTTGTATTTCCGCGAATACTACACATTTAAAATAATACGATTTTCGGAATTTATCGCGTTTTTAATTAGCTTTTACAAACTATTTTTATTTCCCGACGTTTTGGATGCTTTACAGCATCCGTGGTCACGGGGGGAGGTTTTGAACATCCGCTGTCACAGCTACCTTCGGCTACCGTCAACTTTATTTATTAATTTTGAATACGATTTACGCAGTATGTGCTCACTGTATCTTGAGGTCTTGCAGTGGTATGCTTGGTCTTGGATTTAATTTTATTTATGACTGGATCCCAAGCAGGTGGTAGTACCCAACCATCTTCTCTATTGAAATTAGGATGTTTTTTTTAATTACAATAGCCTCACGGATCATCCTGGGTAAGAATTGGTGTTCTTTCGCGAGGATATGTGGCTTGTCGAGTGGCGAGTTACGCGATAAAATCCGAAAATCTTTTTATTTTAAATCTGAACTTTTATGTTATTAAATTAAAGAGAAAAAAGTTAAAACTTCAACTGACAGCCCGCTCGTGTCAGTTGAAATTTTAACTTTTTTCTCTTTAATTTAATAACTTTAAAATACTCAAAATTTGTCTCTGTTTGCAGGATAGATAGCAGTGAAATGGTAATTTAATTGCCTATATTCATCTGATCCCTTAAACAACAAGGGTCACCGCTCTCTTGGGATATGTTCTCCCTTTCTTTCGTCTCGGAGCTCTGGTAGAATGGTGGGAGCTTTTATTTACATCGCCGTATTTACATTCTCTTTACATCGTCCCAGAATCGGTCGAGGTCAAGCCTGGACTTTGTGCTGGCCACTGCATAACAGGGATCTCAACTTCTTCCAAGAAATAAGACAATTACAAGCGAAATGTAGAGAGTAGCAAACACCTCTTCTTATGGCTTTCGTCGAATTAAATAAAGCCTTTGACACTATACGTAGAGAGGGACTGTATGTAGCAGTAAATAGAATTGGCTGCCCACCTAAGCTTTTGCAAATGATAAAAATTTTTCATGAAGGCATGCAAGGCTCCGTAATACACCCTACGCCCTACTTTTCAAAGAGGCTTATGGCGAAACTGATCAAGGTATTCACCTTCAAACTTGTAGGTATGGTAGGCTTTTCAACATCTACCTTTTAAAGGAAAGGCAGTTTTGCAACGACCTATTTATAGACAGTCTCCAGTTTACTGACGACGCAGCTTTTGTTGCGCACAGACCAATTCACTAAAACATACACGTTATTCTCCATGTCCATCAACACCAAAAAGACGGCAGTGTTAGCGCAGGGATGGGAATAATTACCTAATAATTATAAAAATTAAAATAATAATTAATTATTACATTTTAGTGAACAATACACATCTTAACACAGATGTTTAACAGTAACGTGACCACGGATGCTGTAAAGCATCCGAAACGTCGGGAACTAAAAATAGTTTGTTAAAAAATAATTAAAAAGGCGATAAAATCTGAAAATCGTTTCATTTAAGATGTCTAGTATTCGCGTAAATACAAGAAATCATTATGAACAATACACAGTTGGAGATAGTTGAGAAGTTTTGTTACTTGGGGTCACTCGTTTCTAGCAATCTTTCACTTGACGCAGAGATTAACGCTCGTATCGGCAAAGCGGCAACCACTTTTGTGTTAACTTCAAGGGTATGGAGCAACAAACATTAAGATACCAAAATTCAAATTAAAATCTATAAGGCATGTATCATTATCATATTCTTGATATAACATGGAGGGATCGTGTTACCAACGAGGCGGTATTAAAAACCGCAGAAGTGCCCAGCATCGCCTCTACGCTTAAAATGGGACCCGACGGTGGCTGGGGCTTTTCCATCGCATGAAAAATACTCGTTTATCCAGGCAGACTCTTCTCGGAGAGATCGCGCAAGCGAAGAGTCCCGTTGGGAGACCAATGCTGCGTTTTAAGGATTGCGCCAAACTTGGTTTGGTCGCATTTAACATACCCTGTAATAAATGGGAGCAACTCGCTGACTACGTAATGCCTGGAGGGAGCTGCTGAGTAGGGGCCAATCGGTTTGTGATGGTGCATGATTTCGATCTCTAGCTCTGGATCGAAAACCGCCACTCACGTCTCTCAGATGGGGCACGACGGGATGGACAACATAAGTATCATACCTGTGGCCGTACTTGTCACTCCAGCATAGGTCTTTTTAGACATATGCAGAAGTTTTACAATGGGGTTAATGCTTAAATCATCTGTTTAAATGTTAAGGCCTATCTATATACATGGATCGGGAAGAAAACGCTGTTAGCCCCATGCCTAACAGCGTTTTCTTCCCGATCCATGTCTTCGGGTATAGCAACCAGTCCCACAGAACCGTTGGTATATTCGTCGAACTGAGAATCGGCTAAGGTTCAATGAGTAACGTGAACCTGTCGCAGTCATGTTTGCAATAGCGCAATGATTTCAGCGGCTTTCTCTGGGTTTTTATCCATCTTCAGGTATTGTTCTTTTAAGTATGTTGTTCCGGTGTGTTCACCCTAAAGTCTGAGTAGTAACTAATACATTTTTGCAGTTATTATACAGGTAATACATTTATTATAAAGGTAATTAATTAAAAGGTATTAAAGTGCACTTTACAATGATATATTTTTTTCACACTTGGTATTTATGTGCTAGATTCTAGGAGCGATTTACTAAAAAAATTATGAAGGTGCGAATTTTGTAACGCCGAATGTAATATGCTTGTGTAACATGGGGACAACATCACATACATTGCTCTGATCTCAAAGTAAGCACCAGACACACAAGTGCTTTAACTTGTGGTATTGAATCGGAAACAATGAAGGCCCCACAAACACCTATGTAGATTTTCTACATTGTCCCGTCCGGGAATCGAACACGGGACCTCAGCGATGGCGATTTTCTCGGGTCTGGTTGTTTGTGGTGCCTTCATTATTTCAGATTTCCATACCAAAAGTACTTTAGCATCTTACATAGGGATCGGAACAATGTTTGTGATGTTGTGGAGAAACAAAAAGTTTGCATCTACTTTCAGCGTATGACACTGAAATTTGTTTCTGGTCATAGAGAACGCAAAGTTTATGGGAAATTGCAGCCTTTTAAATTGGAACGGTATTTTTTAGATATAATTAGGACATGGGGAGCATATATACATATATAAGCACGCATTTTATAGAATATAGATTAAAGTATGCCAATTTTCAGCTAATTTCGTTTGACCATTTACAGCCTGATTGAAGAACAAACATCCAAACGGACAAATTTTCACATTTTTCATTTGTGATAGTATGGTCGGTTTTATATTTCTCCCCAGTTCTGTAATGCGCAGCCTAGTGCCAAGTGCCTTTTTTTAGCAATCTCAAAATTGCCAAATTTACCGAATTATTCTGAGAACAAAAAACCGGGCTAAAAGTATTCTGTGTTAAGTTGGATCGAAATGTATGTTGTGTGCCATTTGTAATATTAGTAGGATAGAGCTGTTGTAGAAAAAAAACAATTTAAAATTATAAATTTTTAGAAGTGAACGTTGCGATATTTCTTCAGTATTAATGTGCTTTTATATATCCCACCCCACACCGACATACAATATGTTGTGTGATTGACAAAGAACCATATAATTATTATTAATGGAATTTGAAAAAGAGCGATGATGTAGTATCGGAATTAAAAATAGCCTCATAAAGAAAAATCTGGAGTGTATGTACAATTTCTTTAAATCGATTAAAAACCTACTAATCAATCATACCACACTCCCAAGATCGAATATCGGCTATCATGACTCATTTCTTTCCTTGTAAATTCCTTAGCAAAAGCATTTGAGTAACAGTGAGAACTATCTTTTTTTTTATACAAAAGGGAGGCAAACGAGCAGGTGGCTCACGTGATGGCAAGTGATTACCGCTGCCCATGAACACTTGCAATAACAGAGGCATAGCAGATGCGTTGCCAGACTTAGAGTGCCCCTCCCCCTAGAATTGGGGAGGTGTGTGTGGGCCTACGGTTACCTGCACTCACCAGGCGAAACGCAGAAGTTTGTTAAATTTCTACTTCACGCCGGTATTCTGTGAGGTCGTGGTACTTCCCCGTGGTACTAATATTTGTGGTGGGTATATTTAATTTTAAAAACAGTAAATAGTATATAAATAAGTATCTTCACGCCATTGCCAATACAGGGGTAGACAGAGCTCTAAACAATTAACTCTTTTCGACCCACCTTCCACCAACAAGATATTCATGAGATAAAATGACAGGTGGTGAGCACAGCGACGGGCTCACCACCTGTCACGTTGTCCCGAAAATATCTTCGGTGGAAGGTGGGTCGAAGGACTTAATTGTCTAGAATAGATCTCTGTCTACCCCTGTATAGGGTTGTGGGAAGATATATATTTATTTATTTATTTTACATACATAATTTGGTCATCAATTAAAATTCGATTTATTCTAATATATAAATGCTTTCAAAATATTGAGAAAGGCAAATAGAATACATAATCTCTTTTTAAATAAAACGATTTTCAGATTTTATCGCGTTTTTTTAGTTTATAACAAACTATTTATAATTCCCGATGTTTTGGATGCTTTACAGCATCCATGGTCATGAGGGGACAGTCCCCATGACCACGGATATTCCGAAAATCGTTTTACGGGCAACCGGAGGAAGCAGCTAGTAGTAAATAAAAAATAACTACATCAACATATAGTTAAAACTTATAAAAAGAATGCTAGCACTTTTTCTACACTTGGCCTTTGTTTCATTGCTCCTTTGTGTAATTGATAACAAATATTTCTTCTGATACCAAAATCTATGAATGGTTCTTGCTATTGGTATGAAAACCTAATATTGACAAGTCACCATTTGAGCTAAAAAAAAATGTTTAGACAACATGGTTGTAAAACCATTTTCTATTACACAATAAAAAAATAAAACAATTTAAAAAAATTTGCATTAATTTATTGAGTACTAGTTCCAGAAGTAGTCATACTGCCATTTTGAATACCAGCAGTGGAACGATTTGCTGTAGCTAAATGTGAAGCTTTCAGTCTATCCAACTCATTCACCCAAGACCGAACATGTTCTAGTCGATGCCAAGCCATTTGGAGAACTTTCTGTGATGCATATCCAGAACCTTCATGTGGTTGCCCTGTAGAAACTTGAGTTAAATAATTTATTTGATCACTTAATTTAGATTCAACTTGACTGAGTGTTCTTAAAAATTGTGATGTGTTAGTCTCGGCTTGTTTCTGGCTTGATTTTTCTTTGCCTAATTCTAAAAGGGCTTGTGCTGAAATGTTCCAATTAATAATGTATAGTTTAGGTAAAAGTATAAATAATAAATAAATAAATATCTTCACGCAATTCCCAATACAGGGGTAGACAGAGGTCTAGTCTAGACAATTAAGTCCATGTGACCCACCTTCCACCGAAGATATTTTACGGGACAAAATATATTTTTAGGTAAAAGTTTAATTAAAAATATTAATTACTTTATACATTAAGAATGTACATTTTTGTTTCCATGGTACAGTAGGACAAATGCACAAAGGGTTAATTTAACATACATTGCGACTATTTATTTACAAGTCCTCTTCATACGTAAGATCAGTTACTTGATACTGTATTTTGAATGAGCTATCCATTTATCTAATGAATAAAGTTTATTTCTATAATACAAATTTTGAGTTACCTGCGCATTGCAAACATGTTATTATATCTTTTTCAATATCGTCAAGAACTTGTATCCTTTCCATAGGGCCTGCCATTTATTTGATTAAATTAAAACTAAAGATTTCACTCTATACTTTCTATAAAGACCTCAGTTAAAGACGTATTAAATAAATATTGTAATTAGTGATTATATACTCTTTGCTAAACATAAACACTTATCAGCTTGTTCCTTGTAGTACAACTTGTAGTCTACAAGGTTTGTAGTCTATATTAGTGATTATATTCTCTTTGGTCTATATAACGTAATGGCCTAAAGGTAGATACCAGATACCAGACCACAAACTTCAAAAAAATATGATTATATTCTCTTTGGTAGTCTAGTTTTGTGGAGATTTTTAGAGATGCGACGTATTTACTGGAACAGGTTTTTGGCATAAGTTTTTACTGAGACGTCTGCATACTCAGTACAGACTATGGCGTTCAACGTATTTCAAGCATTTAGAAATGACGTGCACTTGACTTATACTCACACAACTATATAATTTACTGAAACACTGAGTCGGAGATGTGGAACAAAACTCGAGACGCGTTCCATCAATGTGTGAATCCTATGCATTCACGATTGACCTTATTAAACCACATTTTGTATGCATATGTTAGGTATGAAACAGTCAAGACGCAAGGTATTTGCTAGGCCGTCTCTGAATCTGTATAGTCCTTACCTTGCAACTTCAGATCCAACTGGTTTGGTCTTCAGAATTCTGTCGGCAGTGTCAGGTTAACATTAGAAGAGAACTGCCAAAACCAATTGTCACGGTATTTTAATCAGAAGCCCCATGCTTTTCAGGATCATGTCCCTACCTACAAGATGGCAAAAAGTTATTAGTTACTTTAATTAAGTGTAAATAAAGAATATTAAAAAAATGTTGTAAATTTTCTTACAAAATGCGAAGAAACTTTTTCCCCGAGTATGTGCTTCCACATACTGATAGCTTTTCAGCCATTATGAGTAATCGTTGCGTTTTTATATAAAGTAGATTCCGTAGCAAATCGTATGCTGATGACTTTGATGGATACATAGATTCGTCGTTTCTCAGAATTTGGATAAGAAGACATGATTAAAAGCTGTGTCAAAAATCAGAATTTGCTCTGATATCTATATTACATATTAACCATACAATTTTTTTCTTCCATGTTAATCTTTGTCTTTATTTGACATTTGTTTTGTATGTTCTTTGTGTTTTATAGACCTCAGATCTAGAAAATTTAAAATCAATATTTTGATAGATATTCAAAATTAAAACAAATTTAGGAGTCATTTTTAGAATTTTTACTCACATTGTACCCTTTTTATGTTATAGATGCTGCTTCTTCTTCTTATCTTTTTTTATCTCCACACATTTTCCCCAGGGTAAGGTAGTCACGATAGCCGAGTGGTTGGATGGTCGGAATTTAGGGTCACGAGACCCGAGCTCGAAACTCGTTTTCAAGACTTTTCAAAAAACTTACGTACGAATTATATCGTTGGCTTGGACATAAAGACGGCGACGGGCTTCCCACCTGTCACGATGTTCCGAAAATATCTTCGGGGGAAGTGGGTCGAAGGGACTTAATTGTCTAGACTAGACCTTTGTCTACCCCTATATAGGGAATTCCGTGAAGATATTTATATTTATTTATTATTTTCCCAAACCTGGGGTCGACAAGATCTAGATAATTTCGTCCTTTCTACTCCCATTTTACTGTGTCTTTTTGAAGGAAAAAAAAACTGCATAAATTTTTAAATAAATACAAAACAAAATCACGATAGCTGAGTGGTTGGGTGGTGGTGGCAGGCTTGTACTAATGGATTTTTCAAAAAGTTATGTACAACTATATTCTTGCCTTGGACATAAAGACGGCGACGGGCTCACCACCTGTCACGTCGTCCCGAAAAATGTCTTCGGAGGAAGGTGGGTCGAAGGGACTTAATTATCTAGACTAGAGACTCTGTTCACCTCTGTAATGGGAATTGTATGAAGATATTTATTTACTGTATTTTATTTCTTATTTTATAAATTTTTATAATTATTTCGTCACTATTGCTCAAAAGATTTATTAACAACAATAATTAAATAAAATAGAAAAATACATTTTCGATCAATAAATCTACTTGCAGTGATCTTTGTATCGATCTGTTTCGAAAAAAAAGTATTTGTGTTGTGTACAAAAAATCGGTTTTCGATTACACCGAATCGATATTGGAAACCTTGTCCGACGTTCACTACATCACTGACTCTTTTAGCAACACGGACTGAAGTTCGGCCATTTTTGTTGCGACTGTGAAGGAACATGGTTAGTTTATCCTGGCATTTATTTTAACTCCAAATTATGTTAATAATCCCTTATTATTGCGTAGTATTCTATATAAAGTATAATATCTCTTTTGAATGTCATGATTCTGTTTATAGTATTTTGCTTTATTTTATGCATATGATGATACAACTAGATTTCATAATACGGTTAGAACCTGAATCTACGTGAAGATTTTTCTAGGGCGGACTGATGACAATATTATTATTTTTCAAGTAGTATCACTATTTATATGTTATTTTCTACAAAATCGTCTTTGTTTCAGTCGCATAGAAAATTTTCGGCGCCTCGCCATGGCTCTATGGGATTCTATCCCAAGAAGAGATCCCGCCGTCATCGTGGTAAAGTCAAGGCATTCCCCAAAGACGATCCTAGTAAACCTGTGCACCTTACAGCGTTTATTGGTTATAAAGCTGGTATGACCCACGTGGTACGAGAACCTGACCGTCCTGGATCCAGTAAGTAATGTTGATATAAATTACTTTGTGATGATGATAATAGGATTTCCAACAATTCTGCCTATAACATCTTACTCATGATTATTTCAGTGTGCCATAATTTGTAGTTAATGTTTTGATTTTATTCATTCAGAGATCAACAAAAAGGAGATAGTGGAGGCCGTTACTATCATTGAAACTCCACCCATGGTATGTGTTGGTGTAGTTGGCTACATCGAAACTCCTCATGGTCTTCGTGCATTATTGACAGTCTGGGCAGAACACATGTCTGAAGACTGTAGACGACGCTTCTACAAGAACTGGTATGACATTATTTTAGATATTGTTATTAATTTCAAAACAATTTTATACATAGTTTGCATAAGTATACTAATCTTTATGAATAGCTCTCCTCTCATGGGATGAGGGTTTATCTAAATATGCTTGATGCATATTACTACCATGGTGTCTCCGCTCAACGATGAGGCAGCATGGTTTTCTCTTCCAGAAGACATTTTGAAATATTATTTAAAAAAATAGGTACAAGTGTAAGAAGAAGGCATTCACTAAGGCAAGTAAGAAATGGCAAGATGAGCTTGGGCGAAAATCTATTGAAAAGGATTTCAAGAAAATGATCCGCTATTGTACTGTGATCCGTGTCATTGCTCATACTCAAATGAAGCTGTTGAAGCAACGTCAGAAAAAGGCTCACATCATGGAAATTCAAGTCAATGGTGGAACTATTGAAGATAAAGTGAAATGGGCTAGAGAACATTTGGAAAAGCCTATTCCTATTGATTCTGTATTTACTCAAGATGAGATGATTGACTGCATTGGTGTGACCAAGGGCAAAGGATATAAAGGTAGTTAAATACTATTTAGATGTCTCCACTAATTTAACTTTTTCATTTGTATATTTGCTTTTTATATATATGAAGTATATTTGAAGTTTATATATTATATTTGAATTTCTATCTAACCAATTGGCATATTTATGTAAATTGGAAAGTAATGATGAACAGATTATAAGTCACGATAGCCGAGTTGTTGGGTGGTCGGAATTTCGAGTCGAGAGACCCGAGTTCGATCCCCAGGTGGCAGTACCAATGAGTTTTTCAAAACCTTATGGACGAATTTCATCGTTGGCTTGGACATAAAGGCGGCGACGGCCTCACCACCTGTCACGTTGTCCCGAAAATATCTTCGGTGGAAGGTGGGTCAAAGGGACTTAATTGTCTAGACTTGACCTCTGTCTACCCCTGTATTGGGAATTGCGTGAAGATATTTTTTTTATATTTTAATGATGAACAGAGATACAAGCATTAAGCAAACTTAAAACTATAAGAGATGATTTTTTTAATGTTTACTGTTTTTAATTTGAAACACTTAAGGCTCTGAATAGAATTGAGTGATAAACCTTAATTTGTGTTTGAGAGATTATAGGTTGAATATTGAACTACTTTCAAAGCTATAGTACAATTTATTATAGATATAATAATTTATAATTCAATTTAAAATTTTAGGTGTTACTTCCCGTTGGCATACTAAGAAGCTTCCACGAAAGACTCACAAGGGTCTGCGTAAAGTGGCTTGTATTGGGGCTTGGCATCCATCAAGAGTTTCATTCACTGTTGCTAGAGCAGGTCAGAAAGGCTATCATCACCGAACCGAGATGAACAAGAAGATTTACCGCAT
The DNA here is from genome assembly GCA_029286605.1 of Sericinus montela. Classification (NCBI taxonomy): domain Eukaryota; kingdom Metazoa; phylum Arthropoda; class Insecta; order Lepidoptera; family Papilionidae; genus Sericinus; species Sericinus montela. The sequence continues at coordinate 10,703,412 of JAGSMR010000012.1, read as the reverse complement.
TGGACAAGGTACAAATTATTTAAACTTGTTATGTAACTTGAGTACAAACAATTTAAGTATGTGGGACTGAGGCTTCATATATTACCATATCATAATTTCTATGCAACATAGTTACATTTCCTATAGTGAAAAGAAACATTTTAGGATATTGTATCAGTATCCTTGATCAAATAACAGCACCACTGCAATAAACAGTCAAATTTTTTTCTTAGTCATAAATTGGCCATACATATGGGCGGAAGGCATTCTTCATGTTAAAGAAACCTAAGAAAAGCTGATATTTTCGAAAAAAAAAATGGATTTCTAATATAAATATGAAACCTTTACTCAATTTTTAATATTGTTTGATCCAGGAATTCACACCAAGGATGGAAAAGTTATTAAAAACAATGCTTCCACTGAATATGATTTGTCTGAAAAGTCAATCACTCCTATGGGTGGGTTCCCTCACTATGGCGAAGTCAATAATGACTTTGTGATGATCAAAGGATGCTGTATGGGTCCCAAAAAACGAGTTATTACATTGAGAAAGGTAAATTATTATAAATTATTGATACCAACAGTTGAATTGTTCAGGTCTCTAAAACTAATACAGAACACTATTTTCTATAACAATGGACTAAGGTACTCTGTTGTCAGCTACCTGCTAATGTAATTTAACGTATTTTTATTGATTTTTCACATTCAATAGTTAGTGTTGCAAAAAAAACACCAATGATTACTACTAATAACCATGTAATTACTAATGTTTACCAAGTGATTAGAGCATGGATGAATAATTTAACATTTGAATAGTTAAACTATATGTACATTAGGTATCTTGTAAATAAAGTAACAATCTGATCTATGTAATCTCAGAAAATATTTATTGACATACCTTAATTGTGCCATAATAATTACATGTAAAATAATTTCTACTTTTTAGTCGTTACGTGTGCACACAAAGAGAGCTGCCCTTGAGAAAATAAATCTCAAATTTATTGATACCTCATCTAAATTTGGTCATGGTCGCTTCCAAACACCAGCTGACAAGGCTGCATTCATGGGTACTCTCAAAAAGGATCGCATACGGGAAGAAGCTGCTGCTACCACCACTACTGCTCCAGCTGCATCGCAATCCTAAAATATTCTTAAGTTTAAGAATAAATGACATATAATTGATTGTTTTTTTTTATTATTCTCATACTTGCATGTGTGTGAGTTGTAGTGATAGTGATGATGTCCCTCACATGCAAAAGCACTTAAATGTTTATTAGGTATAGTTTGTCAATGTTCAAATTCATTTATTCTATGTACAAAGAATTAAGCTAATCTAGGTATCTCAAGTACTCTTGACCCTCCCTTCAAGCAATTTACTCATATTTTTTCACCACTGCTCTTCACTAATTCGCTCAACGTGTCCAAAACGTCAAAGCACGTTTTTTTTTTAATTTTAGTGATATCATTTTTAAAACTTGCCACTGTGCAAAAAAACTTTCCAAACATTTATTTATACAATCGAGGATAATATCACGAAAAACGTCAAATACTTATAGAGCTATATTTCAAACCGCAAAGCAAACCCAGGCATACCTTCATCTTTATATTACAATAATGAAAATTCTGACGACCCTATTGTTATTTTTAATTTGTTTAGTAACTTTTTTCAATCAGTATATGAAACATCAAAATTTAACCCAAGACAATTTGAACCTACTGAAACTAACCGAAAATTGTTCTTTGATTCATAGCATTTCTTTCAAAATTGATACCGTTTTAAAGATCTCTGGATATCACTAAAGGTACCGGCTCTTTCGAAAAAATACTGCTGACAATATTTGTATATCCTTATGCACTATAATAAATGCATTAAAGAAGGTGTCTTTCCTGAAATTTGGAAAGAAACAAATATTATACCAATACACAAATCTGGTTCCAAGCAAAATATTGAGAATTATCGCCCAATCTCTATTTTATCAGCCTTGTCAAAACTTTTTGGAAGACTGGTACACGATGAAATTTATCCAACTTTACATATCATAATCAAAGAACAACATGGCTTTGTGAAAAGGAGATCAACGGTTACTAATTTCAAAAAGCATTTGACAAGGTTGATCATGAGATACTTTTAAACAAAATAGCGTATAATGGCATACGGGGTGACTTACTACGTTGGTTTTCGTCATATGAGTCAAACAGAACTCTACAACTAACAAGTAATTAAAGGATTTCAGTCAAAATCGATAAGTGTACCCTCAGGCGTTCCACAGGGATCCATTTTGGGTCCCTTATTATTTATTTTATTCATAAACGATATCCACGACTGTTTCAAGCATTCTAAATTTTTACTCTACGCCGATGACCTTAAGGTATACAAAAGTATTAAAAATACTGTCTGCAATTTATTCCAAGAAGACATGAACAGAATCTCTGAATACTGCGATAAAAATAAAATACACTTAAATATTTCCAAATGTTTGTCAATTACTTTTACAAAAAATAAAAACATCATTGCGAATAATTATACTTTGAATAATAATATATTACAAAAGAGTTCTTCAGTTCAAGACCTTGGTGTACTATTAGACGACAAACTTCATCTCGATCAACACATTCATCAAATTGTCAACAACTGTTATCGTATGTATGGTTTTGTAATGAGGTCCACAGCTGATTTTACTCGTGCCAATACCTATATTCACCTATATACTTCACTTATCAGATCTCTATTGGAGTATGCTGTAATGATTTGGAACCCTTATTACAAGAAGTATAATGAGCTTTTGGAGAATGTTCAGATAAAGTTTCTTAGAAGCCTACATTACCGATGCTTTAGACAATATTACGCTTCAAATAATTTCTTATTAAAAAAGTATAATCTGTTAAGTTTGAGATCTAGGCGATTTTACCTTGAGACTATGTTTCTCTTTGTCATATGTAACAACAGATATGATTGTTCAAGTATAATAAATAAATTGAATTATGTCATCCCAAGAACTGCAATGCGACGGGAGGTGCGCGAACGTCTCTTATTGGCCGTATCATCTTGCCGCACAAATGCTGGGTTGCGCGCACCTCTTCGACGATTAACAAAAAAATTTAATACACATTTTAATAATATTGACTTATTTGCACATACATCAGTTAAATTCAAAAGAATGTTACTTAAAACTATAGAGAAAATAGATGACGATTGTTTATAGCGCAATATAGTTAATAAAATCTTACAAAAAACTTACTTAGTGGAACAAAAAAATATTTATATATTAACATAACATTACGTGGATAACGTTGTTAGTTACGCATTTGTATATTTAAATTAAGTTTTTAGTGTATGCGTGAAGGGTGTTTGGTAGATAAGAGTCAAAAGTCTAGTTACACCGAACACTATTTATTATATACACACAGAACACAATACAATGAAAGTCAGAAGGAGTGAAAGATATACGATAGTACAAGAGTGAAGCAAAATATAAAATACAGCGACAGCGTGAGACAAAAAGTAAAAGCACATAGAAATTTCTAAACAACGAAAAGCGTAAGCGCAGCGCGGAAGCAACAAGCGATAGAAACGTTATTGCGCATATGAGGTACCGAGAGCGACTAATCACCTGGCTCGGGCCGGCTACCTGTGGCCGCGCGCCCGACCGGTTCTTTCCGTATATAAAAAACGTTGGGTCGAGTGCGCGGTGCGACACAGCTGATTTGTTTACCACATTACGAAATAATTATCTAGTGAAACATAAATATTATTGCTTATGAAGTAATAAAAGTAGTATAGATATTATAAATACATATAAAAGATTGATGTAATATATTAAGATATAAGAGATAGATAAATAGTTATAGTAATTTATAGATAAATATAAAACATAACAAATAAAAAGTATTTTAATAATAAAAGGTGTACACCACAAGTTTGTACAATTTATAATGTGTAACTGTTTGTTTTCCCTAATAAATAAATAAAATAAATTGCCAGTGAGGAGATCGTTTCGTTTTCTGTAGGCCAAGGCAGCGCCGCAGATTTTACGAAGATATATCCTCATTGCATTTATTGTTTTTTTATGCTTCTGGCAGATCTAGGTTTTGCTGCCATATAACAAATTTGGAACCATCACTGCGTTACGCTAGCCATAAGGCGGGGGTGCATTATTCAGTGAGGACATCGATGAAATGGTAGATAGTTTATACAATTCGATAGAGACATCAATGAAGCTTTATATACCAAAAATTGTAGTAAATAAGAAAAAAAAATTCCATCTTGGTCCAATAACCGTCTCATTAAACTTATTCGGGAAAAGCAAAGACTAAGAAATAGATATAAAAAATATAAAAACTCTATGGATGAGTTATCGCTAAAAATTCTTGAAAAGAGGTATAATAAATTATCTTTAGAATGTTACAATTCATATATCAGATTGTCGGAAGAGAAACTAAAGTCCCGACCAAGGTTTTTTTGGTCATTTATAAAAAAAAGGAAAGGGAATATATCCAATTTCTATCCTGCAAGGATGACTCGTGACAACGTCAGTGCTGATAATGGCCAAGACATTTGTGAATTGTTTGCATCTCAATTCTCGTCGATCTATGTCGAAAATCTTAAAGGCGGTTCAAAAGATTCTGATCAAGAAATATTTCAAAAGATGGGTAACGTTGACATGGATATTAATATTCTTCCTAAGGTGGAACTGGAACAATGTGAGGTACTCGAGAAAATTAAAAAACTCGACTCATCCAAAGGAATTGGTCCTGATGGTATCTCACCAATCTTTGTTATTAAATGCGCTGCAGCTCTTGTAGAGCCGCTTAGATTAATATTTAATAAATCTTTAAGTTTAGGTAAATTCCCTTCCAAGTGGAAGGTTGTAAAAGTAGTGCCGATTTTTAAAAATGGGGATACTTTTAGTGTAAAAAATTATTGTCCCGTCTCCATCCTCTCTACCTTTGCCAAACTGTTTGAATCTCTGTTGTATCCGTACATTTATAACCACTTTACAGGCTTCATTAGTAACCATCAACATGGCTTTATTCCAGGTAGATCTACTTGTACAAGCCTTGTTAGTTTCACGGAGATATTGGTGGAAGCTATTGATAAAAGCAGAAGGGTAGATGTTATCTATACAGATTTTGCCAAGGCATTTGAAATGGTGCCAACATCAATGTTAATTTCAAAACTAAAAGGACATGGCATAGTTGGGCTCATGTTGCAGTGTTTGAAGTCATACCTTACCGATAGATATTTTTATGTTGTAACCAATGGGTATAAATCCAATCTTTGCAAAATAACATCTGGCGTTCCTCAAGGTTCACATCTCGGACCCTTACTATTTAATTTATTTATTAATGATCTTCCTAGCAGTTTTAGACACTCCATCCCGTACATGTTCGCTGATGATTTGAAACTTCTTAAAATAATTAACGAGATCAACGATACGTTACTACTCAAAAAATATTTAAATACATTATATGAGTGGTGCAAAGTGAATGGCATGAAGCTTAATATAGATAAATGTTCACAAATCTCTGATACTCGTAATATCAATGCTATTACACAACAATATTATATAGCTGGCTTTCCTCTGAAAATTGTCGAAACTATGAGAGATCTTGGTATAATTTATGATAAAAAACTTACTTTTAATCCACACATTGATCATATAGCGAATAGGGCTTCAAAAATGCTAGGTTTTGTTATTCGCAATACTAAAATATTTAATAATGCTGTTACAAAGATAATGTATTATAATAGTCTTGTGAGGAGTATATTGGAATACTGCAGCGTGGTTTGGAGACCACATTATTCTACCCACGCCCTCAGAATTGAAAGAATTCAAAAGCGATTTCTTTACCATCTTACTTATTCTGTTCGCAAATGCACGATTCTCTCTACGTATTCAGATAGACTTACGTATTTTCGGATACAACCATTAGATAAACGTAGACATTTATTAGATTTATTATGTTTTCATAAAACCCTTTCAAATACTTATGATACTCCGTCCTTACTATCAAAGATAAATTTTAAGGTTCCCTATAAATATCCCCGAAAACTTATTGTTCCTTTTGTACAACCATTACGTAGAACACTTTTAGGCGTGAACTCTCCTTTATCCCGCATGTGTAAGTTATGTAACGAACATAGTTTTGATCTAGGCCCATTTTTTGACTCGTTGCCAAAGTTTCGTCGCAAATTAATATTAAGATTGTTTCCATACTTACGACATTAAATTTTAAGCTTTGTTCTTTATTACACTAATCATATTTTTCGTTATATTGTTTTTATATTAAATTACCTTGTTAACGATTTTTAGTATCTTTATTATTTTTAAGATAATTGTCATTATTGCATGTGGTATTCACCTTTAATAGGTAATGCATTTAGTTTAAGTACCTTATGTTATGTTAAATAAAAATTTAAAATTGTAATTGCCACTGGTGAATCTAAATAAATAAAATAAATACATTTATTATCCCAAAGAGTAAGGGAAAGGTTCCTATGGCGTTATATTATTATTACATATGGCGACATATCTCAGACGAATTTTGATCAATTAAAATTTTCTTGCATTTTATAGTCATACTTAAAAAATACAATATAAGCGGTTTTTGTGATAATAAGCGTTTTGTACGGGAGAAATATAAAGTAATTATTTTTTTAAACAAATAAAAACACCGTTTATAACAAGGTCGTCCTGTTATTTACCATTCCATCGGTAGCCCTTCATAATAGAAGTATAATCATCCAGAAGAAACTAGTTTCTTTTTTAGTTTTCTGAGAACATATGTTACAGTGTGGTACAGTTTATCCTTTATGTATATGAAATTTGTGTTTTACATGGCAAGAATGAAAAAGATTTTTATATGAAATATTTATTTAAATTATGTGCCATGGGAGTCATAGTAGTAGCTCGTCGTGACCCCTGCCAGCCCTTTTCAGAGCTGTAATTCTACACAGCTGCTCACCCCACCCATGCTAACGAGGGTTAGGGCGTCCCCCCAAGGCAGCGCACCAATTCGTCCCCGTTTGTGTGGAATGTAGCGAGTAAAGTGGCGATGGGGATCGCCACCCGTCACCAGTGCCCAACACAGCGAAAGATGGCGGACAGAGTGCAGAGTTGCCATGTGGAATGTTAGAAGAGGCATGAAAGATAAGACGAATGAGCTGATTGAAATAATGAATGAAAAATAATTAGATGTCGTATATTTGTCGGAGACCAGACGAAGGGGTAGTGGCACCTAGGAGCTCTGGTAGGGCGTTAGCTTTATGGTCCGGGGTTCCGGAGAGCGAGTGCGCTTGTTAGGGGGTGGGGGTGCCTGTCGTCTCGGTTGGTCGATGTTATGACTGAATATGAAACTGAACTCAAGACTTCTTTGATTTCAGTTTAAATTGGGACTGACGAAGCTATTCCTTTTGGCTGTATATGCGGCGGTAGCTTCGTCATCCAAAAGAGAGCTGGAGGAGTTTTGGGAGAATGTTTAGAGAAGTTCTAGATTCGGTTAGAGGAAACGGAAGAATTGTATGTGGTGATTTGAATGGATGGGTTGAGCGGTACGACCACGGTGCGAATCGGTATTTAGAATGTTTGGTGATAAAAGGGTTAACGATGCTGGCAGGCTTATACCGGCTGTATGCGTGTGATGATCATAGTGAGGTGTCCGGCGGTGACGCCATGACTGGTACGTCAGACTGGGACTTCGATGACACTGAGGTCATCAGTATGAAAGATATTGAATGTGCGATTCGAAGTTTGAAATATGGTAAGATTGCGGGACTAGATAGTTACTGCCGAAATGGTCATGTATGTTGGGCCTCGCGTCTGGGACAACTTTCACCTGCTGTGTGCCTTTATATAAAGGTAAAGGTTCATATTTTGACTAGGGTGCTATCGGGCGATCAGCTTGACTAGTTTAGCAAGTAAAATTTACTTGAAAGTTTTGACGCGTAGGATGCAAGAGATATCGGAAAGATTTCTATGGGAGGCGCAATGCGGATTTAGACCTGGAAGAGGATGCATGGATCAAATGTTTTCTCTCTTAGAGGACTTTATGTGCTTTTGTGGATCTTGAGAAGGCATTTGATAAGGTTGTAAGGAAGAAAATGTGGGAACTGTTGCCGGGGTATGGTGTGGATGGTCCATTGCTAAGGGCAGTGCAGTCCTTTGACTGTGACTGTAAAGCCTATGTGCAGGAAGGGCATGACCTGTCACAAATGTTTAGCGTCCAAACGGGTGTAAGACAGGGTTGTGTCTTGTCTTCCTGGCTGTTCATTCTGTACTGTTTACAGAAGCTGTTTGGGTGATATGAAAGTAAATTGTCCGCTGTATGCTGATGATGCATTGCTTATTGCACCATCAGAATTGCAGACATTAGTCACGTGTATGAAAGAGGAATGTGAAATTAAAGGTCTCCGTTTGAATACTAAAAAAACTAAGGTTCTGGTATTCGAAAGGGACGAAGAGAGAACGAAGTGTGAAATAAGGGTAAATCAGGAATGTCTAGAACTGGTGAATGAAATTGTATACTTGGGGAGTGCTTTTAGTCGGGATGGAAGATGTGTTATAGATGCGGACAGGCATGTCGCTGCCAGGAACAAAGTCAACGGTGCCCTGACTGCGTTAGTCAAAAGGCATGGCGTGGTGAAAAGTGCACGCCTTGCAATACATAACACAGTGCTGATAATGACTTTATGGCAGCGAAACTTGGGTATGCCAGACAAAGCATTAAAGCAAGTTGAATGCAGAGGAAATGAGATATACGAAACGAAGAGATTCGAAATATGGCAGATTTGAAAGATGACCTTATCACAAAAATTAACTAGGGCGTGCTTCGATGGTTTCTGTACGTTGAGCGAATGAGTGAAGACCAAATAGTAAAGAAAATATATAGCGCGAAAGTTAATATTAAAAGGTGTCGAGGTAGGCTGAGACTAACTTTCGAAGATCATATGAGCAAATTGCTCGAGGAGGAGAGGGTCAAGAGTACTCGGACGGATGAGGAGGATGATGAATCTGAGAGGCGAAAGAGGTATGTAAGGATCGTGACACTTGGCGATCTGTTCTCTCAGACTACCTCGTCAGGGATTGTGCGTGAAGATAAGTAAGTAAGTTTGTACCTTAGCGATTTAAGCACTTTTGCGATCTCAAATGTAGTGTTTTGAAATGTTTTTCCGAGTTAACTTTCGTTTGAGACATAATTTGGCTAGGTCTCATGTGTGTTGTACACATAGCTATGAACGTTTTCGGTTATCATACAGGATCCATTCTCATCATTAGTTACTTGTGATACCTAAGACAATTTCAACCAGCAAACCTGCACTATTACAAAGGTAAGATCAGAAGAAGAACAAGTTGTGCAATCAATCCCACAGGGAAGTTGCATCCTTTTTCTTACATATATAAATGACTTGACAAAAGTTATTGAAGAATCCTGTACTCTCTTCGCCGACGAAATATCGAGCCAACCGATTTCCCCATTTCACTTTTGAAAATCCTAAGAAATTTTGTTTATGAAGCATGTTTGTATTTATGAAATTGGCGACTTTGACTATGATGAATGACAACTGTCATTCTTTTTAAAATTTGAAATTAAATAAATACATACATTCATAGAGACAACATTACATACATTGATCTGGTCCTAAATTAGGTTGCTAAAACATTTGTATAATGGAATCAGAAACAACAAAGGCAACAAACACCTAGACTGAGAAAATGAGTTTTCTACATTGACTCGACCGAGAATTCAACCCGGGACCTCGGAGCTGATGACATCCTGAAAATCGCCGCACGTCCACAGAGGTCCAAGGTATGAGATGAGAGGTGTCAAGAACTTGAAACTTGCCAATTTCTCCAGGCCAATCCTTCTTCATGATAAAATTTTCTATTTTATTTTTCTTTCATCACAACACTATAGACATCATCAAAATATAGCAGCCATAACTCTGAGTTCTGATTTTTTTGGAATTATGTATGTATGTATATACTTTATTGCACACCACAATAATCATAACATAAATGAAATAAAAAAAAAACTTAAGAAATAAAGTACAATAAGGCGGTCTTACCACTAAAGAGTGATCTCTTCCAGACAACCTCAAGGAATTATGTTAATTTTTAATGGGGATTAAGTTCAAATCCAATGAGATGGGAAAATCAGTTTGAAACTGTTTATGATCCTTGTCTTTAGAACTCATATAGCAAAGGTTTCACCAAACTTCTATTAAAATAATAAAAGTATTTCCACAATAATGGCCAATACGAAGGTAATAATTAATTTCGAAAAAAAAAATTCTTGCAATCTTATGTAAAATGGAAATTTCATAGTTAAAAATGTAGTGATGAGTGAGTCTATATAACATGAGTGATGAGTACTATATAACAATAGCAAGATAAACATAGGAAGGAAATATAAAATACCTTATCAAAAATAAGCTTCAGTTATTTTTATTGCATTGGTCAAAATATTTATTTTTCACTACATATCGAACACACTGTAGTATAACATTCCTTTCATGTTCAATTTCTCTACTTAGTAATTTTAACAGCAAAGTCGAAGGCAAATTTCGTTTTGGTTTTTTAACAAATTTTGTATTAGGACGTTCATTTCGTATTTTTTTTTCAATCACCTTTGTTTCACTTTCTATAATGACATTTTCACGTTCTTTTTTTATTATAATTTCTTCAGGTCCACTGTCATCATCACTTTTGACATTTCTTATCAAATATTGTTTCTCTTTTACTATTTCCTTTGGTATATCTGTTTCATTGTTTTTTGAGAGAATATCATTGTGATTATCATTCGATTTTTCTAAAATATTATTACTATTTGATAATTCATCATCAGATGATCCATAATTACAAATAAGAGAGGACAGAGCACCACATACTAATGGTTCTGATTGAGATACACTATTAACTGCATTATTTCTGACCTCTTCAGTAAATATGTCATCTTCTATTAATCCATCTTGTTGGGACTCATAATCTCCTTCATCATAATTTCCTTCAGTAAGTATATGTTGTATTCCAGAAAATGGTTTAAGCTGACATACTTCATTTATGGACGGCATTGTTTTGCAAACTGTCTTCGGAAAAATTGGTTTTTTATTTTCTTTCCTAAAAGCATTACTGTTTACTCTTAAATGTTTTTTTTCTTTTCCTAAAATGTGTTTATTTCTAGGATGATCTTCTGAAAACAAATATTTAAATAAAATAAATCTATAATAGATATTGTATATGTTCTAAATTGTGTAGGGAATTAAAAAGGAAGGCTTGTGACATTTAGTTTCCCTGAAATTGATATATCATTTAAATTGTTGGCTTAGGTATCAGGGTAATGACAGGCTCACCATTTGTAACATTGTACTAAATAAATGGGTAAAATGATAATTTATTTATACTTTATTGACACCTAATAAAAGGTAACAATGGGCGGACTTAATGCCATATATCATTCTCTACCAGTCAAGCCTGGGTGAAACAGAGAATAAATGGCAGGTGTGTTACGTGGGTATAATTATCTTAATATATAATAGATATATCCAGGCCAATCCTTCTTCATGATAAAATTTTCTATTTTATTTTCTTTCATCACAACACTATAGACATCATCAAAATATAGCAGCCATAACTCTGAGTTCTGATTTTTTTGGAATTATGTATGTATGTATATACTTTATTGCACACCACAATAATCATAACATAAATGAAATAAAAAAAAAACTTAAGAAATAAAGTACAATAAGGCAGTCTTACCACTAAAGAGTGATCTCTTCCAGACAACCTCAAGGAATTATGTTAATTTTTAATGGGGATTAAGTTCAAATCCAATGAGATGGGAAAATCAGTTTGAAACTGTTTATGATCCTTGTCTTTAGAACTCATATAGCAAAGGTTTCACCAAACTTCTATTAAAATAATAAAAGTATTTCCACAATAATGGCCAATACGAAGGTAATAATTAATTTCGAAAAAAAAATTCTTGCAATCTTATGTAAAATGGAAATTTCATAGTTAAAAATGTAGTGATGAGTGAGTCTATATAACATGAGTGATGAGTACTATATAACAATAGCAAGATAAACATAGGACGGAAATATAAAATACCTTATCAAAAATAAGCTTCAGTTATTTTTATTGCATTGGTCAAAATATTTATTTTCACTACATATCGAACACACTGTAGTATAACATTCCTTTCATGTTCAATTTCTACTTAGTAATTTTAACAGCAAAGTCGAAGGCAAATTTCGTTTTGGTTTTTTAACAAATTTTGTATTAGGACGTTCATTTCGTATTTTTTTTTCAATCACCTTTGTTTCACTTTCTATAATGACATTTTCACGTTCTTTTTTTATTAAAATTTCTTCAGGTCCACTGTCATCATCACTTTTGACATTTCTTATCAAATATTGTTTCTCTTCTACTATTTCCTTTGGTATATCTGTTTCATTGTTTTTTGAGAGAATATCATTGTGATTATCATTCGATTTTTCTAAAATATTATTACTATTTGATAATTCATCATCAGATGATCCATAATTACAAATAAGAGAGGACAGAGCACCACATACTAATGGTTCTGATTGAGATACACTATTAACTGCATTATTTCTGACCTCTTCAGTAAATATGTCATCTTCTATTAATCCATCTTGTTGGGACTCATAATCTCCTTCATCATAATTTCCTTCAGTAAGTATATGTTGTATTCCAGAAAATGGTTTAAGCTGACATACTTCATTTATGGACGGCATTGTTTTGCAAACTGTCTTCGTAAAAATTGGTTTTTTATTTTCTTTCCTAAAAGCATTACTGTTTACTCTTAAATGTTTTTTTTCTTTTCCTAAAATGTGTTTATTTCTAGGATGATCTTCTGAAAACAAATATTTAAATAAAATAAATCTATAATAGATATTGTATATGTTCTAAATTGTGTAGGGAATTAAAAAGGAAGGCTTGTGACATTTAGTTTCTCTGAAATTGATATATCATTTAAATTGTTGGCTTAGGTATCAGGGTAATGACAGGCTCACCATTTGTAACATTGTACTAAATAAATGGGTAAAATGATAATTTATTTATACTTTATTGACACCTAATAAAAGGTAACAATGGGCGGACTTAATGCCATATATCATTCTCTACCAGTCAAGCCTGGGTGAAACAGAGAATAAATGGCAGGTGTGTTACGTGGGTATAATTATCTTAATATATAATAGATATATATGCAGATACTTATTTATTATAAAAATACACATACCATACATATATAAATATACTTATATATACATATACATACAAACACATACCTACACAAATAACTACTATACTATAATAAAAGTACATAATGTTGAGAAGATAATAAAAAAAAATTCAATCTGTCTGCCTGAATCACTTTTCTGAAAATGCTCTCGAACCATTTTTTTAAAAGAATGTTTATTAGGAGCTTTCTTGACATCAGGAGGAAGAGCGTTCCAGAGGAGCGTGTACTGAACAGTAAAAGAGGAGCTAAAGAATACAGTACTATGCTGTGAAATAGGAATTTTGAGACAATTTAAGGAATGTGGTACCCAGTCATGGGTAGAATGAAGATATTTATAATAATAATTCAAAGAAAGATAATTCAAAGAACAAAACTGTTGTGATCCCTGACCACTGCAGTATTGACAATAGGGTCTTCACTTGGTATATGAAAAAATTTTAAACATGTTGTTGGTCTATATCATAATAATACATATCACATAAGATAGAACATACACTAAAAGAGCTAAGTCTTTTTTATATATTTAAATTTATGAAGGCATGAAATGTAGCAAACATATGATAGCCTTAATCTTAGGCTATCATAGACCTATTAATGAGTTTGCAAAAGTGTTGGTGTTTGCAATGATGCTTTGTAAGTTTTGATTACATCCAATCAGTTATTATAATTCATGGGACATTGTTATATACCATTTCAGTTTTCTAAATTTGCTAACAAAAATAGGTAAGGGTTTAAGAAAAAGTAACCAAACGTTTTAAACATTTGGTTACTTTTTCTTAAGTTACATACTAGTTTCTACTTTATATATTTCTAACATTAAGCAATGAAAATGTATCAAATGGATAAATTACTTTCCAATATTTGTGCAGAGGTATCCTTGTAAATAATATTTCATGGTATCAGATGAAAACTCTCCTGTCTTGTGACAGGCAACAGCATCCTGGGCACAAGGAGTTTAGAACTGTGACTGCTTATCCACTAGTCAAGTGAGGCCATAGAACAAACCCTCCCATAGCGGAGAGCTTGTTCTCCTGCAGTGGACTTTTGCAGGCCACTATAATAATGAATAATATTTTACCTGTCTTATGCCTTTTGTTATTCATATCAAACTTCATTCCCATTTTTTCTCCTCTTTCTAATTTTTCTCTGACTATGGCAGCTTTCATTTCAATGTTCTGTTTAGTGGGATATTTTCGTTTTCTTTCTTCTCTCCATTTTTGAATCTCCTCTGGATTATTCAATTTGGCAATTTTTTTATATAAACCAGTTGAATGTTGCATTTGTATATGCTTTGTTATTATTTTAGGATGAGCCACAAATTGACAACCATCTATATTACATTTCTGAAAATAAATACATGTAATTGAGTTTATGAATAATAAGGGAGATAGAGGTCTAGGCAATAAGTTAGATTATTTGGCACAATGTGACAGGTCTTTATAGGGTCCAATCCCCAATAGTTCAGTATATGACATTCATATATTCTATGACTAAACAAAGATACATATTCATCACCCAAATATTTGTCCCTAGCAGGATTCAAGCCCATAGCTTGCCTCTTATATTCAAAGGCAGGCTTACTACCAACTTCTGTTATGCATTATTATCTTATGTTAATGTATCAATAAAATATCCATTCACAATCATCTGATGCTGAAAAATTTTTGTATCTCAAATTTATATGAAAACAATAAATTCTACTTAGTTTCTATGTTAATAAAAAATATATAAATACTGGTTCAGAGGCCATAAAATATAGAAAGAAAATAGATACTACTTTATTATTAAATAAATATAAATGCCTTCACGCCATTCCCAATACAGGGGTACACAGAGGTCTAGACAATTAAGCCGTATCGACCCACCTTCCACCGAAGATATTTTCGGGACATCGTGACAGGTGGTGAGCCCGTCGCCGTCTTTATGTCCAAGCCAACAATATAATTCGTACAAAGTTTTTTAAAAACCCATCGGTACGAGCCTGCCACTTGGGGATCGAACTCGAATTCTGAACACCTAACCACTCGGCTATCGTGATTTTATTTACATATCTTTTAAAACTGAGTTTGAAAATAGTTTTAACTACTGCTCACCTGATGTTGCTGTTTGTGACTTTCTAAAATTTTCAGTGATTGAAAACCTCTGTCACAAGTTTCACACCAAAATTCACTGTTTTGAAGTATTAATGGTCCTGGATATCTATGTTGGTTACCCATTTTATTACGCGGTAGATATGGTGCACGTGGTCTTAAATTTGGAGACCACTGCCCAAAGTTATGATTTCGATAAGTATGAAAATCTGGTCTATACATATTGTTTTGAAATTAAAATTATTTATACAAAAACTTAGTTTGGATATACAAGAGAAAGAGAATGATGATTTAATAAATTCTTATATACGTTTTAAATATGTATCTATGGAGTTAAGAAATAATTTCTTAATCATATAAAGTGTTTAAAACATCTTGAATGTAAAATCTTTTCAGAGAATATAATCACTTCACTTTCACGCTTGTATAAATAAAAATCATAGATCTGGTAGAGATGCTACAGCATGTATATTCTCAAATCAAAGAGCATAAAATCACTACGGTCGGGCATAGAGTACATAATAACTACGAGTCAAGGAAGCCCGACTTGTCTAATTGTTTTACTACGTCAAGTTGTAAACCAATTAGACAAGTCGGGCTTCCGAACTTGATTCAATTTATGTGCGTGCGTGCGTGCGTGCGTGGTGTGTGTTAGTGTTGACAGACATATTGTAAATATTAGATAAAGGAGCGGCGATGGGCTCACCACCTGTCACGTTGTCCCGAAAATATCTTCGGTGAAAGGTTGGTCGAAGGGACTTAATTGTCTAGACTCGACCTCTGTCTACCCCTGTATTGGGAATTGCGTGAAGATACATATATATATATATATATATATATATATATATATATATATATATATATATATATATATATATATATATATATATATATATATATATATATATATATATATATATATATATATATATATATATATATATATATATATATATATATATATATATATATATTAGATAAAGGAGTAGCTAATTGTTTAGCACACTTAAACATAAATATAGGAGGTATGTTATCACTTCCAGCACCTTTATTAATTTTGAGTGTACTTAATATACAGAATACATTTTCAGCGCTAAAGCATATATTGTGTGAAATGTCATTTGACTTTACGTTGCAAATATGAGAAAAATCATATTAATAATTTGGTTTTTGAAATACTTTCAAAGAATTTATATATCCCGCACATATGTCTATATGTGCGTATATGAGGTTTAAAATAGGGTAATTTTTTTGTAAAGTGTGATTGTGTTTGTGTATATAAGATTTGTTTGCGTAATGTGATTTGCTAATAGTGATACATTGATAAAGGGCAACTAAGTTATTAAACTAATTATACAATTTTTGATAAATCTCTTTCTGAAATTATAATGATAGCAGGAGACTTCATTTTTTCTCAAAAAAAAAATGTAATTTCTCATCCATACGAACTTATATGGTTTGGCCTGCGCTTGGGATTTAACCATCTTTAATAGTATTTTGTTGTCAGGTGTCAAATTCTCATTGATATAAAAATTATGTTGGGCCTTTCAGCACTATATCCGTAGTTGTAATGCCCTTGACTTTCCGAAGTCCTGCAATAATGTCATCCTTAATAGCGCGGTTGTGAAGTTTGGCAACGATATTTTTTGAACGGCCACCTAAATTATGCATTGTCGGAACTCGGTGCGCAAAAACTTTTTGACCTTTTGTCAACTTTACGCCTGCATGATTGACTATTTTGACTGTCAATTCAGATGCCGATTCTTTCGAGTTTTCTGGTAAACCCACAATTTCTAAATTTAGTAAGTCTTGCCCATTGCTGTTCTTTTTTAATCTGCAAACTCAGCTCTGATATCTTGATCTCTCCATCCTTAATATATTTTTGTAGAATTTCAAAGTCAGTTTTAAGATTATTGAAGTTATTGAGCAAACTATTGTGCGATTCCTCCAATTGTTTGATGTTGTTAGCAATTTCGACTTTTATTTCAGTAATAAGTAATAATTTCAAATCCTGATTTATATCGTCCTTTATCTCTTTCAGTTTTTTATCTATGAGTAGTTCGATGCTGTTAATTAAGTTTGAATCAGAGGATTGGATGCTTGTTGTCTCTATAACATTTATTGATTGGTCTGAACCTTTATTTGAAGAGATATGCGCAGCTTTTTCCTCTTCTATCTTCGATATTTTAGGAAACTGATCGATCCTAAGTTCGCCGCGAGTAGTTCAAGAGTCGATTTTTTATCATCCTTTATATATCAATTCATTTATATATAACATGCACTTCCGGTTCGATCTAAGAGGTCACGATTCTAATCATCTAAAAAGTTAGTAACCGGCATCCACAACCAGAGTATTACCCACCTTTTCCACCAGCATATCTCTGTGGTATCGTATATACTTCATAACCATGCGTAAACTACAGATGATGCAGACCGCATGAACACCGCTGATACTTACAATTCGACTTGGAAGCATTTTATATAGCATTGATGAACAGTATGTAACAGATGTTCAAATGGTCATGAATACTAAACCCATAAATAAATAAATATAAATATCTTCACCCACTTTAAATAAAATTATTTTCGGATTTTATCGCGTTTTTTGATTAGTTTTTACAAACAATTTTTATTTCCCCTCGTGACCACAGATGCTTTAAAGCATCCGAAACGTCGGGAAATAAAAATGGTTTGTAAAGACTAATTGAAAAACATAGTGAAAATCGTTTTATTTAAAATGTGAAGTATTCGCGTAAGCAAAAGAAATCATTATATCTTCACCCAATTCCCAATACAAGGGTACACATATATTATATTTTACAATTTATATATATTATTTTTTACAAATACAAGATATTTTCACTCGGCTATCGTGACGTGTGATACTAATCTTAACTTACCAATCCGGTAGTTTTAGTATAGTATATGGGTATGCGATCCCGGATTCCCTAGCTATTACTATCCTATCCCTTGCCCTCCCAGGTGGTAATATCCTACCTTTCCTAATTCCCACTTTAACTTACCAATCTTCCTTTTCATACCACCTATCCTTCCCTTTCCCTATTCCTAGTCTCTTCGCCAATCCAAAATCTGCCGTGCGTGCAACCATACGTCTGTCCTTTTATATGATATACTGTCGGCTAATATTTAATGTCCTGAACTATTTGCTAACCTTAACTAACACTGCTTTTATTAAGTATTTGAGCTGAATTTGTAAAGATTAGTAATATGAAACGGCAAATGTTAGTACCCATAACCTAAAGGTTTACATTTTTATTATGCAATTTTATTGACTTTTAATGCATATTTATGCTGAACTTTTATGTTATTAAATTAAAGAGAAAAAAGTTAAAATTTAAACTGACACGGGATGGATTCGAACCCGCGACCTTCGCCGATCCGTGGCGACGCTCTTACCTCCGAGCCACCGCATCAGTTGAAATTTTAACTCTCTATTCTCTTTATATTACTTATGCCATATTATATGATTTATTGGCCATCTGTTATCCCTTTTTCCAAGTGACAATTTGATAATCCTGACTTTTCAGTTAATTATCAATACGATAACGCCAACTTTTTAATTTTTATTATCAATTTTATTAATTTTTAAAGCATATTTATGCTGAACTTTTATGTTATTAAATTAAAGAGAAAAAAGTTAAACTCTGGTGACTCGGAGTTAAGAGCGTCGTCACGGATCGGTGAAGGTCGCCGGTTCGAATCCCGCCCGTGTCAGTTGAATATTTACTTTTTTCTCTTTAATTTAATAACACTAAAGGTTTACACTTAATTTTAGTTTGGGTATGCGTGTTAAATGTTATTTTTTATTCCCTTAAAATATAAGGGGGCGTCCATACATTGCGTGAGGTGTTTTTTTGAATTTTCTGTAGCTAGGCTCTAGCAGCCAGCACACTTAACCAAAGACATTAGTTAGTCTCTTGTATTTTCCAACCTTGACATGGACAGAGAATCTTCAATCCAACGATGGAATCATTACCATGAAAGAAAGAAAGTCCTTATTGTCATAAGTGTACTATTTCAAATTTATTTTTATACAGTTTAAAGATAAACTAAAGCTGTTTTGTACCAGAAATATTGAAGATTTACTTTCCAGATTCATGATTCATTGTCTGCACTAAAATACATTTAGAAGTACTTGCAATATACACAAGCTGTTTGAGGATTATATAAAACTACTCTTTTTTAGTTTGCTGTACATCGTACGAATTCATTAGTTTTGTATCAAATAGTGGAACTGCTGGAACAACTAGCTCTAGTATTTTACTACTAACTAATATTTGCATTTTTTTATTTATTTAATAATTCAGACCAGTGATAGGAGAGTGGTTACTGGAAGATGGTATCAAATGATTTATTTCGATAAGAACATATCTACTATATGCTCTTATCGAAATAAATCTTTGAATTTTTCCTTCAATGAAAAAAAAAATGTTTTAGATGGATGTTTGGAGGGACGGAAGCACGAACGGAGAATGAATGGGAATAAGAGGCACTTTTATTAGCTGGAAATTTCAGAAAGAATTTGATATGGGTCTAAAAGAGGAAAAAGTCGGACGTGCGAAAGAAAAACTCTCGTGCAGGTATGACACAGAGGTTGGAAGAGGCAGGATATTAAAAAGCTCACTTAAGATCCTAGTGTTTCTACAAAGACGAATTAGGAGCAACTTAGGGTCATTGCGAAAATGAGAAACGTGATCGTAATCAAGAATTCCGAAAAAAACGCTCAAGTTTATTCAGAAGCTCCTCAGTAGCATTCAAGTAATCTATGATTGGTTGGAAGAGTCGAAAGGGCAATAATTCTTGAAGACACTTTAGGGACTCACGTGGGTATTCCAAGATAAATAACAGTCAATTGTTACCCCAAGGTCTTTAACAATCTCAGTGTAAGGTGTAGTGGTGCCAAAACTGTAGGTAGAGGAGTCCAATAAGTTACGAGCGTGTCTGCTGCCTACAATTATAGCTTTCGATTTTGTAGCATCGGTCGCCAGCCCAAAACATTTGCGGTCATTTATAAAATTTGTGGCTAACTCAGCGTCAGCTGGTGAAAAATGGTAACAAAGATGCACGTCGTCAGCGTAATGATTGAAGTTCGAAAAAATTACACTATTGACAGAGTTAGTAAAAAAAAAGAAAAGAGTAAACCCCAAAAACCCTAAAAAGTAAGCCACCCTAAAACGCGCCCGCAGTTGGTTCACATGGATTGGAAATGTGAATTGCATGCGGTCAAGTGGAGAAGCATCTATCGATTGAAGAACGCCCAAGAGAACATTGTAATCAACGAAAAAAATGTATTTCTGAAATCTAGTTATTTTCTATACCTCAGCGAATATCGTCAGTGATTTTTAAAAGATTCACTTCAACCAATTTTTCAGCCAAAGTACTGTTAATGCAACAGTACTTTGGCTGAAAAATTGGTTGAAGTGATCAAAAACGAATTGGATGAAATAAAGGAGGAAAGTTGAATATGACCTATGTGCTCCAGAACTTTAGTGTAGTGCATTTTTCATTTATTGCATAGTATTTTTTTCATCAATGAAAATTTTATTACAATTTTAACATTTATTCACCAAGTCTTAAATTTACATTTGAAAAAATTTAAAACATTGTTTCAATTTTAATAAATATAAAAAGATTAATGCAGAGATTTAAAAAGCATCTAATTAATGATATTGTTTCTTACATATTTTTTGTTTAAGACTAAAATAGTTTCTATAAAACATTAAGTGTATCGGTAGAGGAATATCTTACCTTTTTTACATAGGGGTATTAATGTTGACTAAGGGGAATATCTTTTATATTGTTATGGCCACCGACACGGTGCAGGCATCTTAGAATATACCCGACGAAAATTAATCAGACCTAGAATAACAAGCAGTATATAAGGTGACGAATGAATAAATTCTTGAGATAATATGTATGTAATATGGCTACAAAAGATTAGGGTGCATTCAGTGGCTACTGTACACATTTTTATGTGTACAGTAGTTATCTTATATTATATTTTAATACGTTTAAATTAATTAGTTATATTTAAAAATCTAAAATGCGTAGTCTATAGCAGACCAATAATCAAAGTGATTAATTTAAAGTCAAAATGTTTATACATTGTATTGTGATGTAAAAAGTTTTCCTTTTTCTATATTTTTGTTTAGAATTAGTATAAAAATAAGTTACCTTGCCTCCGGGCGGTAATCTGTTAATTTCAAGATAGATTCATATGAGTAAAACATGTTATTCTCAAAATAAAAATTAAGGTCCCTAGTATGGCCGAATGTACACTCTTCGACGGAGGCTTCAAAAAAGGTGGAATTTAATATCTTCGGGCATTTCAATGAGAAAACATTATTGAAGAAAAGTCTTCGACATTCATTTTTTAATGTATTAAATATTATATGGTGGTCATATTTATTTTCTTAAGGAAAAACTTAATTTAGAGATTTCACAGATTCGAAAAGAGGACACTCCGAAGTACCAGAGAACATAACTTTTATTTGATTTATTTACTGATAAGAATCTACCTCGAAAATAAACAAAACAATCATGATTTGTCAGCTTTGATAAGTTAAATCTGCCGCCCTAGGCACAAACCTACTCAGCTGATTAGTAAATCCGCGACTGCGATCCGCGTGCATTTTAATAGTTTAAGCACGTTGGAATAAATACAGTGAGATATTGATAATAACAAATAAATATCTTTATGCACATTCACTGACGGGTTAGCCAGACAAAGACACATTACCAACTTTCACAATCCTTTTGTACCTCTTTCGCTTCTTTCAAATCCCATTTTTCACGCAAATAAATAGAGTAAACAAATGAAGGGACTGGATTAGGCCAGAGCTCAACTGTAACTTTGTGTTGGTAAACAGAAAAAAAAGAAACAGTGTAGAGAACTAGAATACTCCAGTCTTGTATAAAAAAAATGATAAAATTGATAAAGGGACAGAAGTATACACTTCTATCAAGTATACATGGCAATCTATTCTGATACAACAAACAAATATAAATAAATAAATATTTTCACGCATTTCCCAATACAGGGGTAGACAGAGATCTAGTCTAGACAATTAAGTCCCTTCGACCCACCTTTCACCGAAGATATTTTCGGGATAACGTGACATGTGGTGAGTCCGTTGCCATCTTTATATCCAAGACAACAATATAATTCGTACATAAGATTTCAAAAACCCCATTGAGTCTGCCACCTGGGAATCGAACTCGGGTCTATCGTGACTTCATTGATTAAAACAATACAATTGTAGTTTAATTCTTAAATCTGCAATTAGTCAATTTTCATTATTTCATATTAATACAAATACTTAACAAATAATTGTTTTTATCATACAAGAATTATTAATTAAACTTTAACTACAAATTAATAATAATTATCTAAATATTAAAATTTTATTATTTTTGAGTTTCTGATATTAGAATCAGATAAAAATTTCCAGTAATATAGCTGATGCAATAATAACACATAGATTTCAATTTATGACAATTTTTTGTGTAATTTGATCATAACATAATATTCATCAAATAAGTTGGAATAATTCCTGACCTGTAAGTTGATGAATAACAATTGGTTGTTTGGTTATAACTGTAATACATTCTTACTTATTTATATTATATGTAATAAAAATGTTTCCAAGTAGAATTTTAAATATCAGCTTTATTATTTCTCGTAATTTTGCATCATTGGGTTTTATATTTGTCGATGTTACTCCTATTACAAAGTTAATTACTTTGTAGTCTCAAAATTGGCGTTCATCTTTTGCGTAATCGCACCTGTTAATATAAAATTTATTTTCGAAATTGTGCAAAACGGGCTCAGTCTAAAGACTTTATGACTATAATGGGGGCGCTACTAGTGGCGATTGTGCTGCTATCTGTAGTTTACGCACGATCCCTGCACTACGTATATTTAAAAAATCAATAATATAAATAACATACTTTTGAGATTTAGAAGATTCATCCAAGTTATAAGTTTAAATTGGAATATCTTGTGGGCATATTGGATAAAATTGGACAAAAATTTACTGAATAAAAAATCGACATGAACAATTCGGCAGCAAAGGTAGTATCAACTAAGAAAATTTGTGCTTTTTTGTTGTTTTCTTAAATTTACACCAACATTACTTAATATTTTTAACATTTTTTTTATTTAACGAGGTAATATTTAGGTGTTTGAACCGCCCCAACCAAGCAGACAGCAGTTTGATCGTATTTATTTTGGGTGATTGTTACTTAATTCTGGCCTGAAGTAAGTAAATACTGCTATTTTTTTATAAGTATTTTTATTACTGGTTATAGTTTCATTTTAGTCGGGAGGAAGAATATACCGTGTGCTGACACTACTGTCACATATGTGTGGACATAATTTAATATTTTTAGACTTTTGATCTCTACAGTATTGAAAAAATGGTTGTGAGATACTCTCATTTAGTTATCATACCATATTTCAGGTTGGAGAAATTTTTACTGAAGCAGGTGCTGCATTTAATAAATTAGCAGAAATGACTATGTTACTGCATCCTATTGCAGAAACACCTCCCAGGTAATTTTCTAGTAGCAATCAAAAGTAATACAAGTAAATTATGTACTAAAAAAATTACATTCAGAAATCAAAATACATTAATTAGTGTTTCTAGACATAAAACCTTTGTTAAAACAATATATCTCTATACACTATCATTAAACTAACCTACCAGTATTCTCAATAAATTGGACTTTTATCCATTTTCTACTGCTATTTTCATTTATTTTTTATAGCCCAGGGAATATCTAATATAATATATAGAAACCCATATGTATGAAAATCTTTAGTGTGGTTAAAAGTTTGTAGAAAAAAATTTAAAAAAGTAAAAAAAAACCTTTGTATTATGTTTATGCAATTTCCCATATTGGGGGAGACATAAGCGGGTTGAAAATGTTGGGTCTTTTTAGCCGCCTACCACAGTATAGAAAAATTATAGATTATTGAGATTTGGCTGCTGAGCTGGTTGGCCTCCTGACGACATAAACAGAGCTGTAATACAAGGCATTATTACTTTTGTTAATATGTATTTCATATATTGTATATGTAAATATATTGTTATATATTATTATTATTTTTTTTTTTAAATATATTGTAAACTTACAATATATTTTGTATGGCTGTCTTCCAAATGGTAAGTGATTATTTCATGGTCTAATGCAGTAACCACAAAAAAGATAGGTTGAATATATATACAAACTGCCTTGATACTTATAATTGTAAAGCTACTAATTTCTCCTGACGCCAAAGGACTTTTTAAAAAAAAAAATTAGGAGAGGGAAAAACATATGATTTTAATTGTTCTTTCTAGTTCACAGACAAAAACACCTGTAAAAAGAAAATTAGCTGAGGAAAGGGTGACAACAGCAAGCAATTCTAACTCTACTGGGCAGGTACACATATTTATGAAAGTTTGATAACTGCATGACACATGAGAAGGAAAAGAAACTAATTTTTATGTGTGTTGTCAGGGGCCACCTTGTAGTATCTGCCTGTAGGTGTCATAACCCAGATTGTTTGCTTTCTTATGTCAATTTAATTGCTATGCAGCAATAAAGAGGCCAAATTGTACCTTTATTTTCAGTTTTCCTGAATTTAGTATTTTGTGGTGTACTGAATGCTCAGTGAGGGAGACAAAGGAATTTGGGTTTGTTGCGGTACACACCAGATTTGTGTTACTAGTCTATATTAGGTGTACCTTATACTTCTCCATTTGTTTTGTAAGGCAACTGGAGACTCATTTTTCAATTCCATCCTTAAAGGCCATTAACACACCTGCATCCAACACCTAGTGTTGGAGGCATATAAGCATAGGGTCCACCTATATATATTACCATTACTTGAATCATTAGACCACTTTTGCAATAATAATAGGGTGGAAAACAAGTTTTATTGTTGTGCAATATTCTCCAATTTTTCCAGGTGACATTAAATATGCTAAATGCACAAGAATTGGAGACAGATGTGGAGGCATTAGGTAATGGTGTTAAATTAGAATTTGAGAGCACCAGTGAAGAAATGAAAACATAAGGAGTAAAATAAATAAATCTATTATTATGTGACTATGCTATGATTAAAAAAAGAATAAAAATCCTCAAATTGTGTAATTTTTTTATTCATCCTCATGTTAATAAAAATTAAAATATTATGTGTAAGTATAAATAATAATAGCATTGCTAATACACCTGAAATTGCATGAGATTTAA
This sequence comes from Sericinus montela, assembly GCA_029286605.1. Taxonomy (NCBI): domain Eukaryota; kingdom Metazoa; phylum Arthropoda; class Insecta; order Lepidoptera; family Papilionidae; genus Sericinus; species Sericinus montela. The sequence continues at coordinate 10,677,817 of JAGSMR010000012.1, read as the reverse complement.
AAAAAATACAATTTTAATTACAAATGAAAACTTTGAATTTTCCGATTCCATTGAGTCGGAGGAGACTCATAAATTTTTGTAAAACCATTTTGTACAAAAGTATCTTCGATAAAAGTTTCAACATTATTTCTAATTTTAAGGGATTGATATAAGGGGAAAAAACTTCCCGATTTTTTCATTCTTCTTTGAGCATTGCGGTAACATTTCCAAGGTTGTGGTTCTATTATAATAGTCTTTGAATATTTACAAATATATTGTAAGAAGTCAAGAAATTTACTATCACCATTATTAATATGTACCCACATTGTTACAGAAAAGCAGAACACCACATCAAATTTCTTTTTATTGTATAAATTTAGATATTCTTGAATTGCTTCTCTATCATTAATATTCATAATATTTGATGACATAAATTTTATATTACTGATTTCTGAATTGTCATGAGCTCTTTGTATTAAGACTGGGTCTATATCTAAACCTAATATATGAATATTTGAATTTTGAAAAATTACATTTTTTAGATATTCATATAATTCCTTTGTAAGGTCTCCTGTATTACATCCAATATCTAAACAAATAATGTCACTGCTTGCATTGGTTAAAGGAAACATGGAAGCATGAAGGCTTTCTATTCTTTGTGTAGTGTTGTGAAAGGAGTAATAGTTAATAAAGTTGCCATATTTTGCGGCTCCTGGATCTGTGCCACAATAAGACAGGTCTTCTAATTTATGCACCATTTTATTTTCAACACATCTCTTAAAAGCTTTATTTATATACGTATTATCAATGACATAAGCATATGCCTATGCTTTTTTATCTAAATGACTAAAGATAATGTATTGAATTAGTTCAGGCAACTTTTTTTCTCATTACTGAAATAATCATTAAAGATTTTCTTTAGATTGTTTTAGATAAATTTGACTAACGTAGTGACTTGTCTTATGTTGTTGTTCTTTTTATTATTCACTCGGGAGAGCAGGCAAAGGAACTAAGCCATACGGCCTGATTTTTATTCTGCAATTGACACAGTCGACATAGGGGGACAATATCAGTCGCGTTTTAATATGACTATGGTACTATCTCTTATTTGGTGCCTTCAAGAAACCGTTAATTAGTACCTATCTCTATCCTACCTATCGCTGGGACCTATAATTTTACTACTAGCAGATTTACCAAATTATTTCAACAAAATATTTTTAAAGTTTTATGTACATCCCTCTATTTATTAGAAAATAAAATCACATTAAAAATTTTCGTTACATAAATATTATATAAGCGTGTATAGTTATTTATTTTGTTTATTTATTTATAACAACCCTTTCAACAGCCCTTCGGTGTGGTCTGCATAAAAGTAACTAATGCTATTTATGGAACTTAATTTATGTGTTATACTATATAGAAAAAAATATATACTTATATTATTATACAAATTTTTTTATTCAGTTTTTTTAGAAAATCATTGTAAAGTATTACGAAAATTAATAATTATGTATATTTCAGTAATGAGTTGTATGAAATTGTGATATTGAAAGAATAGTGAATGCAGGAAACATGGTGAATGGAGCTTTACACTCCTATATGAACAGTCAGAAGGTGTCTAACAAGGCTCATTTGGCTGTGCATGAGGATGTTGGTTCCGACACTCATGTACGGGAGTGAAAGTTGGGTAAGGCAGAAGAAACATAAAAGCTGGGTAAATGCAGTTGAGATGAGAGCGTTTAGGTAAGATAGGAATTAAACTGAGTGAAAGGATAATGAATAGTGAGATAAGGAAATGTTGTTGTCAGAAAGAAGATGTAGAGACTAAAATTGAGAAAGGTATGCTGAGATGGTTTGGCCATGTCGACAGAATGAATGAAGAACGATTGACGAAGAAAGTGAATAAGGCGAGTTTGAATGGAAGTGTTGGAAGTGGAAGACCGAGACAGATGTTTCGAAACCAAATCAGAGACGTCCTGAAAAACGGCTAAGCCAAGCGTTAGATTAGATTAGATTAGACGGGCTGATTTCCGCAACTCCACGTCCGAGCGCGTATTTTGAGTATGGGCAGGATTATCTAAGCTTACTCGAGCCATTCCAACTCCTCGATGAATCCCAGCAGCCCCTTAAACTTACCGGTAACCTCGAAGAGAGATCTCGGTGCACCGAGATGATTGGCCCTGTATCCCGCGACGGATGGACACGTCAGTAAGACGTGTGTCACCGTCTCCTCGGCCTCCATGCACGCTCGGGACAGAGGGCTGTCGGTAACACCTAAATTAAATAGATGTTTGTTAAATTAACCATGACCACTTAATGCACTAGTTGAAAGAGAAGTTGAGAGTTAGGATACTCTTGACCGAAGAGCATGTATCAAGGTAATAATGAAAGTGGACGAAGCAGATCGTAGCAAGTGGAAAGAATTGGTCTCTGCCCACCCCTACGGGATAGAGGCGTGATTGTTATATGTATGTATTTCAAGCTTTATCACGTAATTTTATATGATGTTTTGTAGTTAAATGCTTGAAAGTTTTAAGTAGCTGATATTAAAACATGTTTTACTTCTTTTGACAGTAATTCTATATTTCTTCTTTCTTAAGTTTATGTAAAATTCTATCTTTTAGAAGGCAGCACTTCAAATAGACAATAATGATTCTAATCAAAATAATTTGGCACAAACTGGCGACTGCTAGCGATTGCGAAAGGTTGTAGTTTTCCAGCTCAATTTTGTATATAAATGGTGTGAAACCAAGTATAAATGTGTCCAGTCGAGCTTTATGTTTCTCTGTCTTGTTTTCGTGAATTGGCTTCAAAAGTTCGCTTGACTGTGTGTACTTCTACTTTGTGTTATAGAAAATGCGTGCGTTATTTACAAAATTTTGGTAAAATATTATATGTTGTTGTGCTGATCGAAATATCAAATTATGTCCAAAAATTTAACATAACGTATCATTGTATCGTATAAATGTATGTTGTAGTAAAATTAAATGCAATAAAATAAATGTAACATAGAGTTATTTTTTACTGTCACAACATTTAGTATACCGAAAATATCTTCAAATCAAATCAAATCATATATTCATCGACAAAAGAACATACATTCGTTTATCGATAGTCATTTTTAATCTACCACCGTTTCGTAGTAAGGTTCCTCTAGCGGAGAAGAAACAGGCGAAAGAAACTCCGTAGAACTCATTTTGTGCATTGTATACACATTGTATAATACATTGCATTATACACATTGTATAATACATTCGAAGGTTTCGAAGGTTTTGACACGTAGGATGCAAGATAAATCGGAAAGATTTCTATGGGAGGCACAATGCGGATTTAGACCTGAAGAGGATGCACGGATCAAATGTTTTCTCTCCGCATGATCACGGAGAAGCTTCTGGCTGCTAACCAGAAGATTTTCTGTGCTTTTGTGGATCTTGAGAAAGCATTTGATAAGGTTGTAAGGAAGAAAATGTGGGAACTGTTGCCGGGGTATGGTGTGGATGGTCGATTGCTAAGGGCTGTGCAGTCACTTTACTGTGACTGTAAAGCCTGTGTGCGGGTAGGGCATGACCTGTCACCCATGTTTAGCGTCCAAACGGGCGTAAAACAGGGTTGTGTCATGTCTTCCTGGCTATTCATACTGTATCTCGACAGCTGTTTACAGAAGCTGAAAGATAGCTGTTTGGGTGTGAAATTGGGTGACATAAAAGTAAATTGTCTGCTTTATGCTGATGATGCAGTGCTTATAGCACCATCAGAGGCAGAACTGCAGGCATTAGTCACGTGTATGAAGAAGAATGTGAAATTAATGGTCTCCGTTTGAATGCTAATAAAACTAAGGTTCTGGTATTTGAAAGGGACGAAGAAAGAACGAAGTGCGAAATTTGGGTAAATCAGGAATGTCTAGAACAGGTGAATGAAATTGTATACTTGGGGAGTGCGTTTAGCCGGGATGGAAGATGTGATTTAGATGTGGACAGGCGTGTCGCTGCCGGGAACAAAGTCAATGGTGCCCTGACTGCGTTAATCAAAAGGCAAGGCGTTGTGAAAAGTGCACGCCTTGCAATACATAACGCAGTGTTGGTACCGACTTTGTTATATGGCAGCGAAACCTGGGTATGCCAGAAGAAGCATAAAAGCAGGTTGAATGCAGTGGAGATGCGATCTCTTCGTAAAATGTGCGGCCTTACCATGGCCGACCGAAAGCGAAACGAAGAGATTCGCAATATGGCAGGTTTGAAAGATGACCTTGTCTCAAAATGGATAAGGGCGTGCTTCGATGGTTTGGGCACGTTGAGCGAATGAGTGAAGACCGAATGGTGAAGAAAATATATAGCGCGAAAGTTAATATTAAAGGTGTCGAGGTAGACCGAGATTAACTTTCGAAGACTATGTGAGCAAATTGCTCGAAGAGAGGAGGGTCAAGAGTACTCGGATACCTAGGCGTGCATGTATGAAGAAGATGATGAATCTGAAAGAAGCGAAAAGAAGTATGTAGGGATCGTGACACTTGGCGATCTGTTCTCTCTGGCTACCCCGTCAGGGATTGTGCGTGAAGATAAATAAATAAATAAAAATATAATACATTGCATTATACACATTGTATAATTGTAAAAAATTGACCAAAATGAGGATATCTACGGAGTTTCTTTCGCCTGTTTCTTCTCCGTTAGAGGAACCTCATTACGAAACGGTGGTAGATTAAAATGACAATGATAAACGGATGTTCATTCTTATGTCGATGCATAAATGATTTGATTTGATTCGATTTAACATGAATTTCAACTAGGTAGCTAAACAAGATTGTTTTCGGTGCGAAGTTCAGGTAGCGCTAGTTGTCAAACAAAGTCTTCAGTCTTTGAAATGTTTTGACCCTTTCAAGCGTAATTTGTATAAAATTGCCATTTTAGCCTATCTTTGTTTAGGGAAACGTAAATGGCGGACGCCAAAGAGCCTGTTTTGGTTGTCCCGACACCATTTGAGATAGTAACTAGGCAGCACTGATCTGCGTGTATATTAAGTATAGTTAAATATTCCTAGAGCCGTGTCGTTCATTCAGAGTGGTCTTTACGACCTCCGAAAGCCCGTTTCAGGGCTGCAATTTATATATCTGCGCAACGGGGTTAGAGCGGTTCCTAAGGCGATGAAGTAGAAAACAGATGTAGTAATTTTAGAAAGGGCAATAGGGGTAGACAGAAGTTTCATTAGTATCTTTGACATACTAAGATGGGGACTATAATTTGTATTGTTGATTATTTAGGAACACTACTTATTATAAAAAGAAATCTTTGGAGATTTGAAGATGAGGTCAGAGATACCGTGGGCGCTTAGGGGAAGATAGAAACCCGAAGATGGTTCAAACTGCATTGTCGTTTTGCGTAGGAGGAAACATCATTCATGAAGTCATTTAGCAGGACAGGGAGGTATAAATTTATAGCTAGGAATTCGTCGTATTAAGTCCTCAATAAATTGTATTTATAAATGCGTTGCTACGGCATAGCAGAGGTCGTAGGTTCGATTCCCGCTCATGTCAGATGATTTTTAAATTTCTCTTAAATTTAATAACAAATAATCAGCAAAACTCATATGCTTAAAAATAAATAAAAATGCACAATACAGGTGTAGATGGCGGCGTCGTATTCATTTTTCGTGGCTCTAAAGTTACGGAAATTAAGCTGGAGTTTGAAATATCTTCCGGTAGATGTCGTTTATGCCATAACAGGCATAAATCAACAAAGATACTTAAATTTTCAACTGCTATATGTAGGACACTTGGAGTTAACAGCGTAGCCACGGCATGCCAGATGTCACAGATTCGAATCCCGCCAGTGTTAGTTGATATTTTAAATTTCTCTTAAGTTTAATAATTAATTCGTATGTTAGAAAAGAAAATGCGAAAGGTTTTATTTCTATTTTGTCTATATTGAGATTTTGATTGTACCTGATTTATGATACGTCACCCTTAAGGGTTACTAGCTGTAAATTCTTAAGTATATAAGTATACAATCTCTTCAAGTCTTATTCATCTACTACAGACATAATAGCAGAAACGAAAAATAGGAGGGAGTGGCAGTATGTTAATAACATACTGTCACTCCCTCCCTCCTCCCTCCCTCCCTCCTTCCTCCTGTTAATAATTTTCGTTCTCAGTACTGTATTATTCTAGTTTTGAGTGATTTACTTCCCAAGTTTATGTAGATAGAAGTGATCTTTGAAAAACAATAACATAAAATCTTTATTGAGATTAATTAGTGTGCTATCTATCGGCTTCAAGCGTAACTCGATCTTGATGCAAGTAGCCAACGTCGCTATTATTTATGTTAGTTAAAGACATTTTCGATAGATGGCGATTTTTACTTTTAATCATTGAATGTAAACTCTATTAGTGTTGTGGTGCACGATAGTTTAACAATTCGTCAGTAGATGGCATTGTTTCTGAATTTCAAAACTCATTGGATAAAACCAGATTTATTGAATAATTGGTAATATTGGGTCATACATAAACAATTTTTAATGTAATAACTTTTTTGTCTTCGAAGTGGACTGTTATTTTAACACATATTCAAGGCATAAATACACTTATTTTGTGATTTGTTACTTTTTGTAGTTTTTCCCATTATTTTTCTTTATATTCAATTTTATATTCAAGTGCAAAAAAAATGTTATAAGGTTTTAATTTCCTTGGTGCCGCTCTTTTGGCGGTACTAAATTAACAGTTGCCTTCCGCATTACCTACCTTAGGTGCCTACATTCCTAGGGTGCGTCTAAATCTGGCGAATGCGCTGCGAAAGCGCCGCTCACGATTTGCGCGCAAGCTGCACGCGTGCATTTTAAGTTACCCCGGCGTTTTTGCGCCGTTCGCTACCGCGCGTTGCACCCCTCGCGCCGCTCGTTCTTCTTCCCGCCCTCTCACCTTGCCAGTTCGATTGTTATCGTCGAAAGCTGAATGTGTATTATCATGGAGTGGATAAATGAAAATTATTAAAAAAAATTACAAGATATACCGTATGGAAGCGAACTGAACTGTATGCACGCAAACTCCACGCGTACGGTGCGCCCACGGTGCGATCTTTGCGTCAGTTGTGCTGAAGAAGTGCAACAAAAAAATGCAGTACTGCACACTAGCAGCGCGCGGACATCCCGCGAACAGCTCCCGAGCGGATCTCGCATGACGCATTCGCCAGATTTTTACACACCCTAAAAAGCTGCAGTAGGTAACCTAGCAGTAAAATAAATATCGATGATTAGGGTAACAAGTATTGGACAAATATATAGTTAGTTATGAACCTAGTGCCGGCACCGACCTTGTAATATAGCAGTAAAATATGTTAGCTAATTGTGCCGGTGCGTTTTGTACAGCGAGTTACCTCACCGGGGCCCTGCACGTTACCCATCATCAGACCCTCACCAATAAGTGCAACGGATTTGACTCATGAAAATAAATCACATGACCTCAAACGTGAGCAAAGATATCAAAAAGAATGAAAAAGAAAAATTAATTACATAAGGGAATCCTAAGGATGATTGTAATTTTTCATTAATTCTTTTGATAATAAGCATTATCTTAATGGCCTGTAAAACTTCACTGCAGTGCATAGAACCCTCCCATATTTCTTATCTATGGGATAGCTATCTCGAAAGATATCTGAACAAAATTTAGTATACCGGTGGCGGTCAGACGCATTTAAGGTATCTGTTACTGAGATTTCCAATTCGCTTCCCAAGTTTGGTGTTGATGGCAAACACTCCCGTATGGGAGAGGCTTACATCATACAATGGACTCTACAGGCCGTTATGATGATGTGACGAAAGTATATACTTTGAATTTCTATTATGTAATAGGAAATATTTACGGGCGCAAATATTTTCTTTAAAAGTACAGCATAGAGATATGTAATTCGTTTTATAAAGTGCGATGGTAGCCGAAGTTGTTACTTAAGTTGTTAGTTTTTGTAATTAAACAAATAATTTTCTTTCCATTGCTCTTTTAAATATTCAGAATATTTTAATAATGACCGGGCTTAGGTAGTAACATAATAAAATGTAACTTACTTTCTTCCTTTACGAATTTCGTTCTTGATATTTCTACAAAAAAACATAGGCCACGGTTGGCAAACGGAAAGACCGCTGCTTTGGTTTGAGCTTTTACGTAATGGTTATCTTGCGATTTCATCAATGATAGGTATAATAATATAACAATTGTTATTTTTAAACCTTTTCCCTCAGTTGCCTCATATCATACCCACGGGTAGAAAAGTGAATTTTACGCCATTATCATACGGCATAACTAAAATTTTACACCCTATCAAATTCCAATATGATATGAGATATTAAGAGGATTTGCTAATGAGAATTTGCAATAATCGTCACCTTCAGCGAAAATATTGGCGAGCCTAGCACCTGCAGCGGACGATGTGCTGCAGAAAAGTCGGGTGATCGTGACCTGGTGCGGACGTCTTCTCCTCGTGTGTGCGCTGTCGGTAATTGTATATATTCGTGCAGTAGTAACAACTTCGATATCGCGATGTAGGATGTCGAAGAGTTTCTTGAATCCGCCACTAGCGAGCTTCCAATTTGAAGACATCGCAGATGTCGCCACCCACCAGACCTTGCACCATAAAACCTGTAGCCCGCCATTGTTTCCTTTTAAGTTCTGCCTAGGTATACTTCGAAATACTTATCTAACTATCTGTCGGTATTTACAGTAAATAATAGTCGCAGTGAATTCAAGATTTTTGCCATGGTAAGAACGGTGGTTGTAAAACGTTCGAATGAAACATGTAGTTTTTATTTTAGAAATTGACATTAAGCATTTACTGGTGATTGCGTGTCAGTTGATATTAATTCGGCGTAACTTTTCCTTTCTTTTATTATTAGTAAATATACTATTTCCTAGAGTTGGTTATCAACTATTCGCGACGGCGTATTTACTCGCATGTGACCAAGGCAAGTTAAGTGCAAGCAGAGCTTGTACTCTGTGGACGACTAATTAAAGACTGAAATTTGTTTGATTCATTAGGCTATCAAGTTATACAGCAACTCTTAGTCTGCGAGTGAAACGTAAGACTGAATGGTCCTGGTCGTACACGCAAAGACATCCATAATTACACATTTTTCACATACGTATATGTAAAATTAACATAATGTGGTCGGTAACACATACGTTTTATTTTTTATCGGGCATTTTACTGGAGAAATTGGCTTGGAAATGGTTGAAAATAATTTTCAAGTTCAGTTACATAAGTGCGCGTGTAGGTGAATTGGTGCGGAATAGCGGATGTTTGGTGGTGCTTGTCGGCGATGTGCGTCGCCGTTATAAACTCGCACCCGTCACGTCGACGTGCAGTCGTTGTTAGGCAACCCTCATACACATATTTTTTTAAACATTTAGTGTTGTGTACGTAACTAAATATAAAAAAATAACATGTGTGCGACATTTCGGATAGCACTGGTTTCACTTATCTGTGTGGTAATCGCTTCCGGTCATGTTCACGGACCCAGAAGGTCTCGCAGGATGGAGGTTGAAGACTACACTCCGAACGAAATTGAAAGTGGAAGAGCCGATGAAAGTTCTTGGTGGCAATCTGCTGAACTTACCATGTTACAAAAAGTTTACGATGATTGCACTGCACAAAAACACTTAACGATGTGTTTGAAGGGTAAAGCCCTAACAGCACTTTCGAGGGCCGTAGAACAGGTGAATACTAGTACAGTGAAACTTTACGTTAAAGGATTCCATTGTGACCAGTGATTGTGTTTTCTAATACTTTACTATGTTGTACAGGAGAACGTACAACTTGCCGACGGACTGACTTTGGTGAAACAGTCCGATGCACCTGTTGCGATAGCGGAGCCTCGATTCTTTTCTGGCATGTCAGCCGAAGATAAACTCGATACCATGCTGCGCAAGAAATTTGAAGAGTTATTGAAGACACATACAGTGTCACTTGACTTTGCCTCAGAAGGCAGAGGTAGAGGTGAGTATATTTTTGATTATTTATATTTTCAATTTACCTTATACTGATATTCAGAGATCCGAGGAAAGCTCAGTCCTTTTTACACATATTTCGCCTGAACTATTTATAGACAACACGTTAGTAAACCGATGACCTTATAATGTCCTTATAAAAGTTCTTAATATCAGTTAAGTATGAGGTAATAAAAACCGTACAAAAATTTGAAAAGTCGTTGGTTATTATTTTGACGTTGATATGAAGGCATATAAAACTCAAGCGTAGGATAGTCATTTATATATCACCTAAATAGATTTATAATATTATTTGTAATAAAATATGTTATATATAACAAATCTAGTTAGGATGTTTTCAATAACATATTTTTTTTATCATGCCCAGGTAAGAAAGTCCTGCCTTACCTTATGCTCGGTGTTCTCACGACCGTTAGCATAGTTGGTGGTATGGCTTTGAAGACCTTAGCTGTTATTGCTGGTAAAGCACTGATCGCCAGTAAGGTTGCTTTAACAATTGCTGGAATTATTGCCCTAAAAAAACTGTTCAGCCAAGAAGGGCCCACCGGCGAAACCACATTCCAAGTTCACGCAGATGGGCACCATAGGTTAGTAACCATTTAGTAACAATATGGGCATGGGTTTTGAAATTTGGTTAGTTCTAGACAGAAAAGTGTTTAAAAATATAGTTTATTTTTGCTGTATTGGTATTATACGCGATTGTTGCCTTTAATATAAAATCACAATTTTTATTTTAGTCTTTAATTCGAAGGCGAAATACATACGTGGTGAGGCCAGTTAAAGAGGGCACGCTAGATCCATACATGTACAAAGGAGAACAACCGGCCTCAAGCGAATAAAAGTAAATCTTTAACATTTCCTATGAGCGGACAACTGGACACCTGCGTGGAACCACGCAAATATACTTCAAGCCAAATTATCGTCGTTTATATGGAGACAAAATCTGAGGATTCCATTGTCAACCCTCGATTTAAGATCTACGTCAAAAAATAATTTATTTTACCTAATTTATTGGTGACAATTTATTAAGAAATATTTAAATTTAATTTATAATTTATTGAAGAGAATAATAAAATACAATAAAGGTATGATTTTGGTTTAATTCTATGTAAAAACATTTCTTTACTACTATTTTTGAATAATAAAAGAAAATATTTGTTTTATCTCATAAAATATAAGTAAAAAGAATAAAACATTAAAACAGATTCTGTTTCTATGAGTTTCTACAGTTACCCAAGTCTTGGATAGGCATTTTTGATTAGTTTTTATGTTATTAATTCCAAAAAGTATCCTATATATGTTCATCATATGTGACTTATAGTAATTTCTTCTCAGATTTCATCAACACTAATTTAGCTTATTTACGGCCAAGATTAATTTAGCTGTAAAGGTCTCTCGAAGTTAACTAATAGACAGCCCGCTCCTGTAAGTATGATTTGCCAAAATTGTACGTTTGGCAATCGGATTGGCAATCACAGTACAGACATTAGTTGATACGGCTACCGGTCACCGTCTGTTGGCTTTTTCTTTGGTATTTTTGGATAGATGGTTATCATTATTACTTATACATCCATACAAAACGACCTGTAGAAGTCCACTACAGGACATAGCAGTCATCCATTTATTATGGCAAACCCTCCCTGGTTTGCCATAATCGCCACGCTTTGTGGCCGGATTGGTGATAACACCTCGCTGCTGCCCGTTATCTATCTGTAAAATTTTTATCTGGTATTTTTCTAGATGGTTATCCCGTCATTTGTTGGTAGGCTCCGATACCCGCGGGAAGAAAGAAGACAGTATATTCTTATGCCTTATATAACACGTATAATATATATGAGATACTAAATAATAGTAATTTATCGTTAGGCCATTACTTGAATAATGATGAAAATTATGATAATAAAAACATCTCTACAAGAACGCTTTCTTTTTCTCGCTCTAATAGACAAAAGTAAAGCAAGAAATATGTTAAGATTTTCCGTTAAGTGGGTTGCTGCATCCACTACGTTTGTGGAAAGTAGAAAGTATTTATCGATTCACTGCACAAACATGCATAGATACAGTTGAAATTACCAACCCGTGATGCTTTTATGCTTTATTAGCAATTAGGTTGAAATGTGTAATGGATCTTCCTGTTTTGTCCTATTATTATTGATTTTAACATTTTGTTCGATATTACCGACAATTTTACATTAGTCGAAATATACTTTATATTATATTGATTCACTTTGTATTATTTTCGTTTATCAGTGAACCTTTTTGCTAATTTAGATGCTGCAGTGACGATGTACATAATGAACTGTTTTACATGAAACAGAGGTACGGAGCGAAGTGAAGCGTTTGTTCGGCTGCGGAAGGTCAGCTCGTTGATTAGTCGAGCGCCGGTAAAGGCCGACCACATTGCGCGTTTGTGCACCCGGACGCTGTTTATAATGCAGATATGTGTTTGCCCAATCGGTGCACGCTACGTTGGCTATATGGCATAGTTAATGTGACCAGAGTCTCTTTGCATACGCAAATATAGGGCGGGCGGTCCAGCCCTGATTAAGCGGTGCATCGGTGGTGACGTCGGCTTCATTTCTGCTTTAGAAATAGCGCGTCACTTGATTACTTCTCTGGAATTTATATATGCGTACGTGTTACCTATTAGTATTTTAATGAGCTATCGAATAAACACGTATTTCAATGACAGTACAGTTATATTTTAAATTGATTGATTTGTTAATTTGTGGCGGCCAATGTGCACTGCTGCTTTAAGGCTTTCTCACAAATATTCCATTGTGATCGATTGAAGGAAAGGTAGGTCCCATATGAGTTGGGCGATTTTACGCGCATAGATATAACATTTTATTTATTTGCATTTACAAAGTTTCACCGAGCTCGTGGTAAGTTCAATGGTTAATTTCTGCAAATAATTGTGACTGTGCCAGCCTGGAGACTAAACTTGGGTTACCCGCATACTTAATTAATTTTTTATTGTCTTAAATAATTTTTTTGATTGTGTAATTGACAAGATTATAACCACCACATTTTTGGAAATAAATAATTCTAATTGTAATCCTATATCTCCTAATTCCTCGTCTCATTTTCAAAATTTACTACATAATCGATAATATCGACGACTTGATTTAAAACAAACGGATCACTGACACGAGAAAGTGATGTATAAATTCAGAAAAAAGATCACACAACTTCAAGGTCAGTCAGAGTTCCCTTATAATCTATAATTTTTTGGTACCAGTTCATTTAGGATTTCCGTGAGGTATCATTAGTAGAACCTCTTTAGAACAATCCCTATTTTTTCGTAATCGATATACCAGGCGCCTAAGGGAAGAATCTTTAAAATAACGTAATTTTTCTTTTAAAACATGACTCATAATTTATAAAATAAATGTATTGCATTTTAAAAATTTAATAGCAAATTTTTCCACCACACTGCGTTTTTCGCGGAATTTTCTGCCACGCACTTGCACTTTATGGAACGTGCTGCCGTCAGCGGTTTTTCCGGACCGATACGACTTAGGGACCTTCAAGAAAAGAGCCTATACCTTTCTCAAAGGCCAGCAACGCATCTACTATTCCTCCGGTATTGCAGGTTTTCATGGGCGGTGGATATCATTTACCATCACGTGAGCCACTTGCTCGTTTGCCTCCCTACTCTATATAAAAAAAATAGATACAGTAGGGTAACAATCAACCAATATAGGGCAGCATCCTACGGGAGTTAAAAATATTTTTCAAAACGGTCGACATTTGACGAGGTAATCGGTGACTGAAAATAAACACAAACATACAAAGTAACATAGAGCCCCTTTTTTGTGAAGATAGTTAAAAATTGGTGCTTAGTATTTTTCTACACCTATTTAGGTAACCGTTAGACAAAATCTCTATCTGTCTGTGCGCGTAACTTTTTCTTTACAGATGTATATATTGAATGAACAATCGCATTCGTCATATAATAACACGAAGTATTGTTTCCTGCTAGTTAGCTTTAATAACTAGACAGGGACCAAAAAGAACCACATGCACTTACAATATAAATAATCGTACTCGTATAACTTTTTTTATATTCATTTGAGTATTTCGCTCAAAAACCTATCGCGTAAGCTAGTCACACAACACTCAATTATATGGTTCTTATATATTAGGTTTCAAGTATTTATTCAATGTGACAAGTATCGTGACTTCCATGGGGAATTGGTCCATGTCTGATGCATTAGCTAATATTATCGACACTATATACAGCACTAACCTCACGTGTCACATGCCTAGTCCATCTAGCATCAATACTTGATGGCGGGTAAACCTCTCAAAATAGGCATGTCATTACAAGGACAATAAGGTTTCTTAATTCTCTTAAATTATGGATATACATTAAAGTTTACCTGGACGAAGAAAGATGGACTTTTGAAATACTCGACCAAAATCAAGAGGCAGGTAGAAGAGGCAGCTACACATCCGATATCATAATAATATTCGTCGATACACATAAAAATCGTGGCGAATGCGAAAAAATGAACTTTGGTACGCCGAGTATTGTTAATATTAAGATGATTGAATAACCGAGAAAGAGCGGTAGCTATATAAGGATAATGATAATGAGCAATTACATCGGCTGTCTTTCACTTCGTTATCAGATAATTGTGTCATTAGATCAACATTCTCGTAAGTGTGGCAAGTTTTAAGAATCAGTTCGCAGGTGAAAAATCAGTGGATTCTTCATTAATTTTTCCCTTAAAAATATAATAAATTATAATACTAAATATAATATATAATACTAAAATTATATACGGTATGACTTAAATGTAACCGAAGGTTCTACCTTTGGGGTTTTCATCATATTGATTGATATAAAAAAACCCCTTATTTATTAATGTCTACCAAAATTCGATATCATTTGTATAGTTTTGAGCCAGATTCGAGTGTTCGACGAACGCGATAGGAAAACGGTTGCCTTGTGGCAACTCACGGTTTCCGGTGTCTGCCTAGATGCTTACTCACATCAATATCCCCTATTTTCCTCTTTTTCCTTCCTTGTCCCATATAGATCGGCAACATCTATATAGTACCAATATAATACTTATCGTCATGTAAACATGGCTGATTTGCTACTTTATGCGACTAAAAATCAAACTAAACACAGGCAGCTTTCAGGCGGTTTGCGTACGCTTCCATGCAAAGAAAATTAAACTGTGTTTGTTTTAAAAAAATATATTTTCATTAATATATTGTGGGGAATGGTTAGCAGGTAAGTTTTTAATATTGCCATAAAACTAAGTCAATTGCAAAATTTTAGAAAAATACCGCACGCAGTCGAAAATGAATTTACACATATAAGTATAATGTACGGGACTGGGAGCGTCACTCGTACAGCGAAGTTACTTTACGGGCGAATGGTCAAAGTATCCGACATAAACCTATTTTGTTCTCTTCTTATATTGGATGTACGTTCCCTTCTTCACCCGCCGCGCCGCTGTCCGCTGTCCTTAGAGACAGGGCTGTGAAAATAATTAACATTTTAAAACGTGTGAAATTTTTAACGGTAGTTAGTCGTTAGACATATTGTAGTCAAGTTTTGTTATCAGAACATTGGATAAAGTATGTTAAAACTCTGGAAAAATTCGATTTATGATCTACTTTATCTAATATATACATGATCTACTTTAGGTGATATATGTCGATTATGACTTGCTGCTGATTTGTCAATATATCTATTGGTCCAATTACAGCGACTTAATGTTCTTTCAGTATCTCCAACTCCAACTCGCAGTAGTATGCTCGAAATTGGTTATTAATATTAGGGTATAATTAGACTTCAACAGTCTCGTGAATTATCAATTTATTAAATTGATTGAATTACTATACCTACGATAGTAACTTAGGTAGTTACTATTCGTAGGTATAGATTTAAGAATAATGGCCACGAGAGCTTGATTTCACGGTTATACTAAGTTCATCGTGGTCTTTTCTTAGTTATTTGAGATGGTTTTGAAACTGAGAAACATCCACCGGCAAAAATTTTTTATTTATTGAAAGGAGAAAATACGGAATTTAATAACATAATCACAGATAATTTTCAATAATTTACGCTTATTATGTTCAACCCTGGGTATGGGCGGATCGCTGTGAGGAAGTTTTGTTGGGAATTATGTTGGTACGTGCCAAAGCCATTATTGCTGCGAGAAAAGTTCATCAATTTCATTTCTAGCTTCGCTCACGTCCAATGTTCTCACTCTGCGCTTTGTACCGTGTTTAATATTGGGTTTTATCACAATTTTGTGCTTTTAAGATTTGTACTATTGTTGTAGATATGCTTTTGCAGATACTAGACTTTTTGTTTCTGGATTTAAACTCGCGTATGTACTATTAAATTCCTGTTTTTCCTACAATACGGACGGTTCCCACGGTATAATTTACGCTTTCGATTGTTATTCCTTGGCGAAACTTCATTATAGTAATTACATAGAGTTTTTTTAATATTTATTATTTTTGTATAGTTCCGAATGTCGTATCTTATCTTGTCGTGTCGTATCGTATATTATCTTGCGTGTGAGACATAAAAGGACTGAAAAACATTTACAATATATAGTTCGCGAGGAAAATTTTCCTTACGGTGAAAAGTTCCTACGCTTTTCTTATAGAGCTTTCCTATTTCTTATTTCATGATACTCATTTCTTGGTACACAAAACCTATACTAGATCACAATATATATTATTTTTAATGAAATATATTCAAAGTCACGATAGCCGAGTGGTTGGGTAGTCGGAATTTCGAGTCGACAGACCTGAGCTCGATCCCCAGGTGGCAGGCTCGTACCAATGGGTTTTCAAAAACTTATGTACGAATTATATCGTTGACTTGGACTTAAAGACGGCGATGGGCTCACCACCTGTCTCGTTGTCCCGAAAATATCTTCGGTGGAAGGTGGGTCAAAGGGACTTAATTGTCTAGACTAGACCCTTGTATTGCGAATTGCGTAAATATATTTTTTTATTTTATTTTATTTTTAAAAATATTAAGTATAGCAGTGGATTATAAATATAATCCACTGTAGGACATAGGCCGGAGAGGCCGGGGGAGAATTTGCCATAAACACCAGGCTTGGCAAGCGGATTAGAGATCGCAGTATCAGACATCTTTAGCCTTAGACACTGCTGTCCCGTCACCGGTTTGCTAACTTCGGTCTGGCATTTTTTCGATATTGTTATTCCGCCTCCTGGATTTCCTTTTAGTCGCCGCTTACCACACCCACGAGTAGGGGTGGCATATTCTACCACCACGGGTATCATGAAATGAATGTGAAAAATAATGAAACAGCCAAATAATTATGTAAATTTCAAATAAATCCTAAAATTTTTTCGCACTCATCAACACACAATAACTCATAGATTCTAGTCTGACAATGTCGTTTGGTTTTAGTGAGTGAAAGCCTGAAGTGACAGGTTAGTGCTCGATTTCTATGTGGAAAAATATTCTTCATTCATAAAAAAAATATTCTCTAATATAAAATTATAAAATCTTCTATGATAAAGCAGAATTATCTTTTCAACCGCCTGTAACTTCATTTGGCAGTTTAACCATGCAGCTCGTAAGTATCGCTCCAGGCTCAGGTTCTACTTGCCATGTCAATCAAAGTTTCAGAGTTTGGTTTAAAAAAAATCTTTTTTTTTATTTTTTATAGGGAAGGGAGGCAAACGAGCAGGTGGCTCACGTGATGGTAAGTGATTACCGCCGCCCATGAACATCCGCAATACCAGAGGCATAGCAGATGCGTTGCCGGCCTTTGAGAAAGGCATAGGCTCTTTTCTTGAAGGTCCCTAAGTCGTATCGGTCCGGAAAAACCGCTGACGGCAGCACGTTCCATAAAGTGCAAGTGCGTGGCAGAAAATTCCGCGAAAAACGCACTGTGATGGAATGCCAAGCATCAAGATGGTGTTGATGGAATTTTTGACTATGCCGTAAGGTTCGATGGTGAAATTCAGCGGAAATTCCGAACAATTCCTCAGAGCACTCCCCGTAGTAAATCTTGTAAAAAATGCAAAGGGATGCAACATCTCTTCGCAATGCCAGGGGATCTAGCCTATCAGATAGAACATGGTCGTCGACGATTCGAGCCGCTCTTCGTTGGATACGGTCAAATGGAAGGAGCTGACACTGGGGTGCCCCCGCCCAGAGATGCGAACAGTACTCCATGTGCGGCCGAACCTGCGCCTTATAAAGTTGCAGGCGGTGCGCCGGCATGAAGTACTGTCGTATTCTACTGAGCACGCCAAGCTTCTTAGAGGCCAATTTGGCCTTCCCTTCCAAGTGACCGCGAAACTGAACGTCGCTCGATATGTCGACGCTAAGGATTCTGATACTGGCTGAGGCAACTAGGGGAGTGCTCTCAAAATGAGGTGAGGTGAACTTATATCTGTAAGTCGAACTATTGGTAATGCAACATGGTTATCAAATTTGGTGAGTATGATCTTCCTCGGACGGTCATACGGTATCATACGTATGATAACAATAGACTGCAACAAGCTCAGCGCCTGTCTCGTTGTCCCAAAAAATGTCTACACTGAAAGGTGGGTCGAAAGTACTTCATTGTCTGGACCTCTGTCTACCACTAGCATTTGAAGTGTGTTGCTGGAGAGGTATGAAAAAAAGTTGGATGGAGAAGGTGACAAACATGGAGGTTCTGCAAAGAATAAATGAAAAGAGATGTGTGATAGATGTAATAGAAAACCGGAGAGGAAAGATGATAGGTCACCTAATAAGACACGACAGACTCATTAATAAGACCATGGAGGGAAAGAAAGAAGGAAAGCGGGGCTGAGGAAGACCAAAGATAAAGCTATATGTTACAAATTAAGAGAAAGACAAATGTTAAATCTTATAATGACGTAAAGGAAAGGGTCTTGAACAGAGAAAGATCGAGAGAGTTACACTGCTAAGATAACGTGGATGCTGCACCCACAAGAACTTAGCTCTTAAATTAAAGAAGAAAACACATCGTCTTATATATCATAAAAAGCTGGTGAATATGAATTTAAATAAAATCTTTATCTTTTACTAATAGCTGTAAAAACCAATATAAATCTATTCTTAATAAAGTAAAAATACAATTAAACTCTCACTTTAAAGCATTTTTTGCTGCATGAAAGAAAGACGTGAAAGTGACTAAATGCGCACGCGTTTGTTTTTTAATGAAAAATATTGCAATTGAATTGCGTTTCTTATTGAATAATAAGTAGTATAATACTTTCTTATCTTCACTTTGATGATAATCATTGCAAGTATGATCTCTAGACCGTTAGATAGTTGGAAACCATTTCGAAAAATAATAGACATAAAAGATGACATTCAGGAGCGTCGGTGCAAGGTTCAGTACTTACTACGATGGTTTTACTTGCCGAGGAAATTGCAAATCCTGCTTTCGGGAAAGGCATATTTTCAGAGGCATTTTTCGGACAATGTGTACTTCACGCCGTTATTTTGTGAGGTCGTGGTACTTCCCCGGTCGAGCCGGCCCATTCACGCATCAACAAAAGCTAATGCGTGACTCTACCACTGTAATGTGTTTACCAATGTAAAGTGTCCAAGCAAACGGTACATTATAGTCATAGGTACATAATAATAAAAAAAAAAACTGTAAGAAGTGTATGTGAACGACCAACCGTCACTAAGATAAACCCTGCGAGACTTATTTGTGAGGATTGTACTGATTTTTATAATGCTTTTTTGTATTTTAAATTAATGAAAAAAGCTGTATTTTCTACAATGAAGTGCCATATGTACTTTACACTTATCATGTATATATAATGTTATATAATAAAATAAAGTGCAAAGCTTTAGCCATTTCTAAATCAGTCAGAATTCTTATTTTCCTTACAGCTAACGTTGCAGAGATTGTATGGACATATGAGGGCCCAATTGTAGCTTTTCATCTAGTTTTATTTTTTTTAAAAAAGATAATTTTATGTAGTTACTAGCAGACGGATTCCAGGCAGACGTAGTCCTGCCATGGAATTAATAAAAAATACGTGATCAAAACTACCTATATTATGCACACACTTAAAAAATATGTGAAAAGCGGTAAGATATTTAAGATTCCCGATTTCATCGTGAGCAACAACGTGAGACGAAAACAACGTATAAAAGATATATGATACTAAAATTAGAAAATCAATGAAACGACAAAGCAATACAACTTTGACTTTGACAAAATAAATGAGCCATATAAGAAAGAAGCACTTTCGAAGAGAAACATCAACAAGTGTCGCAATTTCACTTATACATAGTTACAGTTACAGCGAGTTCAATTAAAATATATCAAAAGTGATGACTTATAGCGTTAGTTCATATTACAGTAATATAAGTATTGCAATAGGGGCGGTCAGGTGGTTTCAGCCATCAGGAGTAGTCCAAGCATGAGCATGACTGTTTTGGGAGGCTAACTAACAGAGCTTGACGGATGTTTTCACTCTTAAATTCCTTAATACTCAAGTAGTAAAGATCAAAATACTCTATTGCGAAAGTAATTTCACCGGGCACGGCGTAACTCCCCTTGGACGTTAGCCCGGCCGTCATTATGTGTCATTAGTTTTGCGACACTGACCAAATGACTAGTCTGAGATATCGGATGACTCATTTTGTTCATGATTAGTCTCCCTGATTTTCTAAATGCATAGGCGTTTTTATTTATGTTACGAATTTACCTTTCAGTTAAATATCTTAAGATTTTAATACAAATAAAAACTGCACTCTTCTCCTCTCCTCTCTTCTTACATTGATACATACCACACGCATTACTTAGTGAGGACACACATTTTCAGCGAGGGAGAGTGTGCCATGATCGCTAATGCAATTAAGACTAACTGTATTCCTGTCGCTGGCACCTTAAACGTTGCTTTCCCTCCACCGATTTCAAAATTTTGGCAAAGTACTTATCGAAATCCGTCGGTCTTTCGGTAGCCAATTGCTTTTACAAGGCCCTTTGTAGCCTACTACGACACCACCACATATACCACCAAATTTCTTCCCGTGGGTACGGGAAGAAAGTTGGTGGTATATTCTTACGCCATAATCACATGGCAATTTAATTAATTAAAAAAAAATCAATATCTTCACGCAATTCCCAATACAGGGGTAGACAGAGGTCTAGTCTAGATAATTCAGTCCCTTCGACCCACCTTCGCCCGAAGATATATTCGGGACAACGTGACAGGTTAGCCCGTCGCCGCCTTTTTGTCCAAGCCAACGATATAATTCGTACATAAGTTTTTGAAAAACCCATTGGTACGACCCAGCCACCTGGGGATCGAACTCGGGTCTCTCGACTCGAAATTCCGACCACCTAACCACTCGGCTATCGTGACTCTTCAAAGTAAATAAAATAAATAAGATAAGAAATCAATATATTATTATATATTTTATTAACTTTTACATAAGTTATTCATTCAATAAAAGAGTATATCACTTTATAAATTATCGTGATAATTGATATCTAAACTGGATAAATGTCACATCCGAATTGGTCTACCTCCACGTCTAGGTGGTACCGTCTTATTTACTCCTAGAGTCTACTGTTAAAGTCGGAGGCGCGGTTGTAGGGCAGCCCCCGTCTGTAACAAATCGAAGGAGCATTCGACCAAGGCTGGTTGGCAAAGGTTATCAAAGGAAGCTGCGTAGCTGCGGAGTGGAGCATGCGTTCTTACATTTAGTGGCGTTACATACGCAGAGCAATTGCGATTTAAATTTATTACAGTGAAGGTGGGCAATAATATACCACTTGTATTTGTAATTATATGTATAAATATATATCGTAAATGTAATATTTTGTTGTATATATTATTTATAATAAGATTTTATAATAAGGTTGTTTTTAACGTTCGTTATGTCAGAACTTGTCATATATCAAACATACAAGAATTTTTATATATTTTTTGAAAAGTATTTATTAAAATCGGTTTTGGAAACCTTACTACGATTATATTGTTCTGTTATATTTTTCTGCTCTTTTACTTTCGATTAGCTGCCGCTTTAAAGACATGAGTAAGTTGTGCTTATTGAAATATCATGTTTAATTGAACCAAGTTTAGCTAAGAAAAATATATTTTGCTTCTTGTGCTGTTTTTGAAGACTGTTCAATTTATGTTTTTACCAGATTAATTGTTCGCAGCCACGATGCATCAGAAACACAAATAAAATCAACATCTCTAATGGTCACGATAGCCGAGTTGTTGGGTGGTCGGAATTTCGAGTCGAGAGACCCGAGTTCGATCCCCAGGTGGCAGTACCAATGAGTTTTTCAAAAAAAACTTATGTACGAAATTCATCGTTGGCTTGGACATAAAGGCGGCGACGGGCTCACCACCTGTCACGTTGTCCCGAAAATATCTTCGGTGGAAGGTGGGTCAAAGGGACTTAATTGTCTAGACTTGACCTCTGTCTACCCCTGTATTGGGAATTGCGTGAAGATATTTATTATTATTTTTTATCTCTAATGGTGGAAAATGTAACTATATTACGATGTGATGACTAATTTTTTAGATTGACAATATCATGAGATGGTCGTGGGTTTAGGTATTGAATAATCAAAGGCTGATTATTCATTGATCTTGTCGGATAATATCCTGACACGGGCAGCTGGTATTTTGCATTTCTCAAAATTATTGCATTTCGTCATATCATCGACTTTCGTCATTTCGGCACAAATCCGGCCACATCGTAAAGTTATCAATTCTAAAATTTGGTCCCGACATACATATATAAATGTAATCATTGTAATTATTATCCTTGAATCTACTCCAACACCCCTGTTATGTAAAACTAATGAAGACTTTGCGATTTTTAATAGAAATTCTGAATCCGTAATATATATCGGTATCAGTAGTTGTAAGAGTATGTTTGTTACGTGTAATGTTATTGGTTCTATCCAATTTACGATCTCGCCGTGTGTGCTCATCGAATGTTATCCGCCTTAATTATATCATAAATTTCACTTACGAAGATTAGTGATGTGTTCTTACAAATAATAGTTATAGCTTTGTTGTTACTCATTTATTGAAGCTAAAGAAAATTACAAGACAAATTCTTTTATAAGCGAGATGAATTTAAATACTAGAAGCAATCTTTAGTAAAAAAGGTATCTAGATTTTTCTTCATTGATTTTGAAATATCATTAGTTATTGACATTTAATTTTTATTACACTAAAGTAATTTAAATTTTTATTACATTAAAGTAATTTAAAGTCACGATAGCCGAGAGGTTGGGTGGTCGGAATTTCGAGTCAAGAGACCCGAGTGCGATACTCAAGTGGCCGTACCAATGGGATTTTCTAAAAACTTATGTACGAATTATATTATATAGTTGGCTTGGACATAAAGACGGCGACGGGCTCACCACCGGTCACGTTGTCCCGAAAATATCTTCGTTGGAAGGTGGGTCAAAGGGACTTAAATGTCTAGACTAGACCTCTGTCTAGCCCTGAATTGGGAATTGCGTGAAGATATTTATTTATTATTTTTTTTATTGTTCATAAATATTTATTTACAGAAAAAAATATATTAATATTTACAATACTTATTAACTAAAAACTATTATAATCGAAGAGCCCTACTCCTCGTGGCATGGTACCAAGAACGCTGGCTGCATTTCCACGTTGAATGGCTAGACTTAACCATTGAGCGAGAAAAAAACCAGCCCTCTTGTCACCAGCGGCAACGATAAGTCGCGGATACAATTCCTTTAGAAACTGCATCGCGCGGGGACCCCACGGACCGATTGTCTCTACGGCAAATGGAACAAATATATAGTCTCCTTTCAAAGACTCATATTTACGCCATTTACCCGATTCAGCTGCCTCTGATGCCGCCTCGGCCCTTATCGAAGTACCCTTGATATGAGAGGCCGCTAATGTATCGACGCAAGTTGCGTCCCACACAAGAGCTTTGCCTCTCTCCCAAGGGACTAAAGTCAAGCCGTCGGGTCTCTTACCATCCTCCCTAAATATTCCACAAGGCTCTAAAACCGATGGAATATTTATGGAAACAAGAGCCCTTCGGATGACTTCATTCAAGGAACCGTGACGAGATAGTCTGCCGGCACTTTTTTGGCATGAAAGTCCGCGGAGGCCTAACTCGTCGACGTCGCTGCCACAAGGACATCGATGTGGTTGACAAATCGATGCTCCCAATCGTATTCCTACAGCTATACGTAAACTTTCGTTATCTAGTAATGTACCAAGATTACTTGATGGTAAAGCATGTAGCCAGTAACTGGTTTCCTTTGTCGAAACACCTAGAAAGCGGGCGCAGTCTCTGTCACAGTGAAAATTATTCAGTAAGCATTTCTGCACATTCTGAACAAACGGGATATCCCACCGTTTTTGTGAGTTAGGTTCCAGTGGAATATCCTCGCCGGGACAGAGACGTAACTATGATTCTCTTGCCTCGGTAGCAAAGGTCAAGTCCAAATCATTCTTAAGAATTTTATGTGACAAATCATGAACACTGTGTACGGAGGCAAGGAAAGCCGGCAGCGCAATATTTGAAACCTCTCTTATACCGTAAAGTAGCTTGAGTCCAGCTAGATGAGACTAAAGATAAATTTAGAATTATTTCCAAAGCTATTTTGATATTAAGGTCAATTTGTTTTAAAAAATCAGAACATTTCCATGCTGGACTCGAGCGGAGTAAATAAGTAAATTAAGTTATTTATTTATTTTAAAGTAATTTATTTAGGCAATTTCTCATTACCTACCCCAATAGGCCGAGGTCTAGACCATGAAATCCTTTCGACCAACTTTTCATCGATGCCCAATAGGGATAACGCATGAGGTAGTGATCTTATCACTCTTGATAATTAAATTTCGGTAAATTGTTTTTGTTCATTAATGTCTTTTCGGCAAACAATGTAAACTGTATCCGAAAGAAAACGCTTCATTCCCGCCGGAATATAATCGTCCGGTCGTAATTTATATTGTCTGCTGCAGAGGCGAGTCCCGCTGCACATTCATTTATTTTATGTGCCATTTACAATTGTCGGTCGATGGTCAAGGGAGCGGGCGAGGGTTAAAGGGAGGCTCTGCGGGAGAGGGAAGTCGCCGGACGACGTTGCCTTCGCATTATAAAACCGTGCGGTCATCTGCGAACTACGTAATGGTATTTGTAATAGGAGCAGGCCTCATGAATTGTGATGAGCAGCGCCGAGCACTTCCCCAAGCCTTATTTATAAAGGTTTTTTCTATCGATTTATAAATGTGTCTACCTCTTTCGCTATAATACAATATTAAAATAAAAAAAAAATATGAATGAAAGTACATTTAACTTTTATCTTCATTTCATTTCATCAGCCTTCACTACTATAAATACTTTAATTTTTCTTTAAATTAAAAGATAGTATTCTACGTACAATGCAATTTTCGATGGAAAGAAGAGAGTTTGAGAAGGAAGCTTTTCGAGTATCTTACAGTGATTGAAGTTTGTTTGTTAAGATTTTTATACTAGGATACATACTTCTCTACATCATTCTTCCTTTGTCACTATAACTTTAAAAGGGGAAGCACAATGATGCAACCTGCATTTCCGAAATTGCGGGACGATCAACGAAGCGGTAAGCATTCAAGCCCAAACGTACCATAAAAATTTTCCTCCGAGGTTACTTAATTGATTTTCCTTTAAAAGCCATATTGAATCTCTGGCTTCAATTTATTGCTTTTGTGTATTCCATTAAAATAGAGAGTCTGCATCAAATAGAAAGTTAGAATATCTAAAAGGTATTATTTCATAATTGACTTCATATATATTTAAGGGCCACTCATATATATTTAAGGGCCTTGAAAAGTCTAATATAGATCATATGCCTCTCCTGTAAGGTATAATTAATTTATTCATTTGTGTGAAACAAACAGCTTTTTACATACAATAAAAACATACAATGAGGTTAATACATAAGTCATAACAGTTTCCACTGCAGAACAGACCATAGTGTAGCATAGCATAGACCACCATATTATCAGCACTTAAAGTAACATGGTTAAAGTAGCTCTTATCTCACATGCAAAGTAATTGATCCGCTATTAAATATCAATTTCCATCCATATTTAAGTTAGTTAATTATAAAAAATATTGAAAAACGAAAAAAAAAATACTGAAAAAATAATATATTTATAAATACTGTAGTTTGCTGTAATTACTACGCTTGGCAAATAGGCGATCGCAGTGCCAGGCACATTGCACCTTACATTCTGCTACACAATTCTTATCATAGAAACTTGTTATGATTAATTTGATGAGATGAGATGCGATGGGATGAGAGAAACATAGGCGAGGTAAACATATAGTCAACTAGCTGTTACCAGTGACCTCGCTCGCGTGTCACTTTCGATTATTTTTCAGAGTAGTGACAAAATTTTGTTATTAATAATTTAAAAGAAGTAGCGTATGTCCACCATCACTCCAGACATGCATATACAGACACGCATAGTCGCTTTTATGCTTTCACTGGTATCTAATCAACCACAATGCTAACCAACACATTTGTAGTGTAGCTTTTCTTCATACGATAAAAAAATTTAAAATATGCAGATAAGTTTCTGTCATTAATAGAGTCACTTCAAAATGTTATCACCACGCTATTATCAATACTGCAGTAGACAGAAGACAAGAAGTAGTCAGGACAATTAAGTCCTTTGGACCCAACTTCCACTAAAGACATTTGACCACATGGCAGATGGTAAGCCCGTTACCATATCGTACATAATTTTTTTGAAAAAATCTATTGGTACAACCCTCTCGTGACTCAAATCTCGATCAATGGGTGACTTGACTTTTAATCAATCAGTATCTAATTGGGTTGAATTACTACTACTTACAAGAACTTGTGCGGTTATCTTGAATGTAGTCTTAAATATTGTATTAAAAAGATTGGTAGGCAAAATTTATAAAAATAAAGTGATATATATTTATATATACTAGGTAGCTATTACTTTTTAATAAAAGTTTTGCAGACCATGCAACAGCACTCTATATTATAACCAATCCTCCAATCTCATCGGAGATGTCTCAATAATAAAGATCTAACATCATCACAGTGAATAAACAAAATTTAAATGAAAAGGTTTAAAATTTTAAACAAAATATAAAATTTTATATCTGTTCTATGTAACAGGATTTAAATTCAATTTCTTAAGTCATTGCACTTTTTCGCACGCGTTTGAGAAAGCGGCAGCAGCCAAGAGGCTGAGTGGTTCTGTATTCTTTTGTTTTTTAATTATAACGCTGTCGAGCGTGGGGTGGCGCCCCCTGCCAAGTTCCTGGTGGAGGTGCTTTCTTGTTAAGCGCGACGGGCGCTCGCCTCCTACGTGCCTCGGCCATTCATTTCGTAGAAACTTATAACCTGACCCGCGTACTTATGAGCGTCGCCAATAAATATAGCAATGACCGGAGGCGAGCGCGGCGCTCCTTGTCGGTGGTGCGCGCGGTGCGGCAGCGGGAGCGGGACGGCGCGCGGTAGGTTCGCGTCGAGGCATTGTTAGCTAAATATCTAGGTGGTCAGTTGGGCGGCAGGGGCCGGGGCGGCTAGAAGACAGGCGGGGCGGCGGACGTGCCGGGCCCGGCGCCGGCCGATGTATTGAGCGCGTATTGCAGACGCGGTCACGCGCTGCAATATTGCGTTCGCTGTGCGATATTGCCCCTCAGTAACTCAATTTGATAAATTGTGCAAAGTTCGCCTGCTCTATGTTGCTGCCGGTTATATCGATACTACTGCATATAATGAAACTTGCTCCTAAACAACTACGCCGTATGAGAAACTTGTTTAATATGCGGTAAATAATTTATTTACAAAAATATGATTACTTGTCCATGTACAATAACTACGATACATACATTTTATTAGATGGAAATAAAAATAAACTCAACTTAGTAATAAATACTCTTAACGAGACGAATCTGTGATAGTAAATCATTGCAACTTATTTTATGTATCAAATACCCTCGTGCCCTTTATATCGTAGTTCCTTACACGCAAAAAGATGTATATGTCACCAGCAAACAACAACCAGCCTTCGTGTCAGCACTGCTACGACGAATTGTATCGCTTGAAGTTACCCCAAACCATACTTTAAAGATTAAATTAAAATATAGAAGAAAAAACTAAACAAACGATATAAATGGATAACTAAGAATTTAAAATAAAAGGAAATGTAATAAAATTTTCAAATTACGGATTTTCATGAAAATGTAAACAAACTTCACCCCAAAAAAGCTTGCGAACTGCCGCGGTTGTGTGTGGTCGCAGCTTTAACGGCGGGAAAATGATTTATATTGTTTGTGTAGTAGCGTGGCGTACAGAGAGGGCGAGGGGGGTTTCAGGCCGGTCGCTTTCTCAAGCAGATCCAGTCCACTGCAGATATGGGCGAGTATTATTATTGATCCGGCTCGGGTGGTCGGCGTTTGGCATTTCCTACCGTTCATACTCGAGCGGGTGGCGGACCATTTCGACATATTTATTGAGGGAAGGGTACTGCGATACGTATGGACGTACAACTTATTATAAGTAACACAGACCACCTCGGTGCACTAACCTTTAATGAGACAGGGGTTGCGCGGGGGGAGCGAGAGACGTTCGACTTACACCCTCACCCAATCCGAACGTGTTATGATATTATATCATGTAATATCAGCCAATGGGAAGCCGTTATGATATTGTAGGCGGGCGGAGGTAAATGCAAGCGGCAGTTTCCGTGGGCGGGCGGACTTATGATATTTTGTTATGATTATAGTAGGGTACGATGATGGCTGGGGTATATCTGTTCCAATCATAAGACATTGTCAAGACATTTATTACTTGAAACAGATTGTGTATATACATATATAAGTGCAATAAATATAGAAGCGCTTTATTGACTGAATATTGTTTATTATACACAGAAATACAGCAAAGTGTTCTTTAGTCTTTTATTCCGTTTTTAAATTTGAATAAAATAGCAATTTAAAAAAATATAGACATTTTTTTAAATTGTTTTTAAAAAAATGTCTATATTTCAAATTTTGCTTAATTTTTTACTTATCTGATAGTGATCATCACTATTCGGAACTAGTTAAATAGTACAAGTCCTTTAGAGCAGCAGTAATTATTCAAGTAGAGCATTATTCAAGTCTTAACTCTCTCGACTCTATCGTCAATCTTTTCCAAAAATAAAGTTTTATGTAACAAAACTAAGTGCCGCGTGGTTACTGCGTCTGAATATAGCACCCCCTTCCTTCCCGTGGGTATCATAAGAGGCGGTTAAAGGAAGTGAAAATACAATTAGCTACTGATAAATGTCGGAATCCATCTCCAAACATACTAGGCTAAAATTCGGCAGACCGGTGGCGGGCAGCAGCGTCTAAGATGCGAGATGACTAGTACTATGATCGCTACATCGCATGCCAAGCGTGGCGATTACGGCAAAACTTGACATACGGGAGAGGCTTATATCCTGCAGTTGACTTTTAGTGGCCGTTATGTTGATGATATAATGAACAAAACTAAATTTCAGTTGTACAGAAGCTTGATTACAGCATTGGTACCTGACTGAAATAGCTATGGCGTGTTTTAAATTTTTTAAATAAAAATATATATAAATATATGTATTGGCCATTTCCACCTATAGACTAGAAATTTGGTGGGAATATTCCTTTTGCCGAGTAGAGGTCAACTAAAAGCGGATTTAACGCAATTCCACCTGCATGCGGAAACAGAACTAAAAAAATATATTTTCAAACATTGTTAAATATCATAATATAATTGTTAATGATTTTTTTCCATCCGAAGCGTATATGTATAGCTAGTTTTTATGCGTAGTTTATATGTCAGTCTTGTATGTGGAGAGCGTAGGAGAGTTAAAGGCAGGTGTCATGATATTGATGATTTTACAAAAATACAATATAAAGTGCACATCGAATTAAACATCGTCCTTGTTACGCGAATGTGCTGATAATAAAAAGATAATAAACAAGCGCCTTTGTAACAAACTATAACAGATCGGTAATTGCTTCCACGATACCTTCTCGCGTTATTACGGCTTTTACGACGCCGTATGGGGTGAATAAAACATTTTTACGAGCAGCCATGGGTGTTATAATATATATGTATATATGGGTGGATGAGTACCATCTTTATAGTACATACGCACATATGTTAAATATATGAAATGAGTACATATAAAATTTTCTGCACAATAAATAAATAATCCATTAGTTGTTACATAAAGTCGGTTTTTATATATCTAAGTCAATAAACGGTGCGTCCATGACACATTCTTCAAAGCTCTATCATGGATAATTCAATACTTCTGAAGTCGTCGGAAGTAGAGTATGCGTCCCTCGGCACTCGGCGGCTACACTGGACGAACACAACGCTTCGGGTCACTCAAATAGATTGCGTCATAGCGTAATGTTGTCCCAGAGCGCAAAACAATTATACCAACGAAATGAATAAAGTATAAACCGTCTCGTCTAAGTGCTTGTTTCGCCCCAGACGGATTTTTCTTTGTCATCGACCGTATGCATGTTACATTCGTGAACGAAGATACAATATATATATTTTTTATTTTTTACTCTAGGGACACTTTTTCGACCCTCGTCCGAGCGGCCTCTTTGAAAAGTGGACATCGGAACGCGAGGGAAGGAGCCCCCGAGGACACCGAACAGAAAATGCGTTGTAAACATTGCGACTACATTCAATTTCCCGTCATTTTTCAAACTGATAAATAATTCTGTCATCGGACGCTTGGACAGGGGTTTGTATGAAGTGATTGTTGGCGGACGCCGAACACAGTAAAAAATATCGGACGATGAGTCTCGACCTCGTCTTTTCGTTTCCATGTGTGCGATAAATTTCTTTTTTATTATCAGATATCGAGGGACTACGGAATCGAATAAAGCGCTCATATTTAATTCATAAGATACCGGCCATATAGTACTACGCTACGCTATTTTATTTAAGATGTTGGAAGATTACGGCTGTTGTGTGCCACGGTAAATTTTACTACTTCCGAAATTGCGTTTGTGAATTGATTAAGTTGAACGAATATGGCTTGATTAAATCATGCTGCCATCTATTTTATAGGAAAGGTAGCGAAAAGCGGCCAATTCTTTCTCTTGATTGTAAGTGACCGAAGCGAACAAAAATCCTGAGCAGTTAGTTATATTTGACTTAGAAACTTAATCTCGGTCTACCGCGACACCTTTTAATATTAACTTTCGCGCTATATATTATCTTCACTTATTCGGTCAACGTGCCTAAAACCATCAAGGCCTCTTTTTTAGTTTTGGTATTAAATTACTATAAATAGTTTAATATTTTTGAATGCGCTAAACGTTTCATTATCGCAAGTCTCTTTGGAATTAGTATCCTTATCAATTCAATTTTATAAACATTACTATTAATATAGGTACAAATAGTATGAATATGGATGTAAGGTCCATGTGGCAATGGTGTAAGAATGTAACCACTCCCTTTCTTCTGGAGGATGTCGTAAGAGGCGACTAAGGGCAACAGCCTAGAATATCGTTATGGCTACCGATAGATGGATAGATAGCCATCTCTAAAAATATCCGACCAAAATTATCAGACCGAAGATGGCCAGCAGCGCCTGCAATGCGAGTGGTCTGGTATGGTTTTTTGGAATTTCTATAAATAATTTTATTTTGTTTTGGCGGCCCAGGGACCATTGTTGTGTCAATATCGAAGTAAGAAATGTACCTAAGCTATCTTTTGTAAGCACGTAATAAATTCGTCAATCATTATTTTATAGCATATAATTGTTAATTTATAGCAAAAATATAGTAATAATAACATAGTAAATAAATTATAGCATAGTTAATTTATATCATAGAATTGTAGTTTTTGAGCAGGCACAACTCTACTTAAAATGTGATTATCTAGTGCTAGCCTAGTGCTTCCACTTGTTTCCGGGTGTTAATAAATTTTTATTGAATTCAAAATGACACCAAGTACAAGTTATTATTTAAATTTAAGTTAATAATTGTTGTGATATTTGAATGGTTTTGCTTAATAATTTATAAGCACATTTTTTCTAGTTCAAGTTAATGTCCGGCAGATGTGTCCAATACATTTAAAATGTCCGCGGTAAGAATAGTCGATGGGGGTCACATGTATTAAATAACTCTTCGACAGATAACTGAATAGGGGAATCAAGATAAAATGTAGTTATTTTTGAATAAGTTTTATACATACTTTTCTTTTGTTTTCACTTGCTGGTTTTTTGTTCGTGAAATCACGTTGAAGAGTTTTAACTTATAAGTGATTATATAATAAAATCACAGGTTCGTATACCGCTCGTAACATTTGATCCTTTAGCATTCTTTCATTCAATTGCATTTACATCTAAAGTTACAGATATGCAGAATTCTAAAGTTACAGACCATTGAAGTCCGTCAACTCGCAAAGGTACGAAATCACGAACTATAAAAATTAGAATAAATTAGAATAAAACTAAAATGAATATGGCTTAGCTTAGCTGACAAAAAACATTTTTTAATTTTATGTGGGGCAATCTGACGCTCATTGAATCAAATCGAATCAAAACATTTATTCATCGAAATAAGAACATACATTGGTTTATCAATAGTATTTTTTAAATATATTAAGATGTATCGTCATTTTTGTTTTTTTTTTTGATTTATGACAATGCAAAATGTAACAAATTCTTTTTTCTAGAAGTAGTTTGGGACCCATTACCTTATTCCCAGGGGTTTCTGATATTAACGTATTCATTTATATTGTGAAAACACTTCCTGTAAAGATTTTCAATAATCCTGTAAATATTTCTTAAACCTGTTATTAGGCATATTGAAATAAAATATAATATAGAGCCAATAGAGAAGATAATGGCCAAACTTTATCACATATTATGGGAGAGAAATTTTATAATATGGTTCCGTCATCCCAAGAGAGTTCTTTGGTTGTATAAGAAAAAAAATATCTTCGCGTCATTCCCAATTCATGGGTAGACAGATATCTAGACAATGAAGTCATTTCCACCCAATATCCATTGAAGACATTTTTTGGGACAACGTGACACGTAGTGAGTCCGTCGCAGTCAATAAGTCCAAGCCTATGATAAAAATCGTACATAAGTTTTTGAAAAAAGCCATTGGTGAGTGAGATGAGCCTGTCACCTGGGGATCGAATTCGACCCGAACTCGACCCCTAGTCCGATAACCCTACCACTCGGCTATCGTGACTTATTTAATTGTAATAAATAATAAATAAATATCTTCACGCAATTCCCAATTCAGGGGTAGACAGAGGTCTAGTCTAGACAATTAAGTCCCTTCGACCCACCTTCCACCGAAGATATTTACGGGACAACGCGACAGGTGGTGAGTCCGTTGTCGTCTTTATGTTTTTTTTTTTTATATAGAAAAAGGAGGCAAACGAGCAGGCGGCTCACGTGATGGTAAGTGATTACCGCCGCCCATGAACATCCGCAATACCATAGCAATGCGTTGTCTCTCTTAGAGTGCCCCCCCCCCCCAGAATTGGGGGAGGGGGTGTGTGGGCCTCCGGTTACCTGCACTCACCAGACAAAACGCAGAAGTTTGTTAGACGTCTACTTCACGCCGGTATTCTGTGAGGTCGTGGTACTTCCTCGGTCGAGCCGGCCCATTCATGCAACAACAAAAGCTGATGCGTGGCTCTACCACTGTTAAAATATGTCCATAAAATATGTCCATATATGTGTATGTTTCGACCCACCTTCCACCAAAGATATTTTTGGGAAAACGTGACAGGTGGTGAGCCCGTCGCCGTCTCAATGTCCAAGCCAACGATATAATTCGTACATAAGTTTTTTGAAAAACCCATTGGTACGAGTATGCCACCTGGGGATCGAACTCGGGTCTCTTCACTCGAAATTCCGACCACCCAACCGCTCGGCTATCGTGACTTCATTTAATATTTATTTAATAGTCTTTAGGTAAAGTACTTTTGGTAAAATCAAATATAAAAAAGCGCCACACTTAGTACTGTATTTATTTAGTACTGTTAGTTAGAAAAATTACGTGCGTGATTGAAGATTGAAATCTTCTTATCCTATAACGTGAACTTAACTTTTTTTTGAAGAAAGTTGGATACTGTAGCGGTTACTGCAGCGCATAACACCTACACTACCTGCATCTGTAACCTACTTCAAAAGAAGGAGGTTACAGATCCCCCGAGGACTGGGATAGAATACCTCATAGTCCGTCAGTGCACTGGTCTAGTCTGTGTATACGAGTATATAACCTTGAACAGTCTCGAGAGCCAGAGAGAGAGAGTGTAATAACTCTAATACATTTGCTTCACATTTAACATGAACTGGTAAATAGCCACGATGTATATTAAACTGTATAAAGCATTATGATGCCGAGTGGTAAGACCGTTTGCTTTAATTTTTATTTATACAATTTGTCGAATAATCGAAATTTTTAGCATCAATTTTGTTAGAAATAAAAAAATATATTTATGTGACAGTATGAAACAACAAACACTGGAGCTGTAATAATATAAGTGACTAAATTGGAGCCAGGAAAGATGCGTTCACAGCGCGATGTTTTATTTTACAATATACTTAGATAGACACATATTTAAATAGATAAATGTTCATATACACGTACATAACTCATAACTCGTGTACAGGCGCTCATAGTCATCAAACAAATGTTTGCCACTAGCGGGATTCGTACCCGCAATCCTTGGCATCGAAGACATGGTTTCTACTAACTCAGCTATCGGTAATTTATTTCTTTTATTTCCGAAACCATTCCAACGTTTTGATTAATATTTTATTATGCTTTATGAAAAGGAATTTTTATTTTTCTGACGTATCGTATAAAATTCACTTTTAACTAATATTAATATTTCCCTGAAAATTAATTGTTTTCATTTGCAGAATAGAATAATTCTTAAGAGAGACTTTACATAAAAAGGAAAACTAACAAGGGATTTCTCCTAAATCTATGCGGCGATTGCACCGTACACGTCTGATAGGAACTCAGTTTATATTTTATTCATACATTGTATTGTTGGAATATCAATTGCCTCGCCCGGCGGTAGGTAAAGGGTACATTTCCAATCCGCACGGGATTCACTTAGATTTGAAGGAAAATAGATTTCGATTTCCAAAGCTGCGACAAAGCAATCCGATATATTTTTCAGACAGATATTGCTAGCGATTTCTTTTGAGCTTTGAAATATAAGGGAGGTAATCTTAAAAGATTTCTTGTATTTTCTTTTCGATATGAAACTATGTACATGTAAGTATATGTTTTGGTGTTAAGTTTGGGCAAATCGGCTACGTTAATTTTATAACTATGGTCACAGTTTCTGTGGCAAAGTAACACAAAAGTAAACAATAATTTTTAAGTTTCATCTAGAAATGATAAGACACAATGAAACAAAGTTTGTCCATGAATGTAAATAATATATTTCAGTAAAACTCGAGTACTGTTCTTGTTTTGTTTACATTTTAAGAAAAATTTGAGCCGAAAGTCAATGTCATTTACAAACGGAGGCAAGTTTTTTCTCTTTTTAATTTTGCCAGCAGACAATGCATTAAAGGAAAACGTTGAAGGGGAGAACACCGACCCCTTTACGGAGTGATTAATTTATTATGCTCTTTGTTTCTATTTTGATTTTGGCCAAA
Source organism: Sericinus montela (assembly GCA_029286605.1). NCBI lineage: Eukaryota > Metazoa > Arthropoda > Insecta > Lepidoptera > Papilionidae > Sericinus > Sericinus montela. The sequence goes on along the minus strand of JAGSMR010000012.1, from coordinate 10,642,170 downwards.
CAAAAACAATGAAAGGTAATGCAATATATTGCCTAAGGGATTTAAGTTAACTTAATGTTGGAAGAAGAAGAAGAAGGGATTTTTCCCTTTATAATTATATATACTCGTAGGTTATTGTAAAGTATAGTAAGAACTTTTTTAGCCGCGTTCAGTGAATTTTGAATAATTAAGATGCGATGTACATATAAAGACAGTATTATTTGATTTCAGACTGATAAAAATTTTTTTAAATGTCGATGTTTTCAACATTATAACTCGTCGTCTCTCCAGAAATGGTTTTAAGTATTATTAAGCAAATGTTCCTCGATTAGCATTATATTAATATTTGATTATATTTTTTTACAAATTTATGTATGTTCCACTAAACCTATGTCTATTTGAATCTAGCATAAGTTATGTACCCAACTCGTAAAAGTATCACTCGTGCAATATAAAAGTTAACGACACAAGAAAACGCGTTTTCCACAACATTAAAGATAACAACAATACGGGGGCGAGCGAGTGTAGAGCCTCCCGCGAGGGTGGCGGGAGGGGGTTGAGAAAAATTCAATATTAATATGAAGGAGGTGCGAGTGAGAAGTTCTGGCAGTCTCGCTTGCGCGACCAATGGCGAGCTTCGCCAGCACTGCGATATGATGAATTTATGGATGTAATAAAAGCGAGGTGCGGGATTGGAGGAGCGGTCAGGGAGACTTTATTTTCTTATTTTCATATTTGGATTATGGTCCTTAAGTCTTATTTTATCACTTATATTCTATCTACTATATTCTATCATGAGTCAAAATTATTTAAATCACAGCATGCACTTTTGTTTTCATCTTTGTATTGCAAGGAATGCAACAAATTCAATATTTTGGAAAATATTGCGTTCATTTAAATGTCACTTCTTCTATAAAAATGTTATGGGGTTTATTTTCTTTATAATTGTTGCTTTGTTTTAATTTAATACAATACCTTAGTATAACAATAGATTAAAGAACGAAGAACTAGACTGTATTTAAATATTGAGGCAACTCTACAAAGTTAGTGAAAGCATTCATCGTACAAAGGCTCGTAACTGGCAGTTGATTGAGGCGTGAACGGCGCTCGACCGCCGTCTTGAGTTTCTTTCTTGATTTGCTTCTCGAGTGGCCGAAAACGACACTTGTATTTGCATGAACTGTTTTAGGGGTTTCGTTTTACACTCCGGTGTTCTTCGTTTATGTTAACCACATTTTGTTGAGACTCTCAACTTTATTATTTAGAGTAAAACAGTACAGTAAAGATCACATTAGTCAACGGTTAGGTGATAAGAATGGGGAAATTCTCTCAATTTGGAGGGCTCGTACCAATGGATTGCCTTGGATAATGGGAGGAGGATAGGCTCACCACATTTCACGATGTCCTTAAGTAAGTTTTGGTGGAATGTAGGTCTAAAAGTCTTATGTCTAGACCACTGACTACCCCTGTGTTAGATATAATATAATGTATATGTATAATGAGAGCTTAAACTTTTTTTAAAATTTTTTGTATTAATGTACCAAAGAGAATTAAAAAGGCTAGAGTCCAACATTTTAACATATAATATAAAAGTTTAAAGCATGTCATTAGGGTTTATTTACTCGCATAGGATTTTTTGCGGTGAATTCATTGAAATCATTCAAATTAGATCAATAGTTATGTGTCAATACTTATATGTGGTCTTTCTGTATTTTTAATCTTAACAAGTAATGGATAATCACTATTCTTTTAGTTATATTACTATTGTTAGAGTTATAGTATAGGAAATCCTCTTAATGGGAGAAACTTTTCCTTGCACTGGAAACGGTTGTATGCTTACACTTCCTTGATCGGGAGACAAAAGCCGAGTTATGCCGTGATTAGATTTCAAGTTTTGATAATTTTTTAGCAAAAAAAAAGCATCACGATTAGCGCTGTTTACTTGGGCTTTGATAGCTTCATCCTCCTGTAGTGGACTATTTATAGGTTGCTAAGACGACATATTAAATATTTGCCATAGTTTTTTCCGAGAACTAAATATAAAATATTTATTTTATTTTAAAAAATATTGAAAAAATTCAATAACATAACTTAGATCAAAAATTTTATAACTTAACAAAGCTCTTTCAGTTCCTTTACGTAACGGGGTTGATGTTGCAGTAGTAATGCGTTGGATAGAAAACCGTTCAAAAGGCATCCCTGACAGCAGCAAAGACAACGCAGACAAAATAAATAGGAGGGCGGCAGTGTGCGGCGAGCCGGCGAGGCGGAAGTATTGGGGATCTGCGAGCGAGCAGTTTTGAAGTCCAATTATATCGCAGGTGGCGCAGATTCAGCCCGCGGCGCCACCGGAGACTAGTCTGAGAATGCTCTAAACGTAATATTGTTTAGGTTTTTTAGAAGAAACACGCTATTGCTTGTAAAATCTGACATTGTGTATTTTTACTATTCAAAGTTTCTTTACTCACTTATGTAGCTTATTTAACGATCTGTACAAGTTAACTGTAGCACTCCAGAAAGAAGGATTTGTTTCAATCGCCACGTTAGGCAATCGGCTTAGTAATCAGGTTTCTGCTCGTCACAGGGCTATTTCATTTAGGTCTTGTAAATTTCTAAATTAAAATAAAATATGCTTATCCCGCCATCTGTTAGTAGCGATCACAATTTTCATTGCTTATCTCATTCTTTAGTCTTAGTCGCCTTTTACGACACGCTCGGGAAGAAATGGGGTTAATAATTTTTTACACTGACTACACACTGCCTAAAGATTTTTTTAATAATCAGTAATTAATAGGTACTGTGAGATTTTCAGCTTATTTAATTATCGCCCGAGTCAGTAATGTGGCAAAGTGTATTTCTATAGAAAACACCAGATGAAATCAAGCAATTTTACTTTCAGGAGCGTAAAAAAATCAAAGCTACGATAACCAGTCCATCAGTTTACGTTGGATATTTTTTTTAACTTCGAATGCTAAAATGAAATAAACAAAATTATATCGTGCATGGGTAATGCTATTTACTTGATGGTATTTAACACATATGTTACAAAATATTAAAAATAAATTAAAATTTCAATATCTAAGGTAACACCTTTTACGATAGTACTCGAAAATTGTTAGAATCGGCGTTTTATACGCAACGACCGAATACTTAGAGGAAAACAAAAGAATAAGTTTTTCTGCGGCGAGATTCCTTTATCTTTGTTTGGTGTATTTATTGTAAATCTAGTCATACTGGCAGCGGCCGCCCGCGCCTGAAAGTATTCCGACATAACTTTCAGCTGAAATAGCCGCACACTCACATTCCCATACCGGCGGTTTTTTAAATTATTACTGTACCTTTTGTGTGCTAAATACATAGGGTAGATAGTTATTCACTTGGTTTGTAACTTATTTAAATAAATAAATATATTTGAATGTTAACAATGTGTGTCAGTTATTGTTATAATGATGATCTATAAATAATTAGAAGGCTGTTACAATATATTTAATTTTTATAGAAAGTTAGCTTTTGACCCCAGTTTCCCCCTTTTTAATGTAGATTTTTAAATTTACCGAAAGAGAATGATTGTTGACCACATTGTGTCATTACTATGCCAACGTTCTGCAAAAGTGGTGTAGCGGTTTAGACGGGAAAGTATAATAAACTAACTTTCGCAATTATAATATTAGTGAGAATAAACTTTCATGCAATTTTAGTGATAATAAAAATGCCATCTCAAAAAATACCTGACAAAAATATTTTATACACATAGGTGACAAGCAGTAATGTATGATGAGATGATTCTATCATACGGTACGGTACCGACGAATCTGGTACTGCATTTTCCTCCATATTGGAGAAGCCTATATTCGACATGAAACTTTTACGGGGCATAAAGAAAGAAGATACACTTGTTTTAATCATAGTGCAAGACTCGAGTTACCTCTGTTCATGTTACAGTGCTGATCCTGTTAAATTTGATTGTTAAAATCTGAATAAAGTAATAAATTTATGCCTTTTTTGGGACGCACTTACTTGAATTTTAATGATGTGCCAATTGCCATTGCAGCAATGTTAAGACTTTCAATAAAAAAAATATATTTACAATTTTTATGGAATAAGCAAATCTTCAATAATTAGTGATAGATTCTTATACGAAGATGAAAGAATATTTTACAGGGAGAAAAAAATTAAATGAAGCTTGTAATATTATTTCAAGTATTGTATTAAGAGAGTTTAGCGGTAATCTTAGGGCGCTGAAATACAAGAATAAAAAATAAGCGTGCTTAAGGTTAAGGTTTAAGTTTATTAATAATTCTGTTAAAAATTTCAGTTGTATGAGCTCGGAATTCGAGCCTGGGTCACTCATATACAATTTAATTTTTCGGTGAGTATTAGACTACAATTATTTTATGTAAGGTTTTGTCGATAAAACCATACAACATGACCATACCTTAACTACGCAATAAAGTGTTAAAAAATTACTCGCCTAAAATATTGACTATGAAATTTTGTTGTAAGCTCTTCCGAAGTTAGAGAATTTGTTGTTTCCGTCAAAATACAATCGTCACTGTTAGTTTCTTTCGTCTTTAACACCGTCCGGAAAGGGTTAAAATTTGTTTTGTAGTGTTTTGAACATAAAAAGAGTGGTAAATTTTATTTACATCAAATATGATAAGTTGAATAACAACATCAGCGAACTTCAACTAATATGTTAGTTGATTTCGGAGATACGTCACAAAAGTGACGGTCAATTTTCGGAGTCCGATACTTTTAACGAGCAGTCGAAAATTGGCAGTGGAATATTGAACTAAGTGGAGCGAGGCAGATGTGAGCGAGCACTGCCTCGTCTCGTTAATATGATTTGCTCGGGCGGCGCCACGTCGACTCGTATACCGCTGCTCCTGACGTTTTAGCCAACTTAATAAACTGCGGTACTGATGTACTTGTTTTAACCACTAGAGCTGGCTGCACTTCATTTCAATATTAGTTCTACTTTATTTTTAAGTTTCGTATGTGATAATGGATTTTAGTTCTTCTTAGTATTAATATTATAGAGACCTATGGTCTCTATAATATTAATAAGAGTCACGATAGCCGAGTTGTGGGGTGGTCGGAATTTCGAGTCGAGAGACCCGAGTTCGTTTCCCAGGTGGCAGTACCAAAGAGTTTTTCAAAAACTTATGTACGAATTTCATCGATGGCTTGGACGTAAAGGCGGCGACGGGCTCACCACCTGTCACGTTGTCCCGAAAATATCTTCGGTGGAAGGTCAAAGGGACTTAATTGTCTAGACTTGACCTCTGTCTACCCCTGTATTGGGAATTGCGTGAAGATATTTTATTTTATTTTTTTATTTTACCTATGGTGATTTAAACGAGGTCTGTAAATTTTAATTGTAAAGTTTTATTGATGATGATGATGACTGATGATTTTCTTTTACCTTCTTTTAGTAAAAAAGTAAAAGAAAATGCAGTTTTCCTCTCTTGATATTAAAGTGAGTATTTCTTTCCGTAGGTGTCGTAATAGACGACTATGGGAAAAGCCATCCAAAACAAAAGTAACGCTAAAATTCGGCAGCAGCGTGTTAAGGTGCAAAGTGTCCGATGCTGCGATAGTTAATTTGCTTTGTCGAATGGTAAACCGAGGTAAGTTGGGAGACGCTTATAAATTGAACTTTTGCAGGTTATGACTTACAGTTACTTACTTTTACAGGTACAGATGCTGTTAAACATGAACGTATATTATTAGTGCATTGTACGCAAAACTTATATAAATAATACGTATATTGTTATTGTAATACAGCATATACACAAATATTTATGTACCTATAAATAAATAACATACATAACTCGAGCAAAAACATTTAATTTCATTATACAAACTTTGCCCCTAGCGAGATTCGAACCCATTACCTTCAAAGGCAGATTCACTACAAACTCGAGTCATCTTAGCGAAAGAAAAATAAAATAAAATAAAATCTTTGTTTTTTGTTTAGTATTATTAATTAATTATAACCTCATAAAGTTTAAGAAGACTCATTACAACGCGATGTGGCTACGAGAAGCGCCGTAGAAGATGTGTAGTGGGCAGGGGGCGGTGGAGGTCCAGTCTTGAAGATACTCGCAGGGTGTGTGCTCTTCCACCCGCGTCACCCCCTCGCCCCCCGTCGGCGACTTGCTTATTCTATCAAGCGTGGCTACACACGAGCACAACCACGTACGTACGTAACTCACACACACAAGAGGTATTATACGGCCGGCCACCACTCCACTATGTCAATACAATACTCTCTCTTCAGCTGGACTTAGATTATTTAGAAAGCACTTGTAACGTTCATATAAGAAGCGCCACGGAAGACGTATTCGACGTCACAATGGCCAGTACGTGTCGGCCGGAGCTAAGTCGGGATCCGCTGAAAAAGATTACGATCCTAAAAAAACAGCGTCCAGTCGAATAAACATCTTATATTCTTTCACAGATTAAATTGATTTAGTTTAGTGGTGATGTTCTTCACGAGGTTTGTTTAAAAAGAGATTACTTTTGAAATAATCATGATAAGCTATATATTGCCCTCATGTTATTAAAGCCAAAATTGGGTCGATAAAAGCACTTTTGTAAGGTGAGTCTTGTCAATCTGAAATATCCATTTTCTATCGAAACATATTTTGTCAGGCATATAATATATAAATATATAATATTTAATTAGTTATACTCCTAAAATAGTATAAATGAGGGTTTACACTTCACATTAATATAATATGGGATGTTCTTATTAGCTAAATGTAATTTAAAACATATTAATTAAAGTTAAAATGTATTTAGAGTTGATAGATGCATTAAACGCGACAAGTAAAGACCATCACAGTCATATCAATAGCTACGAGTGAAGAGGCGTGAGAGTTCACCATTGGACGCGGATTATCCGCTACGCGGCTTCATCGTAACCCACGAAACTGCTACGTTCGTAGCATTGACACAAGTTTAAAATATTCTAATCAGTATAACGACTATGAAATTAAAGTTACATAATGTAAACTAAAATAATATATCAATACAAATAAGTAAAGACCTTTAATACAAGACTGTAATTATTTTATAAGCAAAATTTACATTAACATAAACGCTCCTTTAAATTAATAAGTATCAAAGTTAAGCGACATGCTCCAAGAGAGTGTGTGTGTTAAAGTCCCGTGCTTTAGAGGTTCTTTTGTGTGTGTTCAGAGACATTGGTTCATGTGTGGGTACTTTCATAAATCTGTCGGGAGATATATGAGAGCGCAATTTCCGGTATCCGGCCATTAGCGCCGAGCTTTTATAAGCTTAAAGCTTAGGTTAAAGATTTTCTGGGTAGTTTAATGTGAATCTTGTAATAGATACGATAAATTTTCTATAAAGTATGTGATTGCTTATTAGAGTCTGTGCTGGGACGTCTTAATGTGTGTAACTTTGTGTAATGTCTCTTTGCCCTTCCTTATTAGTTAGGTTTGGATAGAGTCAAACTAAATTTATAGCGCTCTGAAGGAATCTCCAATGAAATCTCACTGGTACAATTTTTTTTAGCAAAAACACATATAGATAAATACATATATAGATAGGGACATCTGACATTGCTCCGATCCCAATGTAAGTTGCTAAAGCACTTGCGGTATGGGAATCGGATATAATGAAGGCACCACAAACACCTAGACCCGAGAAAATATAGAAAAAGTGGTTTTTGACCCAACCGGAAATCGAACCCGGGACCTCGAGATGACGACACCTTGAAAACCGGCGTTTACGCGACTCATCCACGGAAGTCGTCAATATTTTTATATTAACGAAGAAGGGGCAAGGTTTCACTTATATTTGTTGTAGATTAGCTTCTTCTAGCTCAAGCTTTTTAAAAAAATCAAGCCACTGCAGCCGGTGCGTTGTCACACCCGAGGATTAACTCTATACTATATATAAATACACACTATATTATAATATGTATTTAAAGAAGTCACGACAGCCGATACGTTTTTCATCGTTAGCTTGGACATAAAGACGGCGACGGGCCACCTGTCACGTTGTCCCGAAAATATCTTCGGTGGAGGGTGGGTCAAAGGGACTTAATTGTCTAGACTTGACCTCTGTCTACTCCTGTATTGGGAATTGCGTGAAGAAAACGACAGCCGAGTGGTCCGAATTTCTAGCCAAGAGACTTCGATCCCCAGGTGGTAGGCAGAATTTCAAATTAAATATCATTTTAGCGACCAGAAATATAGGAAAGTTAAATTTTTATATATAAAACTAGTAATCTTTGAAAAAAGTAAAGGAAAGAACGCCATTCTTCAAATAACAGCAACGGATATAACACCTAATTAGGCATCTTTAACGCTAAATTTTTAAATAATATTCACCATTTTCTTGGAAACTTCGGGATATTTAACATTTAGTAAATATTTTCAATCGACAATCCGCTTGGCTAGTGGACAGGCGAACTAAAAGCTCCCATAAGCGTTCGAAGCTTCCTTATACTCTTCGGTAATGAATAGAAGGTTCCGGAATTATGACTTTTTATAGAATAAGTGGTTAAAATTAGAATATATTTAAAGACGGACAAGACGTGAACAATGAAGATGCCAATGGTAATACTATTATATTTTTATTTTTTTATACACGTGATTTGATACTCTTAGTGTTATATAAATTTTTTTTCGCTTTAAGGTTGTTTAAATAACACTGCATTGAAGTATATTTATCATATATTTTACATGTTTCTGTATTATTTGATTCTCACGGTGCTTACGGTGTTACTAAACACACTAAACAAAAACCTAACTCAAACATGTACATGTAGTGACATTTGTTCCGGCTGTCAACATTGAGTGCAGTCGTGACTGAGCAGTCACTTGCCTGCAGCTGCAGCGCCCCGCGGCTTGCTGTCACGGACTCCTCAATAATGTAACAATGCACAGTCATTGCTCACCCTACTGAAACACCTGACAAGTTAAATTTAAAAAAGCGTTACTAGACACAACACTTGTAAAAATGACTGTTAGTTTTAATTAGCAATTTTTGAATATCTTATAATGAGTCATTATTATTTTGTAGTAAAAGGGGCAAACGTGCGGTGACAGGGAGACTCTAGTTACCTCACGCAATGTATGAAATTGAGAACGTTAAAGACTTTGTTTAACACCCAAATTTTACAAAGCTCTGCAATTGGCTAAGCCGCCGCATAGGTGCAGCATGAAAAGCTGCTGTTCCATGTGATTTATCACTCCCATTACATTTACGTTATACTTACACAATTGAAAAACAATATCTTCACGCCATTCTCAATACTGTGATAGAAATCGGTACGAACAATTAAGTCATTTCGATCTACATCCCACCAAAGACATTTTTGGGACAACGTTACGGTGAGCCTGTCACCGTCTTCATGTCCAAACCAACGATATAAATCGTACATGAGTTATTGAAAAAACTTATTGGTACGAGCTTGCCAGCTGCCGGCCTTGGGATTGAACTCGGGTCAATTGACTCGAAGACCGATCACCCAACCACTCGGTATCGTGACTATACAATTGGAAGTATATATAAAATACTTTAAATTACTTATAGGTTAAACCCAAAAAGAAATAAAAACTTTTAAATAACAAAATATAGAACTAATATTTTCTTGCTATGAACATATTGTCAAAACATAATTGTATCACAAATATTTTATAATATATAATATAAAATAAAATATTAAATAATATAAAATACTATATAAAAATAGTTTCATACATTTATAACAAATGAGCGAAGAAGAGTGAATATGTAAAAGCTATTACTATTTTGCAAAATCTCAAATTTGACGAATGTCATCACTACTCATACTAACGGAACCACAATGTTCCGTATATAAGCATACATCATGCTAGGTTACCGCAATAAGTTTTTTTATTTATATTTTAAAATCAAAGTAATGTTTAAGGTTTCGGAACTGCCTTTTCTCAATTAAGGAAACAATCTTCATAAATCAATTTCCCCTGAATTGAATGTCAATAAGTAGGGACGATTGTTAAACGACGCGCTGTAAAATAAAACTTTCTGGAGGGTGGAAACTTCTGGGTAAAAAAAGAATATTTACATTAATTCTCTTCATTATGTTTTGAAGAATAATCATGGGCAGCGTTTCCTACCTCGCTTTTCCAATTGAGTTTTTTTATTTGAATATTTTTTGCTGTCCCCAGAGTTCGTCTCTGTGTAACAAAAGGAAGTTTTTATTAGCATCTTAATGATTTTACGGCGAGTCCCCAGTTACAACAGCCTTTATGTCGTCAGATTTTCTTAAGCATTTTTGTCGACTTTTTTGCATCTTACATTATTAAAGTTTTCATTCCGCCGTTTAATGAAGCTCATTTCTTCTGTTCGTCCGAGACTTGATTGCCTTTGTTTTGCATAAATGTAAGTTTTCTATAGGTCTTCGTGAAAAATAGAGTGAGTCAATGACTAGAAATTTGTTTTAGGATAAGGCCATTAATAGTTTTCTTTGTATTTTGTTTTCGGTAACTGTTTTAAGAAATAGATAAATGAGCAAATATCGCAGAGCATCATTTTTAAAACTAAGAATCACTTTAAACCAAATAAAAATAGAAAACCGCTCAATACCATAAGCCTTCTTTATTAAAGTTATAGTGCTTTGGATTTAAAAATTATGTAAACTCAAAACAAAGAATGAGTGTATTTTTAATAAATTTACCATGAAATTCCGCCAAGAGACTGTAATAGTAAGCGTTTATTATTAACCATTAGTCGTGTGGTGTTGGCGTTAGAAAACGCCAACTATTTTTTTTACGTCGTTTTCGTAACTATCGTCTATTGTTTTGAAAATATCTGAAAGTTTACGTTACGTTTATGAGCTAAACGTCTGGTAAAATATTACACCAAAATAATCGGTTATAAATGGCAGACAAGTGAGAGGTATCTAATTAACAGAATATCCGCTAGCTGAGCCTGTTGATTATGGAAAATCCTCCTTATGGTCTGTTTAAATTAAGATTATCATTAAACTGTATTTTTTTTATTACTAAACATAGGTGTTTTAGCAATTGTGTTAATTCCGACAATCTGTGCTGGACAAGAGCAAGAGCGAGATCCTGTGCTATAATCTCTCAATTAAAATTTGAAAGAAAGCCTCTCTCTGGAGTGAACGCTTACTTTTCTTTTCTACTTTTCATGTAAGTACATAGTACATATATAATTCCAAGTCTTGACCATCATTAACTATCGTCTATCAACCTGCTGTTTATTACTTTCCGGTTTTGCTTTACACACCACAAAATAATTATTGTCCGGAAAATCGAGAAAGCTGTATGTAATGTTATGAGAGAAAGGTCTGTCGTTTTTCTCAAGTCGCAATCGAGTCCGAGATCTTGCTTTCTTTTTAATTTCCCTGCGGCCTCCTAATGAGATCCCTGCGGCGGCTCTGCGCCGTTATCTATGATATTCTTGAGGTTGATGTTTATTGTGCGTGTCACTGATGACTTCCCTTTTTATTATCCTCTCGAACACAATTTTGTGGTCGCCCAAATGAGTTCTTCTTATTTCCTTCGCTCTTTTTATTTCTCTTGGCGGCAGTTTATCTTTTGCAGACTTAATTTCTTTTAATTTTATTTAAATGAGCTGAAACTCTCTTTGTTTGTTTATATATTAAGAGAGATTAAGCATATATTTTGTTTCAGTTCAAGTGCTTCCATATGTTATTAAATAAATTGTACTTTAAAAAAAATAAGAACCATTAATAAATTCAAAAGGGGTTGTTCTTTGAATAATTAAAATCAAAAAAAGAAATTGTGTCTCTTTCCGTTGGAAACAAAAATACCACCAACCCTCATAACAAATCATTCGACTCCGCCTCCACTTATCTATTAAAATGAGAGATTATTGTCGGCTCAAACGTTACACCCAATAGTCCGGTGTTATTTTCACTGGATTGTCCAATATTGTCACAATCTCTATGGAAGGGCAATTAGAGACGTGTCGCGCGTGGCGGCCACGTGGCGCGAAGCCTTGTTGCGTCGCGTCAGTCGCGTCGGAGTCCTGTCGTGCGACCGCACGCGCCTATTCTACCCTCATTACTGCCAATGTTTATACTACGAACAATATCAGCTTACGATCAGTTATCGATATATTGGTTCATAATATTAGCAATTATCACTATTTTGTAAATAGTTCACAAATATTTACACTATTAATTACTTAATCATACTTCTGACACGTTGAGTTGAAGAAATTTAATTAATTTTAATTATTAAGTGACAACATTCAGATACTGTTTATGTTGTCTATTTATGATAACACAACTTATGTGATTGACATTAGTATTATGACGGTGGCAATCAATTTTTTAATCTCTTTGAGATATTGTTTGCCAGTTTTATGTTTGTGCAAAAATATAAACTTTAATTGAACTAAATCGTCTGTTGGCAGTTGATAAATAATTTTAACTGTTAATTTTGCATATCAATAAAAAGATAGAAATTTTAATACTTGTTATGTTTTGCCTATCTCAAAAATTGTTAGAGACCATATGTCAATCCAAATCCAAATCCAAATACTTTTGTATAAAAATAAAATTTTTTAACAATGAAATTAAATCATCGAAAAAGAAAGCAACTGTAAATAATAAAAGTTCCTAAGGCCTATACTAATGAAAAAACTTGAAATTATTGTGTTTCATAGGAAAATTCAAAGTATACTATATCCATTTAAAAAGTAAAATGGGAATCGGAGTAGCCTGTGAAAAGTTATGCATGATCATGTATGAATAAAATTGTAACATGTAAACAAAATTAAATACATGTTGAGTTGAAACGTTGTTTCGAATTTTTCGTCGGTTAAAAAAGGACTTTATGTCAGCAACAATGGTATACTTATTAAATCAAAGCTGGATTCTTGTTGAATTAATAAATTGGTTTGCAACAGGCGAAATTTACTTGACAAGCAAGCCTCCATCACGGAATTCACTTCATTTAAATATCGCATTTTTCTTGAAGATTATACCTTACGACGGCTATAAAAGAAAACAGGAGTCCCGCCCCTCGATAATGCGACGGGCGTGAGGAATTTTTATTTCATTCAAATCTCTCCTGACATAGGTATATTTTTTCAAGATCGCCTGGAGATTTTAATACCCGATTTTATTTAAATTCGTTTAGGCGGCGCGGGTGACTGCGCCCCTAGACATTTATCGCGAGGGCGTGATTGTATTTATAAGGAGAAAGATTTTCTGAGCTTGTAATAATTTTCAGAAGAAAATAAATCGGAAAAAGCCGCATATGCAATTTTTATATATGTTTGATATATGAACTTGTAATTTTATAATTTTTCTTTGGGAATTTTATTATTTTGGAGTAATGTATGCATAAGAACAATTGCACATGAATATATCACTCTTTAAGAAATTTTTATCGTTGATGCCCACCACAAGTTTGGAAAATTTAGATCTCGTATGTTTGATTATTATGAATACTAATTGTATTAGGGCACAGCCGATTTTTATGATACGAGATTCCACGATGGTGGCATAATGTTAAATATAGGAGAATTGGCATTATTTTATTGCCAAAAATGTAGTGGTTTCAATGTTGTCAAATTATACTATAGAAGTTGAAATTTATCTTTAATATAATAAAATGTGATGAATGAATTTAGAATTTATCGATGACAAATATAAAAAATATCACATGGGTGCAAATTTTGCTTAGATTGTAGTATTAATTTATCAAAACTGTTCTCAAAAATTAATCATTGTTATATTTTGTAACAATTGTTAAAAATCAAACTACAAATACATTAATTCTATAATATAAATAATCTTTAAGAGAAAAATACATTTGTTGATTTAAAACCTTGGTATATCTTACTTTGGGATCAGAACAATGTATGTGACATTGTCTTGATTTGTGTGTTTATATATTTATTTACCTTCCACCGAAGATATTTTGGGACAACGTGACAGGTGGTGAGCCCGTCGCCGTCTTTATATCCAAGCCAACGATATGAATCGTATATAGGTTATTTGAAAAAAAACCCTTTGGTACGAGCCTGCCACCTGGGGATCGAACTCGGGTCTCTCGACTCGTATTCCGATCACCTAAACACACGGCTATCTTGACTTCTAATACATATATAAAAATGAACAATATTGGATAAATTGCTGTAATCCCAAAGTAAGTGGCTAAAGCACTTGCAAAATTTCTAATAGGATGGCCATTGCACATTTCTCACCTGATCGATCGATCTTCTATCTTATGAAGATCGAGTCTTCTAACTAATGGAGGTCCTACGTAGTAGGTGTAACAAATGCTGTAACGGATCCAAATTAGTCGGAGTAGTCTAAAAAACTTTTTCTTACAAGAATTTTTTACAACTCATTGCCTAAAACTGTCACATTAAGCTATAACGTAAGTTCAACAGGTAAGAAGACTCTCTCTGCCAAGAAGTTGTCGAGTTTAGTACTATGCTCTTGCAATTGTGTTTGCGCTAGAAAGGTATAAGGAGACAGTATAATTAAAGGGTCAGAAATTATGTCTTCAAGATTTACAAAGCATCAGATATCTTCTTCGGTTGAATTTGTTGGTTTCTTTGCTTTCTTTGGACTGTAATAGTTTACAATTTTTTTTACAGTCATTGAGTCACAATAGCCGAGTGGTTGGTTGGTCGGAATTTCGCGTCAAGAGACCCGAGTTCGATCCCCAGATGGGGTCTTGTACCAATGAGTTTTTCAAAAACTTATGTACGAACTATATCGTTGGCTTGGACATAAAGACGGCGACGGGCTAACCACCTGTCACGTTGTCCCGAAAATATCTTCGGTGGAAGGTGGGGTCAAAGGGACTTAATTGTTTAGACTAGACCTCTGTCTACTGTATGTCCCTGTATTGGGAATTGCGTGAAGATATTTTATTTTAAAGTCTAGCAAAAATATTTTCTACTTCTCTAAAATTTTAAGTTTACATATAGTTTCCATTAATATTTTAGTCACCATCTGAATTTGCCATCATTATTCACTGGAACCAACAAAGTTTAGCTACCTTTATACTTATATTTGAGTGTAGAGAATAAAATTCATAAATTTCTCATGCTTTCCTTTAATATAAACACAAAAAGTCAATTATTATCATAACATCGATTTAATGTCAAAATATTGTAGAAGTTTGTTTAACACTCGCCCTAAACTATCTTTCAAGTTCGAGTTGTAATCATTCACTTAGTAAATGGCGTCATGTTCAACTTTTACGTTTCTTTATTAGATCGAATGGTGCATCTTGTTGTTTTGAGATGATCAATCTTTATTTGCAGGACACGTCTTCTATTTATTTAGCCGGTGCATTTAATACTGATTGATATTTAAATATTGTTAGGTAATATTTAGTAGGTCGTTATTATTATATATTCAAACATCATCTCTCAAGGGGTAGCCAGAGAGAACAAATCAATAAGTAATACGTTTATTAAATACCTCTTTCACTTCTATCGAATGTATCAGTTTGTTCATACGTATACATCAAGGTAATCCGAGTACATTAGATTCTCATATATTTATTTATAAATAGTTTTATATATAATTATGTACCAGGTTTACTTACATGACTTAAAAATTACCGTTGATTACGTTAATAAATAGCGATTTTTGATATCTTCTATAAATAACAAGATATTGTGCTTTCAAGTACAAAATTATTTGCATGGTGGGTATGGGTAAATTTCCTATTAATGCTTTTTCATATTAGAACCTTTGTTGCGTAAAAAAGTATTAAAAAAAGAATAAACGTCACGATAGCCGAGTGGTTGGGTGGTCAGAATTTCGAGTCAAGAGATCCGAGTTCGAACCCCAGGTGGCAAGCTCGTACCAATGGGTTTTTTCAAAACTTATGTACGAATTATATCGTTGGCTTGGACATTGAGACGGCGACGGGCTCAACACCTTTCACGTTTTCCCAAAAATATCTTTGGTGGAAGGTGGGTCGAAACGACTTAATTGTCTAGACCTCTCTGGCTACCCCTGTATTAGGAATGGCGTGAAGATATTTTTTATTAAAAGAATAAAAATTATTGAAATCGTCACAATGTGATTATTTACTTAATTTACTAATTAAGAAATTCTTAATTTTAAAAAGTCACGATAGGCGAGTGGTTGGGTGATCGGACTTCGAGTTAAGAGTTCGAACCATCTGTTACGGTGGTCAAAAAAGTGTTCGGTGTAAAGGTGGTTCGAAAGGACTTGGAATGAAATCTATGTATTATAGTGTGTCTATTGGAAATATCGTGAAGGCCTTTTTTTTAAAATTTTCAAATTAGACAATATCTTGCATCTTCCTAGAAAAATTTGTGTTAGGTTGCACGAATTTAGTTACTTCCGTCTCTATAAATTCACTGACAAAATTTTCCTTGCCATTAGTTTCCATCGTATAACATCTTTTCGTATGAGGCGAGTTCACTGTTAATATATGTGCCCGGAATACCGTGGTCATATATTACGCCGACCTCTGCCGGACCGGACATAACAATCCTCGATTTGCTATAATATCGGGTTGTGTGTCCTTTTCAGATGGGTAATGTGGAAGTGCGAGTGAGCGAGGCGGTAGTGGAGCATGCGGTGTCTGGGCGGGCGGGGGTAGCGTATACGTGCCGCGTATAATAAGCATTTCATGCACGGGGTGCGGGCGCGGGGTCCCGAGGTTACGTAGGTACCATTTTCCGTAAGTCGTGTACCTAACCGGACCGTACATTATGAGTCGAGGGTCAGCGCGTCTCTTACTCCGTCCCTGTCTCTCGCAGCATTACTCGAGAATAATTCTGTGTGATATATTGCAGATGCCTTGGTCGCTGTGATGGACTTCAATGAGAAACGTTATTTCATTCGTAGTTGGTAGGTCGTTTCATGTTGAATATAAAGTTTTTATTTTATGTACTGTTTGATATCCATACAAAAGTAAACCAATGAATGACTAAGTATATTGATAACGATCGCTGAATTTATCTTCTGTCTATGTGATTTATATACGGAAAGGCAGTAAAACGGAACAATAAAAACCCAAAACAGTAATATATTTGCAGCAATAGACGAAAAGGTTCGAGGTTGTCTTATCAATTATTGCTGCGAATAGTATCGTGCGTGTCGATTCACGCAAGAAACCTATTATTATAAGTTTTTTTTTCATAAAACTTTAGCTCATTCACAAAGAACACAAAACCTCATCAACTAGAAATTTGAGGAATGTAAGCAAGAAAAGAGATGCCTATGTTTACAAGCAATCAACACTTAGGGGACGATTGTAGAGGGTCACAGGTAGAGAAAACAAATAGAAGATAAGTCCAGTCCGCTTTTATTGAGGGAGGGTCTACTTAAAGGTCCGAGAAATGTGGTTGTTGTAGACACCGCAAGATGTTCTTTATGCATTAATAATGCCTTTTAATTGAAACTCGGTACAAAGATTTACCTGTTGTTATGAGATTTAGGATTTGATGGGTATTTTACAATTGTACACAATTACTTATACACATTATTTCATTTTAGCCGTAACTTAAAAAAGCGTCATTACACTTACTAAGTTCTTAATTATTCGTGAGTTGCGGTCCGGTGCTCTCACAGTAACGATTCATTATTGTTACACCCTCCGCTCGACGGAGATATACGATATAGCACACTGATTGACCCCGCATTAAAATTACACAAAAACAGATAGAGGAAACGGAAAACACTATCTCTTTCTTTGTTCTGAGTCGTACACGAGATATTAAAAATTTATAGCAAGGTAAATCGATAGCAATCGTGGCCAATAGTTATAATGCAGGGAGCAGTGATTAACATGTAAGTTAGTTAGAAAAGAACTTTTAATAGCTTATTTAATTCGTTAGGTTAATTTCTAAGGGGCAGAAGGCGTGTGGGCGACGCAGTGGTCGCCGGAGGGTCGAATAAATATGTCCCAAAGAGTTAAGTAGCAGAGAAGTACGGTGCGGAGACCGCGTCCGACGTTTGCACTGCTCTTCGTGTTGTTGCACCACTTATTACACACAAAGTTCAGTTAAAGTTTTCCCCGACACTCGAGTGCGAGTTTAATTTACTCGATAGTGTAAATAAAGCGGGTGAAGTGGGAAGTTTCGCGGCGAGACAGCCCCTGGCGGCGCGGCGACGCCTGCTGCGGTCGACTGATAATAACCTACAGCCCGGGACTTCCTTATTAATCGAGAACGACAAATTTTAACGACAAGAATTAATGAATCTCGTTATATGGGTTAATCCCCTGGTCGTAAAGTGCGCTCGGCGGCAGTTAAGGTGTGTAGGGCGGGCGGCGGACTACCTAACCTTGCCTTCAATGTTTTTTCAAAGCAAGGTTGATGGTTTTTTAAGGTATGTAAGTGTTTTTACTGATCAAATATTTTTAATTTTAGCTCGACATCTAGAATGTGATCACAGACTGCAGACTTCCTAAAGCGTCTATGTTTAACATCAGCTATGTGTTCACATATGGGTTATATCAGGTTTGACAAACCTCCTCGCGAAAGAACACCAATTCCTACCCAGGATGATCCGTGAGGCTATTGAAATTAAAAAAACATCCTAATTTCAATAGAGAAGAGGGTTGGGTACTACCACCTGCTTGGGATCCAGTCATAAATAAAATTAAATCCAAGACCAAGCATACCACTGCAAGACCTCAAGATACAGTGATAACTGCGTAAATCGGATTCAAAATTAATAAATTAAGTTGACGGTAGCCGAAGGTAGCTGTGACAGCGGGATGTTCAAGACCTCAGTCCCCCCGTGACCACGGATGCTGTAAAGCATCCGAAACGTTGGCAAATAGAAAATAGTTTGTAAAAACTAATTAAAAAACGCGATAAAATCCGAAAATAGTTTTATTTTAAATGAGTTTTTTCATAAATATATGCACGATTTATATCATTGGCTTGAACATAAAGACGGTGACGGGCTCATCACCTGTCACGAAGTCCCAAAAAATGTCTTTGGTGGAATTTAAGACTAATGTTTAAAATACAAAAAAAATACAAGTTACTGTATTGGGAATGGTTTGAACTTTATAAATATTAAATACTTTTTTGAATTTTATTACATCATAACGATCCTCTGCAGCATATTGTGGGAGTGGAGTAAGGAAGAGTTGGCGGCAATTGCCACGTCTGGCAAGTGGATTGACATTGCTGTACACCTTGTACTTTAGACTGCCCGTCACCAGACTGTCGAATTTTGGTCTGATATTTTTGGAGATGTTTATCCCACCATCTGGTGGTAGCCTATTATATGAGCAAGAGCTTCCTGGTCGCGCTTTTCAACACTCACGGAAAAAAAGGGAGAGGTATATTTTTACGCCGTAACAACACGACGTATTAAAAAAAATATCCGATTCCTGGGGTAGACAGAGGTTTAGACGATTAAGTTCTTTCGATCAACTTTTATTGAAGACATTTTTTGTTACAATGTGACAGGCGATGACGCCGATATAAATCGTACATAAGTTTAGAAAAACCCATTGTTGTTACGAACCTACCACCTGGGGCGGATTGAAGTTGGGACTCTTGACTCGAATTATGATCTCCTAACATCTCGACTATCGTGGCTATTAATAATATAATAAATTTATAATAAAATATTAGTAATAATATTTATTTTTAAATAATAATTAGATTTTTAAGTAATAATTTAGAGCATATTTTAAATGCTTCAATCCTTTAAATAAGTATAGAAATGTTAGAGATCTCTGTCTAATTTAGAACATCATTTATCATTAGGTGTCGGTAGAAGCAAGAAATAATAGTTCTTGTAGTATGAATCAAACAATTTGATTAAAAGCAATTCAAAATTGTATCTAAAATTACGTATAGGCGGCAGGATGAAACGAGTGGAATGGCGACTTGACTGAGGGGCTCCGAGATATATCGCCCAGTTAACGAGCATGTGTGAATGGAACTTTATTGTAATTGCCTTTTGTAAGATCGGGACAGGGTCATTACGATCCGTTCTCGTAGCCTGACCTCCATTTGGCGAAACTTAGTTTTGAATGTTTTGCGACAAAACATTGTCTCCATTAACAGAAAAACTTGTAAATAGTAAAAATATAGGAATTAAAATATAAAAGGATAAAAATATAATGATATTTAATTGAATATATCAGCGCATACAGAATTCAAGTTCAGTAGATTCAAAAACGTTTCTTTAATTGCATACCGCGTTCATGAAGTAAGAAATTGATACATTAATAAAATACAATCTCAATTATGTTTAAATGAGTCGTTGATATTGAATTCCATCAGCGGATAGAGGTAATGCGTGTGTATTCATCAGGCGAAGAGACGTGCGGTACATTAGGGAGCTCTAGCGGCCTCAAAGCCAGAAGACTGATTGTGTCTATCCGCAATTTCTCTCCTACCCTATTCTCGCGAGCTAAAACTAGCGAATTTTCCACCGCGTTATTAAGCGGTCGCTTCAACATTTGTCGTTATAATGGAAACGTGTTACTAATTAATTTAAAGCGAGACTCATTTATGTTGAAATGCGTCCCTATTAGGTGATGATCAGATGAAGCCTTTTTAGACGCTACGTTCAATAGGGTGGCGTAATTGCTGTTGGATCGGTTATATTTTTTGTTAATTATTTTTATTTTAGTGTAATTTTAGTGAACGTGAAAATTATACGAGATCTGGTTACAAGCCCTCACCCCATTAAGTAGAAGCGAGCTCATTCTCGGTAAGACTAATCAAATAACAGTCTCCCCATCGGTCACCCCTCAACCCGCTCTTCCCCCGCCTCGCGGCCAGTGGTCATCTCTCTTATCGATTGTGGTGGAATTCGTGCAGGGAATGCGATATTTCCCAGCAATCGCTGCGGAAGATAAGATTTTTAATTTTCTTTTGACATGAAATAACAGAACTCAGTTGAAATATTTCCTGCTTAGCGCCTTACTATAAACTCTTGGCATTATTCTTGTCAGAAAATTATTAAATTCTTACAGGTACACTCTTATCAAATCGTAAAGCCAACCAAGCCTACGAAATAAATGGTACATAACTTTTTAAACGATACGACTTTTTGAACCTCATCGATACGAGTCACGATAGCCGAGTGTTTGGGTGGTCGGAACTCCCGAGAATTCTTGGAAGAGACCCGAATTCGATCCCCAGGTGGCAGGCTAGTACTTATGGGTTTTTTCAAAAACTTATGTACGAATTTATCGTTGGCTTGGACATAACGACGGCGACGGGCTCACCAGCTGTCACGTTGTTCCGAAAACATCTATGGTGGAAGAAAGGGTCGAAGGGTCTAATTGTCTAGAATAGACCTCTGTCTACCCCTGTGTATGTGTATGTGTATGGAATTGCGTGAAGATATTTTTTTAATTTTTTTATACGATACTAGACAGGTTTTATACGAGAAACGTGGCAGGTGGCAACTGCCTACTTTGGGATCGAACTCGGATCAATAGACTCGAAGTCTGATAACCCAATCACTGGGCTATATATGCAATTGAAAGTATATAAAATACTTTAAATTATTTTATTGGTTGAATCCAAAAAAATATACAAGGATAATAAATATAGTCACGATATAAGTCACGATAGCCGAGTTGTTGGGTGGTCGGAATTCGAGTCGAGAGACCCGAGTTCGATCCCCAGGTGGCAGTACCAATGAGTTTTTCAAAAAACTTATGTACGAATTTCATCGTTGGCTTGGACATAAAAGGCGGCGACGGGCTCACCACCTGTCACGTTGTCCCGAAAATATCTTCGGTGGAAGGTGGGTCAAAGGGACTTAATTGTCTAGACTTGACCTCTGTCTACCCCTGTATTGGGAATTGCGTGAAGATATTTATATTTATTTTATTTATTTATAATAAATATAATATTATAATTGTAATATGAATTTATGTTGCTTTGAGTATGTATGATGACTTTGAGGACAAAAAGATAAATAGGCCTATACTTACCAGTAGGTGAATATTATATCCTGACTTTGTGACAATGGGATAATTTCATAAGTTCAAAATGGAATTCTGCTGTGATGTTTTCAAGTACATGTAGTACGAGAATTAGCTACTAACTAGAAGTAACTAGCTACGTGGACGTCATGCTAACCATTTTGTAAGTAACTTAAATAATTACAACGAACAACTGTTGTTATTTAATAAGGCCAAGCATAACTTCATTTACATAGTTTAAAGTATATTTAAAAATGATATGTAGTTATATAAAGGGTTTATAGTGCTTAAGATAATTTAATGAATAAATTAATTTAATGGTAATAATTTTTACATGGTTTGTAATTAGCACCGAGGTAAAATTTTAACTCTTTTATAGAGGTTGCGAAGAGACTACTTTTCCTTCAGGAAATTAAAATATCGTACGGATGCTTTGAGTACAAGTGCGGTTGAATTCGAGGACAGAAAATAGTTTATTATAAATGCTAGATTTGTTTTTTTTTTGGTTTGGCAGTGAAAATAAAGCATCTTGATGAAGCTTTTTATTCTTAACGAAGAAACTTTTAATGTATAAGGATAAAAAACGAACTTATTGTCCAAAACATAAAATGCATTAAACTGAATTGACCTGATATGTCTATTAAATATATTAATATAAATAGTAAAATGATTATCGTTTACAATTAATTATATTTATTATAAAGAAATATTATTTCCAGATTAATAAATAGAGTCTGTCAGTTGGAGGTAGTGTCGTCATATCTGCCCAGCTTCAATAAATCTTAGAAATTTCAAGACGAGGCTTTTGCTTGGCAATAGGTATTTTACAGACTGCTTGTATTTACTTAAGTTTTCCATTAAATTTAAAATTTTTATCTTCATGAGCCTATACATATTCAAAGTAAAAGCAAATTGGAAATTTAATATACATCACAATACAATATGGCATTATCTGTAATGGATTCGTTACTTAGAAGTGAGATAAATCGGTGGCGCAGTGTATTCAGAGCGGGTAGGAGAGCGCGCGATGCGACCGGTTCGTTCCGCCATGTAATTCTAATGAGTATTAGTGTCGTCCGTCTGCTGTAGCTGGTCGTCCACCCCGGAGTTCGGCTTTGTTACCACAAATAAGAATTTATTCTGTTTTATTAGTATCATAAACTGCCAATAAAATTGTTTCACATCGCGACATTGATATGCCTATTGTTTCATTTGTCGATTTTTTTTTCTTCTTTGTAGCACTTTGTCATTACGGTTGCAGGGAAATATTTTAAAATACAAAAAGCTGACATATTAAACTTATTTATAAAATGCAAATTGATGTTCTCTTTCTTGACCATGAAACAATTATAAGGAAAGCCTTGAAAATACCACTAGCCCACTGTAGTTTTAGTGATTTCGTGATTAGTCAAAGTATGAAAAACTCTCGTTTTTATATATAGATTCAATTAATGAATACTACTTTGCTTAAATCATGAAACATTTGATATTACATCGAAAACTAAATAACTATTTGGATATAGCCAGTCATTAGATAGCACGCGCTGCGCATCTCTGTACACATATCGCTTCACTGGACTGTGAAAATGATTTTGATTTGACCCTTTGCAGGGCGTTTCTACCGCAAAATTACATTTTCATTTCTGAGTCTGCTTTTGAATGTGTATGGCACTCCATTGCTTTTGTTGTAGGCTTTAATTCATTATCGAATCAATTAATTAATTATGTTTCTATTCCATTTGATATTATTTCGACAGAATAATTGATAATACCATATGATGATGGAGACGATCGATAAGTCTTGCTTCTATACTACAAATGCTGCACAGCTTAGTGTACCAGAAAGTTGGGACATATGAGGCCTCCATTAAAGTTTTTTGGAGACACCTGGGCCAATACCGCACTCTTACCTAGTTTTGTCAAATACTAGTGTAACCAACTGTTGTATTGCGTGGGATCATACCCTTGGGACTTGTGATTTGTTGATGTTATGCGTTGTCGTTACCATACATAGGGTGGTACCTTATGGTTAGATCGTTTTCAATATTTTCGACGATTTAATTTTTGTTATAAAGTTTTTTTTTAATGAGAATTATAATTGTTAAATTGTTTCTGTGACAAAGGGATAAAGAAAGATAATACCTTCATAATTTAAATATAATTATCCTTTAACTTGAATGCAAAACTTTTAATAACAAATATTAAAGCTTCAGTGTCAGAGCGTAATGGCCTTTTATCGAAGAATTGTGGCGAAGTAGATAATTTTATTCGGAGAGTATCTTTCCTTACTGCTGATATATTCAACAGCATATTCCCATATGTGCGTAATTCTGCGGAATGGCAAAAAAGGTCTGTTTGAGGGGTGAAATATGTAAATTTATTGTCTTGGGCGGCACCGCGGCGCTGCGCCCCCGTCATACGCCGACACGTAGGATAAAGGAAATGTTAATGCGCGCCAATTTATGTGCTTTTCTATGATTTCGCTGAATCGGGACTGCTGTTTTCCCCTTTATAGCTTAGCTAAAAGCTAATTTGTGTACAGATTGAAGTGTTTTTAATATACCATCTTTACCATATATGACTAAATATATTAATGGATTGGAATGGATACATTATTGGATTGTTTAAATTTTGTTTAGGTGATATATTACGACTGTAGGCTGCAGATATATTTCTGGCGTCGTGTAGTTTGTGTTTGCAACTTTTAATTACTAAAAATATGTTCTTTAGCAAAAAGCTAAAGTGAAAAGGCAAGTTGAAAATTGTTCTTTTTGAATGAGAAACGATTAATCGTTTCTCATTCAAAAAGAACAATTTATAAAAAGAACAATTTTTAAAAAAAAGTTATAAATTCCTACACAAAATTATGTACCAAATTTAAATTTGGTACATAATTTTGTGTAGGAATTTATAACTTTTTTTTATTGGAAATCCTTTTGTTTGGAAAAAAATTAAATAAAACTTAAATTCTCAAAAATAAACTTCATACCAAATCTATAGCAATAAATTATTAAGTCTCTACGGTTGGTTGACAAACAGCGACAAGCGGCCAATCTTGTTCCCCTCGCGATATGCAGTGACTAATTCACAAAGGCCAAATGTGACATAATACCAGCATAATTCAATGTTTTGCTCACCATATTGTATTTTATTTATGAGTTATGCGCTGTTGAGTATCTTGCTACCCTTTTCCTCCGTTCTACTCTCATCATTCTTTCCTTATCACTCTTCATATTGAGGGTGATTTTCATTCCGTCTGTATGAACGGATGGTTAAATAGTACGAGTTAAGTTATACCGCATCCGCTATGCGTCATTTAGGGGATCTGTGAACTTCTTTGTATCTTTAATCACAGTTCATGAATAAATACACAATTTAAAATTATTAAAATTAAATATATGTTACAGAAGAAAAACCCGGCTTCTTCAGTGTAATATTATAACTTCGAATGTTGTTATGTATTACATATGTATATTTATGTCTCTTGATAATATTTCACAAAGTTTTTAGTTTAATATTCTTTGTGTAGGAGTGGTTATCTATATATTACTCATCATTGTCAAATTATGTTACTGGCATATGTTAATATGGACTTGGTTTGACTTAGATTGACAGTGCTGATCCACTCGCCTTATAGTGATATTGATTGAACAATGGTGTGCAATTTATAAAATAAGATAAGTTTTATTTGCGTCGTCAGTTAGGAATATTGAAAATAGTTATTCTGTTATTGAAACAATTTATTGATTATCTATGAAATCGTATGAACTTAAAAAAGTATGTAATTTGCATGATTTCCTTAAAATAAAAAAGAAAGTTACCCTTGATACTATAAGTAAATTACATATTCTTCTTCGTCATCTTTACAGTACAGTGTACATGGGCCATCCTCGAACATGGTAACAAAGAATCGACCAATGCCTACTAAATCCGTAGACACTCTGCAATATTGTGCATGACATTACTCTGTTTTGTGGGAGCTGCTAGTTGTGTGTACGAGGTTGCCACTCGGGGCTCTTTCTTCCCCAACGGTTTTCGGTTTTAAGAAGCAAGCTCTACAGGGTGGCCGGCACATTGCCGTTTCAACATGCTTGCAGCTATTTCTGGAACTTTTGCTTCTTTGAATGTGTACCGCGGATGTTTTCAAATGACATATCTATGTATGTATTTATTAGTATTACATTCCACCGAAGCCTATTTAGGACAACGTGATAGGTTGTCACTGCCAACAAAGTTATCGGGCTATCTATTGATTTTTTTACAACAAACAATCTTAACGTCATTGGCCAGCAATTGGCTGGGCATACTTCTCGAGGTTTTTGTAAAACTCTCATTTTTAGTTCTCCAGAATTTGATGATAATAATATAATATTTATAATTTATCATAAACACGGTACTCCTTACAATATCTTCCTTTAATTGTGGTTTACTCAGTATTTAAAACACCTATTAACATTTAGTAGTGCAGTTAGTTTCTTCACTACCACGGTTATACACAAAAATGGCAACAAATCTGCAACGAATGTTTTTCAACTGTGTTCGACGAATTTATTTTAATAAACTGTTTGTGCAACTGTAGGCACTTTGTAGCGACGTCTGGGCGATGATAAAAATGTTAAAACCTCCGTTTGTGTAGAGCTCGAGTGTAACCACGAGGTCAGTGGCGAAGGAAGCACTGCCTTTATGTTGAGCTTATATTGTGCTTAAACCTGCCTATAAATAAATAAGTAAATATCTTCACGTAATTCCTAATTCAGGGGTAGACAGAGGCCTAGTCTTGACAATTAAGTCCCTTTGACTCATCTTCCACCGAAGATATTTTCGGGACAAGGTGACAGGTGGTGAGCTCGTCGCCATCTTTATGTCCAAGCCCACGATAATATTAATCGTATATAAGATTTGAAAACCCATTTCTACGAGCCTGCCACTTGGGGATCGAATTCGGGTCTCTTGACTCGAAATTCCGACCACCCGAACACTCGGCTATCTCTCTGTCTATCTGCTGTCGGTCTGTCTGGGAAGTAACATATGTGAAAAAAGTTCGGGAGTATTGCAGTATTAGACTGTCTGTAATATGCGCCAGGATATTTGTTCATTTGTTATTATACTCGCCGTCAATCAAGTTGTATTTTGTTGCCGATACGGAGACCCTCTGACACTTATATTTCACGGCAACCTCAATCACTTTCTTGTTTCAATTTGTCAAAAGTTCATATTAGGACATAGGCCTCTCTCACGATTGACTTGAGGATTTGCCGTAATCGCCACGTTTGTCCACTCTCTACTTAATTTTAGTCATGTGTAGTTCAAGACGGTTCACCTACCATCTATCTGTAATCATAGTCACTTTTAAGGTTCTTTCTTTCATCGCCGCATATGACACGCATGAGAAAGCAGGTGGTATATTCTTAAGCCAATACTACCCGATAATTTGATTCAGTTTTTATTCGTTATGTCCAAATAAATACAAATATTTGGATGTACTTGTTTTAGTTTCTTAATAATAATAGTTGTAAAGGATATTCGGTTATTTGCTGCACGAGTGCAGTTACTGCAACAATTTGGTGCGCCTCTTTAGCGCAACTCCCGAAAGGTTACCGCATGCGTGCAGCTTGCACCGTAGCATCCATATTGTATATCTTATTGGTAAATTATCAAACAATTTTCATCAGTCCACCTCATGAGGTCAACAAAATTCAGCTTTCGCATATAAGAATCGAATCGACCGGATCAACGGCGGGAAGAAGTACGCGAGCGGCCGGTGAACGAACGTCGTCCGAACCTAAAATTCACGCGCGTAGATCGCGAGATGCGCGCGGGCCGCGCATTTGCTAAATCTGGACGCACCTTTACATTTTTAAATAAACAGTAACAGGTAAGAAACATTATTTACATCTCATTCAACGGATAACCTCGGTTCCTACAAAGTATTAAAGTATTTTATTGAATGAACTATATAAATCGAAATTTCGATAACAAATTAACGCCTGCAATTTCAAAAACGATTTGGTTGTTTAAACATATATTTTTAAACCCCAAACGTAAGCACAAACTGTTGGCCCTTCAGATGGGGTTAGGCAGAACCACGGTGAAAAGGGTGTTAAATGAAGACTTAGAGCTTCGGGCATATCGAAAAAAAACAGGACATTGTTTGAATGCTCGTCTAATGCACCTGAGACTGAAGAGATGCCGCGCTTTGTATAAGCGGTACGCGGGAAAAAAGTATAGGGAAATTCTTTTTTCGGATGAAAAATTTTTTACCGTAGAAGAGAGCTACAACAAACAAAATAATAAGGTGTACGCACACAGTAGTGAAGAAGCGAGCAACCGTATTCCGCGTGTCCAACGAGGTCATTCTCCATCCTCGCTCATGGTATGGTTGGGAGTTTCTTATTGGGGCTTAACAGAGGTACATTTTTGCGAGAAAGGTGTAAAAAAGAATGCAGTTGTGTATCAAAATACAGTCCTGACGAACCTTGTGGAACCCGTTTCTCATACCATGTTCAATAACAGGCACTGGGTATTCCAACAAGTTTCGGCGCCAGCTCATAGAGCGAAGAGCACACAAGACTGGCTGGCGGCGCGTGAAATTGACTTCATCGGGCACGAAGACTGGCCTTCCTCCAGTCCAGATTTGAATCCGTTAGATTACAAGATATGGCAACACTTAGAGGAAAAGGCGTGCTCAAAGCCTCATCCCAAGTTGGAGTCACTCAACACATCCTTGTTTAAGGAAGGCGCCGATAATGACATGGACCTCGTTCCTGCTGCGATAGACGACTGGCCGCACAGATTGAAGGCCTGTATTCAAAATCACGGAGGTCATTTTGAATAAACTTAAGCGTCATAAGAATCTATCTTTTGTTAAGTTCATTTTGGTATATAAATAGTTACATAATGAATAAACTTGTTTTAATTATTTTAGGTTAAACATGTGACAAAATTTATAACCTGACTAGGTATATTCAGAATATTATTAGAAAATATTACCTGTCTATTCACATAGCATTATTGGCAAATTCGAATCACTTTTATCTTTCTATCTAAAGCCGCCAACTGATGCTAATTGCCTACGATCTTCATTGATGAAGAAACGAACTTAAAAAGAGATAAATATCTACGAATAAAAATATTTAAACTGTCAAATAGTAAATAACATCCAATATTATTGTGAATTACACAACTTGATTTTTTAAATGTGTTATTAAGCAATAGCTACTATTCAATATAACCCTAATAATTTTATTTTTAAAACATTTTTGAAATATATTTTATCATGATATTGCATCGTGTTGCGTATTGTCGTTTATTAGCGGCCAATTGCGACATATGATGGAACAGCCGAAATATCTGTCGCTGTAGTAATAATTCAAAGTATGATAAAATTTAGTGACAAGCAGCGCGTGCGCCCCACAGGGGTCCTAGGATTTACACAACGATGCTGTGATTTAGCAAGGGTGAATAATATCATCATACGCATTTAGCAGTTATTTAGCTAATATGTTACAACGAGCTATTTCTTCTCCTATAAGGTAAAAAAATATTATTATTATTACATTAATATTGTAATGTTTTCAATCTTCCCCTATTTCGTAATGAGGTTCCTCTGATGGAGAAGAAATAGGTGAAAGAAACTCCGCAGGTATGCCCTTTGTTGTCATACAGTTGCAGAATAGTACATGCTGTACTCCAAAATTTACTATACAGTATTACAGTGTCCATGACTTCGTAGAATTTTTTTATTTTAACTTGATACCTCAGAAAGGGTCTTGACGGACTCACGGACATTCGGACGGATTGCGAACGAAGTGGGGTTCTGTTTCTATTATTTCGTATGGAAGCCGATAGTCACGATAGCCGAGTTGTTGGGTGGTCGGAATTTCGAGTCGAGAGACCCGAGTTCGATCCCCAGGTGGGAGTACCAATGAGTTTTTCAAAACTTATGTAGGAATTTCATCGTTGACTTGGACATAAAGACGGCGACGGGCTCACCACCTGTCACGTTGTCCCGAAAATATCTTCGGTGGAAGGCGGGTCAAAGGGACTTATTTGTCTAGACTTGACCTCTGTCTACCCCTGTATTGGGAATTGCGCCTTTAATGACAAACTTTTAAAAAGTCACGGCAGCGGAGAGTTGTTCGCTTATCAGAATTCGAGTTCGATCCGCAGTTGATAGGCTCTTAACCAATGAGCTTTTTCAAAACTTATTTACGATTTATATCGTTGGCTTGGACATAAAGAGGGCTACAAGACATTTGTTTTATTTTGGTATGGTATTTTTGGACACGGTCCTTCCGCCATCTGTTTGTAGCCAACGGCATTTCAAATGATTTTTCCTTGTTCGCCTCCACGGGAAGAAAGAGGGCGGTTTATTCTTACCCGGATAATACTCGGTATAAGTGGAGATTTAAATAAAAAGGGTGTTCCGATTATAAACTAACTAAATTTGTCTTCTTTATGTGGATAATTTTAGTAAAAAAATATGCAATACTAATAAAGATACTAAGAAAGAGAGACCTCCCAACTTAACAAGCCAAAAACAAATCGTTATATATCTGGTAGCGCCTTGTTCGGTATAATTTCATGGTTCACTTTCTTGAAAGAGTATATTGCAGTGCTTCATAATTTTATATAAAAAATTTTCGGGACTATCTTAGTTATTCTCGATAAGAGGTAGAATTATTGTAAGCTAAAAGTTTTCCGGGTACAAAACAAATTTTTGTCATACCTTTGCATAAGTAACTATTATGCAGTAAAATGTGTGTTATCAATAAATAATTAAGAAACTTGGGAAGTAAGCGTGGTGGCCTCATTTATTATTCTTTATAAGGAAACAAAGGCGAGGGTTAGCCGTAATAAGGCTCCGCCACCTCGCCGGCTTATCTTTATTGCCTCCAACCCACGTAGAATAATAAATCGTTTTCATCAAAAACAAATACTCGACAGTTTTTGCCGGAGTCGAGCGAACGGGCGAGAGGGTGGCAATTTTCCACCCTCATAATACAATATTTTCCGACATTTTCCACGGGAATACAGTTTCGAATCGCTCGCAACCGGCAGGTTCCTTTAATGTGTATTTTTCGTCCAATCAGAGAGCGGCGAGAGTCTCGATATTACCTCAACTGTCACACATAAAGTGGAAAATATGGTCGGCAGATGTGGAGGTCGCGGGGGTGGGAAGGGTGAGCGCAGCGTGATGGGGTATTGCTTGGCAGTCGGCGCGCGTACGCGACGCTCCGGCGCGCCGGAAGAAACGCTCCGAACAGGTTTATAGCTTTTCTTTCAGCTCCACTCAGGTACGGGCCGTATCATAACAGGGAATAGCGAAGCGTGATGTGAACCCGTGATAAAATAAATGTCGAGATAGGCTTATGTATTGTACTGTTTATCTTAATAATGGCCGCCCGGAGAAAACTTCCGTTTAAATTTTGGGCATTCTTAGAAGTTTTGTCTTAACTTATAAAATACGCAAACAATAAAAGAGTCCCCCAAGTTTATATTACTATTTAAAATTAATTATACCGGTACAGTGAGCTCTTGTTAAGTGTACAAACTTAATGCAAATAAATGGACATTCATTATTGAATGTTGGATAGGTGTGATTTATGTTAGTCTCAAACTCGTAGGCTCTGCGGAAAGAAATTTTATAAGAGGGTCTACAGCGGTTGTTGCTGTCGCTTCATTCGCGGATGAGGCTGCGGCGCTGCCTCGGTCGGATATAAATCGCGATTCATTTCTCATCGTAACTTTTTGTCGGTTCTTATCTGTTAGACTTCACTTTTCATCATCCGAGGGGATTTATGTAATGCCTAGTCATTTCTCGGCGTCGAGTCGAGGCTTATCGACGGAGAGTGAGCGCGCTTGATTGATGAGCGCGCAAAAATAAATGTTCAGTTAAATTATTCGATAAGTTGGAAACGGAAGTTAAACGAGAATTATCTTTGTCTTGCCCCTGAACGTTTTACGGTTGTAGCCGGTATGTCGGGACTGATTGATTGATTGGAGTAGGTACGGTTGTTCTAGCATTATTCATTTGACATTTCCACTATTTTTTCATAACTCCTGTTAACTTTTTAAGGAATATTAAAATACACAAAGACAAGTACAAAAAATATCTTCTGGCCATTCCCAATACAGAGGTCTAGACTATTAAGTCCTTTCGACTCACCTTCCACCGAAGACATTTTTGGGTCAACTTGACAGGTGGAGAGCCCGTTACTGTTTTTATGTGCAGATAAATTGTAAAAAAGTTTTTTGAAAAAACCCATTAGTACGAGCCTTGGGGATCAAACTTTTGACTCGAATTCCGATCATCCAACCACTCGGCTATCGTGACTATGCAAAGACAAGTAAAATAAACTTTTAGTAGAGCTAAGCGGATAGGATGAAATTAATTTTTAGAGGTTGTATGTAATGGTATCCAGTGTCTCATAATCGGAAAATCCCATATTTTCTCTAAAAATAAATTAAGATATGGTGGTGGTACAATATTGTAATAGTTAATGAGTATTTTTAATTAATTTAATTACCTTACTACTATGATTAATATAATACTACTGTCGCCAACTTGTAGTGATTATATACTCATAGTCAATCAATGTCATTAATGAAATTAAATGTGACAAAAATGATAGGTTGTTACTCCTAAAAATAGGGAGAATATGTAGGAACGATAATAAACCATGGAGATAGAATCAAACAGTGGACTTGTTATCTTTAGAAAAGAAGCGTTGACTCATTTTATCGCTATATAAATTCTTCGAAAGGTTCTCTTTTTATAACACATGAATTAATTTGAGGGTGGCATTAACTGCTGTATAAAATTAGGCATGGAACTTAATACCATAATTGAAGGCAATCAGCGCCCCTCCAGATGATTTGCTTTGCCACGTTACTGCCTCTTATTTTTGCCTCCTTCCTACAAACTTTATGTATTGTATAAAACAGTGAAGAAAATTAACAATGAATAAAATAATGATGTGGTAAAGATATGATTTAATTCCAATTTTAATAATAATAAGTTTCTTTGTGTTTTTTGTAAATAAAAATAGACGTATTTTATGTTTTATTACTAAAATAATGACAGGTTTCATACAGCAAAATTATAGTTAATATTCTCAGGCGTTTTATAAAATTATATTGTACCATTCCGCTTGCAAAAATAAAATAAATGGCATATGTACCTGGTCCGAAGAGAATAAGTGCACCCCCGCATTCCCACGAATGCGTGAACTAATTCTACTTGATTCACCACCTGGAAATACAGACACTGCACTCAACACCAGGTAACATATACCACCATGAACACCTTGCATCCCATTGCTGCAGAAATACTTAACGTCATTGCGGAAATAAGAAACCTTCATGGAGGTGTTACATTTTTCTGGGTAAAGGTGACTGTGGCATTGCTGGAAATAAAAGAGCTGACGAGTTAGCCAAATCAGCAGCTGAAACATCCAAACAGAAACCTGTTTACGACTGCTTCCCGCTGTCCTTCGCGAAGCACGTCATCAGGGAACAGACTATCCTAAAATGGCAAGAACGATACGACAGTGCTGACACCGGAAAAGTCACAAAAAGATTTTTCCCCTGCGTTGAAGAAGCGTATAGAACTTTAAGTCATATTCAAATCAATAATATAAGAGCTCAAATACTAACCGGACAGGGAGGGTTTAGGGTATATTTACATAGATTTACGTTGGCGCGAAGTCCAAATTGTGATTGTGACGAAGAAACATAACAAACTATAGAACATGTTTTAATAGAGTGCCCTAAATATACATGCTCCAGAATAGACTTAGAGCACAATATGGGCTTCGCGCTGAGAGAAGAAACCCTCTGCAAAGCGATCAACAACAATGACAGTCGGACCCATTTTCTCAAATTCGTCGAAGATTGTGTCAAGAAGGTACTTAAAGAGAATGGGTCCAATGTATAATAAGAGTAATTATAATAACATTAGGGTAATATCTGTAATAGAAGTAAGTAGACAACAAAAAGAATATAATAAGAGTAATTATAATAACATTAGGGTAATATCTGTAATAGAAGTAAGTAGACAACAAAAAGAATATGTACATATGTGTGTATGTATGCGCATGTACGTATGCATGTATATAAGTAAAGTTATAAAAAATGAACAAACAAAGAAACAAAACAAAAATAAAAAAAAACAAAGTTCATAAGCATAAAAAAGGTAAAAAAACATATATTTAAAGATTAAAAGGTACTGTATAATAAATAACAGCAGATGATACATGAAAAAAAAAATATACATATACCCCCACCGATACTTACACGACACGTGTTTCGGCTAAAAACAATACATTATCAAGCATGTAGATAGATCGTACTTGTTGTTTCTAATTTTATAAGAAAATATTTATATAAACGGGGCATACACTGAATGGTTTAATATCGAAAAAGGTATTAGACAAGGATGTGTAGCGTCACCTTGGCTGTTTAATCTGTCCATAAACAATTGCTTGACAGACTTAAAAGAGAATAAAAGTGGGTTAAGATTGAATGAGTTACTCTTCAAACGTTTTCTCTATGCTGACGACCAATTACTTGCGTCTTCAGCCGAGGAGTTGCAGGAGATGGTAACTGCTATGAGTGGAGCTTTTGTTAGAATGGGAATGAAGATGAATGTAAAGAAGACGAGAGTGATGGTGTTTGAAAGAGATGAGGCAATGACCGACTGCAATATTGTGATTAGAAATGGACAAATTGAACAGGTGAATGAGTTTGTGTATCTGGGTTCAAAGTTTACAAGAGATGGAAAGTGTATTATACCTAGTCAGGTCATAAATTCTGTCACATGTTTAACCTAAAATAATTAAAACAACTTTATTCATTATGTAACTATTTATATACCAAAATGAACTTAACGAAACATAGATTCTTATGGCACTAAAGTTTATTCAAAATGACCTCCTTGATTTTGAATACAGGCCTTCAATCTGTGCGGCCAGTTGTCTATCGCAGCACGAACGAGGTCCATGTCAATATCGGCGGCTGCCTTAATCAAGGATGTCTTGAGTGACTCCAAATTGGGATGAGGCTTTGAGCACGCCTTTTCCTCCAAGTGTTGCCATATCTTGTAATCTAATAGTTTCAAATCTGGACTGGAGGAGGGCCAGTCTTCGTGCCTGATGAAGTCGATTTCACGCGTCGCCAGCCAGTCTTGTGTGCTCTTCGCTCTATGAGCTGGCGCCGAATCTTGTTGGAATACCCAGTGCCTGTTATTGAACATGGTATGAGAAACAGGTTCCACAAGGTTCGCCAGGACTGTATTTTGATACACAACTGCATTCGTTTTTACACCTTTCTCACAAAAATGTACCTCTGTTAAGCACCTGACTAGGTATATACAAATATATTATAATAGCTACGAAATATGACATTGTATTGCTTAAAAAAGTAGTTTACATCATTGACCCGACCGGGAATCGAACACTGGACCTCAGAGTTGGCGATTTCATGAAAACCGGTGTCTCACCATGAAAATCACGTCGTCACCAGGTCGTCATAAGTCCGAATGAATGGACGCAGTAGATTCTTACGCCAATATCACACAAAAATATTAATTTATGTAAACAAGAACAGAACTGTAATAATATGAGTTTGAACCAGACGACGCGTTGAAATAAAAATTTCAATAAATATAAATCAATAAGTGTGAATAAAAAAATATTTTATTTTAAAAAGCGTGGGGTGTCTTTTAAGGTATTATCAAAATGATAATCACTCTAATCATGTCTGTCAATAAAATATTTATAACTATTGACACTATGCACCCCACGCTTTTCCGAAATATTTTTTTTATTCACATTATTATTAATTTATATTTATTGAAATTTTTAACGTAATTAATTTAAATTTATTAATTTAAATTTATTAGTTTTTTTAAAGTATTATTTATTTTTGACTTTTTAGTTTTTTTTTATCAAATTAGTGTATTGTAATCGGTCCTCCATAAATCTGCAAAGTTTGAACTAAATCTGGCTGTTTATAGTGGGTCAAAATCGCGCGCAAAGAAGGCGGTTACAAACATACAGGTGAAGCTAATAAAAGCGTGTTAAAAACGTACCTTCCATCAAGTAATCAAATAAATTACTATACATATATATACGTAATATACACACATATATAGTATATACACTATATATACTAAATCACTATTACATATTGATAAGATGTTCAGCAGAAAATCATTGATTATTTTATTATTTAAAATTTTATTATTTTTAACAGATTGATGAAGGTCTTTCTAATGTACTTAACAGTCGAAATGTTTTAGGATCTTTCTTTAATTGCTTACGGAACTGAAGCAGGTCCACTTAAAAAGAGCATTGTCGCTAATCTCCAGCGACACACGTACAAACAAAGTTTAATTGTGAGCGGTGTGGTGCGCACCCCGTGCAAAACCGATTACAGTCTTAGCGCTTACCTTCACTGCTTGCACCACCCCCCACCCACACATATTCACTTCCAATCAATCCCATCACACATATTTATTTCTATACGTAGACGTCGGGCGCGTGTTTTTATTGCGGACTGCATCGAATGCCGGCCGCAAACATTGCATCTACCTCCCTCGCTCGTATCGGAAATGCTTTTTATTTTTAATTTCGATTTTGATTTTTCCGAGCACGCCGTGCCGTCCAATTTTTATTTTGTTTCATTTCATAGCGCGGGGTGGGTGCGCGACAGATCGGAATTTCAGATATGTACAATTTAAAATCGTGTAAGTACGGTCAGCGTGCGGCGCGGCGCAGAGAGGGCGGGTTGCGGGAAGCGATGCACTCCCGCTAGACTGACGCCTGTCGGTTTGTTTTCTTTGCTTTTTTACAAATTCTATTTTCATTTGATTGCATTTGAATTTCCGCCGCCAATATCCGCTAACTAAACACGATTAATGCGGAGCGAAGATGGACAGGCGGGCGGGCGGCCGGCGTTGCTGTGGGGCCGTGATGCTTAGCCGACGCTTTGTCGTTTTATATTAGAAGCTTGCTAATTTATTGCAAATTGCTCTATGGGATTCTTCTTGTAACATTGAAAATGTTTCGATAAAAGTTTACGTAAAGTAGATACATATATTTGTCTTAGTTGTTTTTTTAATTCTTTATTTATTTAGGGGCTTTTGACCTTATTGGATATGCCAGCCCCATTATACCCTGATATAAAATTTTATATTTTTTTATTTTTATTTTTATTTTTTTTTTATAAAATTTTAAACAAATATTCATAAAAATTTAATACCACAATTGAGAAAGTCACGATAGCCAAATGGTTGGGTGGTCAGAATTTCGAGTCAAGAGACCCGAGTTCGATCCCCAGGTGGCAGGCTCGTACCAATGGGTTTATCAAAAGCTTATGTACGAATTATATCGTTGGTTTGGATAAAATTACGGCGTCGGGCTCACCACCTGTCACGTCCCCTCCAAATCGGCTAAATTGTCTAGGCTAGACCTCTGTCTAACCCTGTATTGGGAATTGCGTGAAGATATTTTTTTTGTTTGCATCAATGTTGCCTTCTATCTCTCGTGTTTCATTCCACAAGTATGCTGTACATATTCCACTAAAGCACATACGACACAATTGGGAGAACTGATTTTCCCCATTACGTAAGCAAATTTATTTGTAGGGAAATGTCTCGAACGTAACCTATTT
Source organism: Sericinus montela (assembly GCA_029286605.1). Lineage (NCBI taxonomy): Eukaryota > Metazoa > Arthropoda > Insecta > Lepidoptera > Papilionidae > Sericinus > Sericinus montela. The sequence goes on along the minus strand of JAGSMR010000012.1, from coordinate 10,604,578 downwards.
GCCGTTACAATAAAAGGCCTACTTATTTTTTTTTTCTTTAAACCAAGGCAGTCGAGGAGGCTGACATTGGATTATTTATTACCATATACCTTTTTGTCTGCTGCTTTCAACAAAATATTCTTTAAATTTGGCATAACTGTCTGTCACCGCTAACTTAGCCAATCTGTTAGCCTCCTCGTTGCCCTTTATGGGCCCATGTACCTATATGAGGTCGTAGTAGTTGTATCTCATAGCATAAATAGTGTACAGTTCGTCATAGTTGTTTATTTACTTGGTATGAGATGAATCAAAGAAATTAATGTCGATAGCAAGTTTTTAGAGACCTTGGTGCACGCAGCAGTAAACAATTATAACACTCAACGGCAACAATGTCAAAACCACAACAATATTTGTAATTATATTTGTTTAAAACTTTCTGAATATCAACATTTGTTAAAAATCTTTTTAAGTTCTTATTGCATAAGGCTATATATACCCTAATATGTGTTAATGTTTCTGCAGAAATATTTCTTTGTTGAATTATAGCAAAGCAAGAGGCACGAAAACATTAATGCGCTAAATTTTTTGCATGTCTCAGAACAAAACATTTTTAATAAATGATTATTTCACGATGAGTCGTCACATACAATGTGTATAGTGTCTGTGTAGATTAGCACGGCAAGCAGCGTTGTAATGCGACGACAAGTCGGGGCATCAGATCGATCACAGCGTCCCGTTATTGGCAAACTTCTCCGCGACACGGCCCTTGATTAAAAGTATGCAAATTTTATTACATCCCACGGGGTGCGGACCTAGGGGCCTTCGTTCATACGTACGACTGGGGTCAACAAATATTTGTATTGTAATTATTTTTGACTCTTTTGTACATATTTTGAGGTCTTGTCTACAACTAATACAATGTTAACCTGATTTCTATCGGATATATGCAAGTAAATTTTTTTGTGAATGAATTTAGCTCGGTAAATAAAATAAATGTTTTCAATTAATATTTTTTTTTCACGCGTTGTCTCAGAACTGGAGTAGATAGAGGCAAGTCCTTTCGACCCACCTTTTACCTTTAAGTTTACTTTTAAGTTTATTTGGGTCAATGAGACGTTAGGAACGTTAAAATAATAATTCGATAAATATTTTTTTTTCATTGTTAAATATACATATAAACATTTATAAGTCGAGTTTATTTCTATCGGTAAGGTAAGGTAATACTCGGAAAGTTTGTCTTGTTGTTTAGATCATACAAACGAAACGTGAATAACTAATATAACTAAAATAATAAAAATAATTTAAAAGAATTTGTGTGAATGTTTAAACTCGTATGGTACGATTTATCGTTGGCTTGGACACTAAGACGGGGAAAGGCTCACCACTTGTCACCCTGTAAAAATAAACGAAGGCGAAAGGTGGGTCGAAAGGACTAAGATGTCTCGACATTTAACCAACCCACTATTGAGAAATGCGTAAAAAAATATCATGATTTACTGTAAATTAGGTAGCTTATAGAATATTTTCTGAGCAGTAGGTATCAATACCCGTATCAATTTGTGTTTGTAATAAATAATTCGATGCTTCGTGTAGGTACTACCGTGGGGTTTTGTTTGTGTCAAATTGTAATTTATTGGTTACTCGGCTTCACTTGGATATTACACCGGGAGCCCCGCCCTGCCCGTGACGTTCCCTCCAAATCGGCCCTGTTCAATGAAAATTTTATATTAACGTACTGTCCTTGCGCCATCCTGTTTTTCTTATCCACGAACAGCTTAAGCGATCTTTTGATTAAATTATGGGGGGATCCCCGTGAATATTTTAACTGATCTATAATTTGTCGTTGCTTTTCAAGGACTTCTTATTAAACACTAAAAGGGAACTTTTTCCGATAAAGCAACTCACCCATTTACTTCTAGTTTAATAAAAAAAGTAACGATAGCCGACAGTTGTTACCTCAGGTGTTCTCTGCAACAAATACACTACGTCGCTAAACAAGCAGGTTAGAAGTACGATTCACCAGAATTAAATAGATAGAGGTTTAGATAATTAAGTCCTTTCAACTCACTTTTCACCGAAACCATGGTGAGTTTGACGCCGTATTTATGTCCAAGCCAACAATAAATATAAATAAAAAATTAATAATAAAAAATATCTTCACTCAATTCCCAATACAGGGGTAGACAGAGGTCCAATCTAGTCAATTAAGTCACTTTGACCCACTTTCCACCGAAGATATTTTCGGGACAACGTAACAGGTGGTGAGCCTGTCACCGTCTTTATGTCCAAGCCAACGATGAAATTCGTATATAAGTTTTTAAAAAAACTCATTGGTACTGCCACCTGGGGATCGAACTCGGGTGTCTTGACTCGAAATTCCGACCACCCAACAATTCGGCTATCGTGACGTAACAATAAATATCATACATAGATTTTGGAAAAACCTATTAGGACGAGCGACCGTGGGATCGAACCCCGTAAATCCGATCACGTAAGTCCACTGCCAGAGGCCACTGCACTGCAGAAAGCTCCATGATATACTACAATTGATCGGATCGGATACCCATTATTTCTGAATTTTGTCACATTTAACTAGGTTTTTACAAACCCCAGTTAAATCGGATGGTATAACTTTTTTGTGTTTGGAACTGGATGTGAATATGGTTTTTCTTACAAATCAATTTCCTAATAAATATAAAATCAATATAAAATATGAGTATTTACGTATAGTGCGGAAGGATCACCACCTGTCACGTTGTCCCTAGTAGTAAGCTTCGGTGGATAGTTCTTCGAAAGGATATAAAGTACAATAGATCATCCATGAATAAAAAATCAAAGGGTAAATAATATTTTTTAATAAATAATTACTTAGTTTTAAAAGTCACGATAGCCGAGTTTTTGGGTGGTCGGAATTTCGAGTCGAGTGGCCCGAGTTCGATCCCCAGGTGGCAGTACCAATGAGTTTTTCAAAAACTTATGTACGAATTTCATCGTTGGCTTGGACATAAAGACGGCGACGGGCTCACCACCTGTCACGTTGTCCCGAAAATATCTTCGGTGGAAGGTGGGTCAAAGGGACTTAATTGTCTAGACTTGACCTCTGTCTACTCCTGTATTGGGAATTGCGTGAAGATATTTATTTATTTTATTTATTTTACTTAGTTTTTTGTTGCAAGTAAATTAATTAGTAAATCTATTTGACGACCTCCGTGGACGAGTGGCGTAAACACCGGTTTCCAAGGAGTCACCATCTCGAGGTCCCGGATACGATTCCCGGTCGGGTCAACATAGAAAAAACACTTTTCCTACATGTTCTTGGGTCTGGGTGTTTGTGGTGCCTTCCTTGTTTCCGATTCCCATACCTAAAGTGCTTTAGCATCTTACATTGGGGTCGGAGCAATGAATGTGATGTTGTCCCGATCTACATATGTATTATTATTATTATTATTTAATTTTCTCATACTGATTAAAAGAAAAAATATAGATTAATGTATATATAGCTAGTTCAATGCTAATTTTGTTTCAAAATTAGGTTTTACAAACGTATATGAGAAAAATTTGGGGAGTTGTAATCATCCAACTTTCTAGCATCGTAGTGTATATTCATTGGCTTTTCCGCATATTTTGTAATTATTTAGATTTCTTACACTCATTGCACAAAAGCAATTAGAAAAACTCAGACTTTATTTGGCACACATGTGATATGCATTTTGCACACATTTGGTATACATGTGATGTGGCAAAAATTTCAAACAAGTCTCAAAATTTTTCGTAAGATAAGTATAAATTAAATTGCACTACATGGTAAACTTTCTCCAAAATTTCATCACATTCTTCAGAGTTGTCAACGCCTTATTCGTGTCATGGGCTAAAAGCACTATTAAGATATACCGGACCAGTATATTATGTTTACCAAACGTGAGTAGTTACCTTGTCCACCACGTCATACAGTTTTCATAGGTAAATGGTTCAAAAAAAAAACTGTTAAAATATCTTCATGCCTTTCCCAGTACTGGAGTAGAGGTCTAGACAGTTAAGTCCTTTCGACCCAACATTCACCGAAGCCATTTTGTGGGACACCGTTACATTTGGGATAACATGTGATGAGCCTGTCACCGTCCTTATGTTGAAGCCAACAAAATAAATAAGTTTAAAAAAAACCTATTGGTACGAGCCTACGACCTGGGGATTGAACTATTTAATTCGAATTTTGATCACCCTACAACTCTGACATCGTGACTTTTATAGTACTGTAACCTATCAGGTCTATTATTTATCTGACTGCCATCATACAACTCGAAACAGATTAAATAAAATCAGCGCTATTATCGGAAATTTTAAACTTTTTATACTTAGGTGCACTGAAAGATTTATACTTAGAACTTGGTACATTGCATATGAAAACTTATTATTGAACTCCTTGGCTTTGGCTTCATTGTGGTCTTAATCAACAAAAAAATTATGATAGACTTTTTTTTGTTTTTTATAGAAAAGGGAGGCAAACGAGCAGGTGGCTCACGTGATGGTAAGTGATTACCGCTGCCCATGAACACCCGCAATACCTGAGGCATAGCAGATGCGTTGCCACCCATAGAGTGCCCCCCCCCCCAGAATTGGGGGAGGGAGGTGTGTGGGCCTCCGGTTACCTGCACTCACCAGACGAAACGCAGAAGTTTGTTAGACTTCTACTTCACGCCGGTATTCTGTGAGGTCGTGATCCTTCCCCGGTCAAGCCGGCCCATTCATGCAACAACAAAAGCTGATGCGTGGCTCTTTTTTTATAGAAAAGGGAGGCAAACGAGCAGGTGGCTCACGTGATGGTAAGTGATTACCTCCGCCCATGAACACCCGCAATACCAGAGGCATAGCAGATGTGTTGCCTCCCTTAGAGTGCCCCCCTCCCCCAAGAATTGGGGGAGGGGTGTGTGTGTGGGCCACCGGTTACCTGCACTCATCAAACGAAACGCAGAAGTTTGTGAGACTTCTTCTTCACGCCGGTATTCTGTGAGGTCGTGGTACTTCCCCGGTCGAGCCGGCCCATTCATGCAACAATAAAAGCTGATGCGTGGCTCTACCACTGTCATAATCACTTCGATTAGAATCTAATAATGAAGCCCCATCTTGCGCTACTGTTTGCAATTGGTTTAATGAGTTTAAGCGCGGGCGATTTAATAGACCTATATGCATTGGACTTTTAAGAGTACATGAAGTATGTGTCCACATATTTCCTTACCAAAGTTAAGAAAGATGGCAAACTCATAAGCCATAACACATACATATATAAATGAAATAACGTATTCAAGATGTACGCATAGACAACATTAAGGTTTTACTTGGTTACATTTAACGTCATAAATTAGATGCAGATAAAGGAGAAAACAATTCTTACCAAAAGTTGTTGGCTCAGTAGCCATTACTTTTTTACCCGCGTGACCCACGGTTTGCTACTCTCACTGATAAGCATAAAATTGCTTTTATTTCCATTTCTTAAATAAGAACTCTGCTTCTTTCTCCTCTCGTACTTCCCTTACAACTCCCCATAAAATGTTATCACTAATATTTTTCTACGTAACGTAAGACAATTTTAATTACGATCCCACTTAAAAGACGACGTAGCGTTATGTTCTAATTATACTACCAACAATAAAAATACGCAAACGAGTGTATTATAACAATTAGACACTCCTTGATCGTTAGAAGGGAAATTTAAATGGAATTTTTATGTTCAGCAATTAAGGATAATGTCGGCGTTCTAGACATTTTTGTAATTACAAAAATAAGATTCTTGAAATGTAGCGTGAAAAAGAATTAGGCGGTGTCAGCGGAAAATACCTTGGACGCTCCTAGCTGACAGATGGAAGGAAATTCTAAAATTAATTATTTAATTAAACTGTGTTTTGGATTTTTTCACCTCCTACATAAATTTGGGTACACGAGTTTATATAAGAATAAAAATTTCTGAATATTTATTTGTAAGTTACATAAAATATGAAATTCCCTACATGTATTTTTTAAAGTGTTCCAATAAAAATTGTGACAAATACAAAAAGCACATGAAATGTTTTATATTAGAATTTATGTTATGGATGGTATGTGAGGTATCAGCAGCCACTGCAGAGATTCGACGTGCAAGACGGAGGTCGGAGGAGCCCGGGGGAGCCGCGGATTTATCGCCGCGGCTGACGAACGCCCGCTCCGGCCGCCGCGCTGATTTATACCGCGCAATCTCGCAAAACTTACTTCACATTTAAATTTTCAAACTGTCTAAGCCGCTCTTAACGTCGACCATATTATCTCATTCGATCACCTATAAATTTTATGAGCCGACTCTTTCATGTCGCGTCTTATGTGCAGTTGTATTAACGTTACGTTCTGGAGTAAGTTATTACATACATACATAAAGGCCTGTTAAAAATCACTGTCGGATATAGGCCTCGCCAATAAGGAGGATTTGTCATTCTTGTAATGCAAACGGATTGGTGATAGCAGTACCAGACTACTTGCGCCTCAGATGCTGCTGCAAACCTGCAGGCCGAATGTTTCGGTCTTTTTTTAGTGATAGTTAGTTATACAGCCATCAGTGTCGCTAGCCATAACGATATTCAATGTTTTTCTATAAGTAGATTCTTATGATAACCACGGGAAGAAAGGGGAATTATTGTTGGCGTTACTACACGGAAACCATTACCACATTTATTTCAGATTTTAGAAGATAACCAATGGCTGTAAAATAACCAGTATACAACAGACTGTGTACTGTTGTTTGTTAGCAGAAATGAGTATTTTGCCCATTCACTTATCTGCACGCATCAGGTTACTAGATATTCGACTCTTAGTCAAAGGACTAATGACTATGACTATGACTTAAAAAGTATAATATGAATTTACCCTGTTATGTCATTTATTAATAAATTAAAATTAATTAATAAATAATATGAAAAGATTTGAAGAGAAGTGTCTTAGAAAAAAGAAAATCATCGAATATTTATATGTAAAATTTTCCTGCCACCTTTTGTAACCTTTCCTGTAAAATCTGGTAGGCACCATTACCAATTACAGAGTAAACCGTAGGGAATTACGAAATGAGCAGTTCCTCCGCACCTGTTATGAATATATAATCTAAATTTGAAATTCTCTGAGTGTGAGAGCGATGTTTGTTGCCGCAACTGTCTCGAACAAACATTTGCTTTGGTACCATGAAACTTTGTCACTTTATGTTGTACAACGGCGAGCTTGGATCGTACACATTCCTAACGATAACACCCGGTTTAGTTAAATCTTTGCCGCAATCTTGGTACGGAGCCCATCGCAGTCACCCCTCTCATAATTTAGTTTGGAACTTTTTAATTAGCTTTATATTTGTGTTTGCAGATTGAGACTTTGCCTCTCAGTTTATCATTGGGAAGGTTGAGGTTGAAAAGTTATACTATTAATATATATTAAAATGAGTTGTTTGACGGTGTAATATACGTAGTACTTATTTTCATTTTTGAATTAAAAGAACAACTCTATGTGTACAAAATTAACAATTGCACTTAACCAACGAATTAAATACTCGTGTTTAATTTGTAATATAGTATAATTTGCTATTCCCTGAACGGGTTTCTGCGTTATAGTGGCAGTGGGGCTTATTTAATGTGTCTAGGACACCCACTGTGAACCGAGAGGAACGTACTTGAATGGTCTAACTTTTTTTTTGTTTAAAAGAACAACTTTGGATGCACGTTGACGAATTGCATAGACAGCGTTTACGAAATAGCAGCGGTAACGTAAGTACTGCCTTTGCAATCTTCTCTGTGCCCTCTGCAGCTAAAGTCACGGCAAAAGAGGAACACTGTACAAATTTAACCGCGGTAAACCACGACATCAATCCTTATGTTTCAGTGAGGAAGGTATACTTGTACGTCAGGTATTTAATAAATAAAGTTTCCTAGGTCTTAAAATCACACCAAATTCTCACTCTATATAAACGAAAAAACTTTTGGTTTATTAGGTTTTAGGTAAGAATATCTTTGCAGAAATATACGCTGGTGCAACATGTATGGTGAAATATATGCACATAAACAAAACACATAACATGAAAATATGTAGTTAGAGCTATGTGGTAATTGAGAATTTAAGTTTGAATTCATGCAAGTACGTATTTTGTGAGTCTCGTATGGATAGATACCGTTGGTTGAGACGGCAGAAACATGACTTGAATCTGATCAGACCAAACTGAATTTTATCGGTCGACAAATATACCTGGCCGCTTGTTACAGACGCAAGTAAATGTGATTTAAGACGTTCAACACAAATATTGAAATACGTCTTGTTGGTCCGCTTGGACCACATAATTAAATAGGCTCCAGGTTTATCCGAACTGAATACTGATAGAATTTGCTCGTTGTACGTCTCTGATAAGGGCGATTTCAAATCATCCTTTTATTACTCTGGGCCCTAAATTTATTTTGTTATTGATAACAGTATAAAAACTCATATTGGTCGCTACACTATTATTCTTCTCATCTTACCCTTCTAATTTTATAATTTTCAGTGTGTAATGTCAACTACATAAAAAAGATGAAGGTATTTGAATAAAACTTGGCATATAGTTTATACTGGTTTAACCTGTAGCATCTTCATTATACTGAAAAAAGTGCACGGTTTCTATGGGATTTAGCGTTAGGGATTTTGACAGGCATTTCATGAATCTCTCAGGATCTTTTAGTTTGGATGTAACGTGGCGACGAAGTTACGAGCAAAATGTAGCCTTTATCTACGACTTTGTATATGAAATGCTTTTTCGAGACCGACTGATGCATTAACGCAATATAAACCATAGGTTACAGAATCATTAAATTTAAAGGACATATTTTTTTTTATAGAAAAGGGAGGCTGAGCCACCTGCTCGTTTGTCTCCCTTTTCTATAAAAAACAACTGTAATCTCTCGCCATTTGGTGGCAGCTCGTGATGGTAAGTGATTACCACCGCCCAAGAACACCCGCAATACCAGAGGCATAGCAGATGCGTTTGCGGCCTTAGAGTGCCCCCAGAATTGAGGAGGGAGTGTGTGGGTCTCCGGTCCAGAAGTTTGTTAGACTTCTACTTCACGCCGGTATTCTGTGAGGTCGTGGTACTTCCCCGGTCGAGCCGGCCTATTCATGCAACAGCAAAAGCTGATGCGTGGCTCTACCACTGTAAATGTATTTCTTATAGCGTGTAGATATCCGATAAGAAATTATTTTAAAAATTTAATATAGTGGAAAATGGAAGTTTATATGGATAACGTCACGATAACGTATCGTTCCGATATAATGCTGACATTTGAAAAGTACATGTGATCTACTGTTATAACTACTACTAGTTTAATGAAGGAGTTGTAGTGTGGAACCAGTCACTGCCTTCATCAAATATTAAAGAGAGTATCCTAGTAGGTTTTAAATGCATTTCCAAGCTTGTCATTTGAGGTACCAGCTCGTTATACGAAGTTCCAGCTTCTCATTCGAGTATTAAGAAGAACCTTAGAAGGCCAATTGGTAAGAGCGAGAACTTTAGGAATCGAGTGACTCAGGTTTGATCCCCGGGCCGAAAATACATAAAATTTTTCATAGTTGTTGGATGTGCTGAATTTATCACGAATTTACTGGTGAAGGAAACCACTGAGAGGACACCTAACACATCTGAGAAATAATAGAAAAAACAAATAATTTCGAAGATGTGTGAAGACCCGCGCATGAGTAGTGTGGCGGATGTACTCATATTCTTATCTCTCTCCAATAAACTTGGATATAGATTATAATTTATACTTGCGATTGTTGTCACTTGGTGAAATTGCATTGCATTAAAACTCATTGTTGAACACTTGTACACAATTCACTTTATTTAATTATATATTAATTAACCGACCGGTTTCGCCTAACAGCATTGTTTATTAGCATCGGCACGGTGTACATTGTTCGCTGGTATGTAGGCTTCCCCCAACGGCTTCTGGCTGGCAGACGGGTCACACTGAATACGGCACCGATGATGAAAATCCAGGAGACCATTCCTCTGTCTCATAATGACCATCTCTCTGAAGATGGTCTCCCCTATAGCCAGAAAGGGATTCGAAGGACCTGGAAATATCATTGTCAGAGAGGGATCAAGCCCCGGGACTCTTTCCAGGCTCCTCCAAGAAAAGGGGAAAACTTGAAGATTCTTTACCATGTACAAGCTGCCAATTTCCTTTACTTTTCCCAATGATACAACCACTGAAGTCTAGTTCAAGTGTATATCATATTAATAATTTTGACAGCATTGCCAATTTTCTTTTCTAATACAATGAAAATTTTCTTACCTTTAAAAATACAGGGTGGGCCATGAATTAGTTAACATTTGAAAAAATCGTATAAAAAAAACCATTTAACATATTTTAGAAATCGTTTATTTACGAGAAAGCTAATTAGTTGTAATTTATTTTTTTAAAATTATTTCGTCTAAATGACCACCGTTTCAGTTTTGCACTCATCTAAGCGAGTCCTGAAGTTTTCGAATACTCTTCTGCAAAGAGACCGCGAGATCGCCGACATCTCTTCGATGATTTTTTCTTTAAGTTGACGCAGTGTATTCGGTTTATCAATGTAGACACGACTCTTTAAATAACCCCATAAAAAGAAGTCTGCTGGGAATAGATCTGGACTTCTGGGTGGCCATGGGATGTCACCCCGTCTGGATATCAGCTTTTACGGAAACATGTCTTTGACCACCGGTAAGGACTCGTTCGATGTGTGACACGTGGCTCCATCTTGTTGACACCATGTGTTACGATTACAGCCAGAAAATTCTAGTAGCATCGGTACTAAGAACTCCCGTAACATTTTCACATACTCGGCAGAATTAACATTAACTGAACGGCCTCGAGAATCTTCAAAAAAGTAAGGTCCGAAGTTTCCTTTTGCTGAAATTGCAGCCCATACAGTTACCTTAGGAGAGTGAAGTGGCCTCTCATGTTTAGCTTTAGGATTTTCGCTGCTCCAATACCTGCAATTCTGTTTGTTTACATGTCCACTTAGGTGGAAATAGGCTTCGTCAGAAAATAAGATGTTGTGAAAATTACTGAAACGAGTTAACATTGTTTCGGCATATGACTTACGCTAATTTAAATCATTAGGGTTTAGTTCTTGCACTAGCTGGATCTTATATGGATGTAATTTCAAATCTATCCCGTCCCCGTCGATCCCGTCTCTTCGAACTTCTTCACCCATTTCTTTATTAAAGGAGCACTTGGACACTGACTTAAGTCGTGTAAACCATATTCAACGCGAAATAAGCGTCTCACAGTAATGAACGAAAAGTCGTTTAAATAAAACTGTTTCACGCAGTAAGCGCGTTGCGGCCCCGTGAAGCGATCCATTGCGACTAAATTTCCAAGAAGCGAACTAGTGCCCCCGCCCGCGCCCGCGCCCGCGCGGCAATAGTTTGCGCGGTAAGTTACATTTAAATGTTAACGAATTCTTGGCCCACCCTGATTATTTAACTTTAATAACAAAACTTGGTCCAACCAAGTTTTTAATTATTAAGTAGATAAAAATAACATTTTAACGTTACGACGTTACTTGTATTGAATCATTATCATTATGAGAGAAGCCCCTTACTTTGCCTTTGCCACATTTATGAAATAAATAAAGAATAATATGATATGAGTACTTTTGATTTTTACACCTTTGTCACGCTGAACTAGTTGGTTTGTGTCGTATTTCAATGATGCTATTGAGATTGCTTTCATATTTTTCTTTGGTAGTTTTAAACCAATGTGAACGTAGGTAGGTCTAACACGTCGTACGCAATACTAAATTGTAGACCAAGTGCGCCTTTTCAGTTTATTTACGCCACTCTTTTGAAGATGTATAATATGCAATGATGTAATACCATTACGTAAATGTAAGTTTTAAATTAGAGCCTTTATAAATGAAATTTGCAAAACGTGTTAATGAATTTGTTTTAGTATAAATCTACAAAATATGTGTTAAAAACATGTTTTAGTGTATCTAAAAACTAGGATCAAATTAAATCAAGTAGTGACTCGTTTATTAAATTAAACAAAGCTCGCTTCCCAATAATTTAGCAAGTAGAGACGTGCTCCCTCAGTATTGGATGAAATTAATCGAAGTTCGGATTACGGCAGCACCGTGGCTTTAATCTACCCCGACGGTATCAGGGCGCGGACTTGTTATCTGTTTAATGTCTGGTAAACAACGGGATCAAGGGATACGGTACGTCCTTCTATACAGTACTGGCCCTGAGGCGTTTGGATTAGAAGCGCCTTCCAGTGCGGATGATTACTGTTCGCTACCCACGTAAAAGTGGATATATTTTGTGAGGACGTAGGAAGTATTCACGTTTTTGTTAATTCATGAAAATAGGGAATCAGCCACAGTTTGTTTGTTTAATTCAGTCCAAGCAATGATGGCCATTGCTTTTTTCCTTACACATTTCCCAATACAATGCTGGTCAGAGATTTATAAAGTTTAGCGCTATCGACTTTAATTTCACCAGAACTTATTTGGGAAAACGGGAGTGGAGGGGAGCTTGTCGCCTAAGTATCAAAGTATCCAAGCCATCACTTCCTTAAGTTTAATCTTCACACACTTGGTAAGGCTTATCCATCAGAGGTAAATATTATAAATGTGAAAGACTATGGACATACCTTTTGATACGTAACATTCAATTATGTCAATTCAATTATAACATTCAATTAAGTGTAAAATTAAGGCAAAACGAAGTTCCAATAAGTAATTAATGGCAATAAGTATAGCGTCAGCTGTGTACATTTGTTTGAGAAATAATTCTGTAGTCATTTTATACGACTATATTTTCCACTGATTAGGGTTGATGAGGATTCCACTTCCTCTAATGAACTTCCTAATTTTTTCACCAATCCTCTATCTCATCCAATACCTCATATTAAGAGCAATTTTAGGGGGAAGTGACTTTAGAAACACATAACCGCTGTGGTTTTCCTACCATGTGGCTTCCGTTGGCGTGCACGTGTGGTGCTTACACCGCTTAGGTGTGCGTTACAGCCAAGCCGCATTGGAAAACGGAATGTTAGATGTAGCTATGCGAGGAAATAGTTTATAATATATTTAATAAATAATGAGTCGAAATTAGACACAGTAAAATAGTCTGCCAGTTTCTTATTAGAATTAGAACGGCTATGAGGGAGGTTATCTGAAAAAAAATATTGTACACACAGGTGAACAGATAAAATTTTCGATACTGCACTACTGAAATTGACTTAAGTTATTTATTTTAGTATTTAGTTTATAAGAAGCTCGCAAGAGAACTTACTTACCTGATCAAATTTACACGTTGTACGACAGCCTTTTGCCTTTGCCCAGAAGATGGCAAACATGCTGCTATTCGATTTAGTAACTAATCACAGCTCTCATTAACCGGCATTATTTATCTTATATATGAAACTTAGATTATCGATATCGAAAGATATCGTTAGTCGTATGTAAGTCTTCGTAAGTCGTTTGTTCATGATGGGTTCAAGAGGATCCACCGCATGATTGTAGTGTACCCATCGCTAAACTCGTAATTGTCCAATGGATGAAACAGTTGAACGCGCATCGCGTCTCAATCGGTGTCGACTTAAGACTTCATGCAAATTCAATTTCGTGCCCAAGCAATCCCACACGTAAGGCCCAGCCGAACATATTATTGCTGGATTTATCTTTATTGCAGCTGTAGAACACTCGAACTAACTTCGACTGTCGAACTTACGCCATTAGTGAAGACACCGAAATACAGGATTGTTTTGGTAGGGGAGGAGTTGTAAGTCTTATTGCTTTTGGTATCCGACATTGGGCCGGATTGTTTAAGCTAAGGTGTTAGTTTGGGCTTGTATAAGGATATGATTTAATTTTTGTGACATTAGTCTTATAGGAATAAAGCATTTTGTCTGACAATCTTAAGAAACTATTTATAAAGCCCTTGCATGATAAAGATAATAAAAATATACTCCATAATTATCGACCTTGCTAGCTGTATTTTCTAAGATAGTTAAGAGGATATATACAACATGTTATACTCCTTCCTTGAGCACCATACGCCATTTCCAAAACAGGGGTAGACAGAGATCAAAACAATTAAGTCTTTTCGACCCACCTTCCACCGGAGACAATCTTTGAGACATCGTGACAGGCGGTGAGCCCGTCGACGTATTTATGTCAAAGCCAACGATATAAATTGAACATAAGTTTATGATAAACCCATAGGTACGAGCCTTGGGGATCGAACTCGGATCTCTTGACTCGAATTTCCGAACCCAACTTCGAATTCACCATTTGATCACCCAACCACTCGGCTATCGGAGCACCATACTATTAACAAATTTGAGCAAAATGGGTATTGAAAAGAGCAGATCATTTAATTCGCTATGTATGGACTAATTTTTAATGTATTAAAGTAATAGGTGTGCGCCATAGGAATATATATTATGTAAAAAAATAAAGTGGAAAACATAAATAAAATAATTTAAACAAAATTTTAACGATGATATATTCCCTCTAAAAAGGTTGTCAATTTTAATGATAAGGTCATCTTTCGAACATTCCATATTGCGAATCTATTCGTCTTGTTTTTGGTCGGCCAAGGTAACGCCCCAAATTTTAATTTATGTTACTTTTTTGTTTTAATATTTTGTAAATAATGTTTTCAGTTGTCTACAAACGATTTCTTTCTTTCTATAAGACTACGGTTTAGACTAAAAAGTGCTTTTTTATTTTTTGCTTTTTAATTCTAATTTAATTTTAACTTCTTCCATTTTTAAATGTTTATTTTTTTATATCTTCACGCAATTCCCAATACATGGGTAGACAGAGGTCAAGTCTAGACAATTAAGTCCCTTTGACCCACCTTCCACCGAAGATATTTTCGGGACAACGTGACAGGTGGTGAGCCTGTCGCCGCCTTTTTGTCCAAGCCAACGATGAAATTCGTACATAAGTTTTTGAAAAACTCATTGGTACTGCCACCTGGGGATCGAACTCGGGTCTCTCGACTTGAAATTCCGACCACCCAACAACTCGGCTATCGTGACTTCTTAATTATTTCTTAAAAAGTTATTATTCGGTCTAAGAATATTCTATAGCAGAGGGAGGGTTGGCATTTTTGCCAAGAAACCAACACTATAAATTATTGTGTTAAAGCTCACAGAGTCAGTAGAATTATGGAATTACGGACTGTAAGGTGGTCCATCCAGAACTTCCTCAGTTAGTTATTTAGGTAGATTATTTAAATTTTCACCGTATTAAAATTAAAAAATTAAGAATTTAAACGGATAGCTCTCGTGCATGTTAATTTAGAGACACATGCACGTTGGTTATAAGTCTACTTTTTATATTTTTATTTTTTAAAGGTAAGTTAAAAAGTAAAAAAATAAAATATACCTTTCTACCTCTTAGACTAACTTACCCTTAAACAGTTTTTATTCGAGGTTATTTTTACTAAGTGTTGTGTATTTGTACATAACATGCACAATCTTGTATAAGTTTTAATGACACATCATAATCCTTTTACGTATTTTTTTAAGTTGTCATTGTCATTTTAATTAAATGAAGGAAATGGCGATTCAGTAGAAATAATATAACTTACCTGATGGCCGTTAATCCTTGATGTCAGTACCTACCTCTTTTACTTATTTTAAACCTGGCTCTCTATTAAATGAAATATGAACAAAAAGGCAGGATGTTTACAACGATGACATTGTCAACACAGAATTCAATTTGGAATGGCGGAACAAAAAATCTCTAGAGCAGCGATCGGAGCACTTGTGTTATGACATAATACGCGCAATAGCAAACCATAATACCGGACCGACACAAAAAGACATCGCTGCCGGCCCTTAACAAAAGTAGACGTCTCAAGCTAATCCACCCGTAAAATGTCCCAAATCATTACAAAAAGTAGCCGACAAAAGTGTTGTTGTATAAACGTAAAATGAAATTTAATAAACATCGCACAATAGGGTGCGTTGTAGATATTTTTTGGAAGATTCTGATAGTGAATGAGAGATAAGCTGGCAAAAGGTTTGCAGGCAATGTGCATGTTTGATGTCGCCTCTCATCGCCGGAGCGTGAACGTTTTAAGGGCAAAATTGCACGAACGTTAGTGGCATCTGTTAACTGCGCACTCCATACAAACAGATAGTTTTAATTTTGCAGATGGAATGTCACCGAGTCTCTTTGCTGAAGAACTTGTGTTAAATAACGGATATGCTATCTGATTTTGAAAGGCACTGACGAATATTTACGTAAATGGTTGCTTTGAATTCTCGTTAACTAGGCATGATTTGAATATATAAATTAAGATAAATTATACCGTCGATAAAAATATTTAGTAATGTTAATTACGTTATTATTGAATGTTAATGTTCCCCTTCTCCCTCTTAAGCATTTAAGTCCAATACTGAAAATATTCTCCTTCAATATATGCTCAGCAAAGATTCACCACACATTTGCCGTCTTTCTTAAAAGGTTGTTTCAGGCCTTGTTGCAATGCCGATATCATAGAACTAGCAATGTGGCTTTCCATTTGAGAGATTTAGATTTCGGTAATTCAGATGGACCATCCCACTTTCTGTTGGTTATTAGAGTCAGATTTGCTAGTCCTATCTAGCAGGACATCACCTAAATGTGTTGTATTTGGAATTAAAGACAGTATACCTCGATATATTGTTAGTTAGTTTTTATAGACCCAATAGTCTATTACTTACTTCAAAAAGAAGGTGGTGTTTCTTTGTTTATAATTGTACAGAACTGGCTATACCGATTTAACTGTGTTAACATTGGTGTTTAAATATTTCGTACCTGGTAAATTTTGACCTGGTTCATTTTTTTTGACCTGGTTGTCGACAGCCAAAAGCATTTTCAAGACTTTTCCCTTAGTCACCCTTTACGACATCCATGGGAAGAAAGGGAGTAGTACATTTTTATCACCACGCGGACTGTTTATACCATTCACCGTTATTTTTAATTTTTTTGCTTTCACCTAAAAAGATACGTAGTAAAAGGTAAGTAGATACGGATACGGTTAATGAATAGTGACTGAAGGTAGGTTGTATGACCTCAGAATGGAGGTAAAATTGTATTGTGTCAAAGTTCTCAAAGTTGATAGATATTATTTTACTATTCAAATTCTAACATTTCGTAACGTAATGCAGCGTTTACATATTTTTTATTAATTCAATGTTTTATATTAATCTCTTAAATCAAATACTTAATTTAAATTAAATCGTACCTACGATCATCTTAGAAGTGTATTAGGAGATAAGTATCAAACGTTTCTATTTAACTTCTCTGCCAAGCAGAAATTCCCCGAGCGCCATATTGAAATGTTTATAATTAAATTACATAAAGACGAAGAAAATTAATTTCACAGTGCGAAGTGGCGAGCGCCTCGCGCCGGGGTACACAAAAGCGGAAGCTCCGTTCAAAGAAGGCGCTGCCGTCGCCCCGTTTCATGAATTTAATTTTCCAGATGTTTTTGGAAATTGCCGAGGAGTTGAATAATCACGTTATAACTTAGCGGTATTAAATTTTATACGTTAAAGTGTTAATATTTCATTTCCAAGTTTAATTTAATTAATTCCAAAGTTAGGAATCTCTGGTATTAATGGCAGTACGTACTGTTGTAAGATAAATCTTACGATTCAACAGATAATATTTGATATTATTTATTGGATAATTATTCCATAAATTATTATTTATTGAGAATTGTAGTTTAATTGATCTTTATTTTAAACATATCACGCCGACTTGGTTTGTTGAGAAAATCGATAAAATACTAAAATTTAAATAAACCCTTGAATATGTCATGAATGAAATCTTACTTATATTAAAAGAAAATGTATACTTAATAACTTTAATGTTATTCTATGGCATAACAATGAAATCTTTTAACAACGTAATCTTCCATCCAATGTGTCTTTAGATCAATATCACGTCTATTCTCACGGTGTATTTGCCTCAATTCTTAGGCAGGCGGTAGCTCAGCGTTTCGCGCGACGAAACAAATTGATGTACCCAAATAATTATTAATGCCTCACGAAATTTAATTGGAAAAGTTGAATTTGTATCACGCTCACGGCGTAGGTGAGCGATCTGAGTCGTCGCGGAGCGAGCGCCGCTGCGACTGTTTACGAGATAATTAATCTCAAAGTATTTACGGCTTTAATCGAGGCACTCTTGCCTGATGGGGAGCGAATAACTCTCGTATGTAATAGCGTTGCTTACTTTGTCGATACATATAATGTAAATACTTCTTAAATTTTGCTTATCTATAAAGTGCAATATGTATTAATCTATTTATGGTTTTACATGAATTCAGACACTCAGAACGAAAAATTATAATATTTTTTAAATTACAATAATAATCTTTATTTTTTTTCTGTGCAAAAGTTATTTGGATAAAAGAGAACCTTAAGATTCTAATATCGATTACAATAATATCTAATTTTATTCGAATAGTGATCAACCTAAAGGTTTTTCTATTTGTTTATGAAATAAAAGTGGCATAAATAAAATAATATTTGTGTAATGTGTCTATCCGCCGCTAGATGGCAGGAGTTGTTTGAAAACGAGCAACAACGTAGTCTTCACATTTCCCGCAAGGAGCGCCGCAATAATAATTAGTGATATAATAATTATGCTTTAAAAGCACTAATTCATATATATATGAATAATGTGATATAAAAACGAACTTTTCTGGACCGTTAAGCGAAATTAAAGATAACAGGCTTCGTTTGGCGTAACATAGCGCATGGCCCGTTTAAGCTAATTAACAATAGATCGAATCCGACTGCAGCAACAATGAAAAACGAAGAATAAATGTCAATTTCACAAACGACAAGGAGGGTTCGGTTTTAAATCGAATTCCGTTTAATAATAGTAGCGCGTTAGAGTTGAATGCACTCTTGATAGTGCGATAGTTTATTGTATTGTAGACAATGATGCGGTGTCATATTTAAGTACATATTTTATTCCATTAGTATTGAAACATTTACAGCATAAATGTTATATTACGTTTATATGTAACGACACATTTATTATATATTTAAAATATATTTATTATTTTAACGAAATTTCTCTTTTCGTTAATAATATTTATAAAATGATTAGGCATATTTAGTTGTGTACTCATAGACTTCAAAGCCATTGTGACATTTGGACAAGGTAGATAAGGCTCGGTTATTCAAAAATATAGTTCCGTGCTTACTCTTAACTTACAAGGAGAAATCATTACTGTAACAAGTGAGTCAATTTGTAAGTGCTTAAGCACTTATTACTTATCTACTTAAGTTACAGCACTTGGAAGCAGCAAAAACAAATAAAATACTTTAGATCATCCTAGAAGATTGCCTCCTATTTTGAAAAAGCCAGTGGCCAGAAGCCACAAAATAAACGTTTGCTTTTTAGCTTTAAAACTAAATCAGATGTGGACCCGTTGCATTTAATTAATTGCAGTTACAAAAATGCGAAAAAAATTTATTTAAAAATATCGCAGAATTTCAGCCAGTGATCATAACTTCATGCCTAATGATCTTTAATCAAATGTCCATACAACTTTACTATTTTTATTTTATATTATCTTTACATTATTACTTTAACAAAATGACAACTATGTCATTTTGTTAAAGTAATAACAATTTTTTTTAAATTTTATTTAATAACGTAAATAATAGTAATTTATTTATTTCGGATCCACAATCAAAAATAAATAGATTAACTAGGAAAAAAAATACTCACATTAATGAGAGATAGATTGTTGAGCGATTTCTGATTGTTAAATTTACAAGTTATTGTTTATCACAGTGAAGCCTTTTTTAATTTTTTTTGTATTTAATCGTAAGATCACTGTCGGTCAAGAGCTATTCTTCAAACTTTTTCGCGAATGTCGCAAATTGTTAAGTCAGACGTTTAGTTATGAAAGTTTTGTTTTAATACGTCTTAAATAACAAGATCGGCGTATTTGAAACGACTTTACGCCAACTCTGATCAGTTGTCCAGCAATCATGAAGTTAATTATGGATTATTCTATTGATAAAGAGATTGTACATTGATCAGAACTTATGTAAGTTACTTACAATCTTTAGGTACAGTCCCTGAGGGGGTTGCCAGAAAGAGTAGATCTCCAAGTTTAACGATCTTTACATACCTCTTTCGCATCTTCGAAATTTATAAATAATAAATAATAAATATAAATAAATATCTTCTTTTTTTTTTTTAAAATAAAGATTGCTTACGCTATGATGTTCGTTATGCATTTCAGAATGAGGATTTTCAGCAGCAATTTACGTATGTCGTATTAAATATCTTCACGCAATTCCCAATACAGGGGTAGACAGAGGACGAGTCTAGACAATTAAGTCCCTTTGACCTACCTTCCACCGAAGATATTTTCGGGACAACGTGACAGGTGGTGAGCCCGTCGCCGCCTTTATGTCCAAGCCAACGATAAAATTCGTACATAATTTTTAAAAAACTCATTGGTACGAGCCTGCCACTTGTTGAGCGATTTCTGATTGTTAAATTTACAAGTTATTGTTTATCACAGTGAAGCCTTTTATAATTTTTTTTTTAAATTTCATTTAATAACGTAAATAATAGTAATTTATTTATTTCGGATCCACAATCAAAAATAAATAGATTAACTAGGAAAAAATACTCACATTAATGAGAGATAGATTGTTGAGCGATTTCTGATTGTTAAATTTACAAGTTATTGTTTATCACAGTGAAGCCTTTTATAATTTTTTTTTTAAATTTTATTTAATAACGTAAATAATAGTAATTTATTTATTTCGGATCCACAATCAAAAATAAATAGATTAACTAGGAAAAAAAAATACTCACATTAATGAGAGATAGATTGTTGAGCGATTTCTGATTGTTAAATTTACAAGTTATTGTTTATCACAGTGAAGCCTTTTTTAATTTTTTTTGTATTTAATCGTAAGATCACTGTCGGTCAAGAGCTATTCTTCAAACTTTTTCGCGAATGTCGCAATTTGTTAAGTCAGACGTTTAGTTATGAAAGTTTTGTTTTAATACGTCTTAAATAACAAGATCGGCGTATTTGAAACGACTTTACGCCAACTCTGATCAGTTGTCCAGCAATCATGAAGTTAATTATGGATTATTCTATTGATAAAGAGATTGTACATTGATCAGAACTTATGTAAGTTACTTACAATCTTTAGGTACAGTCCCTGAGGGGGTTGCGAGAAAGAGTAGATCGCCAAGTTTAACGATCTTTACATACCACTTTCGCATCTTTGAAATTTATAAATAATAAATAAATAAATATAAAAAATATCTTCTTTTTTTTTAAATAAAGATTGCTTACGCTGTGATGTTCGTAATGCATTTCAGAATGAGGATTTTCAGCAGCAATTTACGTATGTCGTATTAAAAAAAATATCTTCACGCAATTCCCAATACAGGGGTAGACAGAGGTCTAGTCTAGACAATTAAGTCCCTTTGACCTACCTTCCACCGAAGATATTTTCGGGACAACGTGACAGGTGGTGAGCCCGTCGCCGCCTTTATGTCCAAGCCAACGATATAATTCGTGCATAATTTTTTAAAAAACTCATTGGTACGAGCCTGCCACTTGGGGATCGAACTCGGGTCTCTCGACTCGAAATTCCGACCACCGAACCACTCGACTATCGTGACTTCTACATGAAAGTATACTTAGTATCGTGACTTCTATTGAAATTTATCATTTTCTTTATATACATACTCACATCTAGGTATCCGAGTACTCGTGACAAGTTAGTTCCACCATACTATGACCCCATTTAACTTATACATACACCTCATGTTAACTTAAACCCCATAATTTAAATTGAATACTCACGACTGTTGTCTCTTGTTGGAACATAATATTTAAACACATTCAAATTCATTAAATGCAAGAGAAAAAGAAAACTTTTTTCTCTTTAATTTAATAACATAAAAAGTTCAGCATAAATATGCTTTAAAAATCAATAAAATTTCATAATAGTAATTAAATTTGGCGTTATCGTATTGATAATTCCTAACTGAAAAGTGAGGATTATCAAATTGTCACTTGCAAAAGGGATAAAAGATGGCGCCTATGTCAATAAACAATGCACAAGTAATATAAAGAGAATACAGAGTTAAAATTTCAACTGATGCGTGTAAAACACAGTGGCTCGGAGGTAAAAGCGTTGCCACGGATCGGCGAAGATCGCGGGTCCGAATCCCGCCCGTGTCAGTTGAAATTTTAACTTTTTTCTCTTTAATTTAATAACATAAAAAGTTCAGCATAAATATGCTTTAAAAATCAATAAAATTTCAAAATAAACAATTCAAATTCACTTTTATTTCTATTTAAATACCGTACCGGTTTTGCCTTTATGACATAGTCAAAGGTTTCTTATTTAGGTTTCAAGTTTTCTCATTCCACAATTTTATCTTTCGCGCTACATACTTTCCTTACCATTCGGTCTTCACTCAGTCACTCTATCAACTTTATTGATAAGATCATCATTCAAACTTGCCATATTGCTTCGTTTCTAAAAGTCAATTAAATCTCTTCGTTTCGCTTTCGGTCCGCCAAGAAACGTACATTTTACGTAGATATCGCATGATCACACCATTTAATCAGCTTTTATGCTTCTTTTGGCAAACATAGGTTTCGCTGCTATATAACAAAGTCCAGCACTACCCGGGTACCAGTGCTGGTACCACAAGGTACCAGCACTGAGTTATGTATTGCAAAGCGTGCACTTTTTACCACATCCTGCCTATGGACTAACTTACTTATGTAATGCTTTGGTAAATACATTTCAAAATACTTTTATAATTATAAGTCACGATAGCCGAGTTGTTGGGTGGTCGGAATTTCGAGTCGAGAGACCTGAGTTCGATCCCCAGGTGGCAGTACCAATGAGTTTTCAAAACTTATGTACGAATTTCATCGTTGGCTTGGACATAAAGGCGGCGACGGGCTCACCACCTGTCACGTTGTCCCGAAAATATCTTCGGTGGAAGGTGGGTCAAAGGGACTTAATTGTCTAGACTTGACCTCTGTCTACCCCTGTATTGGGAATTGCGTGAAGATATTTATTTTATTTTATTTTAAAATACTTTTATTTTAAATTTTTAAAGTTTTTTCACTCGGATTTTCAGTAAATTTTGACGTTTATTAGTATAAAGTTTATGTGAATTGCTCGAGTGCCTCAAGTATGAGGCACGACCGACCCCAGCTCACCGCGGTCGCAGTGTCGCTGACCATTGCCCCCCGTTGCCTAGCAACCGTATCCCACCTTATCATCATAAACAGATGACCCGCCGTACTCTCTGAGCTTTATGAGAATATAGCTCAGAGAATACGATTTTAAATTAACATGCAAAGGCTTCTATAATTAAATTTTAAATCGGGTTCCTATTTCAATTTTCTTAGAAAAGTTAAATAAAAATGATAGTCCGCAAAAGCCCTTTACTTTGGGCTAGAATACACGACTCACTATCTTCCTACTTATTTATAAATCAGCTTACGAGTTAATACAATTGAATAATTTCAACAGTAAACTTTTTTATGACGCTAAATATCAAAGTTATGAACGAAGATGGTGATTAACGTGGTGTGAGACATACAGCACTAACTTGATGTGCTGTGTTGCACTCTATCGCTGAGCGACATGTATATTCTAAGTCTAATGTAACATAAGTGGAGAAAGCAAATCGTTGATAAATTCAAAGTCTGGACAAAGTTTTAAGCTTGAGTATGGAAGAACAAGAAGTAGAAGAACTTTCACGGTGCTATATTTACTGCACTAAACTGCAAAGGACAATTTAATCCATAAATTAATGATTTTATTATAATTGGACAAGCAGACTTCATTGTCATAACTTGTTTGTTAAAGTTGTGTTTGGCGTTTATAATAATTTAATTTGTATAAAATTTAAATTGTCACGATAGCCGAGTGGTTGGGTGATCGAATTCGAGTCAAGAGACCTGAGTTAGATCCCCAGGTGGCTCGTACCAATGGGTTTTCAAAAACTCTATACGATTCCTATTTTGTTGGTTTGGATATCTAGGACTTTCTAATTACCCTTGTATTGGAAATGGCGTGAAGATATTTTTTTATTAATTTTTAAAAATTTCTATGTTGCGAGAGTGTATCTTACGTATTGCACTGTATAGAACAATAAATAATAAAGTGTCTTACTCAGGCAAGCTTATTTGTGGTTCTATAGTGACAGGTGGACACTAAATATTATAAATAGTTGTATTCCCGTCCTAACTGATTGGAAGCGACGCAGCAGAACTTAGCAACTTTAAGTTTATTTAAGATATAATAATTAGTTTATGAATATCGCTACTACCAACTCTCAACCGGAATTCCTACAATGTCGAAATTGTTCGGACGGTAGGCTTTTTAAAGGTAAAAGAGGTTTAAATATACATATTAGACGTTGTCATCCACAGTCAATTTCGGTTTCACAGCCTCCCGTCCCCTCTCATGGCACAATCAGAGATATTAATCAAACCAATTTTCAAAATTTTTCGGACCAAATTCATTATTACCACCGTAATGTACCAATACTTAGGAGGTTTCCTAGAGGTGCGAGGATGCAGCTAGCTAAAGCTTTATCAAATACCATTCAAAATTGTTTTACTTTTAACACTGTAACTAGTTGGCAAAAATTATTTTACTTTGCATATTTTCATTTTCATTTTGACAAAACGGGACATAAGTCAATTACGTCCCAGCTTAAAAACAATTCTTTTCAAAATTTTGATTCACCGATTGATACATCCATAGCTCCAAGACCACACAATTTTGATTTAAAGAAAGTTGTCGAGTCTAAAGTTATGGATGGTCATTTAAAAAACGCATCGCGTATTTTATTTTCAGACGATATCCTGGCGCCTCACAATGCGGACACCCTTGAAAGCTTACATCAGAAGCATCCTAAGGCCAATTCCTCCTTGCTTCTACCGTCGCCTCCTGATCCTTCTTATCAGCCATTACAAGTTTCAGAAAAAGATACTTTAGAGGCAATTATGTCTTTCTCAAATGGCTCTGTCGGCGGCATTGACGGAATTACGCCTCAACATCTGAAAGATCTTGTAAGCGCGTCCGCCGGTGACGCCGGCCGAATTCTTTTGGGCGACATAACAAAATTAAGTAATTTTATGCTTTCTGGCAATGTAAATCCAAATTTTGTTAAAATCATATATGGAGCAAGGTTATATGCCTTTAAAAAAAAGATAATGGTATCCGCCCTATAGCTGTTGGTTCCACTTTTAGACGTTTAACTTCTAAATTAGCATGTAGGCACATAACCTCCGATCTAAAGTCAAAATTTCAGCCTATTCAGTTAGGCTTCGGTAGCAGAGAAGGTTGTGAGGTAGCTGTACATTCAGTGCGTACTTTTTTAACGAATTGTCAAACAGATGTTCTCTTGAAAGTTGACCTTAGGAATGCCTTTAACTCCCTCGACAGATCAACCCTGCTGAAGGAGGTTGCGAAACATACCCCGGAAATTTACCATTACGTTTGGCAATGTTACAGTCAAAACTCTAATTTATTTTACGAAAATCATTTAATTGACTCAGCCGTCGGAGTTCAGCAGGGTGATCCACTGGGCCCAGCATTGTTTAGTTTGGGAATTCAACCGATTATTTCAAAGTTGAAATCCAAACTCAATGTTTGGTACCTAGATGACGGAACCCTAGGAGGAAAGCCAGATGACGTGCAAAATGACCTTCAAAAATTATTCAAAATTTTAAAAACATTGGCCTTGAATTAAATAATACTAAATGTGAACTTTTCATTCCTGACTGTTTGTCTTCTCATAGACACAGTTTGTTTCAAAATTTTAACAATATATCTCCTGGCATTAAAGTAACTGAGGCGGATTCTCTTTACCTCCTTGGAGCGCCGTTATTTATAGAGAGTATGAAACCTCTTTTGAAAGTAAAATTTGATCAATTTTTAGAACATGTTAATAAATTGTATATTCTAAATTCTCATATAGCGCTTATTATTTTAAAATATTGCGTTCTTGTTCCTAAATTTACTTATTTACTCCGCTCGAGTCCAGCATGGAAATGTTCTGATTTTTTAAAACAAATTGACCTTAATCTCAAAATAGCTTTGGAAAAAATTCTAAATTTATCTTTAGTCTCATCTAGCTGGACTCAAGCTACTTTACCTGTTAGATTTGGAGGTATCGGTATAAGAGAGGTTTCAAATATTGCGCTGCCGGCTTTCCTTGCCTCCGTACACAGTGTGTAGTAGTGTGTAGTGTACAGTGATTTGTCACGTAAAATTCTTAAGAATGACTTGGACTTGACCTTTGCTAACGAGGCAAGAGAAGCATGGTTACGTTTCTGTCCCGGTGAGGATATTCCACTGGAACCTAACTCACAAAAATGGTGGGATATCCCGTTGGTTCAGAATGTGCAGAAATGCTTACTGAACAATTTTCACTGTGACAGAAACCGCGCCCGCTTTCTAGGTGTTTCGACAAAGGAATCCAGTTACTGGCTACATGCTTTACCATCAAGTAACCTTGGTACATTACTAGATAACGAAAGTTTACGTATAGCTGTAGGAATACGATTGGGAGCATCAATTTGTCAACCACATCGATGTCCTTGTGGCAGCGACGTCGACGAGTTAGGCCTCCACGGACTTTCATGCCAAAAAAGTGCCGGCAGACTGTCTCGTCACGGTTCCTTGAATGAGGTCATCCGAAGGGCTCTTGTTTCCATAAATATTCCATCGGTTTTAGAGCCTTGTGGAATATTTAGGGAGGATGGTAAGAGACCCGACGGCTTGACTTTAGTCCCTTGGGATCGAGGCAAAGCTCTTGTGTGGGATGCAACTTGCGTCGATACATTAGCGGCCTCTCATATCAAGGGTACTTCGATAAGGGCCGGGGCGGCATCAGAGGCAGCTGAATCGGGTAAATGGCGTAAATATGAGTCTTTGAAAGGAGACTATATATTTGTTCCATTTGCCGTAGAGACAATCGGTCCGTGGGGTCCCCGCGCGATGCAGTTTCTAAAGGAATTGTATCCGCGACTTATCGTTGCCGCTGGTGACAAGAGGGCTGGTTCTTTTCTCGCTCAACGGTTAAGTCTAGCCATTCAACGTGGAAATGCAGCCAGCGTTCTTGGTACCATGCCACGAGGAGTAGGGCTCTACGATTATAATAGTTTTTAGTTAATAAGTATTGTAAATATTAACATAATTTTTTCTGTAAATAAATATTTATGAAAAAAAACTTTTAGAAAATAAAGTTTAAATAAGTATTTGTAAAAACTACTTATAAGCTTATCAAATTCATTTTCGAACATAGGTGTATTCAATATACAAATATCAATACTTAACTTGTGTTTTTAAAATGTATCGTTAATTCATAAGTAATTAATATATTCCAGTCATGCAATATTGAAGTTTTTGTTTTGTAATATGAACGAATGTTATAATTTAGATGGTTGTTAAAATGTTAATATATTCGGACTAATGTTTTTTCACATATTCGTTTATATTTTATCGATGCTTTTATAACGTCGACATAAATAATAATCTAAATTTGAGAAAGAAAAAAATGCAAATGATTAAACAAAATTCATTACATATCCATTAGTTTCAAGCATATACCTACAATTACAATTTAAAAAGTGAAAACGTTTTAAAATTATTTAATATATTAGCGTTGAACTATAAAGTTTTTATCATCTTTGCTGAAGTTATACGAATCCTATAATAGTTATTCGTTTCAGATCACTTAACTTTCTCGCTTTTGTTCTGTTAATTTTAATGTACAATCGATTTGCTAATAATTTCAACAAACCTAAAATCTTCGGATTTGGTAGCAAACTCAAGGTAACAATGCTTTATTTCTCCTTTTCTTTTCACTCTAGCAAAAAGTTTATTTCTAAAGTGATCAGTTATCTACTATAGGTGTAGGTACAAAGATAAAAAATGAGTGTTTCATCTTGTTAAAACACTTAAAGTATTTTATAAGGTAATCCTTTCTCGTGAGCGTTTAACCCTCTATTTGAATTCTAAGCTGTCTGAATTTTTAATAAATTTCAAAGAGATGTCAATCGGGTGTTTTATTTTGCATAGGGCTTAAGCTAGGCGTAGGGGTTCGCGAGTACATTTCGGTGTTCGTCATTTGTTTGTCTCCAGCTCCCTCACTTCGCGGCTCACGACCCTGCATTGCCATTGCACTTATTGTTGGCAGAATATCAAATGATATTTTAATTGTGTACATATTGTTCCGCAGTCAGTTTATCGTCATCCGAAAGGGTTAATGTTTCACTCATACTTGGAAAAGGGAGATACTCCTAGCACTTATGTAATTTTACGTCAATTATAAGAGAGTCGTTTATCAACATCTTCATTTATTGAATAAGTAGTTGAAAATATGGGGCCGTGAATAAGTGATTTATAGTATTAGTTGTTTATTTACGCTCACGTAAAAAATTAAATTAACATACTTTCTTATATAATAGTTATGATAAAACATCTCGTTTGGGAATGTCTGTAAATCTTTTTGGAACGCATCCTTTTACTTTTGTCACCAAGACTGCTACATTAATTTGAGACATTGTTGTGTGGTGGTCATATGAATATAGAGGATTATATACAGTATTAATTAATTGTTATCCCATTGCCCTAAGTATGAGGAATTATTTACCTGCTAACATGCGATTTTTTGATATTAATATGAAAAGAATACCTGGCAGCAGCATCAGTGGTCTCAGAAAGATAAATCAAAAAGTAAATATGAAAAAAAAAAAACAATCAGATCTTTTGTCAAATATTGTTTTAAAATTTAACAAAATACAACAGAAGATAAATAAAATTGATTTAAAATTAAATCAATAAAGACGTTATTTACTTACTTTGCTCGGTTTTCCCGTGTGGTGGAATTGTTAACGAAGACATCAGATTTATTTTCTAGTAGACTTTTTTTAATAGACCTCTAAAGACGGATTCATCTGTAATTTTATTTTGTACATCACACCATATTTTTGATAACATTCATTTTTTATTTATAAATCCTCCTCCATCCTCCGTGGTAGTTAATTATATCATCAACTCATTAACCAGTCAAAGTGACAAGGTTACACAGACACGTCCATTCGTTGTAAAAAACCGTTACTTTCAGTTTTTTATTCAAAAATCCGCTATCATGAATTTGAGAAGAACGGACCGTAACAGAGTTTATCGACGCTTAACATATTCGTAAACTTTGCTGTTTTAATTAACTCGATATTATCCTAATGCTCTAATGCGATGATAAATTTTTGTTGACGTTTTATCTTTGCCTTCCACAACAGTATAATGAATATAAGAAGAATATTTAACAAAAATGACGATCCTGTAGTCTAGTTGGTAGTGATTCGGCCTTCGAAGCTGAAGGTTCCGGTTCGAAACCCTTTAGGAGCGGACATTTGTGGATGCGGTTTTATGACATTTATGAATATGATTTTATTTTTAATTATATTGTACTTATGATACTATGTAATATATTGCGAAGCTTAAACAATAATATGGCGATAAAGTCACCACCTGTTACCTGTCCCAAATAATGCTCCATTATAAGTGGGTGGAAAGGCCTGAATTGTCTCAACTTCTGACAACCCCATTATTGCGATGCGATTGAATAGGATAAAAAGAAAAATACATATAACTTCATAATATCATAATATATAGTGTATTTACAATATATTTCATACAGATGTAATTTTATATTCCTTTGTAATATAAAATTATATTACAAAGGAACCCATCTTCCACCGAAGATATTTTTGGGATAACGTGACAGGTGGTGAGCCTGTCGCCGTCTTCAAGTAAAAGCCAACAATATAATTCCTGTATAAGTTTTTTGAAAAACCCAATGGTAACAAATCTTTTTTGGATCAGAATCTAAAGATTTAGATTCTTCTTATTTAGTTTACGATTTCTTATTGAAATTCCATTTATGAGATTTGTATTACAATATAATAAAAAATTCGTTTAGTAGTAATGACTCAAATAATAATCAATAGTTATTACCGTAAGTATATAAACGTTATTCAAAGGGCAACACTAAATTACAAGCTTAAAAAGGGTAATAGATGCATGTCTTGTCGGCCATTGTCTCAGTCGGGGTAATCGCTTCCGTGAGAGTATCGTTCGGCCAGCCGACATCGCTCGATCTGACAGTTTCAATTTGTATGCCATCCACCACCAACATGGCCACCCCATACGTTCTCACGCAACTTTTTTTTACTTAATTATTAATTCTTTTTTAACAACTGACACATGTTCGGCGTCTTACGTTGTGAATAATTTTGTTATTAATCGTGACTACATTTTGAATTTAATTGCTTTTTTCATGAAAAAATCGTATAGAGGAAATCAATTTCGTTGAACGTGACCTTTAGTACCACCCAAATTTAGAATTAGGAGAGGTAAAATTATAATTTAATTCATAGATTGTCCTTTTTTTAATAAAGTTACCATATTTACGATTTAGTTTATACAGTTCTTTACCTTAGAGGATATTTTACACCATTTGCATAATACGTATACGAGGTTCATAGGTTTTGGTGGATTGCTATATAGAAAATTTTTTTAGTATGTAAATTTGTGAAACCTCAAGTTCATTGGTGGCGTGATTAATAGTCTAATAATTTTGTAGACATTAAGAAAAAAAAACATTTGAATACTTCAGTAATGGTATTAAAAATGGTACAAGTTATTCGTCGCTTCTAGGCTGGCATTCGAACTCAAGACTATACAGATGTCCTTGCCGATCGTCAAATACCTGTGTGTATCTGTAACTATTTTATGATTATTTGAGATTAGTTTACCTACTATAATATTTGATACTCTTACAATAATATAAAATATTATATATTCTGTTAAGTAAAACATGCACGAACTATTTAGATTGCTTGAAATAATGACGTATATATTTTTATTCTATCCATATCAGTTAGTCATTATAGTGACAGTACGCAACGGTTAATCATTACGTACATTAAATTACCAATCTACTCGAAGAAGTAGATTAATGCTATTAATTCCCGTCTAAAGACTGGTTGTATGTAGAACTGATATTTATGCGATATGTAAATGATTTACTTGTGCGAAGTGCTACAAAAAGTGCTATAATTTACTTCGAGATAAGTATATTTCGAAAACCTATACGTTATCGCTAATTAAGATTCTAAAATTTCACGTGTTCTACATTCTATAAAGATATACAGTATAAGGTATTTTTAAGTCACGTTTATATCTTTATGATGAATGAATAGAAGCCGTTTGTGATGCGAATGACTTAGAAAGAGGCACGCCACGGATCGAGCACGCTTCACCACCTACCTATTCAGGATGTGTCGATTATGGTATGGATCTAATGATCGCATCCCGGTTTGGCAGTACTTTGAATTGCGGCTTTTTGCTATTTTTCTTGTGACTGCCATGTCGATGGCTGACCGGGATGGAACATAACGGCGTCAACAGGAAACATATCGTTCATAAGATTCATCGGAACCTAGGGAGGTGAAGATCTCATTCATATTCATGTTGGAATAATTTCAAAATGGACAATGTATTCAGTAAATACGCTCATATATTTTTAACGGGATCGTTATCGAAAACTTTATTTGGCGACACGATAGTTTAGTTGGTTGTGACTCTCCCTGCCTTCGAAGCTAAGGGTTGCGGGATCAAATCATACATTTTAGTGAATACAAGAATGCTTGTACTCGAGTTATGGACGTTTGTTAAAATATTTATCTATATAAGTACATACCTAGAGCCTAGTTTAGTAGTAGTAGTTAAAACGCTTGCTTTATACACGAGTGATGTCCGTTTAGATATTAGCAGGAGCAGCGTGGCGGACATATATCAGCTCCGATCTTTCTCGCTAGCCTTTCTCCTGGCAGTGCGCATTTACTTTACTCTACGCACATAACTTTTTTTACTTATAAATATCTTATATATATATATATATATATATATATATATATATATATATATATATATATATATATATATATATATATATATATATATAAGACGGCGACAGGCTCGCCATATGTCGCTTTGACCTAAAAATAAATAAGTATACGAGTGTTGTACCTTTGCCTTGGACACTAAGACGGCCACAGGCTCGCCATATGTCACTTTGTGCCAAAAAAGCATCGATGAAAAATGAGGCGAAAGTATTTAAAAACCTTTAATACGAGAAAACGAAAAAAGTTTCTACCCCGGGGTATGGAACTCGTGTTTTTTTAACTTGCAATTACAATCACAAACAACTCGGCTATCGTAATTCTATGGCTATCTTGGCATCAATGAAAGGATTTTGATATAAATTTTATTAATTTAAACTATATAGTCTTGTATCAATACACACTTAAATTAGTGTAAAAAGGTTCAAGTTAATTAAACAGGCGTCATTTCCAAGAAAGTTCCAACTTAAAAAATAAAATCAATCATTATTAGTTAAAAGTAATTAAAGACCTAGGTATTCTGAAAGATTCTACATATTAGTATCATATCTTATCTAGTCAATCCATAAATGAGATCAGCATAATTCAAATGAATTAATGCATAAAACGTTGATCAAATGCAAATATGACTAAAAACTAACTCACCGATTGCTATTAAAGTATTCTGTTCGCTTACTTATGCAAGTATTAACGCAATACATAAATGTATGTATTGCGAGAATCACATTAGTGACATTAAAATCCTCCTTGCATTCGTTAGCCGCGGCTCAGTATGGCAAAATATGTGCACCGACTCGATCTTGCTATTCGCTCCGTATGATTTTCAGAAATGGCGACGGTATATAGGTAGAAAGGATACAATATTTTTATGCGCTACGTTTTTCCTTAGTGGTTGTTTTTACGGCCATTACCGTATCTAAAGTAGGAAAATCGCTCGAGATGCTACATTCTAATGACAGCTCGCAAGCTCGCGCGTGCGCCGCTACTCAGCTCGCGCCTAGGGTTGGCGCAACACAGGCATTATATTATATAATTTATATTGTCGAATATATATATATATATATATATATATATATATATATATATATATATATATATATATATATATATATATATATATTATATATCTTCACGCAATTCCCAATACAGGGGTACACACAGGTCTAGTCTAGACAATTAAGTCCTTTCGACCCACCTTCCACCGAAGATATTTTCGGGACAACGTGACAGGTGGTGAGCCCGTCGCCGCCTTTATGTCCAAGCCAACGATATAATTCGTACATAAGTTTTGGAAAAACCCATTGGTACGAGCCTGCCACCTGGGGATCGAACTCGGGTCTCTCGACTCGAAATTCCGACCTCCCAACCATTCGGCTACGTGTATTTCTTTTACGAAGTGGCCATAATTTTTGGTAATCATTTCTTAATACAGCTTACGTGTTTGTATTTTTATTTTATTGCTTTGTCTGCAGGAAAAAGTGCAACTTAAATGTATACAGTGAGAATTTGTATGATGAATTACTACGTGTGTACCTAAGCTTTTAAGAAGCGCGAGTCGGATCAAAAAATCATTATGATTGTACGTGATACAAATATTATTTCAGCTGAACTGTTACATTTATTGTGGTAATAATTGCGTGTTGCAGCCCTAACAAATGCTACGGAAAGTCATACAAGTTTTTATAGAGCTAAATATGATTCGTATGAAAACTTGTAATTGCAGTAAGTACATTTTAAATGTATTATTTAAATATGCCATATGTTATTGCAATACACTTTGTCTGCCTCAGTAATTAAAAGCATTAATTAATTAACTTGTAATTTTTCATTTCGTAAACTCGATAAAAAGCATGCAATTCGTTACAAGTTTCTTAATTAAATATATGTCTTTTTTATATCGAAATATGTTTACTATACTTACAGTAGATGTATCCCTAAACGTCTGCCTTAGTTATGGGAAAAGCGTAAATTACAAAATATTTAAATACCGTTTTTTTATCTTCATGCATTTATAAGTCATGATAGCCGAGTGGCTGGGTGGTCGGAACTTCGAATCAAGAGACCCGAGTTCGATGCCCAAGTGGTCGGCTCGTACCAATAGGTTTTCAAAAACTTATGTACGAATTATCTCGTCGGCTTGGACATAAAGACGGCGATGGGCTCACCACCAGTCCCGTTGTCCCGAAAATATCTTTGGTGGGAGGTTGGTCAAATGGACTTAATTGTCTCGACTAGACCTCTGTCTACCCCTATATTGGGAATTGCGTGAAGATGTTTATTTATTTATTTTATTTCATGCATTTATGCGACGGGCTCTCTACCTTTCACATGGTCCCAAAAAATGCCTACGGTGAAAGGTGGCTTGAAACAACTTAATTGTCTAGTCCTCTGTTTACCTCAGTTTTCGGAATGGCGTGAAGATACTTTGTTATTATGATTCCGCTATTCCTTTTGAAATGTGTAACTTTCTTTTCAAACGTGTAACGACTTTTGAGTCGAGATTTCCTAAGGGAGTGTTCCTGTAAAAATATATGTAATGTATATATATTTTCCGTGTGGCTTTGTGGTGCCGTTTAAGTGCAAAAACATCCGTATATTCTTACGCCGTAGAAGGAAGGAGTTGGTCTTTCTTTCTGTGGGTGTCGTAAGTGACTACAAAGAGAAAGTACTTAAAAATACCATTGGCAACCTATACATAGCGGGATAACCACCTTTAAAAATAGCAGACTGTAATTCGCCAAACCCGTGACGGGCACCAGCTCTAAGGTCCGAGTTGTCTGTTATTGCCATCGGCAAACCGCTTGCCGAGGGTGATAATCGTGGCAAATCATTTCTTACGGAAATGGCCCACATCCTCTAGTGGATTTTCTCAGGTCGTTACGTATGGTATGTACATAAATATTAATATAAGAAGTGAGTACGTATTTGCACGTTTAAGTAGTAGTTTTTACGCGTTTATGATTTTTTCAGTTTTCTATACTATTTCATTTCTACATCACCTACGTCATTGCGGATGTTCCGTGCCGTCCGTGATCACTTAAGATCAGGTTATCCGAATAGTCGCTTGCCTTCTTCATCTTTCAAAATACCTAAAGGTCAACTGCTAGAATACTTACAGCTTTCTGTTCATCTATACAAACACAGATAAAGAAAAGATTCACGAGAAATTAGTAAATAAGCTTAATAAAATGAATTGCTTCTAAAATACGTTGTAAGTAATCGTAAAAGAGACAAGCTGAAGCGGTTAGTGCTAATTTGAGAAGGGGTTTAGATGACATCTTCGCGGCCGAAAATGGCAAACAAATGTGTTAGTGGATGCAATTATTATACTGTCGGTATATGGGCGGGAGCAGTAAGGTACGGTGCGGCTTCTCGCGCTTGTCGGCGAATCGCCCGCTCATCACGCTCCCTCTACCTCTGGACTTATGCTAATGGTCACCGTACCGCGTAAATTGGAGCTCACTGCTAAGCAAAATGCGTCCGCCTCTTTATCTCATTGCTTACCTCGTACTGGACGCCTATTATGCGCCTCATCTTGAACTTTAATCCGGCGAAAGTAGCTTCTATTTCATCCATATAGGGTACCTTTTTATTCTTATTTCTCCGGCCTGTTCTTCCACAGATTGGAAGACTAAGTGAAATTCGAATACAAAAACTGGCGCGGGAACGAACGTGAAACCGATTAAAAGGCCACATCACGATTTTGTATGCACTTTGCACTCATTTGATCTCGTGCGGAAAGCACTGGCTACTCAGTCGAAATACTTTGTAATTCTATTTTTAAAGATTATACAAAGAGTGCTTTGTAGTGAGTTTTTTCATTTTATTTAGTTTCAACGTCTTTTTAGCGCTAGATTGGAACGCCCATACTAAGATAGATAACGGTACAAGTAAATATGTAAAACACACATACTTGAAAACAGAATGAATGCTATAACTTTGAAGGATATTTTTGTTCTTGTATTAAATGAGTTTTGAAAGTTGAAAGATATAATATGACGAATAGCGTATACTTATGAATAGAATGTACTTACTTATAATAACGTAGATAGAATATATCAAAAGAAGTAGCGCTGTGATTGAATATTCATCCGTGGATCAACAATAATAGATCCCATCAGGGACCGGTATGTGGCATCACATTTCATATAATACGAGTTCAATACATCGCACCGTGAAATGTGTCGATACAAAAACTTAACTAACTATAACTGCTAACGTGTGAATCGTATTAAAAAAAGTTGTTAAGTCATTCGCCTTCATAAACGGGTGGCATTCGATTTGTCGTGATTAAATTTCGTCCATTAGGACACCGTTACACTGATCGATAGATGTAAACGGATAATGTATTTATTAATCCAACGAATAGAATATTGAATGCGAAATTCTGTATTCTATAGCACGAGTATTTTAATTAATAAAAGATGGCCAGAGATTCACAGCAGTAAATTGAAATGTGAAGTTCAAATTTACTGTACATTATAAGTAGAGACAATTTCACATGTTTCCCTTGTCTAATGTTGTACGAAAACCTCTTTAAATAGTAATAATGAGGGTTTACTAAAATTATGGTGTGTTATAAACGGAACATCAATTTCACACTTTCCTTTTCTTCCCGACGGGATTGTAGAAGGCGACAATCCCGTGACGGGAGGAAGGTTAACAATATTAAGAAATATTTAACGCAACAAAGTGTCGGGTAGCAACAACTATGATGCGAAGTTCAATAATAGAATTTTAGTCGTCAAATCCAAGTTATGGAATGAATGCAGATACATTTTTCACGTTGTTAAGTACGTTATTATAATTGCCACTCTCGGCATTTAGGTTAGCGATAGAAATCCCGAAGTGATCTGTAAAATTTGGGTTCAGTAAATTTGAGTGATATATCACCTATCTGTTTATTTTCTTAGACAGTAACAACAACATCGTAGAGTCAACTCATTTGTGACTGATACATGAGTCAAGTTTTAAACTTGAACATTTTTGATGTTCGGCCGTATACCAAATACATACTTAAAAATGGAAGTAAATTTGTACTAAATAAAGTAAAAAGTACTGTACTGTAAATTTTTCACTTCTAATAATGTCACTTTTAGTAATGTTGAACATACCATAACACAGCTTGTTTGAAAAAGTGATATTTTTTAATCATTGTTATGTTACCTAGAGTTTAATAGTTAGAAACAAATAATTAGTATCTTAACTCGCATAGAAACTTTACAGCTTAAATTGGGACAACAAAAAATATACAAAAACATAGAAAATACTCAGATGTGGCGGAGTCAATCAAAAAAATCTAGAACCGGTTTAAATTAGAAATATTTAATTATTTTACTTATTCTATCTATTTAGATTATTATTCTTTATGTCACTATAGTCGAGTGGTTGGGTGATCGTAATTCGAGTCAAGACACTCTAGTTCGATATCCAGGTATTAGTTTCGTACCAGTGGGTTTTTACAA
Organism: Sericinus montela; assembly: GCA_029286605.1. Lineage (NCBI taxonomy): Eukaryota > Metazoa > Arthropoda > Insecta > Lepidoptera > Papilionidae > Sericinus > Sericinus montela. The sequence continues at coordinate 10,567,096 of JAGSMR010000012.1, read as the reverse complement.
AACTTATGTTCAATTCATATCGACGGCTTGGATACAAAGAATGCGACAGGCTCATCACCTGTCACGTAGTCTCAAAAATGTCTTCGGCGAAAGAATCGTCTACACTCCGTCTAGCCCAGTATTGGGAATGTCACACTTTTCTCAATACTATTACTACACGATATTTTTCACATTCGTTTGTATTCTTCTGCGCATGCATCTGTATAGTCTGATGTCACTTAATCTAGAAAAAAATGCAATTTCGAAGAATAATCAATGAAAAATGAAAAATTGCAAATTTGTTGATGTAGTTTTCAAAACTTTAACACATTTTTCATTGGAGCAAATAGGTACCGTAATGAACTGAGCAGTTTATGCAAAAAAAAAGAGTAGGTGAGTTCGTTGTATTCAAGTGACACGTAGTACCGTTAAAGTACGTAATTTTGTTCAATTGTCTTGCAAAGCGGAGCTAGCCAATAAACAATCGCTCATATTGAATGAGAGGAAATGTCCGTTTGGAAATTAGCTCGAAAACAAGAGAAAACTTTTAAAAGCAAGTCGTTTATTATATTAAAACGTTTTTAAATTGTATAAGGGGAGCGAGAACCAGTGGCGACTAATGCATTTGACTTGTCAATTGTAGCTTTACAGAACTGTTTCCTCAATATTAATGTTTTGGTACAACGGATTCCGAGTGTTTTATTTATAATTGGATCAATATTAAATTTATTGTTTTTCTCATTATTAAGGGTATTGAGTTTTTAATACAAAACAATAGCCGAATGTTTGGGTGATCGGAATTTGAGCCAAGCATTACGAGTTCGATCCCTTGGTTTTTAAAAAAAACCAACCATATATGTACTAATTATACGGTTGGCTTGATCATAAAGATGGCGGCAGGCTCACCACTTGTCACGATGTCCAAAAATGTCTTCGATGGAAGGTGAGTCGAAAGGACTTAATTGTCTAGACCTCTGTCTGCCCCAGTATTGGGAAGAGTGTGCAGCCATAAGTTTTAACTACAAATGGAAATTATGCAGAGACGTGGTGCCGGTGGTGGTGGAAATATGGATGGATAACACGCTGCACGCGTCTAGCAAACCAATGAGTTCTGAAACGGGTGTTACATTCAAATTGCAAACCACCCGCGCCTGCCCGTATCAAATGTTGTTTTATAGCTAATTCCCAAATTCGGTTATGGCCTATAAACGATCCGCTGGAATAATTTAAATGCGAGCACGCCTGTATAGTGTTCGTACTTTACTTCGAAATTAGGTATTTGTATGTGAAATGCGTTTTGAAATAGGATTCCCCTTCAACTTTTATTTCTTGCGTGAAGGGATTCCGCGAGAGTCCCAAATTCGCTTCATTAAGCAGTCATTGCCGGACGCTTTTACCTGGAATCATTTCCATTTTTAAAACTTAATTTAATGTTTTAATTTTGATCAGTAAAAACTTAAAAATTAAGGACTTGTAATTGATTGATAAAAACCTGGGATTAAAACGTAAATCTTTGACTAACCTGCCCCGCCTTTTTAGATTTTCCCCGGTAAATCACGAAAGAGAATTAGTGTTTAGATGTTACAACAGTGGAAATTCTATTATTAAAATATTAGTCTGCAAAAATAATTAAAAAGTAATACGATTATTTTAACCATCGTGACACTTATTAAGTATATAATTATTTCAACCCCACTCAGCCTGATAAAAGATCATCGATAGGTCCGAAACTAGTCGAAGCCGAGTAAAACGATTTTGTTTTACGCCATTTTTAATTATTTACTCTAAGTAATATTAATTTCAAGTTTAATACACATCATATACGTATATACACCATAAGTAATGATAGCCTAGTGGTTGGGTGGTCGGAATTTCGAGTCAAGAGACCTGAGTTCGATCCCCAGGTGGCAGGCTGGTACCAGTGAGTTTTTTAAAAACTTATGTATGAATTATGTCGTTGGCTTGGACACAAAGACGGCGACGGGCTCACCACCTGTCACGTTGTCCCGAAAATTATCTTCGGTGGGAGGTGGCTCAAAGGGACTTAATTGTCTAGACTAGACCTCTGTCTACCCTTGTATTGGGAATTGCGTGAAGATATTTATTTTATATACACCATACAATTACCGAGTAGATTACAATTCAACGAATTCTTTACGAAAGTTGGAATATGTATTATTGCGGCAACACCGCAAGCAGATTACGCACCCGGCAATTGTAACCGACGTCGTACGCACGCACTACATTCAACACAAGATTCTTTCTCTATGTACTTACCTAATTATTTAATATAGTTTTTATTAGTAGCCTAAGGCTTTTACTTCCCGCTCAACTATAAGCTCATACATGAATTTTGGAATCATACAACTCTTTTGACACTAGCTGTGCAGATATTTTCCGGTACACGGCCTTAGAAACATAGTCTTAATAGCTTTCCACCTGCGGTTGCACTCGCTTGGATTACCAACTCCAACATGCACATGAACAAACGGTCATCATACTCATATCAATTCTCCTAAGTAGTAATTACAAAACCGTTAAAACGGAGGTCCGCTTTTAATTGTAATCAATAGCATCCATACTAATTTTAAAAATCATGTCAACTCGATGACATAAAATTCTAAACAATGTGAGCTGTCGTTTCTTACTTAGTTTTAAAGATTTCGTTAATAATTAGTGTACGAAAGAGAGATCTTTCACTGTTATATTAAAAAAAACTAGGCATTGCACTCAAGTCTAGTTTATTCTATTTTAATGATAGCACCGGCACCACGGAACATAAAATTCTATAGCAAATGTCTACCTGACCGTTACGGTTCCTCTTAGCCACGAATAATGTATAAATATAATTAACCGTCGTGACTACAGGGAGGAGTTTACTGTGAACAGGTTTTAAATCGTATTGAAGATTCTTAAGTTCGAACGCAATTAAACGCCATTATGTCGAAAATAAACACTCCTGTGTATTAGTAGAGGAGTTTATTGCAGTTTTGCTTGGCGTAATAACTATAGTTTAATAAATATTACTCGTGAATTTAAATGATTGAATCTCAAAAAAGGAGTTGTACCGTATTCTGTCGTGTTGCACAAAGTCATAAAGCACCACTCGTTGTTGTTGTGAGAAGCTAACTAAATGACTAAAGCAAATGATTCGGTCATACTTAGCATTTATTCGTGTTAGTGTGTTAGGTGTGTTTAGATAAGATACTGCTACCGGCGACCTGCATATTAAGCGTGGCGATTATGAAAAGTACTTCCAGAAGAGCCTTTTGGCCTGCAGTGGATTTTTATACGGCGTTGTGTAAGCTTGTGTTTAAGTCTTCTGTAACTAAATTTGTCAATAAATATTATATTAAATATACATATCTTTATTATTCATAGAGCACGTTAAATATCAAATACTTCTCTAACACCATAACTAGTCTTCAGAACTATATCTGACCTAATCTTCAGAAGTAGCTAGTATGAATCGTCCAATATAAAAATCGTTAATTGACTCAGGCGAAACTTTGCGGAAATTCATTGTAAAGTTGTTATTGAAAAAATTACTTCGCAACCCTCCGCATGAAAATTTTCATTTTTCATGCGGAGGGTTGCGAAGTAATTTTAACACAATATAAAAATCGTTCAGATGCTCGAAATCATATAAATGTGAAATCGAATAATTCATGAAAATTTGCGGACACTAACCTGCGATGTTATACAGTCTTCATCCTTTAACATTTTGCAATAAACTTACATACACATTACATACATTACATAAACTTTACACATTACATACACATTCCACATTACATAAACTTACATACAATAAATATACATGTTAGTGCTACAAAGGTCTCTTAGTCCACAGTTAAAATTTTAATAAACGATCAATTTGTTATATTGGTTTATTAAAGCGATTTATCCGACAATTTTATCTAAACATACCAAAGATTATAAAACATAGCTAAGGTTCTGCCAATCACAACCGAGTAAACAATTACCTGCATTAGACGTTGCGCTTGTCATTCAAAGAAGCGTCGTTAAATACACGCCAATAGCAAGCCGTGTGAATAGTGAACCCCAGCATTAACTGCGGTGAGCAATTTTGTAAATAAAACAATAATGATAGTGCTGAGTATAACGTTTCCTTTAATTTTATCTACAAGAGTCGTGAAGCGCAAACCGTCTGTTTCATGTTATTCCATAAGAAATAGGTTCGCTACATATTATGGTGTCGTATTATTGAAAAACCACAGGATATTTGTATTAAATTGTTCAGAGTTTAATTAATAATAATATAAAAATATTTTTGTACAGAAGTAAACGCAATATATATTCAAGACATATTCAAAATATGTGTATAGATCATCAGTTCTGAAGTGGAGACGTACCAATGGCTTTTTGAAACTTACTTTTCATTATCATATAATGTATGATGAGTGAACATTATAAGACGGTTACTAGCTAATCTCTTGTCACAACTTTCGTAACAAAAGAAGATGTACTAAATGACTCCAGTAAAGTTCTATATCTCAAACATTATTCCCTTCCCGGACTTAAAAGCATAAATTTACGCATAATAATTGCTACTGCCATTATGATTTTTTCATCATACTGTTGCTGTTGTCGTCGTTTTAAAATTATGAAATATTTATAATTTTAATTAAAAAAATATTTAGTCGAAAGTAAATATTGTTTCCGCTTTACATTGTGGTTAAATCAATTGTTAATGTTCTTCATAATAATATTTTTCATCGTCGTAGTTTTGACATTTGTGTCACTTTGTTTGTCGATTATCATACTGAATACGGATTCATATCGGCGCAAAATTCTTGCAACTTAAGTTCTCCGATGTTGCAAATTTTGTAATATACTTTTGTCATATGTTCTATATATATATATATATATATATATATATATATATATATATATATATATATATATATATATATATATATATATATATATATATATATATATATATATATATATATATATATATATATATATATATATATATATATATATATATATATATATATATATATATATAAATAATAATACATATCTGGTGAGCCCGTCGCCGCCTTTATGTCCAAGCCAACGATGAAATTCGTACATAAGTTTTGAAAAACTCATTGGTACTGCCACCTGGGGATCGAACTCGGGTCTCTCGACTCGAAATTCCGACCACCCAACAACTCGGCTATCGTGACTATTTATATATATATATATATATATATATATATATATATATATATATATATATATATATATATATATATATATATATATATATATATATATATATATATATATATATATATATATATATATATATATATATATATATATATATATATATATATATATATATATATAATCTCGTAGTACTGAATCTGTACTGTATTGTGGAATAGTGATCGAAGCCTCGCCATCGGCGATGTCCGTATTGTTTGAATTGACAGCGTCCGATGGTCGCATGTCCGTCAGTTCTGCTCATTGCACTCATTGCACAATTTGCAATTATTGTTGTACTTTAATCTAGACCTACAGACTGATGTTCGTAATCTTGATTGAACAATTGTTCATAGATAAATACAGTACCCTTCTGCTTACAATGCAATAGCGATTTAGTACAAAATGTAAGTATCAGTGTTGCCTTGAAATTTAGATTGAATTCATTTATTACAATACCAAGTCAGTGAAAAAATACAGTATTATTTTTACTGACTTGAAACTTGACTATACTGAAGTGAGATGTTAAGACTATCATGACATTGTGAACATTGTGAAGATTGGAAATAAATACAATATGCTTTGAAAGATTGTGGGAAAATATTTACCATATTAGAGGTTAATACGTCATGCTGTCCCAAACTAGAAAAAGACATTTAAATGAATTTGAGAAGATCAAATACCAAGGATTTGATAAATTACTAATAGTGGCATATTAATTCATATTTATTAAACCATACATTAGTCGATTAATCTTCTTCACAAAAAGCCGAGTTTCCAGTTCGAGTTACGCGGTTTAATGGGTACATTTCCGCACTGTCTATGAGTTGTTATACTCGAAACTCATTCCTGTTGCCAAGATGCTGTGCAATTACTGACGATTGTGTTCTGGTATTAAAAGTAGGTATAATTAAACGCCTACTTTATTGTCGCTCAATGATAATGAGAATAAGTATTAAACTCCTTCTTTGGAATATAGTAACAAAAATTACAGAGGGGTTTGCTTCAAAAATTGTACGCGTTTGACTCAGGTCGATGAAAGTGTCTGCATCAGTAGTAAAAAAATATCGGTGATTAAATGGTGACACCATTTATTCTGAAAAATCTGGCCTTGCCCACAAATAAAAAAAAAACTATTTCCAAAGCGTATAGTTAGCCATATAGCATTGGAATACCTTAGCGGACCTAAAATTGATACTTTCCCTGGCAGTGGTCGTTTGGACTATGCTATGCATATATACTCGAAAGCTTTTTAAAGAATATAACTTTATACGATTTGATAAAAATTAATTTGGACAGCACGCAACGAAACCACATAATTTGTTTCACGTTTCTAACATAACGTGATCCATAATAATTGAAACACCGTAAGTTTAGTTGCCTTAATTCCGTTATTAGAAGATTAAAATCGCAGCAGTTTAATCAAGTTTTTATAGTTATTTCGTTTCCTCGACAGGAAATATATTAAGTCAAATAATATTATAAACGTAAGAAAGTAGACGGTAATTTTTGCGCACCCTGCTGGGATAAGTGAAGGCAGCTCGCAAGGGAAGTGGGCACGTCCGGCGCCATGCATCGTTTCCTCTCGCCGACTGTCGTCACTTCCGTTTCCGTACTATCATGTCGGCATACATGACGTAGTGTAACCGTCCGCCCCTTTCCTAGCGATGTTTTCCTAAGTATTGAGCTTTGATCTTGCAATTTATTTGCTTGTCAATTTCAGGAAAAGGTCACGCGACGCACGGTACCACGTTTCAATAGGCCTAATAAATCTTAATCAAACAATTTGAGCATTTGGGCTTTTAGCTTGCATTCGTATGATTTAAAAATTTATTACTTAAGATTCGTAATTCAAATTTATTTACGATAAGTTATTAGATCTTTACAATGAAATTGACCTTTTGCATGCCAAAAATCAAAGCGAATTTCTTTTATGATTTAACATACACACTTATACAATCAACGTATCTATCATGGCTCTCTATGCACTTTTGCTGTCTCAAAGGCGGTTCCTTGATTATTTCACTGAAAAAACCGTGAGAGCGAAAATCAATAAAGTCTTTGGTCTCCAACGATTTTTTAAGGTGAAAACCATTACATTGGTAAGATGATTAAATAATGCGCATGAAATGGGCTGATATATGAGATTATACAGTGGAAAAGACAAGCGTGGATTATTAATCTGATGAATTGTATCGATAAGGAGATAGTTGATGCTACAAGATGAGGTGGTGCGGATCGCGGCCGATCGCACGCTGGGGTGTCCTGCAGAACATGTGGACAATCTTTCACGCTCATCTGTGAGCTCACCCTTTTATTGATCGGGGGTAAACTGATAGAATACTATGGACATTCCGGTGGACCGGCATTTTTTACTTTTAATTTAAATATTCCTATTTACTATATTAAAACTAATTTAATTATAGACTTTCCTTTTGCCGTGTTTTTAGGAGCAGTGCAGGGAAAACCTTCGACTACCGACAGAGGGTGAGATAGGACAAGAGAGACCTCAAATTTTCCAGATGAAAGTTCAAAAGACCCGCTATGGGCAATAGCATCCACGGTCAAGATCAGATATACAAGAGTCAGATACTGCGATCACCAATCCGCTTGCCAAGATAAGGCTTTTATCCTTGTATCCTGTACTGGTCGGTTAATGTATATGTTCCTTTCTGTTTTAAAATTTATATTATATATACTAACCGTGGTGTCTGTCCACTGACAACAAAGTACAAGGAGAGTTGCAAAGCGAGCCTCTGAAAGCAACTCTTAAACTCAACGTGAGATGAAAGAAGGTGAGGCTTTTTTTGATCTTAATGATGGAGATTGCTGTAATATCTTAAACGTTTGTCTATTGGTTGTCTAATAATACCACTACTTTTAGATAATTGATTTCTTACTCTTTACCAAATAATGCGGTTAAATATAGTAGTAGATGTAGAGAGTAATGTTGCTAATAAGTAAATAATATCTTCATATTAAAACGTGAACAAGTTTATAATTAATGAAATAATTTAAATTATTTATTTTAAAAATGTTAACAATATAACATATTTTAACTGTGTTACTAAATTTACTTATTACATTAAAGTTTTTTCATTATTCCCTAAAGATTAAGCTAGCATCAAAATTACATGAATAAAACTAAACTCCATAATAAAAGTATGTCTACATTAAACTATACGTACGCTGATTAGAGTCCGCTATGTGGGGGTGCAGGGAAGAGAGCGTGAAATTGTCTGCTCACTTCTGTAAATATAATTTCGGCGACAAAAGGACTATAAATGATATACTCAGGGTCGCATGGTGCAAGAGCGTGTCGCACTTCTCGTTACACGAATTTAAAAAAATTATCTTATTCAAATCCCCTGGGGCCGTTGTGTTTGAGTGAACAAGTACAACGATTTTATTAAAACAATCTGACAAATTAATACTTTGATTACTTGTTGTATAAATATTACTGTAGTAATATATTAAAGTATCTTTTCACTACTATTAGTTATGTAACAGTAACTTGTATCAGCATTTGGTTAAAGTGCGACATGTATTCCTTATTTTGTTGAAATTTTCCTGTTTTGTTAGAATTTAATATAATTTTGTTTTTTTAATGAATAAATGAATAGGGACCGCATCGCACATATTCACACATTAAATCACTTGTGCTATGGAATCAGAATCAACGAAGGAACTACGAATACCTAAAGACCCAAGACCGTACAAAAAAAGTGATTTTCTACATAGACCCTTCGGGAAATCGAACCCAGGACGCTGAAGTCCTGTGTTCGATTTCCCGAAGGGTCTGAACTCGACCACGGATGAATATATTCGTTTATTTGCGTCGGCCTTAGTTTTTTTATGTCTGTTCGAAAGTTTTCGGTTAATCGATCAGTCAAGAAACTGAGTTATACTTGAATTTTTACAGGACTCGCAGGAGTATTATTTATATAACCTATGGTATCATTAGTTGGTAAATACTAAAAAAAATTGAGCAGTATGGTGCCTGTCACCAAGAAGCGTAAAGTACTGCGTATAGTGCGAAGAGTAAAGTACTGTGATCGCCACTCCGTTTTCCAAGGGCGGCGATTCAGACAAATCTTTTTTGCAGCAGATGCTTACTGAGGAAAGTCACAGGTTGTTTAGCAGTGGTAGTATTTCAAATGAAGGCTAACTAACTCTCAATAATCAACATAATTATTCTTGATGTCGACATTGATTATTTGAGTGCACCAGATTGTGACTAATGGATTCGCGTAACAAATAAAATTAAAATGTAAATAATAGAACGTCACAATGCTAATAATAAATTTCTCCATTTTAATAACTGTAACTGTGCGCGAGGGGAGCTTCTGGCCTGTTAAGTCAATATAACACTTCCATTACTCCAAATTAAATTCCTTGGGGAGAGAGATGAAGTTTTTATGTCAAGTAGACAAAGGCCAAGAAGAAACTGTACATATAATGCTTAATAGGTTATGTTTATATATTTAAGTTAATAATAAGCAAACAAAATAATTATTATTTTAAAAAGTTATGGAAAAATATATGTCATACATTTAAGATTTATGCATAATAAAATGACAAACGTAAGTGTAACAGGTTAAACAGTTTAAAACTGAATCATAACAAATTATTTCTAGGTCATGTATACATACACTTTGAAAAATTTGATTACTTTTAACCGGCCTTCGAAGATAACGGGTTGTGGGTTTGAATCCCGCTAGGGTCAAACATTTGACCGAATAATACGAATGTTTTTACTCAAATCATGGACGTTTAAATATATTTATAAATATTTTTCCATTCGTATATGCATTCATTTGATTATATTTAGCTATTAGCTAACATTACCCTCGAGAAGAAAGGGGCTGGTATATTCTTAAGTTAATACTACAATAACTAGAAAACATTATTAGACATTATTACACATAGAATAGGACGCAGATATGGAACAGTACTTTTTATGAATAAACGAGCTTTATTCATGAAGATTAAACTTCAGTCACTAGTTTTCCTGATCATCCATCCATCTTGCTATCTGGCTTTTTGATTATACGAAAGAATTAAAAAATTCCAATAAGCTTTATGACAGATTGCAAGTGCACAGCGCGGGTGTTAATATTTTACGGAATTAATCATTATAATCCTTCCAGCAAACAAGTCGCCCTCGGGAGCGAGAACAATATAATGAAGTTGTCATTTTTTAGGCTGCACGGGGGAGGCTGGAGGAAATCCAAATTGAATCATGCGGCGAGGGAATTGTGCTATTATGTTATTAAACAGAGGAGGGCAAGACCCCGCGTGAGTTATTTTTTGTCGAAGGGCGTCGAGGAGACAGTTAACAGTTTTCACAATAAAATTATGATATAATTTGACACGACAAAAGCTTAGTAGCAATGGAATTAAAAACAGCTGCGTCAATACGAATTTTGTTAAACGAAGAGTGCTAAACGCTGCATTACTATTATATTGTTTTAATTATAATCATTACGAATTGAATTACTAAGCAGGATTTTAACCTTTATTGAGATATCTCGAATCCTTGCCTCTGCTGCCCGTCTGCTTATTGTATAATATAATTTTAGTATTTTATTGAGATTCTTATTTCGCCATTGATTTCCATTCGTTTATTCAAATCTTTTCCCTTGTCGTATCCTTTGATATGCATAGGAAGAGATGGGGCGGCATACTCTCTCCGTACACAATAAAATCGTTCACGATAGAACAAAAGTTAAATAATACAGTATAAAGTAATATAAAGTTAAATATCAAACATAAAATAATATAATTCGTACATGAGTTTTTTGAAAAACCCATAGGTACGAGCCTGCCACCTGGGGATCAAGGTCTCTCGACTCTAAATTCCGACCACCCAACAACTTGGTTATCGTGATATATTCTTACGCGGTAACCTCTCGGCAAGGTGTCATATTATATTATTCTAAATGAAAACTTCTTGTCGCCAGATTAATGTATAATGAACTTTAAAATCGGGGTGCCCTTGACATTATTTAAGCATTAAGTGGAGTTTATTAGCGAGAAAAATGTTAAAATGGAAGTTTAGAAAAAGGCGGTAAAAATTCAGACAGATAATAAAAGTTCGTTTATCCGAAATTGAAATTATCATAAGCCATAAGAACACGTACTCATTTCATATACTTATGAATTAAACATTTCGTATTATATCCATCTTCACATTCAAATAATTGTGTATATAACACTCAAAAGAGCTAAGAGTGAAATGAAAGCTTTTATCCATATGTCAGAGAGAGTACTTACAGCGGCTTATTGTCACCCCCGCTAGAGAATTTGATAAAGCGTGTGCGAATATTAACAAAAGGAATATCTTGTTAAATTGATATTGTGCGCTGGTGCAAGGAAATTTCAACTCGATTCGTACGAAATTACAAGTTATAAGAGATGTTATAGGTTGCATTCAAAGTAAACGTTACGTCATTTTCATAAACTGGGCGTGAAATTGTCTCCGTTGGAAAATGTGTAATTCAAAGGGGAAGATTAAAATATTATCCATGTTAAGTAAATATTCAAATGAATATTTTCCATGTTAGACAACAATAGGCGTCAACAAAGGGGAAGGTGTTGTAATTTGATAGATACCTATCTACAAAATGGTCGCCTCGTTCATGGACGTCCCTATTATTATAAATTATGAGGGCGATTTGAGATTTTATGGCAATTAAACATTTCGTACGTATTATATCCATCTTCACATTCAAATAATTGTGTATATAACACTCAAAAGAGCTAAGAGTGAAATAAGCTTTTATGACAGACGCGCACAGCGCGGGTGTTAATATTTTACGGAATTGTCATTATAATCCTTCCAGCAAACAAGTCGCCCTCGGGAGCGAGAACAATATAATGAAGTTGTCATTTTTAGGGCTGGAGGAAATCCAAATTGAATCATGCGGCGAGGGAATTGTGCTATTATGTTATTAAACAGAGGAGGGCAAGACCCCGCGTGAGTTATTTTTTGTCGAAGGGCGTCGAGGAGACAGTTAACAGTTTTCACAATAAAATTATGATATAATTTGACACGACAAAAGCTTAGTAGCAATGGAATTAAAAACAGCTGCGTCAATACGAATTTTGTTAAACGAAGAGTGCTAAACGCTGCATTACTATTATATTGTTTTAATTATAATCATTACGAATTGAATTACTAAGCAGGATTTTAACCTTTATTGAGATATCTCGAATCCTTGCCTCTGCTGCCCGTCTGCTTATTGTATAATATAATTTTAGTATTTTATTGAGATTCTTATTTCGCCATTGATTTCCATTCGTTTATTCAAATCTTTTCCCTTGTCGTATCCTTTGATATGCATAGGAAGAGATGGGGCGGCATACTCTCTCCGTACACAATAAAATCGTTCACGATAGAACAAAAGTTAAATAATACAGTATAAAGTAATATAAAGTTAAATATCAAACATAAAATAATATAATTCGTACATGAGTTTTTTTTGAAAAACCCATAGGTACGAGCCTGCCACCTGGGGATCAAGGTCTCTCGACTCTAAATTCCGACCACCCAACAACTTGGTTATCGTGATATATTCTTACGCGGTAACCTCTCGGCAAGGTGTCATATTATATTATTCTAAATGAAAACTTCTTGTCGCCAGATTAATGTATAATGAACTTTAAAATCGGGGTGCCCTTGACATTATTTAAGCATTAAGTGGAGTTTATTAGCGAGAAAAATGTTAAAATGGAAGTTTAGAAAAAGGCGGTAAAAATTCAGACAGATAATAAAAGTTCGTTTATCCGAAATTGAAATTATCATAAGCCATAAGAACACGTACTCATTTCATATACTTATGAATTAAACATTTTTATATCCATCTTCACATTCAAATAATTGTGTATATAACACTCAAAAGAGCTAAGAGTGAAATGAAAGCTTTTATCCATATGTCAGAGAGAGTACTTACAGCGGCTTATTGTCACCCCCGCTAGAGAATTTGATAAAGCGTGTGCGAATATTAACAAAAGGAATATCTTGTTAAATTGATATTGTGCGCTGGTGCAAGGATATTTCAACTCGATTCGTACGAAATTACAAGTTATAAGAGATGTTATAGGTTGCATTCAAAGTAAACGTTACGTCATTTTCATAAACTGGGCGTGAAATTGTCTCCGTTGGAAAATGTGTAATTCAAAGGGGAAGATTAAAATATTATCCATGTTAAGTAAATATTCAAATGAATATTTTCCATGTTAGACAACAATAGGCGTCAACAAAGGGGAAGGTGTTGTAATTTGATAGATACCTATCTACAAAATGGTCGCCTCGTTCATGGACGTCCCTATTATTATAAATTATGAGGGCGATTTGAGATTTTATGGCAATTAAACATTTGTTTTATCAATGAGTGAAATTGTCATGCTTAACAATCTATCAAATTAATCAGTCAAGAAATACTATCGGAATAATTTACCTACGATGTTGAAGACTTTAATTTCTCTAAATTTTACGTGTAGAGGAATTGATTTTGGTGAACGGGAGTCCATAATACTCGTATAAGTTGATCTTTCTTTTAAGGAAGAGTTTTCTGTCGATATATTAAGGAATACCCAATTGCCACGCATTAAATATTTTGGATATTATTATGATTAGATTATGGTATGAGTCAGTATGATAATTCACGATAGCCGAATGGTGGGGTGGTCGGAATTTCGAGTGTAGAGGCCCGAGTTCGATCCCCAGGTGGCAGGCTCGTACCAATGGGTTTTTCAAAACTTATGTACGAATTTCATCGTTGGCTTGGATATAAAGACGGCGACGGGCTCACCACCTGTCACGTTGTCCCGAAAATATCTTCGGTGGAAGGTGGGTCAAAGGGACTTAATTGTCTAGACTTGACCTCTGTCTACCCCTGTATTGGGAATTGCGTGAAGATATTTTTTTTAGATATTTTTAGAAGCTGCCGTTTGTCATGGGTCTGCTGATATTTTCCCAGATGATTACTTCGCCATTAATCGGAACACGATTGGATTTTCAGAGCTTTCCATAGTCGCTTTTTACGAGATCTATGAGAAAAGATCGGGTGGTTTTACACCATACGGATATATTGAATAGTGTATTAATAATTGAGTTCTTAGGTGAACTATTTATCTCAACAATATAAAAGATAAATTATCTCTGTCTGTTTAGATGTGAGACGCTATATGTATAGTAAATCACATAATTTAGCTATGATTTTCTTAAAACAACTTAACAATGCTTTGGGAACAAGTTTTGGTAATGAGATTAAGTTAATGAGAGAAAGATTAAGAATTATTCAATAAGCTAGTTAAGAAAGGTGGTTGAATCTACAGCTATAATAGTTACGATAGCCGAGTTGGGTGATCGGAATTCGATTCAAGAGATCCGAGTTCGATCCCCAGGTGCTCAAAGCAATAGGTTTTTTTCCAAAAATCGTATGCGATTTATATCGTTGGCTTGGATATAAATTGCCGTAATGCCCAAGCGAACGATACGGGCTGACCACCTGTCACGTTCTCCCAAAAGTCTTCGATGAAGGGTGGATCGAAAAGACTTAATTAGCTCTCTACTATCTGTCTATTCCAGTATTAGAAATGGCGAGATGTATTTTATTATAGTAATACATACAATTATTACTATTCAGTTATAGCATTTACTTTCATATAAAACACATATTTTAGATATCTAATCATTTTGAATTATTCTTAATTATACGAATAATATTAGAATAAAAATAAATAAATAATATAAGAATTAATATCAGAAGAGAAAATGAAGAGATTAAATGATATACGCTTCGTTCTTAGGTCGACAATTGCTTCCGTGTGTGCATCGTGAGGGCGTTACATGTTTATATGTTTATTTTAATACGCGTGTCGTGCGTATAATACGGAATTTATTACGGCACGACCCTCGCCCGGATTAATGCGATACGGAAGATTTGAATTCAAAGCATTAACTTGGATTGCTGCGTTCAGTCTCGGCAGGGGGGAGGTTGAAGAAACTGTTGGATAATGTATCTAGTTAATATCTAAGTGATTAATGTTTCACTTAATATTTTAATCATATGAATTTTGTAACGGACTATGCGTCAGTTAATCATTTTGTTGTGGACTACCTAGGGTCTGGAGGAACACTGCAACTCTGGTGTCACTCGTATTGGTTTCGTTTACTTCAGATCTTATTTTAAGGATTGAGCACTACGGATGCGCCATGATTTACGGCTTCTAATAACGAGAAAAACTGGCTATAATCTATTTTCATTCGTATACAAATCGGTTGAACAGAAAACTATAAAACTCCCCACACAAAGAATCTTTATGTAAACATAACAAACATAAAGAGCATTATGTCTGTTGTTTTAAGTCATTTCGAGAATCATTAATTACAAAGCATTGCTTGTATTGTGTCGAAGCAGACTTTACCTATAATAATGGTTTCATTGGTTTCATTATACAACATATAAACTTTAACTTGAAAACAGAAGCGCGTTCTTTAAAATGAATTTATTTTTTATAAAAAACCGTAACTTTCCAAAATCGAGTGGTAATTGTATAAGTATACTGAATCCTGAATAATAAAAAAAAACAATTAAAAGTGCGTTGGCGACATCGCTTGGTACAAACAAATTTAATTAACATGGATTATTTCCCCGCTTGATCTAAGGGAGACAAATAGGCTAAGTAAAATTTATGTATTGGAATCAAATTCAATTTCGTCTTTTTTACTCGTTTTTCAGTTACGTCTACAGAATTAAGAAAATAATAGATGAACAACTTTAACAAATAAATTTTAAAACGTTTTCTAATTATTTTAATATGATTATGCTATAAAAAAGTAATATTTTGGCCAAACAAAACTCTACTTCAGAATGGATATCTCCGCTTCGACCATTTTCTTGAAATTGATGATCACACTACCCGAAATATTTCATAAATTATAAGTAACAGATCTTCGATGCTGCATAATATTCAGCAGCCTGCTTTATTTTCATTTTCTGACACCCATGGGGAGAAAGTAGTTGGCAGATTCTTTATATGTATCTTATAAGGCAATTAAGAGCCACTGACAGGTTATTGAGATGTTCTGATACTACTAAGATGTTCTGATACTACGTCCGCCAATCCTTTGGTCACATAATTTATCAAATCAAATTTAGGTTAAAGAAGGTAGGGAATTGGCGTATTTAAGCTGCGGTGTAAGCTTGTGCAATAAACTATAATCAACTGAAATCTCACTGAGATGGTATTCGGGGTAGTGTTTTTCAAATTATTAAAACAATAAAACACATATTTTAGATATCTAATCATTTTGAATTATTCTTAATTATAGGAATAATATTAGAATAAAAATAAATAAATAATATAAGAATTAATATCAGAAGAGAAAATGAAGAGATTAAATGATATACGCTTCGTTCTTAGGTCGACAATTGCTTCCGTGTGTGCATCGTGAGGGCGTTACATGTTTATATGTTTATTTTAATACGCGTGTCGTGCGTATAATACGGAATTTATTACGGCACGACCCTCGCCCGGATTAATGCGATACGGAAGATTTGAATTCAAAGCATTAACTTGGATTGCTGCGTTCAGTCTCGGCAGGGGAGGTTGAAGAAACTGTTGGATAATGTATCTAGTTAATATCTAAGTGATTAATGTTTCACTTAATATTTTAATCATATGAATTTTGTAACGGACTATGCGTCAGTTAATCATTTTGTTGTGGACTACCTAGGGTCTGGAGGAACACTGCAACTCTGGTGTCACTCGTATTGGTTTCGTTTACTTCAGATCTTATTTTAAGGATTGAGCACTACGGATGCGCCATGATTTACGGCTTCTAATAACGAGAAAACTGGCTATAATCTATTTTCATTCGTATACAAATCGGTTGAACAGAAAACTATAAAACTCCCCACACAAAGAATCTTTATGTAAACATAACAAACATAAAGAGCATTATGTCTGTTGTTTTAAGTCATTTCGAGAATCATTAATTACAAAGCATTGCTTGTATTGTGTCGAAGCAGACTTTACCTATAATAATGGTTTCATTGGTTTCATTATACAACATATAAACTTTAACTTGAAAACAGAAGAGCGTTCTTTAAAATGAATTTATTTTTATAAAAACCGTAACTTTCCAAAATCGTATGCGATTTATATCGTTGGCTTGGATATAAATTGCCGTATTAATGCCCAAGCGAACGATACGGGCTGACCACCTGTCACGTTCTCCCAAAAAGTCTTCGATGAAGGGTGGATCGAAAAGACTTAATTAGCTCTCTATTATCTGTCTATTCCAGTATTAGAAATGGCGAGATGTATTTTATTATAGTAATACATACAATTATTACTATTCAGTTATAGCATTTACTTTCATATAAAACACATATTTTAGATATCTAATCATTTTGAATTATTCTTAATTATACGAATAATATTAGAATAAAAATAAATAAATAATATAAGAATTAATATCAGAAGAGAAAATGAAGAGATTAAATGATATACGCTTCGTTCTTAGGTCGACAATTGCTTCCGTGTGTGCATCGTGAGGGCGTTACATGTTTATATGTTTATTTTAATACGCGTGTCGTGCGTATAATACGGAATTTATTACGGCACGACCCTCGCCCGGATTAATGCGATACGGAAGATTTGAATTCAAAGCATTAACTTGGATTGCTGCGTTCAGTCTCGGCAGGGGAGGTTGAAGAAACTGTTGGATAATGTATCTAGTTAATATCTAAGTGATTAATGTTTCACTTAATATTTTAATCATATGAATTTTGTAACGGACTATGCGTCAGTTAATCATTTTGTTGTGGACTACCTAGGGTCTGGAGGAACACTGCAACTCTGGTGTCACTCGTATTGGTTTCGTTTACTTCAGATCTTATTTTAAGGATTGAGCACTACGGATGCGCCATGATTTACGGCTTCTAATAACGAGAAAACTGGCTATAATCTATTTTCATTCGTATACAAATCGGTTGAACAGAAAACTATAAAACTCCCCACACAAAGAATCTTTATGTAAACATAACAAACATAAAGAGCATTATGTCTGTTGTTTTAAGTCATTTCGAGAATCATTAATTACAAAGCATTGCTTGTATTGTGTCGAAGCAGACTTTACCTATAATAATGGTTTCATTGGTTTCATTATACAACATATAAACTTTAACTTGAAAACAGAAGAGCGTTCTTTAAAATGAATTTATTTTTATAAAAACCGTAACTTTCCAAAATCGAGTGGTAATTGTATATGTTTACGGATTCCAAATCCTGGAATAGGCAGAGGTCTAGTAATTGACTAGACCTCTGCTGTCTAGTCTCATCGATTCAAATTTGTCGCAGCTTATGTGAGACTTGGCAAATTATGAGCCTTTTGCCGCTTTTCAAAGTATCTGCGTTTTATGAGTGTGTTATTACGATGCTTCATTTGAGTAGTATCACCAATGAAAGTTTATTTATCATATTTCTTCAATAATTTTAAGACCATTACGGGAGTTCCAGATTAGCAACGTTTGCTAACAAAGAAACCAATCGTTAAGTAGTATCAATTATGAATCAACGTTTATATTTCGATGTTTGATGTCGGTCATTGTTTGAATAAAATTATGCCGCTGTCATAACGTTCTTTATAAGAATGCCATCCATAAAGGTTAGGCTTTTTGCAAAAGCCGGGCGCTCATGTCTGCGGTCGGTACAGACAGACGCGAGACGAATTCATTACGTTTACGGGGGTCTAAGTTTTATCGTTTAGTTAAATAAAAAATATAATATCTTCACGCAATTCCCAATACAGGGGTAGACAGAGGACGAGTCTAGACAATTAAGTCCCTCGGACCTACCTTCCACCGAAGATATTTTTGGGACAACGTGACAGGTGGTGAGCCCGTCGCCGTCTTTATGTCCAACCCAACGATATAATCGTACATAAGTTTAAAAAAAACCCGTTGGTACGAGCCTGCCACCTGGGGTTCGAACTTGGGTCTCTTGACTCGAAATCCCATCACCCCAACCACTCGGCTATCGTGACTTTTTTCTGTCATACCTGTTATTGGGGATATTTTTTTGTAAATGTAATTGTATATGTTTACGGATTCCAAATCCTGGAATAGGCAGAGGTCTAGTAATTGACTAGACCTCTGCTGTCTAGTCTCATCGATTCAAATTTGTCGCAGCTTATGTGAGACTTGGCAAATTATGAGCTTTTTGCCGCTTTTCAAAGTATCTGCGTTTTATGAGTGTGTTATTACGATGCTTCATTTGAGTAGTATCACCAATGAAAGTTTATTTATCATATTTCTTCAATAATTTTTAAGAACATTACGGGAGTTCCAGATTAGCAACGTTTGCTAACAAAGAAACCAATCGTTAAGTAGTATCAATTATGAATCAACGTTTATATTTCGATGTTTGATGTCGGTCATTGTTTGAATAAAATTATGCCGCTGTCATAATGTTCTTTATAAGAATGCCATCCATAAAGGTTAGGCTTTTTGCAAAAGCCGGGCGCTCATGTCTGCGGTCGGTACAGACAGACGCGAGACGAATTCATTACGTTTACGGGGGTCTAAGTTTTATCGTTTAGTTAAATAAAAAAAAAATAATATCTTCACGCAATTCCTAATACAGGGGTAGACAGAGGTCAAGTCTAGACAATTATTCCCTTTGACCCACCTTCCACCGAAGATATTTTCGGGACAACGTGACAGGTGGTGAGCCCGTCGCCGTCTTTTATGTCCAAGCCAACGATCAAATTCGTACATAAGTTTTTTTTTAAAAACTCATTGGTACTGCCACCTGGGGATCGAACTCGGGTCTCTCGACTCGAAATTCCGACCACCCAACAACTTGGCTATCGTGACTTGTTTAGTTAAATAACGGTCATTCATGAAAAAGTCTCTTTGTTTTTTAATAGTCGAAATAGTTTGATAATAAAGTCATAAAACTGGTTGAATTAATTATAATAAAAGTCGTTCAATTGCTTTAAAGTGTGACAGCTAAATAAAAATCATAATGAATGATGTGTGCGTGGTGTCCTTAGGTTGATTCTGGAATATCCTTAGAAATCACTTTGGGTAACACTGAAAATTCTTATTTCTATGTTTTTATGTTTCCGTGTTTTGTTTTTACTGCTAATGTCATAAAAGATATTTTGTAAATTCTTTTACGATATGTTTCTGCAGCAAGCTCTAAAAAGTTTTTTGAGTCAATTTGTTATACTCCAAGAAAAAATCAATATGAAGTAATTAAATTTTAAAAGTATAGCTTTTCGAGTCTGATTCTGCGATCTCGACGCGATCTGCAAAAATCCCTATTCAGGATTTGGAACAGCTTAAAAACTGTGGCGCCGCAGATCAATTAGTTCCAAGTAATAAACAAAGAAAATATGCCAGTTATGAAAAGAATTCGACTGCCAGAAACTTCTTTTGTTACATCAATCAAAATCATACTGATAATGAAATCATCATTTGGGTGGCCATAGAGAAGTTGGTTCTGAGAATTTGGCTCGGTCTCCGATGTGTACAGCCCTCATTATCACATTCCTGATTTATTAATTAGGCATTAGATACAATAAATATCTTAAAATTTAGATAGACGCGAGATAACTTTCAGATAATCGTAAATAATGAATATAAAGAATAAATAATAAAATAAATATCTTCACGCAAGTCCCAATACAGGGGTGAGCCAGCCACTTGTGGAGCGATCTCGGGTCTTTTTACTCGAAATTCCGACCACGCAACCACTCGGCTATCGTGACTTCTGATGAATATAAAGATAATTAATATTTTCTTTATATTCATTATCTATGATTATGACATAATAGTCTTTCCATAAAAAAAGTAAAGTTTGTTGTACAGGTATGGATGGCTGATAAAAGAAATGCAATCACTTTTAGCAAAGCCCAGGTAATAAGTTAGCCATCAATCACCTCTCAACTCGAGGTGTTATAAAAAGTTTGGTCTGCCTTTTTTCCTTCCCTGGTGATGCTAATTGAAATTCATGTTCACAAAATTAATTTATCACATTTCTACTAAGAAGTGTGATAAATTAATTTTGTGAACATGAATTTATGAATAATGATATGTTATATGAACTATCATATAACAATGCATCATTCGGAATAATGAACTCTTTGTTAACACTTCTTTTAGTTAGCAATATTTATTCCCCGATAGATTAGATGTAGTGAGCCTGCTTTTGAACTTAAAGGTTGAGTTCGAGTTCCGCTAGGGGCAAAAATATTTAAAAAATAATAGATACCTTGCCTTGGGGATCCAAGTCGGGTTACTCGAATCTCGATCACCCAACAACTCGGCTATGGTGACTTATAGCAATATAATGATGAAGCGATAAACTTTAACATTAATTATACACTAATGAGTATAGAAGAAAAACTCTTGAGTGACAACCTCGTACAGGCCCACCGACAAAATGGACTTACAAAATATTGTGAGAAGTTAATCGATTCAGGTAGCTGAGGACTGTTCATTGCGCCAAATTTAGCTGAAGCCTAAGTTCGGTAGTGGACTCTTGATAGGCTTACAGCCTATCAAGAGTCCACTACCGAACTTAGGCTTAGAAGAAGAAGAAGAGTATAGAAGGCATCCGCTCCTGAACAATGATAACTGACATTGCTATGAGGATCAGCATGACGATGTGGCAATGGATAGACCAAGTAAACACACAGAACTTTGTGGATGAAAGGTTCTCATAATAAGTGGTTACCACACGCAATGTATGACGGCTCCCTAGAGGATAGAATAACCTTTATGATCTGGAGATTTGACGGATATCGATGGGTTTAGACCAATCTATGTTATAATTCCGTATTGTGGGAGGCTTATGTTCAGAAGCGACCTTCGAAAAGCAGTAAATAAGAAAAAGAACATACACGATAGAGTAAAAACATCATTATAGTTATTATTTTACGCGTGCGGTTCATTTATCAGCGGAGTAAATCTACGACATTTCTAATAGAATGAATTACCAAAATCTAAGCGAAACTTCAATTATATATTAATGAACGTCTAGACATAAAATATTTACTACCGTGGATAAGCACACGATTAAAGTGTATTTTCGGATTTCAATATGGATTGAGCCGAGTTGAATCTAAAATGATTTTTTTCTTGTTGTTTTTAATATGCGTGTCTATAAATTCATTGAATGGTATGTACATAGAATTGAGTATCGTTAAAGGAATGTTATGACGTGCTCTTAATGTGCATTAATATTTTTTTCTATAACAGATAACCAATTAAATTACCAGAATATATAATGCAATTATTATTAAATTTTAAAAGTCATACTGAACTTTTTGTTATTAAGATAATGACAATTTTAAAATCAACTTACACGGCCGAGACTGGAACCCGCGACCTACCGTGGTAACGCTCTTAGCGTGAGCCACCGTATCCTACACGCATCAGTTGAAAATTTAAAAAAAAATATTAAGATTTGTGTTCCTTGTGATGTTACTCAAAACAATATTAGTTTCTTTGATAATTTCCTCCTGTGGAGAGATCATACCTAGATTAAAATTATAACTATAATTAGATGTTTTTGTGGTTACAGATGACGATTTCAGAAAACATTATGGATTGAGTTTTCATAAAGATTGCAGTGATTACGTAAAGAGCTTTAAATGTATGACAACATGCAAAATGATGGGATTCCAAATATTTCGAATGAATTTCAAGTGCAAATGTTCATGTCACGATTTGAAGACTAGTACTATATTGCCGTTTTTTAAATGGAGGACTAATGGAACTACCAAAAAAGTTCCCAAAACGCAAAGTCCTAGGCTGTATGATGTTGTCGGTAAATATACAGAATATGAAACAAAAACAGAAACGAGTACATATTCGGAAGTTAATTTTACGTGTCCTACTTTGTACTATCCTACATCGACTGGAAGATATGATAATACCACTGATTACGGAAACGTAACGACATCTATAGACAACGCGACAGTTATATCCAATACAAATGGTAGCAATATAATTGGTGACACAAGTGCAACAACTGTTAACACGATGGCATCGACATAAATATTATATCGTACTTTGTTGAATAACTTTTTCAACAAAGTACGATATAATATTTATATTGTTAAGTCATGATATACAAGTAACATGTGTTATTCATCATTTTCAATCATAACGAATGTATGTCATTTGTAATAAAATTTAGACTTCAATAATACTTTTTTTAATTAATTGCAATTATTGTTGTTGCACCATTATGCTTTTTAACTGTTTTTATATAAAAAGCTTCTCTGATAAAACATTGGCAAAAGCCGTATATCTGCTTGTATCTGATTAAAGGTTTGATTAGTACAATACTTGTACAGTTGCATTTGTTAAACTGGTCTCTAGAACTAGTTGAAATATAATTGAATATAGAATTTATGAATAATAACCACCTCACTACCATTTGTCAACACAATGGGTAATGTTTACGCACTTCTGTTCCTGTCCGTTTTAAAGGCTTTAACCTTTTCTTGGAAATGCCTGCGTCCAGGCATTGGTAATATTGAAAAAATATTTTGGTTTGTTGTATACTTGTAAGAAAAACTATACGAATTAACCGATGGCCTCTCTAAAATAAAGTCGCAAACATATTTTTGGGAGTACACGTTTTAAGCCTCTTGACGTTATGCAAGCTATAAATAAAAGTGGTCTCTAGAACTTGTTAACCATTTGCAATGTATCTACTACTTCTAATATTAAAACGCTCCCGTAAACAATAAATACCTACGTAAATTTTTCGATAATTTATCTCATTATTATATACGCTACTCTAATGTACAAAGTTGTTAAAAAAATTTTCACGCAATTCCCAATACAGGGGTAGACAGCGGTCTAGTCTAGACAATTAAGTCCCTTCGACCCACCTTCCGCCGAAGATATTTTCGGGACAACGTGACAGGTGGTGAGCCCGTCGTCGTCTTTATGTCCGAGCCAACGATATAATTCGTACATTAGTTTTTGAAAAACCCATTGATAAGAGCCTGTCACCTGGGGATCGAACTCGGGTCTCTCAACTCGAAATTCCGACCACCCAACCACTCGGCTATCGTGACTTAAAGTTGTTAGTACAATATTTACTCTCGTGTGCCTAATATCTCAGATGAGCATATTAGAATATAAGAGAATATTCAGATATACAACTCTGTCAATGAGATGCAAGGATAATCTTCACGCCATTTCCTATAGAGAGGTCTTGATAATTAAGTCCTTTCGACCCACCTTCCACCGAAGTATTTTTCGGGACAACGTGACAGGTGAGCCTGTCGCGGTCTTTTCCTTTTATTTCCAAGCCAACGATACAAATTGCACTTAAGTTTTAATACTCATTGGTACGAGCGTACTACCTAGGGATCGTACTCGGGTCCCTTGACTCGAATTCCGATCACTCAGCCACTCGGTATTCGTGACTATAAAAATGAAATCTTTAATGTATATATTCGTGACTATAAAAATATCGATAATGTTATTATACTATACTAGATTTATTAAAATGATAAAACGATGTAATTATTTATTATTACTATTATATTTTATAGCTACTATTTAGTATAAAACTAAAAGTTACATTTCTCCTGAAATTTCGTACCTATTATAAAACATTATTTTTTATGTTTTACATCTAAGATCTTATATCTTTATGTTACTATTTTATAAACTAATTTGATAAGCCTATTTTAATTATAATTAGAATCATTACAATAATGCAGAATTTGAAAATGCCTCTTTTTAAAATAGATTTTTACACGCTGTATTTACAATAGAATGTATGGGTCAAATTATCAGTTTTATGTCAAATTCACTGTATTATATTCTAGCAGATAAAAAATTATCATTATCATAAAAAAATAATTTTTCGTTGTAAATCACGCAGACTAAGTTGTGGGAAAAACAAGTAACATATATTATGACCGAAATTTAAACTTTCAGTTTTTATGATGTTTGCTGGAGCCAAATTGATATCATAAATTGTTTACAGTTCTCATTAAACTGTGAAAATCTAATTACAAGCTACATTAAATTCTTAATTTAAGACGTGTTTATATGATAACGTTATTGTGTAAAAGAATAGTAAATGCATAAATTTCATAATGAAAACATTTTTTTTCATGGTGTTTTCTACTATTATTGGTTTTACAAATTGTGTTAACGATATAAAGTCTACAATAGGTGAGGATTTTAAAAAATTCAGTTTAAAACTTTTATTTGCACATATTTGTGAAATCAAGACTACATTTTATAATGCATAAATTAATAAGTTTAGTCGATATTATACTATTTCTATATTAATTGTAAGTTTCTCAAATCATACATTCTCAGTTTTTTTATTACAGTTTTTTTACCCAATGAGACGGACAACACTTTAACCACACTAGTAGGTAAGATACTATGATATTATAATTTATAAATAACAGAAAATAAATACTCATAATTAAAATTATGAATGTATTTCAGGTAGCAGAAAGCATGCATTGCGCTACGGTTTTCATAGAACTGCGGATTGCAAAAGTTTTGAGAGGTCATTTTTATGTGTACAGAAATGTGTAGATTTAAATTACGATGTCGCATATGCCGATAAGTATTGCAAGTGCACATGTTATACTAAAAAAGATAAAGCAAAATATAAACCTGCTTCAGCGGCAACAAAAAATCGATGGCGATCTGGAGCTCCGACGACTTCTGTTCCTGCTTGGGCACAGCCGAATAAAGGAAGACAAGTAAATGTGAATAAATATGATAATAGTGATGATGAAGAAGCCAGTACTGAGGGACAAACAGATCATACTATGAGTTCCTTAACTGAAAGTAACATATCTGTAACGTTTACAACAATGAATGGAACCGCAACGAGTGAAGCAACGATGACTAAGGTGGCCAGCAATGATATAGCAGCTAGTACATCCGGCAATACTAAAGAACCTACAACTACTAATCAATTCAGGGAAACCAAAACCGTTGATTCTACAGTAGATACGGTGAGCTCGCCTGTTATACCAACTTCTAATTGATAATTATAAAATTGTTGAATTCAATTTACTGTGAAAAAAAAAACACATTTCTCTTGAAAATTAATTATATGACAAGTATACAATAAATACTGTTTATTTTAGATTGATAGACTTTTCAAGAAAATAAGTTTTATCTTTCTTAATTTTTGTTTGATTTATTTTTCAATAAATATTTCAGAGATTTGTCATAAAGCGTTTGAAATTCCGGAAGTAGGATAACTGGAAAAACTAGCCCGCAAAGCTCGGCTATGTACATTTCTCTATTATCCCTCTATGGGTCTAAATTTGCTGGCCCAGTTGGCCCGACGTGGCCGCTCTAGTGGGTTTCATCGACTCACTCAGGATGCTCGTTGGTGAACTGGAGGAAATGCTCCCTGTATTTGCATCATTGTCTTTACATTGCTCTCCTTGCTTTCGGCATCAGCCATTACTTACAACAAGGTGACTTAATATAAAAAGGTTAATAAGTTTAGCTTTAATACTTTGCCTTTAAGCGACAATGACACTGAATACATAAACACTTACACACCTACTGTTCAATATGTAGGTACAAAATACTTTTAAAAAGGAGTTAAGTTAGACTTGTGGATATGATGCCATTAGAGGCTGTAGAATTATAAATGAACTTTTATGTAAGAAGTCCTTACAATGAAGAATTAAGTAAATAATATTAAAGGAAGGGCTTAGTCCAATATACGTATGTCAAAATAAATTTCTTACTTTTGATGAAGTTCTCAATTGAATATAACAATTTTTAAGCAAATTACGGGAACGATAAACAATACCAGGACATGAATTAATTCTTTATTACGCGTGTTTTGAATCAGATTCTCTCTTCATATAATCGATAAATACAGTCTCTCTAGGTTTTTACATCTGCTCGAACTTCATAACAGTAAATCACTAAGAGAGCGCTGTGTCGAATATTCACGTAGAGTAACTGAAATAATTATCAATATATTATGCTTAACGGCCGCATTAGGGAAATAACTCCCTCCTTCTCATAAAATATTAATTCAAAGACATGTAAGTATTAACTCAGTATCTAACAGCATATGTAAAATATGAACAAGAAACTTATTAAAGCGATACGTATATACTAGATATCAAGTGATTGATTATATTGATAAAGCTCTGGCTTTGAATTGTAATTCATTGTAGTTATGTATCGTGAATAAAAAGTCAACCAATAAGACTGGGTTGCACTTGGAACAGAGAATTGGAAAGAAGGTTATGAATTTATTTCATTAGCTATAGAGAAAATCGGACCGCGATCACAATAGTATTGAGAGCTCAGTCGTAATTTTGAATGTTGTTTGTTTTGTATTACAGAATTTGAATATTTTTAGTTTGTGTGAATTTTAATATTTTACATCCATATTAGTCAGCTCTCATCGCTTGCTTCAATTGTAAGCTGAATTTATACATATATTTGCAAAATAATTCTACTATTATATACACAGTAGATGTACTGGAATGGATTCATTTGATGAGTGAATGGATTGATATCATTGGCTGTCTTAAGCGTAAATTTTAAGACATAATTTTAAACAGGTGTCGTAATAGGTCGCTGTAGCCTATGAGTTGCCTGTGTTAGTGCATTCTTTTTTGCTGCTAAAGACAGTATAACAATTATGTAATTCCTGTTTATAGGAACTGGATATAGATATCGAGCATATTTCTACTTAGATCTTGTAGGTGGATTAACACCGGTAATCTTCGTCGATTAAATCGAGTCAATATCAGGGGTTCACAGGTGCATAAGTATGGACTATCGCCTGACTCTCTTCGCGCGTGCTCTTGTGCACTTCCAAGCTGAGCTTTATAAAGCTAAGGATTTGTATTATTTAATAACACAACGCTATAAAACGTGCTGTCAATCAGGTGTGAATTAGCAAATATACCCACCAAAACAATCCAAAAAATTACGAATGCGTCTGATATATAATTTTTACTTTATTCAAACTTTTACACATTTTTAAAAAGGAACCTATTTTAGATATATCACTGCTTAGTAAAAGAAACAATACTATTTGATGGCAACCTAGTCCTAGACGTATACCTAATAGCATTACTTAACCCTCCGGAATGAGTTGATCACTCCCGTGCTATTACCATGTTAAGTTAAATTTTGTTAAAAAAATACAATAGAGAGGATACCTACAGAGCTTCTTTTACCTCTTTGAAATGGTGGTACATTAGGGATGATTAACAAAATGATTGGATTTGAACGCCCAGTTAAAGTCTGTAGGACAAAAGACAAGGATTTAAAATATTCACCACGTTTCATCGCACATTTTTTCGAAACATTAGCAAGCCCTCCCTTAAGGGAGAGGTCCACGTCCTTCAGTATTTTGTATCTTTCAAATCCATATGTATGTATGTATAAGTATTCTTTGAGATCGCAACTGCAACATGGTTTTTCTTTAATTGAAACCTCGACATGTGCCAACTTTTTGTTGCAGGTGTGTGTTGTTTCTGACAAATAAACCGTTAAAAAGTGTGTAAAAACAAAACTATTGCTGTCTTTATACCCTGTTTTCATAATTTCCCTTGCTCTTTGGAATCGAATAAGTGAACCCTGCCTTTGCATACATGACTACTTCTTTCTGTAGTAAAATGTAACATATGTTCATCACATTTGGAGAACAATCATCGTATCGTATACGACTTTTTCGCATTTCCTAATACATGGGTAGACAGACTGAATCTGACAATTAAATC
Source organism: Sericinus montela (assembly GCA_029286605.1). Classification (NCBI taxonomy): domain Eukaryota; kingdom Metazoa; phylum Arthropoda; class Insecta; order Lepidoptera; family Papilionidae; genus Sericinus; species Sericinus montela. The sequence goes on along the minus strand of JAGSMR010000012.1, from coordinate 10,538,100 downwards.
CTTTCGACCGAAGACATTTTTGGGGACAACGTGACGGGTGGTTCGCTTGTCGCCGTCTTTATGTCCACGCCAACGATATAAATAGTGCATAAGATTTTGAAAAAAAAAATACCCATTGGTACGAGCCTACCATCTGGGGATCGAACTCGGGTCTCTTGATTCGAATTCTCATCACCTAATCTATCGGCTATCGTGACTTTTTGTATGTGATGGTGGCCCTATTTATGTATGTACGTAGCTCAACCTTTTTCATAGAGAAGTCCGGCAATTAGTGAAAACCGTACGAAAAACTATCGAGTACATACCGTTATTTACAACTTTCCTTCATAATATGTGAGTGCTTTTTCGTCATGTTCAAGAATATTTTCAATACTGGTCTAGGCAATTCCTTTCGTTCCACTTTTTACCAAATCTTATTGCCCTACTTCGTAAAAATCCATACGAATCCATATGAAAAATCCGCAAAACGACAATAAAAATATATTACTAAAAAATGTAAAATCAAATTATTTTTGGACTTTTAAATTCTTTCGTTCACCATGTGGTGAGCCTATTTCCGTATCTACGTAGAATACAACGGTACTTATAGTTATTCGTATAAGAGAAATATTAACAAAGACAAATATAAAGATAGTATAACATAATAACAGATAAACATTATCGTGGCAGGCTTGTACCAATGAATTTTTCAAAAACTTATGTACGAATTATATCATTAACTTGGACATAAAGTCAGCGACGAGCATACCACCTGTCGTTGTCACCACGTTGTCCCGATTATATATTTTCGGTGGAAGGTGGCTCAAAGGGACTTAATTGTATGGACGAGACCTCTGTCAACCCCTGTATTGGGAATTGCGTGAAGATATTTATTTACTTATTAATATAAACTTCCATTATTGGAGTATATACATTAATATTGATCACATACTTAAAGTCTCTTTCAAGATTCGAACCCACAACAACAAGCATCGAACTCATGATCACTGCTAACTAGGCTATTGGATCATCGTCATTAAAGAATATTAAAGTAAATGTATACTTATTAAAGGACACCGTTATTTACTTATAACGTAAAACCTAAGTTAATAATAGTAAATTAACATTTATAAGGTAAGAGTAATAAAATAATAAATACAAACGTACATTAATAGATATTTCATCGCTGCCGAGATAACCCGCTGCATTTACTTATCGCACCTATCAGTCAGCATTTTCTTTATGCACGCAGGTCGAATTCAGTGGACTCTAGACTTTTCCTTTTCGAGTAATTTACTCTGCAAAAGTGAATCTACTTTGTTCACTTCCTATTGTTGATTTAAAAAAATTATAAGTTCTCATCCAAGAACATTTTCTGGGTTAGTACTCTCTTACCCCGGTAACAGAAACCAAGTGTGCTTTCGATATACATGGTATTCATACCACACGATATACATACCACAGTCCTCAGAGGTGAATTTGAAGTTCTTGCCAGGTATCCATGGGTTGCATTAAGCACATACCATGAGGTTTTTAGATTCCAAAATAAACTTCTTTGGAATCTATATGTTTCCTCAAAATTTTGCTCTATTTATCTCTCTTTGATCTATATACGAGTATAAAAGCACCCGTACTATAGAAGTACCCTTATCCATTTTACGATACCTTTTATTATGATATTCCGCTGATTAACAAGGAAAGGAAAATATGAAAACTTTTCGAAAGATCACACTTCCTCCGCATTAAAATAAAAACGATTTTAAGACGTAAATAATGTCGGCAACAACGAGGACTTCCAACACTACTCATAGTTAACAACTTCGCAAGATTCCATTACCTTATTTCCTTACCATCAAAACTGCCGACGCCGATAGTAGTGTGCATAAATATTGGCGTCGGTAAGTACTATTAACATGATGCTCGTTTGCCCGCTTTTCAAAAATGAGCATGCACATATAGTGACATATCTTTATGATTTTGTTCGTTAAAATCGTAGGGACGTTCGTTAAAAAGGTATTTCCACAAATTGCAGTCTTCCTTTCAAGTGATTGGGTAATAATATACAGATGTTTTAGGAGGAAAATATGCATGGGACAAACTTATCGTTTACTTCTTTGTCGCTTATACTTAGTCCCTTCAATGTGAATGGTATAAACTTTTTATGGAATACCCAAGAGGCAGAATGCGAGACTGACGGCTATGACGTATCACTTAGATTTTTTTACCACTACATTGCGAACATATTTTTGCTTTTATATCAATATATCAATTTCTTTTGTTCCGTTCGACAGGTTTTAGCTAAACAGTTTTCATATGAGGGTCCACAAGGAGGAAAGTAATTTCGAGTATCATTGAAATATATGCAAGAATTAAAAAAGGTATGGTCATTATCTAGCGAGTAAATAAGAAAAATATTTTAAAACGCCTTGGCAATAATTAATATGTCACAAATTTATATTGTTACAAAAAATATTTAAATGAAAGAAAAACTGTGCTGAAACCAGGTGATAATATTGTTAAACCCATCTAGGTCCACATTAAAATATCATACGGACGCTTTCTTTAATATAAATTAATTACCGATTAATTGATGAATGAAATAATGAAGAATGTTGAATCGGTAATGAAGAGTGATGAAACATGTATAATATAGTAAAAAAAATAATAAATAAAATATCCATACGCCATTCCCAATACAGGGGTAGACAGAGGACTCGACAATTAAGTTTTTTCGACCCACCTTCAATATTCTGGGCATCGTTGCCAGGTCATTGCCACTTCACAGCGTTCATTTTACGGCTATGTCGGTTGCCTTTGTTCTGATGTCTTCATTGCGGATTCTATGACGCTAAGAAATACCTTGTATAACCTTTCCATAGCTCTTCACGCAATTCCGAATACAGGGGTAGACAGAGGTCTACTCTAGACAATTAAGTCCCTTTGACCCACCTTCCACAGAAGATATTTTCGGGACATATATTCCATAGCTCAAAGAGCAAATTTGAGTTTTCTTATTTAGTCAGCAATGAAAGACCATGTAAGACGTTCTGATATTCAGAAATACAGTCTACTTATATAAGATAATTCAAAATATTTCTTACTTTACTAACTATTTATTGAAAAATGTTTTATATTTTAAGTTAATAAAACACATCATAGTTTGCAGTTTGGTCACTATATATGCGAAAGGTAAAAAGAAAAATATCAAAATAAGAATATTCCGAACTGATCCATCTGTCGCTATCCATAGTTTGGGCTCTTTGTCACCAGGGGTCGAACTTATAAATCTCTCGATGACTCTCCCTTGTACAGTATAGATATACAGTTGGTCACAACTTCTGTAGTGACGGACATAACGACTATTCGTTTATCGATTGCCGTCAATATTACCCTAATTTTATATTGCTATGCAAAAATATTTATTTGGGTCGAATTATAATTAAATAGCATTAAATATATACTCGCCACATTCCACGTTGTCTCTTAATAACCGGCAAAAGGTCGAAAGGATTTAATTGTCATCAGTTTAAAGTTGCCGTAGAAATAAAAAAAGGACAAATGATAAAGAAATATTCGTTCTTATTAAAGATGTTGATAGAGCCAACGCTATTAAATTTTGTACTAAAATTAAGACCATTCGTTTTGCAAATTATAAATTCGTTTAAGCTCTTACTATTTTAATATCCAAATAGAACTCCCCAGTACAACCGTTATGACTGTATGATAGTGAATGTACGTATCTGAACATCAAATAGCTCCCCATCACTATCGTAATCGTTTTGAATTGATTTAAAGAAAAATAGAGTTTAATTATTGCTACACGTGAAAGTAATATTTACTAAAAAGATAGAGTTTCATACAATTAAATACGTTAATAAATACGAAAAGGGTGTCTCATATAACATCAACACTATTTTGCCGTTACGATAGTTAATCCGAATGAAGTATATTAATAAAAGATTGATCTGTTTGTAATGAATCGCACTATAGCTTTCTTTTATCAGTCGGCACAATGGAGGGAAAACAAAAGGTAGGCAAACAATAAATCCTCCAACATAAAAATTGCAGCAACTTTGTTCATAATACCGATGGAGGCATCATCAAAAGTTGGTTCGCTTCGCACCCTCGCGCCCATTCGTGCAGAGATTACCAATAAATCCAATAAGGGATAATTGGCCCGCTTAATTCTGTTCTATCTTTCTACTTAGTTTAGTCGTCAGAATGTGCCAGCTCAGGCCCCTTGGGACAGTCCAGTCGAGAGTACAAACATCCGCTCTGCCATACAAAAATAATCTTTTGGTTTTTCCGCTAAAACAGATTTTCATTTGTTAAAATAGTAATGAACTATAATAATGGTAAATAAAGAAAATAGTAAGGTTAATGAGATATAATTTAGTTTATCTTGCTTATTTGCCTTACTAACAATCAATAAGAGTAACTAACTGTATGGAAAGTTTTGACGGGTCGTCTGAATGGCACATGATGGACATAGGTGTCGCTTTCCCCGTCGTCTAATGGATGAGCGTTATGGAGTCTAGGGGCAGCAGCGATTTGATATTCGCATCAGCCGATGGCCCTCGGGACCGTCCTGACGTGATCTAATACCAAAAACTATCTATAGCCATTTTTAAACATTTAGGATATGGTAAATTTATTCCGATATATCGTTCACGGCTGCGATGTGTTGTGGATATTGAAAGAAAATTCAAGATTGTTATTATTTTCTACTGACAATTTTTGATTATATACAAAGTTGTTGTATTGGTCTAATTAAAAATTCTTTTTTTTTATTTATTCCATTTAAGAAAATTTATTTTTATATGTAATGTTAATGTTTTATATGTAACGTAAACTAAATTGGCTTCATCTGAATTGAGATAAAAAAAGTGAAAAACATAGGCTTATCGCTGAGTACTCTCTACCTCACAAAGTTTACATTTGGTTACGACAATTACACTGTGAACTGGTAAAGATTTTTATTCTATGTACAAAATCGCCCTAAGACGAGTTAAAATTAAACCGTCAGTCAAAGCGGAAAAACCCTGTTCCGAAAAATTAGCCAACAAAATTCCAACAAATAATTAATCTGGAATAATCATACAAAACGATGCGAGCGGGATGCCCAGCCATTATTACCATTCATTTCAAATCAGCCGTGCGCAGGGCCGGGGAGGGACGCACCGCCGCTCGACCTGAATAAGCATACATTTTCCAATCAGGGCACGTATCATTTAACTTGCTATTAAATTCGACTTCTTCCCTTCGAATTATTATCATGTCAAATGTCGAGAAGTAGGCTTTTACGATTGCTACTCATCAAACAATCAGAATTTTTCGTATAAGGATACGTAATTTACTGTTTTGTTTTAGTTTCGTCTCTGTTTGTTTTACATATTGGTTTCGTTCATATACGGTCAAAGTGTTGAATACTTTTTATTTTTTTATCTTCACGCAATTTCCTATACTGGGCGAGGCAGAGGGTTTAAACAATGAAGTCCTTTCGACCCACATAAAAATATCTTCACGTCATTCCCAATACAGGGGTAGACAGAGGTGTAGACAATTAAGTCCTTTCGACCCAAATTTCACCTACATTTTTGGGACAACATGACAGGTGGCGAGCCTTTCGCCGCTTTTTTGTTTTTTTATAATTTAGTGCCATAAAAATAAAAAAAGTTATTCTAATAATAAATGTACATTCAAGGTTAGATTATTACTTGATTGTACTTATGCTTTGATTTTAAAGCTTTATAATCTCATCAATTAGATTTAGGAAAGTCCATTAAAATTCATTCTAACTTTTGGCTATGATCGTATCCTGAAAGAAAAATGTGCCATAGTAAACTACAGAAAGCTTTGAATTCATAAAAGATCTTTCCGACTTTTATTGTGTGGTAACCATTCAGTTGCTGAGAAAGGCAAAGTGAATACAGCGTTATATTTACACTGAAATACTTTTCATAAACACCGTCATAATATTCATGCTTAAGACCTTTTACAGTAATTACTTGCCGACTGCGTTCCGGCTGTCGGGTGAATTAGAGAATTAAAAATTTATGAAAGAAGTCTTGGTTGCTTCTTACATCTCAATAGGTAAATCTACATAATTCATACCAGAGCGCATAGATTATACATAATTATATGATTAATTATACACGTGCCTGATTTATTATTGATTATAATAAAATAAATAGTTATTCATAGGTAACTAGTTGCTACTTATCCAAAAACGTTAATAACGTTAGTACGGTAGGTCGCAGATTCAAATTCTACCTGTACAATTAATTATAAAAGTCACGATAGCCGAGTGGTTGGGTGGTCGGAATTTTGAGTCAATAGACCCGAGTTCGATCCCCAGTTGGTAGGCTCGTACCAATGGGTTTTTCAAAAACTTATGTACGAATATCGTTGGCTTGGACGTAAAGACGGCGACGGGCTCACCACCTGTCACGTTGTCCCGAAAATATCTTCGGTGGAAGGTGGGTCGAAGGGACTTAATTGTCTAGACTCGACCTCTGTCTACCCCTGTATTGGGAATTGCGTGAAGATATTTTTTTTTTTTTTACAATTAATTATAAATTTCTCATTCATTTAATTTTTTTTTTATTTTTTTGTGCCAGTTCTCAGGTTCCGGGTTCGATTCCCGAAGGGTTCAATGTAGCAAAACCACAAAACCACTTTTTCTACATTGTCTCGGGTCTGGGTCATAACACAAGTGCTTTAGTTTTCACTTTGGAACCGAATTATTTGAAGTGTTGTTGTCCCTATCTAATAATAAATGTATTTATTATTATCTCGCATACTATTGAAAATCTTAAAGAAATAAATTATAAAATTTTCTAACGTTTCAAATCCACGAAATAATAATTATTAACAAACAGTGACAGTTCTTCAGTTCGTCACACGATAAAACGCGTCGGCGACACGCGACACACGACACGCTCTGCAGCCATAACTGCGCACCTGATGTTGTCATCCGATCTCCCCCACTTATTAAATTAATAACTCTGAACTGAACACCGTAATTATCCGCCTAATTGGAAGGGCGATGAGCTTCTCTTTTAACACATTACTTAAGCGTTTAACTTCTGTTTTATGAGTTGCATAATTAGTATGCCCTAACTTTATGTAACAAAGACGAAATTTACGATTGAGATTACGAAAGTAGTACTAAAGTCTGTAACCATTACATAACAGTAGCTCTATTGAATTATAATAGGTTGCCTAGTTTTGTGATCCTATCAAATTAACGAATCAAACCTTTCTCGAATTCGACCTGGCAGATTGTTATCATAAAGTATAATTAGCACTTAACGGTAAAATTTCTGTTGTTTAGAAACATATCATTTTGCTGCCTTGGCGGCGCTTAAGGCAACATTTTGCTTAGAAATTTAAGAGATATAATTAAGAATTTTGCTTGGCGTAATAATTTAGGGCTCTTTTAATGAATGATATCAAGTTTCGAGTAATTAAAGCCGGGGGCTGATTTTTTTTTATTATTGTTATACAAATAAATATCTTGTAGCTCAATTTTAATTGGTTTAATGTGTATCTATTGTACTTAAAAATAAACATTAAAGTAAAATATAAAATTCACATTAAGTCGAAATTGAAAACTTTATTCGTCAAATATATATTTGATAATTAATTTGTCAAATAGATTGTTATTTTCACTTATTCCACATTTTTTTTTATAGAAAAGGGAGGCAAACGAGCTGGTGGCTCACGTGATGGTAAGTGATTACCGCCGCCCATGAACACCCGCAATACCAGAGGCATAGCAGATGCGTTGCCTCCCTTAGAATGCCCTCCAGAATTGGGGGAGGGAGGTGTGTGTGGGCCACCGGTTACCTGCACTCACCAGACGAAACGCAGAAGTTTGTTAGACTTCTACTTCACGTCGGTATTCTGTGAGGTCGTGGTACTTCCCCGGTCGAGCCGGCCCATTCATGCAACAACAAAAGCTGATGCGTGGGTCTACCACTGTTAAGATTACTATTATTCCACATGCTTTTGTTACATGGTTTGAAATATTTTGATGGAAATTGATATTCTTAAAATAAAAAATACTGCCATTTAAAATAAATCTACCAAAGAGTTTCTGGTTACACATTTGATGTTCTGATAAAAAGTATTAATACTAATTGGTTGGATTACTTTAAGTTGTCCATAGCTATATTGGTACATGTGTGAGGGTGAAGACCTTGACGAGCGGTGTTCGATTCGTTGGCCGGTGAGTACGAGTAGCCGTTGAGGCCCTACAATCGCGAGCGTGATACAAATATACACATAATTTTAATGCCGGGGGTGAAGCATTAAAAGTCAGGGATCAAATGCCTTTAATACTGTAAGTGAAATAAATAGAGTAGAACTATTTTTATTATTTTACAAAGTTCAAGCGAAATTAAAGTGATGATTTAGAACATTAATATATCGGAAAAGAATTCAGTTGTGTATTAACCATTATCACCTGTGTGTTATTATTAAATATCATCATTATATCATTATCATTATCACAACCAGGCTTATCTCTTACTTTTCGCTAACGACATTAACATAAACATATGCCAAAGCATCCATTTGATTGAATAAAGTTTAAAAAGAAAATAATTAATTTTAGTTGAAATTTTGAAAAGTTTTTGTACCGATTATTCATCGCCTTAATAATCGATAAGTTCGAGTTGTTATCAGTGAAAGCTTTATTTGTCGTGAATTATACAAGTGAATCGGTAAACTAATGTTTACTTACATCACTTTAAGAATTGACACGGCCTTCCCTGAAACTGATCATTCGGTTCAAGTAATATTACTTATATTTAAAATTGGGCTTACCCATTTGACGTTTTGAATTAAAATCGTGTAAAAAAGGATCGCTTTGAACTTCTAATTCTGTTTAAAGAAATGTCCTTAGAATATATAGTCTTCTCCACTGCATGTATTATCGGTAAGTTGAAGGCATTTAGAGGCGCGGGGCGCACGCGACGCCCGCACCGGCTTACTTGTTACAAAGCGTCATGTACTTACCTTTAATCTTTAGTCATATTTGTTATTAACGCTTGTTTAACGTTACTCGTCTTCCTTCTACCGTAAACTTAGGGTAGCGATATTGTACAGTAATGATACGTTTTTCGCATACCAATATAATTCGAGGATATACAAGTCAAAGCATGATGAAAACGTAGCCAGTGACTTTGAAATATCGCAACTTGGAGCAGACATCGGAGAAGTCATTTTAGAAACGCTCCAAACGACACAATATCATCATATTCGGCTGTAACAGGGTTCAAGATTTGGCATGATAGTCAATCTCTAAGAGCATGCTAAGTGCATAGATTAAAATAAATTCGTCTTTAAATAACTCGACTTTGATTAAATAATGTAATAATAATGTACAAATTTATGAAATATCCTCACGCCACTCACATTACAGGTTGGACAGAGGTTCAGACATTTAAGTTCCTTCGACCTTCATATAACCGAAGTCATTTGTTGGGTTAACGTGACATGTGGTGAGCATATTGCGATATTTATATCCAAGTCGATGATATAAATTGTACCTAAGGTTGGAATAAACGATCCTACTACCTGGGAATCGAGGTCAGGTCTCTCGAATCGAATTTCGATCACTCAACCACTTGACTATAAATAATAAATAAATTAATACATATATAGAGAGGGACAACATCATATCTTCTAATCCCAAAGTAAGCAGCTAAAGCACTCATAATAGGAAACTAAGACGACACCACAAACACTTAGACCCAAGAAAATGTATAAAAAGTGTTTTTTTTCCACTGACCCGTCCAGGATGACGATTGCTTGAAAACCGGTGAGTACGCCTCACGTCCATGGAATAGAGGTCGGCACAATATATATATATATATATATATATATATATATATATGTATATATATATATGTATATATATATATATATATATATATATATATATATATATATATATATATATATATATATATATATATATATATATATATATATATATATATATATATATGAAAATAAAAACTACTGCTTTACTATATCCTACAAAATTTTGGATGTATAAAATAAATTAACGTCCCACAAGTGACATAAGTGTAAGACGAAAATATATCTACAAGAAATAAAGTACACAGTAGCCGGCGAACCATTTTAACGTAAAACTGGATTTGCTCATAACAAGTATTCGCATGCCAGATATGATCTACATACGTCTTTAGCTAAACGACTCGTATTCGATATTATCTATTATCAACAATTCCGTCTAAATCCGTTCACATATTACGCATTCGTCAATAGGGTTCGTGCCGTCACCCTTTTAATTTACGAGTTGGACGAGGGGTCATTAAACAATAAAGTGTTGATTAAAAGCCCCTATGCGCGGGCGGCGGGCGGGCGGTGCGGTCGTTGCAAATAACTGCGCTTCCTGCATCGCAGTCATTATTTTATCACCGATGATTGCTAAGAGTTTGACACTCAAGTGACTTCGCGGAGTTGTTATCGTTAGTGACTGCAATGTTACTTGAAGAGAATGATAACTAAAAAGTGTGAGAAACATCTTTACACAACAAGTTGTGTCACTATCCTGCAAAAATTTGACCACAGTGATGTCTTTCAAATACTATTATGTTATTAAGCTATTATTCTTATTAACACCACAAACACCCAGATCCGTAAAAATGGCGAAAAGGTGGTTTTCTTCATTGACCCATCCAAGAATCGAACCCGGGGTTATAGAGCTGGTGACATAATGGAAATCCATGAGTCTATGGAGTTGACTATCGCAATCCAAAACCCATATGCATGATTTATGCCCGTCATGAATCTGCTTGTTTTTGGTCAAGTTTACCAATATGTAAAATCGGAACAAAAAATGGCAAAAGGGATGGTAGATGCTTTGCTTTAGATTTATCTCCTAGTTGCACAAAAATCTGTTCGAAGAAAAGTTATCTTGTGTTTTTTCATTTATTTACTTACATTACAAAAATTCGTAACATACTCACAGAAAAGTTTGTTTTTAGGATTAATTTTCTTGTGATAAATAAGGCTAGGGAAAATTGGATCTCCGTCTAAATTAGAAATTATAATTTTAATGATGTAGTACTTACGAAAGTACGTAAAAGACTAAAAAACTTAAAGTTGTAACGTTTTTTGACATGTTTTAAGACATAACTTTGACATCGGAATATAAATATTGTACATACAATTATAAATCACTATACGATTTTATATAAATACAGCATTAGTCATTATCTTGATGAAGTGCCTTAGTCTACGGGTAGGAGACTAGGAGATAATTACTCGTGATAATATGGGGAGCAATGAACCGGGAGTTCATTACAGCAGGGATTTCAGTTTCATTCTTCCTGCCAGGTATTATCCTTCCGTCATTGTTTACGTTTTAAGTTCATTGGGGATGTGCAATTCGAGGGGCAAGCTAAATAATAAATATTAAATTTGTGTTCATTAGATTTGCAGCCGTACAATTCTATTTAATCCCTTATATATTCCGAAATCATCACTCGGGAGACCATTTATGGAAATTGTATACCAATCGTTAAAAAGAGAACCGTCCTGTTAACAGATTTTAAATCATTGCCGTCACCGGTCTCCATTGTAACGTCAACTTAGTTCAAAAGCGGTCGCACCAGTCGAACAAAATGATCTTCGTCGGATCGAATCGCAGTTTCTACACCTTTGAAGCAATAGATCTCGTTCAAATAATAAGGTGTTATAGATCAGCTGTGAGAGGCTGTCTGTGAGCAAGGTAGCAGGCGGAGTTGACGCGAGTATTAGCGACTGCGACTCTTTGTAGTCTTGGTGAAGTTTGAGTATGGAAATGTGTACCTATTTATTTCACAACCCCGCCGTTTGCCGCTACCGTATTTCGTGTGATCGCCGAAGATGATAACATTTCGATTTATATATTACGCTGCATGATCAGTGACCTCTCTTTGTTAGTCATGCAACTTGGAAAGAGGTCTGTTTCAGGGCAGTGCTTGTCGAAACTATAAATTCGCTTTATGCAGATGTTACTTTAGAAATTTGATAAATTATTTTTATAAGCATAAATGTCTGTAATAAGTTATGTGGTAAACACATTGTTAAAACATTGTAGAACTGCGATTAGAGACTTTTCTCAATGAGCTAATATCACTCGCATTCCACAAACATTCCGAACCAACGTCATTTGCCATATAGTTCCGACCTGGTGCCCTCCGACTTTCTTACATTTACCATACACCACTATAAACTTTGAGGTATTCGCTTTACGAGCTCTGAAGCTGCGGTGAGTGCGTTTGCAAATGCCATAGAAGAGAAGAAAGAATAGACTGACTATTTTTTCATTGATTCAATCCAATTTGAAAATAGGCAGAGAGAAACCGGGGCTGCTTAAAAATCAATAAAAGTGTTGTCAACTTTCTACGTTAAGTCGTTTACCATTTTTAAGCACTTTCCGTGCAACCTACGTAGCGTTATAGTTGTTCCAGATGCAGAAATTAAACACTGCTGTATTTGCCCTAATCGAAGTCTTCACAATGACAATTTAGGTTGATTATCCAATAACAGTTTTTTAACGACTCCAATAAAGTCACTGTACTGGATCTTCATAGGCTGCTAAGTAAGTAAGGGAGGCAGTAGTTCTAGTACTATGCTCGTAAGTTTTTGTTGATTTTTATTTTGATTACCACATTTTCATATATTTTTTTTTAAAAAGAATACTAGCAATGCTAAATAACATTACTATACATATATATTATACAGTATGATAAAATATTCAATCATGTTATAGCTAAAATTTTAAATTATATTAATACTTATGATCAAAAGTAAAATATAGTCACGGTAACTGAGTGGTTAAGTGGTCAGAATTCGAGTCAAGAGACCCGAGTTCGATGCCCAGGTGGCAGGCTCGTACCAATGAGTTTCTTTCAAAACTTATGTATGAATAATGTCGTTGCCTTGGACATCAAGACGGTGACGGGCTCACCACCTGTCACGTTGTCCCAAAAGTATTTTCCGTGAAAAGTGGGCTGAAACGACTTAATTATCTAGACCTCTGTCTACCCATGTATTGGGAATGGCATGAAGATATTTTTATCAAAAGTAAAAAAAAATCTTGTCCCATGGTATGTCACGATAGCCGAGTGGTCGGGTGTTCGGAATTTTGAGTCAAGAGACCCGAGTTCGATCCCCAAGTGGCCGTACCCATGGGTTTTTCTAAAAACCTATGTACAAATTATACCGTTGGCTTGGACATAAAGACGGCGACAGGCTCACCACCTGTCACGTTGTCCCGAAAATATTTTCGGTGGAAGGTGGGTCGAAGGGACTTAAATGTCTAGACTAGACCTCAGTCTACCCCTGTATTGGGAATTGCGTGAAGATATTTTATTTTATGGTATGCTAAATCTAAAGTCCGATAAGGTCATGATTCATTCATAGAAGAAAGATGTTTCGATTAGAAAGATTCTTATTTTTCTTGCGGTGGTCATATCATTACCATACCATATTTATAAAAGTCTTTATGCTGCCTTTTGTTTGTATTATTTAACATTAATTATATCCTAGCTTATTCGCGAGGTTTCATTCGCCTTAACAATGTCTTTAATATATGTCAAAGTCATCACCGTTATCATATCAAAGCAATTAAAATTCTGATGAGATCATTTCTCAAACAAATAAAAAGACCTGGTGCGATACTAAATCGATTAGTGTGTTGAAACATCGTTTAATACTATTTTTTTAACTTTTGTAATTATACACATTTTAATGTTAAGTCTCATAGGGATATCCATAGTTACCTAATGTTTTTAAATAATGATTTTTTAGACAAATTTTGGTATCTTGAATTACATTATTGTCTAAAAGATGCAACCTAAGCACTGACATTACATATTTTAGAATCGTTTTAGTGGTTTCGAATGTAACAAAAAAGTTACTTTCGCATTTACAATATCAGTTAAGGTTTATAATATATTTTAAAAACTAATTCACTTAAAGGCCATTTAGTCGGTAATTTATGCTAATCGCTTCCTAAACTTCCAATACGAAGATTATAATGTACAATATGCAGCCAATCAGTTTTGAGTAGGACATACATGAGCCGGTACACTGTCTAGTATTAAGCGAAGTAATGTTATAGCGCCTTAAAATGTTGACATTTATCTCTTCGAATTTTATGTAAAGTAACTCTTTTTTAATAGTTTCACAGTGGTACAGCCACGCATCAGCTTTTGTTGTTGCATGAATGGGCCGGCTCGACCGGGCAAGTACCACGACCTCATAGAATACCGGCGTGAAGTAGAAGTTTAACAAACTCCTGCGTTTCGTCTGGTGAGTGCAGGTACCCGGAGACCCCCTTTTCTGGGAAGGGGCACTCTAAAACCGGCAACGCATCTGCTATGCCTCTGGTATTGCGGGTGTTCATGAGCGGCGGTAATCACTTACCATCACGTGAGTCACGTGCTAGTTTGCCTCCCTTTTCTATAAAAAAAAAATACAATCAAAGTTTACTCACTCAAACCTAAATACTCACCTCGTTACTCTAAAATGTATTGCAGAAGTTAGGCTTCTTGAAGGTTAGGTCCTGACTCAAGTAAGCGTTTGGAAATGATGCTGGAATCATCAAGGCGTGGTAGAATAGTCCATATGCGATATAAGATCCATTAGGACGCAATAACTTTTCGCGAGATTCGATCAGAGAGAACCTGAGTACCATCCCAATGGAAATACCTAGTACTGAGATCTTCCAGCACAGAGATGGGAACATATCGGGGCGAACATGAGGCTTATACTATACTTACCGGGTCGCTATGTTAGTATGGTAAATGCGTGAGGATGAAATAAAAAATATTTTGCTAATATCAACATAATTTTTTAATTCTTTGAAATTATTGAAAGTAATAAACCAGTTCATATGATAATTGTGAACTTTGATTATTCGATATTTTTCTTATGCAAGAGCTAATGATTGAATACCTTTTAATATTGCGTTCTAATCGCTGAGCAATATAATAAAATATGCGAAGTGCGTCCACGGAGTGAATCGTGCGTCCCGGTTCACACGACGATAAAACTATGTAGGCAACTTAAATGCTTTTTAATGTTTTCATACAAGCTAGTATATGTGTTAGAAATTGAATTAATTTAATAAAAAGTAGTTATTTAAAATTGTGAGAGAATAAGTTTTAGTTAGTTTTAAAATATTCCTTAGTTACGTTTTATTAATTTGCATGCTTTCTTATGCATCAAAATAGTTATGATTTCTCTTATTTATATTACATTAGATAAATTAATATTGTTTAAATATTCACTGTTAGTTTGACAGTTAATATTTATGCAATAACTAGTCGGCAGAGCACAATGCTGCAGAGATCCTACGACCCTTGCGCCTTGTGCCTCACATTTACATCTCACTTGCGGCTAACTAGCCGCGCCGCCTCACCCGATGTATTCTATGTACGGAAATGTCGCCCGGAGCACGAAACAATTCTACCGTTTACCGTAATATCTGCATACAAATGTTTTGGCACTTCGTTTTGGTATGTAATTGTATGTATAAAGGATTTATACGCATATGGTAATATGTTAGAACATACGAAAATGCAAGAATTTACGTGCGCTTAGTAGTAACAAATCATAGTAATTTTATGTGCTGAATTAAGAAATACAATCTGACAATGTACCAAAAAAATATTTTTTAAAATTTATTGGTAAATTTAAAACAACATACTTTATGACAGATTTTCTTACGATATAAATAAAGTGTATTATAGGAAACTTAGTAAAGATTTAATTTTATTCTAAGATTTGACGTTGGATCAGGAAATTAGAAAATAATACAAATGGTAAATGCTATTGAAAATTTACTGTAAATGTTCAAACATGCTTTAGATTTACGCTACAAATGAATTCGGTAGAAAAAGAATTAGAAAGGAAGTACGCATGTAATATAATTAGAGGGCGTACACGGTGTGCCAGTGTTCGTCATTGTAGGTACATGTAAGTCAATTTCATTCTGTGACAAAAACAGACAGACGGCAAAATTTATCATTGAAAAGCACGTAATGTAAATTCTATTATTACGGCCTTTTATTTTTCAATTACGAGCCCCAGTCCCCGGCAGGTATGCCTCGGGGTTAACTTCTCGAGACCCCGCGATATTTTCTTTTTATTTTGTCTTGCGTTATGTGTATTTTCATTTTATAACGCGTCCCGGAATCTCCTTGAGTGTCTATACGAAATAAACACTTTGCATTTAGTTTCACGTTCTATATTGTTTGGGGATTTGAAAGCAATACAACAATAGCATTTGTTTCGTGAAATAGATATTTTTTGTGCGTTTTTATGTTTAAATAGAGTTAGTTCTAACCGGTTTTTTATGGTAAAGGGAGGCAAACGAGCAGGTGGCTCACGTGATGGTAAATGATTACCGCCGCCTATGAACACCCGCAATACCAGAGGCATAGCAGATGCGTTGCCGGCCTCAGAGTTCCCATCAGCGTTAGAATGTCCTGTTACCTTTCTTTCTGTGGGTGTCGTAAGTGGCGACTAAGAATAAGGGTAACGTAAAGGCCTGTAAACGTCCACTGCTGAAATATTTGCCTCCGCCGTAAGGTAGGGCTTATTATAATCACCACTCTAGGCAAGCGCATTGGCGATGGCAGTACCAGTCACCATGTACTTTAGACGCTGCTACCCTTCACCAGTCCGTAGATTATTTTTATATCTTTGCGCAATTTTACATACGGAGATAGGCAGAAGTTTAGACAATGAAGTTGTTTCGCCCCAGTTCCCACCGTAGTATACGAGTATTTAGGACATTTTGCAGCAGGAGAACCTATATCTGTCAATTGTCGAAGCTAACGGTACAATGTTCTTACATAACTATGTACATATACAAATATTCATTCATGCATATGCAAATAAATTTTCATGACTCGAGTACAAACCTTCTCATTCATTACACAAATGTTCGCCCCTAACGGGATTCGAATTCGCAACCCTTAACTTCGAAGGCAGAGTCACTATCAACTAGACTATTGGGTCGATAAATGTCATTAATCAGGTGATTATGCATAATAACCAATAACTGTGCATAATCACCACTAAATATAAATAAATTGAAATGTCCGTTCTTAACTCCAAATTAACAGCTTTCACTAAGTACACGTAAAAAAATCAAATTTTTGTCTGCTTTTTTTTTTCGACTAATCTCTGCAACGGATGTACCAGTTTTAAAGGGCCTATTGCTGTCAGATAGATGATTTTATAAGGCATAACTTACTTTACTACTCAATAGGTTTCTTTTATTTTAGAAAATAATTAGGGTGCCGCATTAAGAGACCGCGCGGGGCAGCAGGTCACCACTAAATTTGGTAAATACAATACTTTTTAATGTTAAGTCTCATAGGGATACCCATAGTTACCTAATGTTTTTAAATAATGATTTTTAGACAAATTTTGGTATCTTGAATTACATTATTGTCTAAAAGATGCAACCTAAGCACTGACATTACATATTTTAGAATCGTTTTAGTGGTTTCGAATGTAACAAAAAAGTTACTTTCGCATTTACAATATCAGTTAAGGTTTATAATATATTTTAAAAACTAATTCACTTAAAGGCCATTTAGTCGGTAATTTATGCTAATCGCTTCCTAAACTTCCAATACGAAGATTATAATGTACAATATGCAGCCAATCAGTTTTGAGTAGGACATACATGAGCCGGTACACTGTCTAGTATTAAGCGAAGTAATGTTATAGCGCCTTAAAATGTTGACATTTATCTCTTCGAATTTTATGTAAAGTAACTCTTTTTTAATAGTTTCACAGTGGTACAGCCACGCATCAGCTTTTGTTGTTGCATGAATGGGCCGGCTCGACCGGGCAAGTACCACGACCTCATAGAATACCGGCGTGAAGTAGAAGTTTAACAAACTCCTGCGTTTCGTCTGGTGAGTGCAGGTACCCGGAGACCCCCCCCCCCTTTTCTGGGAAGGGGGCACTCTAAGGCCGGCAACGCATCTGCTATGCCTCTGGTATTGCGGGTGTTCATGAGCGGCGGTAATCACTTACCATCACGTGAGTCACGTGCTAGTTTGCCTCCCTTTTCTATAAAAAAAAAATACAATCAAAGTTTACTCACTCAAACCTAAATACTCACCTCGTTACTCTAAAATGTATTGCAGAAGTTAGGCTTCTTGAAGGTTAGGTCCTGACTCAAGTAAGCGTTTGGAAATGATGCTGGAATCATCAAGGCGTGGTAGAATAGTCCATATGCGATATAAGATCCATTAGGACGCAATAACTTTTCGCGAGATTCGATCAGAGAGAACCTGAGTACCATCCCAATGGAAATACCTAGTACTGAGATCTTCCAGCACAGAGATGGGAACATATCGGGGCGAACATGTGGCTTATACTATACTTACCGGGTCGCTATGTTAGTATGGTAAATGCGTGAGGATGAAATAAAAAATATTTTGCTAATATCAACATAATTTTTTTTAATTCTTTGAAATTATTGAAAGTAATAAACCAGTTCATATGATAATTGTGAACTTTGATTATTCGATATTTTTCTTATGCAAGAGCTAATGATTGAATACCTTTTAATATTGCGTTCTAATCGCTGAGCAATATAATAAAATATGCGAAGTGCGTCCACGGAGTGAATCGTGCGTCCCGGTTCACACGACGATAAAAACTATGTAGGCAACTTAAATGCTTTTTAATGTTTTCATACAAGCTAGTATATGTGTTAGAAATTGAATTAATTTAATAAAAAGTAGTTATTTAAAATTGTGAGAGAATAAGTTTTAGTTAGTTTTAAAATATTCCTTAGTTACGTTTTATTAATATGCATGCTTTCTTATGCATCAAAATAGTTATGATTTCTCTTATTTATATTACATTAGATAAATTAATATTGTTTAAATATTCACTGTTAGTTTGACAGTTAATATTTATGCAATAGCTGGTCGGCAGAGCACAATGCTGCAGAGATCCTACGACCCTTGCGCCTTGTGCCTCACATTTACATCTCACTTGCGGCTAACTAGCCGCGCCGCCTCACCCGATGTATTCTATGTACGGAAATGTCGCCCGGAGCACGAAACAATTCTACCGTTTACCGTAATATCTGCATACAAATGTTTTGGCACTTCGTTTTGGTATGTAATTGTATGTATAAAGGATTTATACGCATATGGTAATATGTTAGAACATACGAAAATGCAAGAATTTACTTGCGCTTAGTGGTAACAAATCATAGTATTTTTATGTGCTGAATTAAGAAATACAATCTGACAATGTACCAAAAAAATATTTTTTAAAATTTATTGGTAAATTAAAAACAACATACTTTATGACAGATTTTCTTACGATATAAATAAAGTGTATTATAGGAAACTTAGTAAAGATTTAATTTTATTCTAAGATTTGACGTTGGATCAGGAAATTAGAAAATAATACAAATGGTAAATGCTTTTGAAAATTTACTGTAAATGTTCAAACATGCTTTAGATTTACGCTACAAATGAATTCGGTAGAAAAAGAATTAGAAAGGAAGTACGCATGTAATATAATTAGAGGGCGTACACGGTGTGCCAGTGTTCGTCATTGTAGGTACATGTAAGTCAATTTCATTCTGTGACAAAAACAGACAGACGGCAAAATTTATCATTGAAAAGCACGTAATGTAAATTCTATTATTACGGCCTTTTATTTTTCAATTACGAGCCCCAGTCCCCGGCGGGCGCCTCGGGGTTAACTTCTCGAGACCCCCGCGATATTTTCTTTTTATTTTGTCTTGCGTTATGTGTATTTTCATTTTATAACGCGTCCCGGAATCTCCTTGAGTGTCTATACGAAATAAACACTTTGCATTTAGTTTCACGTTCTATATTGTTTGGGGATTTGAAAGCAATACAACAATAGCATTTGTTTCGTGAAATAGATATTTTTTGTGCGTTTTTATGTTTAAATAGAGTTAGTTCTAACCGGTTTTTTATGGTAAAGGGAGGCAAACGAGCAGGTGGCTCACGTGATGGTAAATGATTACCGCCGCCTATGAACACCCGCAATACCAGAGGCATAGCAGATGCGTTGCCGGCCTCAGAGTTCCCATCAGCGTTAGAATGTCCTGTTACCTTTCTTTCTGTGGGTGTCGTAAGTGGCGACTAAGAATAAGGGTAACGTAAAGGCCTGTAAACGTCCACTGCTGAAATATTTGCCTCCGCCGTAAGGTAGGGCTTATTATAATCACCACTCTAGGCAAGCGCATTGGCGATGGCAGTACCAGTCACCATGTACTTTAGACGCTGCTACCCTTCACCAGTCCGTAGATTATTTTTATATCTTTGCGCAATTTTACATACGGAGATAGGCAGAAGTTTAGACAATGAAGTTGTTTCGCCCCAGTTCCACCGTAGTATACGAGTATTTAGGACATTTTGCAGCAGGAGAACCTATATCTGTCAATTGTCGAAGCTAACGGTACAATGTTCTTACATAACTATGTACATATACAAATATTCATTCATGCATATGCAAATAAATTTTCATGACTCGAGTACAAACCTTCTCATTCATTACACAAATGTTCGCCCCTAACGGGATTCGAATTCGCAACCCTTAACTTCGAAGGCAGAGTCACTATCAACTAGACTATTGGGTCGATAAATGTCATTAATCAGGTGATTATGCATAATAACCAATAACTGTGCATAATCACCACTAAATATAAATAAATTGAAATGTCCGTTCTTAACTCCAAATTAACAGCTTTCACTAAGTACACGTAAAAAAATCAAATTTTTGTCTGCTTTTTTTTTTCGACTAATCTCTGCAACGGATGTACCAGTTTTAAAGGGGCCTATTGCTGTCAGATAGATGATTTTATAAGGCATAACTTACTTTACTACTCAATAGGTTTCTTTTATTTTAGAAAAATAATTAGGGTGCCGCATTAAGAGACCGCGCGGGGCAGCAGGTCACCACTAAATTTGGTAAATACAATACTTTTTTATGAAAATTTACAAATTATTGGGTAACTAAGCAAGCTTAATAAGGTGTTCCACTTTGCGAGCTTTTAGAAGGTAGGAGGTAATTTCATCACATTATATTTCAGAATTTTTATAACAATGTGAATATTGTGTTATATACTTAAAAAATAAATAAACATCTCTACGCAATTCCTTATACAGGTGTAGACAGAGGTCTGTCTAGACAATTAAGTCCCTTCGACCCACCTTCCACCGAAGACATTTTCGGGACAACGTAACAGGTGGTGAGCCCGTCGACGTCTTTTTTCCAAGCCAACGATATGATTCGTACATAAGTTTTTTAAAAACCCATTGGTACGAGCCTGCCACCTGGGGATCGAACTCGCGTCTCTTGACTCGAAATTCTGACCACCCAACCACTTACTTTTTTTTTTACTCCACTTACTTTTATTTCTTATATACTTCTGCCATCACATTATATTCCAGTTTGAAAAGTATACCGAACCAGTATAAATATAGACAAACGGGTTTTCCTTCATAGCCTTGATGAAGTTGAAGTGATATACAAAATCTGATAAACGGCTTCACAATCACTTGAAAATGACATATAATGAATTTCACTTCTAAAAACTACTTAAATTTATTTATTCCTTCATACTACTTGTTAAATTAAGGTACAGCGGCTGCCATTAAATGGTTGTTGGTTAAATGATTCAGTAATCATAATAAGGTGTCAGTAAGGCAAATGATGTGGTGCAGAAAAAGTGTGGTTACCAGCTTAGCCGGGTAATCATGACATTGGAAGATCAACAAGTTTCCTAAAATAACAAAATTCAAATTATAAATGGAAAAAATTATTATAAATATAGTTATTATGTTGAGTTCTGTAAACATTTTAAACCATTTATTACATAAAACTTGCGTGCGCTTCTTAATAGCATTCTTAGAAGGCTCGACAGGGACTAAGTCGTGGGTATTCTTTTGAAAGATGTTACTGGAGTTTTATTATCAGAAGCTATTTTAGGATAAAGTACTAACACGTATTACTAGGGATTTTGTTAAAACACTGACCCTCACAATAAATTCATGTTTATCAAACATAAAATTTATGAAAAATAAGGAAATTTTTTATTTAATAAATTCAACTTATTACAATCAATGTAATAGCATTTATCGGCTGAACGAAAACTGAACAAAAAAACGGTGATCATATAGTTTAGAGCTATCGTATTTACGGGCAATGACCTTTTAAAATGGTTATATGATCATAACACCTGAAAACCATTTCAAAAGGCTACTGCAGATCTGCAGTAGCCTCTTACTAACAAGTGAACCGTTATTAGGTTTTTCACTTGAATCTCATATTATTGCTTAACAATAATGTTATTGCTTAACAATAATGTTAACTATAAAGTTAGTACTATTACTCTACTGACTGCTGGGACAGTATGAACAGTGACGTCGCAGGTTCAAGGCTGTCACGACATCAGACATCTGTTGTCGTTAACTATTCCATATACAAACATTCAGCTTTGCGGGTGTATTTAAATGGAATTTCAGTAATATCCTTTGTCAAAGAATATGAAAATTTAAAAATTAGCTAAAGTAAATAAAATTATGCTTCAAAAATTTATTTCCAACAACAGGTACAAAGTATTCAAACGTAACACAACACAACGATTATGATAATCAAAATTCACAAAAAGTAATCAGATCAGATATTGTATCTTGATTACACGAATGATTAATAAAATACTTATGTTATAACAAGGTTGCATTTCAAATTAGTTTTCGCTCACTCTATTAAGTCAACAGTATCGGAGGTCACGCGATGTTTCGATGACAAAGTGCCTCGCTGCAACGTACCGTAACCGCAGGTTAGACGACCCCCCAGCACTATCCGCCGAAATTAAATCATTTCAATTTTACCTGAAATTGACATTGCATGTTATACGTTATCGCATTGTAGACATCCGGGTTTTAATAATTTTTCAAACTTCTAGTAACCTTCTTTTTATTTATTATTTATTTTCTTGTATAAAAGAAATAGTCACAATAGCCGAGTGGTTGGGAGATTAGAATTCGAGCCAAGAGACTCAAGTTCCTTCACCAAGACTCGTACCGATAGGTTTTTCAAAAACATATTTAAGTTGAGTTGGTCATAAGGACGGCGACACGCTTGCCACTTGTCACGTTGTCCCAAAAATATCTTCAAGGGAAGGTGGGTCGATAGGACTTCATTTTCTACATCTCTGTCTACCTGTGTATTGGGAATAGCGTGACAATTTTTTTATTTAAACATAATTAGATAGTGTCGTGACAGGTGAGTAATGGATCGGCAATCTGCTTGCCAAGCTTGGCAATTATTGCAAATCTCCATTACGGGACAGACCTCTGTCTTGTAGGGAACTTTAACATTATATGTAAGTTATGAACAATTTTACATTTAATAAGAGTTCAATAATAATAGCAATAGGATTTAATATTCCTTACTTTGTCACGAAACACAAGTAGAAAGCCAATACGTTTTTATAAATATGCCAATCATGCGTTATCACGACTCCTGTATCTAACTCATCGAGGTGCGATGTCGTGCTTGTTCGCAATAAAACTAGTAATCGATTTTTACATTCTGAATAATAATTTGTTGGAGCTTGTTGCCGGAACTCAGTTTAATATGTAATTGAAAGCCTTATATTGATACTTTATAAAAACACAAAAATTATGACTATTATGACACAGGTCAGTCTTTTGTCTCTGATTTAAATAAATTCAACTAAGAGTTCCGAGAAGCCCAAATAAGCGGCTGCTTATTTGGGTTTCTCGGAACTCATTGCTACGATGCTTCGAGGCGATGTAATAAGAAATGGAGTAGGTCATTTAATGTAATGCATATATATACTAAGAATACCTAAGGAAAAAGTTATACCTTATTTTCTCAGTTATCAAAAGTCCACTGCTAAGCATAGTCCTCTCCCATAGTTAGCTACAAAACATAGTAGCGAGTCTTTCACCAACTTCATTCATGAAATCTCTGCAATACTGCACAGTGCGTGCTCCATCTTGTAGGGGACATCTACTGCGTTTGCCCTTAAGAAGATTGAAGCTTTCCAAAAATTGTAAGTTTTGTGACCTGTGTAGTCGACCTAATACCACTTCAGTTTGTTGATCCTCACGGTCATGTCAGTAACTAGGTGTGCAAATGTTTTTATAACGCACTGAAACCCTAAGCAATGTGTGCTAAGAAAGCTCAATGTAGCTCTGCGGACTATACCGCATAGCTACTTTGAGTTTTCTGATTTGACTTGCAGTGAAAGGTCACATTACATTTATCTCGTTTTTATGTCAATTAGGAACATAGGTCTTTAGTTATAAATATTTAACAATTTTGACACTGCCATCCGTCATTGGCCTAGTTTATAGGCATTTTTAATTTAGATATGTTTGACATGTCATCCATTTTAAACTTATAAGACCTATCTTTTCAGACACATTTACAAAAGAAAGGAATGTGCCATATTTTCACACATGGTGGTTAATATTTTAGCGAGATGTACAGGCATGAGAAAGCTTACTCTTCGGTATTTAGATACTATCTGTACTATATTCATAATTCTAAAGAAAGAATTCGAATATATAAATTCTTCTGACACGAAGTTTATTTCAAAAATTTTCAAATAATAAATTTTTATGAACTTAACAATAACTTGAGGTAGATTCATAAAATTATATTTAAGTACGATAAGTAATAAAATAAAGTGACGATAGCCAAGTGGTTGGGTGGTCGGAATTTCGAGTCAAGAGACCCGAGCTCGATCCCCAGGTGGCAGGCTCGTACCAATGGGTTTTCCAAAAAACTTATGTACAAATTATATCGTTGGCTTGGACATAAAGATGGCGACGGGGCTCACCACATATAATATCTTCGGTGAAAATATCTTCGGTGGAAGGTGGGTCGAAGGGACTTAATTGTCTAGACTTGACTACCCCTGTATTGGGAATTGCGTGAAGATATTTATTATTATTATTTATTTATATTTAATTGTCTCTGAACCGCATACCGTAAATGCTGTACGACAGTGTAAAAAGAACATACACTCTCCTTTCTTCCAGTTGCTGTCGTAAGAGGCGACTTTTACGGCAAAAAAATATGAATATATAAAACGTGGCGAGATATCCACCTCGAAAAATACCATACTTATACTAGATAATCACAACACTTAAATATTATTAAGATCATGTGGACTATTATAGAAACATGTAATTTCCTTATATATTCTATTCCAATTAAACTATGAAATCTTAGTGAGGTGTACAGTGTGGGTTTCCGTAAAAAATAATTTATTTTCAGCCGAGTTTACCACATCTACATAAAAAAAGGATCCAGATTCTAACGAAAATGTATTTTTAGTAGGGCTTATTATAATTTACTTGCAACTTGATAATGACATAATAAAAAAAATATGTTTTATTTCAAAACACAAAAAATCTTCTTTGCCTACTTGTAATTACCATCTCCTTTATTAAGATTTTATTTTACTTTTAGAAGACTGGTTTAGCCTTACGGAATAAACATGACTAATAATTTCTTATTTCAAATCAAATAATACCAGAGCAAGCTTTTCTTTATAGCAATGTACAAAAGTTATTCCTTACACGTTGCTGATACGGGTTAGGTTCGATGAGTAACGTAATCATTGAAATAGATCAAGTGATCCATCCAGTATCTGATACACTAAATCTAAACGCGAGAACATAAAATTTCATTCGAAACGACCACTTGTTAACGAATGTTATCCGTGTATTGTGCAATTTCACAACGAGTCGCCGCGCCGGATCACGTACTCTGAAATCCACGTTGAAAACATAAACTATTTACAAATCATTCAATATTCAATACGCGATTGCAAAATACGCCAAATTATTGCATTAGTAGCGAACAGGGATTCCCGATATTGTGGTTCAGCGATCGTTGGTCGGCGCACCGCGATATGCGGCATAAATAATTTAATAATTCGCAATACGGAATTTACCATACGAAGTGTCGTACCGTTCATCTATTTGGTATTCATTATGAGTATTTGTTTCTCATACTACTGTCGCATTGGGCAACAATCAAACATTTGCTCTTAGTCAAGTCAAATAGCGGCTTCCGACCGGCGCATAAGGTTTATTTCGTTAACGTTACGTCTTCATCGGTGGGATCTTTTCAAATTGCATGGACTGATAAGTAGGTGAATACAGCACGTCTGTACATTTCAATATCGGGAACATCCGTGTTATACGCGTGACCTTGCAAATCACAGCCTGCTTTCCAAACGACTTCACAGAATCGGTAGCCGGCGTCTGTATTGAACGACCGTTACCATGTATAAAGAATATTTTATTAGTTGTTACTTCTTGATTTATTTACGCGATGACCTGTCCACTGTTCTGTTCTTACAGAGCTCGCATTGTTATTTTTATTCAAATGGCGTTTGCACCAAATCTCGAAGAAATGATTGTTTTCATAAGCTTTCATGTTCGCGACGAATCTTTGTGCTATAAGGATTTTTTATTTTTGTTAGAAATTAAAACCCAGTAATCATTAAATATCGAAAATATCTTATTAAGAATTAAATACATTAAGACTTAGATATATTCAATGTTATACTAATCATAATATACTGAATCGTTTTCTATTTTAGGTTCAGCATAACCAGTTAACTGAGGTAAATAAATAATAAATTCGGTTTGACAAAAAATCTAACATATAATGGTTAACGGAATCCTAAGGGAAGATCTTAAGACTGAGAATCCTTTTACTAGTAATGTACTAAATATAAAAATAAGGTTTAGAAATGTTGTTTGCAATTTCTTATACCTAAAATATCGACAAAAATATTCCCCGTGGATTCTAATAATTTGTTACAGTATTTAATGTAACATTATAAAGTACATATTTGTTATCATTTAATATAATTTTTTTGTTATTATATATAAACGTCCCTGTTTTTTGTTATTATATGTAAACGTTCTTGATAATATATGTAAATCCCGTCAGAGAGAACAGATTGCTTTCTGCAGGTTCCTGAACATTCTCTAATTTAATCTAAAATTACAAGTTTTTCGTATTCAATTACTATTTACTTATATATTTAACGCAATAATGAAATACGATATAAATTAAAACAAAAAAGATAAAATATAAATTGTAGTACTGTTATGGCCTTATTTTTACTACTTACACGCAACATTGCACGCAACGCGGCGTGCTTCGAAATTTTCGATGTCATGAGAATAGCTGTCGTTTTATGAAATGAATGCAGCATTTCAGTTTGTTTTTGTAATGTTATCAAATATAAATAAATAAAAGAAACATGTAGCAAATATATCTATTTTTGTATTCTATGTAATTTTATAATGTTATTAGCATATCATATATATTGGTTTCTGAAAAGAATTTGTTGGTGAAAGAACTGTTGAAGAAACTTTACTTTTTTAAGGAGTCCTCAAAAATTTAGTTTCTTGATTCTATGATAACTTTTAAATCCCTAAAAATAGCTTTGGATGTACGGAGTGTCGTTTGGATTATTTTATCATCCAACAAACAATTTATATGACAGCGCTACATCTCCGTTATCAAATAAAAAAAATACTTTTTGGCAAGGGAGTAACGTATTTTCATTCATAGATGATCTAATATGTATATGTTATGTATAAAATTATCTTTCTATTGGTTTACAACAAAACGTACATCTATTTAATATAGACAGATTTTATATACAGTAAATGCAGTCATCATTTCAGCTGTTCGAAAGAAAATTTTTCCTTAAATATGTGTGTGAGTTAAACCTGTAAGATCGCCAAACGTCAGATTTTAAAAAGTGTAGCATGTCAACAAGCTTCAGGTCAGGCGCCTACGTCACAGCTGCCAAGTAATAGTGACCACATATGACTTTTCTTTTTTGAGGATAAAAAGGTTTATACTATAAGAAAGCTATTTACTGTAGTTCAGAAACCAACCGCTTTAAGTACAGATCAAAATAAAATGTTTTTGATTTGGTGTAGTGCTTCAGCTTTTTGGGACTTTCGTATATCAAAGTAGCAACAGATTAAATTCCCTTCCTGAAACAGACATACTGTATTTTTTTGAGGAATGAAATTTCAAATTCTGTTATTTGCAAATGTGGTACAAAGATTCGGAGACGTGTATAAGCTTTGGTCAATCTTACATAGGACAGATCGATGGGATTGCATCCAAGGTATCTTCAGTTTCAATACGCGAAATTCTACTTAAGTAGCGTATTTTAAACCTGCTGAACATATTCTTTCGAGTTATCGCCTGCTACAGCCGAGCGTATATTACTTAGAAGGTTTGCCCATACTTAGTAAGTATGGGCAATTAAAAATTAGTAACGCGCAGTACCAACACACTCATGTGGAATGGATTGATCATTGAACATTGGTGTTTATCTTAGATAATATCTTATCATTAATATTATGTTTCCTCTTTTTATTAATTCAATTTTAATTTTAATTAAAACTAGGATGAAATGTTGGTCTTTCTTTGCATATTGTATTCAAAAATAAAAGTTTTCAAGGTGTAGGTTCGGATCACTTTTTCTTTTCTTTCACTTTTAGGTAATGTAACCTCAAGTCTGGGTGTTTGTGATAGCTTCGTTATTTTTGATTCCATTATACAAGTGCTTTAGCAACATACTTTTAGATCAGAGCAATGAATGCGTTGTTCTTCCTATGTATTTAAAAAAGAAAGTAACCCGGTTTAAGGAGCTACAAACACATTTTAGTTACGATCTAGTCTAATTTTAAATACATAAAGAGTATCCAGAAATACAAACAAAATTAAGGCCATAAATTTAGATAAAGGATTCATTTCAATTTTTAATGTTCGCGTAAATAAAATACAAATAATAAAGAAATGTAACATTACTTTATTTTTTCCTTCATTATTTATAATACACAGACTCTAACAGGTTTAGTTATTAAAAATTACGGTAATTTTCATATATTTATTACTGCAATTTCCCGAACCTCATAACTATTACATATTGAAAAACAAAATGACAAACAATATTGATAAAAAATAGTAGAGGAAACAGAACACAAACAAATTGACCAAATGCTTACACAATTCGATAGCGATCCCTGCCGACACACCACTGAGCAACCGCCGAGAGCAGCGCAGTATTGACAGCATAGCTTTAATAAATTATGCACTTTAATAGATTTTAAAAAGTTGTGGCCTGTCTGCGTTCATAAACATAATAAAGATAGGCTAATAATCGCAGCTAAATACTTAATGTTTCAGTTCTTATTATGATTGACTTATATGTATATATATACCTTTTCACGCTATTCCCAATATAGGGTTAGACAGAGGTCTACATCATTAAATAGTTTCGACCCACCTTCCACCGAAGATATTTTTATATTTTTTGGGACAACGTGACAGGTGGTGAGCCCGTCGCCGTTTAATCTACAATCCGTACAATCCGCCGTTATATCGAATGTTACTTAAACAAGTGGTACTCAGTAATAAAAAAAAAGTAATAAAATAAAAAGTTAAGTCACGATAGCCGAGTGGTTGGGTGGGCGGAATTTCGAGTCAATAGACCCGAGTTCGATCACCAGTTGGTAGGCTCGTACTAATGGTACTCAGTGACCACATATTTTCAAATTTGCTTCGTTTTGTTTACGTTATGTCATCCATTATCAAATTATGTTGACAGAATTGTCAGTAAATAACATAAAGAAAATAGCTTTATATCAAATCATAGGCATAATGTCCCGAATTATGTAATTAATAATTAGTGTTGTGTTTGAAGTTGACGCCCTAATAACATTTGTTCATTTAAATGTCACACATAAAGTATAAGAGTGAAAAGTAGAAAAATTTGTTAGCTGGTCTTTAATCATTACAAATATTTTTAGACATTTTATTACACATACATACATTTTTTATCGTTTTAATTGTGTTTCGATCTTGGCTCTACCGTCAAGGACTTGCATCAGTAAATAGAGCTAAGGAAAATATTTTTTAAAATTAATAAGTAACTAGTTAAGTTAGTTATTGTTCGTTATTTTTCTTAAGGGTAAATAAAAAAAAATTAAATGAAACTCCATAAATAATAAAATAGTTTAAATTTTTAAAAAACTGTTTAGACTCAGTTTGGATTAAATATTTCACGAATAATTAATGCTAAGTACACGTCGTGTGAATTTTAAATAAGTCATTTTTCTTTATTTAGACACATTGATGTGTACACCCAATAAAAAAGTCAAAGAATGTAATCTAAATTCAATTACAATAAATGTTATTCGCTCAAATTAAAAAAAGTTTCAAATAAACCATTTTAACTGGACGCCGCTAAGTTAATAAATAGTTTAGTACGTAAAACGTTTTTATTTTCATTTTGAAAACTTTAAACAGTAGTAGTTTGTACCTATCACGTTGTCCCAAATTAGCTTCGTCAAAAGGTGACACACCTTGATGGTGGACTTAATTGCACATCTGTCTTTCCCTAGAAAAAATTTATACAAATATGATTAATTTTAATTGTGTAATGCAAATAAATTAACCGAAATACAATGTAACAATAATTAATGAACATTTTATTAGTTGCTGGATGCCTGTTCGGTGTGATGACCGCCAGAATTACATAGGTAAAGATAACGAGGCAGTTAGTACTCGTGCATACAGTCGACAAGTTTAGAGCATGTACACTAAAATTTATGCTTCAAAGATTTGTTTGCCACAAATAAGGTTGTCAGCGACTCTTATCTAAGGGATCGCTAATTAATTAGAGAAATTGAGCGGCCGCCGCGGCGTACGGGGACCTATAACTCGCAACCCGCCTCGTATCATAGCTTGGTTCGCTGTTATTTATTTTCAAAGCTCACGTGAGCAAAATTAAATTCAAATAGATCGTGGGCGAAGTGCCGTTTGTACAATTAAAACTTTTTTCTAATGCTAAGCTTTTTCTTTAATTTAACATAAAGTCTCACCAGCTATCACGTTGTCTCAAATAATCTTTGGTTAAAGCTTTTAATAGTCTATACCTCTGACTACCTAAATCCTGAAGACAGGGAAGAAGATAAAAATAAAAAAAATTACCACATGTGTTGTGACAAATTGTATAAATTACAAGTCTGTAGATATCGTAGGATTTAATTTTTTAACTCTGGTTTCACTTTTCGACGGTTAGACCTTTATGCTAGAACACATGTATTATTCTCATGACACAAAAACAACGAATAATAAATATTTTGTTTACATATTGAAGATATAAATATCAACATTCAATCTTATCTTACTACGAAGAATGTTGTAATCACTGAAAAAATAAAAAAAAATTGCATATAACATGTCCATTACAATTTACCCTCAGGGCTTATACCACATAATTATTGTGACGACGCAACTGACAAGGTGATAATGTGTGACAACTGCTCTTATCACCGTAATCAGAATTGATACCTGCACTAATTGACTTCTTTTTAATGATAAAAATTAGTAAACGCAGTTTTACCAATTTGGTCAAATATATACATATGAGAAATCGTTACAGTATTTTAAGTACTTGTCAACAACATTGTACTTGTTAAAATTTAAATAATGACGGCGAAGTATAAAAGGGTTAAATTTGCGCTTCCTACAAACATAAAAATTTAAATCAGAAAGGTATTAAGCAAACATACATTCATTATGAAAATCATTTCTCAAATTATATTTTAAGTTTATAACTTCATAAGTGACTCGTTTACTAGTTGAACTAGCGTAACGTAACATAGTTGTTTTATAGGGGTATGGTGGAAAATTTCGCTTCCCATGGCGTAGTCGTCAAGGAACTCGGTTTAGGATGCGAATTATCTCGGTTCAATCAACTAAAATCTTTGCGAGAAGGCCTTGACTTAATTGTGAGAATTTACACGAATAACGATATAATTCTTACTACTAATAATACTGAAAATATTAAAAAAATTGCAGATTACAGCTGGTATGAAATCCCTCCACGATTATTGTATTTCCATCGCATCGCATCGCATAAAATTCATGTCCGACGAATATGGAATCAGGCTCAATCTAGTAATAAAAAAAAACAAATAAATATTTAAAAAATATCCAATGTCACGGTAACTATCCGCATTGAAATCCGAAGCAACTTAGCTCCTAATTAATTAATTTTTTTCGTAGTTATTACTATATGCCTACCGTAAATAAGAAGTGTTACAACAGTTCCTTTACCCGAGTTCGATTCCCAGCTGGTAGGCTGGTACCAATGGGGTTTTTCAAAAACTTATGTACGATTTATGTCCTTTTGACATAAAGATGGCGACAAGCTCATCACCTGTCATGCTATCCCAAAAAGATCTTCGGTGGGAGATGGCTCGAAGGACTTAATTATCTTGACCTTTGTCGGGAACGGCGTGTAGATAGTTTTTATTTATTTTTTAATAAATAAATCTCACAGGGAGAAGTAGGTATAATTTATTAATCTTACCTGTCACCACAATTATTAAATAACCGCAATTATAATAATATACCATTATATAAAGTAGGGGAGAACATAAATAGATATAACTATTTATGTTCTCCCCTACTTTATATAATGGTATATTATTAAAATTGCGGTTATTTAATAATTGTGGTGCATGTAAGATGTCAAATAAATCTTGACTATGTATCCTTATGTTATTCCTTCCGCTTTGTGCATCATAACATTCATGACATAGCGAGAGAAATGTTAATTTTTTATCTAAACCTTTTTTTTACACAATAAAAAATTATAACGTGTTTTAAATTACCGTCGTAGATTGGACACTAAAACATCATAGGCTTCTTACCACTTGTTATATCGCACTTAACACGTCGGTGAAAGGTGGGTCGACTCAATTGTCTAGACCTCTGTCTACTCCCCCGATTAGTATTTTGCATAAAGGTATGTATTTATTTCTCAATTAAAATATCAACTATCAAAAAAATTCAGAGGTTTAAAAATAGTTTGAAGTTGTGATTTTTTTTTACGCCCCCGGTACCCCTTGTATGGATTTCCGGTAATCTATTTTCAGTTGAGATCAAGGTGACAAAATTATAATTTCCCCAGGCTTCAACCCGTAGGAGCTGTAAATGCTTATTTTTTTAATTTTTAACGTCCCCGCAGTCCTTTTTGCGGTAGAAATTTTGTGAAAACTCTTGTTTGGTATTATTAACATGCTAAAGGAAATATTCTGATCAAGTTCAATACATGAATTAAAGCTATATTTTGAAAGTGTGATTTTTAAATTAACGCCCATGCATCCCCTTCCCGTTTCACCTTACGGGTGGAATGTCGAAACATTCGTTCACAGCTAAACTTTACTCGGCAATAGGAATACTCCTATCAAATTTCAAGTCTTTAGGTCTCATGGTTGCCGAGATATCGTGATGAGTTAATATGAGGTGTAAATTTGCTATGGAACAAAAATTTCACTTATCAAAATACATTTGGAGTTCGCAAAGATTCTATTATATATGTTAGCTAACGAATTGAACTATCAAACGAAAAAAAATTTTTTTATGGAAAAGGGAGGCAAACGAGCAGGAGGCTCACGTGATGGTAAATGATTACCGCCGCCCATGAACACCAGCAATACTAAAGGCATAGCAGATGCGTTGCCTCCCTTAGAGTGCCCCCACCCCTTCAGAATTGCGGGAAGGGGGGGCACCGGTTACCTGCACTCACCAGATGAAACGCAGAAGTTTGTTAGACTTCTACTTCACGCCGGTATTCTGTGAGGTCGTGGTACTTCCCCGGTCGAGCCGGCCCATTCATGCAACAATAAAAGCTGATGCGTCGCTCTACCACTGTAAAAATATGTGAATTTTAACAATAGTATATGAAAATTAAACAATAGTATACATGGTAACGTTCTTAACGTTTCCTAGAAGAGACCGACCTATATGAAA
This sequence comes from Sericinus montela, assembly GCA_029286605.1. Classification (NCBI taxonomy): domain Eukaryota; kingdom Metazoa; phylum Arthropoda; class Insecta; order Lepidoptera; family Papilionidae; genus Sericinus; species Sericinus montela. The sequence goes on along the minus strand of JAGSMR010000012.1, from coordinate 10,504,155 downwards.
TGGCCCTTACTTACATAGGATTTACGTCAATTTGTTTTTATGATTAAGTAATTGAAACTATTTAGGACTATATCGCATACATTATTAACTTTTTTTACTTCTGGTGCTATAATTTGGGTATCCAAAGTTTCGATATGTAAATGAACTACAAAAAGATGCCGTAATCATTGTTAACAATTTGACGTTAAGTTATGACGCTTCTCAGTATTTGTAAAAAGTATTAAACGCAGTTCATTATTATCTTTAATTATGACAGTTCACCATATATGAATGCTTTACTCGAACGCGTCCATGCCCGGCAAAAACGCAGTCAAGTCTTGTATGAGGTCTCCTATACCGAGGAACTTGATATTTGACAAAAAACCCTGAGGTATTATCTTAGATGTTATATGTGATGTTAACAACTTATGATGGCATTACTAGTTATTAACATTTTTGTTATTCAAACAAGGCGTGTTGAGCTATCTTTCATAATGCCATAGTAATTTACGGAAACATATTATTTTAATTGGAATTCTTTAAAGAACTGTTTTCAAAAATAAAAACTAAGAAATTTGTTTATATTTATTTTGTTTTGAAAATTCTTTAGGTAAAAACAAAACAATGCTCGGTCGGTGCCTACCGGTGCCTATTTTGTTACAGTACTCATTTATTCCTAGTATCGCATGCATTTCAGGATAAGTGGGTTATAATTGGTGTGTAGTTCCGAGGTATGCGCTACAAGGTGTAGTTAGGTTACTATCTGTCGATTCTTAAAGCCGAACGTTGAGCAAATAGGGTTTCGGACCGTCGCTTCGACGACCATGTTTAATTGTAGCTATTAGAACAGATGGCTTATTCATTTGTAGAGCAGTCGGTCGTTGCGCTCGTGTCGTAAACTGGCGATTCGTTCCCGTTCTGATGTTATTGTAGCATTTTGTCTATGTTTCGCTATTTTATTGTCCCGTTTTGTTTTCTCAGCGACATCGTTCTTTCCGCCGGTAAATCTTATATTGCACATATATTATTTTATTATCAATAATTTATCTTGGATGAGGAACAGAAACGCACGTTGCATATGATTCTTGGAAGTCAAATGACCATGTAAAACTATGAGGTTTTGATTGAAGCGGTTTACTCGAATAAAATAAATAATAAAGAAGCTTGATAAATAACAATAACACATTTTTTTAAATAAATATAAATAAAATAAGTAAATATCTTCACGCAATTCCCAATACAGGGGTAGATAGCGGTCTAGTCTAGAAAATTAAGTCCCTTCGACTTTCCCACTTTCCACCGCAGATATTTTCGGAACAACGTGTCAAGTGGTGAGTCCGTCACCGTCTTTATGTCCTAGCCAACGATATAATTCGCACATAAGTTTTTAAAAACCCAGTGGTACGAGCTTGCCATCTGGGGATTGAACTTAAGAGACCCCTTGACGAAATTTCGGCCACCTAACCACTCGGCTATCGTGACTTCTTATACTCTACATATTCGTAAAGTACTATTCAAATCACCTAATAGTTTAGGATGCGGGCTGTGAAACGTAAAGCGTAAGTAATGTCATAATTGTCACGCTTGGTTAGTGGATTAGCGATCACACTACCAAAGATATAGGTAAGGTACAGGCCATAGACCCTGTTACCCATCACCGATCAACTGAATTTCGGTGTGGTATTTTTTTTAATTGACTCTGCTTTTAAAGTCAAGATCGGAACCCTTAAGGAACCCTAAAGGAACCATACGGATCTGTCACGGTGTATGATGAATATGAATGTTTACACTCGCATCATGTATGTTTCATAATGTAAATATTTGTCAATATAAATACCGACCGTTGGCTTGAATATTAATACATTTGTCAGGTTGTGCCAGATAACTTGTGGTGAAAAGTAGCTCCAAAGAATAAAGCTTTCTTGACCATTGTCTACCTCAGTAGTGGATAAAGCAGGCTATATTGAACGTATGAGCAATTTGATATTGACTAAAAGATAACATTTTATATATTTTAGTCCTAAAGACCAGAGACCTGATAAAGACCAGAGACAGAATACTAGATTGCAGACGAAAAACTGATAAATGGTTTAACAATTTAATAAAAATTTAAAAGAAAAAAAAGTGGTGGAAGAATAAATAGTTTGGAGAAATATGGAGGAGGCCTTTGCCCGTTAAGAAGACAAGTTACCTATTACTATTCCTACTGCTAATACTTAACTATTACAAAAATAAACTTAGATAATTTATATTTTTATCAGTTATTAAATTAATGAGAAATTAATAATAAAAAGTTCAGAATGAGTTACATACCTGAAAAATGATATAAATTGATGCATCACCTATAGGTTAGCTTCAAAAAAACCATTTGTTATTTTTATTGCCAAGAAATAAAGATAAATTTCTTATTATTATTTAATTGAATAAAATATATCAAATTTTATTTACAGAGAAAAAATAAAGAAATCATATTTTCTTTATTTCACTTTTTCTAGTCAACTAAAGTTCTAGAAGTGTTATTGTTATGTTATTTATCATCACGCATCATCTCTAACTGGATAGTCTGAGAGAACAGATTTTCGTTTTAATTGAGTTATTTCGTATTTTTGATGAAATCATGAAGAAGAGGCTAATAATGTCTAATTTCAAGTCATGAAAGGTACAATTTCTTATCTGCACCAGTTGTTTCAGAATAATTCTACAATTATCTTACCTTTAAAGGTTACGTCCGTTTCTCCGTTCAAGTCATACATTTTTAAAGGTAGCTTAAGTTTTTTTTTTATTTCTTATCTAAATGGACTTTGATAAAGTTTTAATTAATAAAATTTTTACAAAGTCGAGTTCAAACATCTTTTTGTTAAAACTTTTTGAAATCAATTTATTACTTTAAATAAAACTCTTAATCTCTCTACTCTTAATCTTTAATTTTATTCCACTTTATTAAAATAATTCTTCATATTTATGCATTAGTACCTCGAAGGATTTCGGCGAATTTTTTGTATTTTATCGCTCTTACCTATTTTACATTGTAACTTCATCTTGATTGGTCTCATCATATCATGTACCGTTATCATTCTCTATGGTTAACCCCTCAGGAATGATACGAGGAGATATGTAAATAATATGAATATGTAGTCACTAAGTATAGGTTTGTTATCCAAGTACTATACAAATAATGCAGGTTAAGAAAAGAAAAAGAAAAACGGAATAAGTATATAAACAGACAAAAGTATGGACTACAGTAATATTATTCTCAAAAATATCATGTTTTGTTTCAGTGTCCTAATAAGGCAGAATATTTGATGGTTTGGCTCATATTTTACTTTCATCCCGCAAACCGAAAGCAGAGACAGATAAATCAAAGGCATGTTAGTGAAGAAGCGGCCGTTCCGCACGTCTCTGTAATTGCTGCAAAACACTGAGCGTGCGATTTTTGAGAACGTTGGCAAATTTCAGTATAATTTCTGTGAATCGATCCCTTAATAATGTTCCTTTTATGTATTTTTAAATTAACTGCATTTTCTGGTTTCACTTCATAAATACTCAAATTTTGTTTCCTTAACTTACAAAAAAGTCACGATAGCCGAGTGGTAGGCTGATTAAAATTCGAGTCAAGAGATCCGAGTTCAATCCGCAAGTGGTAACCAATAGGTTTTTTTAAAACTTATGTACGATTTATATCATTGTCTTGGACATAAAGATGGCAACGGACTCACCATCTCACGTCACGTTGTCCCAAAAATTTTTTCGGTGGAAGGTGGGTCGAAAGGACTTAATTGTTGGGGCTTCTGTCTACGCATGTATTGGGAAGGGCGTGAAGATTTTTATAATTAATTAATTATTATTTCATTAATATTCAAATTCATATAATAGTGTACACACAAAAAGTCGCGATAGCCGAGTGGTTGGGTGGTCGGAATTTCGAGTCAAGAGACCCGAGTTCAATACCCAGGTGGCAGGCCAGTATCAAATGTTTTTCAAAAACTTATGTACGAAACATAATGTTGGCTTGGACATGAAGGACGGCGACGGGCTCACCACCTGTCACGTTGTCCCGAAAATATCTTCGGTGGAAGGTGGGTCGAAGGGACTTAATTATCTAGACTAGACGTCTGTTTACCCCTGCATTGGGAACTGCGTGAAGATATTTATTTATTTATTTATTTGGAGGCTGCCCGTTTCTCGAGTGCGTCATAAATTCTCATTGATTGGATTAATCTGATTTGAATGTCAATTTCGTAAGCTCCTTATAGTAAAATACAATAACGTTTCGAGTCAACCTTTATAAATTCTTGTCTTGATGCATAAAAACGAATATATTAAAACGTTAAGGTTTTCAACTGTAGGTTTGTGCGTGTGTTATTTTTCTTTTTCGTGTCAGACGCCATCGTTAAGGAAACAAAGATTTATGCGTTCATCATTTTGTCTTATTAAAAATGATGGCCAAGCCGTTCATCTTGTTTTGGAATAGAATGCAAATACTTCGTTGAGTCTCTTTCATTTGGTTGAGGCCATATTATTTTGGAGTATATCGATCGCAATGTGATATATGAAAACGGGATCAGTTTAGGAAAAAAAAGAGTACGTATTATTTCTAATCATAAATATTCAAGTCATCTCTAATGCAGAAAGTAATGCATGCGACCTCACACAGTTTATAAAAAGTGGGAATTAAAACAGGAAGCCTGCACTAGGCATACCGTTTACATCCCGTATGTGTACCCGGACACTGAATGTTACCAGTTAGTTTGCTTGAAGCTGTCCAGTTATTGACGTTTGATGTCGTCATATTTTTTGTGCATTGCGTAGTCTTTATATGGACTTTATTCCTTATAGCTTTCTTTATAAATGCTTGTTCTATGTACATCATTTATTGCTAGTTTTACTTAAATTTTTGAATAAATAAATTATGAATAATATAATTTATTCAATGGAGAGTATTTGTTCATGAATATGTTTGTAGTCGCGTCATGACACAATACAAATCAATACTCATAAACATAATAGACTTTGCAAGTACATACATAATAATCTTGGCCTGGACACTAAGACGGCAATCGGTCCATCACCTGCCACTACCACTGCCAATCTCTGATGGACAGTGCGTTGTAAACACTCGTAATTTTAATATTAAATGTCAAAAAATCTTTAAATACCATAATTGTTCTTCACACGTCACAACTACTACTACTATTTATTTTAAGAATTTAAATACTAAATTAAAAATAATAACTAATTTTGTAATGAAATAATTTTTTGTATAACCTACTTAGGACTGAAATTACGTAACTGAAAATAAGTAATGCAACATATGCAATGCATAACAGAATTACTTAAAGTCGCTTCTAAGATCAAACACTATAAATCTGGTCTCTTAAGTATTTATCGATAATATTCATGCAATACGATTAATATGGTTGAGTTATGCGATGTCTACGCTTAGACATGTTCCACAATTCATTGTACAATTTATAAGCACATATAATGAAACTTCACTCACAAACAAGCGTATTTCCCACGCAAATTTTGATTGCAATATTATGATGAACAACGACATCTGACTATGTCCTCATTTAGCTTTACCAGAGCGCTTGCAAGTCGATGCTATCTTCATAAGATATGAAAGGGTCGTGTAAGTAATGCCTAGAGTTTCTCTTTATATATCTTTACAGGAAAGTTCATTTTTCAAGTAGTTGTACCGAGAACGTAATCATGTATTGCTCTACCCTAAGCATCCAATAAACAAATCTTCGACATTGTATCTCTTCGCCTTAACTCTCTTTATTCAAAGAAACATTGTCAAGAGAAATGTACGATTATTGTAGCATTTTCTTATGGATTGTGTTACGATAATATACAACTCGTTGCGCGTTGAGAAGGGCTTCACTATCTGTGATTTCATGTGGTTTATCAATTTGAACGGACCCGTAGACCTATTGGTTTTCTTGTGGTCTATGTTTGTGCTATGTTTAGGTAAGATAAAGTCAAAGTCTTACACGTGCCGATTTAAAATTCTATTATGAACTACAATTTCCATAATAGTTTATAATTTTTCATCATTTAAATAATAGGCTTATTTGGCGATAAAATAATGTAATAATTGGTACCACAGCATGGAACAGTCACTTTAGCTTCCGAATCCTAGTATACTCCAAGTTACTTGTGGTTTAATTATGAATGACTCATAAGGACTGTGATGTATTTTTATCGTATATTATCTTTGCTGTTTGTATCCCACAGCTGGGCACAGACATCACTCCGGTTTCTTCACGATTCTATATTCTGTGCCTTTTTCTGCAAGTCATTTAGAAATAGCCACATCCGCTATCAGGCTTTTGGAGCGTTGATAAAGTAACGCTAAAAATATAATTTGTCTTTTTACTCTTCCGAGTAATAGATATAAAATAAACAATAAATTTTAATCTAACTCTAAAGTTATTTAAAGTCATTTACAAAACAAACACTGCTTTTCTCTCCATGTGTGTCATGTGAGATGACTAAAAAGAAGATAGACCAAATTCTTCTAAATGTTTTTAGTTTTGAATACGGGAGCGACCATTAGTGATTACATAGTCTTTTTTTAATTTACAATTCTTTTCTTAATGGCGATAACAATAAAAATATCTTTCATTTCATAATCTTGTTTTGTTTTAATTTATTAGTCAATTAAGTTAGAGCTAAAAACTTATAAAATCCGAAGGACTCTAAGTTCTCACAGTCGGTGTCTCACCACTGCCTTCTAAGAGGGCTATAAATTATTACAATCATACAGTTGGTCATCTTTCTTTGTTATCATATCAAAGACGACATTCCATCGATATAATTATGCAAAAAGCTGGACGATGGCCGCTGCGGCTGCCCTTTGACAATCGCATCATTATAGTTGACATAAGCTTAGATTTATAACGTTGATTTATTTGTAAGTGAACAATATTTGAGAAGATTCCACAAAGCAGTAGACTGCGACATTAGAAAGTTATTAAATGAATACTTTAAGCGAGCAAATTTTGTATTTATTATGGAAGTTTATTAATGTTTGAAGATATCAAAGATGTCAAATATTTTATATCTTCATGTTGTTTGATATCTTTATCTAATGATTTTATTTAAATAGTGTTGATATTTAAGCAAGTTTAACTAGATAAGCCTCGTCTCTGGAGAAATAATTTACAAGAAGTGTTTCTAACCAAACAAATATACTAAACACTTTGTAACAAACGTTCGGTGATAAAATAACATCAATATTTGCATAATATGTGACGCAATTATAAGTAAAGCCACTAAGGCTTATATAAAATAATACTGTATGATGAGACCTTATTTAAGTGCGTAACTTGTCCAATTTTAAGGTTATTTTTTTATTTTAAACCGTAATGCTATCTACTCTGGGCCATAATACACTTTACTAAACCTAAATATAAGTGAAACTAGATTTTTTAGTTTTTTGTCGCTGGTAAAATTTTGTTAAAATGTAGGGTATAGGACATTACACAAACAAATTTTATTGATGGTAGGAACAAGCTTTTTTCAAATTTTTCATATGCATTCAGTGCGTCTGCCGTAAAACAGATAACAAGAGCAACATCAACAAGTTTTCTTTGCCATGTCCTACACTTGCCACTTGCCATGCTTTTGCAACAAAATTATATTCTCCTTAATGCAATCTAGTTTTTCTCTACAGCCTATCAAGAGTCCACTGCGTAATGTAAAAAAAAGAACGGTCCTCAGCCACCTGAATCCATCGGCTTCTAGCAACATTTTGTAAGTTGTTACACCTTCTCGTGGGGGGTCATCCTTCACATCGTTTACCTAAACGAGGTTGCCACTCGATAACGTTTTTCTCTTAACAGTTATCAGTTCGTCGAGCTACGTGGCCGGCTCAGTGTCGGTTTATCTTGCTGATCCTTACAACTATGTCAGGTACCTTATTTCTGCTGCAGGTGTCTTCATTGCGGATTTCATCCCGCAGACAAACATAGCCCTGAGTAACTCTGACATTCATCATCACAGTCATCGCTTTCATTCCAAGTCGGACTTACAATTTTACCTAGTTTTACCCAGTATAGTGTTCTCAACATGACATGGATGATAGACATGATCTTAGTCTTGTCCAGACCTTTGCTTCATGTACATACTTGAGAAAGAGCGATTGAATGACGAATTGAATTAGCGATAGAGGGGAATCAGGGCTCCAAAGTCTTCTCGAAAGATCTGTCTAACGGAAAGAATCGATTAAGTTGAAAACGAAAAATGGTGCAGTTAGTTATTTCTGCTGGAGCTGAGATTTTGTGTGAGATCGAGAGGTTTTATGGACAGCTGTATATATCGTGGCTGAAAACTATTATATAAATAATAAAAACATATATATAAAACAACACAACAATATACAAATATTATATACAAAATTTAGTGTGAGTAGCATCCCAAGAGCTAAGCTTACTCGACACTACTCCTATATTATATCTCCTCAATCTTAGAGACACGCAATTTTTCGGCATTTCTACTTCTTAATTAATACCAAACATAATAAAACAAAGTATCATATACTTATCACTTATACAGCTACTAAAACCGTTATTGGTGTCATGGTAACACCCAATGAATTGTGAATAAATAGTATTAAAAACAGTTTTGAGTAAAACTACTTGTCGTTTGTTTTAATGTGAAGAGCAATAAGACATATTGATTGTGTTTAGGAAATTCTAACAGAATAAAAAAGGTACTTTCGTTGCCTATACGAGAGTAAACGAATGCGTAATTCTGTGAACAGTGGTTAAATTAGCACGCCATGCGGGCGTCTTTATAGCCTTTAAATTGGCAAAAAACCGAGACAAGCTTCGACTGACACCGATCGCGGAGGCATCGGAGAAACAGGTGTTATCATAAACATACATTTTCAAATAAAAACAAAATAATTTTCATGAGTGGCGGCAGGCGCGAACTGCCGTTCGTGTCGCCAACACAATGGCGATTTTATATTTTTTTTGGTTTGTCCTCGCCGTTAAGGCCGGCGATATTAAATTTAGTAAGCGGAGAGGTGTCCGAAATCTCACGCAGACGTGCGAACCGCCACACATATTTCCGTCTGAACAAAAAGCGGAACTATAGCCATAAATATGTCCAAATACACATTAGTTTCCAAGGGTCAGTTAGAGGATTAGGAGGGTTCTGTTTACCAAAGGTGAAATCTCATCTCCCTTATTATTGACGTCAATAATCTATTGTAAACGCTGACAAACAATGTTTCCTTGTAATTAAATCATGAACTTCCACCCAATAGCAATAAAGTGTTCTTATATCATTCATAAATTCTATTTTATGCTTCGTACTGTAAGTCTGGAGGTTTCTGTTTCATATATTAGAGCTAAAATTCAGTAATTAAGTTTGTTCTTGGAGTCGTTGGCAGATTCTTTCATATCTGAAACTTAATATTCTCTTTTCTCCTTATAATGTTTGTTTCAAAGTTTTCAATCATCGCCCTGTCTTTGTTCATTTGACACCGGTTTCAAACCCATAAACTCGAGTACACGAAGCGATAGCGCACTGATCAGAAGCCACTACGATAGTTAATGCATTTATACTGAAAGATAATACTAGTTAATATATAATGGTGAGTGTTATAGGTGACACATTACAATGCGCTCTCTAACAACATGGACCAAGTGGACACGGAGGGAATGGCGCGCGGCGTGCACCGAGATGACAGCCGCGCTGCGATGGCGATAATATGTGTACATATGTAACATTAAACTACAAAAATAAACGATACTTTCACACTACATGGCTCAAGAACAAGTTTTTCCATAACACAAAAGACGACGCTGAATAGTTATAGCTGCTTCGCAGCCTCGCCGCATAATCCAATAAAACAAACTACGGAATGTAGGTACAGCCAGAACAACACGTGTCTATTACATTGTTAAACAAACATTATGCACGGCTTATTTGACATTTTTACTGTTATTAATTTTCAATACTGGTATGTTACTTCTATATATCTTTAGAGCCTTAGCCCTTACACGCATGCGTCGCGACAAAAGGGATTGGTAATGTTTGATACGCGCGCGGCGCGCAATTTTCACTTTAATCTTAGTTAAGTCTGTTTTTCGATATATAATTTTGATAGACAATTGTATAAATATATTTGAGGCAACGAGACAGCTGCTAAACCTGTCGCCGCCTTTATGTGCACGATAGCGAGTTGTTGGGTGATCGAAATTAGACTCAAGAGACCTGAGTTCGATCCCCAAGTGGTAGACTCGTATTAATGTTTTTTTTTAAGTTATGTGCCATTTATATCGTTGGCTTTGCCTCGGGTCTGGCTGTTTGTGGTACCTTCATTGTTTCTGATTTTATGACACAGTGCTTGGAATCAGAGCCGCGTATGTGAAGTTGTGCCTGTTTATGTATGTATATATATTTGTTTATACTTTATGTCATTCATATTCGTGTCGAATTTCTTTTTTAATGAACTGCATGAAATGTCTGTGGCAATATCTGAACAATAAAATGAACAGTAACTGTGACGAACGGGTACGGTATGATCTCATCCAGACAATCTTAGTATTAATCTGAGTTATGATAAAATAGGTTTCAGGGGGTTCACTTAATAAGTTCATAAAATTGAGAGACTGGAAAATGATCAACGTGCCTATTTTATCTAAAATTGTGAAAAGAAATTTAAATTCTTTAATTTAAAGTTTGAGAAGTAAAAATAAAAAAGTCTATTTATAAAATTTGTGAAGTCCGCCAAATTACAATACGACTTGATCGAACAGCGTGTTCAAAATTGAAAAAAAAATACGCATACTAACAATTTTTTTTAATAAGTCTATAATTTATTTCAAATTTAATAAAAGTCACGATAGCTGAGTGGTAAGGTAATTTAAAAAAAAACTTAGGTACTTTTTTTATCGTTGCCTGGTCATATCGACGACGACAGGCTCACCACCAGCATTGTCCCAAAATAAGCTCCCGTAAAATGAAGGACTAAATTGTCTAGACCCTCTGGCCACCTTAAAATATATTTTAAATTACGTTAATGGAACCTTACCTAATTAAATTTACCATCTACAGTGCTGATTAGGAAATTTATTTTACCGTAAACTATAACGCTCTTCTGCAATATATTAAATACGATTGGATTCTTTTTGCTGACTGTACAAATGAAATTGGCGACTGAATCTCAAAATATATGAATTTGATTCAATGTAAAAGCAAGCGGCTTCTCTTTCTGTTGTCCTAAAGGGCTGCCACCGGAGCATTCGGCGACACTTTTTTATTTTTAATATTACAAATGGCTGCATTATGCAAAGATGGCCAGAGCCTTTCTTCATGTCACAATCCACAGATAATAAAAATCCGAATTTTAAACGACGTCGATCTTTAGTCAATAATGTAGTGTCACTAATCTGACTACTTATTAAATTGTTGGTTTTGGTAAGTATGCTTTTAGTGAACGGTATAATGACAGATGTACATACTATTTTCTTTTAATCTCTGCCATTGCAAAGCCCTGGGACAGCATTATGCAAGTGGTCACTAACACGTGTTGTCGGCTCCCGCGGTACTCACGACACCTCTTCTGGTCTTCTCCATAATTGTCGTGATTTATTCTTTATTACTCTTAATATTGTTTCCTTAAATTTGTGTGAAAATAAATAAGTAACTTTTTTATTGTTTTTATTTTAAGTATAAGGAATTCCGAGTAATAAAAATAAAAAATGTCAAATTAAATATTTTATCATAATATAACAATCATACATAAAACAATTCATTAACAAGTCCCCATGAGTCGATAGCCTATTTCAAAGTAACCTTCGAAACAAAGGTTTGCGGGTTCGAGTCCAGCTAGGTGCAAACATTTATGTCATGAATATGAAAGTTTGTACTCAAGTCGTGGATGTTTATATGTATATTTGTGTAATGTCATATAAAAGTATGTCTATGTAACTATTATCGTATCGTTCTTTTGGACACTAAGCAGCGATGGGTTGACCACCTGTCACAATGTCCCACGATAGCTGAGAGGTTGGGCGACCAGAATTCTAGTCAAGAGACCTAAGTTCGATTCCCAAGGTTTTTAACTTATGTACGATTTATATCGTTTGCGTGGACATAAAGACGGCGACTGGCTCACCACCTGTCACCTAGTCCCAAAAATAGTCTTCGGTGGATGGTGGGTCGAAAGAACTTAATTGTCAAGAGCTCTGTCTACCCTAATTTTTGGAAAATTGTAAACTTAATAATAATAATCAACAAATAAAAGAGTTGAGGACACAATTGGAAATTACTTGCTCTGAATTCATAATGTCGTATGAATTTTGGCGATCCATCACGCTTTCACGGCGTTACATCAGTGTGTACAGTACAGGTTGAATTGTAACGTTGCCTGAACTGAAAATATAACTTCATCTGCAAGATTGATTTTATTTTTTAATTTAATATTACGAGTATATTGTATAACGGCGGTCATCGATGGCAAAAATGTTATGAAATTGTTATAGCTTGCCATTTGCTGAAAGCACTTGAACTTGTGCCATTTAAGTATTTGCCAAAATTGAAAAATCGAAAATTGAAAACATGCATTTTAAGAAAGAAAAATATTATTATATCGTTGTTGGGAGAGTTTCACTGACCCATACTGGAGCAGCGTAGCGGACGTTCTTTTGCTCTAATCTCTGAGAAAAATATTCTTTGAAGTGTCTTAATAATATTAACGAACATTTTACACGGGAATAAAAAACTTGTTTTGAATAAAAAATGAAGTTTGCATTGTTTTTATAATAAGACACAACAATAATTACAACACTTTAATAAACGATTGATAACAGAACAGCACTGAAGAGATTACTATCTGTACTCGTATAAGTATCAGCAACAAAAGTTCTGTGCTGAAATATACTCATATCAACCTATTTCAATCCACTGGTGAACATAGAGCACCATCTAATGTATCAATAAAAGCTTCAAACAAAAGTGGAAGTAATAATCAGCGCAGTGCCGGTGTCCTTGCACAAAAGCTTTTGCCCGACTAGATTTGATTTACGCTAATTTAATTTATTTTGCTGTCATTCACATGCGTACTATTAACTAAAAACGTCTTGTAAAAGTACAAAGCAGGACTTTTGCTCCCCCATAAGAAGGACTTGCCATAACTGACTTGTCATAAATAGATTTGTCTTAAATACCTGACACATCGTGCCTAAGACATTTTTTCCTTAGTTATCTTAAACAGCATACAAGAGAAGTATCAATTGGTAAAAAAGTGTGAGAGAGGGAAAGAAAAATGAAAGTTTTGTGGTGTTTATTATGGGTAAGGGGGTATTAAAACCAACATCTCAGAATTTATTACATTGAGATCAGTAAGTGTGAGTGAGTGTGAGTCAGATTGCGAAAGGCAAGGTACAAATTTAATAAGCCTAATCCTTCAAACATTATATTATTCGCCTTTATATTATAATTGCGAATGAATGAATGGATGTTTGTTACTCTTTCATGCAAAAACATTTGATACAACTTTAAAGTAATACAGCTTATACAACAAAACAACATTTATGTGATGTCATTATTAAAGATTTTGTGTAATTTGCCCATAATATTATGATCAGTGGGAATATTATAGGAACAAAAATTTTTGCCCTCTGAGAGCTATCGTGGTTCACACGTTGTAGGATTTTTTGTCTCAAATAGTTTTAAACAAAGATCCGCACATCATATAATATATATAAAAAAATATCTTCACGCAATTCCCAATACAGGGGTAAACAGAGGTCAAGTCTAGACAAATAAGTCCCTCTGACGCACCTTCCACCGAAGATATTTTCGGGACAACGTGACAGGTGGTGAGCCCGTCGCCGTCTTTATGTCCAAGCCAACGATGAAATTCGTACATAAATTTTTGAAAAACTCATTGGTACTGCCACCTGGGGATCGAACTAGGGTCTCTCGACTCGAAATTCTTGGCTATCATGACTTTATATATCAATATTTTGTGTGGAAATCAACAAATTCCGAAATATAATCCATATAAATGCAACACATTTTTTATAATGCACATTTTAGAGTATTTATCTGAGTCTTCAAACCACACCGGCGAAACTGCGGGGGGAAGTAGTCTTACATAGACGAATGATATTTTATTAGGAATAGTCATCTGATCTTTTCTGTTAAATCTGGTGGTTAATTTGGTGTTTTGATAGAAAACGTAAGGAAATAGAACTCACACAAGAGAAGTCAAGTATTTTTGGCGTGATAAGCAAAAAATGATATCAATATGTTTTTCCATGTATCACATAAATGATTCTCTCAGAAAATGCAATTAAAGAGTTTAATTCACATTTTGAGTGAACACTTCACGGCTATTCCCTGAATAAAGACTGGTCTCCTCAGAAACATGTGTAGGAGGCGAAAGATTCCTCCCGAGTGATGCATTGAAGTGAGATGACTGGCTAATTGTCGCGTACGCAATGCACGTATCGTCACTGACATGTCAAAAGACGTCAGCCACCGGCAGCGGCGATCTCTCAACGAATTCCAATCGGTCTGAGCGAAAAAGACACGAGTCGAGCATTCGAAGGTAAAAACTAGCGGGGCCAGGGCTGCACCGCGGGAGGCTCCGCTCTCGCCCGCGCTCCCGTCGCTGTCCATGAAGTCGGAGCGCGCGAACGACTTCGAACTCAAACAATCATTACCTTAACCAGGCGAACTAGTTTTGGTTCATCTAACTTATTATTGTTATCTGAACGCTTCGGCGACATTGAAAATTAGCAGTTCAAGCGAAATATTTCATAAGTAATATGAATATAAATGAAACGGACTGACGAATATTTGTAATAAAGCGGTGCGGATGAAACGCTCTAGTTCTTGGTATCGTATGAGTGAATTTGAGGAACCGGCAGCGCTGGGCCGTCCGGCGCGCGTCGCGACATACAAAAACAGAGTAGTCTGGTGTGCGCCGCGCCGGGCGGCCCGCGGCGGATCCTCCGCGCCAGCACATCGTCGCCGCGTCGTCACGCTGCCAGCCAGCTGCGCACCCACACTTCGCATGCGAAATACTACGCGAATAGGAATAACCATTGACATGGTAATTAATTTAAAATACCTGCCCATTTCGGCAAATGTAATGAAGTAATGTTAAATGAATTAACGATTAAGTGAATGGCGCAGTAGGAAAATGCGGAAAGCATGGCAATAGACCGTGAGTCTGATCGCAATATATGCAGACGCCGGCATAATACGAATGACGCGATATAACGGATCGACCCGATTATTTCTGTCCATTTCACGACTGTTTAATAGCAATGTTAAACTTGGCGAAAGCAAACATTACCGCCCTGTTTATCGAATATTTTACGAGCTTCACCGGATTAATTTTAAAATTCTAAGCTTTGTGGAATCGAAAGATTGTTTGATTCCAGAATGTGTTGTTAGTTTAACTATTTCAGATATTTATATTACAGTTAGTCATTTAGCATTCTGATTTACCAGCATGTTTGTTTATTCAGACACAGGTGTTTATAATACACCAATACTTCAAATAAGATTTAGGTACTGAGTAAGAAATTATTTGGCGTAGAAACATCTGGCCAGGTTCCGTTGATCTCGAATCTTTTTAATATTAGAAATGTTTAATAGAACTCAGGGGCACCAATGTACACAAGTTCAAATCGGTATAGCTTATCATTTTCAATATTTTCTTTTATAAATAAAAATGTAAGTATAAGTATATCTCTAATAATTTATTATTGCTTATAGCCTATTTAATTTGATACATTAACAGCAGCTCCAGTAATTATAATTAACGTTATTCAACCTAATGTGGTTTTTGTGTTAACTCACGTCGTCTCGCTTCCGTTCAGGTGACGAGCGATATTATCAGAGGTCGTTCGACTACACAGTTTGTTACTCACCAAATGTTATATTTCAATACACAAAATATCTACACCGGCATTCGTTGTGTTGACATACGCTCGTTATGTCATGTTCTTATAGCTTTCAAATTAATAGTCCAATAGATAGTGGATGTTATTTTTGTTTAAGCTTGAATGTCATGCGTTCGGTTTGTTGGCATTAACATAAAAAGTACGGTCGTGGCGTCGCAGTTCTTGAATAATAATAAATTTGTTGCATTATATCTTATCGAAGGGATATACAATATATTATTGGGGTGAAAAAGAGGATGAAATTTAGAATGAACTTACTTAAAAAAAATTATGTGTATGCGCATAAATTATAAATTGATGAAAGAAATGTAAAGTTTTATTGTTTCTTTTAACATTCACATATTCAAGGAGTTCCATTTCGTAACTTGGCTTGCTTGGATACACTTAAAGGGTCTCTGTAGTCAAAATTGACACTGAGCAACAATGTCGAGCTATTGAATATATTTACTTTATCAAAGAATTTACAATTTCAGCAATTTTTGATAAGAAGGCCTCGAACTCAATGAGCAATACAAACAACTTTATACTTACACTACGAATAAACGTGTTGTTTATTCGTAGATCGGCTAACCCCCCAGAATTATTATATAATCATTTTCTTTGAAAAATATCCGATGAAAGCATATCTATGTATGTAAAAACGATCGTATTGTTATGCATGCTATGTGCAATAAATTAGACAATTATTAAAATTCCCAACTGACCTGACACTGACGTGACAGTGGTCACGACGAAGCTTGAAGAAAAATGCCTAGCTAATTGTATGAAGTATCATATCAACATTCTATAAATGGCTTTTCTATAAAAGTCTGACATGGCGAGAAAGCGACTTTGTATTGTTGTAAAACAATTTATACGTCTATATTTGCTTATACTTATATATTTCTAGACTACCCTTATGGCCGGGTAACCTTAAAACTGGATTTAATCATATGCTTTGTTCCATAAAGGCTATTAGAGTCACGATAGCCGAGTGATTGGGTGATGGGAATTCGAGTCAAAGAGACCCGAGTTCGATCCCCCGGTGGAAGGCTCGTACTAATGGGTTTTTTCATAAACTTATGTACGATTTATATCGTTGGCAAGAACATAAATTTGAGGACAGGCTTACCACCTGTCACGTTGTCCCAAAAATATCTTCAGTGGCAGGTGGGTCAAAAGCACTTAATTGTCTTCCTCCTAGACCTCTATGTAACCCTGTATTAGGAAAAGCATGAAGATATTTATATTTATTTGTTCCATAAAATAAATTGAAGAAAAAACTTATAAAACGTGGTAAATATATAAAATTATCATTTTTAATTATTTTATTTTAATTTAGGTTTTAAGTTAATACTTCATTATTACTACCTTTTAGAATGAGATCATATATAAACATAGGAACATGCATTGAATGATTACTATAGGAAATATAAATTGTGCTAGACGCTTTAGACATCTAGTTCTTTTGCCTCATATTTGACGAAGCTTATTAGAATTAATATTTAAATTTTTATTAAACATCTGACCTCCTGCTAGGAGAACCAGTATGTACCAGTTTCACGCATTTATAAAAATGTTGTGAATAGCCTGTAATTGTCATCTAGCGTAGATTATGAGGATGCGTTGATTTAATTTTATGAATATTTTACATTTGCACCGGAAATGCTGACAATTGTCTGCAGAGTGTTTTATAAATGACCCTTTTGTTATATTTCCCCGATATTATTAAAAAATATGCAAATCGATCGTGTTGCGACAGGATGTTCATTTTTGTAATAATGTCGATGTATTTGCATGTAAATTAAGTTTGTATCCGCGGATGTAACAATTACAAATTGTAATACGTCGTGTTGTATTTATAAAATACGGGACATTTGACCTCGGCGGCGCTTTAATGTGCTGCTACTTCCTAGGCATTACATGCATCCTTTTATCGTACACATAAATTTTCGGTAATAACTGTAAGATAACCTTCATTTCTATAAATAGTAAAGACCATATTTACTTACGTACTAATAAAAAACGCTTTAAAATATTCCCAAATAGTACTAAGCAACCTCGCGTAGTTTTGCTATTGCACAATAGATGGCGCTATAAGTAACTATTTTCAACTTTGACAAAGAATTATATCACGAAGAATAAAATAACTTGTTTAACATTAAGTTTGTGAATATAGCATCAAATCAAATACGATAATTCTAACTGAAATAAACATGCATGTATTATATATGATTATATTATTATGAGATCGTTAATTGGTGTCACGGTCATTGAAAAGTTTTTAAGACTATTTTTCGAATCATCCGTTCAATTTAGAAATATTGGTGAGCATTCGTTGAGTTGTAATCTTGGCCCGTCGGTGCAGCGAGTGCAAGGCGGGAGGCGAGTTGCAGGCTGCACCGCACGCCCCTTTCCCGCCCCACTCCCGCCGCCCCGGTCCCCGCTAGTGCCACCTCGCCTCTTACCTTGTTTTGATGTAAAGCGTCCACCGGCCACTATGCAAAACTCTTGTCTTGTTTTACGGCACTGTTCGGGGTTGTCTGTCTCCTCTTGCCGTTATAGTATCGATGTTCTTTAAATGTTTCCTATGTTACGATCGGCCACTTATAATAGTACTCACTTTTGTTATGTTGAATGTTACAATTACACAAGTAATTTAATAAGGAAGCTTTTTCAGCGTGCAAAGTTTACGAGTATTTTTATTATGTGATAAGACATAATTGAATTTAGAATAGCTTAAGGTAGGAAACCTGTTGATGTAAACTTATTAAAAATTCCTTCAAATATTTTACAATAAACCAATTCAATATTCAAAAATATTTCTGATGGAACATAAGATGAATAATAAAGAACTTATGAACGACTACAAAAATATTTGGATTCAAGGATTTTTTTATAGTAAAGGGAGGCAAACGTGCAGGTGGCTCACGTGATGGTAAGTGATTACCGCCGCCATGAACACCCGCAATACCAGAGGCATAGCAGATGCGTTGCCTCCCTTTGAGTGCCCCCCCCCCTGGAATTAACGCATAGGTTTGTTATACTTCTACTTCACGCCAGTATTCTGTGAGGTCGTGGTACTTCCCCGGTCGAGCCGGCCCATTCATGCAACAACAAAAGCTGATGCGTTGCTCTACCACTGTTAACATACGATCGGGTTTCTGACTTTCAGAGGAGCTTTAATTAATAACATACTTACTACCTCCATCCGCTCTTCCGGTGGCTGTCGTAAGAGGCGAGAAAAGGAAGAAGAGAAGGAAAAGCCTTTAAATGCAGTCATCCAGCAAAAGGTAGCGGGATAATTATTTCGAAATATACCAGACCAAAATTCAGCGAACCAATAACGTGATTATGGCAAACCCTCCTAACGAAGAGACCTTTGTCTATTCAAGTTTTTTTTTCTTATGAAAGTGAGGCAAACGAGCAGGTGGCAGACACAACATGTTAGTTATTATAATATAATAATTATAATACAACATAATTACAGTAGGTAATCGTTAAATAAAAACATTAGTCTACAATAACAACTAGTACAATTTAAGTACTGTGAATCCATGATCCCCCGAACCAGAGGAAATTATATTTTAGGAGCCAGTGGCTTTTCCCAATATAGTAAATCTGTGTATTTACATTTTCCCTTTAATAGAAGTAAACAGTATCACATCTACTTTAAATAAAAACTAATCATAAATTTGGTATAAAACTGAGCGACATGGAGCGGTTGGGAGTTCGATTCCCGCTACGAGCAAACATACGATTACTTATGTATCTATCTACATACGTATAATTTTATTGTACCGTTGGCTTAGAAGCGGCGAAAAGGTACTGCAGGATAGGATATACATACAAAAAAGTTTATGCAAGGATATGCTAACAGCCACGCTTACCTCTACCTCGCACCTTAGATGCTGCTGCCCAAGCCTGTTCTGAAAATACAAAAATTTTTGAGGTTATCCTGTCATCTGTCGGTTGCCATTACAGGCATTAAGACCCTTAGTGACCTCTTGTGATATCTATGAGAAAATTTGAAGTGGAATATTCTAACACTTACCTCACGCATCAGTATGTATTTAATCACTAAAAGCAATGCTAAAAATAAAATAAAAAAATGTCTTCTAGGAATTCCCAATACAGGGATAGACAGAGGTCTAGTCTAGACAATTAACTCCATTATACCCACCTTCCACCAAAGATATTTTCGGGGCAACGTGACAGGTGGTCGCCCGTCGCCGTCATTATGTCCAAGCATGTATGTAAAACCAATGTTACTAGTAATATTTCAATAGAAACAGTAAGTATGCGCTTTCCCACGACAATGTCGTAGTGGGTAATTGGAAAATTGCACGCTTGAATTAAATTAGGTATTAAGATTTTATAACGAGAACTATTTATGATTTCTGTACGTGGTCAGGATATGGAGTAACGGATAAAAACAAGGGAGACGATTAAAGGCGGAGGAATTATTATGTTTTTACTGACGATCGCCTGGCGGACGACCGCCTGCGGGTGGCACCAACTCAACCGCGTCCAGGCTTCATAGTTAGCTTCGTTATGAAATGTATAAATATTTAATACACAGTATATGGATAGTTGACAATTAATTACCTTAACTGTATAATGCCGATTAGGCACAAAGGATTCATTACTAAGTGTCGGGCATTCCCTTTCCAACATAAAAGTATTATTAGTTAGCCCAAATTAACGATGTTCAGATATTTTGTCAGTCTCTAAAACAAGTTGTGTTTTTATTTCATATGAAATATAATTGGATCTAGTATATTTCTATATATCGTCCAGTATATTTATTTAGCCGAGTGGTTGGGTGGTCGGAATTTGAGTTGAGAGACCCGAGTTCGATCCCAAAGTGGCAGGCTCGTACCAATGAGTTTTTCAAAAACTTATGTACGAATTTCATCGTTGGCTTGGACATAAAGGCGGCGACTGGCTCACCACCTGTCACGTTGTCCCGAAAATATCTTCGGTGGAAGGTGGGTCAAAGGGACTTAATTGTCTAGACTAGACCTCTGTCTACTCCTGTATTAGAAATGGCATGAAGATATTTTTTTTTATTATGTAGATAATAAGAAAATATCTTCATGCCATTCCTGATGTGCCAACGTGAAACAAAATTGATAATACGTGCATGTAATTTACACAGCCCTGGCTAAGAAAGAAGGTACTGGTGTATCCTCATCAGTTATGATGTAGGTACACTTGTTTTCGTAGAGAGAACATCTAATCAATGTGCCTTTGTGTGTGTGAATGAATGAATGAATATACTTTTATTGTACACCACAATTAGGATACACAAAAGTGACAAAGGACACAAAATTTTATTAAATGCACAATTTTACGGTCTCATCGCTTCATAGCGATCTCTTCCAAGCAACCAATGTTTGGTGGTACCCTTAACTGGAAGCAAGGACAATCTTATGGTTACCTAAAATAATGAAGTTTGGTTTAAAAATATAACACATATTTGCCTATATCTATTATGAGAGATGAGAGAGGTTGCTTCAATAAAATCTTATCATTTCGTGGTTTGAGAAAACTTTTCGCTAATTAACTATGCTCATTGATTCATTCCGTTTTTTGAGTCAACACATAGGTAAATATTTTATTATAGGTATTATAATTAGTATGTAAACAATAGTTGATGGTTGAAAAATTTTTATTATTTTATAAAAAAAAATAATTATTTCCATTTAGATACCAATGTTGCTGAGTAACGATATTTTGTTCAGTTTACTAATGTTCAATTCTTTTGTTTAGATTGGATACGATAAAAGACCTCTTTCAAAATATAGCTGTTTAGCCGGTAGAATCTCTGTGGCTACACATCTACCACATTCCCAAAACCTGCAAAAAGTGTGAAGATTAGATCTAACCTTAGAAATTAGAATTGCGGCCGAGTTCTAACCACGAATTAATTGTTTTGATTTCAGAATCAAACAAGTCTATGCAAGATTGCAAATACACACACCACAAGTCGCATTTCGTTCCTTTCCACATCAGAACAAGCATTGCTGACGGCGGCGGCAACAACGGTGGTACTTTGCAAGTCATGGCACAATCAAATCAAATCATTTATTCATCGACATATGAACATACATTCGTTTATCGATGATCATTTATGAGTCATTTTTAATCTACCACCGTTTCGTAATGAAGTACCTCTAACGGAGAAGAAACAGGCCAAAGAAACTCCGTAGGTATCCTCTTTTTTGGTCAATATAATGCATTACACAAATGTGATGTGATATTTTCTAGAAATAGCTTGGGAGCGATCACATTATACTGAATATGGAATACGCAAGTTTTTAAATATTAACAAAAATATCTTTAACAATAAAAAAAATTGTCTTAAAATATTATCAAAAATGTTTGATATCACCTATCAATGGTCACATTGACAGGTGAAGTGAAGCCATAATTATAATTCTTCACTATCTAAAGCAGATAAATTTTCGGGGAATTCTGCTTACGAATCGTGAGCCCTACTCATGACGTCAACATAGACCACCGTAGAGTCTGCCGTGGACCCCTGCGGGACCACCTGAACCATTTGGAAACTATGGGTCTAGATTCTTCGCACCTCTGCGAGATTTAAACCGTATGCCAAACTTATTTAGTTATGAAACCGCGATACATGCTGGTCACAATGTAACTAGTAATTTGCCTCTTCCATGAGCTGTTCTAAACAGTAACAACGAGTTAATGTAGTGAAAAAAGTATTAGTAATTATAACTTTATAAGTATTCGTATAAAATGCATAATCTGTCTGTCTGTGCCATGGCTAGCCATGACACGCGTTCGTATTATAATATAAGCCTGGATACATTACGATATCAATCTCGTACTTTATCTTTTTTCAGCAACGAAACAGCAGGAGACGATTAATGAGATTAACTTACATTAACTTTTGATCTAACGAGGTTATTAAGTACGCTACACGAAGTCTTCTCTTTTGTGAATCGATTTTTTAAAGTCATGACAGACGAAGAGGTTCGGTGATTAGAATTCGAGTCTAGAGACCCGAGTTCGATCCTCAATGCTCCCACCAATGGGTTTTTCAAAAACTTATGTTCGATTTATATCGTTGGCTTGGACATAAAGATGGAGACGGGCTCACCACCTGTTACGTTTTTCCAAAAATGTCTTCGGTGGAAGGAGCATTTCTAGCGTGATTTAAACTCGAAAACAGAACAGTCTCAATGTTTCAAAAGTCAGGTACGCAAACCAAAAAGCTTCATAAGCTTTAGAAAACAATCTATGTATTCGTATTTTATGGTGACATAGTAAAACTTTCCACTTTAAAAGAATTGATGTTAAAACCAATCCCACAAAAATCATCGTTCTCTGTTATTAAAATATTTAAGACCACCGCTAAGGCTTTTTGTAATAATTTAAGTTTATAGCTTCTAATTAATATTTATGATTATTTTATTGTCTTAAACTAGTAGTGTGATTGCTCTACTCATGCATATATATCATTAGCCTTGAAAATGGCTTTACAATCCCTAATTCGAGCCTAAGGTTTCAGAAAGCAAATTTTTACTTTGGTATCTTTTATTGTATACAATTACAATAAAAGAACGTGACCTAAATTATAACATTAAAACAGCGTAACAAATTCAGATTTTTTTTAAACTTAAAAGGTATTTTACAGTGCTAGGCTTTTAAAAGAAAAGGAAAAAAAATTAATGACAATATCATTGAATTATCAATTAATATCATTTGCCACCACATACGTTATATGTGTCTGAAGTCACGATAGCCAAGTGGTAGGGTGATCGGAATTGCAGTCGAGAGACTCGAGCTCGAGGCTAAAAGCTCGAACTAATAGGTTTTTTCAAAAGCTAGTCCCAAAAATGTCTTTGATAGAAGGCGTGTATTGGGAAATTCGTGATGATATATTTATATCTATATTAATACGTTATATAAAACACTCTCATATTTATTAATTTTTTAATATATCATCAACGTAATGATATGAAACACATTTAGAACTATTTGAATAACTACCCTCAATAAAATTATTAGGCCCCATGCGTTTTTAACTTTGTCAGCGATCAACTTCCTGGTGTCTATTTTAAGTTGGTGGGCGCGTTCATCGCAAATATTCACCCTCTTCAACGAGCCTAAAGTAAAAAAATATCTCTTAACACTATAACTTAAAAATAATTTCATTTATATAATTCATTTCATTAAATAAACATTCAGTAAATATTAAACATTTAATAAAATTAAAATATTACCTTTTTCAGGCTTCATATATTTTATACTACCCCTGCGTTCGAGTGGCGTATAGACTGGTGGGTTTTCTAGTTATCGTCTGCTCTGAGGTCCTGTGTTTCTTTTCTACTTTATCTCCGGTCTCTGTGTTTGTTACTACTTCATTGTTCCTGATTACATAGTACAACACTAGTGCTACAGTTACTAACTTTAGGATATGAGTAATTTATGTGATGATGATGACAGATTATGTTGTGCTTATCCCCCATAAACACAAACACTCAGCACCCAGTACAAACATGCAGATCAGAGACATTATATAAAAAAGTAGTGGTCCGGGAATCGAACCCAAGAACGACAATACGAATTTGACGACATCCGTGGACGAATGTCATACCAGGATCGTGAAATGTATATAATTTTTATTAGCATTCTTTTCTTCATAAACTGATGCTCTATTAGAACCTTTTTCATTTCATATGTCAAATGTACACATTAGATAAACAGGTGCTTCTTTTATTTCGAATTGAAACTTTATCTTAAAAATTTTAAAGAAATTATGGTCACTATAGGAACTAATGAAAAACAAAAAATAAACACTGTGAAACACTGCTTCGTTTGAACATATACGTCATACTTCCACGCTATAAATGACCAACATCAACAATAATCAGAGAGGAATATTTCATTAAGACAGTGGAGACCACTAAGTTTTATAGCTTAATTGCTTTGGCAAACTATAACAGGGTCAGTTTTTATAACATACCCATCGACCATAGGTTCTGAAGAATCTGAGCAGCGATCATTTTACCTTTTTTTATCCTTCGTCATAACTCCTGGCGATGATAAATGGACCGCCCGTCATCGCTAAAATTTTATTCGCTTTGTTATTTCGCTTTGTAACCTACCGACCGCAAATTCTTATCTCGAATATGAAAATTATCGTTTATATGTTGTTCTTTTGAGTTATAATAGCGGAATATATCGATGGACTTAGGCACAAGAAGCATTTTAATCAGCCAGTTGTATCTGGTAAGTATTGGTCGAATGGCATGAAATACGTTTGTGAGTACGAGTACAATAGGCGAACTGCCTTGATAAGGTGTGCCCGTGGAGCACCTGACCCGCTCGGCGCGATTGTCGGAAGATCAGCACTATTCGCATGATTTTTCATTCCCCTATTTGCATTTTGATTTATTTAGCAGTAATCACTACAATTGGCAGATGTACACCAAATATTTCAAAAGTATTTGGTATGGTATTGCCACCATACACCATTTCTTCCCATGTTTGCGCTACCCTACCGAATAAAAAAATATAAGATTAATTTTGGAAGTAATTAAAGCAAGGATTAACAGTTAATTTCAAAAACGTCGCATGTTAATGTTATACCACGTAGGTGATTTAAATAAAAATCGATTTCAATTCAGTTAAGGTCGAGTTACTTTAAATAAGAGGGAAATCGTAGTCTAAAACAAAAGGAAAAACAATAAAGCACTCGGTGAAGTTAGCTTTCTACTTAGCAATTAAAAAAGTTTTAAATAAACTTAGCAAAAATTGAAACTTATTTCTAACGTCTTAGAGCTCAAAACAGTGTAATACAATTAACACTCTAGGCACTTACCCTTCGAGAAAGATAAGCGTTTTGAAGTTAAGGAAGCCTTTGGACTATTTGTTGAAAAAAAATATAGAAAACAAACGAATGTTTTAAAGAAAATTAAAAGCAAGAAAGTTTCCCCGATCGAGTCTGGTAATTTATGCTATGTAAAGAAGAAATTAAAATAAGTTTCCAGAATATTTATTACTCTACTTATTTTACTTGGTAGAATGAATTTAAACAAAAGCTAGTTTTTTCATTGCGAAGATTCCTATTTCAGAAGCACACGTTCGAAGAAGGGGCTAAATAAATTAACAATTATTTTATATCTTTAAAGTAAAATAATAAGATTTCTTGGAATTGTATCTATCCACTTAATAAAAAGCACTTCGCTGTTTATGGACGGGTCCAAAGTTAATTAATTATAATTACGACAACGCTGCATTATGTCGCTACAGAATTGCAAATGAGATGCGAATAACGCGCATTTAAAAATGTACTCCCATATATCATGTTTCATTGTTGTGTGTTAATTCATTAAGCGTGTTTGTAAATGCATGCTCAACATGAAATTATATTTATCAATATAACAATTATTGCTATTTTTAATTCTGTCAAAAATTACATTCTTTAAACGTAATGTCATATATGGAAACTATGACTATCACTTCTATCGTTTCTAAGGGATTCGCACGTCTGGACTTATTTTTTAAGCACATTTCAGTATTAAAATGAAATTTAAACATTAAATAACAATCATGCGTTCGACTTACGACGGGCTACACGTTCATTATAACATCAAAACCGAAAATGCGGAGAGTTATGTCAGGCGTGGTCGTCGTTAACGTCGGGAACGACGATGGACAAGACTTTCAGACTTGCAAGCGTGGTTGTATTTTTTATGGGAAAATGTTTCAATCTTGTGAAATCAGTTTACACGATTGTTACTTACAATATCAATGTCTCATGTGCAAAACAACACAGAATCTGATAGCAATAATGAAATATAGCAAGGTACTGCAAGGTGCAAGGTTCTGGAAAAAGATAAATCAATAAAAAACATCATACGATTCAAAATACTGGGATAGACAAATAAGTCCTATAGACCCATCTTTTACTGAAGACATTTTTTGAGATAATGTGGTCAGCTCACCACCTGAGCATGCCTCCGTCTTTATGCCCTAGCCAACGATACAAATCGTACACAAGTTTTTGTAAAACTCATTGGTACGAGATTATCATCTGAGGATCCAACTCGGATCTCTTGACTCAAATTCCGAGTTATTGCCAATTACTGTTTCCGCAAATAAAAAAAATAGTTTAATTTTAAAACCATATCAGTAATATATACAATTTTCGGTTGCAATATCTCTCAATAACAATAACTAAACAGTGTTTATTCAAAATATTTTCGTGAAGTAACTGTTGAATATATAATGTTTAAAATCAATTAAGTAGCTTTTAAAATTAATAATGTTTCCTTTTGGCAACTTTTGGTTAATCAAAATACTTTTAGTATTGATAAAATACCTCAATCCTGAGTTATGTAGAACCGGTTTGCGGTTATATCAATATTTATACTCATTTATCAAGACCCAATACTCATAAACTTAAAAATTCCTTTTAACGTTTAATAATCAGATCATAAAACAAGTTGAATATTAAAAAAAAACTTTAAAAAGACGTCCTTTGAAAATTTATAATGAATATTGATTTAAATGGCTAAGATTAAAAATCTGAGGAATATTATAACGAGTGTGTGCCGACATCTGCCAGGATGATGGCGAACGTAAGTATGGTATGGACATGATTATTTATTTTTTAAAAACAAGGTGGCAATTATTAAATATTTAGATAATTCATCAAATATCGATTGAATTACATATATGAACTTCATTAAAAAATATGTCTTCATAATTTGATCATATCAAATTTATATAGCTAACACATATTAGCCAGAAAGACAACACTTAGGCTTCGAGATTATTCACCACAAGATCAAGAGTCAATAAAATATTATTTAGTTTCCAACACGAAGAATATCAGGATACTAAAAGTCATGATAGCCGAGTGGTTGGGTGCTCTGAATTTCAAGTCAAGAGAGCAGAGTTCGATCCCCAGGTGGCAGGCTCGTACCAATGGGTTTTTTAAAAACTTATGTACTAGTATGTGTTATGTACGAATGACATCGTTGGCTTGGGCATAATGACGGAGACGGGCTCACCACCTGTGACGTTGTCCCGAAAATATATTCGGTGGAAGGTGGGTCGAAGGGATTTAATTGTCTAGACTAGAGTTCTGTCTTCTGCGTGAAGATATATATATATATGTATATATATATATATATATATATATATATATATATATATATATATATATATATATATATATATATATATATATATATATATATATATATATATATATATATATATATATATATATATATATATATATATATATATATATATAACACGAAGAATATCCATATTAGTAGTATAGCTTTAATTTTTTTTAAGAATAATGAGGCAGACGTTTTTATAACAAAGGTCCCTGGCCGTGCATCTCGGTCTTAATGTTATCTCTAATAGGTCAATAAATAAAGAGCAACGTGCGAGCTTCGGCCATCGGCGACACATACACGCCGAGTACTTATTAAAGGAAAATTAATACCATAGCTTCTCATAATATTAGGTATTTGATTTTCATTTACCTATTTAATATTTTCTCATTATATTAGTTAAGTAATTGTTAGGTGGTATATGGTATTCAAACACAGAAAAAAAGCGGCGTGGTCGAGGCACTTGTTTTATATGCCAATGACCAAGGTGCACTAAAATTGTTACTGTGCAGAATTTGCCTCGATTAGCACCAAAGAAAATTATTTTATATAAATTGTAGAAGAATCTATATATGGACAAGACAGATATGATCATTCTTTTTCTCCATAAGCTTCCAAGTACAAGTAAAGCTGGCTGTAAGTGGGCCGGAAAGAGTATTTAATTGATGAAATTATCAATAAATTATTTTTAAGCCTATTTGGCTTTCTGGCTAATAAATTAACTAGTCTATGTTAAAAATAATATGTGATTTCGATGCCTACTCGTATCTGTTGATTTTTTTCAATATCTTATTTACTAAATAAAAACTTAGAACGACTTACATGCTTGAAAATTAATAACAATGCATCAGAAATTATGAAGAAAACTTTTCTATAAATTTTGCAACTCAAAAATTTTAACAGTACAATCATAGGTGTAGTTGAGCATAACATGAAATCTTTTGTAAGTGGAACGTTTCGCGTATTGGCAACGATATTAATATGGACTTAGAATAAAAACACTCAAAAGAAAATCTGAAAAGATACATTACAAGAGACTTATGAATGAAATGTAAAGAGCTGCAATGAAATGATATAAATGATAGCAGCGCCGCGCGGCGGAGCGGTCCGCCACAATCTGATCGCGGCATCTAACGCGCTAGCCCCGGCCCGTCCGCGTCCGTTTTATGATGTTACACTCTTTTATTTAGATATTTGTACGGATCCCCTCATTTTTATTCACCCAAAAGCATTATTATACTTATGTAAGTACGCGTTTATTTTATTCCCATCGTTATTTTAATACGTTAAGTTTCAAAGTTGACTTCGTCACCTCTCCCGTACCTGCTCGCTCCTCGCTTTGAGATGCGGCGACAATATTTAAAAGATAAAAAGATAAGGTCTCTTTAAAGTGGTTTTATGTAACTCGATGCTTTACCATAACACATTTCTGTTATAGTTTATGAGCAATGGTTAACTAAAACAAACCATTTAAAGTTTAATTCCTTTTTTGAACGGAAGTCGTGTCATATTACGTTTACAAAAAAACGTTATTTGTGGTTCACTTTAGGTAATCTCGACTTCTTTTATTGTTATTGATTAACGTGTTTCGTCAATGACCCATTGACGACTTATAACTTCTTCCAATAGATAATTTACGCACATGTATCATTAAATTGAACAAAACAGTAGTTTTTCAGAAATATTTTCGCATGAAATAGAAATAAGATAAATATTATTTTACGTTATATTACGTGGAACACAATAATATAAAATTATAATGTTAGAAAATCGGTAAAGCTAGTAACAATTAGCAAGAACGCGCGGGCCAGTAGCCGCCGCCCGCTGGGCCCCCCGGTGAGCTTCGACGCCCCACCGACGGACTTATGCCCGTAATATTTAATATCTTAATAACCGTTTAGGGCGTGTTTGAGCAGCACTTTGAATAATTATCCAATTTGTGTCCAACAAAGCAACACTGATTATCCAATTGGTACGTCGGAAGCACGCTTAAATCGTAACAATATGTATTGATCGGTCACTTGTTTTCGCACTACGGATTGACATAATACTGATAGAGAAGTATATTTATTGATTCCTGTGACTTTTAAATTTATGCTAATGAAAGATATCATGTATTAAGATTAAATATATAGTTATAATAAGATTAGTAACTAAGGTGGAGCACACAGTTAAAAAGCATGGCTTTTTACCCGAACTAAGTTCCTGAACCTAGACCTAGACCTTAAACACTTTAATTTTAAATAGTAGCAGCGTTAATTACGAAGGATAACATTTACCTGATAGTTAATAACTCAGGCGTTATTATGCGTGGTCACGAGTTCAATTCATAATTATAGAAATACATAGATACCCAAAGTAAGTAGCTACACACAACCAGACCGGAGATAATGTAGAAAAATTTGTTCTGCAATGACTTGCACAGAAATCGAACCTGGGTGTTCAACTGACGACACTAATAAAACCAGTGCGTACGCCACTCGTTCACAGAGGTCGTCGAAGCCGATTGACGAGAGGTTGGGTGATCGAAATTCTTGTCGAGACCAACGAGTTTTTTCAAAACTTTGTACAACTTATATATTTTTTTATTTAAAAACTTTATTGCACACATAATTGAATGTACAATTGGCAATAGTACAATTGGATTTAATGCCTCAAGGCATTATCTACCAGTCAACCAGGAGTATATAAGGAGAAAAAAAAGTCAGGGCGGTGTTTTACTTATATGGTAGGCTTGGACATAAAAGACGGCACCAGGCTCACCATCTGTCACGTTGTCCCAAAAAATTTCTTCGGGGGTAGGTGGGTCGAATGGACTTAATTGTCTAAAGCTTTATCTACCCCAGCGTTGGACATGGCTTAAAGATATAAAATTATTATTAAAATCACCTCTATAACATGTGCCAGAGAAAAATCTAAAAAAATATAACCTGAAGTTATTACCCATATGTCTATGAAGTAAAATAAGGAGCAGCTCAGTGGCCTTTCCTCTGTTTTAATAATAAAATATAGCTTTATACTCTTTGCCCTGCCGTAAGTAAATGTCCGATTACTTATAACGATTTCATTTTTAGGTTCAGTGTTAGCTTTAAAGTTTCAGATTTTTGGTGACTCCAGTTAGACCCCTGTTGCCGACATAAATTTTACTTACTTGGTACTTCGAACTGTTTTTACTAGAATTGAGGAAAGAACATGTCTTAGTTTTAGTCTCAAAACATTTATTACTACAATTTATCACTCACTTCTTTTAATTTAATTTACTTTTGTGCCTAATTTCCTTATTTTCATCTACCACCAAGGACGCAATAGCAAAAGTCTCGATAAAACTCCGCACCACAACACATTCAAAAGGGGTCAGCGTTTCGAGCACAAGCAAAAGCCGACATTTGGCTCTTACACGGAGAAGTCTCCATGTCAGTCTGACCCTTATGGAATTTGGGTTTAAATAGGTTAAAATAGTAATCTACATTTAAGCATACCACAGTTTCACTCACATGAATAAAGTTTATCGTGCAAAATTATAAGATAATAAATATCCCCTGTTCTTTCCCAGGGTTCAAGTTGCTTTAATTTGTTATGGAAACATAATTTTACAAATTTAGCTGTTTGGCTATGAAATCATAATAGAAAGCAGATCGATATAATTACATTTACTTTTATAATATTACGAGTTGACAATACCCTCGAACTGACACGTTGAATCCTATTTGCATATGAAAAGATTTTAACATCCTCATTATGTGCGAAATTTGAAGTTTCCTTACCATTAACAGTTAAAAGGAGAAAAGAATACATTTATTGGAATCATGTTCAACATCAACAAAACGAAAGAAAACATTCTTATCCTTGATTAATTCGCGAAATATTAACTTCAGGTGGGAATAAAACGAATAAATTACACTCGATAAGTCAAGATTTCACTGTAACGTGACCCGTCTAATGACAAATGTTGGTCGCAAGGGTCGTTAATGGCTGGAAAGTTCTGTAGCGGCGCACAAGCGGCGCGGGCGGCGGCAGTACACGGCATCGCATACATTGGATATTGAGTGCGATTTGGGCAAACCGTCTCAATGAGAGTACATGCGATTGATTTACGAGACGAGCGTGTGCCCTTTGTGCTCCAGCTAACTAATGGACAGACGCTCACGGACATTTATGTAGATTGATTGTATAAATTTTATTCACAATGTTAATACAGTAACAGATTTAGACGTCATTTAGAAATGGCGTTCTAAAGTTGTGCAATTTAGGCCGTGAATAATGGATGACGAATGGTTAGTGTCTGTACCGCGCTCGTGCTGTCGAGGTGGGGTTGCAGTCATATCGTTTCACCGCGAGTGTCGCACACAAACCATGTCAATGATCTGATATATAAAATTTCATACATACCAAAAAGGATTTTAGCGCCTTTTTTAATTATCATGTTTTTTTTTTATTTTAATATTGCACTAATTTATTTAGGTCTGTGAAAGTCCTCTGCAAGATATGAGGACCTCGTATAGGGATTTGCCATTTTAATCGCTAATCTTAGCAAGCTGATTTGTGGTCTCATAGCCGCATGGAACTTTAACAGTCACGATAGCCGAATGGTTGGATGGTCGGAATTTCGAGTCAAGAGACCCGAGTTCGATCCCCAGTTGGCAGGCTCGTACCAATAGGGTTTTCGGTGGAAGGTGGGTCGAGCGGACATATTTGTCTAGACTCGACCTCTGTCTACCCCTGTATTGGGAATTGCGTGAAGATATCTTTATTTATTTATTTATTTATGTAACCAGAAAACTCGAACCACAACTGCTGCTACTCGTCACCTTGGTAATTTACTTTGATGCAGAATTTTCGAGACGGTTATTCCTCTCTGACAGTAGAAATTAACACTGTTAAAAATTTTCCATCAGTCCAATCTCACTAAATCCAGAGAAAGAGGGTATGGTATCAATAAATAATGTTTGTGAATAAACTAAAAAAAAATAATAGATATGATGCTTTAATAATTATGGAATGAGACTAAATAAAATCGATCTATTACAGATATTGTTAAAATTGACGAATAATGCTAATCTAGGCATCCACCTCTATTTTTAAAAAAAAAACTGTAAACGTAAAAATTATAACTTCTAATTTAAAATTTCTTTGAAAACTAATATAGTTTTGAACATATTAATTTTCAAAGAAATATAGTTACATAGTAAAAAGGAATGTTCACTGCCGCGCAAAATAAGAATCTTATGCAATTTAGTAAATCAAAATTATTTTTATAAACGATATTTAAACATAGTCTACAAGAACTCAATCGGTAAAAAGACAAACACAAATGCTGGAATTTGAGAAACAAGCGTAAGACACAAAAACCTCTCAAAGATGATATTTTAATATGTAGCCCTCGGGTATACAAAAACTATCCCTCAAAACATTTAGTTATGGCTCGAAGAAAAAGGACAATATCACTGATAGTTGCAGCGTCATCCTTATCGACACGGATCAGACGTAGTTAATCAAAAATTTTAATGACCATAGTTCAGAAAATAATAACTTTTCTTCACCTAGCAAAACGAGCGTGCTTGAATAATTTTGATCCTTTAAACTTGAAGTGGACTTACATTTATTTGATATGTTTTATATATTTTACGAAATACATTATACTAGAGATACACATATAAATATAAAAAATATATCTTCACGCCATTCCCAATACAGGGGTAGTCAGAGGTCTAGATAATTAAGTCGTTTCGACACACCTTCCACCGAAGATATTTTAGAACAACGTGACAGGTGGTAAGCCCGTCGCAGTCTCAATGTCGAAGCTAACGATATAAGTTAATTCGTACATAAGTTTTTGAAAAAACCCATTGGCACGAGCCTGCCATTTGGGGATCGATCTCGGGTCTCTCGACTCGAAATTCCGACCACCCAACCACTCGGCTATCGTGACTTCTTACACATATAATAGCTTATATATATATATATATATGTATATATATATATATATATATATATATATATATATATATATATATATATATATATATATATATATATATATATATATATATATATATATATATATATATATATATATATATATATATATATATATATATATATATATATATATATATATATATATATATATATATATATATATATATATATATATAAGTCACGATAGCCGAGTTGTTGGGTGGTCGGAATTTCGAGTCGAGAGACCCGAGTTCGATCCCCAGGTGGCAGTACCAAAGAGTTTTTCAAAAACTTATATACGAATTTCATCGTTGGCTTGACATAAAGGCGGCGACGGGCTCACCACCTGTCACGTTGTCCCGAAAATATCTTCAGTGGAAGGTGGGTCAAAGGGACTTAATTGTCTAGACTTGACCTCTGTCTACACCTGTATTGGGAATTGCGTGAAGATATTTTTTTTATATATATATATATATATATATATATATATATATATATATATATATATATATATATATATATATATATATATATATGTATATATATATATATATATATATATATATATATATATATATATATATATATATATATATATATATATATATATATATATATATATATATATATATATATATATATATATATATATATATATATATATATATATATATATATATATATATCGGTTTCTCTTCACGCATCATCGCTGGCGAGGCACCTCTTTCGTTTCTTTAGAATACATCATTATCGTCTAGGTTTCCGGCACGCGTGACCTTTCCCTCTGCAATTTCTAAAAATTTATTCATATTATCTCTGGCTACTTTGAAAAACTGGAACAGTCAAATACGTATTAAATCTGTTAAATGACTCGAATCCTAAATTACGCGAAATATTACTAAACTTAAAGTATACATACATACATACATACATAACGGCCAGTTAAAGTCCACTGCACGATACAGGCCTCTCCCATAGGGAGGATTTGCCATAATCGCCACGCTTGGCAAGCGGATTGCCGATCGCAGTAGCAGACCACTCCCACCTCAAACGCTGCTGCCCGTTTTAGATCTGATTATTTAGGTCTGATATTTTTAACGATGGTTATCCGACCATCTATCGGTTGCCATAATGGTATTCAAGGCTGCTTAAAGTATAGTATAATAAAATGTAGGAATATTATCTTAGTCTAAAAAAATATTATTATACATATGAGAAGACGTGACTATAGAAAAAGACGTTGTATTCTAGTATCAAAATGGTATGATCCATTGGTCTACGGTCACGGTGCGTTGCGGCGCGTCGCGAGACAGTTTGGCATTTAAGCTTATTGTAACGATGTTATTGACTCCTTTCGATCCGTCCATCAAGCATCCCACATTTTTACAACATGCCTCCGTTTGACACACTTCCGTAAGAAACGATAGTCATAGAGATATTTTGTTGTTTTAAAGCTATAAAATTTTGAATTTACATTCTTGCTTTTCAAATTATTACTAGATGTCGAAGCTGAATTTATGGGTCGAGTTATAATTCATGGGTCTTGCCAGGGGTATGTCTGCCTAGCAAATAAATTAGGGCACATATTCCATACATTTAATCTTACGTTTAAGTGCCTGTCCTAGAACTAATCTAATAAACACTGAGGAAAGCCACCTGTGTACTATCTGCAAAGACGATATATATACACTCATACTAAATACCTATATACTAATTTGCATCTCAAATGTAAAAAAAAAATCCTGTGAAGCCATAGGAATTACCCGGTCGGCTTAGCCCATTCGCTGAATGTACTGCTGGAGTTTACCGTGTTGCAATGCCGGTTAACAGTGGTGGAGCCACGTATCAGCTTTTGTTGTTGCATGAATGGGCCGGCTGGACCGGGGAAATACCACGACCTCACAGAATACCGGCGTGAAGTAGAAGTCTAACAAACTTCTACGTTTCGTCTGGTGAATGGAGGTAACCGGAGGCCTACACTCCCCCAATTCTGGAGGGGAGCGGGGGATACTCTAAGGGCGGCAACGCATCTGCTATACCTCTGGTAAGCGTGAGCGGATTTCATCTGCTTTCGCAGGTATCAGGCCTCGAGGCAAGCCTCATTGCCCGGGCATCTTCTCAGGGGGCTGCTGCTCCCCCGGTCCTGGGTACCGCTTTCTGCGGTATATATGTAGAAGTGTTGCGTACTTTACGCCATGCGTCGGGTCTTTCACTCTTCCCCGTCCTCCCCCTCAACGAGGTCGGGTGGTGGCTGCAACAATTCCCTAGGGAGAGGTCGCCGCTCTGGTGGTCGAGCGTGCTGCGGCAGGAGGTCCGATAAGGACGTCAGGTCGCGCAGGTGTTCATGTGGCCCATTATCAGCGCGGTCATACATTTTCCGCGCCAAGTGGACCACAAAGTCGTGAATTGCTTCGATTTTAAGATCTCTGGCGATGACGTCATTCCGGACGTAACGACCAGCTCCCACAATCGTTCTTAGGGAAATGTTTTGCTGAACCTGCAATCTTTTCCGCTGTGCGGGAGATGTGAACGCGTACCACGCTGGTGCAGCATATGTGATTTGCGAGCGGATGTAGGTCTTGTAGATCCCTACCTTGGTCCTCGTTGGCAGGTTGGATGCCAGAACCGGACGGAGGACCGCCCTCGCAGCTCTTGCGCGCTGTATAACGTATGCGACCTGAGGGGTCATACGTAGAGAGCGGTCAATCTGGCATCCAAGGTAGGTCACAGTCTTCTTCCACTCTACATCCTGGCCTCGGGCTTGGTGGTGGTGGTACACGTCCCTGTCTGTTGACAATTATGGCGCATGTCTTGCCAACGTTTACGGCCATGCGCCATTTGTCCAGCCATTCAGGCAGCAGGTTCATAAGACACTGCATCCTCCTGGCTGCAATGTCTGCCCGACGGGACGACGTAAAATACGCGCTGTCGTCTGCATAGAGGGCGAGCATGACATCTTGTTCCCATTCTTGGACGCGACCTTCAAGTGTGGGGATGTCGTTGGTGTAAACTGCGTACAGGTGCGGAGAAAGACAGCTGCCTTGTGGCACTCCTGCCTCTATTCTTCGTGCTGCCGAGTCGATCCTCTCGACGCTAACACAAAAGCTCCGTCCCTCCAGAAAAGACGCCACTAGTCGTATGAGCGCTGGCGGCGTTGTGGTATTTTCTAATAGCTTGTAGATTAGACCCGTGTGCCACACCCGGTCGAAGGCCTTCTCTATGTCGAGAAAGACCCCCAGACAAGAGCGGCCGCGATGGGTTTCGGCCGCTAGGTAGTGTAGCACTCAGGTCAGCTGCGCCGTGGTGGATTGGCCGCTGCGGAATCCGAATTGCTCCCTTCGGAGCTCTGCGTGCGGACGCAGTCTCCGCAGCAGCAGCCTTTCAAATAGTTTCGCTACATACGACAGTAGCGTGATGGGACGGTAGCTAGCCGGGTGTCTTCTGTTTTTGCCCGGCTTCGGCAGCACTACGATTTTCCCTTCCTTCCACTTGGAAGGGTAATGTTGGGTGCGTAGCACCCCGTTGAACAAACGGGTCAGTGCTACGTTATGCAATCGTTGCCCGGCGCTTTCCGTAGCGGCAGGCGCTGTGCCACTCTCCTTACTTCAGAAGGGGACATGAAATCATCCCCTCCTAGTGGTGGCGCCGGGCTCGTCAGGAACTCCTGTACGCAATGCTCAACCTCCCTGTGGAAGTCTGCGACGGCAGCTGCAGCAGTGTTGGGTTTAAACTGCCCCTCTAAATTTTCTGCCAGGATCTCGGCCCAGTCTCGTGCTCCGTAGTGCCGTTTTCCTGTGCTCTCCACTAGTGGGCAAATGGGCTGTGGTGTGCGCGAAAGCTGTCGGGTGAGCTGGTATAATGAGGCTGGATGTTCCGAGGCTTCCTCGATGCGAGCGTTCCACGACTCGCCTCGGAAGGCCTTTATCCCTTCCGACAGCTTTTCGGTAATAGTGTTGAGTTTCGTCTTTATTTTTGGACATCTGGTTCTAGCCCAAAGCTTCCTAGTGGATCGTTTCTCCTCTAGGAGAGTTTTGAGCCTCCATGGGAGTACCTCTCCACGGTGCGTGTCAGGCATTGTCCTGGTGGCCGCTAGATACTCTTGATGTATCTTTTCACAGATATATTTAGCGGCCACTTCTACCTCTTCTACTGATGTTATGTTCGCACCGTAGGTAAGGTTCGCCAGCGCTCTTCTGTATTGCTCCCAGTTGGTCTTCGTACGGAGGCCCCGGGGCACTACGGAGTCGGCGCTGGTTGACATAGTGATGAGGATTGGTAGGTGCTGCGTGTCCAGGTCATACAGCACCTCCACTTGGACCGGGTATGTGATTCCTTGGCAGAGAACTATATCCAGGACATCTGGCCGATGTGTTGTTATCGTGGGGATATGTGTGGGAGCTCCTGGTCCCAACACTTCATATCCCCCTTCTTCAGCGTCTTCAAACAGTCTCCTGCCAGCGGCGTTCATGATGCGCGAACCCCATGCCAGTTGTTTGGCATTAAAATCTCCTGCCATAATGACAGGAGAACTGTTGTCCATGACGGCTCGGATGTCCGAGGGGCAGAGAGGAGGGCCGAGTGGGCGGTACGCTGCGTAGATCCTTAGCTCCACGCCGGCCGTCTTCAGGAGTATCCCAATGCCCCTGGTTGAGATGA
The DNA here is from genome assembly GCA_029286605.1 of Sericinus montela. NCBI lineage: Eukaryota > Metazoa > Arthropoda > Insecta > Lepidoptera > Papilionidae > Sericinus > Sericinus montela. Next base: position 10,465,463 of record JAGSMR010000012.1, on the reverse strand, counting down.
ATGGCAGCAGCTCCAATTCTTCATGCACTAGGTCTCTCCTAACCAAAATGGCCGTGCCTCTGTAGGCCTTTCCTTCGGGAGAGACCTCGTCGCGACGATACACGAAGAAGTTGGGGATCTTGAAATGGCGTCCGGGTCTGAGTTTAGTCTCCCCTAGCAGCACGACCTGGATTCCGTGCTGCTGCACCATAGTTCGGAGACTAGCGGCTTGTTGTTGGATGCCGCCTGGGTTCCAGTACATTACCCGGAGCTCAGCCATTTCTTGCCATTGTCAGGTGGGTCAGGGCTGTGAGAATAGCCGTGAGTGGGTCAGCTCCGTCATGACGTCATGACGACTGTGACCAATTGTGCTAGTGCAGCCTCGATCGTGGTCGGCACGGATGTAGTTTGAGGGGGGAAGGCCTCGGTTCTCCCCCTTGAAGCTTGTACTCTCGGAGCTGGGTGCTGCACTCGCACATGCTGAGATACAGGTCCTGGTGTGTTGGCAACTGCTGGCCCTGGCTGGATGGTGGCGATGGGAGGGGGTATGGGTGTGGAGGTCACCCTGGCCTCGGACTTGGCCATCTTTTTCTTCTTCTTCTTCCCCCTCTCTTTCTCTTAGTGGAGAGGGGTCCTCCCCTCTCCGTGGCCTCGTTAGCCGGCGGTTGCAGTGTTGTGACCGCCGCTACCTTTCCAGGTTTAGTGGCTGGTGCCACTTCTGTTGCCACCTCCAGGCGCCGCGGCTGTCGCGGCTGTGGCTGGGGTCTCGCATTGGGTGCGCCCTCTGCGACTGGTGGTGCACCTCTTTGCGTGTTTTGCCGCGGCGCATGCGCCGGCGGGGGAGGGATGGGAGGGGGCATTCTAATACCCCTTTCTGAGCGAGCGATGCGCTGAATAACAGCGCATCTTCGGTCATTTGCCGAGTGCGCCTTACCGCAATTGGCGCACTTCGGTGGCCCATCCCTGGGTTTGGGGCAGTCTGATGCGACATGATCCCCGGCGCATCTGACGCATTTTACCGGGCGAAAGCAGTTTGCCGAGGAGTGTCCGAACCTCTGGCAACGGTGGCACTGAGCCGGGCCTTCCCTGCCTTGCCATGACTCAATCGTTACTCCGGGCATGTAGAGGAGCTCGTGTACATCATACAGCCTCTTGAGCTCCTCTTGGCTAAGGTGGTGTAGCTTAATGTGGAAAAGGCAACCCGGTCTCCCTTTCTTCGGGGGGATAGCCCTTACGAACGTAACGGGAAAGCCCAGTGCCTTAAGGGCCTCCTCGATGTCCTCGGGGTGTGTATCCGCTGGTAGCCCACGCAGTCCCACCTTAGTGGGCAATTCAGCGGTTGGTGCATAGCAGTACCATGCGAGCGCTGCGTCCTCCTTACTGCGCTCCGTTAGGTACCTCTGCACCTTACGGTATTCATCAGCCGAATGCAGGCGGAATCTTGCCCCTTTCCCGAAGGGGCGCGCATTCGGCGCGTGCCCTAAAATGTTGTGCAGGGCACGGAAATGTTTTGCCCACTCTGGTAGGCTTTTTACTATTATAGGAGGATATTTGCTATCCTCCTTTTCCTTGGCCACCACCTTCCTAGGTGATGGCACAGGATGGCGTCCTTTTCTCTTTAGGAACGTCGATTTCCGGCGGCGTGCGACGTCTTGCGGCTAGTCACCCTTGTAGGACCTCCGTGTCTTCCACCTGATGATACTCAGATCGCCGGTCAGTAGACGCGGGGGTCGGGGGCGATGCGCGTGTACGCGGTAGCGGCCGTGGTATCCCGGACTTGATGTTGCTGTCCCGGGGAGGTAGTATCACCGACTTCTCGGGATCAAATAGGTCTCTCCTCGTCAGTGTCCTTTCGAACGTCGTTGTCCGCCGCTTGTCGGGTGGTTCCCTAGGTCGGCGGGAGGGGGGTGGGTCCCCCTCATCCGATATTCTTGTACACTAATGTGTAGTGAGTGCCTAATGTGCGTGTGCGTATCCCGGTAGGCGTGCGAACGATACGGTTCCTGTGTCGCTTGACCACTCCCCCCCGCCCCTCAGCGCGGGCCACTTAGCCGGGTGAAACCTTTCGGAGGCCCAGCACAGCGCCCAGCGAGCGGTTTGGGGTTTGTTGACTTAATGAGAGATGTCCCTGCGAAATAAGACTTAATACCCCGAAGTGTACAAGTACACCGCAGTGCCGAACACCGGTGCCCTTTTCTAAGAAAAGGGATAGGGTGTCCGACGCGCTTGGAACGCTGTTGGCCAGTTACAATTGCAACTACGGGCGTGTCAATTGGCAAACAGACGTTATCCCGGGGTGTGGTCGCCCAAAGTCTCAAAGTCTAGGAACTTCAGGGAGTAAACTCAACCTTCAGAACTTCGACCGAGTTCTTCGGAGCGACGGGTGCCGTGGTAATAGTACTAGTTAAAAACTTTCCTTATTCACCGATTGCACCGCTACACAAACCCGAGATATACCTCTGGTATTGCGGGTTTAATGGGCGGCGGTAATCACTTACCATCACGTGAGCCACCTGCTCGTTTGCCTCCCTTTTCTATAAAAAAAATATTCGCCTTAGTGATAACAGGACCAAAATAGTTAAAGTAAGCTCTATTAAACAAAAAAAGAATCAGTTAACATATATCGGAGTTAAGTAACAAACGAAAAAAAAACATACAAACATTGTTTACAAAACTTTAGCCGATTTTTTCACCGTTATGTATGAATAATGTACATATAAATAATATGAATGTTACGTATCCAAAAATAGAATTACAGTTACATGTTATAGAATACCAAAATATTTTAATCAATAATTTAAATTAATTAATATGATTATTTTTAAACTAATTGAATATTAAACAACACTAAGTTCTAAGAAAGGAACGTAAATTTCGGAAGCGTAGTTAAATCGATTCGGCATGGATATAACATCCAACACAATTTAATCTTAAGATAAAATAATAAAATATCTTCACGCAAGTCCCAATACAGGGGTAGACAGAGGTCAAGTCAAGACAATTAAGTCCCTTCGACCCACCTTCCACCGAAGATATTTTCGGGACAACGTGACAGGTGGTGAACCCGTCGCCGCCTTTATGCCCAAGCCAACGATGTAATTCGTACATAGGTTTTAGAAAAACCCATTGGTACGAGCCCGCCACCTGGGGATCGAACTCGTGTCTACTGACTCGAAATTCCGATCACCCAACCACTCGGCTATCGTGACTTATTAATATAATCTTAAGATCACAACGGAAAAAAAAATAAGAAAATCCTGTAGACTTCAACAAATACTCAATGTAATACTACAAAATACAACTTGCTAATAATTACTTAATATTAGTTTTTGCGGCTATTTTAGGAAGTCGTCCCTTCATAGTAATGTAATAAATAATTATAACAATTAAATTGAATCAAAATTAACGTGAATTCCCAATTGACCTTTAACTGAACTTCTTTACAAGTATCTAGTGTCTTTTAGAAGTAGATAGTGCTTACTTTTTTTTTTTTAATTTTAAATTAATTTTTTTTTAAATCGTGAAGAGGAAAAATAATTTCGAATTTTTAAATCGTGAAGAATAATTAAGTTTTCGAAAATATAAAAAAATCGAATAATTAGGGTCGAAGAGACTTAATTGTCTAGACTCGACCTCTGTCTACCCCTGTATTGGGAAATGCGTGAAGATATATTTTTTTAAATCGTGAAGAATAATTAAAATTTTTGAAAATATAAATAATTAAGATTCGAAATAAAAATAAGTCCTATCGTGACTTATTTTGAAATTTTTATATCATGGCAGCCAAACTCTTCGCCGGCATTGTATACCACGTATTAAATACCAAAAAAACATGGTCACGTACCCCACGAATTATATGGACCAGCTAAACGGCTAGGTACAAAAATCGTAAAAAGTGAACCGTCTCCGTGAAAAACGAATATTTGAGCGACAACGTGAGATGACTCTTTAGTTTCGAAAGAAGTTTATTCGTTCTGTACCTGAATTACAAAAACCGTGAATAATTTCGGTTATAAATACTAAATAATATTATCCCTTTTTAAGATCTGGGTAAGACATCAACGTTTATTGTATTTGGGATGGTCTCGATGTGATAACGAGTCCATCCTGCTGCGCTCGCGAATAATAGTGGGCGCGCCCGAAGCGCTCCACTGCCGGTTACATTGTGCTCACTATAAATAAATGGCAACAACAGGTGAATAACTAATTTCACTCATAAAATTAGCTCTTCATGGGTGGAGTGCAATATTTAACTGTCGACAACATCCGCCTATTTATATTGAATATTAGCTTGACGGATTGCTTTATATTGATTTGAATTAAAAGGCATTTACTGTACTAAAGTCGGTCAGATTCCACATGCAGAATTATAATTGTTACTGGTATTAACTTTTATTAATAGTACTACTACATATTTACATATTTACTACTTGACGTATATGAGTTTCGATGCAAAAAGTTAGTAGCTTATAATGATGCCTATTCTGATATATCGTAGAATATGCTAAAACATAATTTTCCTAATAAAATATTAATCTTTACATATATAGAATTATTCTTTTATTCTTTATTATTCATGTTACTTATTATTCATGTAATTATTCTCTTATTATTCATGTTACTCGACATCGGTGAAAGGCAGCGCAAATTTCGACAATTAATTTACTTACTCGAATGCTGCGGCTTCATTGACGTTTGATATCGTATGAGTTGTTAATATTTCAAGGGATTTTCAGTTTTGATAATTAGTGTTACGATGGAGCGACGGCCGCTAATTGTTTAATTTTCAATTCATGTATTGAAAAGCAAAATGTAACAGTTGGTAAATATATTATTAAAACGAGTAAAGCCATACTAATAACTTTGGTAATTTAGAACGACACTTCCTCGTATGTAAAATAGGTAGGCAACCACCTAACCCAGAGCACGCCTCTCCCCACAAGTGTTCAAAGCGGGCGAAACGACTAGTCAACCCTTTGCCGCTCACTCGCTCGTGAAATCACTCAAATACTGAATATTTTAATCTGAGCAGATAACGAGCTCGCAATTCTATTAGATGAAACATAGCTATGTGAGGTTAAACACAGCCGGAGCGGCCCCTCGTTGCACCGGCACGGCGCGCAGTGCTCACTCTCAAATACCGTCATTTGTGATAACAATTTTAAATACATAACATGTACACTTTTACATATTTACTTTGATTCATATTTTTCATGTAATTTGAATATTGCAGTTCTAATAAATTTAAATAAAACATCCATTAGCATCTGTGTGAAAATTAATATTTCATTGAATTATCTTTGATTTTTTATGGTTTTTGCCACAGTGCTGTCTCCCACTGCAAGATCCACTGCAAGATGTAAGCTTTTCCCAAATGGAAGGGTTTGCCAAAATCGCCACACTTAGCAAACAAACTCATTAAAGGCACAGCGCACTAAAGACTGCTATTTGCTACTGGACTACCAGATTAAATTTTCGGTACGGTTATCTCGCCATCTGTCGATAGTTTATTGCATTTTCAAGCAAAGGCAAGGCTTGGAAAACGGGGCGTTTACTCGTTCATTACATAAATACCCGGTAATTACTTCAATAAAAGCTAAATTAATAAAAAATAAATTCTTAATAAATTTATCTCTTAAAGATTTATGTTCATATCTTTCCATAACACAAAAAGATCTCTGTGGAAAATTATAGAAATCGGATAGAGAATAGTTTATACCTACTAGCATTAAACGAAACGTAGGTAAGCAGCCGTGCTTTTTACTAATGATTAATAAAAAAAAAAAAATTATCCGTCGCGCAAATTTTAAATAAAACAAGTAATCGGCTATCGTGACAAAAAGTCACGATAGCCGAGTTGTTGGGTGGTCGGAATTTCGAGTCGAGAGACCCGAGTTCGATCCCCAGGTGGCAGTACCAATGAGTTTTTCAAAAACTTATGTACGAATTTCATCGTTGGCTTGGATATATAGGCGACGCCGGGCTCACCACCTGTCACGTTGTCCCGAAAATATCTTCGGTGGAAGGTCAAAGGGACTTAATTGTCTAGACTTGACCTCTGTCTACCATTGTATTGGGAATTGCGTGAAGATATTTTATTTTATTTTTTTACAAGTAATTTTTTTTTGGTAAAACGTGTCCTAAATATATTTAAAAATCAGTTTGGTACTAAATATATTTATTTTAATTTTCTTTCTTTCTTTTGTATGTTAAATAAATACGACAAAACCTTTCCTTTAAACACATAGTGATGATTTTAAGATTTCTCCTTTTTTATCAACTCATACTATCTCTAATAGGTAAATATGCTGAAGTTCGTTTCATTTTAAAAGCTTGTATAAATATATCACGAGAGCTATAAAGCTATCAAATATTTACTAATCTGAGCGGAGAGCGCGGCGCGAACCCCTTCTGGTCCCGGGCTCATAAAATAAATTGAAATAGTCGCGCCGCCCCCCAAATTAAAATATTCAAATGGGACGCACGCGCAAGAAAATTGAAAATTGTCGTCTATCGCCCGCAAATGAAACCTATAACTCCTCATATACACAGCGGGCCACGTTTAGTGGAATTCTATTAAAAGGTTTATTCTGATTCTTCACGATTATATTTAGCAATGTGAATCTTTCAATAAATTTAGACTTATAGCAGTAGAATGTTATAAGAAAAATTCAAGATTTGGTAAGCTAAGGAAATACGCTCATTGAAATAGTTGTCATGATAAAATTACATCACTACTTATTTTTGATAATTTACAAGTCGATTTAAATAAAATATAATCATAAAACACAAATATTTATCCTTCTTTCTAACATTCTACTACCATGCAGAATCTTCTTCTCCTATAAGAACAGATTGTTACTACCAGAAAAAGCGGATCTGTATTATATTTTAGCATATACTCTCTGGACACTGTAGCCAGACTGTTTAATTTTGGCCTTTTGTTACATATACGTCGACTTTGTGATTTAAGAATCGTTTCAACTCTTACTATAAGCTCCGAGATAAAGACGAAGAAAATTCTGACTTATTCTTCTTGTTTTATACTATGCCTTTTAAGAAGTTCATTCTCTAAGCTCCGCCATAACCCATAGATTAACTTTATAATTTTTTTTCACTCTCCTGCTCGTGTCAGAGCCTGTAAAAGACATTCATAATTTATATGGATCATATGGATGTTTCCAAAAATTTTTGGTGAATATATGACCAACTTTATGACATTATATAAAAAAATGAGAACAAAAAATCCTATCACTCAATTTAGACTGCTTACCAAATTTTATTGCACTGCACTGTAATACGGTAAAGATTCGATATGCCTCCAAATAATGCCATAAATGGTCGTCAATTTTATGACTGCAATTTGGCTACGGAATGAAATTAAGTGTTTGTTTTATGCAAGAGTAGATTCAATAAAATTGCTGCGAATGAATATCTAAAATGATGTAAACAGTCACATAATTTTTTACACTACATTTTATTTTTACTGTCAAGAACATTATTAATTTATGATTTAATTGTATACAGGTGTAAATAAGTCACAGAGTATATCATACGTGAATGACGAGTACCCTCGCTAGTGGCTTCCGCTGTTTTGCGGCCGGCGCTGATTTTGTGGTTACATTTCGCGTAACTTGATAGACTCGAGTACTCGCACATCCTTATAGTGCATTCAGTAGGCCTCTGATATAAAAATAGTATCGATTAAATATACATTGTCGAGTAGGAAGATAAAAAATTATAATCATGTTCGACACAGTATTGCAAAAGCGACTAAATATAACCTGGGACCTCGCGAAAAGAACTGTAGAACGCTTCTTTGGAATGCTCTAGAGATTTTTTAAGTTCAAAGTGGCTTAAATAAGAAAATGTTTTAACTTTGGTAAAAAATGACCTCCCGATAAAGAGAATAAATCGAAACAAAATAGTTGCCATTAATAAGCCCTAACAAAAAGGCCTTCTATAGTATAGATCAATATTTTTAATATACATACATAAATAATAAATATATTCGTAGATAGAGACACCATTCATACATTGCTCTGATCTTAAAGTACGCAGCTTAAGCACTTGTTTTATGGAATCAGAAACAACGAGGTACAAACAGGAAAATGTAGAAACAGTTTTTTTTACTTTGACCCGACCGGAAATTAAAGCCGGGACCTCAGAACCGGCGGCACCTTCTAAACCGGTGAGTATTCTATTCGTCTACGGAGGTCGTCATATACTGATATGTGGAAGTAATTTATACAAAAAAGTAGCCCCAAATTCCGGTTCACCGGTTCTTTGTGTGTTTCGATGTTGTGATGCAGCTACATGTTTTTGAATTTCTTATCTGCTTTATATCAATCCGGTGGAACATAATAATTTTATGAGTACAATTTGCAGCTTACCATCAAACTAAAAGGAGGATAAAATTTGTATCGATATCTTTTAATTGCAGATCATTAACATATACATTCGATAACTTATATATTAAATATATAAGTCATTATGCGGATAAAATAAGACAAAACGCAACGTCCGGTAACTGCAAGTGATACTCTGGGAACTGGTTGCCTTCCGCCGTGACGATCGCTCGACCCTCACAAGTTGCACCAGCACCCCATCGGCACTACGCATCAAGAGCACCTCTACAATGAAATCGCGTCTTATTACATTTAACACCTTGCAATTACGAAACGACCTCAATTGCCCTCTGGGAATAAAAACTTATTCATTTCATCGCATTTAAGGGCTTAAACCTTTGCTTCCATTCATAAAATTATTAATGCGATCGTAAAATTGGGCAAATTTTATTGTCTCGAAGACATAATGGGAAACTAATGTAGCGTGTTATTATTCAGATCGGTTGTAGCCGTAAAATACGAGTATTTGTGCCTGAGATCCATCGGCGATGCGTCGGGGCCCACAACGGCGATGCATTCCCAGCGGAAGCCCCTCTGCTATTTGAATATCAAACATATTTCGGTCATATTTCATTAAAACAGTTATGATATATTTCCTTTACATTTTTATTGTAGATACGTGTATTTAATGCTAAAAAATTATGGTAATTTAGTGAGACAAACATCTCGAACAGAGTTTAGACGCATATCTTAAGAATAATAAATGTGGTGTGTAAATAATGTTAGTAATTATTACCATATAATATATACTAATATTATAAATACGTTAAAGTTTCATACGTTTTCTTACTAACTGTAGTCTTATACTCATAGACCTGTAATTTTTTGGGTTTTATTGGGGTTACGTTTTTTAAAAAAGTTACTTTAAAAAATACTCTGCAATCGCAAACCACAAGATTGTTGTGTGCTATATGTCTTCTACATTGTTACATCTAATCTACAGTGCTTGATAAATTAAGAAGACCTCAAGAATCGTATAGAAGCTTTGAGATGTGGGCATAGACGTATGATGCCCATTAGATAGACACAGGTTTCGAATGTAGAAGTTTTGCGAAGCGTTAACCAGACTACTTTTGAAAAATGTGAAGAAAAGAAAAGTTGTGTATCGTGGCCTCATGCTTCGGTCTGAAAGATATTAACTTTAGCAACTCATTATGATGGGAAAGGTAGCCACAGAAAAATTCTTGGCTGTGCAACATCCGGGAACGGATAGGACTTGCGAGTGCTGACGAGCTCTTCGGCTTGCGAAGAATATGATATTCGAAGCTGACTGCAAACCTTCGTTAATTAGAGAGGCACGAGAAGAAGAAAAGAAGAATTGGGGCTATGGTACTTATTAAAAATGCACCACTACTGGTACGGACGAAGCCTAGGGAAAAACTTATTTATAATAATTTTTCATGCAATTCTTAACATAAAAAAAAGGTAGAGCTTAGCGATGGATGTTTTAATACAAATAGGAATAAAAATTTTAGATGATAAGTCTACCGCTGAATGAAGTTATTTTTATAATTGAACAAAACGACGGTTGAAACTCGGCTCTTGGGGCGATTTTAATCAGGAGGTTCACAGAAACGCACAGAGAGCGATTTGTTTATAGCTTATATTACGGTGGCTGGGCGCTTTGCTGATATGAAATTAATGTCAGTACCATATGAATTTATTACAACATTAAATTATGATGTTAAGAGTGATTCTTAAATCTTAGCATCTGTGTTTGTATGACCAATCTAAGTAATACAGATGACATGATATTTCAAAATTAAAATTATCGACGTTAAAACAACGATAGGCGAGTGGGTACATTAGATCATATGCTTGGACTCTAAGGTGGCGACAGGATGAGCATTTGCACCATGGGACAACGTGAATAAGCTTTGGTCAAATGTATGTCGAAATGACGATAAGTCTAAACTGACAATCCCAGTATTGAGTAGTGAGGTCTTTTTTTTCCCTTTGTCTTTTCAACTTAAAAAATACAGATCCATTATAATGTTTAGTTAAAATAAAGGACCACCCTACCGGTCTTGCCGACCCAAAATTGGAACTACACTATACCTAAGTAGTTATAGTAGCAAATTGTGTATTATAAGAATTCATAACAAGTTGTGTTTGTTCAGGTTTTTAGGTGAATACATTCTGCAAATAGTTCTCAAGCGTGTGCCACGGACAGCCCGTTAGTAATTGGAACCTGTATGCGCGCGACCGCTAAAGTATTTTGGACTCGAGAAATAAATATTAATAAAACTGCGTGATTGTCTTTATTTTTCGTGAGAAAATACTCACGGTAGGAGAGACAATATGCTTTTGTTTTTCTTTATTGTTATTGCCGTAAAACATTTAGTGAGCAGCGTTCAGCAATAAAACATGTTATTTTGTGTGACAAAACGTCGGGCTTCATGAGAAAATATTGACCGCAGATAGCGTAATAAGCAAATTATTAGTGACGGTCGCATCCAAAATGAGGCAGTAAGCTTTTTGTATTGCATTAAAATAGACTACAACAAACTTTTAGCATAATAATAATCATAACAACTTTTAATAATAATAAATCCTGTGATTGCCGTGTGGTTACCATTTATCACCTCTTTTCTTTCAATAGGTATCGTAAGAGATACTTACGGGAAGAAACTGGAACGAAGAACAAAGAAACCTACTATAAATACTGAGGGATATAAGTACCCAATAAAATACCTCACCGAATTAAGTAAGCGGTTGAAGAATAGCAATGTCAATGATCCGCGTGCTAAATATGACATTTATGGCAAATTCACTCGACATAAGCTGTTAACTCTAAAGTGCGAATGAGAGTGGAATTTAACAGGCCATTATGTATCTACAATCAACATTATAGGTTTAAAAATAAGGCGACTGTGTAATTCAACGAAATAATTAATACTCAATGCTATAAGCATCAATGCAATGAATTGACTATAATCGATAATTAATTACTGAATATCTTGATTACTTTTGTTGACAGCAGAATATGAGTTGACAACCTGCCTCCGAAGAATCCGATCGTTCGTATTTTATCCATATTCATTTGCAGACATTAGATGAATATAAATAAATCAATCTCTGTTTTCATATTTTTTTCTTCATGCATTTTCCAACACCGGGATAGTTAGAGGTTAAGATGTTCTTTTAGCCAGAATACAATGGAGCTTATTTAACAACGAGACAGCTGGTGGGTCCGAAGCCCTTTATATATTAAGGTGAAGGGTTAGAAGTAGGTAGATAATCCACATGGGTGAGGCCAATGTCGAGTAGAAAATTTGATTGCCGTTTCTTCGCGTGGGCATTCATGGGAAAACTCAAACATCTAATGGTTTGGATTACGGTGACTACCACTGGTTTTATTGTTTTTTTACATTCATTTTACATTTTTTTTTATACTTCACTTCTGCATAACGTATGACATTGGCTAACAAGATAATTGGCTGAGCTCTATGCCTCTGTGAATCAACATCTAATGGCCTCTAGTGACAGTTTCACTTTTACAAAGTGCTGCTTAATAATTTCGTTTTAAAACAATACCTCCTTTGATAAAGATTCATTAAAAATCATTTTGGGTGGAACATATCGTAGCGCATCACGACAACTTTTTAAGTCATCATAATTTTGAATTCCAAATTTACTAGTCGTGAAAAAATTCATAAGTTTGAATTGAAGCAGAAATTAAATTAACATTTTTTTAACCGATTCGCAGGTTAGTATAATTTTAATGATATCATGTAAGTTAGCTAGTCAATTTAATAAATAAAACTTGAATCTGCAGATAAAAAAAGGAAGAGAAAGATTTTGTCTATAATTAATCATTTTAATATCTTCACGCAATTTATATTTATATAAATGTTGGTCTAAAATAAAGTCCAGTAGGTAAAACCCACTGTCCACCGAAGCTTATTTGTGACAACGTGACAGGTAGTTTTAATGTCTAAGCTAACGGTAACGGCAATATTCCTACATACATTGATAAATATTCATAATAATAATTATAAATAAATAATTAGATATCTTCACGCAATTCCCAGTACACGGGTATACAGAGATCATGTCTGGACAGTTAAGTCCCTTCGACCCACCTTCTACCGAAGATATTTTCCGGACAACGTGACAGGTGGTGAGCCCGTCGCCGTCTTTACCACCACCACACAACCACTCGGCTATCGTGACTTTAAATATTTAAATACACGTATAAACATCGACGACTCTAGTACAAAATTTCATCACACAAATGGTTGCCCAATACCGCCAGGTATTCGAACTCGCACCCCTTAATTTCGAAGGCGGGTACTCATGTATCGGGTCGTCTAATTTAATACCATGGTAATTTGAGAAAGTCACTATAGCCGAGTATATGGGTGATCAGAACTCCAGACAAGAAACCCCGTGTTCGATTTCCAGGTGGCAGGTTCGTAACAATGACTTTTCAAAACTCATGTACGATTTATATCATTGGCTAAAGATGGCGACAGGCTCCACCTACCACGTTGTCCCAAACAATGTCTTCGATGAAAGGTGGGTTGAAAGGACTATATTGTCTCGACCGCTGACTACCCCAGTATTGGAAATGGCGTGAAGAAGATTTATGTGACTTATATTTTAATGTAACGTATCAAACATCCTGTCATTTGGTGATATTCGTTACTTTAATGTTATCGACAGTGACCATGACCGCGTATTTAAGGCGTAAGAATATACCAACCCCTTTCTTTCTGTGGGTGTCATAATAGGTGACTAAGGGAAAAGCCCTGGAATTGGCTACCGAAATATAACGATGAAACCGTCTTGACAAATACTAAAACAAAATTTAACTAACTGGTGACGGTAGCAAAATCTAAGGTGCGAGGTGTCTGGTACTGCGATCCCCAATCCGCTTGTTAAGCGTGACGATTATGGCCAACCCACCCTTACGGGAGAAGCCTATATCCTGCAGTGGACTTTTCGGGGCCTTTATGTATTCTGTTATCTTAAAAAATTATAAACTCTCGGGTATATAATCAATATACTAAAATAATTTAATTTAGTGAAGCACAAACAATAGCAACTAACATCATATACAAGACAAAATAAGTAGAGATGATTCACAACTAATTTATACAACGAATGATTCACTTCATTGTTTTACTTTTGTATCGATTTAAGGAAAACAATCAATTACGTTTAAATTACAGTTCGGCCAGCAATAGAGGAAATATATTGTCATTGAAACATTTATAACCGTTTTACTTATTTAATTGATACGAATGGTCCTCATTGGTAATTGTGTGGGCACGCCAGTTTCACGATATATGTATTGGGAGTTAAATATGTTTCAGATTTACGAAACACTAGTTATTTTCGTAATTATATTGCTCCGTTGCATTTCCCTGAATTTATTTTAACATTCGTGTACTTTCTAGTAAAATCATATTTAATTATTTAAAGAACTTAGTATTTCTTGACACATTTGGCGAAGAACACAAATTAGTATATAGTAAGCTAATAATTACAAAACTATTTAATCTATCTATCAACATTTTTGAAAATTTGGGGACAAAATGGGGATAAAATTTATTCTAGGAACATCTAATTAACACATTGAAAAATACTAAGATAAGTACAGTGAGGATGAAACCACAAGCAGAAAGCTAGACATATATAAAATTTGAATTGAAATATTATAGATATATTAGAATTTTCTATCGTTACGTGAACTAAAAATTTTTATGTAAATATACCCACCGATGCAAAATTCGTTATAAGTCGGTTCATAATTTATGGATCGTAATTTACATACTAGTTTAACTATATAGCTAATATGTAATTAAATATTTTAATTTAAAAAGTTCCTTTACTTGTGATCTAATTTCAAACTATGGTATTTTTCTTGTCTCGTAAAATGCTATTACAAAATAACTACACAAACGTATCTAAATGAAACCAAAACACATTTGTCGTAACACAATTTAAGTTAAAATTAGTTAAAAAGACGACGTAGGGAGTATGACATTTGGTATTTTCTAAAACATTGTTATTTGAAGCTTAAATTTTTTAAATTTCGTATGTACAATGAGAGATGCGGGTGTTTACGGAACATCCATATTTTTTTTTTAAATTCAAGTACATTAGGCACTACTGTCAGTCGTAATACAACAATTTGCATCGCATTGATACGATCAAAATTATTTTATATACGCTTCACTGCGTTACACAAATGCTTTTTAGGTCAGCGGGCGATTGGGAAATAATCTGTCCATGTAGTAAAATATAAATAATTTGATTGTTACAAAATGAGGGCCATTTAGAAACATGAGGGTAATAAAACTAGTGCGTGTGATGTAAACTCGGTCGCAGGCTTACGAATAGCGTATCCAATTTAACATGAGCTCTAGGCTTTCTTTGATATGTCTCCATTATTTCCTAGCTTTGTTGGAGAACGGGGGGGGCAAGGAAGATCGTTTAATAATGTGTACTACAGCAAAGATACGTTTGTCGATATCGGCGGACGAAGCGTAACGTAACTACATATGAAATTAACATTCTAAACGTAGATGGACGTACGTGCGCTGCGGGTAACGTTCATAAGTATACTGCGAGCGTGTACCTTAACCTCGTATTTGTTGAAAATGATGTTTTCATATAAACACCAAGCCTAAAAATGTCGTAAGTCACCTATTTAAAACACGATCGTCGCTGAATGTAAATAATCACGGCATGCATGTTTACTTAGTATAAACTAAAGAAAGTTTGTCTGCATTAATGCAATGTTACCAGTTTAAGTACGGAGCATTTAAATATGGCGTTCATTACTATATGCGTTAAGGTCATCAGCTTTAGATTTAGAAACGAATATCAGACAGTTCTTGTAGCTACTTACCTTGTTTTAGTTCTGTCTTGACATTGTATGATACGGTTATAGTGGTGAACCCACCACCACTAGGCATGATAGGACAGGGACTGGGTTCCATGTGTAGGCTGAAGCTAGAGCATTAGAAAAAACAAAATCGCCCCATAAAAATCCATTGTTGGTATGTTACATCCTAAATTTTTTATCTTCACGCACTTCCCTATACAGGAGTAGACAGAGTTCTAGTCTAGACAATTAAGTCCCCTCAACCCACCTTCCACCGAAGATATTTTCGGGACAACATGACAGGTGGTGAGCCCGTCGCCGTCTTTATGGCCAAGCCAACAATATAATTCGTACATAAGTTTTTTGAAAACCCTATTGGTACGAGCCTGCCAACTGGGGATCGAACTCGGGTCTCTTGACTCGAAATTTCGACCAGCCAACCACTCGGCTATTGTGACTAAATTTTTTCATCATCTTTTTCATTTTTATTTCCAATACAATGGGTGTCAGAAGTGAAGAGAATGTTTTCAGCACATTTTACCAGAGCTTATTTGTTACAACCATTCAGGTGTTAAGCTTGTAGTCGTATATTTGTTCAAGTCATTATTCATACTTGACTCTTGAAAAAAAAAATCATTATACAGAATACAAAAAAGTAAGTTTTTAACAAAATAAAAATAAAGGATTTCTATTGGAAAGAAAGAAAGAAGGTCACGAAAATAATTGCGTAATTTTTTTACCAGACACGGAAACAGTTTTTATATATGTTTTGTACAGTAAATAACAAAAATATATGATATGATACATTTGTAATGCGATCAACTAAGTGCCTATACTCATATATCACGTAGCGTTGCATGAGTTCTGTGCAAAGTAATTATATTCAAATTTGGTTTTTTAATGAAATAACTCATGTTTTGGAACCGTTTCGGTATTCTAGGTAACTATAGAAAATACGAACAAAACAACAAAAACAAATTCACTCGAATATTTTGAGAAGGCTCGATCTTCGCCGGTGGAGTGGCCATCAGCACAATATTTATGGGAAGTTATCGATGAATTATTAATAAAATAAGAAATGTACTCCATTCTCTTTATCAAAAGGTAAATCAATAATTTGCGATTGTCACATCATCTGGCTCTGTGTGCTCAAGATCCCTAATTAATAGTCAAATGATTTAATGATTTTTAATTGTGGATAAGGACCACGTCCAAATTTTGTTACATCATAATAAAAAATCACAATTCAATCGGAAAAATAAACTTAGTTTAAATGTCGAGAAGGATAAACCAATAAACTTTTAATTCATTTATAACATTCAGCCAAACAGAATCCTTTTAATATTAAAAGAAATGTTACGAAATACGACTTCTTGAATAAATTTATAGATCGTCGAATGAAATTGAAATTAGATTGATATGAATTTCTGCCAAGGAATCGAGCCACGTTGTCGGCCACGTGAAGACCTGAAATATTATCGCGTCATCATTATACAAATGCATAGACATCATTTTATTATGAATCTGTAACCGGTACGATAAAAAGCATTACCATAATTTGCGTTCTATTTAAACGAGAATTGTTTTGAAATCTGATTTCAGTACTGCATGCATTAAAAATGAGATTTGTTCTCATTTAAACAACTGGAAACTAATCATCCTTGCTTTTGACTTACTTATACCTCTTATAGTACTTACATATCTGAACACTATATCAATGAAATGTTTTAAAATAATTATAGCATAAAGGTTGTATGTAATTAATTTTGGTGTCCCCAGAACTTAGTACGTATTAATCTTCCTGGAGTCATAGATCATTGCACTTGCATTCTGGCGCTAATTAATTTAACGCTTTCTTTTTCATTGCTAACAAGAGGGAGTGAATGAAATTCCAAAAAGCGTAAATGAACGTGTAGTGTATAAGTTACCGCAGTGCTCATTAAATACATTCCAGACTCGGCCTCATAAGCGCCCCGTAGAAAGGATAGACGGCGAAAGATACAGGCTGATTGCAAACGATACATAGCCTATTTTTTAATAACTAAACCAATTTAATAGATTATTTCATAAGTAATTAGTAAGACAAAATATATACCCAATGTCTTGGTTATCAAAAAAATTAATTATAAGTAAAATTTTAGAATAAATGATCGTAAAAATATATGACTACTTACGTCTTTAAAAATGTGATATTTTAAAAACATTTTTTTAAACAAATGTTGAATAAAAGTGGAGCCTCCTATGTTTATATGTCGTGTATGACGAGTGGCTAGGGTTGCGTTTGTAGTACGGCAGACAGATGTCATCTTGTGATATACACACCACATTGTGTGGTAATTTTACTCGGCCATTTAATTGCCGTTTCACTGTATTCAGACAGCGGTAAGATTAATTTATTGAGACACCTTGAATTGCTAAGTTTTATAACAATATAATTTATCATCATTAAAGACAAGTAGTCCTGTATGACACAAAGATGACATATAGCGACTACTTATTTGTTTTTGATATACGTGAAGCGCAATTTGGTTAGAATTTTAGTTAAACAGTGGGATTACGCCTGCTTTAACAATAAAAGCAGTATAAAGTTTGTATTAAAATGCAATTATTTTGGAGATAATATGCAATATTTTTAAAGAAGAAATTATTCCACAGCAGGTTTATGAATAAAGAAAAAGAAAGTTGCGGAATTGCGGTTTTATAATTCGTTAAACACATTTAATGGTGAAAATTTTTATTTTCAACATTGCTTTTCTTCGATATTTATTTTAACATTCGAATCTTGGGAAAAATAATAAAGCTAAAAATGCCACATATACTACTGTTGATATCGATGAACATTTACTGTACAATAAATTTCATTAACTCAAAATATGTATATTATTAGAGATTTATCACATATGTGCTAAGTGTTAAGTTTTAAAATTTTTATTAAATATTTATACCCGTAATACCCCTTAAAGACAAAAGGCATTGATGTTGATCAGACAAATGTAACAAATCTGACAGACTCCCGCACATGTTTTTTGATTTTAGCATTTAGGATTCCGTACCTCAAAAAGAAAAAAAAACGGAACCCTTATAGTATCACTTCATTGCTTGTCCCGTAAATTTTATGGCGTCAATTTGAAAATAATATGAAAGTCGTAAGACATATGTTGGAGATCTAAAAGACAATCTTTTCAGTCAATGCGATAAAAAGTGTGGTCCTATAGTATAAGTATTAAAACGACATGATTTAATACTTTCATAATTACTTGCGTTAAATACAACATTTTAAGAAACCTAACCAAAATTCTTCAAAATTAGGAGAAGTCTCCCACATATTAACAATGTGTAGGACAACATTCGTTGAATTAAAAACTTTTTCCTTCAGTGCTTCTCTTTTTATCGAATCGATTTTAATTTTAAGTTTATACACTTCTGAGACTTTACACTTTAATTTTGTTAGTCTGTGCAGATAAGATTTTTTATCTTCACGCATTTTTTAAGAACTAGCTAGAGAGAGGTCTAAGTCTTTTCGACCCACCTTTCACTAAAGCTTCTTTGGGTGGCGAGCCCATCGCTGTGTTAGTGCCAACTGAAAGGTACAATATACATCCATAGGTATACATGAAAATGTACATATACATCTAAACATCCGGAACTGGGGAAGAAACATTCATATTCATCTCACAAATTTTTGCCCCGAACGGGACATGAACTCCCAGAACCCTTATCTTTGAAGTCACTATCAATTATCGGATCATCAAGTCATTAATAATATGGTTTTACCTTTATCCTTAATTGAAGGTTCAGTTAAGGATAAAGATAAAAAAACCTTTTATTATTTCAAGGATTATTTTAGCGTAGCCACGATAGTGGTTATGTGATCGGAAATCGATTCATGAGACCCCAAGCCGATCCCCAGGTGGCAGGCTGGCACCAATAAGTTTTCTTCAAAACTTATATCCGGTTTATGTCGTTTGCTTGGATATAAAGATGGTGACGGGCTCACCACCACATAATATCCAAAAAATTGATTTGGTGGAAGGTAGATCAAAAACACTTATTGTCTAGACCTCTATCAACCCTTATGATAAATAAAATATCTTTACGCCATGGGTATGGCGTAAAGATATTTTTTATTTTTGTTTATTTTACTGTATGGTGTTAATGTATGATGGCAAAACGCCAGGCAAAGGTAGTTTAAGAATCTGGAAAGTAATGATGTACGATATGATATTACGATATTGTGACTAAATATTGATTTACAATTTAGTGGTAATTTTCTTTTGAAATATTTTATAATTGAAAAGAAAAATGTTTTGAAAATAGTTTACTGAAAATTGTTTAGAAAGTCAGATCCGCGTGACGTGTCCTATCGTCATGTTTACTGGTGCCATCTTCGTGTTCGCCGGCTATTAATATTAAAAGAGGTCGTGTTTTTAATGGGAAATGAAGCTAACCAGAGGACGATTCGTCCAGCGCTACCATCTATAAAATAACTTATA
The DNA here is from genome assembly GCA_029286605.1 of Sericinus montela. NCBI lineage: Eukaryota > Metazoa > Arthropoda > Insecta > Lepidoptera > Papilionidae > Sericinus > Sericinus montela. The sequence goes on along the minus strand of JAGSMR010000012.1, from coordinate 10,445,745 downwards.
CTAAATGTTATAATACATGACACTACATCACTATCTCTGGGGATTCTGGACTTAAATAGGAAGAGGAAGAGAAAAGCGGGCGATGAAGGCGATTGCAGTACCAGTGATATAAAATGTTATCCCACCATCTGTGGGTGTCTAAAGAAATGTTGAGGACAATTCCCTTAGTCGCCGCTTACGAAGCCCATGGGAAGATTGAGGTTGGCATATTCTTACACTGATACCACTCAGCCAATTCATTTATTTGCTTAGTGAAATTTACTATTATTTAGATAATTTTGTCATATCGCGCCAAAACTGGTAAGTTCTTAAAAATTTTACGTCACATGAATAAGGATAGGATAGACGATCCCATAACGTAGTTAGTACAAATACAGCTCTCCAAGCTTAATGCTATGGATTCGAATACAGCTAGGGGCAAATATTTTTATAATGAATATGAATGTCTGAACTCGAATCATCAATCAGACGCCATCTGTCACGTTATCCCAAATTGCGTTAATTGTCTTAATTTCTGTCTATCCCATATTGTGAAATAACTTAGGATTTTTTTAGTAAATGTTTACATATAAAACTTTATTTCTGAAAAATTAAGTAAACACATAATCACTTCCCCCCAAGGTAGCTAGCCGTGTAACCAACGACCCATGTACACTCGTATCTCCGGGATCGAAGGGATGTTGAAGTAATAAATAAATACATGGGCAGAGAGGGACAGCATTATTTACATTGTTCTGATCCCAAAGTATCTAAAGCACTTGGGTTTTGGAATCGGAAACAAGGAACTTACCAGATACAATGCAGAAGAAGTGGTTTTACTACAATGTCCCGATCCGGAATCCAACCCGGGACGTCAGAGCTGGCGACACCATGAAAACCAGTGTATACGCCAATCGTCCACAGTTGTTGTCGTATACATATTAGTTATTATTAGATACTTCTAAAATCATTCAGTTTAGGATCTATTGGGAATATCTGTAAATCATAATACTTTTTTGGGTGTGTAGTCTTACTGTGTAGCCTTACGTCTTCCGAAGACAGCCACAAAAAACTAATATTGAGTAATCTACGTAAAACTCAGATAAGTCAAAATACCTATATATTGAAACCGGTACTTATACTATATTGTAGTAGTATAATGAGTATTTAGTAAAGTATACAGGACTTGTGCATCGATCTTCAGATTAAATTGCGGTGAATGTTATGTCCATGCCGAATCGATTAATCTACGCTTCCGAACCTTGTTCTTTTTTTAAAACTTAGTGCTGTTTCATACACATGCAGTTCAAAAATAATCATATTAAAGAATTGAAATTGTTGTTTAAAATAATTTGTGCGATCGGAATTCAAGTCGAGAGGCTCGTACCAATCGATTTTCCAAAAAAACTTACAATTTGTATATCGTTGGCTTAGACATAAAGACGGCAACGGGCTCTTCACTTGTCATGTTTTCCCAAAAATTTCTTCGGTGGAAGGTGGGTCGAAAGTATTTAATTGTCTAGACCTTTAAGAAGAAGATTTTTTTCTATTTCGTTTTCATAAAATTCATGTACAGCTAAATGATACGTAGAATGTTGAAACAATATTGTAATTTGTGTGTTTGCGGAAGATTATATCCTCAAAATGATTAAGTCTGATATCCGGAAATATTAATATAAATTTTCCTCATCGTCAATTAAGATGGTTTAATAAATTTTTGATACAGAATTCTGATAATAAATATCTCTGCACAGAAATGGTGCCATTGTCATAAATTATGTGATAAACTAAAGTGGCGTCAGACAACAAAAGTCGCTTCAAATATGAAATGAGTTAACTCGCAGTTAACAGCATAATGCGTGCTTTTAGATTTTTTGTTTGACACGTTACCGCATCGGCATTTCCTGCACCCGTACTGTTCAACTTTTTCAGTTTCAACATGAAACCTAATACTTACGGGTATAAAGTCTATTATAGATTATTAAAAAAAGAAACATTCAGTTTCAGTAAAATGGTGATTAATTGTGATATAAAGACCTTTATATTTTTGTTGTTATTCTCTGTCTCGTCATCTTAAAAATGCGGTACTAAATACTACCATAAGCTTGACTTTAAGTGTTGTTTTCAAAGTTGCCTCACGCTATAAATAGTAGAAACAGTTGGATAGAAAGCATAAAATTAGTGCTACAGTCAGGGAAAACATGAAAAAGAAACAAATGTCGAAGAGTGATTTAAAAAATAGATACTATGTAGTATATATTTTCCAATTCATTTACCTATACTAGTAAATGCTTTGGAAAAATTATTCAAGGAAATATCCAATTAGCATGGGCATAGACATCGTAATGCGATAATTCCGCGAGCTCAATTTATTTAACGTCTATAGATAAAACAGCTGGATGTAGTCTAACGGCTATGTTATCAGATCGACGTGTCGCTGTCGCCACAAGCCGCCCACTGTATGGGAAGTCGCCCCAGCATCTATCGGGAAAATTTTTACGCATTATATGAGTGCAACTGATTACATTTCGTTTAAACCCATTGCCAGTGGTTTAAAATTAATCAATAACGATCATTTGTATGCCTTATCCGTGACTCTAAATAAATTGAGGGACATAAACAAAGACGTTCGAGTTTTATACACTCAAATCATTTGTATTTACAACAGAGAACCATACAATTATGCTAATTTTTATGACTATTTACAGAGATTATCTGCTTAAACGCTAAAGTAACGTTGCTCCAAAGCTTCATATTTTACAACGATAAAAACATATATGGAGCAATATGTGCATAAATGTCAATATTTATCCGGCATGCCGCCGCTGCTTGGAGGCAGAATCTCGATTTAATACGCGGCATTTGAATCCTTAGCAGCGGCGGAGGCCGTCGCTCACAGCGGTATATCCTATGTTATAACGTCCAGCATCGTAATTGTCGATTAATTATCTCAGTTTCAATAAAACATACGCCATACAGATGAAATTGTATAATTTTAGTCGATAAACTGCCACTAATAAGGTATAAACTACCGCTGTGTCCGTCATGAATTCTTATTCGGCTTTGCCCATAATAAAAACGTAAAAGTTGCTTAACGAATTATGTTCTCAAAATATTCTACTTAATGCGAATACGTGATCGTGTTAAAGACCCGGTTGACGACTCACATACCGACATTTGGACCTAGAGGCGTATGTGAAAGTTACGTTCATACAAAACTGAGTGCGGTTAAGTATTTATGTGTCATTAATTCAGGCTTGTTAATAACGACACATCACGTCCTCGGTTCACAAGCCACCAGGATCAAGCCACACATTTATATTCCGTCAGGTTTGTTGTGGCGTTTAGATTTGGATTATATTCGGTCGTTGTAATTCAGTATGTAAAGTTGACATCAATTGGAAAACAATATTGTAACATTTTATTAATTGACCACAAAATTTTATTTTGCATTTTGATATTTTAAATTAACACTGTAGCTAAGATTAAACATTAAGAAAATGTAATGAAAAAAGGGTGTGTCTAATAAAAACGATAAATTTATTTTAAAAGTTTAACTATAGACAATGTTAATACTCGTAAAATACCAAAGTATAATTTGGACTAATGGCACATTATTATAATAAAGCACACCTGCTATGCTATCCTTTTGATCAGACATTTCTCTCATTTATGACATTAATTGAGCAGAATGCTCTGATATTAACAATCTTGTCTGTGACAAAGCCCAACAATGACTTGACTCAGACAATGCTTCTATACTTAACTAACTTTTTTTGTGTCGCTTTATATTCCCTTTCATCTCAATTTAATTTTAGATCATACTATAGTTCTTACATTGAGTTCACGTCATTATTGTCTCTTGCCTGGAGTGAAGAGGTGTACATCGAAATGTCGTAGGTACATATTGTGTTTTTGAAATTGGTGCTCTAAGAGAAAAGAACAGGGCAGATTTTGTTTTAGCCAGGTAAGTGAAATATTGTTGGTTAGATTTTAGTTATGGAACTGATAAATAATAAGCGGCATTGCTCACAGAACAGCGTGTGGATGTCGCGAGACTCTGTAGAGTCACGGGCCGCACCAGCCGCGAGCGCGCAGGCGGTAAGTTTTGTCTAGCGCGCGTCTGTACTCGTATATTAATATTTGAGCTTGAGATGAAGCGATGTTCATTTATCATCTTGTCCGTTGATTAACTTTGAAACACACAGTGTATCAATTTTGCTGAGTTTGTTAAATTACGAGATTATCAGTGCAGACGGAACTTGCGTTTTATCCTCTAGTTAAAACTTTGAGAAAAATTCGCCAGCTAAGGTTATTGGTCGCGGATTCGAACCCGACCAATGTCAGTAAATTTAGATATAAAACAATCAGAAATTCAAAGTTTGAAAAAAAAAACAGTGAAAAATGAAATACATATTTTATTTTGCCGTTATAAGTCACTTTAGCCGAGTGGTTGGGTGGTCGGAATTTCGAGTCAAACTCGGGTCGAGTGCGATACCCAGGTGACAGATTCGTACCAATGGGTTTTTCAAAAACTTCAGTACGAATTATATCGTTGATTTGGACATAAAAACGGCGACGGGCTCAACACCTGTCACGTTGTTCCGAAAATATCTTCAGTGGAAGATGGGTCAAAGGGACTTAATTATCTGGACTAGACCTCTGGCTACCCTTGTATTGGGAATTGCGTGAAGATATTTTTTAGATATTTATTTATTTTATTTTGTCATTCTAATATCAAGAAAATATCCACAGATTATATTTTTTCGTCAGTGCATTACTATTCCTTTAGTTACACGTAAAGTAACTAGATAATACGTACATATACAATGTGTCCCGTATTATAACGCAGTTTCTTACGGCATTTCTTAAATAGGAATTATTATTATGCAATTTGATTGATTTTTAAAGTATATTTGTGCTGAACTTTTATGTTATTAAATTAAAGAGAAAAAAGTCAAAACTTCACGCCACGGCTCGGCGAAGGTCGCAGGTTCGAATCCTGCCCGTGTCAGTTGAAATTTTGACTTTTTTCTCTTTAATTTAATAGAATAGTAATTATTAATATTTTGAAATAAATATCTTCACATCATTCCCAATATAGGGGTAGACCGAAGTTTTGACAGTTAAATCCTTTCGGCACTCCTTCCACCGAAGACATTTTTTGGGACAACGTTATAGGTGGTAAGCCTATTGTCGTCTTTATGTCCAAAAGAGCTATCTGATTTGTAACCACCGTTTGCCTGCCTGCCTTTGTAGCGGTGCGAAATTCTAGCGTTTGAATAATTACCGGCCATTTATTTTATCTTAATAAGCAGTCAAATTAATAACATTTTAAAAAATATTAAATCAACTACAAAAACTATCATTTCCGTTACCACCATGTCCTATTACATAATGGGCATTTAAATGTTCTATCTTAAGAAATATAGTAATTAACAAAAACACCGAGTGTTGTATTTGTAGATGCATGTATTGTATATGTAGATACATACTAAACTTAAAGAAAGGTTGGAAGAAAGGTTCTCGAGTAGCAACCTCGGACAGGAAAACGTAGTGTAGGACGACCCCCCTCGAGATGGAGTGACGACTTGCAAAATGTTGCGGGAAGTCGACGGATGCAAGTGGCTGCTGACCGTTCGCTGTGGAAGGTTTTCGGAGAGGCCAATGTTCAGCTATGGACTCTTGATAGGCTGTAAAAAAGAAGAGAAGATACTTAGGGCTATGTTGCTATTCTGATATCGTACTAATAATCTAGCGGTTTTGATGATGTTGTTGGCACAAAAATATAACGAATAGCTTCACCTCGTACAATGCGCTTTTACTGATATGTTATTTTTATTTTAAAAAACAAATTCAACAAACCTCTTGATGAACATCAATTATTCTCAATATTGACCATATGGACATCTTCTGTTATTATTTTATTTAGAAAAGCATCTCAGTGCTTTCATTTTCATATCCTTTTTTTTTTCAAATAAGACAACAAAAACAAAATAAACCTACCTACCCCAGGTGAATAAATTAGTCAGTCGTTAGGCGGTCGGCGAGCATCTCAGAAATATTATGTGCATGAATAGAACCCCGTATGACGGACAGCAGAAAGGGCTGGCCTTTAAGTTACCTTGTATTATTTTGTCATTATTAAATTCTCCTGTCACAAGTCGTTTTCATTTCTCCCGAGAAAATATTGTATGCAAAATTATATGACATTTGAATACACACAAAAATCTCGAAATGCGATTTGTTTTGCGGTGATTCAAAGAATTCTTCATTCGAGAAATATTTGAGCGATGGTTGATAAGCTGAACGTTGTGCACTTAAATTCAAAATATGTTTTGGTTCCGTATTCAAATACTTGAAAATGCATTCAATTAGTGGTGAGTACGATTCCGTTTTATTAAATACGTTAATGCTTGCACACGAACGAGACCCTTAAATTATCAATCAATCGTGAGTAAGGATTCGAAATGAATCAAACGATATGTAACTTAAGAGCAACAACAAAGCGTTCTCCAGGAGGTAATCAAGCGGCATAGTAGAGGCCTCAATGCGTTATCGACATGTCCTCAACAAGCCGCAAAATGAAATTTCTCGACTACGTCAATCATTTTCCCCTCCGTGCAATCATCCTGACGTCTGATAGTTGAACAGGAGCAAGTGAAATGCGTTTGGAAAAAGTAATTACTTTTGTTTTCAAAACTCTACTAAGCAGGTCCATTATAGCTGATCAGGGTAGCGGGAACGGATATTTACGGAGTATAAGCGGTACGGAGAAAGATACTATTCGGCGTCTTCCTATCTAACTTAAATATTGTTAAACGAATTATTAAATTCGTTTATTTTAGACAAATGTCACAGCTTTAGCTCTCATTAGTATGAATCATCATACAGTTGAAAGGTCAAATTAAAATGGACTTTTATATTTATGAATTCCGCAAAAAGCATTGAACGGTTTTCACATTTTAAAAATCTTAGTATTTTATTTTTATTTCCCTGTTCTGTCAATAGTCCTGTTCTGTCTTTCTATAAAACAATCTATATATTTGTATATAAAAATGTTTCATTACGTATGTTTTAAAGTAAGTTTAAAAGTAAATGACCATAGATTGACTTGAAATCTCGACCGATATATGGCAGCTCTACCCAAGAATGTTTGTAAATACTTTTACCAGGAAAAGAAAATATTTTCTTCAAAATATTTCATTAAAGATATGTAACTAAAGAAAAAATTGAGAAATTAACGAAGTAAGTTAAACAATAATTACTATAAACTTAGTATCTGGTATAAACCTGCCTGTAAAATTTATTAATATTGCTGAAAAATGAAATATAAAACGCTCTCCTTTTGTCACTTGTATACATTACGTTCCGATGTAGCGTAATCAAGGCATCATTCTGATCCGTAAGCGCTGTCTCTCCGATCGAGGGAATATGTGCACAAAATTGCTACATTGAAACGCCATGGAAAAATACTTGAGTTTAATATAAGAACAATTGATTTACATTTTATATTTCAAACCAAATGACTTTACCACTGCTTTTGTTAAGACAAAATTTTGGCAGTCTGTTGAAGAAGCGTATTATAGTATATTGACAAAAAATATTAAAAAAGTTATCATCATCATCTTTAATATGTGTCTGGATAGAATGAAAAACTTCCATGAGTACAAGTAAGTGAATGCTATCAGCTGTAAGCGTGAATGACCTTAAACGACGTTTTGGCTGAGAGCGCAAATGCAACGGCTTGCATCGTCCCCCGAATACTATCCCAGACGGAAAAATATTCCAGAATTGAGATTGATGTCGCACGCATGTGCAGACGGCTTGTCTGTATGCAAAACAACATACTTTTAAATATAGAACTAATTTATGGTCATGCTGCGCGATTGCAGATAAAAATAACCTCTTTACTCTTACTTCTTACAATTTATCTAAAACATGTATTTATCAGAAGATGTATTTTAGAGAAGAATAGAATATATTTTAAACCATTATGATATGATCTTAATAATTAGCGATATGTGTATTTTTTTATAGAAAAGGGAGGCCAACCAGCAGGTGGATCACGTGATGGTAGGTGATGGTAGGTGATAGAAGTTTGTTAGACTTCTACTTCACGCCGGTATTCTGTGAGGTCGTGGTACTGCCCCGGTCGAGCCGGCCCATTCATGCAACAACAAAAGCTGATGCGTGGCTCTACCACTGTTAAATATAACAAAATATAAGACATAATTCAAGATGCTTGAGTCCTGTTTTTATATTTTTTACGCTGATTTTGGCGATTGTCGACGCCGGATAAGGACTATCAATGCGAGACTAATATCTACTACGTCGTATTTTTTTCTAACTCAGTATTAGCGGCACGCAGTGGACTTATACCGTGGCCTAAGATAAATAACGACAAATTATCGAGCTTTTATACAAGATCAATGTGACTTTTTCTCGTTTGCTAAAAAATTATTAAAGATAAAAATTTTATTCAAACTTAAATAATTAACAGTAATAACATAAATGTACAAGTAGTTGGTCTCGTTCCATAAACTTCCATAAAAAATAACTATCTCAGAATAATCGATTTTGTATTAACAAAGAACTATTTATTTTAAAAATTCATCTTCTTCCAAGAAATCAGAAGCAAATCTAATAAAATAATTTAAAAAAATAATAGTGAAGATAAAACGTTGACAATTTATAATTAAAATAAATCCAATTTAGGGGTAGGCTCCCACGCGATAAGAGGTGTTATTTATACACCCTCATCTCACAAAGGAACCGCTGCCGAATATCACCCATAAATATTGGACTGAGGTGTAATTTTTCACATACCACATCTTCTCGAGCGTCGCACCTTTAAAATAAATGCAAACAAAATTTAATAGGGAGAGATGCGCGGGATCGCGGCTTCAGGTAAAAATAAACGATAGTTGAACGATGCTTGTGTGATTATTTTGTTTTAAGGAAGTATTCTACCGATTCAGATAATGCTCTAAAATTGTAGCTTGATATTGTTGTTCGATATGTCACACAAAATAAATCCTAGAACCCTTTGTGATTCATGTCGAAGGTCCCCTGAGTAAACGGAAACTATTTCAAACGGGACTTTATTCGGTTCCCATTTATAATTTCACCAAGGTACGGGTAAAGATAGAAGAGAAGGCGCGAACGGTAGCCCTGCATTTATTTACGGTTATTGGTTATGGACAAAGTTGAGCGACGGCCGGTTGCTCCCGGGAGCATCGTAACGCCTCGGACTTCGCCCGCGAACGTGGAGGGCGCCTCTTCTGACGGATATATCCATCTTTTGGGAATTCTTAGTTGTTCTTAGAAAGATGACCTGAAATTTGTAATTCACAAAAAAATTCACAAAATTATGTACGATCTAAAATAGCACTGTTAATTGGATGATTATAAATACTATATTCTAATTAGTAACGTTCGACGACCTTCGTGGACGAGTGGCCTACACACTGGTTTTCATGCGTACACCAGCTCTGAGGTCTTAGGTTCGATTCTCGGTCGGGTGAATGTAGAAAACACTAATACAAGTGGTTAAGCTACTTACTTTAGGATATTTATATGCTTAAAATAAACTTAAAAATAAAATTATTAATAATTAAATAAAAACATATTTATACAACAACAGTAAAATTATTTAAAATTGTATTTATTAGAAATTCAACTATGGATTTTCGACAGTTTTAACATAATTAATGTAATAACATGTATCAACATCATTGTGTTGTTCAGTTTATTATAATTATTTTTGAACATTGTTACGTTCTGTTGTTGACATATAAATTCTTTTAATCGTATCGGAAAAAAGGAAAAGAAAGAAAATGGGGTCAAATTACTATACACTGAAGAATCTTCCACACATAAAACAGATTAAATATTTTATTCAAAATATATTACTGTTTAATTTCATTACTATCCTCATCAACATAATTTAAGATCGCTAAGAATCCACTTTCATGCGGATTTGAATATTCTTTATTTTGTGGACGTCATCATAAATTAATAATTTCTAAATGTCACAGTTAATCGTAAAATTATGTGTATATTTGTAAAATATTCTTAATTGAAACATTGTTACATAGCGAGATACATGTAGATAAAATCTTCACGCAATTCCCAATAAAGGGGTAGACAGATGTCTAGTCTAGATAAATAAGTCCCCTCGACCCACCTTCCACCGAAGATATTTTCGGTGGAACAACGTGACAGGTGGTGAGCTTGTCGCCATCTTTATGTCCAAGCCAAAACCCATCGGTACGAGCCGGCCACCTAGGGATCGAACTGGGGTCTCTCGACTCGAAATCCCGACCACCCAACCACTCGGCTATCGTGACTTATAGCTTGTAGCTTAAATCAATCAATAAATTCGATAGCAATAAAACGGAAAAAGACATTGCACGGCATTTGTAATAAAAGTCACACCATAAATAACGTTCATGAAATATAATACACCTGCAATCTTCAGAAAATGGGAAAATCATTTTCCAAGGGCGGGTGCGGTCCGGCGTAATATTGTAATAAATGTACTTTTCTTAGGGCATAAATAATAATGTTGGCTACGCGGCTACTGGACGCCGGGGGCATATCTGTTGCGCGCTTCTCAGGCACAAAGACGAAAGTGACTTTTTTCATATAAATTTTTTATAACTTTTTTATCGTCACTCATTTCTCTATACAGGGGTATCCAGAGGTCTAGATAATTTAGCGCTTACTACCCACATTTCACCCGAATTTTCCTTTTAGGACAACGTAACAGGGGGCGAGCCTGTCGCTATAAGTAATGACTTTATTTATTTTTAATTATAAATAACACGCTCTTTGGTTCTATACACTTCGTATTCGACTAATTTGTATATACCGGTAATATTAAAGAAAACATGTTTTCATTACATTAAATTATACATCTTCGTTACAAATATATCTATTTAGTACAAAGTTGGGTTCAATTTAAAAACATAGTAGTAATTAGTAATAAAATGGATTAATAATCCAAAAAGAATGAAACGGTAACCATATGCCGTAGTTGGTATTGACCCTGCCTTCAAATCTAAGGGTGGCGGATTTAAAGGGGGGCAAACATTTATGTGATGAGTATGAATATTTGTTTGTCTTCAGTCATATTTATATAAATATTTCCTAATACTTTACTTATGTCTACCCCAGTATTGAAAAAAGGCATGGAGGTAAAACAATGTGTAATCAAATCTGTAAATGTGCGACTAAGATTTAAAATAAATTATACCACACTATAAGTTTCTTAATTTACAGTTAAATTCTAAGTTAATAAGTAATGATTCATGAATGCAAGATATTATTTCTCAGTAGCGCTGTGGTGCTCCCTTAGTGTCTGCTCGGCGAGGAATCGCGCCCACCTCTGGGAGCCATTTCGCTCCGACAGCTTGTAAATTCTCCATTACGCGATATGAAATATGCCGCGCTGTCCCGCACGCTCTTTACGATGGCAAACTATGACTTTTGATGAAACGAAAATACTCCTTTATTACCAGAATATTCTCACTTTTGAATTGATGATTACAGATTACAATGGACTAAATATTTCGGCGGTCGAATTTAGGTTGAATTTAATGTAGGCGCAGGAGATTCGATGACCTGTTTACAGCTAAATGCGTAAAGCAATCGCTTCAATATACCTACGGATATGATGTTGAATGTTACATTACAATATTTCGTGATTTCAACACGAAATTTGGCTTTTGTTCCAGAGTCGTGGTAATGTCTTTATGTGGCCACTAAAGTGATATTATATCAATTAAGAGTGTGATTTAGCTGCGAAGGAAAAACGCAAAACAATGAGGTGTCGACATTAGTCCCGAGGAAATAACGTGCAATGAAGTGTCTGATATGTGCGATTGTGAGTGGACCTAAATCTGTTCCACGATCGCACAGCACTTCAATAAATAAAATGAACTTATTTTTAACGCTTGCCAAATGGATGCGTTATGCTTCACTCTAAAAATGAACAGGCATGTCACAATGATCCAAGTCCAATAATATCCTTGTTAAAAGCATTTTTATAAAATATTGCGGTCGGAATTTTTTCTGGCCAATAATAGGCCTATTTTATTAAAAGGCTAGTCTAAACAATTAAACATGTCATCGCATGTCGTGTAAGACATTAAAATAAAAACACCGCTATTTATGTATCTAAAAATGTCATCCACTGTGCTCTTATAATGTAATAAATCGTCTGGGAAATATAGCCATCACCGCTGTGTCTGTCATACATGCGACGGTCGGTGCGTCCGCGAAGCGATGCGGCTGCTCTCGCGCTACTGAGCTTCTCCCGCCCTATTGCTGCGACGTCATGATTCCATATCCCATAAATCGTAGAAACGTAAATAAAAACTAGCGTACCATATTTTAAGACTTTATTTTAATAGCCCACTATTCAACGAGGAATTAAGACGTGTTTATTAACTGAACACTCGTAATACATACAAAGTATTCCCTTCATAAGTGTCTCTGCTCCTCGGTGTCATAAATCAGTATTCATGTTAACTATCTTTGGTATACATGTATCAATTCTTTTGATAAATTATCATAAAAGTGAGATTAATATTAAAATTTAATATTTCGGTTTTAGATTTCTGCAAATTAGTGCTGTATGGTTGTATGTTATTGTTGTTTTCGTTTCATAATGAGCAAAGGGTTGAAGACCGAGCGGCTCAAACCTATGGACATTTGCAACACCAGATAAGGGGCCAGTGTATCTGACCTTTGAGGGAGAAATCAAGTCAATTTAAAAGTTAAATAACATTTTGTAACGTTAATACGTTTATAGGCCGCTAATGTAAAAAAATTGTATCCTAATGGATACAATTTTTTTACATTAACGGCATATAAAGTCCACTGCAGGACATCAATCTGTCCCATTGGGAGGATTTGTCATAGTCGCCACCATACCATAGTGGCAAGCGGATTGCGCTTGGCAAGCGGATAGTATCACACACCTCGCAGTTCAGATGCTGCTTCCCATCTTTGATCTGATTATTTTGTTCTGATATTTTTAACGGTGGTTATCCCGCCATCTAGCAGTAATCATAACGATTCAAGTCAAGTTTGATTCCCTTAGTCGCCTCATACGAAACCCACGGGAAGAAAGGGAGTGGCCATATTCTTACACCGTTACCACACGGCTTTGGGATACAACTGATGTTCTCCAAAATATTAGTATATCTTTTCCTCTCTCTTATCCTGTAAATCTATAAATCTATAGGCACTAGAAACTAAGAACGAAGTTACATAGAACTTATATTACAGGTTTTGCCATATTAAGACCACCAGAGTTTTTTTTCTAAAGAACAATTTCTATTCTCAGAGAATAAATCCTATTCTCAAATAGAATAGAACTAACTTTTTACAAAATATATGCGATTGAATTCATCCTCAAATTTGATTATGGCTTAGATAACCGCTTGCGAAATAAACATTTCCATAAACGAGATTCGAAGCCGCAATACATAACTTGGAAGCAGAGTCTCTACCAACTAGTCTATATAATATTTGCATTTAAAATATTACCGTAACTGTCACCTTCCACCGAGGACATTGTTTGGGACAACGTGACAGATGGTGAGCATATCACCGTCTTTATATCCAAGCCAAGTTAAACATTTTGATGACGCAATGTAAAGTCCACCAACAATAATAGAATCCTCAAAAATGTAAAAAAATTCAAACTCTAACTAATACTCTGCTAATCTACTAATATTCAATAACTGTAGTCATGGGAGATTGTATCGAATAGGTAAAAAAGATTCACAATATGACTTAGTTATTGTGACAGAGACAAAATTTATTAACCTCACATAGGGAACAAAACTGCCTATAACAATGCAAATTGTAGGTAATGAAGGCTTGGTTTAATGGTTTGTAAGAAGTATACGGAGAAAGTTTCTAGCGACGATTTGTTTCGATGTCTATATTTGTAATACGTAATTTTGACATACATACATACATAACGGATGTAACTGCCCACAGCAGGACAAAACTTTTTTACGTAACGAAGGGTTTGTCATAATCCCACGCAAGGTAAGCGAATTGGCGATCGCAATACACTCCTTGCGTTGTAGATTTTCCTACCGGACACCGGTCTGCTGAATTTTGATCTGGTATTTTCGAGTTTGTCTTCCAAAAATCTAATGGCTGATATATTATTACGCTGACATCTCACGGAAAATATTTCTATTTATTTATTTTATTTAATATTTTATGTACACAGTAAATACAAATAAGTGGAATTATAATAATAAGATGAATTTGTATAAATGACCTGCTTATTTCTTTAGAAATTTCTTCAAGCAGTTTAATGTAGTATCTATGTTATGTATGTATCTATGTAGTATTTCAGTTTTATGTAGTTTTATTTGTAGAAAATATTTTTTTATGTTTAGTAAAGTACTTTTTATGTATTTAGTCATAAGAATATCTCAAAACTAAGTGTCTGTCTGTCGTAAATGGTAAAATTGTAAACATTTTGAAATACGTCTAGTGTTTGGAGATATAGCCGCAACAGCTGTCCTAGTTATCAATTACAAGCTGTCATATGACTTTTGTCTTGACGACTATTAAATTGCCGCACTTCTTTCGTGCCAAAAATCAACATCATCGAGAACGGAATGTTAACAACATGATATTTTTCAACGCGTAACGAATTGTTAAAAATGAAAATATTTAACACTCGCACACCGTGTACCGCATGTAACGTAACTAATTTAAATTGATTACAACACATTAGTGATTTTGAAAACCTCTCTTAAAACAATAGCCGCAGTCTTAAGCTGTGGCTATAAATGATTTAATTTGACTCGATGCCAAAATGACTAATTCCTGTTAACACGTCGTGATTTTCATTACATTACATTTTTCTAAATTTCAGAATTAACGATGAACCCATCGACTATAAAACAAATTAATAGCTTTATTTAATATATATTGTGAAAGATATTCGCCATAAAATTACTCTAATCTATGATATTTTATTAGATCCTATTACTTCAGAGTACAGTGGTACGAGCTGCTACAACTCATTCCATGGCCGTCATATTTAAATTCATTACAATTTATGAAACAAACTCCCTAGCCGTGTCTATATGCCTGTCTCTCTGAACACCATACACCCAGAAATTTTTATACAGTTTTCAATAAAGGACGAAGTGATTTATGCGGAAATTTTTGGTGTTTAATACTCCTAGTTGCATGAACATAAGTTACAAACTTTCTTACAGGTATTTTTAGTTGATCATCATTTTTCGAATAAAAAAAATATGGTACGTATACGTAAAGTGAACTAATGGAAAATTTAAGGAGCCCTTTGTCGCGGTTTTCCATAAACATTAACAGGTGTTAATAGAATGTCGCCTCGTAGTAGCATCAAAAGTTCATGGGACTACAACGCAAATCGTTTTTAAATATATTTCAATTATATTAATAAAGACAATTACATAATAAAGAAGATACTATCATTTTTAATTCTTTATAATATTTAACGGCCCGATGACATAGTTAGCTAAAGTAAACGAACCCGAATTCAGGAGGCAAATATTTGTGTAATAAAAATAAATGCTTGTACTCATTGTACTTGTAGTCAAAGATGTGAAAATTTCGTCATCATCGCTGTCCTAAAAATGTGTTCGGTGAGAAGTGATACTGGGGTAGACTTCTGTCTACCCCAGTATTGGAAGTAGGGTGATTTATTCTTAGACCATAACCAAATGGCGCTAAATATTATTCAAATTTTTATTACATATTTGGCAAAATCTCTAAGGTATGAGAAATTATTTAAATCGAATATACCTATATGAAATTTTACGAACAACACATTGATTATAATAGTATAATAAATAATATCTCCACGCAATTCCCAATACAGTGGTAGACAGAGGTCTTGTAGACTAGCTATTAAGTCCCTTCTAAAAATATCTTCGGTGGAAGGTGGGTCACACCTTCCACCGAAGATATTTTTGGGACAACGTGATAGGTGGAGAGCCCGTCACCGTCTTTATATCCAAGCCAATGATATAATTCGTACATAAGTTTTTTAAAAACCCATTGATACGAGCCTGCCACCTGGGGATCGAACTCGGGTCTCTTGACTCGAAATTCCGACCACCCATCCACTCGGCTATCGTGACTTTGATTAGTTTGTTTGTTTTGACACATTGATTAGTTTTATAATATTGCCCTAGCAGAGAGAAAAGATTACCAATAAAAGTTGCATTTATTTCTGTACACCAAAAGAGCTCTTATGAAAAGGCAATAAAATGAAGACAATAAAAACCATAACACGGGATGTATTTACAAAATTCTTTTGGGACGGATTTAGAGTTGTTAGCACTCCTTCATAATAAAGGAGGTCGCGACAAAGGCACATTAAAATCTAAAGTCATAACAGGAAACGTGATACAGTGGCAGGCCGGCTCTTAAGGATTACCTCTTTCATCATAACGGCGCGGTGAGCGGCAGCTGGCGCTTCCAGTTTATGTGGTTTTGGAACAGCTTCTCTTTAATAAATTTGTTTATTTCTTTAGAAATTTCTTCAAGCAGTTTAATGTAGTATCTATGTTATGTATGTATCTATGTAGTATTTCAGTTTTATGTAGTTTTATTTGTAGAAAATATTTTTTATGTTTAGTAAAGTACTTTTATGTATTTAGTCATAAGAATATCTCAAAACTAAGTGTCTGTCTGTCGTAAATGGTAAAATTGTAAACATTTTGAAATACGTCTAGTGTTTGGAGATATAGCCGCAACAGCTGTCCTAGTTATCAATTACAAGCTGTCATATGACTTTTGTCTTGACGACTATTAAATTGCCGCACTTCTTTCGTGCCAAAATCAACATCATCGAGAACGGAATGTTAACAACATGATATTTTTCAACGCGTAACGAATTGTTAAAATGAAAATATTTAACACTCGCACACCGTGTACCGCATGTAACGTAACTAATTTAAATTGATTACAACACATTAGTGATTTTGAAAACTCTCTTAAAACAATAGTCGCAGTCTTAAGCTGTGGCTATAAATGATTTAATTTGACTCGATGCCAAAATGACTAATTCCTGTTAACACGTCGTGATTTTCATTACATTACATTTTTCTAAATTTCAGAATTAACGATGAACCCATCGACTATAAAACAAATTAATAGCTTTATTTAATATATATTGTGAAAGATATTCGCCATAAAATTACTCTAATCTATGATATTTTATTAGATCCTATTACTTCAGAGTACAGTGGTACGAGCTGCTACAACTCATTCCATGGCCGTTATATTTAAATTCATTACAATTTATGAAACAAACTCCCTAGCCGTGTCTATATGCCTGTCTCTCTGAACACCATACACCCAGAAATATTATACAGTTTTCAATAAAGGACGAAGTGATTTATGCGGAAATTTTTGGTGTTTAATACTCCTAGTTGCATGAACATAAGTTACAAACTTTCTTACAGGTATTTTTAGTTGATCATCATTTTTCGAATAAAAAAAATATGGTACGTATACGTAAAGTGAACTAATGGAAAATTTAAGGAGCCCTTTGTCGCGGTTTTCCATAAACATTAACAGGTGTTAATAGAATGTCGCCTCGTAGTAGCATCAAAAGTTCATGAGACTACAACGCAAATCGTTTTTAAATATATTTCAATTATATTAATAAAGACAATTACATAATAAAGAAGATACTATCATTTTTAATTCTTTATAATATTTAACGGCCCGATGACATAGTTAGCTAAAGTAAACGAACCCGAATTCAGGAGGCAAATATTTGTGTAATAAAAATAAATGCTTGTACTCATTGTACTTGTAGTCAAAGATGTGAAAATTTATATGTTCGTCATCATCGCTGTCCTAAAAATGTGTTCGGTGAGAAGTGATACTGGGGTAGACTTCTGTCTACCCCAGTATTGGAAGTAGGGTGATTTATTCTTAGACCATAACCAAATGGCGCTAAATATTATTCAAATTTTTATTACATATTTGGCAAAATCTCCACATTAGGTCCTAAGGTATGAGAAATTATTTAAATCGAATATACCTATATGAAATTTTACGAACAACACATTGATTATAATAGTATAATAAATAATATCTTCACGCAATTCCCAATACAGGGGTAGACAGAGGTCTTGTAGACTAGCTATTAAGTCCCTTTGACCCACCTTCCACCGAAGATATTTTTGGGACAACGTGATAGGTGGAGAGCCCGTCACCGTCTTTATATCCAAGCCAATGATATAATTCGTACATAAGTTTTTTAAAAACCCATTGATACGAGCCTGCCACCTGGGGATCGAACTCGGGTCTCTTGACTCGAAATTCCGACCACCCATCCACTCGGCTATCGTGACTTTGATTAGTTTGTTTGTTTTGACACATTGATTAGTTTTATAATATTGCCCTAGCAGACAGAAAAGATTACCAATAAAAGTTGCATTTATTTCTGTACACCAAAAGAGCTCCTATGAAAAGGCAATAAAATGAAGACAATAAAACCATAACACGGGATGTATTTACAAAATTCTTTTGGGACGGATTTAGAGTTGTTAGCACTCCTTCATAATAAAGGAGGTCGCGACAAAGGCACATTAAAATCTAAAGTCATAACAGGAAACGTGATACAGTGGCAGGCCGGCTCTTAAGGATTACCTCTTTCATCATAACGGCGCGGTGAGCGGCAGCTGGCGCTTCCAGTTTATGTGGTTTTGGAACAGCTTCTCTTTAATAAATTTGTTTATTTTCTTCAGTGGAACACCCATAACTTGAACGCATTCATTACAGGAAGCTATTGGGTGATAACTCGTTTATTATTAACTTTTCTCAAAATGTGGGATGTAAAATGATTATTACTTGATAGTTGAACTTACTATGTAAGAGTGATTTTCCAGACCGAAATTTAACAGTTTAAGTTAGATTACTATATATCAACTATTATCTTTATTTTGTTAACTTTTAATATTAGGAATTGTATAGTAGGTAGGAATTGTGAATTTTGTAGGAGTGGATTCTTACTAAGATACGGTACTACCAGCTACATAAAGTAAGAATTAAGTTATGAGCAAGTGTTCATTGTTTTAGCCAACACGTTGAAACTTAATTTAGTCGTGTAGTTTCGACAAATATACTCTTCTCTGCCTGTGTATCTGAAAAGGAAACTTAGGGAAAATCCTGAAAAATTTAATTAGCGTTTAATTAACGGCTTCTAGAAAAATATCAGTTCATATCAGCATATCGGTGATGAGCAGCATAGTGTTTGAAGAGCAGGGTGTCTGGTACTGTGATCGCCAATCAGCTCGTCAAGCTTGACGATCATGGCATATAGAGACAGTTCTACGTCCCAAAGTGGATTTTTCTAGAGTGTTATGGTGATGGGAAACATAATATAGCTTGTGTAAGTTAGTAATTTTAACTAGGCTCTAGAAGAAAGCACTTAATATACACAAAAATAAAAAAGTTCATTTCAATAAGTAAATAGACAATATTAGCTTATTTAAGCAAAACATAGTGTATTATATTTACAGAACAACCTTCGTACAATTGGATGAATTCAAATTGAAACGCTCGACAGAGGCGTGCACCGAGCCAAGAGCAACACCGAGCAATAAGCCCTCTCGTCAGCTAATAACAACAGTAGCATCTCCGGTGATATCTCAATATCGTAGGTGCGAGCAGTTAATTAACACATGACGTAGTCGTGGAAATAGAATTCCTGTAAGCGAGCGCGGGGTGCGCTCGCGCCCCGGGCCACGCGCCCCGCCGACTGTTTGTTTACAAGCAACGAGACTTCATTACGCCGCTGGCTAATGTATTCAGCTTCAGCCTCCACGTTAACAGCGACACTTCTCAGAATCAATACGCTCCTTGTATGTTTTGATTGGCTAACGCTGAGCCCGCCAACACAATCTAACCCTACAAAACCAATAGATAAAACACACTTTCCCGTCCAAATGTCTCACAACTTTAATGACACCGAATACAACGAACAGATTTCGATGTTTAATACTTGCTTGGGATAACTTTCCTATAGTGGTAACGACCTCAGCATTGAACTTGTCCAATTTTAGGGTTAACGCACATTAATTTGTTTTATTATCAGTTTATTGTTTTACCGTTTCCTGCCGTCTTCTGTTTTACGCCATTTCGATTGTTGCTATTTTTGCCTCGTCCAGTACATTAATATTGTAGTGTTTAAAAAATACACCATCATAGTAATTCTATTTTCATTAAAGATGCAAAAAACTTTGGTCGTAATGTTACAAATCTTTCCACAATGTTCTATTTAGTCGAGACAGCCTGGGAATAGAGTCGTAAAATTCATAACAGCGACTTCTGATCCGGGCGCCCCCAAAAATAATAATGTTTCATCTTATAAAAATATTTCCCTTACGAATGTCGCTCTGTATATCACGGTATTTGTCACAGAGGATCACCCTTTATGTTCGTTTCCAGTCAAACCCCTTAGATAAGCGAGCCTTTTATATGCCAAATATAATATATTATGGTTTACATTTCTGTCCAAAGCATGATATGGACATGCCCGAAGTTATTGTTAGTGCACCGTTTCAAGAAAGAATTGTTAAAAATCTTTTTTAGGGTTAATTCCATTTTTTTCATTAACTATTTTCTGAAGCATGCTAGAGTAACATATACAACTAAAATATTAAAATAAATATTGTAACGAGTTCTCCTTATTGCTGCTACGAAGTCAAATTGTATAACATCTCGCCTATTTTGACTCTGATGTAACAATGATGATATAGCGTCTTCTTAGTTTTAAAATTAAATGAATAACGGTAAGTTTTTTTTTTAAATAACAGAAAAGAATCATCAATATTTAATTAATTATCAATATTTTTTTCAAAGAAAATTAATAAAGGTATGTCTACTTGTCACCGACGTAAAGCCAAAGAGCACGAGCCATTACTTCCAACATATGAGCAACGCAAAAATATCTGCGTATTATGGGTTATCAGAAGCAGAGTCGCGTCTCCGAGACTCCGGCCGCTATTCATGTCCCGTTTCGATTTAATGGATTGCTCGCTTTCATATTCCGAAATGTACACAATGTTTGCGCTTCTATGATCACGTGTAGTGATTTAGCGCTTTGTACGTCTGCACTCCGCATACCACTAGAATAATGGAAACTATACGTCAAAGAAAACTTCTTCAGAAGTCACCGAGATAAGATTTACATTTTATAGAAAGTAATAACATTTTCGAATACAAAAGTTTGAAAAGTGCACGAGAACTTCTCACCAGTCTGTTTACACGCCTATAGCTCCCCTTTTATATGAAAGGCGAAAACAAACAGCGAATGTGCCAAATAGCAAACAATATTATACGGAATGCACAATAATATCAGTTCCGGCGGCGTGGGTGCGGGCTGCGATGTTTGCTCTCGCGAATAAATATGAAATTCGAAGACGCGCGTCTCAGACGAGTAAATATTATAAGAGTTTGCTTTGGTAAAATGATAACCACCTAGATTGAAAATACGGATTTAGCCGGGGGTAAAAGGATAGTTTTGGTAAATAAAATATTTTTTTATGAAAGCTTCTCATTGTGCTATAAACTTTAATAGGAAAACTTATTATATTTACTATAAAATGGTGTAAGTATATGGATATTCCGGCTTAACCACAGATATTCAACTAAAGTTTGCTGCCGTCCCCTGCCTTATCATCCCGGGAGAATAACTCCACGATTTATGTTACACGTAAAACTTTATGTCGTACTTTTGTTTCCCTGTATGCAACTTATGAAAATACTATTCCTTCGCAGCCGAAGCGAACGGGTTCCGAAGAGATAGATGTGCTGATAGATAAGTCATTTCACATCGCTCGACGTTTATTCATAGAGATTGTGGATCTTTGCATTTTAAATAGGCTTCGAGGATTGTTGGAAAAAATTAAGAAGAAAGTTAAATTTTAATAACTTTCCCATTGATACGCTGATATCGATTTAGAACAGTTGTAAAGACTGTTTCCTTCTTATTCTTAAAGTTTCATTAAGTTTTTTTTTTATTAAATTAATTAGTGTGAATAAATATCTTAGCGCTATTCCCACTAATGGGGTAGACAAAGTTCCAGGCAATTAAGACTTTTCAACCCACCTTTCACCGAAGACTTTTGTTTGGGACAACGTGACACATAGGATACATAACTTTTTTGTGCAAATCTCGTGTCGCAAATCAAGGGGAACGTGCCTATCACCTGGAGGATCGAGCGCGGGTCTCTTGACTCAAATACCGGTAAATGAACCAGACGGATATGATATCCTCTTAAATTAGTTACAAATTTAAAAAACCAACTGACACGGACGGGATAGAAAGCAGTTGCTTCCGAAATAACAGGATGACCATCTCAAAAATTTCAAACCAACATTAAGCTATACGCTGATGGCCATTATCATTTCTAAGTATTTCCCTTTAATCGACTTCTACGACATCCAGGGTAAAAGTTATCGAGAGCATAAATAAATAATCTATACATATAAATGTATAGATTATACTATACGGCGATGTGGTTCGCCACCCATCACGTCTCGTTTCTCGCGGGGCGAAAAGCGGCCCATGGAGAGCCGCTTCGCTACGTTGAATGTAAGAGGAGGAATGGATGGTAAGGTAGATGAAGTATGTCAGATGATGGACGAACGATGTATAGATATCCTGTGCGTGAACGAAACCAAGAGGAAAGGATGTGACACCACGGTTCATGGTCCCTACACGGCATACTGGTCGGGAGTCCCCAAACCAGCCGAGGCTGTCAGGGAGTTGGTGTGATTCTTTCCTCTCGAATAGTTGAATGTGTGATAGAGCATGAATGTGTAAGCCCAAGACTCCTCTGGGTTAGGTTAAAAGTTGGACTCACCCGCTTGTTTATCCTTGGGGTTTATGCACCGACGGATCTGCGAGGGGTGGGTCATTAAAAGCCCAAAAGAGAGAGAGGAATTTTGGGATAGCATGAGAGAGGTCTTGAATAAATGCGGAGAAAATGAACGGATCGTGATGTTAGGGGACTTTAATGGGTGGGTTGGAGTAAAGCGTGATGGGTATGATGGAGTACTGGGTACATTTGGGGACGAGAGAGTGAACGAAAATGGGAGAAGCCTACTTGAAGTATGCTTGAATGGAATCTGTGCGTGGCCAATACAATGTTTGATCACAAAAGATCCATTTGTATACAAGAATTGAGGTGAGTCTAGAAGTATAATTGATTTTGTTATTGTGGATCAAAGATTGAGGAAGAACCTGCTAGACACTCTAGCATACCGCGGTGTAGGCCTTGACACAGACCACTTCCTGGTCATAGCCCGAATACATGGCATCTTTAAACGGTGGCGACACCGAGGAGCCGAGCCTACGAGTGTTTTGGACAGAATAAAAGTGGAAAATCTACAAGAAAAGGATAAGAAAGACGAGTATGTAGAGAAACTGATAGAAAGTTTTAAAGGCATAGAAGAGATATGTGTGATTGAAGATTTGTGGGAGACATTTAAGAAAGGAGTCGTGAATGTTGCTGTTGAGGTATGCGGAGTAGCTAAACGGAGGAAAGGAAGAAAGAAGTATAATGTGTGGATGGATAAAGATGTACAAAAGGCTGTGCAAGAAAAGAAGAAAGGAGTTGGATTGGTTAGCAACAAAAGCTAACCAAAACTTCAAAAGGCGACGAATGACGAGATAAAGGAAGCGAGAAAGAAGTATAAAAGATTCAAATCAGCTGCGAAAGATGTTGTGACTAGAAAGAAAGAAGAACAAAAGGATGATTTTGATAGAGGTTACTGAAGATTTCCAGTCAAACATCAAGTTTTTCTGAAATCCGTCAATACAGCCAGAGGAAAAACCTCTACCTCGGAGCTGAATACAATCAGGAGTCAAGATGGGAGCATTATAAAAGGAGAAAAATATCTGTTAAAGAGATGGAAAGAGTATTTTGAATGTTTATTTGAAAGAGAGGAAGTGTAGGTACAACACCCGGCACCTTCCATGGTTAATATAAATGTTGATGACAGTGAGATAAGCGTGGATGAAATAGTAAAAGCGTTGAAAAGTATGAGATTTGGTAAGGCTGCCGGATATTATAGGATTACCGTCGAGATGCTGAGGACTGGACAGGGCTTAGTGGCTAGTCAGCTGTACCGCCTTTTCAATTTGTGCTGGCGAAATGGGCAAGTACCGGGAGACTGGTGCAAAGCCGTAATCGTGCCATTATATAAGGGAAAGGGTCACGGCAGGACTGCGTAAATTACCGCGGTATAAGCCTTCTCAGCGTCGTCGGTAAATTGTATGCGAAAGTGTTGATTGAAAGGGTTGTGAATGAAACGGACGAAAAAGTATGGGATGCACAAGCGGGATTTAGAAAGGAATGGGTGTACGGATCAGGTCTTTTCTTTGCGGTGCATAGCCGAAAAGTGTCTGGCTAAAAACCAGAAGGTCTATTGCACGTTCGTGGATTTAGAAAAGGCCTATGATAGAGTGGTGAGGAATGAATTGTGGTCAGCATTGTCCGTGAAAGGTGTCAGCAGTATCCTCATACGACCATTGCAATCTCTTTATAGGATTCCTGTGCTTGTGTAAGGATAAACAGGGCGTACACTGAATGGTTTAATATCGAAAAAGGTGTTAGACAGGGATGTGTAGCGTCACCGTGGCTG
Organism: Sericinus montela; assembly: GCA_029286605.1. Lineage (NCBI taxonomy): Eukaryota > Metazoa > Arthropoda > Insecta > Lepidoptera > Papilionidae > Sericinus > Sericinus montela. The sequence continues at coordinate 10,421,064 of JAGSMR010000012.1, read as the reverse complement.
TTTAATCTGTTTATGGACAATTACTTGACAGATTTAAAAGAGAATGAAAGTGGGTTGAGAATGAATGAGTTACTCGTCAAATGTTTTCTCTATGCTGATGATCAAGTATTACTTGCGTCTTCAGCCGAGGAGATGCAGGAGATGGTAACTGCTATGAGTGAAGATTTTGTTAGGAAGGGGATGAAGATGAATGTAAAGAAGACGAAAGTAATGGTGTTTGAAAGAGATGAGGTCATGACAGACTGCAATATAGTGATTGGAGATGAACAAATTGAACAGGTGAATGAGTTTGTGTATCTGGGTTCAAAGTTCACAAGAGATGGAAACTTTAATAGGAAAACTTATTATATTTACTATAAAATGGTGTAAGTATATGGATATTCCGGCTTAACCACAGATATTCAACTAAAGTTTGCTGCCGTCCCCTGCCTTATCATCCCGGGAGAATAACTCCACGATTTATGTTACACGTAAAACTTTATGTCGTACTTTTGTTTCCCTGTATGCAACTTATGAAAATACTATTCCTTCGCAGCCGAAGCGAACGGGTTCCGAAGAGATAGATGTGCTGATAGATAAGTCATTTCACATCGCTCGACGTTTATTCATAGAGGTTGTTTTTCCTGAGCTTTTATTATGAATAGTATTATTTTTGCATTTTAAATAGGCTTCGAGGATTGTTGGAAAAAATTAAGAAGAAAGTTAAATTTTAATAACTTTCCCATTGATACGCTGATATCGATTTAGAACAGTTGTAAAGACTGTTTCCTTCTTATTCTTAAAGTTTCATTAAGTTTTTTTTTTATTAAATTAATTAGTATGAATAAATATCTTAGCGCTATTCCCACTAATGGGGTAGACAAAGTTCCAGGCAATTAAGACTTTTCAACCCACCTTTCACCGAAGACTTTTGTTTGGGACAACGTGACACATAGGATACATAACTTTTTTGTGCAAATCTCGTGTCGCAAATCAAGGGGAACGTGCCTATCACCTGGAGGATCGAGCGCGGGTCTCTTGACTCAAATACCGGTAAATGAACCAGACGGATATGATATCCTCTTAAATTAGTTACAAATTTAAAAAACCAACTGACACGGGCGGGATAGAAAGCAGTTGCTTCCGAAATAACAGGATGACCATCTCAAAAATTTCAAACCAACATTAAGCTATACGCTGATGGCCATTATCATTTCTAAGTATTTCCCTTTAATCGACTTCTACGACATCCAGGGTAAAAGTTATCGAGAGCATAAATAAATAATCTATACATATAAATGAAATTGGAATGTCTGTTGGTAATATTGAAATAACAGTTTTTTTTACATGTTCATAAATATGTATACGGTACGTACACCAAAATAACATATTTTTTTACAATTTTTGTCTGTCTCTCTGTTTGGTTCGGCTAATGTCTGAAATGGCTGGACCGATTTTAACGGCACTTTCACTGGCATATAGCTAATGTTATAAGGATTTTTCTAAAATAAAAGAATCCTTATAAAATAGGAATCCTTATAAGGATTCTTTTATTTTAGAAAAATAAATATGGTTCCGATTAAGAGTTAAACGGCGGGCCTAGCCACGGGTTGCAGTTATTAATAAATAAATATCTTCACGTATATTACGAATATTGGGGTAGACAACCATTTGGACCCTCCTTTTACCGCAGACTATTTGCATACTGTTATGTTTTTGTGCTCGTATCTTACTAATATGTTGGTGGAATTATCTGTGTAATGGACAGCAATGAGAATATAATCACTAGGAGGATAGTGATACTATATATATATATATATATATACATATATATATATATATATATATATACATATATATATATATATATATATATATATATATATATATATATATACATATATATATATATATATATACATATATATATATATATATATATATATATATATATATATATATATATATATATATATACATATATATATATATATATATATATATATATATATTGTATCATGATGAGCACAGCTGTTAACTACGTTTGTATACAATGCTTAATAAAAGAAAAAAAATTACTAAAATATTACCCAAGAATGTCTTTAAAATATTATTCCGATTTACTTGTCATAAGGTTGATGGATCGGTTGAGAAATGTGAATTTTGCAACGATCTGACATTCTCGACGTTGACCCCCGAGGTAAGGGCCCCGCCAGTGGCCTGAACGATAATAGAGAAACGCCTTTACGAGTGCGACACCCGCTCGGCGAGACATCAACACAACATCGCTCACTTCAACGAAATTGTAAGAGCTCATACAACACTTTGGTTTTTTTTAAGAATACGTACGATATTTTTAAGATGATTATGATATGCATTTGCACTTAGGCTTCGTAAGATTCATTTTCCACGATGGGAGTGATGTAGTGTAAATGGAATTTAAATCAGACAAATTTTATAATGCATAGGAATAATTTCATTACCTTCCATTGAATTACTATGTACTAATTAACTAGAACAGACATCAAGAACAAGTATTGTGCGATAGACTTAGGTGAGACATATATAGGCATAGATGCGACAACTATATAGACATGATACTTTCTTTATATTCTAAAAAATAAATAAATATTAAATATCTTCTCGTAATTCTCAAAACAGGGGGAGACAGAGGTCTAGTCTAGACAATTAAGTCCCTTTGACCCACCTTGTACCGAAGATATTTTCGGGACAACCTGACAGGTTGTGAGACCGTCGCCGTTTATGTCCGAGCCAACGATATGATTCGTACATAAGTTTTTGAAAAACTCATTGGTATGAGCCTGCCACCTAGAGATCGAACTCGAGTCTCTTGACTCGAAATTTCGACTAGCCAACCACTCGGCTATCGTGACTTCAATATTGAATTACAGTTACTAAAATAATACAGTAAAAGAAATTTAAACACTAACTGATAGTTGTAATTAAAATATTTATTTTGTATAGACAACCCGATAGTTGAGTGGATAGTGACCCTGGCTTTGAAACATTTATATTCATCATCTGAATGTTTTTACCCGAGTCATAAATGTTCTTATGTATATGAATATTTATCAAAATAAATATATATGCGGTAAGACGCTGTTAGGCTCACCACCATTCACGTTATCTTAATTAAGCTTCTGTGAAAATTAGGCCCAAGAACTTTACTGTCTAGTCCTCTGTCTACCCTAGTATGGGAAACTGCGTAAAGATAAAAAAATGTATAGGACTGTGTAGAACGCGGCAGATATAGGAAACGAATATTTGATAGGGGTGAATACCAACTCTAAAAATTCTCAAAAGCTCCGCCACTTTCTGCAATGTCATCTCTGCATATAAAAAGTTATGACCACGGGCAATATTTCCGAGAGGCGGGCAGGCTCTCGCTGAAGGAAACGATATGCAGTAAACGTTCGGGCGTGCGGTCTCGCGGGGCCACTGCGCTCCGCTGACCCGCCCGATTTTATGCCAATTTTCATAAAAATAAATCTGACTTGCGTTGATTGAACCAGTCGCCACCCTGTGTTTCGTGATCGACTTTCTATTTTATTGTTATTAGCTCTGTTCCATAAGGGTGAGTAGTATTGTTAGTCCATAAAGTTTACATACGAATAGTACAAGAAATGATCAAGCTACCGATATAAATTATCATACACAATACTTATACCATCACAAATAACAGTAAATATAAATAGATAAAAATAAATTTAGGTTTACATTGCTTATTGCATTATTCCAATAGATATTATAGATATGATAAATTATATTGAAATCAATAATGAAAACCAAATAACCTTTTTCTCCTATTATGATTCATTAAATATTTTTTTTTCATAACGATTTTGATCCATAGCAATTTAAAAAATTAAATGAAAAAATGGTATTTAGACATAAATACCATTTTTTCATAATAAAATAACTGTTATACTAAAATGATAAAGTTTGAGAATTTTGTTGATCTTCTTGGGATTCCATCATGATATCCCAGCGTGGTGACAATGAGACGAAACTAAAAATAGACACTTTTAAACAAAAAAAAAATAGGATATTTGAAATCGGTTTACATATTATTTAAGGACACGGATATTGTTGACAGGTGACAAACATTAAAAAAAAACATGCCACCGAATTGTGAACCTCATCTTTTTTTGTTGGTTAAAAACTTTGTTTTTGAAGGAGACACAACAATGTTTACGTTGTAGTGTCAAGCGGTAGCTTTGAATGATCCGGTCCAACCGGTGAACCTAATACGGTCTCGCAGTATACTGGCAGTGAAGAAAAGCATTTTGTGCATCTGCGTTTCGTCCGGTGTGTAAGGTAGATACCGGATGCACAAACCACTTTCCCTTTTCCTTTCCTCTTCTGCTGCATCTTTCTCAATTACTTTCATAAACGTATACAACGCATCTGTAACAATTCAAATGGTTATGCGTTACCAATGTTTCCCACAAAAAGTTTTTGGTTTTGCATTTTGCAGTTTTGCATTCACTGTTCACTGAGGTACAAAAATAAGAGTCGCTTTTCAGCGACTCACCACCTGTCACGATGTCCCAAAAATATCGTCGATGGAAGGTGGGTCGAAAAGGACTTAATTGTCTAGACCTTTGTCTAACCCTGAATTGACAATGGCTTGAAGATAACTATTTTTGATAGAGTTTACTTATAATTTTTTATTGAGTTTACACGACCTTTAAATAAGTCTAAATTTAATATTTGAATTTAACTATTAATTACTTAACCGACTGAAATAATTTACTGCGGAAGATATGACTCTTTAGAAAGAGGAATCGCCACGCTTAGAAAGTGAATTGGTGATCACAGTATCAAATACCTCTTACCAGATACTTAGCTGTTCGCCACCCATCTGATAAATTGACACGGTATTTTTCTAGAAGGTTGTAACGCAGTCTATCGGTAGCCTTGGCCACTTTCTGATGTTTTCCCTCAATCATGTCTTAAACACCCACCAGAAGAAAGGGATTGATAGATTTACGCCATGTCCCTAGCCCATCTTTTACGAATAATCGTAAATTTAGTGTGAAATACTGAAATTATTGTGATTTTATAACATCATCGTTCTGCAGTTTCAACGGGGCTACTATTGATAGCATTGATTGCTATAATTTTATTTGTTCTTTATTTAAGAAAATTGTTAAAAACTATTGTCACTTATGTATCCTCATAGAAAGAAACAATTTTACTTGGAACTATTTTATATATTATATTTATTATTATTTTTATGTTTAATGTAATTATTTGTATTTGTGTATATGAGTATATGGTTAGATTTATGATATATTTGTATTCATGTATGTATGTGATGAATGTGTAAAGTTTTGTTATGGACGCGCCTAATCTACGAGTAGAGAGAAATTTCTGAAAAAATATGCATTACCTTACAGATAGTACAAACTATTTCAACATGAAAAACAATTCTTTTATTAATTTGCCTGTGTCTACATAATATATTAAATAAAAAAAGTTATCGCCAATATGTCGTCCATATTTATATCATTATTCGTATTAACAGTCTGCATTAAATGGTGCTCCTTAGAAGACGCAAGATTGAGAAGTGTGCCATAATCAGAACATTAATTACTACCTTCGAGCCATAACAGGGCACGATACCTTTTATTGGGATAATAGTCGTCCCGTTAAGCGTGAAGCGACCGCTTAAGAGCGGTATCTTCTGCAATATCAAAGCAAGTGTAATAGTACTTTCACGATTATTGACATGAACCTTTACGAATGTATTCATAACATAACATCTTTAACGCAAACGACAGAACACACACAGAACATCTCAAAAACTGAAAGCACATTTAACTAGTTGATACTAGAAGCTAACCCGATAACCATTAAACGGAAAAACAATTGTTTAAATTACTATAAAAATGTATTTACTAAATGAACATGAAATGGAATCTTATATGTAAATAAATAAATATCGACTTTGTATCAGTCGCAACCTGAAGATTTAATATTACTGCATTGAAACGAGTTACTGCGAGTTCGTCTGAGCAAAAGTGCAGAGTGTAGTCAAAGAAGCGTGGCGGGCGATCGTGATTTATCGCCGGCCGCTTTTGAATATTAAATAATCTTTAATGGGAGCGCATGATCGGCCCATTAGCCGACGTCGCTGCTTTCACGTTTAATAAAGAGTCATTTATAAGCCAGCGATGCTTTTCCCTTATCTGTACGAAGTATGTTGCGCGTCTGAGAAGTGCCGCCCTATCAAAATTAATTCATAATTTTTATCCTTGTAGTATATTGCTCTTGGATGTTCCATTTTTTATCTAATAGTAGTATTTTAGTGTCTTATAAACCTAAACTAACTACGAGTATTAAAATACTCAATGTAAAATTATACAGTAATTTTAAAAACGCTATTTTACGTAAGTAACAATCTCTAATTTGCATTAGATTGTAATAGATTTAAATACAATAGATTTAAATCCGCCCATTACTATGATTCCCACGGCTGATAACTAACACCTTATTAAACTATTAGGACATTACCCTGTTTTCCCGACGACTGCGGCCACCATCTTTACCTTCAACTTTATACTCCTTTGACTGCTAACAAATATGGCAAACAGCTCTTACGAATAAGAAGAAGCATTTATAGTCCTTATATAAAGATTTTCATTGAAGTTTCCGATTAACATCTAGAAAAATTTTCATTGAACAAAAAGCTAAGTATCGAGTCGAGCAACACCAACATTGGTCACTGCAAGTTAGTCGAGGTTTTATGAATCTCGTGGGATCGACGAGAAAGATTACTTAAGGGCGCATATCATCCGTTACGACTTCCTAATGACACTTCGACTGTAGCCGCTGCTCATTATCGCAAAACATTCGATCGGTTCTTTCAAGTTATTCCTCTTAATATCTCGTCGGCATGGATCGAACGGCAGGGATATCGTCACGTATGCGCAGCCGAGCGGCGTAATTATATCGGTGCAATTAAAGAGCGACTAATATATTATAATCGTTGTGTTAGCAACATTCGTTTTTACCACAGCGAATGAAGCCGACGCGGCGCGCTTTGCTCGCGTTCACATTGCTTGTACGTAACACCCCATTATGATTCAAATTGATTGATTGACGTTATTGAGTAAGCGTTCTAGGAAACATTCTGCTCATATAAGGCTTACGACGCCGTTATACTCATCTTTGAAAAAACAGCCAGTCCTGTTTTAATCTAATAACATTATATATTGAAATCCAGTCAGTTAGCCTCGTATATTTTTTTAATCGTAAAATGGTGGGATTATTATGATGTTAAATTGTCCAGTTGAATGACATATCTGATAATTGAGCAACAGATCCTATTTTATACCCAGCCATATCTAATAATAAGGCGAGTAATCGGGTAAAACCAATAGTTTGAATATAATAATGTATTTCGAGTGCAGATGACAATATTCATAATTGTTTCTAAATAATTAAATACCTTCACACATATTCTCAATGCTGGGGGTAGACAAAGGCCTAGACAATAAAGTCCTTTCGACGTAACTTTCACCGAAGCCAATCATCAAGATCAATGTGACAGATAGGGATCAATGTGGCCTTTCGAAACCTTAGTTTTTAAAACATCAGTAAAATATCAAAACATAAGTATTTATAAACATCATTAACATAAATTTATAATATAAATATTCATATAAACATTCACTGCTCGAGTTCTTTCATGGTCACCAGACAAGTATTTATCCCCAGCGGGATTCGAAGACGCAACTCTGGCTTCAAAATCAGTGTCACTATCAACTAGACTATTAGCTCGTCTCTCATCTGTTCTCGAAAGTAAAGTATTATTGTATAGCTCAATATATATGTGTACAAAACTATTTACTTGACACTTTAATTTTATATCAAGCATTGTTATAAGATTATATCTCATAGTAAAGCAAAATTCTAATGACGAAAATAAAAAAAAACCCAATAAAGTGATTCAAAACAGGATATTTATAACATTAGGCAGTCACGTCACTCGTGTGAGTACTTAATATAAGGGTTGGAAGTCTTCCTTGCGAATCATGAGAAAATTATGCCGAAGCACATGTTGAATCGCAAGCCTGGGCGCATCTTAAGAACGACCGACGGAAATAATAATTACTGACAATGATTGAACCCTTATAATTCGAATTTATTTAATAGTCGACAGATGTTAATCGGTGCTCCAGCTATAATTAAGCTTCGATTTCTGACGAGAAAAACGCCAACATTGCTGCCTAGCTGATGCGCTAAGAATAAAAGCTAATAATGTTAAATGTTTGATATGTATCTAGTATAAATATTTCTTATTCACAACGTAATATGTATTAAAAATATTAATGAAATATAATAATGTAGAAATAAATGATATGACAACAAATGCTAGTAGTTACCTTTATTACATACTGATGGAACCATCAAATTGAAAAAAACGTTAAATAATATTTAAAAGATACGTGATTTTTTTTTATGAATTTTCAGTAGTTGCCGAAATGCGAAGAATAAAAATTTTTACTGTGAAAAACTGGCACTTTATGAGGGAGAAGCCCATCAACAATTATTTTGCCGTAACATGACATTTTAATGTCTAGCCACAAAAACACACAGAACAACACACAAGAAACAACCCTTTAGTGCGAGCCTCTCTCTTAGAGGCCGAACTCAAGTCTCCTGAATCGGTCGGATCAACAAACCGCTGCACATAGAGGTGGATAAATCTAAAAACGGAAATGCGTAGAGAAAAATTAGGACGTAATAGAGCTAGCCATATTCCTAATTTCATACATTTCATACCTATAATTTACGAGGTGTGGCTAGTTGAATTAATTTAATTTTGTCACTGATTCACTCACCGACCATTAAATTTCTAATGTTTTTCTAAGGGCTCATAGATATCAAATTTAGGTTCACTTAGTGTAAAAATAAAATACTAAAGTATGTCGGAATGTCAGTTATGTTTTCATACATTTAACGTAACTGGAGTATTGTGGTCTAGTGAATAGTAAATTTAAAATCAATACATACGAGTTTGTTCATATTCGACAATGTTCGATATGTTTAAACATTAATGTCACATTTATACATTGACATGAAAGTTATAAATTAAATCTGAGAAAAAGTAATATACTAACTTTAATAACTAATATTTTTATGTGCCTAATAATGCCTAATAATCATTTCCGAGCATCCTAATATTAATTCCAATTTAAATATTGAATACATATAATTTGCTTGGAAAGCATAAAACAAAACGCTTTTGGCATTTATTAAGCATAACACAATTGAAAACAATTAACTACTAAGATAGGAAACTATTTTATGATAGCAAAGTCATAACACTGTGAAGTTAACACGCTAAAGCATTTAAAAGAACAAAATGGTATAAACAGATTTAACGGTCTTAATTAGCGTTTATAGCAACGTGTCTGCTAGGGGAGAACTTTTTTATTTTTGTCCATTGTATGTAAAGTAGCGGTGGGATTCATCCATCACTTCATATTCGCATCTTGTCGACAGCTCTTGAGCTGTCCGTGCCGCCCTACTGCTCATACACACGCTAATTGCTATAAACATTAATAAACATAAAGATGTCACTGTGAAATTAATTTATTCAGTTTTTATTTATAGCATAGCATAACCTTTAATAACTAACATATAACAATATATTGCTGATACGAGAACCTTTATCTTTGTAACAATTTCCACTTACAGTGTGGGGCCTTTTAAAATCTAATGCCGGACATAGGCCTTTCCTTTAAGGAGGATTTGCATAATCGCTACTCATGGCAAGCGGATTGGCGATCGCAGTACCAGAAAACTCGCACCTTAGGCACTGCTATCGGTTATCGCCTCATCTGTCGGTTGCCATAACGATATTGTAGGCTTTTCCCTTAGACGCCTCTTGTCACACCCAGGGAAATCTAGAAGTATTAGCTGCATGATAAGTCTATGCCCTTAGTTTCCTCACGAATTCTGCTCGGACTTTGGCTATACACTTATAGGATTTCTTTTGCCAGAGACGGAAAAGGCAAACAAATGAAGATACAACTGTGAATTGTTGTTGTAGGACTATGCGTATTGTGTGAGCTGTGTGAGACATTTGAATATTCCAGTCATAAATGCCATACGCGTGCTTGTTAACGCGCTCATGTAAATTCTAATCCTTGTTGCATTTAGAACGGGGAGGCCTAGTAATTATGTGCTTTCATTTGTCTGTTTCTCAGAACAAACGAGCGAGGCTCGCTGTGTAAGCCCTCGCCATGTAAAGCAGTTAGCAGTACTCTAATCTCGCTCCGCCATTAATTTAAAGAATACGTCTGCGTAACCGACTTCACCAACGTCGTCGAAAACACAATTCTCCTTCACATTTTCTTATTTGCATATTAAAATAATTTCGAGTAAACGCAATACGTAAAGATGCCTTCCATCCGAGTCAGTGAGTTTCTGACTTAGCCTTAACGTCTTTCTTTCGTTGTAGCAAAACAAGCTCTGTACTGAACTGAGTATAATACAAAATATTTTATCAACATCTTAATCATAGTCTTGTTTATAGTTTAAATTGTTTAGAACGATGACAGATAAAAGCGGGCTGTGTGCGCCCAAATAGATAAACTAGTGTGGAAATTAATGTCTACATTTACTGGTGCATGAAGTTCGTAGTTAATTTAAAGTTTATAGCTATTCACATTTTTGAATACGCATTAGTACCACAAAGGGTAGCCACTATCAGTTTTAAAGGAAATGTGTATATCCGTACTCATTTCGAACATATCGCGAGGCGTATCAAAACATTTATCATCAGTTAAAAGGGAGGCATATCTATGAGGCATGAAATTATTTGTATACCGTTTAAATAATAAACTTAGTGTACTTTTTTATGAAGGAGTTTGTTATCAATATTATATTGTTAAATTAAATTGTTTAGGCTAATTGGTAATTATGTTTTATTTACATTATATTATAATGGACAGCGTGCGTTTCGGGTTCAAGTTGCTTTTCCTTAGAACATTTCTATGGAATAATAAATGAAGACTTTTCTGGAATAATATAGTATGTATAATATTAGGTTAGTTTGTAGAGTAGAACTAATGTTAGAATTTATCACCTCCTTCTTCCTGTGAGGGTTGTATGAAGCGATGAGGATGAGAAAAGCCTCGATAATGATAGTGGGCAGATTGCCGAATAACCATGGCGATAATTATCAGACTAAGTTCACCAGGCAATTCTGTAAACGAATAGCAAATAACATGAGCTGATTCCCATTTTACGATTTTTACGCATTTCCAAATTATGGAAAAGACCGACAGACAAACAGAGAGACAGTTTTAGTCCATTCCACACTCTTTCACTGAATCTCATACCACATACAACATACTTGCATACATAGTATACATACGAGTAAAATCACATTCATCACACAAACGGAATTTAAACCCGCTTTAACTTCGATGGCAGGGTTACTACCTACTTGGCTATCGGGTCATCATAATTTAATGTTTGATTTATACATATACAGGAAAGGCAATGTTAAAGTAAGTGGTAATTAAATTATATCTTAGAACAAATTATTAATTACAAATTTAACACAGCTTGTAACTATCACCATTACAGATAGGCGATCTCAAAACAACAATGTTATGAATAACTAATTTTATGACACCCACTGTTCAGCTTAATTATGTATTATGTATGCGTTTATAACTTGTATGCTTAACATCTTCACACATTAACTTCCACTGAATTAACATTTTACAATATTTATTTTAGCTACTAGTTTCATTCGCTTCTATATCAACACGCCATTTTACAGCGGCGTGTTTAATAAGTTAGATAAGAACATACAACACCTATCAAATTGTTTTGTTACATTTATTGTAGTTCTCGGTTTAATTAAATACCATGACTATGTCTTAAAATGTAGAAATATTTCCATTTCATAAAATATAATACAAAACTGATTTTATATGATCACAACCTGAAGACTTCTTAAAGTATCAATATTTTACATCAGCGTCATAATCTTTAACGCGAGTTTTAACTGATCTTTTTGTTTGCCGTATGTAGTTTACAGAAATTGTATGCAACTGATACGATTTTCCTTGACTGGAACCCTCCATGGCGTGTTTAACACTTCAGCGATTTTTAACGTTTGTAGTATCCATTAATTAAAGAAAATGAGGGGTAGACTTTTGAATAGTTATCGGGTAGATAAGCTTTCACACAACAAATATTTTTTGATATGAACGTAAAAGGTGTTACAATGAAGCGATATCGGGTATAATGTACTATAAATAATATTCATTTATTATCTGTGGTTCGCTTAAACTTTTTCACACATTCCTTGGCGGCGATGCGACGCGAAGAGAGGTGGGGGCCGGCACCCGGCGCGAGGCGCTCGCGCGTGAAATTATTATCATATAATACCCCGGGCTTTGAGCACAGTGCGATTATTCAAATGCTCATAGCCCCACACCGTCGCATTCGGCTTACACCCGGCTTTCGCGCTGACATTCCTGAATACTTTGCACCGACGCTTCGACTAAAATCTGTCAAATATATTCACGTATAATGCGCGGCTCTTGTCATGTGAGCGATAAGCAAATGACGGAAAATGTTATGTTAATCCAGATCGTCGATAATCCTTGGCAAGCGCCTTCATAATACTTTTGGTATAATGGTAAAATAACGAATTATCGCAACAGATAAAGCCATACTAAGTTTATATTACCAATGACTATTCCCCTATTACCTGCACGAAAACTAAATAAGAATTTTGGTCTAAAAGATGAATCTAATCCTAATTTACAAATGACGCTTCAGTGATAAAGGCCAAAGTTTTTATGAAGATTTGCCAATTACTCTTGGATAACATTGAACTAAACTTAGTGCGTATAATTTACCTTTTACATTAATTTGAATATGATGGTTTTATAATATACTACTACATTACAAATGGACAATGAGGATTGGATCGATTTCATATTAATAATCAATCTCATCTAAATGAATGTTGCAACACCCACTGTAAAAATTATTTTGCACTTTCAGTACATCTTCACTGCGCTGTTTATCGTTATCTTTAAATAAAAACATTAAAATAACCATCTGCTTTCAAAGATTGCAATTCACGCTTTTTGGTTAGTCCATAACTTACAATGTTAGAGCAGCATTGTAAGATGCTACCTTTTAAATCTAATTATAAAGTAGAAACCTAATTATAAATAATGCTTAACTTAAATAAACTTGTTAAAGTTGACCCTCCCGCGTGACTCGGTCTAAACTTGGCAAGTGGAAAAGGCTCCGAGACGTAAACTAAGCGTTATCTACGAGTATATTTTGCTTCGGACTCTTTATGAGTTTCAAACGAGATCCGTCACGCGACGTTAACTCGGTATAGAAGTGATAAAGTGCCCGCTAATCTGTCCTATTCGGGTCACACTTAGAACACTTTATTAATCACAAAGGTTACAAATTACAACACACTTCCTGCGGCGTGACACCTTAACTTCGTCGTATGTTAATTTTATTGTCAGCTCTATTGGACAATTTGAACAGTGTTATTAAGGTTAATTTGCTTTCTAACTATTTTTATTAAAATAACTGCCTCTTCTATTTTTATGTATAACTGACGAGGATGCAATTACAATTGTTATCATTGGGTTGTTGAGATCCAAATGTTAATGTAAAAAATAAGTTAGATTAGAATATGTAGGCGTTGCCTAGCGCTGTTCCTTTAGGATAGTAACTAGACGACCACCCTCTCCATTCCTTTCCTTTTCTTCCTTCTTTATCTTTCGCTCTTTATCAGTAATATATGTATAATATACTAAAAACTCTCTTTTTACTAAAAACTGAAACTGCCGTAAAGCAGTAATGACTCATATAACAGATAAAAATAAAGAACTATCGAGCTAGTTACTGCAAGTGCATGTGTTATACCTAAAAGGTAGTCAGAACAGTGGTAGAGCCACGCATCAGCTTTTGTTATTGCATGAATGGGCCGGCTCGACCGGGGAAGTACCACGGCCTCACAGAATACCGGCGTGAAGTAGAAGTCTAACAAACTTCTGCGTTTCATCTGGTGAGTGCAGGTAACCGATGGCCCACACACCCCCCTCCCCCAATTCTGGAGGGGGGGGCACTCTAAGGGAGGCAACGCATCTGCTATGCCTCTGGTATTGGGTGTTCATGGGCGGCGGTAATCACTTACCATCACGTGAGCCACCTGCTCGTTTGCCTCCCTTTTCTATAAAAAAATAGTATTTGCTGTAGTGATTACATAATAAGTGTATAATTAATAATAATATATAATAATAATATTATAATAATTTATTAACTATGATTAGGACTGCTAATATTCATGCTAGACAGTTAGGCTTGTTAGCAGTCACCCTGCCTTAGAAGCTAAAAACTGCACAATCCAATCCCACTAAGAGTAAACTAACCAAGGGCCTCGTAATAATGTCTATGATTATTTTCCTGTCACGTTGTCCCGAAAATATCATCGGTGGAAGGTGGATCGAAGACTAAATTGTCTAGACTAGACCCTGTCTATCCCTGTATTAAAATTGCGTGAAGATATATAATATAATTTAATTTAATTTAATATAAAAAATATCTTCACGCAATTCCCAATACAGGGGTAGACAGAGGTCAAGTCTAGACAATTAAGTCCCTTTGACCCACCTTCCACCGAAGATATTTTCGGGACAACGTGACAGGTGGTGAGCCCGTCGCCGCCTTTTATGTCCAAGCCAACGATGAAATTCGTACATAAGTTTTTGAAAAACTCATTGGTACTGCCACCTGGGGATCGAACTCGGGTCTCTCGACTCGAAATTCCGACCACCCAACAACTCGGCTATCGTGAATTTAATAATTTTAATTATTTGTCTAAGTCCTGTTCCCAAAACTCTGGGCATCCAAGTTTTGGACTAGATGCCGTATTATATTGTTCTTTACATTATTATTATAAGATCACTATGACATTGTTTGTGCTATAGTAATAATAACCATCAACTAATTCTATCAATTCAATTAATTCCGGTTAATGATTACGCAAATAACTTTCGGTAAAAAGTGTGTCAAAAAGGCTACATTGCCTTCAGCTCTAGTGGCCTAGTGCATGAAAAATTCGTGAATATAAATAAATCTGATTTATCCCGACTTGACGACTTGACGACGACTTGACAGCTTAGTTTATATTAACTCTGCCTTCGAAGCTAGGGGTTGCTAGTTCGAATGCCGCTAACATTTGTGAGATTAATCTAAATGTTTGTAGTTGGGTCATGGATATTTATATGTATTGAAAAATACTTATATATATGTTCACACTACTTATGTATGTTAGTATATTCATGTAAGTATTGCTCCAAATAGGCTTTGGAAAAAAGGAGGTCAAAATTAAATATTTCGGCCTCTGCCTACCCCAATGCCTACCGCAATGGGAAATTGCGTGAAGTCACATTGTTGAAGGTAGCGGATTCACTATCCCATAGAACAAGTATGACGTCAAAAGAAAATGTGTGAAGCTTGAGATTTTGTCCTGATTGAAAAACATTTTAGAAATCTATTAAAAACAAAGCAGAGCAAGTGCAGATAACACGCTGGTGGTTAGTTACAAAAACCACAAGCACAAACTATAAATATAAAAGCATTATCGTCGTACAAGCTCCGCATATTTACAAGTAGCCGTTGCATAGCAATGGCCCCTGTAAACAACTATAACTGAAGCTTGCAGGTGAATTATCATCCAAACACTAAGGGCTAAGGTACATACAAAACAGTGCATATACAAGAGTTTACTGCAATAGCTAGGCCTCCCCATAACAAAGTTTGGTAATATCGCAACGCTTGTCAATAGAAATCTGTTACAGTACCCGGTCCTCCGAATGTGAGACACTACTGCCTGTCGCCGATTTGCTTTTCTTTGAATTCAGTATTTTGATAAAAATAAAGTAAGATAGCCTGTCTTCGTATTTAAGAGATGTGCGGGTTCGCGTCCAGCTAGGGAAAAATATAAAATTTTCATTAAAAATGTTAGATTATGTATCATATCGTATATTAAGTGAATATTAAATGAAAGTTACAAATAATCGTTTTCGTTCTAAATATTTCTCCTCTCTTGCAACTTGCCCTGGGCCAGGAACTTTTATAATTACATATGTCCCATTTTAACATACAAGCTATTTATCGTGATGTATTTATTATTTACCCCTACCGCGCCAGTTATTTTTTTTTTAATATCTCATTTATCTTCATTGTACGGTCATAATAAGTACTAATGATTATAAACTATACAAAGTACTTATAAAGAAATTTAGCAGCCCAATTTATATCTATTGAAACATTATCAGGTAATTCAGTAACAACATAACATGTGACAAAAAAATGTAAATTCAATTGGCATCATATCAAAAACCATTTGTTATTTAAAGCCACGTAATTGTACTGTAATGGAAAATTTCAGTAAGATTAAATTTAACCTCATGTGCGCTAAATTATGCCAGTATTATTCATTTTGTTCCAAATTAAACTGTTAAATATCAAATTTATAACTCTTTAAATATGCCTATATTTTTAAAGTAGTCCATGTCTTTTTCTTAGTCACAAATTATCACATGTCGAACAGTTTACTAATTTAGTCTTGATAAGGTAACAAACTGTCATATAATTAATTTACTTTTCCTATAAATAGGTATATATAATATAACTTGACAAAATTGTGTTACATATGCCTGTTAATCCTTTTCCTTTGGAATCCTTTGGATCTGATCACCCAAGCACTTGACTATCGTGACTTTTCACGATAACCACTTGGTTATCATGAAAATTCACAATTTGAGGCCGAGTGGTTGGGTGATTCGAATTCAAGTCAAGACCGAGTTCGATCCCCAAGGCTTGTACCAATGGGTTTTTTCAAAAAACTTATGTACTATTTACATCGTTGGCTGGACGTTAAGACGGCGAAGGGCTCACCACCTGTCACGTTGAACCAAAAATCATTATGGCAAATCGTTCCTTACTGGAAGTGACTATGTCCTCCAATGGACTTTTACGTTATGTGTTTATGTTTGTTATAGTCATAGTTGCGTACATACGAAAGTTTCGGAAGATTAATTTTAAACAATCGAGCTGATACGTACTTCGATAAAAGCCTAGCAGTTGATGCAAGTGGCGTAAATATAAGTCTTTGAAACAAGATTATATGTTTAGTCTCTTTGCCCTAAAGACGATGGGTCCACGGGATCCTCTTACGATGCAGTTTTTAAAGGAATTGTATCCGCGACTAGTTAGTACTCTTTAGTTATCCAAGCTGGTCATAAGTGAGCTAGGTGGTTCCTTTCTCGGTCAAAGATTAACTTTAACCATTGGATGTGAAAATGTAAGGCAAGCTGTCTTGGTACCATGCCATGGGATGTAGGGTTCTACGGTAACATTTTAATGAATAGTAGCTATTCGACAAAATTAAACCCAATCTCTAAAATTTTACACATATTTTATATTTCGGATTTGCAATTATCGCCAAGCTTGGCAAGCGGATTGGCGATTGCAGCTGGTATACCTCACATCGTAGACGCTGCTATCCGACACCGAATAAAAATGAATGAATTTTGGTTTCAATATTATATAGTTATCCCGCCATTTATCAGTAGCCAATTATTAGTCAATATTTTTAAGATTATCCCATAGTCGCCTTTTACGACACCCACGGGATTTAAGGCGGTGGTATATTTCTACGCCGTAACCACGTGGCCCTACATATATATACACACTATAATTACATTACACACATTTCAGCGAAACAGAATTTATTGCGTTTTATCTTTTAACTCTTTTACTTCCCGACGTTTCAAGTGCAACCGTGGTAACAGGGGGAATTGTTCTTTTAGACCTCTAATAGGTAAACTTCAGAGTAGAACTTCAGTTATGAATTATAATTTCTGTGTAGATCGAAACAATAGAATCATTTAATATGTATTTTTGGTACTCATAGTTTATAAACAATTGACATAACCTGCACCGAAGTAAGATCGAGAAGAGGTATCTCTCATACTTGCTACAAAACAAAAAGCACTTAACCATTAGAGATGGCCTTCACCTTGAAATTGCGATCATAGATTACTAATTTTTACTTTATTATTTTAACGTTATTTTGCTTTCAATTATAACATTATGATAATGTCTAAAACTTTTTGTCACACGCCTCATGCACATCAATGAATAAAACAATTCTCTAATCGTAATGACTGAAATAAGGACACCTTGAAATGACCTTCCTTTATCACGAAAACCTTAAAGTAGTTCACTTATAATTCTTATCATTGCAGCTCGTTTTATGTATTTATACACAATTTTATACTTTTTATCGCAAAATTTACACTTTAGGCGTGGGGTTCGTCGAGAACCCCACGCCTAAAGTGTCGAATGACGCCTTATGCAAAGCAGGTGCTACCTGATACGTAAGAACTCAGCAATGCACACACAATGTAACAAATAACTCTGACGTTAAGTTAATTTGGACACTAAAGCAAAAAAATGTACTGTATATCATTTATATTAAATTACGTTACAAATTTATTAGATAACGTACACATTAAAAAGTATATAAGATAATAAATAGTGTTACATAAGTCACATTTTCGTTTAGTTTTCGTTACACTTACTTTTATTTAGAATGGAGAAGATATTTATCACCTAATAATCACATTACGCCATCATAAAATGATAATGTCGGGGTGGAAACTTACAGTTTATCTAAAAACAAAAAAATAAACACCGTTGAATATGTATATCTGTAGTATGAGTACTTATTAGTATTTGGAGATAAAATGAAGTTGGCCCGCTTTGGACAATTTATTGGGGTAAGTTATGGGTGGCGCGCGAGCTGGAGCGGCTAATTTATTCGCCGTGCACATAAATTACTTGATTATGAATTCAAGTGAACTCCACTAAATTATTCGTCGTTTGTTTAAGTCTATGCTTTTGAATAACAAACAAAGGTATTAGATTAAAATAATTTCTTCTTTACCATTTGTTTTCTTTTTAATTTTCGCAGGTTTACATTTAACTTAACGAACTGTTTTACTGTAAGAAAAAGAAAAACCGTATTTCTTTAAAAATAAAAGTAAAATCTTGTAAGCAAAAAATTATTAAAATAAAAATAAAAAAAAATGATAATAAGCTGAAAAAAAGGCAAGTGAAGAGTAAAAGGGGAGGCAATTTCATAAAAAGCAATAGTAGGGATTATGTAGAACACCGATGGTAATGTCGACTTGTTTTCCAGGCGGCACTAACGCGCCGCAAGTCGCTGCAGCGCGGAATAATCGCGGATACCCATAAAAGATGTAATTTCAGATAAGCTGAAACAGACGAGCCCCGCCTCCATTCACCCCTACCGTCTCCCTCTCCCTCGCTGCCTACTTTCTAATGACTAATTATTATGCTGTGCGTTGCAAGCTTTAACATTTTACATAGTATACCTGCTCAATCTTTGTTCTACTTTGCTGATGAATATCTAACAACATTGGCCGCCACTTTTTATCGTTTAATGCTTAAATTATTTTTATTAGATTCTACTTATTTACTTACCCTTATTAATTGTTTATAAAGCCATATCTGATCGCCAATCCATGCCAAACCACGCTCGCCAAGTGAGGCGATTATGGAAAATCTTCTTTAAGACAGACATATGACCGGCAATGGACTTAAGAAGAGGGTAAAGTAAGGTAGTAGTAATTGAAACTTTATTCTGAAGTACTAATTGTAAGCATTTGAGTTTTCTTTTACGATGGTGTAAACTTTTTCATCTTCATTTCAGCTTGTCACTAAAGAACATAAGCTTTCTTAATAAATGTCACTAAGATTACACTCTGCCTTCAGTTGAATTATCCTTCGATGAGTATACCTGTACGAGATTGCCATTTGTGAACCGTTGGTTCCAGTGGTTGAATCCAATGGTTTTCAGTTCAGCGTAACAATTGCAACAGCTGAGCCTAGCGGTTTTGTCGTCAACATCCTAATGCGTAATAACATCACCACCGAGCTTATCGCAATTAGAGACAATATAATTAAAATAATTAATTAATTTGAGGCGTTTCGGATTCAAATCCAATTTCAAATTATACATTTATTACTAATTTGGCTTTAAAAGGAAAACATCGAGAGAAAACTTAAAACCGTGTTTTTTTTACTTAAATGGGACAAAAATTGTAAAAGTCTTCAGATGTTATTTCCTGTAGATGTCACTTACCATCAGGTGCACTAATAACTAATTTTAGACCCACTTCCTACAAAAAATTTTAAAAAATACTGGATATTTTATCGGAAACAAAATTGCCCTAAAGAGAGTTTCCATGCGGATGGTCTTAGCAGTTATATTGAAATATATATAGGAACAGGATATTAGAGATAGAGAACATAATATGATATACCTACGTATATATAAATAATGTAAGTGATCAAAAACGAACAACAGTATTATGAAATTTCATGTATGAAAGTTTACAGAAGCGTATGCTTAGGCGGTTAAAAGAGCGGACGCGGGCGCATCGTCTGGCGCCGAGTTTTGCGATGTCGCCGATATAGGACACCGGCGACAGCCCGCCGATGTATGATACTGCCGCATTACCATAGAGTTCGCACCGCAGCAGCTCATTATCAGTGATTAACTATGTTACTAATGTATCCATAAGTAAATATCAATAAGGTAAAACGAATTTTTGTTAAGGTTTGTATTACAATTTTTATTATTACAAAATAATTTGCTAACGGGGCCAGAAAATTTGAAACATTATCTAAAACAAATTATTGACTTAATTTTTTAAGTATCGTAAAGAAACCGCTAATTTTACGTAAATAAAATTATTCTAAATGATATTATATAAAAGTGGCTTTCACTTTGAAACTAATACATATTGGCATTAATATAAAATTTAATGATAGTAATATAAATGCAAATTGTAAGGCTTCCTTCCAAGAAAGCTAATTTAATTATGTGAATACAGAAAGCCGTATACAATTTGCTGCAAAAAAAGATCTTCATCTTATGAAGTTCCTTTATTTATCAGTCACAAATTATTTTCAAAAGTCTTAAATAGAATGGAGTTAATAAGTACATGCATGCATTCAGATAATCAGATTTTAGACTCTCTCTATGAATTATTCGGTCTTTATAAATTTTAAATGTCTTATAAGTAGAAAATATATATCTTCAACTCGGGGAACTTGAATAAGCATAAAAAAATTCAGGCAACGAAAATAAAAACAACCGGGATTCCATTGCGGTCACCTTAAAAATATTAATAAAAATACAATTACAACTATTGTTAGGTACCAAAGGAAAAATAATCCACCCAAATTATACAAATAGCCAGCGCCTAACGGCACAAACATATTGGCATATGTTCGTGACTAGTTTACGAGTGCTAGGACATTGCATATTAATTGGTGTCGATATCGAACCGCGCATCGGCTACGACCTAGCTTCCACACCGACTACATACCCGCAGCTCACATTTGTAAGCACCACGTCTATGTTGCCCAGTGGATGTGTGCGTCGAGCTTTCCCCGCCCCCGCTGCCGAGTGGCGTGACACATACATCCAGTGTGATGATAAATGTAAAGAGAATGCTTGTTTGAAACGTATTACACATTGATAAGGCTGTTTGTTGCGATATGCTATTGATAACTTGCAGGTGACGTCATTTAAATGAGGTTATTTTGATTTACAAGAGTTTTAAAAACTTATTTTAAATTCTATATAATTTTACAAGTATTAATTACTCTTTACATGAAGTTACTTGAAGAAGAAGACAGGAACCGATTTTATAGAGCATTTGCACGCTTTGAAATTTGATAATAAATAATTTAAAGCACTACAAGTTAGTTACTAGAAGTTCTTATTTTTAATAAAACGATTCCATATGGACGGGCGTGTGCCGATCTTTGGATGCATGACGTCATAGACTTGCAAGCGAAAATAACATATTTGTAGCTATAAGCATGATGTAACTAATGCTGTATTTAAATTTTATACTGGTTATTAAAGGACTTAAAAAAGGGATTTTGGTTATAGTTTTTATGTTTGTTAGCTCGTAACTCACTCTGCCATAAATTAATCAATTTCAAAAATACTTTTTTTTAAAGTGTACAATATACGATTGGTCGATACACACTGCCCGGTACCTAAGTCACGGATGTATGGATGTGTCTGTACTAAGAGACTAATTGTGCGTTTAATAGTTTTCACCTTATGGTTACAAGGGTTTTCTAATATTATGCTCACTCATTATCATAATTATCAGCATCTAGGATACTCTAAGACTTCTGCTACTGCTAAGAATGGGCAATCCCTAAGTTTGTACTCTCATATTGTCATTATGTACGTACTTAAGTTTTTCCAGACTAAAAGTATAAAAATACACATGTGTTTTTTTATTTAAATAAAAATGGAGGAACAATAATTTTCTTTGCGAAACTTATTACGTATTCATTTAAATTAAATATTGCAATAAAACTATAGCATTCTAATATGCAAATCTATTTAAATGTTGAGCCCTCTTCATTACCCCGGCATCGATCTTAGATACACAATTTGTAATTCGATAGCTACCAAATGTATAACTAATGCATTAGCATTACTCTATACCGCAAGCACTATTATTTTATATTAATAAATTAATAAAATAATAGTGCTTGTAACAACTGCACCATTAGTACTATATTTTCTTTGGTTTGGATTGGCTACGCGGAATTCGAGTCCAGAGACCCGAGTTCAATCCCCAGGTGGAACGCTCGTACCAATGGGTTTTTTCAAAGACTTATATACGAATTATAACGTTAGCTTGGACATAAAGATGGCGACGGGCTCACCACCTATAACGTTGTCTCAAAAATATCTTTGGTGGAAGGTGGGTCGAAACGACTTAATCGTCTAGACCTCTTTCTACTCTGTATTGGGAATGGCGTGACGATATTTATTTATTATTTTTAAGAGATTATTTATCCCGCTATCTATCGGTTGTTAATCTAATTTTCGATATTCTTATACATAGATATTCCACATGGCGCTTCTTATAATATCCTACGGGAAGAAAAGAGGTAGCTATTTCTTTCCTATATTATTATTAAAAAAATATCCAAACCTTGGATATATAAGTAAATCTATAAAGTAAAATAATAATCTCATAAATACAAAATTAAAATTAATCAAACTGGTGACGGGCAGCAGTGGCAAATCGCACTTATGGGAATGGTCTGTCGGTTATACTTTGCGGCGATTATGAATGAATACACAATGTGTGTATTCATTCATAATCGCCGCAATTCGTCATGATTGTGTCAAAATCAAGGAAATTTTCTACAAGACATTACCTCAAATGGTTTTTATAGATAAAGAAGCGTATACTATGCATACATACATAACGGCCTGTTAAAGTCAACTGCAGGACGAACTCCCACAGGGAGGATTTGCCATAATCGGCACGCTTGGCAAGCGGATTGGCGATCGCAGTACCAGACCACTCGCACCTCAGACGCTGCTGCCCATCTTCGGTCTGATTATTTTTATCTGATATTTTTAGAGATGGTTATCCCATCCGCCATCTTTCGATTGCCATAACGATATTCAAGGTTTTTTCCCTTAGTCGGAAGATAAGGGTGGCAAGGTATTCTTACGCCGTTACCACACGGTCACTAGTAGTTAGTGATGTGAGTAGTATACATATGTTTACTATTCATATCACTAATATTACAACTGTGTCATTCCTGCCGTTATTGTATTTGTTAGTGATGCCGAAAACTGGACTCATTTTAGTGAAATAACTTTCCAAATGTACCATTTAATGTAAATAAAAATAATAATGTTAGGTTATTTATGACATTGATATTTTTTAGACTAAGATTATAGACTGTAGATATGATTAGACGTATCTTTAAGCATGTCCGTTCGATGTTCGATATAATGATGACATTTACATACATATGATAGAAACATACCAAATTATGTAAATTAAAATAAACACTCTGTTGTTTTTCTTATAGGTGCTTAGTATCGGTTCTTAATGGTCGTTAGTATTCCACAGCTTTATCTGCTCGTCGCCCCAATCAGATTAATCTTAAATATTTATTGGACACAAACTATTGGCAAGCGTTTCTGATGTAAATTAGTATTACAATGATCACGCTGATGGTGAAGAAAATTGTAAGCAAATGCACAAACGTGGGTGGGCTACCGGCGCCTGATTAAGGCTTAATGAATAATAATTCATCAACCCATAGAATTAACGAACGAAATCGGTTAGAAATCTGTGAAATGTCTTATTAACTTTAATGACTTATGCCGCTATGGATTTTACCAATTGTGAAAATTCGTCAATGCATTAAAATCTCACGAATAAAATCACGAAAAAAGTACAATTAGTGTTTTCAAAATTTACGCACCATGAACATCGTTGGTTTGGACATAAAGACGGCGGCAAGCTCATCACCTGTCACTTTATCTTAAAAATATATACACACATATTATTAAAGCATCTTTAACGAGATCTTGGAATGCAGAGGGAAAAGGGTAAATATTTTTACCCGACACTTTAATTTAATAAATTAACTATAACGAACCTCAATTAGTCTTTATAGATTTTACCTACGAAGTTTAGAGTTGTTGGTTCGAATTCCGCTAAGGACAAATGTGTGATGAATAAAAATTTTTATTCTTCAGATATTTGTATGTATACATGGATATTTATATGTATGTAAGTATACTGTACCGTTAGCTTTGACATTAAGACGCCGTTAGGCTTGCTTACCACCTATCACGTTTCCCCTAAAAATGTTGCTCCGATGAAATATCCTCTATCTATCTCAGTATAGGGAAAATAAGTGATGATATAAAATAAAATAAGTCACGATACCGAGACCCAACCGATCACCCAACCGAGTGGTTGGGTGATCGGGATTACGAGTCAAGAGACCCGAGTTCGACCCCCAGGTGGCAAGCTCGTACCAATGGTTTTTTCAAAAACTTACGTACGAATTATACCGTTGGCTTGGACATAAAGACGGCGACGGGCTCACCTGCTGTCACGTTGTTCCGAAAATATCTTCGGTGGAAGGTGAGTCAAAGAGACTTATTTGTTTAGACTAGACTAGACTTTTTACTACCCCTGTATTGGGAATTGCGTGAAGACATTTATTTATATAAAATAAAATAATATAAATTGAAGGTTTAGGACCTTCGGCGTTTAACGGTTTTATGAAGAAATTATTCTAGGTTCCTGGTAACTATGTTAGATATAATTATATGCTAGATAAATATATAATAATTTTACAGTTCATTTAACATATACAGCAAACACGTAATCTTTCAATATATATATCCTCATGCATTTCCCAAAACTCCCAGACATGTTAATTATACAACCAACTATAATAATATAGAGCCAACTATACAACTCGTACATAAATCTTGAAGAAACGCATAAAAGCGCAACCCTGTGTGTGTAATTGACGGTTGATTCAAAATTCCCAGCCACTTGGCTATCGTGGCTTCTATACACATATCTGCTAATAATTAGAAGACCGTAACTATGAAACTAACCATTCACTTCCCCTTCCGTATCCAGAATCGATTAGTTACTGACTAATCCGTAACCTACAGCGAAGCTAAAAAAAGAAGAGCACTCCTCCACCTGTCGAATCTGATAAAAGTGTTTTATTTAAATTCCTTAGCCGGCGAGTCAAAAACGAGCAGAAAGTTGCATTTGTGTCTTATTAAAAGAAATTTATAGTTGGAACATAGTAGCTGATTGACCTCGGTCACTGCAAGGGTAACTGGTTGGCAATATGCAAAAATGAGGTATTCGTAAACAAATCATTACAGTCAGTTATTTACGATGCTATTATGACAATATTGTTAATAAATATTCAATATAAATAAAAAAGTTTTATGAAAATTTTACCTGTAACTTAAGTCGATTATAAAAACAAGTGCTATGTGATTACTATTGGCACCACCAGCTAACATTTTGAATGATTTATAATTTTTGTTTAGCCCAATTAAACATTGTTTAAATTCCTTCACTTCATCTTTGGCACAACAGCAGACCACACTTTAATTTGGTAACAAAAACTCCAGCATAACATTAAAATTCCGTAAAAAATGTATCATAAAGGTGTATTGCGTTATCATTTTAATGTTTTATAGCTGTAATAATATCTGTTATGGAACTTTTCCAATAACTTAAAAGGTAGAATATCTTCTATCAGATGTCGCTAACGCCCCTAAGAGGAGTAAGTAAAAAGAGAAATTTAAAATTTCAGCACTGGATACGGTAGTTCAGAGTTAAGAGAGTTTACCACGGTACGTCAGAAGCCGCGAGTTCAAATCCCGACACGTCAGTTGGTTTTTTTAATTTCTCATTATTATCAAAATATCCAAGTCAGTGCCTATTTTCGTCACAATCAGGTTCTTTACTAGTTACTGCTAAGGCTTCCGAAAGACGCTGGGATATCCATCTCAAAACATGCCAGGTCTAAAGTTAGCAGATCGATGACTGACAGCAGCGCCTAAGGTGTAAGGTGTCTGATACTATGATCGCCAATGCGCTTATCAAGCTTAACGATTAAGGCAAACGTACGAGAGAGACCTATGTTCTATAGTGGACCCTTTACATGCCGTTATACGATTATGATGAATTACTATTTGTCTAAGAGCAGCTTTACTAGGCTACCACAAATATAATTTACTACACATAATAATATTGTTATTTCGACAAGACAAACCGAAAGTGAAATAAAACAATTCAAATCTAAAATGTGCAATACTCATCATATTAAAACACAATGCTCTGTAAAATAAAATTCCCAGTAACACCATCAAGAACAGAATGTGTTGCAAGGTGCGCAGGCGCACGTGCCCTCCGCCAGCGGCATCACTGCGTTATATCTGCACCGAATTCAAATTTGTGTCATATACCTTTATGTTCGGAAACAAATAATTAAAAAAATAGACCCTAAGACCCTTGTGCGAGGGTTTGAATAATAATTTAAAGGAAATGAGTATTCAAAACGATATCACCTCGGGGTTAACGATTACCGGTGTGCGCTTGCGCTACAGATGGTAGGATAAACGGACGTTTGTTTCCGCAATGATATCTGAATTAATAGCTGCATAAAATTCCCAAAAGGTGTTCATTACCATGATTTATACTCGATAATATTTCTTGAGGTCACGGCTGATTATTAATTAACAGTGGAAAGATTCCACGACATGTATTCCTTGAACAAAAGTGAATTTGTTCAAAAACATATTTTGAGAACCCGGTAAACTCGTAACCCTACCTTCGAAGCTATAGATTTAGAGTTTGAATCCTTCTGGGGATAAATGATTATGTGATATAAGGGAATATTTGGGCTCAGGTGATGACTGTTTATATGTATGTATGTAGTATTAATATTTATGTATATAAAAATAAATCTATGTAAGTATATTGTACCATAGGCTTGGACACAAAGATGGCAGGCTCGACACCTATCCATTGTTCCAAACATGGAACGTCCGTGAAAGGTGGTTCAAAAGGACTTAATTGTCTAGACCTATGTCTACCCCAGTATTAGGAATATGCGTTAAGTTATTTATATTTTATAACATATTTTAAATGATGTTTTGACAATCACATATATTTTGTAAATATTGCGCGGTTGAGGTAGCGTCAGTCGGCTTTAAACGAAGAGCGCGCCATCTCGCGCCTCTGAACGCGCTCGTCGTCCATCTCGCGGCTCGCTCGCTCACTGAGTACATTCCCGTGTACGTTTTTACACCTATTATTTTATGTGTCGGCGAGTAAAGTTCGGTACGTGAGTTATAAACTCGCTCGAGCCTCTCTCGTCCCTACTTTATAGGTATTAACGACTTGTCCGAGAGTTTTCTTATAAATAAATTTGAAGGGTAACAAGGCTCGCTTTTGTCGGATTAGTAGAGTGGATCTTGTTTCACTTTGTTGCAGAGCCTCCTCTACCTTTTTGTGAAACCGGAAATCCCTCAGAAATATGCCTATTGCCTATATTAACAAACAATTAATTTTTCAGTTAATTATAAGATTTTTTAGTAGTTACAAGAATTGGGTTATTTAATGTCTGTTATTGACAATTAAAATAAAGGATACTTAGAAATGTCAACGGACTCGGGTCACATTCACACTAATGAGGCGATTTTCTTATCAATGGAGACATCGTGTCTGTTGTGGCGAGAGTAATTTTTTTTTTAGAAAATTGATTTCTTATTTAAATAACATGCAAAATTTCACTTATTAGGGTATACGTATCATTGTTTCATTTATATTAATTATAATTTTATTGGTTTTTGGCATGAATTCAGAGAGTCACGTGACATTAAGCAATAACGCACGAAGTACACTATAAAAGGGGACACATAGAACTTAAGAGCACTGCCTGTAAAATATAAGAGCAGTAAAGTAAATGCAGTAGAGAGCTGTGAGAACGTGCCTTTAGTGAAATATGTCCAGAGGTAAAAGTAATATAATACCGCTTTTAACTATTTATATACATGTAGAACTTAAGGAAATAATTAACCGCCTTTACACATAAATTCAACAGTCAGATCAACTAGAGTCCGTAGGGAACATTGCGTGGAACAATAACTTGAGGTATTTTTGTAGTATATTACTAATACAAGTCAATTTATGACTGCACTCCCGTAGTTTCAAATATCACTAATGGAGCAAGAGTGAACCATTCAAATCTTCCCCCACATACTGCATTATAATGTTCTCGTCGAAAATAACCGCACATAAATATAAAACAATGTGAAACCACTTAAAGCGAATAAAATACACGTCGACTTCAACTCAGTAAAATGAATTTATTAATAACGGAGACAATGAACGTCTAAAACAAACGTTTCAGTTTTTGTATTTTTAATTGTCTTCCACACGACAGAAAAGACACATTAGAAGACCGAAAATAAACCCCGAATCATATTCGACACACGCTCTTATACGTACGCGCTCCATTATTAGCGATTGCTTTCATACTTGATTTTATTTTATTCGGAAATCGCATGTTAACAAGTATTAAAACTGTCGCCAATTAAAATTATTACTTTAGACTTTGCAACGTTCTTTGGAGATAATTATTGAATTGTAATTTTGCGATGTGTCGCTAACTTATTGCCGAGAGTTCAGTTCTAGATGATATCTTAAGCGTAATTAAAAATCTTGTCGTGACATTCAGAGCCCTTTCCCGCCTCCGCACTCTTCTACCTCCTTCAATATTGTTGGCGATTGAATCGCAATTAAATTTAACGAATCAAACTATACTTTATTAATGGGGTCTGATAGCTCAAAATGGCGAATATGTATATCGATTGAATGAATCGAACGTGCTCCCGTCGAAATGCCAGACATTTTATTTATTCGCCTTAATTATGTATCTTGTCTTAATTTACGATTGGATCATACGATAATCTGGAACTTAATTTATTATTGATGCTTAGGTATTGCAATAATTTCCATAACAAGATTTAGGACTACTGGGAATGATCTCGAGCTCGGTACTTCGCAAAGATAAAACGTATTATCGAAGTTTGTTCGTATATTGCAATTAAGTGAACCCGCGGATAGCGGGGAAGAGATCGAGCGACTGGCGACACCGATGCGCGAGCTTCGATAGCGTCATCGCATTCAATTTTGTTATGTGTCGCTGGCATGACGGTCGACGTCGCGATACGACCACTGGCCGACGATAGCCCTAATGAAAGTAATGCAGTAGAGAGCTGTGAGAACGTGCCTTTAGTGGAATATGTCCAGAGGTAAAAGTAATATTATACCGCTTTTAACTATTTATATACATGTAGAACTTAAGGAAATAATTAACCGCCTTTACACATAAATTCAACAGTCAGATCAACTAGAGTCCGTAGGGAACATTGCGTGGAACAATAACTTGAGGTATTTTTGTAGTATATTACTAATACAAGTCAATTTATGACTGCACTCCCGTAGTTTCAAATATCACTAATGGAGCAAGAGTGAACCATCCAAATCTTCCCCCACATACTGCATTATAATGTTCTCGTCGAAAATAACCGCACATAAATATAAAACAATGTGAAACCACTTAAAGCGAATAAAATACACGTCGACTTCAACTCAGTAAAATGAATTTATTAATAACGGAGACAATGAACGTCTAAAACAAACGTTTCAGTTTTTGTATTTTTAATTGTCTTCCACACGACAGAAAAGACACATTAGAAGACCGAAAATAAACCCCGAATCATATTCGTCACACGCTCTTATACGTACGTGCTCCATTATTAGCGATTGCTTTCATACTTGATTTTATTTTATTCGGAAATCGCATGTTAACAAGTATTAAAACTGTCGCCAATTAAAATTATTACTTTAGACTTTGCAACGTTCTTTGGAGATAATTATTGAATTGTAATTTTGCGATGTGTCGCTAACTTATTGCCGAGAGTTCAGTTCTAGATGATATCTTAAGCGTAATTAAAAATCTTGTCGTGACATTCAGAGCCCTTTCCCGCCTCCGCACTCTTCTACCTCCTTCAATATTGTTGGCGATTGAATCGCAATTAAATTTAACGAATCAAACTATACTTTATTAATAGGGTCTGATAGCTCAAAATGGCGAATATGTATATCGATTGAATGAATCGAACGTGCTCCCGTCGAAATGCCAGACATTTTATTTATTCGCCTTAATTATGTATCTTGTCTTAATTTACGATTGGATCATACGATAATCTGGAACTTAATTTATTATTGATGCTTAGGTATTGCAATAATTTCCATAACAAGATTTAGGACTACTGGGAATGATCTCGAGCTCGGTACTTCGCAAAGATAAAACGTATTATCGAAGTTTGTTCGTATATTGCAATTAAGTGAACCCGCGGATAGCGGGGAAGAGATCGAGCGACTGGCGGCACCGATGCGCGAGCTTCGATAGCGTCATCGCATTCAATTTTGTTATGTGTCGCTGGCATGACGGTCGACGTCGCGATACGACCACTGGCCGACGATAGCCCTAATGAAAGTAATGGAAGTTTATTAACGATGCCCTGACGATTCCTTACAAATGTGGGTATTTGCATACTGCAATAGATGGGATACCGAAACGAAACGTGCCAAGAGAACAAAGAAGGGCACATTTGCTAATTACCTACGGTTTGTTCGCGTCGTGCACACAGACGCCGGGTCGTGAGCTCTGAAGATATGACGATAACACATTCATAAATAATTAGAGCGAAATTTTCTCATTTGTAAGACTGTAGTCATGATATTTGGTAGCTGATCCCTCTGTTCCCAGAACAGAACGATCTAGATAAATGTTGTAAAGACACGCTTGTGGCTTTTTATTTCACTGAGATTGAACTACGAAATGTATTAGCTGTCAAGCTGTTGTAATAATTTATAAAGTTTATCGCTGTGTTTACTTTTATTGTCTTAGCATGTTATATTATATGAAAGTTGGAAAATAACAAAGCAGTGCTTTTAAAACAAAAAAAAAATCGTACTGTTATGCAAGTGATTTAAGTACAACAGAAAACTCTTAAATATGTTTGCTTCCAAATAATTGTTTTATAATCTATTTTCACATAATATAAAAATTTTTATTTCAGTTTCTATCAACTCAAGGACTAAACAGTAAGACAGCTTAGTTATTGCAATAGCAACTGAAACTCAGATTTCTAGTGTTTATTTTAATTTTGAAATAAAATTTATTTAACGATGAACAATGGCAAATGTAAATTCATAGTACCAAAGTTTGCTTAGTTCCAGAGAGTCTCCACACTGCAAATATATGCAAGTAATATGCGTTCTGCGTAGCCCTTCTGAAAAAATACCGCCTAGGAATAAAAGTCCCAAACTTAAGATTTTTAAAGTTTGTAAAGTTACATACTTGACTTCCAAAGTTACATACTTGAATTTTTGAAAATAGTTGGGGAATATCTAAGAATATGTAGAGTTTTCTTAGATATCTGATAAATATACTTAATATACGAAATTTTTTTAATTATATTCACGCCATTCTCAATACAGGGGTAGACAATTATGTCGTTTCAACCGAAGATATTTTTGGGACCACGTGACAGGTGGTGAGCCCGTCGACATCTCAATGTCCAAGCCAACTGTATAATTCGTTCATACGATTTTGAAAAGATCATTGGTACGATCCCGCCATTTGGGGATCGAACTCGAGACTCTTAACACAAAATTCGGACTACCCAACCGCTCGGCTATCGTGACTATAAACTGACTAAGACTAAAATCTTTTTCCTGCCTCATTATGTTTTTTTATCTTCACGCGATTTTTTACTCAGAACTGGAATAGACAGGGGTTTAGACAATTAAGTCCTTTCAATACACCTCACATCAAAACCTATTTGGAACAGCCTGACATTGTCATCACAGAAATGTTTGCCCCTAATGGGACTCGAACCCGCAACCCTTAGCTTCGAAGACAGAGTTACAAGCAACTAGGCTACCGGGTCATCGTAGAAGGTATATTATGGATACAGAAGTAATGTATAGCACCTAAAGCTATAATAAAATATACAGAATGTATAATTATAAAGTTTAGAAAAAAAACAATTGAATTCTGGTCAGTGTCGTCATTGTTTGTCTGTCGGTTTTGTCACGGTCTGAGCCTTACCATAACAGAGGTGGAATTTCCACTTCCATCAGCGCTACTAACAATCAATACCGTCATGGTTATACTTTTAATATAAAATTAAGTTTAATTAATAATTTTACAAAGACGTCAAATGTATTTCGATCTTAAAATACAATTCAATAAAAGAATACCGTTAAACATCAAATCGAGTAATAAGTTCTCCTTAGGTTTTGCCGAGTCACTCTAGACATTAAATCTCTAAGCGTAACGAATTGTTATGAACATAACATAATAATATCAGCATTCAAATATCAGCACAAATAATTACCCTTAGTTGGATCTAAATTTTATTTATTTCGGTGTTTATTTTGGTTTGACATAGCATTAATTGTTATTTAAAATGTTTATAGTAAACGAAACAGACGATAAGAATAAATTATTTACTAATTGTGAGTATTTTCAAACCCTGTTTGTTGTAAATATTTTTTGATGCAGTAGGCTATGCAGTATCTACGTAAAATTTCCGACCATTTCCTGCCGTAGATGTCCAAAGAGGGCCCTAAGGGAAACCTGAATGAACAACAACCAACAATAGAAAATATTACCCGACTGAGAGCAGCAGGTCCTAAAATGATAGATGTCTGCTGATGCAAACACCCTTAAGTTCACTGATATGTTCATTATAAATGAGACTCATATCCTACAGGGTGGTAAAGAATAAGTAAGTCTAAAAATATTTTTACAAAATTTGAATATAGGTAATATCATAGGTAGGTATCTTCAGTGGAAAGTGGGTCAAAGAGACTTAATTTTCTAGACTAGACCTCTGTCTACCCCCGTATTAGGAATTGCGTGAAGATATTTATTTATTTTCAGAATTAGGTGTAATTAATTCCTAAAATACCTTCCCACAATGGCAAGACTGTTTCATGAGCCCTGAAAAGTGTCATGCTGTTCGGCGTTAATAGAGTATAATCATTTATAAAATATTTTTTTCATTTGTTTTGACTTTCCGTAATTTTTTGCCCATATGAACCTACAACCCGAACCTCTATTGAAATTTTTAGTAAATTAAAAAACTATTCCAAAATAATAATATAAAAAAAATTCTTAGAATATCTGACTACGAGACAGTTGGTGTGCCTATCGTTGACTTAGTATTCAAGTCGACAATGCAAAATACTTACAAAGATGTACACTTAAACATAAATAAAGTTGGGTCGAGTACAACATTCATATTTATCACACAAGTGTTTGCCTCTGCCGAACCCCCTAGCCATAGTTACGAAGCCTGGGTCACTACCAACTGGGCAATCGGGTCGGTATCAAACTTTAGGATAATTATAATATACGTTTCATATCAAGCAGCCTATGCTATCTAAGATTTAAGCGAATTTATAGAATTTTATGATATAGTCACGATCGTACAATATCTTAACTGTATGTTTTATATGAAAACTAAATATTTCAAAGATTTTTCCTGTTTAGCACTGATTTTCGTCAATTGTGAGAGAATTATAAAAACAATTAATATACACTCATATATGTTTAAAATAAGCTATAGCTATGTATAAGCTGTAGATTTA
The DNA here is from genome assembly GCA_029286605.1 of Sericinus montela. Lineage (NCBI taxonomy): Eukaryota > Metazoa > Arthropoda > Insecta > Lepidoptera > Papilionidae > Sericinus > Sericinus montela. Next base: position 10,386,820 of record JAGSMR010000012.1, on the reverse strand, counting down.
TTAAATAAAACTTACTAAAATCTCAATCATAATTACTTTTGAATACGAAAAGTTTAAGCCAGTACAATTGTTTACAACATTGTTATATTAAAATAAAAAAATAAATATAAATATCTTCACGCAATTCCCAATACAGGGGTAGACAGAGGTCAAGTCTAGACAATTAAGTCCCTTTGACCCACCTTCCACCGAAGATATTTTCGGGACAACGTGACAGGTGGTGAGCCCGTCGCCGTCTTTATGTCCAAGCCAACGATGAAATTCGTACATAAGTTTAAGTTAATTAAGTTTTTGAAAAACTCATTGGTACTGCCATCTGGGGATCGAACTCGGGTCTCTCGACTCGAAATTCCGACCACCCAACAACTCGGCTATCGTAACTTTTTATTGTTATATTGGATTTTAAAGTTCCTATACGTATCAAATTTCGTATTCATTTTGTTGTCGAGACAAGAACTAAAAACGATTTGGAGTAATATTACATAATACATGCATAATACATAACATGCCACAAAGCATACAATATTAAAATTCATATCTTAATTTTAATATGGTATTCTCTTTGGCCTTTTGCAATGCTGTCACATTATTATTGCTAAACGATATATTTATATAATGTATTCAGTTATTAGTATTTAAATCTTAATTTGTACAGAATAAGTACCTATTTTACAATATTTATTATTACTTTTGTCTATAGCTTACTAGACTAAGTGCACACACCACATCTGGGTTAGAACCACGGACCTTCAGACCTTCCTTTCAACTAACTGTTACTGTTACAACGTATTGATAATAGAAAGAACCATAATATACACACACGGTTTAATGGCACTTTGTAGTGTATCACTTTTATTGTTTATAAACTTTATTGCCGGTACATCGCAGTATAGCATGAATTAATTAGATTTACGATAACACGTGATATTGTCGAGTAACATCAATTACTTTATATCACGTCATATTCATTCCACTATGCATTTGCTTTGATTAGTGGAATGCTCTTTAAGGGACAAAGTGCCATTAAAATAAATAAACAACTATCCGAAACAATTTGAAGTGTTAAGTGACTAGTGGCTATCAAAAATTACAAGATAAGTAGTGACAATGCTTGACTGGTGACTTATGAAGTGATTAAAAGAAAGTAGAGTCAGAAGAAAAAATTTAAACACAAAGTTTGTCGTCATATTTTTTTCTGTGAAATTTCTTTTAGAATTAACATCGCATCTCAAAGTTCGCGTTACTATCCCGTTATTAGCTTTTTGTTAAGCAATCTATCTAACATATTTTCTTTTTGGTCGGGTCGTAAGGATCCTAGTGTATTAAGAATTGATAAATAATAATTGGATTCATTCATAAATCGAAAACAACATAGAATTAGTGATAGTAACTTATTATGAGATAAGTTTATGTTTTTTATATAGAATTTACTTATATTTTAATATGAATAAAAATAATAAGAATATATTTATGTCTTACTCACTTTAAAACCTAAAACACTTTTGGATGATAGATTTTTAAATATTAACAAGCTTATATAACGTCAGATAAAGATTTTACTTAATTGGATTTAAGTTTTTTTTTTTATATTAAAGATTTTCTCAAACTTAAACTTTCCTTCTAAATATTCCATTTTTGTTATGTTTTTTACATTAAAGTAAATGGTGTGATTTCTTCTTCTTCTTTACTATCTAACAAAAATCCAATTTTGGACCTCCTCCAAAAAGTCCCACAAGGAACATTTCCGTGCTACCTAGATTTATTATTTAGAGAATGCCACTTGGCATTAAGTCCGCCATATGTACTACACTGTGCATTGAAGCTTAAATAAATAAATTTATCGACATATTGTGCAGGATGGGGGTATCCATCTAGAGAGGGATTATCGTACATTGGGTTTGCCTGTAGGAGGCTGCAACTCAGGAAACTTTCTTTACCAACCGTTATCTGCGGTATGTGTACGGCTCCCTACCACTTCAGTGTGCTGATCCTTGCAGCCATGTCAGCTACTATGTTATGAAGTAAGGATTGTTGATGCTTGCAGCCACGTCGGTTACACTACAATACACCAAAGATGATGAACCTTAAAAGTTTGTTAATAGTGTAGAATTACTTGCGATTATCTTCATTTTAAGTCATTTTAAAATACTGACTACGTTCTGTTTACACTTACAACGATCCTTCTGGTTTGATAAATACCTTCAGTACACGCGGGCAGATGTATTTTTGATGATCAAATCGAAGGCAAAGACTCCGATCAGCTGACTGCTGGTATGACTCAGTAAAAGCTTTCACAGTTTTCGCAATAACTTAAAAAGCTAAAGACCACAAGGGGTAAAAAATATATCTAACCAATGCAACGCAGTACTTTTAAGTATACGAACTTCAGTAATGAATATAAGTCAACAATTATAGGATATTTGATAATTAAGACCTTGATATTAAGTTAACATCTTTGTTTAAAACTAGTTTAAAAATATTACCATATCTAGACTTCTTGTCTATATAAGATTCGTTTTATTAAAGTTTCTATTTCTACTTTTGCGCTAACTTATTCAAATCAAAATAACGAGTTGATATATCATTTCTTACACTCTTTGAAAACACATTCAAAGATCAAAGATTTTGTAGAAATCGTATATAATTAAATATCTTCATTAGTACTTCGCCAACATGTTTAACCCACGCTTTTCCATAACCGGGCCTTTCACAGAATTAATGTTAATTAGTTTACATATTATGGCACTTTAAAAAATATTGATATGTGTATGAAACTAGTTTCCATATACGTGATCGCGTAATGAACCATCGTTCGGTACACGGCGGCCGTCTTTACACCTCACTGATAGCCGCAATCAAGTAACAGCCGTCTTGACATCTTTATGATGTTTCAAAAACCATTACTAACGACACCTTTTTAGTTACTTGCGATAGGCGCGATTCGGACTGCCTGTCCCGAAACAAAGAATTCTGGAGTTAATGGCACTTGCGCGGCCTGACCACCTCCTGGATATTTATGCTCGCATGTTTTTGTGCTTGTGCGTAAGCATTCAAAATCATTAAGCATTTTTAACCACTACTTTCATTATTTACGTAGTAAACTATATCTGCACTAATTGTCGAATCGAGAAGACTTTATTTGTCTATTATACTTATTTAATTTTTTTAATTACATTTCTTGTTCTGCGCCTTCTATCTGCTGCTGCTTCACTCAACTCACTACTTACATAGCTTTACGAGTTAATTATATTATCTATAATAATTAATTAAGTTTTTTAGAAGTGACGATAGCCGAGTTGTTGGGTGGTCGGAATTTCGAGTCGAGAGACCCGAGTTCGATCCCCAGGTGGCAGTACCAATGAGTTTTTCAAAAACTTATGTACGAATGTCACGTCTTCATTCAATTTTAGAAGTCACGATAGCCGAGTTATTGTGTGGTCGGAATTTCGAATCGAGAGACCCGAGTTCGATCCCCAGGTAGCAGTACAAATGAGTTTTTCAAAAACTTATGTACGAATTTCATCGTTGGCTTGGACATAAAGACGGAGACGGGCTCACCACCTGTCACGTTGTCCCGAAAATATCTTCGGTGGAAGGTGGGTCAAAGGGACTTAATTGTCTAGACTTGACCTCTCTATTGGGAATTGCGTGAAGATATTTTTTTTTATTTCTATAGAGAAGCGTCTAAAGTAGATATTAAATAGACTTATACTTGTTTTATATATCTGATTAGACAGAGGTCAAGTCTGGACAATTAGTCCAGACTTGACCTCTGTCTACCCCTGTACGGGGAATTGCGTGAAGATATTTATTTATTTATAATTAAGTTTTTTAAAATACTTTCATCAATAACCCCGAAAATTCTATTAATTATGTATTTATGGGGCTCATAACTATTAAGTTTTTCTAGACTTAATTATAAAAATATCTTTACGCAATTCCCAATACAGGGATAGACAGAGGTCTAGTCTAGACAATTAAGTCCCTTCGACCCACCTTCCACCGAAGATATTTTCGGGACAACGTTACAGGTTGTAAACCCGTCTTTATGTCCAAGCTAACGATATAATTCGTACATAAGTTTATGAAAAACCCATTGGCACGAGCCTGCCACCTGGGGATCGAATTCAAGTCTCTTGACTCGAAATTTCGACCACCCCACCACTCTACTATCGTGACTTTTTTTTCTAGAATTATTATTTAATTATTATTATATGAATATACACTACCCAATTAAACACTATCCACTTAGACACACAATTTCCTTCGTACATGCACGCGTTTAGATCGTCCTCTCATCGAGCAATTTGCTTACATAGTCATTGAAAGTTAGTTTCGGCATACCTCCACCCCATATATTATTAATTATCGAACTGTATATTTTGTTTACAATTCGATTTTCACTCAATCGTTCGGCATGCCCAAATCATCGAGGCACGCTATTACTCATTTTTATAATATGATCAACTTTCAAACCTAACATATTGCGAATCTCTTCGTTTCGTTATCGGTCAGCCAAGAACCGCCGCATAATCTACAAGAGATAATATTTTCACAGCATTGAATTTGCATTCATTTCATTCATTCATTTGCAGCATTCAATTTCATACTTCGTTCTGTCTCAGCATTCAAACGGAGGCCTTTGATGATTTGAGATTTTCATATTCATACATACACATGATTATTGCCGGCAGCCTCCGACGGTGAAATAAATACAGCATAATCAGTAAACTGCAGATGACTTATTTTCATACCATCCAATTCCAAACCCAGGCAACTATCTTTCAGCTTCTTTAACCAGCTGTCGGGACACGATACAAATAACCAGACAGACATGACACAACGCTGTTTTACGGCAGCCCGAACGCTGAGCATCGCTGACACCTATCCACAAACAGGCAGTCACAATAAAAAGACTGCACAGCCCTAAACGGTCGACCACCCACGCCTTACCCCGGCAGTTTTAGTTTACCCGATAGTTCTTTAGACTCTCTAGAAAACTCTCAGATATCTAGGGTGATCAGATGTAAAGACTATTTAGTACATTCACCCTATATTTCACCGTTGTTAATTTGAGACAACGTGACAGGTGGAAAGCTTGTCAAGTTGTACGTACATAAAATAAGTTATTATAACATAAAAGCATCCATGACTCTAGTAAAACATTCATAAATTAACATACACATTATTAAAGCGTATGCCCCTAGCGGGAATACTACTCCAATCCGTAATCCTCCCTTCCTAAAACGTAGAAGTTAGGGACAATAACAACTGTGCTATGGGGTCGCCTTATAGGCTAGGATACAAGACTTTGGTACATATATTTAAAACAAATATAGATTCTTAATTATAATCTCAAAGAGATCAAGAGCTTTGACACAGCCTTGTTTATTGAATAGTGTAACATTTTTATAGTATGAATATAAAATAACATATTTTAAGAGATTTTCCCGCTCTATCATATGGAATATTTTACATATTTTAATATCTTGATGATTGGGTCAATTTAATTTTTAATATAAGATATCATAAAAATCTCTTTTAAAGAATAAAATTTAATTGTTATTTTATTTATTTAATTCAAATTCTAAATTTTATGGCTGTGCGCCGTAATCGTAAATCAAGCCTCTACTAATGGCAATAATCTATTAATACATTATAGATTAACCATTATATAATATGATGGGTGAAGCGAGAACGTGAGCCGGTTACTGGGAAAACTTTGCTGTTAGTTCGACAGATATGAGCGGCAGTGCCGGTTATATTTTATCGGAAGTAACGGCGTCTAACGTACGGCCAATTTCATAATGCCTCGCCCGCTCGCTGCGAATGTGCCTCACTTATCAATTTGATATCGCGATCTGGAAAAATAATGCCCCAGCGATGGACGAGCGGAATAGGATATCACGGTTATTTCGTTTCCTCTGGCCAAATAATTCTCGAAACTATTTGGATAACATCAAAATTAAGTTTGAAATATGTTTTTCTTCAATGTATATGTTTCTCTTCTACCTAATAATTAAACAATTTATAGATCGATGTAGATTGTCTATCCGTTGCATTTTTTTAATATTTGGGAAGCATCTTCGTGTGCACAGTGAGACTATTACACTATATATTATACTAAATATATTCCACAACTACAGCCCACCAGTGAACAAGTCAATTGAAGTGGGCTGATAAAGCCCAAATGGATCGGTCACCTCTATGCGGCCAAACGTCGTAAAATTAGGCTAGCCATGTAAGTTCCTCATAGTTCACCGTGGGTGTCCAAGCCACAGTTATCCGACGACAAAGCGGGGACGGGTCGATATAAATATTGAATATTAAATTTTATCATGGCACTGAAATACTAAAATAAAATAATTTTATCGGACACATATTCATAATTCAAATCATATGCCAAACATTCTCACTAATAGCGTAGCTAATTTGAATAAAATATACTATAATTTTATCAATTAAAAAAACTATAAATTTCAAATCGTATAACCGGTTAAATGCACGATAGCTAAATCGAATCAGTCATGTTGTCTGTTAAACCAATTACTTTGGGATCAACACTCATCAGCTACCATGAATTTTTCAAAAGGTGCATCGTCAATAAATATATACTTCAATTCTCTATGCACAAGATTTAAAGTTGTCTGTCGCCTTACATGAGGTAATCCACATCCATTAATCATTTAATAACACAAATGTACAGTTACGCACTAGACTAATACACATCCGTTGTCAAAGTTATGGAATGACATGTTAGACGAAAATAGATCATAACACAAAAACACAAAGATTAAAATTCGTCTCAACATATCAAGGGACAGAAATCCTCACACTTTTTGAAGTAACAAGTAACATTAAAGTTTTCGATGGAAAGAATGCTACATGCTATAGTCATTTGAATACATTTTGCGTTTTACAAGATACATTGTACAAACAGGCTGTCTGAGTGGCACGAGCCGCTGGCAGGAACCGTTGTCAACCCTGACGTTTTGGATAACTGTGAAGGATGATTTACTGAGATTTTGTATCCTGTTTGCCCATGAGTGACATGGATATGTGATTAGAATAAATTTCATATTTGCTTACTTACTTTCATACTAACTCGTAAATGTATATTATCCATAAATAATATAGAAGTTAAGTAGAAAATCATATAAAGAATTATATTCATAACGACGGTATTTATAACAAGAAATATTAAACAAACAACTGTCATAGACATAAAAATATACCACTTTTGTAACGTTATAAAGAACATAAACACATTGATTTTTCAATCAACGCATTATGAATATTAGCATTTTAAATATCAACTCTATTAAAATAACCGGAAAGCAGTCGTTAAATTTGAACTGAACCACTTAATAAAAATAAAATATTAATAATTAATGACAGGAGGTTAATCGTTTAGAGATGGTCCAAACATTTATGAAATGAGCTGTTAAAGACATTTATTCCACTTTCTCCTATAAAATCTTATTCTTTAAATAGTTGATTATTACTACCGGGAACTAATTTTTTTTAAAGTCAGCAATGAGGATGAAATTCCAAGATGTCTGTACATTTTGTTATATATATAAAGAAAGTTTTCTGTGTAACTGTAGTAGGAAATAAATGGTAGGCTAGAGCTGGAAACATTTGCAAGGAAAAGATACCAATAACTTCTTTCCTTCTCAAGGAATTCCTTCTTTTCTTCTCTTTAATGAGTGAAATATCACATTATTTGCATACCTCAAATATGCAAATAAGTTTTACGGCTTTTAAGTAAACTTGAAGGAGTCGAAATATAGGTATCAATAGTAATAAACTTTGATCATCATTCCAACGAAAAACTTTAAAAATTAAAAATTAAGTCACGGTAGCCGAGTGGTTTGGATGGTCGGAATTTCGAGTCAAGAGACCCGAGTTCGATCCCCAAGTGGCGGCTCTTACCAATGGGTTTTTAAAAGCTTATGTACGAATAATTAATCGATATCGCCGGCTTGGACATAAAGTCGGCGACGGGCTCACCACCTGTCACATTGTTCCGAAAATATCTTCGGTGGAAGGTGGATCGAAGGGACTTAATTATCTAGACCTCCTAACTAGCCTTGTATTGCGAATTGGGTGAAGATGTTTATTTATTTTATTTATTTATTTAAAAATTAAAAATTCCTACATTATATGTTTTAAATAAAACTTATCTACAATTGTTTGCAAATTATTATTAAACGTGAAAGCTATGTAGGGCCTTTTACTTAAAGAAAAAAGATTAAAAAAAATAGACACGGGATTTGATCCCGCAACGTCTCGCGTACTCTGCGATTATCGTAGGCCGCCAGATGGAGCTGGTACGCATCTTTAACTTCGCATATATTTAATAATTCAGTATCATTAATTTGAAAATAAATCGGAAATAATCAAATATGTAACTTTTTATCACACAACGCAACAATATTTCACAGCCTACTTACAAATAACAATAGATCGATGACAAACACAAATAACGGGTCAAAAAATGGGGCAACGCTTCACTGCATAACTAAAGGCTAAAAACTGTCACAAAAAGATTCTCGTAATCAACGAGGTGATCTACTTCCTAATCGCGATATTAAATCGTTTAAAAAAATATCGTTAATAATTAAACCACCGGTGCTTTCTTCGAGGCCTTGGACAGGTGCGACGGCGGCGGGCATAAGCCAACAAGAGCACAACGCTGCAGCCGACATAGAAAAACTGAGAACCGTCACATTGGACATAAAAACAAATTGTTCAAGAAGAAATAAAGATTCGAGGAAGCAGTCACAGTTGACTGTACATAAAGATTGTTCATAGCTCTATGACTTGATTTGTTTCTTATAATAATTTTATCAAGAGACGGAAACGAATGATCTTAATTTTTTTAATCAGTTTTCCGATAATTATTCCCTACAAAAACAACGGAAATGGAATGGTTTAATCGATTCCGGACCCCGCCTCGCGGTGACGTGGCGTTTGATTAACTGAAATTATATGGCGCGTCGAATCGCGTCAACTTTGTTTTGTGTATTGTTAGTGCGGCCTTCGATTGCAATGAGAAATAAAAAAAAATATGTAATGACAACTTTATTGTTTTAGGTTTGTCATTATTATTAGCGACGAGGAGGAAGTCGATTCAACATTTCAAGGTAAAGAATAGAATCTATTTTACGTTCAATATCTGCTTATTTATTTTAAATCTCATAATGCAGTATTCAAATAATACACGCGTTTTGATGTCCTTAAACAAAATGCTTACATAAAAAATTAATCTCAAACGAAAAGATGGGGCCACTCTGCAAAATTTATCTCACATCTCCACTCCACCAATGACAAGAAAACTGTTACGGCTTGCAGCGGTCTGAGTGTAACATTAAAAATTCAAGCAATCTTACTCACTTGTGTGAGGGATTGCCGCATATTCGCCTTTGGACAGCATTTATATTTTCCTTTGATGCTTGAAACACTCTCTCTATTTAGATCTACAGAGGTTTCTTGTTTGAAATTTTTATACCCTTAATTTTTATTGATGTCCCGCATTACTTACTCGTTGTTATTAGACTCACTCCAACATCCATTACTTATGGTTTCTTTATAGGTTGAAAAAACACATCATTGTAATAAAAGTAGGTATTAAACTTTCCACCATGATACTTCCTCGAGTAAACTAAGCGACGCGACCTTTGTTGTATGAATATAATAGCGTTGACGAACCCGATATTTCCGTTTGATATTGTACCTGTTTAATATTCTTTTAGGTACATTCGATCACAAAATCATTGAGCTGTCGAAATATTCGATAAAACTACTTAAATATACAGAAACAAAAAACTTATTCTTTATATAATAGTCAGTCATTCCTACGATGTTGTTTTATTTCAGATTACGAAGTATATCATTTGAGTTGTCACCGTGACTGAGCAATATGTAATATGTAATGCGAAAGTCACTTTTTTTGTGTACCAAAAAAGAGACTTGCATTAGTAATTAAGTAGAAAACAGATGTGATTATAATTGAATTTTGATTATTTAAAAAAAAATCGATTTTTGTTTTTCATATCAAACGACGCTGTTTCAATCAATCAATAAATGTGTCATCACATCATTCTAAGTTTTCATATAAATGTGATAATCACAAAGTAAATAACTTCAGTCTTAGGAAATAGTAAGTAGTTATGCTTAATTATAAGTCACGATAGCCGAGTGGTTGGGTGGTCGGAATTTCGAGTCAATAGACCCGAGTTCGATCCCCAGTTGGTAGGCTCGTACCAATGGGTTTTTCAAAAACTTATATACGAATATCGTTGGCTTGGACATAAAGGCGGCGACGGTCTCACCACCTGTCACGTTGTCCCGTAAATATCTTCGGTGAAAGGTGGGTCGAAGGGTCTTAATTGTCTAGACTCAGCCTCTGTCTACCCCTGTATTGGGAATTGCGTGAAGATATATATTTTTTTTTATGCTTAATTATCTGACTGTATCCCAACAGCATACATAATCGAATAAGTTTTCATACAGATGTTAGATTAAAATTACTTTTCCAAAATTCCGTAAGTTCAAAATTCCTGTTGCAAAATTCCGTAAAGTAACGCCTAAGTCTATTAACTAAATAAGTTTATATCTACTAAAACTAAAAATAATATAATTAAATAATAAAATTTTTATTTATTTGTGTTGAAATGTATAAAGTGTCATTAATTGCAATTATTTATAAAATGAATATATAACGCACTTCCAAATACAGGCGTAGACAGAGGTCTAGTCTAGACAATTAAGTCCTTTCGACCTTCCACCGAAGATATTTTCGGAATAACGTGACAGGTGATAAGCCCGTCGCCGTCTTTATGTCCAAGCCAACAATATATTTCGTATATAAGTTTTTAAAAAAAAAAACATTGGAATGAGCCTGCCACCTGGGGATCGAACTCGGGTCTCTCGACTCGAAATTCCAACCACCCAATCACTCGGCTATCACACTACAACATTACTACACTATACACATTACAACATTACAATAATTAAAATTGATAGAAAATAAAGCCTTTTTTCACATAATGTACAAGGTTATATATTAAAGATATATAAGAAATCAATTTTTTTTATAGAAAAGGGAGGCAAACGAGCAGGTGGCTCACGTGATGGTAAGTGATTACCACCGCCCATGAACACCCGCAATACCAGAGGCTTAGCAGATGCGTTGCCTCCCTTTGAGTGCCCCCTTCCCCCACTCACTCACCAGACGAAACGCAGAAGTTTTTTAGACTTCTACTTTACGCCGGTATTCTGTGAGGTCGTGGTACTTCCCTGGTCGAGCCGGCCCATTCATGCAACAACAAAAGCTGATGCGTGGCTCTACCACTGTTAATAGTTTAATTTAAATAGTTTCCAAAATATTTTTGATCTGACTGTACAAATTTTATGGGTTAAGGTGCTGGTACCTACCGCAATGTCCGGACCCATCGTCACGGCCCACGGCCCCAGCGCGACACAATGCATCATAACATTTTAAATCAGCTGCGCAACTCGGATGAACTGAAAATATTTTATTATATTTAATAAACTTTTAAAATCAAAGTTCATATTTAACCATATTTGGTTAAATATGAACTTTGATTTTAAAAGTTTAGAATTTTTTGCTACGTTCACGTTACTACTAGAGAAGTTTAAGATAGGCAAACTTTCGATAAGAAAAGATTTTACTTTGAAAAAAGTGTTAGGATGGCACCGACATTATGTGGTAAAATAAAATGATCAAATACATTTATTTTATGCATTTTTTTAAAATTTTTGTATATCCACATGTGCATTAACATTCTTATATATAGTTTCGTAATTACTTATTGTAGTATATTTCACCGCAATTCCTTTCGGACAAACGTGGTAGGCTGGGAGCCTGTCGCCGTATTAGTGCCAACGATGAAAAGTTTAAGGTTTTTTGCAACTTCATTAGAGTGACCCATCATCACGGGGATCAAGTTGGAACCTCCTAATTCACACTTATCTCGCCCAAAAACTTAGTAATAAAAAAAAGCTTTACATAACTATATATTGTTAAATAAAGTTAAATAAAAAATATATTTCGTATATCAGTGTCTATATTATTATACCTATAATACCTACTAAATGTATAACATTTGCCAGTATTACTACACAAATCCTACAAGCATCGAGTTCACAAACATGGAGGTTTAATGATGATAAAATCAGAAAATATTTTCTCAACGTGGAATTGCTTCAACGACGTAACGTTTCTCACATATAAACTAAATACATGCGTTACTTTGCGGAACTTAATTATTATATATATGTAGGTTATTATAAAATAGTATTGCACAATCCCGCAAGGAAAAATAAATAAATACATTTCATAACTAGTCCGAAAAGATCAAAGAGCACCCTCCCACTCGCCCCCTCCAGATGATAGCACTAATTGTAAACTATTGTAAAAATTGTTGACTAAAGTCGAGTGTAGTGCACATCTATCAATTTTCTTAAGAATGTTACAAGGAAATCATACACGTGACATAAGCCATCGATTAGTAATCGGTAAAAAACAATTTTTATCTCATTTTATGATAATTACTAATATTTTTATTAACATTTGAGAGCAGGTTTTAATAATTTCAAAATATTCCGCAACGTTCCACGATTCTAGATGATAATAAACAGAAACAAATGGTAGACAGACAAAAATACATATTAACAACTTACGACTGTCACAGGGTAATTAAGATAATAGATAACCTAATGTTTTATGGAATCCGCACTATAAATATTTTATGTAAAGAAAAACGTCAATATTTCATTACGAGTATTAGATATTCCATATCCGCATAGAACGTAATAAATAATATATTAATATTGTTTTATTAAAATATACCAAATTTTAATATAGAACCAGTTTAACTGGATTTAAACATATAAGGACGTTCAATTAACGTTTTTTACATTCATATCTACCGTGGTATCCATTCTATAACAATACGAAAATGGTATCACAGGCTCGTTCTCCCGTTCCCCTTCCCAACGCGAAGTCTTTATAATAATCACAACAATTACAATTACAACAACACAATTACAACAACAATTACAATTACAACTAAAGTGCTTTGATTTACTTTTTATACAATAAATCGTAAAACATCGATTATAAATTGAAGGAATACTTTTAATTTTTTTTAGGTGGTAACTCTTGTGGGTTCATGTAGTATATAGTAATGTATATATGTATGTTTACCGTGTGGTCTCGGTGAAAGAATATGTCAACCGTTTCGCAACCATGGATGTCGTATGACGTAACTTGTCATGGTTTCTGCCTTTGTGAAAAGTCTGATAGCTAGCCTAATCGCCACATGGCGGAACAACCATCTTGAAAAGTACCTGCACCAAATTCAGCAGACAGGTGACAGCCAGCAACGTCTGAGATGTAAGGTGTCTAATACTGAAATTGCCAGTTTATTTACCAACCTTGGCGATTATTTACTTTTACCGGCAGTTATATATCTATGTATATAAATAAAAGTGAGTGGAGCCTGGTACCTCCAAAATCACTTACAAAAAGCGATATATTCATCGGGAGAGGTATAAATTCAGTTTATTTTTACAGGCTGTTAACATTTTAAACTAACCGACTTGAAAAATCCTATTTAAACGGAATGTGAGCATGTGTCTACAAATAGTGTTGCAGCTGATTAAAATGCACCCCTCGTGTAATGGAAATGATAGATGTCAATAATTAATTTCTTATTTGTCATACTTTGATAATAATATTGGTTATTCAGTTCACAAAAACTCTTTAAATCAACATCCCTTAACTGTTTGATTTTAAAACACTGGCATGTGTTAAACTTCTGCAACAGTATTCCGTGTTTAGAAAACGATAAATGTGTCGACATAAGAGTAAATTAAATTTTATTGTATGTGGTATAAGGGTTAATTTCTACGCTTTAGTGGGGTGCAATGTGATCAGACTGCGGGTCTGCGCACGCGCCGATAGTTATTATTGACAAAACGAAGGACGCAGACGCCACATGTCGGTTAGTTTGACGGCTTCCGTTTCATAAAGTTTAATAGCGTGGTTTACCCAGCTTTGTTTGCTAAGACAAATCACAACAACTTTGTTCATTGTCTTTCTGATGAACTATTAATGAATGATCCGTGGTAAACATTACACACTAATAAACTTAAACCATATGACTTCTGAACCGGTTACAAACAAAATTTAAATAATGATCACTCAAATATGTTAAAGTTGATCTTTGAATCTGACTATCATTACTCATAACCGGTTTCTTCTCGGTTACTATCTTTATTTCTAACAGCTTTTTATTATTTGTATTTTAAATGTTTATATACTAAAATAAATAGTCATTCACAATACTCAAATGGGAAGCCATTATAACTAAATAAAGCCATGTTTCACACTAAGTCAGCGTTTAATTAACAGAATACTCCAAAGCACTTCGGTTCCCAAATATCGGGGCGACTTAATCAGCGGATCGTATCTCTTAATATACGGCCAGACGACGAGTGAGATCTGACACGAAATTCCCTAAAAATAATATTTAAAATGGTAATGGGTCCTCGTGTCCATAAATTGCCGCGCCATATGTCCCCGCGCGTTGCACCTACTGTGTACATAAATATGTCATGTATTGAGAAGACTGCTGCTGTATTATTTCATCGATCGTGTTTCTTGATCATTCATGACTTCAAATGTTGACTATTTGGGGCTGTAAATGTTGACTAGTTGACTTTATGATCATATAGAAAACGCAGAGTAAATATTTCTTAAGTAAATTAAACAATTATAATTAAGAGTCACGATAGCCGAGTGGTTGTGTGACCGGAATTCCTGTCAACAGACCAGAGTTCGATCGCCCGTTGTAAGATCGTACTAATGAGTTTATTCAAAAAGAACTTAAGTATGTTGAATTGGACGTAAAGACGGCGACAGGATCACCACCTGTCACGTTGTCCCATAAATGTCTTAATTGTCTCGACCACAGTCTACCTAAATATTGAGAATAGCGTGAAAATATATTTTTTAATAATTGTAATTAGTATAATGTATAATAAAGTAATAAATAAATATCTTCACGCAATTCCCAATACAGGGGTAGACAGAGGTCTAGTCTAGACAATTAAGTCCCTTCAACCCATCTTCCACCGAAGATATTTTCGGGACAACA
Source organism: Sericinus montela (assembly GCA_029286605.1). NCBI lineage: Eukaryota > Metazoa > Arthropoda > Insecta > Lepidoptera > Papilionidae > Sericinus > Sericinus montela. The sequence continues at coordinate 10,371,629 of JAGSMR010000012.1, read as the reverse complement.
TGACAGGTGGTGAGCCCGTCGCCGTCTTTATGTCCAAGCCAACGATGTACGTTATGCCTTCGTACATAAGTTTTTGAAAAACCCATTGGTCTCTCCCAACCACTCGGCTATCGTGACTTTTAGTATTAGACATAAGATAAACATACGAGATTTGCCAATTCCAAATTCAGCAAAGCAATGAATAAATTTTTACACACCAATCATAGACGTTTAATTAGAGTATTTATACTCATTACTTATCAGATTTATAGGTTAGGAATAAAGTATCAAAGTTTTTTAGTCCTTTTTGGTTTGAACGGTAAGTGAGCTGTGGCACGAGACAAATAAGCTTTTTTCATCAACTATTTTGCTTTCCCTGAAATTCTTTGCACCCGGATATAAATAAAACTCATAAACTTTAATTTTAACTTTATTGCTTCGAAAATTATAAATTACTCTAACTATAATTTTTTGTAATTTTTCTATTGTGAGTGATTGGGTGTTTGGAATTTGAGTCTTGGGAATGGCGTGAAGATATTTATATTATAATTTGTTTTTTTATTTGATTTCTGCTTTTTAAACCCGATTAATTCAAAACAGCAACACAATCAATACAAATACATATTATTAATAACTCTACTTCCTATATTTGCAGGACATGAAATCTATATTTGATGATAAAAGATTTAATAAGGGGTAAGGACCAGAGAGCTTTATGCACTTTACCTAGGTTATTGCTTTCTTTTATTTTCTGCGTATAATTAATAATTAATGAATTATAATTAATTCCAAAGCCATGGTACAAACATATAGTATACACGTTTAAAATTAAATTATTTAGGCCTGCAAGTTTTCTAAAGTTATATAGCAATTATATAGAATGGCAAAATAAATTATACTGAGGTAAGTTTTGCTGTAAAATCATTGATTATTGCCTTGTAGTGTTGGTGTCCGAAGATATCATCTCTCTCTTCCTGTTAGACATCACGGTAAACCCCGCAACAAAGCGACTATAAAGGAAGGAACGAGAACCAAAAATAAAAATATGTAATAAAAATAATAGTTGTTCCAGATAAATACCGTACCATATTTTACTACAGGCTTAACTAAATTAAACCGATTGAATACTGTCATTATCAATATATTTTTATTCAAGTCAGCGGAAGAATGAAGGAAGTGGAACTATTGTAAAAATATTCTCTACAATAGTTCCACTAATAGGTTTCCACCTACTGAAATGAAATTCCTGCAACTATAATTCTTCAGTCTCGCGAGCCGTTGCGGCCATGTGTGCAAACATCTAAAAATACTGACTACACACCGCATAGCGCGAAAATAAAAGATGAAAATTAACAAGTGATTAATTCGATGTCGAGTGATCGTATACTTGTCTTTATAAAAATAATGTCCTTTTTAATATCGTTGTCGAAATTCAAAATATATTAAAAGAGAATTTTAGGGAAATCTTTGAAGTAAAATCTTGTAATAAAGTGCACACGTATTTATTTATTTTATTAACTTTGCTTAAATATGTGCATTCATTGGAGAAAAATTTTAAAGATCTTAAAAATAATAAACCTGACAGGCAAGGTCAGGGTCTGTGCCTACATATAGCAATTTTGATTGTGGAATTAGTTTTAATTATATCTAAATTTAATCATAACTTTTGAAATACATACATAAGTATATACACACATAATAGCCTGTTTTAACTGACTTTAGTCCACTGCAGGACATAGGCGTCTCCCATGGGGGAAAAAAAATATGGGTTTATGATTTCAGATTATGGCAAATCTTCTCCCAGGGGGAAGATTTGCCATAATCACCACACTTGGCAGGCGCATTGGCGATCGCATTATCAGACCACTCGCACCTCAGATGCTGCTGTCCATGTTGGTCTGATATTTTTAGAGATGGTTATCCCGCCATCTATCGGTTGCCATATCATTATTCAAGGCTGTTTCCCTTAGCCGCCTCTTACGACACCCACGGGAAGAAAGGGAGTGGCAATATTCTTACAACGTTACCACACGGTCAATTTGAGTGCAATATCTGACATCTATTCTTGGGTGATCTATTCTCGACGATAGCCGAGTGGTTGGGTGATCGGTATTCGAGACAAGAGATGCGAGTTCGATCTACAAGGCTTATACCAATGGTTTTTTTTTTTTTTCAGAAACTTATGTACGATTTATATCGTTGGCTTGGAAATAAAGACGGCGACAGGCTCATCACCTGTCAAGATGTCCCAAAATGTTTCGGTGAAAGGTGGGTCGCAAGGTCTTAATTTTCTAGACTGCTGTCTACCCCTGTATTAGCAATGGCGTGAAGAAACATTTTATATTCATTGTAGAATAATAAAATTTTTATATAAATAGATTTTTTAGTTTAATTTTAAATTGTGTTCCCTTAGTTATTATTTTTATTGAATCAGGCAAGTTGTTACATATTAAAATAGATATGTTGTAAAGTTTAGCTTTACATTTTTGTTTAGGTTCTGGTGACGTTTTTAAATTGCGTATTTTTAAATGTAAAATATTGTATGTACTTTCGAACAAATAATGATATGTTACATGGATATTACTATTTGTTAGGTGGTAAAATAAAAATTTTATTTTAGATTTCTAAAAAGTTGTTTGCAAATTTTTTGTTGCTGTATGTTAAATAATGTCCAAACGAAATTATGGTTGGTAATATTATGATGACGATCAACTATTACATCTTCACATGTGAATGAAATACGTGGAACGAATCAATGAAGAGCGAATGCTGAAATAAATATATAGCACAAAAGTTAACAATAAATAGGATAGGGGTAAGCAGACTCTAATTTTGTACACTATGTAAATATATATGTATGTATGTACTTTTATGTGTATATATGTTTTTTATTATGTATGTAAAAATATATCGTAACGTTAGCTTGGACATTAATACGATGATAGGTTCACCATTTAACACGTTGTACCAGACCACGGCCCATCAATGAATAGTAAATTTTGTGAAGAAATTAAAAAATATGTATGCTCAAAGATAAAAAGATAAGTTAATAAAAACATCATAAATTTTTAATTCAGAAAGATACCGTATAAATACAATAAATATAAAAATCAGCAGAATATTAGCCTTCCGAATATGACTTGAGTGTTTCGCGCTAAACTTGAAATTCTTCTCAAGAAACTATAATAGGGTCGCAAAGTATGACCAACGAAAACAATAAATCCCAATGACAGCGCGCCCCCTGGGCTCCCTCAGAAGCGCACTATTTTCAACTATAAATAAATGTGCAGATGGATTGATAAATATAAATATCAGGGGCGAAACGAAGAAAAACAATGTTTATGAAACTGGTGTCGTTCGCTTCATAACTGTGAGTTACGACTTCCGACGCGTGGCGACATATGGCTGCTATGCCGAAATATTTTCGGGATCCATTGGAGGATTTTTTATGCATTACATGCTAACTGAACACTTAATTATTGCATTAATATACAAAGGTATTGTTTGGAAAACTTTCATATGATTTTTAGTCTAGTCTACTAGTCTAAACTAAATAACTAGTCTAGTACTAGTTATTTAGTTTAGACTAGTCATAAATTCTGTTAATAAACATATTTTACATTTAGTTTAATTGACAATAAGCCCAAATTTCAAATTTGTTCGGGGTGCTATACCAAACAGTAAACTGTTTAGCACCCCAAACAAATTTGAAACTCTTCATAAAAATATCCTCTTCCTCCTATCATAACTCTCTATCTTATCCACTCCCGGGTATGGAACTGAAACTCTCCAAACTAGGTGATGATTTTCTACAATAATGCACATCTAAACGTCTTATGAACTTGTTAACTTTGGTTTGTTGGAAATATTAATGCGTCTGTGATTTGATAATAACTGACATCTTACTGGAAAACAGATGTAGAAATTATTCACAAAATCAATCTTAAATCGAATACTAATAGTGTGACTATAAAATATTGTAAAGTGAAATACTTTAACACCTATCGAATTCCCACAGCCGGACAAATGCCTTCTTGAGAATATTTCAGACAGATAGCAGGGAAACGCCAACCATTCTGCTCACATGCAGTTTGAAGGACCTCACTTCCCATACACACAGGTATAAAATAATTATGGCTATACTGTAGCTGTACTGTACTGTATATATACAGTATTTCTCGATATTCAGACTACAATCAATAGATACTATAGTTTTAATTTAAAAATAAACATGAAATACTGGAACGCGCTTTATAATTGTTCAGCGGGAGCGAAATCAAACAGTCTGTCAAAGAGTATACAATGTACATCACAGATAAATTTTCTCTGTATAATAAGATTAACATAGCGGGGCATGCGTATAGCCGCCGCCGCGACAGACGGGACGTTAGTCACGACGGGCTATACTTAGCCGATTGCATTGTCTTCTGAAATATCTATTAACGATTATTGACAAGGCATCGGCACGCGAATCCTCTTCGCGAAGGTGCGTCGAACTGCTATAAATATGCTTTATGTGCGACGCAGAGCTACGGGCGGAGCAGGTATGTGGCGGGGGTTGAGATAAAGTCTGTCTCGAATTCGGAAACTAAATTTCATTAATAACATATGTATTAGAAATAGAGATAGAGGCTGTATTGCTTACATCGTTATTAAAAGAATTTTATTAAACATCGTTTCTTGATAAAAATAACATCAAATATTAATCTAACATAAAACAAATTTAGATAGTTGGTTAATTTTTTAGTTTATAGAGGAAAAATATAATTAATTTCACCTTCCATTTTACCTTTAATTTTATTTTCTTTGGCATGGTCTAGTTAATGTAATTGTAAACAATATTAACATTCGGCAGTAAAGAATGATGGTGCTAAATAACGTTCAAAAAAGTTTTACCTGTGCAATTGAACAGCGATATATATTTAAAATACCTAACAATAGCCGTCGCGTAATGCTTCAACCCGCCTAACAAATTAATGGATTCACGTCAAAATTGCAAACTGCAAATTCAAATTGATACAATTCGACAATTGATTACAATATGCACACAAAGCACTATCGTGTCCACAAACACAAGCGAGCAGTCAGCCGCCCGACATCGATTCATATCGAGCGAGGGCAGCTTTTCATTTTGTATGTTAAATTAAATTTCCATGAAACAAGATTGAATTTTTCGCAATCAGCACGAGCGGGGACAGGACGGGGAAAACTTGTGTAATTCCGATTCAGGCATACAAACGTAGCAAGTGAATTTAAGTCTAAACTATCGATTGACATACTTATTAATTTTACAAAAATCGTATGTACATTTATCGTAATCGTATGATTAAGATGAAATGATATTCTAATTTGTTATATCGATAGAATCAGTAGCTATTGAAAACAATCAAAAGTAACCAATACAAGCGTAGTGATGTAACAAAAGGCTAACCGCGGGTGGCGGCGCGGTTGCGCGTAGTATACGTACTGTAGTCCGCGGGCTGTTAGCTAGCATCGGCTTAGCTAATTTACAATTTAATTATCAGCTTGGATGATGCATCGTTAGCGCGCCAAACCGAGTTTATGCGACTAATCAATTGTTTGACGCGGCCGCTGCAATCACGCGCCGCACGCCGCCGAGCGCCCCGCGGCCACCCGTTCCCTCCACCTACATTCGCTAATGAAACAGCTTTTTAAATAAACTTACGAATTATTTAAATCTGATGATTACGCCAATATGGTTTCGGTTCATTAATTTATTCTTTCAATAATTTCGTTTATATAGACTTTACAAATTACGAGTTCTTTCGTCCTCGCTCAACATGTAAATACATACGCGTACATTGAGAACGAATAAAACGGAATAGTCAACGCGGGTTTAGCAATTATTGCGCGTCTATTAATATACACTATACTCAGCAGAGGGATCTTTAATGGCTCTTTAATAAAATTTCAATAATTATTTAATCTTAAAACCAATGGAAATATTTAAAGCAATGACATTTGATAATCCTAACTGGATGTTGGTATGGATTATGAAATAATATACATAGCTTGTGTGTTGTTAGTAACGTAATATAATATCGTATAAGAAGCGACTAAGATAATTAAAAATGTATTTATGTCTGTATGTATATCTTCATGCAAAGTCCCTGGCGGGGTATCCAGAGAGAACAGATAGCCAAGTGTCTCGATCTTTCGCTTCTAAATAATTAATTTTAAAAATGGAATGAAAAATCACCATTCCTCTGTGTAAGCTATGACGGGGTGTCAATTTTCAAAAAGTCTAAAGATGTCCTAATTAAATTTTATACTAGATATTTTGGCTATACTACTGACTGTGCTAATGACTGTAATAAAAACCGCTTACCGACTGTAATAAAATTCGGATTAGCCTTATTTGTCCTCGACAAATTATATACTTAGGTAGCGTAAGAAAAAATATGGTATGTAAAAAATTAGTCATCAAAATATTGTTATATTTGATTTTTTTGTTACATAACTGATTTTTTTGTTTTAAAAGCAATTACCATCTATTATATTTTATGGGGTGAATTCTGATTCACGATCCTGAAACCAGTTTAAGATGTTCTAGTGATAAGCATAAGAATTTCGGAGCATATCCGGACTGCTTTCCTAACAAAAACGGTTTTCGAAAAGGATATGTTCAGAGCTTGCTAACCTCTGAACGCCATGGCGGTTTATTCACGATAATAGCTTGACAGATCTAAATAAAGAAAGAAAATCGCGTCGAATATCTTGTAAACGTTGATGACCAAGCAACACTGGCACAGTCTGCTAATAAGTTATAAGTTCGAAAAAAAATGAATGAAAGTAAACGTAACTAAGACAATATAAATTAGATTTTTAAGGTAAGAAAGACTGACAGAATGAAAAAGTAAATGAGTTTTAATATCAAGATTGTGAGTTTAAAAGATATGGAAAGAGTGAAAGTGATATTGACAAGTGGATTTATACCGGAATGAAACTCTTTGAAGACCAAGGCGAACATTTATCGATCAGGTGCAGGATGTTCTGAATTAATGTCATTTTAAAAGTTAAAGACGTACATATATCAAAAGACTAATGCAAGAGGATCAAGTGAGAGAAAAATGCCAGGATCGTAGCAAGTAAAAGGATGTTTTCCGCCTGCCCCAACAGGTAAGAGACGTGATGTTCTTGTTACATTATAACTACTTAATAATGAAAATTTTTATTTCTCTATCTTCAACCTGTATTTTAATAAAATAATAAATAAATAAATAACTTCACGCAATTCCCAATACAGGGGTAGACAGAGGTTTAGTCTAGACAATAAAAATCTTTCGACCCAACTTCACCGAAGATATTTTCGGGACAACGTGATAGTCGCCGTCTCTATGTCCAAGCCAACGATATAATTCATACATAGGTTTTTTGAAAAACCCATTGATACTTGCCTGCTACCTGGGGATCGAACTCGGGTCTCTTGACTCGAAATTCCGAACACTCAACCACTAGGCTATCGTGACTTTTAATGCCCTTTGTTTTATATTTCAAAGTCTTTAATAAAACGTAAAAATTTTTAAGAAAATATATTCAGGGAGGGAGTGGTCCTAATTAACGATATAAATCCTACATAAGTTTTAAAAAAAGTCATTGGTACGAGCCCAACTGGGGATCAAACTCGGGTCTCTCGTCTCAAATTCCGATCACCCAACCACTCGGTGTTCGTAATATTATAGCGTACATATTTACAAATAAGTAAACTTAAGTGGACGTAAATTGAATAATTCTTATAACCGAATTGATTCCGACAAGACTACCGTTTAATATAGTGGATCGATGGACGCAGATTCTGTAATTAAAATTCATAAAATAAGTTTCAGCGGGCAGGCCAGAAATCAAATCGAGAGGAGAACAATGCGGCGGAGTATCTTGCTCACTGATTAAATATAGCATAGAATCCATCAAGCGAACGACTTGATTGAGCGGGCGCTATGAATTTATGCGCTAAATATTCGACAGGTGCCAAGTGTGTCGCCGTGGTTCGACCATCGATGACTAACTACCGCCGCCCCAAATTTTATCCCAAATGTCAAATAGTTCGGACACCTGCCTCGCAGCCAGCTGAGCAATATCATAACTCACGTATTGATACTTTATCTGTTGGCTATGTATTCCAAATTAAAAAAAAAGTCACGATAGCCGAGTAGTTGGGTGGTCGGAATTTCGAGTCAAAAGACCCGAGTTCGATCCCTAGGTGGCAGGCTGGTACCAATGGGTTTTTCTAAAAACCTATGTACGAATTACATCGTTGGCTTGGACATAAAGACGGCCACGAGCTCACCACCTGTCACGTTGTCCCGAAAATATCTTCGGTGGAAGGTGGGTCGAAGGGACTTAATTGTCTAGACTAGACCACTGTCTACCCCTGTATTAGGAATTGCGTGAAGATATTTATTTATATATTTAAAAATAATTCAATCAACTCCGAAACAGTAAATATCTCATTTTTACGAAAATGTTACGTAACTTTTTATTTTAGTAAAACGTTTTGATAAAATCAACTTAGTGCGACATAGTTGGAACCTGTCACCAGACTGTGAATCGATAAAATCACGTCAAATTCAAATTTTTGATGTGATTATGAATGTAATGTAAATGGAATTGTGATTGTGATACAACCAAGCATGAACAACACAAAAATACTTTTTCTCATCTAATTTAAAGACAAAAAGCACCGCATAAACAGGACGCGTTATAAATCAATATTCCGGTATTAACTATTCCGGTATATGTCTTCACTTTTTTTTACTTTCCGTTATATATACGTATACACTACGTATACACTAAACGTAAAGATATAAATTTCGATTGACATTAATCTAGCCTACATTAACGTCAACCTAGATTAGATAGTCAGAACAGATTTAATTTTATAAGAGATTTTTGCTGTCTGGCATAAGAAGTAATAGCGATTAAAATATTGTTACATTCTTTATTTCAAAATAAATTTTCATACCAACGAAACATTTCTATTTTTCTATAACTGACTTCTAAATACTTCGATATAATTACGAGCATTTTTCGCAAGAACAAATCTTTATTTCAATCGATTTTCCTCGCAATTAAGACTGATTAAAATTAACCGCTTACGATACAAAGTCGCTGAGCTAAACAGAAACGTAAACGTTCACAATTCGCTAATCTCGCGCTGCTACCGTTACATAAGACAGCTGAGTTGAATATAAATGTAAAACACAATAAATTTCATGCCCCGTAGGAAATGAATATTCATCACGAAATCGCCATGCATATTCTCCTTGGCTACAATGTTTTGTTCTCCGTACCGACACGCAGAGTTAAGTCAGAAACTAAACCTTATAATCTATGACTATCAGTTAAAATTTGCACTTCAGCCTAATACCGATAAAGTGTAAGTCTGCGCCTCTGCGAGCGATCTCTCGTAAATTTCAACATATAGTAAAGTGATTTACGAATAATTGTTATGTTGGGTATAACTAGAGAAATCTTTCCGCTGTTTGCCGTCCAACTAATTTATATTATGAGGCTTAGGTAATTCGCGAGACACGAGTAATTGGTCTACAGAACAATAGCTTTTGTCATAGCCTTATCTTTTAATACATTGTCTGCCTTTCTTTGAGCTGCCCTCTTAACCACCTTAGTTTGACTAATTTGACTGGTATAATGTTAATTTATAAAGCTATAAATTATTTCTTGAAGACATTAAATTCGATAACTTATTTGATGATAACGATAACATTATTCTATTTAATAATTAAAAGAAAAAACATCGAAAATTTAATCTACAAAGATCTTTATTTACTGTTGTTAAATTATTTTTATTTCGTATATATATTTATTTATATATATATATATATATATAGACGAATTAAATACAAAGTCTGAGATCAACAGTCCCATATTATCAAGATAAAGTGGATCAACGAGGCGTTACCTTATTTGAAACATGTGTTTATCGTAACATGTGAAGCGGCCTAAGGCGAATTAGTTCTCGCACAATGCAATTTGAATGCACATTACACAACGGACGAGCTACGAACGCTTTTTATTGCGGCATCGTGAGATCTTATCATGGAGATACCACTTCCAGCAGTCAAATTTCAGTTTATCTCCAAAACTGTTACCGTAAACCTTTATTCTATTAACATAAAGATGGTTACTGCTGAGCATTATCCTCACAACAACATTAGTATGATTATGTACACGTGATACACACATATGCACTAGAATACATGCATAAAGAATTCAACATAAAATCAGCAATAAAATTGAAAACATTTTGTTACGTTTTAAATAAGTTTCGCGCTGTTGATTCCCGTTGTCAAGCTATTTTCGTCTTTGTTAGTGTTGCGAAGTGTACAATTTAGTACAACTTCTTACAATTTGAAATTATATCTGAATGATAAGAAGCGTTAATTTTACGATCCAGTGATAATTTGCTAACTTCCGACAGAGAATCGCTCTATTTGAATCGTTCCAAAAACTTGCTATTCGAATAACTACTCAAAATAAAAACTTTACCTGATTCTTTATATAAGTTATAAATACATGAAAGTTATAACTGAATTGACCTTAAAACTACGAGTTGTCAATCGGTTTCCACATCAGCTATACTATATTTTTAGTTTTAATTTTGCAAAGAATTTTTAAAAATTTAGCGAAATTTTAAAAACATGATTTTGGAGTAATTTTGAAAACAGTTTTCTAAAATAATTTAAAGACGAAGACGATGAAGTCCATTAAAATTGATTCCGTTTACACATAACTTGAATGTAGCATCCAAATTTGGATAAGTAAATTTCGTTATAATTTTGTTTTTATCTCGCACTTTCAAATTGGGTGCGGTTAATTAGAGAGCATGTCCATATGTAACTAATTTAAATTGCTACTTGCTTATTAGCCGGTAATGTTTGCGACTGGTTTTAATCACTGTTATATTAGTATGCATGTTAGCTTTCATTCCGCTAAAGGCATTAAAATTAGACCTGTTATGTTATGTTTCTATTAAGCCTTTATGAACTTTGTTCGATATGTTTTGAATTAAAAGCAAATTTATTTCATTTATATCACTTTTCTTTATAAAATGTTACAGAATAATCTTCAAAGATTGCAGAGCAATGGTCTCAACAAGAATATGTCACAAACTTTTGCATTTATATGTAATTAAAATGACCTTATTGTAATTTTTAATAATTATTATGTTTTTTTTTCTGTTTTTGATGATGTATTGCGTGTTCTAATCCCAATACATTCTTACCATTAAATTGAATAAAGAAAGAAAAATGTTCATTTATCGCGTAGCCATATCATCACAACTACGCTGATATTCTGTCAGAGCCATTTGATCAATATAAATGTTATTTCTCATGTAAATACGTATATAATCTACATAAATAAATTGTACCGTTGACTTGAACTATAAGAGGCTCACCATCTGTCACGATATCCCAAAACAGCTATGTTGGACGGTAATACTTAATTATCTAGAGATCTATCTACCTCAGGATTAGGAAAAGGCGTTAGATTTAAAAAAAAAAACAAACAAAGAAAGGTCACCTCTTGAAGCAACTCTCTTTTAGCGAAAAGAGCGTACATTTATTAATTTCTAAAGCAGCGTTTAAGCCGTTGTTACAAACTGGACATGACAAATTTGCGAGTTCTTTACCAGCGCGGTCTGCACCTAACAAGACCGCGCGAGGAACTGCGCTACATGCTAAAGTATTAAGCGACTTACAGCTACAAACGATTTAAGATCATGTTAACTAACACCCATGGAGCATCGAACCATGTAGATTTATGCACTTATATTTTTTTTATTTAACATAGTTTTAAAATGGATGAAATTGAAATATTTTGTAAAGTATAATGAAAGAATGAACAATGCAAATGTATCGTGGCGTTCGCGGTACGGCAATGGTCGCGGGTTCGAATCCCGCCCGTGTCAGTTGAAATTTTAAACACTTTTTTTCTTTTATTTAATAGTAATATTATGAGTAGACATAATGAAATTATTAAGCAACAACAATCTGATGAGTAGCAAATCACGACGTCGTATGTCGATATCGAGTTAGAGATTCAAATATCGCGAACCAGGTCAGGTCCTTTCAGTGCATGCCGAATAAGAAAGCTCAAAAGTATTCAGCGGGCGGAAAAAGCTACGCACTGCCCTTCTCTGCACGAGAGAACCTGCAACGTAGAGGTCCACAGCCAGTAAGAGTGAGATGGACACATACCACTGACAAACTTTGGAAAAGAAAAGTTCCTATGTTGCAACCTACGAAGTTTTCATGTTGCAACAGCAAACGCAGTTAGGAACGTTCTCCACAAGATGGAGTGATAATCTGCAAAATGTTACGGGAGGTCGACGGCAGGTGAGTCTTCTCTGGCAATCTTTCGAAGAGACCTATTTCAGGAGGAAACCTTAACAAGCTGTAAAGTAGATATTATAATTTCACTTTATTTGGGGTACCGTGTGAATTTGAAGTTAATTTGATAACCTTGATGTCTGTTTAAAGAATGTCAATATGATTAGTTGGTAAAATTTTGTATGATATCATTTCTGGTGATTCCAGAAATCAAAACAGACCAAATAAGAGCTTTTTCCGTTTACCGTTATAGAAAAATTTTCATCATCATCATTATCATAACGGCTTATAGGGTTCCACTGCAAGCAAAGCTACAAGGCCTCTCCCCTTCGGAAGGGTTTGCCATAAACGCCTCGCTTAGCAAACGAATCAGCGAATGCAGTACTAGACATCTTGCACCTTCTAAGGTGCCAAATGCCTAGTTGCATTCGCCAATCTACTGTGCTGTCCGTCACAAGTATAAATTGCATTTTCATGGTTTTTTTCCCCTTAGTCGCCTTCCACGACTGACGACACCCACGGAATGGAAGGGGTGGTATATTCTTACCCCGTAACCACACACTAAAAAACAAAGTATACATGGTTTAAACTCTCATCTCAGAAGGAGAACTATATCGACTAAATACAACATCTATTGATACTCCTTGCCCAGAGGCCTTTACGGTTTCTTCTGCAGAAACTAGCAAGAGCGTAGACATGCACGTTAAGCCGTAGGCCATTAGAAGTAGCGTGAATACTCTTGAATGATAGATGTGGCTAATGGGATCACTTTCAGACCAAAAAGACACTCAAGAACTGTATAAAAAACTATTTATTTTAACTTTAACATTTTTAATTTATTTTTGATAAAACGTAATCATTGTGAAATTTATATAAAATACAAAAGTTATGTCAGATAACAAGATATGTCAATTTTTCAAGCAATTTTCATAGAATAAACAAATATGACACAATTCAATCTGAAGAAATAAAACTAACATTCCTATTTTAAAGTTAATACATAAACCAAACAGATCAGAGTTGACATCAAAAGAGTATGTATAATTTGAAATTACCAATCAACCAATACAGTGTTGCACAACGTTCAAACACATGCGAAAATTTATATGTTTCTAACAAACAAATCATTAAACATGCCAACAAAGATGTTAAAAAAATTTATTGTAAAAACGCAAACAAATTTAAATCCTAAGTCGTATAACTGATTGGAAATGAAAATAAAACGAATGAAAGACGAATTTTTGAACTTAAATATCGAGATTATTTTCTTACGAAATCATCGACTCTTGTTCGGAACGAAATCTCTCGCCCCTTATTGGCGCTCGAGCAACAATGGGCAATTATTTTCCGCCATGCTTTTTATTAATTACCAGCGTCGAGCCCGCGAAGCCTTTGTATTTTAATTTTGACAAATTCACAGCTTTCCAAGAAGAAAGAAGCGATTTTGACTGTCGCTGCATTCCTCTGCAGTTCCGCTAACAAGGAAATCTCTTTATTACATCTTGTTCAACCCATAAACGTACCGTAATGAATATATACCTACGTCGTCAGTGTTTTTGTTACGTTTACACGGTCAAATAGGCATGTCTGATTTACAATACGCGCCCATTATAAAATTAAGATTACGAGTAACTAACCGTTGCTAAGATTGTATTGCTTGCACAAGTTTACAATGCCAATAGAAAAGATACATTTTATCTTTTCTTATGTTTTAAGTTGAAGCGCTGATATGAACTTTCCGTTTTTTGCTATTCATCGAGAGATGGCGCTTACATCGATCATGTTACGGCATTTATGAAGCTGTTAGACCTTATACGGCCTCAATCAAAATCATTAATTGTTTTTTTTTTAAATAAAACGATGCAGTGAGACTTGGTGACTCGGAATAAAGAGCGTAGTTATAGTACGCCAGTGGTCGCGTGTTCGAATCCAGCTTATGTTGTGTCAGTTAATATTTTTAATTTATCACATATTCAACAACAATTTCAAATGTTACATGATACGTTATGCGTGAATATGACGCTCGCCCAAACTCTTGTTGTTCTAGTGAGCGTCATATTTACGCTTTTCCCATAACTGGGGTAGTCAGAAGTCTAGGCAACTTAACTTTTCGACGCACATTTCACCGGACCTTTATTTTGATGGGAGGAGGACTTTCAATTATACTACAATAATAGTACAATCCACGTGGAGAATGAACTCAAGTCTCCTGTTTTGTATATGTATCACCCGGAGTTCACTTGAATATCACTTGGTGACTCGGAGTAAAGATCGTAGTCATAGTACGCCAGTGGTCGCGTGTTCGAATCCAGCTCATGTCAGTTAATATTTTAAATTTATCACATATTCAATAACAATTAGTAGTAGGGGTAGTCAGAAGTCTAGGCAACTTAACTTTTCGACACACATTTCACCGGACCTTTATTTTGATAGGAAGACTTTCAAACCCAATTATACTACAATAATAGTACGATCCTTGTGGAGAATAAACTCAAGTCTCCTGTTTTGTATTTGTATCACCCGACCATTCAGCTGTCGTGAATTTTGAATTATTTTAGTTCCAGTTTTTAAACCGCATAACTTTACGTAATTTTAATAAATAGAAGAAGAATTTTGGCCACCGAACGCACGCGGGAGAGGAACCGTACGGATGCGTCGAGGGTGCTGGCTCGGCGCCAACAAGGTGAATGCCACTACACGCATCAGGCCACGCAACCTACTTTACCCAACACGAGGAAACGTATAGCGTCCTTCATACGCTCAATTTGTCAATATACAAATTCTGTACCATATAACTAAATCATTTTTATTTAAATGTTTTAAAATTGTATTTTTTACAAACATTATAAATCTGTAATGGGGTTACAGAACCTAAAAAAGTACAGAATTAATGCGTATTAAAATGTATTATTAAAACAATCAGGCTAAAATTATTTGCTGTAGATATAGGGAAAATAAATTTATATTCACAGAGTGAGAAAGGTCACACCCGTATTGGTTGAAAAGTTTATTGGGATGTAGCATTAGCTTGCAGTATTTGACTAATGTTTCTTTCCTATAAGGACTAATCAGATCTAGAATTTGTAATGATTTCTCATAAGACGCTTGTTAGAATAGCATATAATTTTTAATGAAGGTTGAAGTTTACATATTATACCTATCTATGTAAAACATGGAAAATCTTTGCAGGTGCATGTTACTAGAAATGAATACCAAGAAGGATGACGTGCAGTAATGTACAAGATAATTTTATGTGCCAATAAAATGAACATAATACTTATTTGTAACTTAATATTATTAGTAACGAAAGCCGAGTTTTCACTGCAGGTTGGTCACTGCAGTGTTGAAGTAAGCTTGATTATGGTCCCCCACTCAGTACATGGTACTTTAGTATTTAGATAAATAAAAAAAAATCCTCACGCCATTCCCAATACTAGGGTAGACAGATGTCTAGACATTTTGGGGACAACGTGACAGGTGGTGAACCCATCGCCGTCTTTATATGCAACGATATGCCAACGATATGTAAATGGAACATAAGTTTTTTTTAAAAAACCCGTTATTCCGTGCCCTGGGAATCGAACTTGGGTCTCTTGACTCGAAACCCTATCATCCAACCACTCCGCTATCCTTATGGCATATAAGTGATTCGAAATATCTTAAATTTTAGGCACAATGTGAAAAGTAGTTTTTAGGTTGCTCGAAACAAAATTAAAATCTCAATAATTAGACATTCGAGTTAAAATCTAATTTTAGTAATGATATTACTCACTCTATAATCGACAGGTAAAGGCAAACCGATGTCGCTTAAGCACTCACCAAGAACAATATTAGATAAATTATTAAATTATTCTACTTATAAAGTGCATAAGTGTATTCTGATAAAGTAAAAAATATTTACGATAGACGTTCAACAACCCAAATACGTATGTATTTGGGTTGTTGAATATATATAGTAAATGCTATAACTGTTAAATACATCAGCTTGGAAGTGATATGAAAAATCTGTAATTAATGACATTTCCAGTAACTGTATCATTGGCTAGTTCTGTAACTATAGATACAAAATAAGGATTATATTATGGACAAGTAGATATACCTCCTGAAATTCAAATTGACATAATACAGGAAACGTCTGAGTGGGTCTCATAGCGGCCGCCTATACGGGATGAGTACCATAAGTTCGTTTGCATACGACAGTCTGCCGTATTTGCATCCCAAATGCTCGATGCGACTGCTTTCGCCAGACCTATCCCTGTTCGAAACGAAATATTACAGTTTGTGCATCGCCACTCGCAATGTGCATATCTGAATCTCAATAAAGAAGTAAAAAAAGCCCACCGGAGGCGTACCCGCGCAATTAAGGCGGATGTGCTTTCCACCAATGGGCGAGGAGAACACGGCATATTCATAACGTTATTACCGTCGACGGAGTTGCGGCGTCGTCATAATTCATATATAATAACCCTTCCGTCGACGACGCGACGCGGCGCGCCGCCCTGCGTCTCATTCACTCGTTCACTTTCTCTTCGAGAGCAAAAGAGACACCCGACAGCAGACAACATATCATAATTCATAATTTTGTTTCTTTACGAGCTTTCGTAACTCATCTGCTTTTGCTTGTGAAAATTTATCACTTCATTTCCACCTACCAGAACTGCCAAAGTTTCATTGGTTTCGGTCGCAACACTGTGCCACGGTTCCTAAGGAAAATATATACCAGTGTAAGCATCCGTTTTGACAGGTAAATAAGAAAAACTTTTTTCGTATATATTTACCTGAAACACAAGTAACAGAATAAGTTCGGTATGTGAAATCGATGACAGCTATTTGTAATTGGAATATGATGAGACGCGAGCGCGTGCGCTCGGCACGTCTCATTCGTCAGTTTAAAAATAGAAGTCAGCGTCTGCGTCGTGACGACTCGCGCCATTAATTTATATGAAATAACTGTCGGCAGTCGGAAAAATAAGTTCGATCGAGAACGGCCTTCTGTACGATAATATTTATGTTTTACGAAGTGGCAGCCGGGTCGGACTCATCCGTTGATGTACGTATTTCAGAAACCATACTTATTATCAGTACGTTAAATTGTTTCCACTTGCTAAAAACTATTTCCAACAACTGTTTTCGATAATCTTTATTATTTATCCGGATCGTCTATCTAGACATTTACATAATACTACAAAATATTGCTAATAATTTTGGTCATTTCTAATAAACATTAGTCATTATACCTTTTATAAGATTATCAATAAAGTTATAAATCAAGACTATTTAGGATATAAATTTCAATTATACGTTGACACTCATTCTTTTTTTCATTTAGTGTTTTATTTAAATAAATACGATACATCCTTTACCGACTCATCTTTCACAGTTAAGTTTTAATCAAATAAATATCCTAAAATACTGACTGGAGACATTATGATCCTCACAAAAATGCGCAAAAGGTACGTGGGACATAAATTCGTTAGCGCGCATGCAATCGTCAGGAATATACCAACAATTTACAGCATTAAATTTTAAAGTTGACATCAGAAAGAACTTCTTATGAAGCAATAATTCACCTCGTTCTTAATGACTAAGGGATTCTTTAGAATGTGACAATATATGTGTGTCTCAAATATAGCGTATAGACAATGCCTATTAATGATGTTAAATCTTCTATTTATAGACTGTATTAAGCAATTAAGAGATGAGAAACGCCATTCCCAAAATATCTTCAGTGGAAGGTGGGTCGAAACGACTTAATTGTCTAGACTTCTGTTTATACCTGTATTGGTAATGGCGGGAAGATATTCATTTATATATTTATAATACGTGACAAGTTTGGGAACATAATAATAATTATTATTATAAGTAATATTTAAATTAGTTACTGCTAAGCCGTTTTAACAAGATTACCTATAAAGAGGGCTATTTATCGAAATTTCCCCACTTCTATGTTTACTGTTTATTTTTTTGAAAAGTTTCCCTACTTCTATGTTTACTGTTTATTTTTAAATTGCTCACTTTGTAATACTATGCTACATAATGAGGAGTACAGCTGCAGAAGAGGCTGCTTAGTGCTCACGGCGCTTCTTTTTGGTTGTGAGTTACCCTCGTTCGATCCTCGGTATGGTACCGCTAAAATTATTAATAGTATGTTTATGTACTGACGTACGCTCATGTCTGATAAGTAATGATAAAAATAAAATAAATAAAATATATGAAATATGTGTGCGGACACCTGTCCGCGCTGGAGCAGCATGGCGGTTCTCCTACTCTAATCTCTCTAAGAGAATATTTGAGAAACTCCATATTTGAGAAGCCCAGCAGTAGACATTTACTATTAGCTATTCATTCATTCGCTTTTAAATCTTTTACTTTGCATAACTATGAATTCTAATAAGGTTTGAGTACAAACATTCGTATTCATCATACAAATGTTTGCTTTTAGCAGGATTCGAACCAAGAACCATTTGTATCGAAAGAAGGATCTCTACCGACTAGGCATTCCGGCCATCAGATTAGCCAGTTCAAATCATCTTGTGTTCAGGTCAAGGTCATTATTTAAATAGACTGAATGTTATTTTCGATGCTTCGTGTATTCGACGCTGACCCTCAAACTTTTTTTCTTGCGACCGCAAAAATGATATCGAATGACAGCCTCCTAGTTTTTAAATTTAATAATGAATACAAGTAATCATCAAACATAATGTAATATATACTAATAATAAAAAATAAACTAATGCTATTTTAAACATGCTTAGGAATGAAAAATATTTTTAGTTAGTAGATAGATAAATAAAAAATACCTTCATTATGAGGTTACAGTGTCAGTGTCAGAGGCATAAATCTTAAACCATTATTTATTTTAACATTTGTGTGTGAAATCTTTAATAAAAAATTCTTCTTTCTTTCTAAACTTATAATAATTTTTCTTTCTAATCTATATATATATATATATATATATATATATATATATATATATATATATATATATATATATATATATATATATATATATATATATATATATATATTCTCATAAAGATTACCCTACTTTCCGCAAGGGTAGGCAGAAACCAAGACCTTCCACTTGCTATGATCCTAACATTCATCCCTCTTCATCTTTGTTTTCATCACTCTTTAGAAATATGCACTGCGGCTAGTGGTACATAAACTAACTGTGGGGAGTTGTCGTATTCGCCAAGCTTAGCGATCGCATTTCCAGACACTTCTCATTTTTGCTTTGGTCTGTTACTTTTAGATTTCTTTATTCTGCCATCAGTACACTAACAATTCTAATTTTCAAAGATTTTTTTTCCTTAATGACATCCATAGGAAGAGAGGCGGTGGTAAATTCTTCAGCAATACCACACGAAAAGGTTCATCTTAAAGTGACCTTTATTCTGATCGTACTGAACTTGATCGAGGAACATTCGGATTGAAATAAGGAATTTATAAAATTAAAATGTCTTTTATTTATTACTATTCATGCAGCTCCCCAATTGAATGTGTTGGAGAACACACAACTTCCTAACACTCTTTTTAATACAAAACATTATTTGTTAAATGTTTAACGCTTTAACTTGTCTTCGGCGACGGGCTCACCACCTGTGAACACCACCCTCAAAAAAACTGAAAGATCCATTATATAGTTTGACTCAGATTTCAAAATTCTGAATACAAGCTATTCAAATGTGTTATCCAGCATTAAAACGTAAACCTATATCGTCGTTTTATTAAATTTGTATAAATAACTGATAAATAACAGGAACATTCATTATAAGTGAAATACGAAACGGTTTTACTAACGACAAATAAAGAACGTAACCTTAAATGTAACTGTGCTCATGAAACTGTTCGTAACACGAGCACTTAAACAGATAAAACCTGAAGGCCGACAAAAAACATCAGTGTCAAAAACCCGGTTTGACAGATATCGCGATCGCAGGCTTTGCATCCATCTACAATTAACATGGACCAGAGACCTAACAAATTAATTAAGAGTATGTTTAAAACACTACCCAAGTATCATACCACACAAAAGATAAGCAATATTAACCTAATGGATTCCCGAGTTACTTGAACTGAACCCGTATTTAAATCTAAAGATATTTAAACACATCGCCCTCGCGCTTGCTCTCTCCATAAATAAAATAAATACAAATATTCTCACGTAAACGAGTAACTCGGAAACGTTCATTTACATCTCTGAATGTAATAAATGGGGCAAACGTTCAATACAAAATTAATACAAACTCTTGATGATACTAACAAATCTGTACCTACTTGTAAAAAAAAATTACATATATCCAGTTTTGATGTTAAAATTTAGATTATCAGGAAGTTTAGATAATCTTAAGGAAGGTAACTACTAACTTTTAAGAGTGCCTAGATACGAAAAGGGGTTGGCGACACCTGCCTATAATAACTCTTATCCCAAAGTACAGATTTACAGCCAGGTACAAAACCTACAAATAAGATCTTCCAAAAAATATAATAAGAGTGCCACAAAAAGCTCAGCAAGACACGTCAACGTCGGGCGCGCTCCATTGGCTGTGCGAACAAAGAAATATTGCGGCACTTTTATTTGTTCCCTTTTCCGCCATATTATTATTTAGCAAAAATTTACACATGCAAACGAATAATGTAATTAATTCGACGTTTTTAATCTCCAATAAAGACAATTATAATGATCATGTTTTGCATTAAAATCCAAATAACTAAAATGTTTGAAGAGCTTATTAAGGAAGGCACAATATTTATATGAGAATTAAATACAAATATCAAAATACTAATTATATGTCAGTTTATTTAGATTATAGTTATCTAGTTTATAACATATTTTAGTGCACCATAAACAAACATAGCAAGAGTTTACAGCTTCTGACGGTCCCGGCGCACATTCGAGCCATTGTGCCTCTTATAATTTTTATTAGGGGCAATCCGTCCGCCTTGATTTACTTCTTCCCGAACTGATGGATCTTTTATTTAATTTACGATTTTACCCTAGTGTTCCAAACGCAATAAAATGATACAAAAACAAGCAAAAATGAATGCGTCACTTTGGTGTTTCACATATAAACATTCTTAAGAAAATGTTCAACCCATTGGTTGCTTAAAATAAATTACTATAAAATAATTAGATAATAAATTAATATATATTACATAATATTATTTTAATTTTATGAATAAATTGTAAAAAAATAATTGTTTTATTAATAGATGATTGCTGTCGACATCTTTCATCATCAAACATTAACTGTGGCATGAATCTCGGAACACAAACAAAAACATACTAACGGTTAACTATTATTATGACAAACGCATATTGAGTAGGAATTAGTGTATATCCTACTATGGTAATCCGTATTAGTCTGAGACATGTTACCATAAGAACTTTCTTACAAAAAAGAATTTTGTCCATAATGTTATCATTTAATTATCTATTACATATAATATAAAATTAATAATACTAGTCTTTAAAAAAAATATTCGTAAATATTCTAAGTATACATACAGGCTATATTCTATCTTCAGATACACACTCTTGGCAAGATATCAGGGATTGTTATTATTGTAATGACGAGTCCACTCATAACACTATTGCCTTGGCAAATGTCTTCATATTCACGATAAGCTATATTTCCCGAGAACATTAACGTCAACCGTGATTCGGCGCCGTATGTAATGAATTCTTTGATTTACGTTATAGACCGCTTAAAAAAAGACGACATAGTTATATTGGTATGCACAACCACAGGTACATACGTAACCACCGGCGCCACAAAACAAAATAATATAATTGGAATAGTTTCGCACGACTCTGCTCTAAGATGCACTAAAAATAGGTGATAGCAAAAATTTTAATTATTCCGAACTACGTCATGACTCATGACCGAGCCAACGGCAACACGTTCCCAATGCGTCTCATTTGCAAGTAACAGAACGTGTATTATAGACCCCACGGTGGCAATAAGATAAAAAGACTCTCAATAAGGTGCGATCAGAGGCAAAAATGAAATAAATTGGCGGTGAATAAGAGTGCTATGTGCAATTGAGGCAAACACGGGCGCTCATTAGAAGCGGCGCTCCAGCGACCCAATGGCTTGGCCGCGAACCTCAGTACGAACGTGTGAACCTATGCCATTTTTACCTCTGTTAATACCTCCGGGGCATTTTTCTAAATTTCGGAAAACATTCTTCAAAAGTTGTAAAAATTTTCACAACGCATCTCCAAATAAAAAATATTCTAATAAGATATTATCTTATTAGACACAGAACAAACACATTTCTATGAGAATCCTACATACGCATACACATCTACATTACATACATGCACACATAATGGCCTGTAATAGTCCACTGCTGAACACGTGTCTCACGTGGTGTGTTGGTGATCGCTATACCAGACATTTTGAACCTTAGACGCTGCTACTGGTCTTCGGTCTCTTTATTTTTGGTCTGGATTATTTTTTTGAGATAACCCCCCATTTCTCGGTAGCCATTGATATTGTCAAGGCTTTTCAGTTAGTCGCTTCTTACGATACCCACAAAAAGCCGTTTTTTTTTGTGGGTATCGTAAGAGGCGACTAACTGACATATTCTTAAGCGCAAAATATTGCCGTGGTACCACCACCATATTTTAATTAATTGTTTCTGCGATTTTTTCTTTCTGCCTTACTCGCCAGGGATGATACATGAAGATAAAAAAAACATTACAATAATAAATTTATGTTTAACTGCTACTTCATTCATTATCTGCGTTTGCTTATAGTGTAAAATAAGATAGTTTTGTTGTCGCGCCTTTAATTTGGTTACACCGAATAAATTTTTCTGTATTTATTAGACACTGTGATACATCACACTATGAGTCTCGAATAATGAGTTCGATTCTCAAGAGGTATGCTCTTATTCTTACCAAGAAGTTCTTTCATTACCTATATACCATTATATCGACATAAAGACGACGACAGGCTCAATACCTGTCACGCTGTCCCAAAATAAGCTCCGGTGAAATATGGGTCGAAAGGATTAAATTGTCTAGACCTCTGGCTACCTCTGTATTGGGAAATACTTGTAAATATTTTAAAAACTGTAAAAGCCATAACGTGCACCAAAATAACCAAACTAGTATATTTAAAATCTTGTTCGTTAAATTATGAACACCACGATGACGAATAGTCGGGTAATAGGAATTCCTTTCAAGAGTCTCGAGTTCGATTCCAATGGAAAAAATTGTCACTTTAAATATCATAACATACCAATAAATAAATAAATAAATATCTTCACGCAATTCCCAATACAGGGGTAGACAGAGGTCAAGTCTAGACAATTAAGTCCCTTTGACCCACCTTCCACCGAAGATATTTTCGGGACAACGTGACGTGACGTGAGGTGGTGAGCCCGTCACCGCCTTTATGTCCAAGCCAACGATGAAATTCGTACATAAGTTTTCGAAAAACTCATTGGTACTGCCACCTGGGGATCGAACTCGGGTCTCTCGACTCGAAATTCCGACCACCCAACATGTCTGCTATCGTGACTTTTTAACATACCAATAAGATAAGTTTTTATGATTGGATAACAATATAATCCAGCGATCAAAATGAATATACCCGGGGAATTAGAGAAGGTCCACCACGCTGTACCAGTAGGGATTAATCGAACTAAAACATCCCAAATATTTTTTACATGGTTATTCTTCATAAATAGTTAGATTGTTACGGATATTCCTCAGACCTGAAGGATTCCCTAAGTATTTTAATCCTTTCGTCCCAGATTTCATCGGAACTTAATAACGGAAACGTAGTGAGCCTGTCACCGTCTTAGTGCCCAAGCCAACGATATAAATTGTACATAATCAATTTTAAGAGAACTCATGGGTACGTCCATGCCTCATGGGGATCGAATTCGGGTCTCATGATTCTAAATCGGCTATCGTTACTTTTTGTGCGAATTTCTCCATCACCTAAGCATTGCATTTAGAAGTCTGATCTGATCTCTCGGGTGCAAAATCCAATGCCATGAAAACCAGACTACCGTTGCTATACCAGGCTATATCAGAATTATCACGGCTGCGGTTACAGTTGCGACCTTATTATACACGTTGTCAACTGCGTCATAAATGGTAGTGACGATAACTGGTCACCAAATCAGCTAGAAGAACGTTTCTGTCATCATTGTTATAGTTTCAATTACTCTAAGAATAGTGTTCAACTCTTAAATAAAGAAATCGACAAAAACAAATATTACAACACGGCAATGTCTTTGAATTATCCTTTTAAAATGTCACAGATATTTTTAAAGTATTATATAACAATAGTGCCAACGCTTCCAAGAAATCTCACATGCTAAATAAGCATTATGATCATGCAACAATGACTTCTATGCCCAGCCCTTTTGCAGAAAAGCTGTAAAAACGATGCGCATTAGCATAACAAATATGGTTGTTCGGACTAACAAAGCGGCGATCGCGTAAATGTTGTCACTTTCACTTGTTTTACGCAATAGTCGCAAAAAGGTCGCTTGTACAATAATTTGTAGTAATTTTTATTCTGTACACATGGATATTCAATTTGTTTGAAATAGTAAACTGCAGAGTGTTGTAAAGCGTTACCACTCTACTGCTGCTACCCGTGTCTGAAAATGTATTTACCAGACCCTTATTCTCATGGTTGCTGTTAGGGGCAGTAAGGGAACATCATTGAAAATAATAATGACTACCAATCATTCAAAAAAAACTACTAGCGGATAATCATCTGCGATAGCGATCAAAACACTTCTCAAGCATGGCAATTATGGAGCAAGCAGCGATGATCTGACAGGTGGGTTGGCAAGGAAGAGACTAAAAATTATTGACAACCTAAGAACAATAAATTAATAGGTACGTATAGAATATATCTGTGTATTATTGGCATTCTTCAAGTTTCATTTGTGAAAATGTTTAATATTTAAAAAAATATTCTTCAAATTGATCATTTTGGAACTTACAACTGCTATTGCTGTAAAACAATTTTTTTTGTCACTTTATTCGACTCCATAGATTCTTTTCAATAGATAACGAGGGTGGAGATACGGCATACAGTCTACGTTTCACATCTCCACGCACCATTTGCATGCACCCGAGCGCATCCCGTAGCATCCCGGCCTCCTCCCAGCCACACAACAGAAATAGTATATTGTCATATCAAATGTCTAAAGACACGTGCCCTGTTACTTTTCCCTACTTGTCTCTCCTTAACGCCGTAAATATACGATTCAAAATAAGTAATTGTTAAAAATTTGTTTTACAGCATTGGTAATTCATTAAATAGAGACATTTCAGTGTTCAATGTTTTATTAAAGTTCTAACAATAGCAAAAAAATTATTCACCGTCGGCGAAGTCATATATTAGCATTTCCAAGTGTCATTTTTTGTATCTATATAAATCCAATAAATAAATCCAAATTTTTTGTTTCGAAACTATTCGTGACTAATTGGCCCTACTGCAGCACAAAACGACGGGGCGCGCATCTAAATTGTTCTGTTGGTTTTGCAAATATAATAATAAAATTTTATTACCCCGTTTGTCAAAGGGTTTGTCTGAAGACAAACTGAAAGGGTACTCAGTAAAATGTTGGTTCGTGTCCGTCATAAGTCAAAACGTGTCAATTGTTTAGTTGCATTTAGTCATAAATCAGCTATACAAAAATGCATCTCCTGCGGAACCTGCGTAGTGCTCAATACAAATCATTACACAAATATAGAGTTATGGCAATTGTGCACGTACCGCAGCTTTCATTGTGGGTGGCTTAAAGATTTTGCAAACTCAGTTTTAGGAACGTTCCGCAAAAAGAAAGCTTTATAAAGTTAACGGTCACTTCTGTTTAAAGTTATTCTGCCACCATCTACAATATGTAATTGTATTGTATACGGTTCTTTAACAATATTTTTAAATATTGAATGTTTATTATATTTGATATACTCAGACATAACTTTTTAAACTGTTACCACGACTTTGTTAAACTCAAATCTCCGCTTAGGTTCATATATGGTTTTAGTAAATTACTTTAGTGTGCTATTGATGGAAGAGTGATGGAATAGTTCAGATGTGGGGTCAGCAGCGCCATGCGTCATCGCTAACGACGACAAATGACGTGACATGACGAGACTGCGAGTATCTGGAGCCACGTCACGTCGCGGTACACGGTAGCATTTGATAACCTACGAGCCGGGGAATGTTTTATTTATGTATTTGTACAAGGAAAATACAAGTGTTTATATTCTGTTTAAGCATACAAACATCAATTTACACAATTAAGTATGTATTTACATAACTTTATTTACATAAGCTCTAAGTGTAACCGTTGCCGTAAATGTGCGTAAGAATATGCAATGCCTATTTCATCCCTTTAGTATCGTAACTTAACTAAACTTAACGTACTTCGGAACACGGTTTCGAACACCGCAATGAAAACCGGTACATGGATAAGTACCATCTGGAAAAGTACCAAATCAAAATTAAACAGGGCTTTGAAGAGCAGCTCCGTTTAAGGTTTTCCGCATGGCAATCGTGGCAATAACGGCCAACCCTCTTTATGGGAGATGTCTTTATGTAAACTTTTAGGTATGAACCGTTATATAAAAAAGTAAAATAAAGTAGCAGACTGTAAATTCCCACTGGCAGGCAAAGACCATGTCTCCAATATTTCACGGAAGTAAGAGCAGACGGGCGGTTTACTCTCGATGTTTTCTTTCACGAGCCCGTCTAATTTTAGCACTAAAACCCGCTAAAAGCAATATTATCAGTGCTGGCCAAAAGATTGTACCTGGGCCACACGTCAAAATCAAGCAAAGCAATCATCCTGACCACTAAGTCTAGGTGTACATTCGAAAGGTTCAACTCTGTCTATTCTACATACATACGTGTTTTCATGGAGTAAGAATCCTAGTTATTTTATTTGCAAAATAAATGAGACACTGAAGCTCAATAATGAATTCCTGTACATAAATATAACGATTGACGTTGTTGTGTAGTTTCATGAAATGTTTGGACAAAAGTTTCCGCTTTTTAAACGTGTAACCGATGACAGGTGGGTGAATGTCGGAGCAATCGGACGTATTTTTTACCGAGCAGTAGGAAGATGTCAATCCTCGGCACTATCCATCACGCTATTCGTTTCCCTTCATTCAGTTCATATAAATTATTGTGACATGCTTTACTGGTTAAATTATACACACCTCAAATCATTCGTATTTAATATTAAACATAAATCACAACGAAACATCTAGTAACGAAACACTTGACTTTATCAAATAAAAAGTAAATTATTTTTCTCAATAAATTATAACTGAAATACTAGATGATATCTAATTTTATTTTGCAATATTAAAAATTGTTTATTTACATCTACGTGATACGAAAACGTTTCCCACAGAGATTTAGCGCCGAACGCGACCGGCTGCACGCGACACAAAAATAGCTCGCATTTGTCGAAAAATAAAATTTTTCCCCAAATAGACAGAAATATACAAAAATGTGACGCAAAGAGCGAGGGGCGAACGTGATGGCGCGCCGTAATGTGCGCCCCTAATTAAAACGTTAAAAACCGACCGTTTCTGAAAAACGTCAATTCTGAAGAGAAATGCGCCGTCCAAAAGATCGCGTCTCATATTATTTTATGTTATTCATGCATTTCGTTAAAAATAACAAGACTTATGGGACTTAAAGAAGAATGTATCAACCATCTCGAAAAATACCAGCCCAAAATTAAGCACTCCTGTTACTCGCAGTAGCGTTTAAAGTATAAGACAGAGTCAAGAGACCCGAGTTCGACTCCCAGGTACCATGGCACCATTGGTACGAGCATTGGATTTCCAAAATTTGTTTACGATTGATAACGTTAGCTTAGACATAAAGACGACGACGGGCTCTCCATCTATAACATTTTCCCAAAAATGTCATTGGTGGGTCGAAGGACTTAATTGTCTAGCTCCGACTAGCCTTGTATTGAGATTGGCTTGAAGAAATATTTTTTTATATATTTTACAAGTGTGTTAATTATATTGTGTTTTTTTTATATGTAATTACAGCAGAAGCTTATGTCCCACAGTGGACTTTTACCGATCTTTATTAATGTATGTATCAAACAGATCTTGTTAACTCTTGATAGCTTGCCATGTGTAAACAATTAACTATAATAAATCGCGAAACAATCCTAGAAATATTGTTAAAATTTTCGGTATAAGTAACGAGGCAAACCGAAATTCAAATAGCAGTACACGATAACCATCTAGTCTATTCGTGCACAGAATCGTTATTTAGCCTAAGCGACATTATTTTGAAATACAGACAAGCAACGAATTGATAAATCTAGCCGTTAAAGCGATATGCAGATCGGCATCGACATTCATTACCTAATTAAAATCGCAAGCCCCTTCCGCTCGCTACATTTCTCCAACGCGCTGCCAATAAATTTCATCCGCCAGTCGCCCCATAACGATAACCAGTTCCTCGGGAACTATCGTTCAATCTGCCGTCGATGCCGTATGTTGATCCGGTCGTGTACCCGCCGCTCTTTGCAGACGAGCCTGTCGATTCCTATGTATTATTTAGTACCATCACTAAAGTGAGCGCGACGATATACGACGCCCATCTGTGCATTACACACACATCGACGAGCGCGAATGTCTTAGGTTCGAGCAACGTCAAGCCAGAGATAACGAGCTCACATATTCATAAAGAATAAAGAATTATCCAACAACGACAATAACCCCGCTCGCCCTTCGATCGCTATGCTCTCATTCACACTCTCTATTCGATCAGGATCTATCCGTTTCCTTCTATGGACCCAGCACAATGTATACTCAAATCGACTAAGGTAAAATTGGATTATCGACTTTAATTTATTCTATAGAAGAAATATTTCATTTTTGATAGGCGCTCGCTCATGAAACCCTTTACTCCTTGCGAACATCTTTCAAATGGTTTGAAAAGGATCATTGTTGTTCAGAACAGAGCGCTCGGTTTTAATCCTTATTTCTAGAAGCAGACAGCTCATTTAACTGGCGAAATGATCTCCACAAAAAGTCATTATCGAATTAAATGCGATGCGGTCCAACCCGCACGGCCTCATCTTTATGGGCGACATATTTGATTCGAAAACTTGTTATGCTTCGTCCTAAATAAATTATAACGAGAAATTGTAATCATTAAATGGATATATTTAAAGTGTGTGGATTGCCAGGGCCGTTGGGGCGACGCGTCGACGGCGGGATGGGCGCGCGCGAGCTAAGAGTATATACTGGTATCTCCCTACATGAATGCTTGCTCGTTGAAGATACGCGCAAATCTCGGTGTCGCAAATCATTGTTCGGCTTCTTATAGATCGAGACTGTTTTATTTGTTAGTTATTTTAGAATTTACTAAATTTTTTTATTAAATTTAATAAACTTTATTTTTTTTATACTTTATTTATACTAGCAATGCCGAAAAACATTACTAGTATTCCTGTTAACCGCTTCAACAAAGTCGGTTAACTGAGTTGTGTCTGGAGTAGTTTACGACAATATTCGAATAGTAAGCTCGAAGCTGCGACGTTATATTCCGGAGTCCGCTCCGTAACCCATTAGGCTGTTTACGCTTTTTAAGTCATTGTCTACAAAACCCACATTTACTTACTTCACCACATTTACTTACTGCCTTTTTTATAGAAAAGGGAGGCATACGAGCAGGTTGAAGGAAGAACTGAGAAGAATTGAGGAAGGGGGTTTGTGGGCGCCCGGTTACCTTCACTCACCAGACAAAACGCAGAAGTTTGTTAGACTTCTACTTCACGCCGGTAGTCTGTGAGGTCGTGGTACTTCCCCGGTCGAGCCGGCCCATTCATGCAACAACAAAAGCTGATGCGTGGCTCCACCACTGTTAAAAGTCCTTCCACGTCTACCACCTTTAAGTCTAAGGCCTCTCTTTACAAGACTATTTGCCGTAATGACCACGATTGAAATGAACTAAGTGTGCAATCGAAGTACCTCGTAGATGACACACTGCTGCCCGTCACCGACCTGTATCATTCTGATCAGGTATCTCATGATAGGGAGATAAAAATAAAATAAACAAATACATAGATAGGGACAACATCACATGCATTGCTCTGATCCCAAACTAAGCAACTGAAGCACACGTGACATGGAATCAGAAACAACGAAGGCACCATACACACCCAGACCCGAGATAATGCAGAAAAAGTTTTCTACTTTGGAATGGAACTCCGGGACATCAAAAGCTGGCGAAACCATGAAAACCGGTGTGTACACCACTCTAACGCGGAGGTCGTCGGAGAGAATGGTTATCAGCCATTTGTCGGTGACCATTGCTACTTTTTAAGTCTTTCCTTTATTTGTTTATTAGTGAAGGAAACCCACCGAGTGATTTGGGTCGGTAAACTCTCACTTCGCTACAATACGGCAATGATAGATGAATCTATAAAGAAACTAATTAATCAATAAAAATTCAAATTTAATGATGATTTATACGAATTTAAAACGAAGACTGTGCGTGGGCGGGATACAATTTTTGTTTTATTCTTAATTGCTTTTATGTAGACTATTATCTTTCGTGGGTGATCAATCGAGTTAATGACTCCAATCTTTGAAATAATCATAGCAGTTCCCGGCCGATTCGACGACCAACAAAGAGAGACTAGAGCGTTTTTCGCGGAATTTTCTGCCACGCGCATGCACGATACGACTTATGGACCTTCAAGAAAAGTGCCTATAACTTTCTCAACGGCCGGCAACGCATCTGCTATTCCTCCGGTATTGCAGATGTTCATGGGCGGTGGTAATCACTTACCATCACGTGAGCCACTCGCTCGTTTGCCTCCCTTTTCTATAAAAAAAGACTATTCTTCGGAAAAAAGTATAATAAGTTTGTATACAGCTATCTCCACTCCGAATTTTCCCCAAATCCGCCCAGCCGTTCACACGTGGTTGTGTTTCATTCAAATAAAAGATTTTTATTTCCAAACATAAGGTTTCCTATACCATATTTTTCCTAAATATGTTACAGAAAATATAAATATAAACCTCTTCTTCTTATGCACACGAGTATCGGTAAACGCCGACAAGACCTCACCCCGCTTTTTCACTCACCAAGAGTATGTGCAAATTTTCTTTAGATGGCATGTCAGTTTCGTTGACATCTCCACTTTTATTCACTATTAGAATTCATATCTATAATATTGGAATTTTTTTAATTAGTTACGGATTTTAGTTTCTATTCTGAAAAAAGTTATAACAAGTAATTAAAATTTTACAAAAAATCATAACCGTTGCTACGGTACGGCAAAGGACAATGATTCGAATCCCGGCTGTGTCATTTGAAATTTTAAACATTTTTTCTCTTTAATGTTATAATCAAATGAGGAGTTATTCAAGGAATAAATAATTCTGCAATAAATCGTCATTCTAATATAAGCAATAAGTTATTTGAGATACTCGTAAGTGATTAATAAAAAAGTAAATCCAACGATGTGTTGAATACGAAAGAAAAAAAGCAACGGAGGATGCGTTGAAATAAAATTTTATATAGTGATCGTTAACGCCGTCCGCGTCCAATATTAAATGGACAGCGACATAGGAGTAAAAATTAAAGACACACATAAATATCAGAAAAAGTTAGATCCAAACGATTCTCCCCTGCACCGGTTCGATTGATCATTGGATTGTAATTCGATATTTTTCATTCAACCGTAGGCGTTTCATAGACACATCTAGTACACATTCATAAAATGTAGTAGTCGACGAAACAAGTTTTTGAATCCACCCATAGATTTATTCAGTTGTTTCGAAAAAAATGCAAAAGAATCATATTTGCAAAAAAATCAATACAAGCAAATCGTCTTTCCAGATCTATATCCATATACACTAACTATAGTGTTTCAAAGTTACCACCAAATATACTTCCTTAATTTAAAAAAAATATAATTTTGTGACTCCTTCCCTCGCGAGCACTTGGTTATAAAGGACTTGACTAAATTTAAAATAATTACGGTTATTAGGTATAGGTAGGTGTCGGTGCGAAGGCTGTACCAAACTGGATTGGAAGTGGTGAGGAATAAATTAAAAGTTAAGTTATGAGCGGGCCGATCTAACAACATGAATGAAACCTCACCCCGCACCCTGCGCCTCTAACTCAGGACCCACCGACCGCGTGTGGCCTTTACCATTGCCGCTTCAGGGCTGCATTGAGAGATTATTTAAATAATTATATTGTTTCCTACGATGTTTTACACTTTTAGCGTAATTTATGAATTTCGCTAGTAAAAAGTGAAAGGTTTTAAGTATCTTATTAACAACGTTTGTTTAAAGAAACAAACTATATTAAAATCAATTGCTAATTCTAACTACGAATAAAATTTTGTAACTTTTTGCATCAGCGACAAAATTAATAAGACAGAGACAGTCTCACTAAAATGTTCCTTTTCACTACATTGAAAGTATGCATTTAATATATATTTCTATACTAAAAATACCTGAGGCATATGTGGTCTTTTTTTATTGTACAAAATTACGTCTAAGCGAACGTGGTTGTTGCAAATCAAAGGAAAATCATTTTGTGATAATAATAATGATAATTTGACACCTGCTAGTTCAAGTAAACTTGCTGTTCAAGTAAACTAAGGTCATTGCTAGCAAATTTTTGAAACGTGAGATATTATTATTAAGCAATCAGTATATCTGATAATTAGTCAGATTTGACGCCCATGTTCACTCGCAACAATAAAGGCATTATGGTGATTTTAATCATTAAAAATCTCAAAAAAAGTCGCCATAAAAATGACTTTTTGTTCAAAGATAGTACATTCTCTTAATGTTAAAAATTTTAAACTATCTTTATATATAAAATATTTAAAACTACTTGATAGATTTATATGCTTCAAATTTAATGTATTTCAATTTCTTATTAAAACTCTGCTGTTAATTATTATTTAGAGTAATTCTTTGAATACGGCCCCGGTATAAGGTGAGATGACACGTTATCGGTGCCGGTAATCTGAACCCAAAATATTACGATTCAAAACTTGGTCAAGACCTTATATCCCGAATATAGTAACTTTGGGCACCATTAAAGGGAAAAGTGGTCGTTTATAACTCCAACTCTGAATACTTTATTTGTTTAGTCATAATAAAACGTTGTCAATTAAGCTGACTTGGAAATAACATTTTTGTTTTATTTTAAACCAGTCATAATGATTATAAAGGTTTGGAAATATTTACTTTACCCAAAACCCTTATTTATAGAAGCGAACAGATACTTTAAAAATTTAATTCATTTTAAAATATTCAGTGGAATTAATTATTGTGATGGTTACAAAAAAAGTTAATATAAATAAATACTGTTCATGCGGATTGAGTTTTGTTTGAGATAGACCAAGACGAAAGAAATACTAGGGTAGAAAATAAAATAGATATAAAATCAGCCTGGATTTGAATCAGAAAGCTTGAGTTTTTTCGAATCCTACGTACGATTGTTAGCAAAAGACCTAACACGTTGGCCAAAGTAAACTCTCGTGTCGATTTGTGTAGAAAGGACTAAACTACCTAGATCCATGTGACATACATACATACATACATTCATAACGGCCTGTTAGAGTCCACTGCAGAAAATTTGCCATAATCGCAACGCTTGGCTAGCGGATAGGCGATCGCAGTAGCAGACCACTCGCACCTCAGACGCTGCTGCCCATCTTGGTCTGATTATTTTGGTCTGACATTTTTAAAGATGGTTATACCGCCATCTATCGGTTGCCATAACATTATTTAAGGCTGTTTCCCTTAATCGCCTCTTACCACACCCACGGGATAAAGGGAGTGGCAAATTCTTACACCGTTACCACACGGTAAATGTATTTGTGTGATATACGGTCGTGAAATTGTTGTTTTTTTGTTGTTATGCTCACAACTGTGACCTTTCTTAGTTTTAATTAAAACAAAATAAAAAGTGCGCAAAATTATTTATTACATATGTTAGATTGCAATTGCTTGTGTTATATTGCAATATAAAAGTCCAGTCGTTATATGCCTCTGTTTAATTGAGATCTTATATTAATTAGAGTGGCTTTGTGAGGCACGGGCGGCAATGTGCCTGACGCACGCATCTCCAGCACGCAACTGACTCGATCTCGCCTACATAAATATTGACTACTGTATGAGGTGTCAATGGAAACTGATAAAGATCTAGTTTCTGCCAATAAAAATTGTATGCTATATTTAGAGGTACTTCTAAGAGGTTCTTGGATAAGTTTTTCTTTTAAACAGTAGTAGTAGCATTTTTCGTATAAATCGACATTTTTACACTGGTTGCCAATTAGTATTAATTGTTTTAACCTTCATATTTTATTTTATTTTTTGAAGAAAGTGGAAAAAATCTTCATAGTCTATATCTCTGCCTAATTCAGTATGGGTAAAGGTAAAAAATAAAGGTAAAAAATATATAGGTTTCAACCCATATGCATAAAAATAAGCATGATTAATATATGAAATATTGACTCTGATTTTTCCTTCAAATTTATAAAGAGCCTATGAAACGAAATTCCGGTCAGTCGGAAGGTCGCTATTGTCACCGCCTTATACATGGAAAGTGCGCGTTATCAGAACAAGATAAAATTATCTAAATTTGAGAGAAACATTCAAATTTGTTGCCATTTGTAAGCAAATTGAGGCTTAGTGGCTCTTTTAGTTATAAAACCAAATGTTTTTAAACAATTCCCGTGGGTTATAGCTTTTAAAATGTTTGTTACATTTTAAATTTCCATTTCGTTGCTTACTTTATCCTTCACAGATATCGATTTGTCTTCTTTTGTATGCACATCTTAAAATATGAAAACTGATTAGTAAATACTAAAATATTACCAGTACTATCAATTACTTATCATACTATCTTATTCATATTATAACGATAGCTGAGATTGGCATTGAGTGAAAGGAATTCGATTCAGTTGGCTTGGACAAACAGACGGCGACAGGCTCACCACTTGTCACTTGTGACTTGTCCCAGAAATGTCTTCTGTGGAAGGTGGACAGAAATAACTTAATTGTCTATACCTTTGTCAACCCCTGCATTGGGAACGGTGTGAAGATACATTCTACTAACATTTTAAAACTTGAAGTTTGTATCTCATCCCTCTCGTCTCTCAGCCTCATCATCACCCCGAAAAGTCTAAACTGATTTGAATGAAACATGACAATCAGATACATAAACATGGGTATAGAATACTTTCCATAAAATTGCAGAATCCCTGTGGGGAAAATCTGAAACTGAGCTTTACGGATTTGATTTGTTCTGAAAAAAAGATTGGAACAATACTTACGACTTAATACCAGCATCCCAAAGTCGTAAATCGAAAGCCAGAATATATAATTCCATGGACATCATCATCTCTGATAATTCACTACAGTTTTTTGAAATTAATGTTTCCGAAAAGTTGTGACTTTAACGAAATAATAGGCCCTTTTCAATGTCCCTTCCTCTGGTTTTACAGATGTTTGTAGAAGTCGATAATTATTTATAAATTTCTGCTCTGTGGATGAAGAAACTTTTCGCCAGTTTATCTTAAAAAAACCTTTGGTATTATAAAAATGTAACATATTTATGTAAAAGTACTTATATGTTACCCCTTTAATAGCCTACAACGACATAGACCGCTCCACTAAGGAGAATCGCAATACCAGTCAGTTCACACTCTGAACCATGCTGCGCACTTAAGGCACTTTTATTCAGCGATTGTGTGATATTAAAGTCTTTACTTTAGTTACCTGTGATACATTTCCACAGAAAAACAAAGTTTGGTCCATTGTTATATCGTTACGACACGGCAAAAACCGTCACAGCACCGTAATATTTTATTATTGCGGTGCTGTGACGGTGCTACTGATTTATGTGTTAAATAAGAATCGTTGTCAGCTCTAAGTTACATTAATTGAAACCTATAAACCGATAGCGTTCATATACAAAAATGCGGTGTATTTGTATGTGTATGATGTGTCCAAGCGCTTATTTATTATTGCCGCGAAGGACGGAGGGTGTATTCATCGGCGCGTTCGCGTGCTCGATGACGTGATACGACGCCCGTCACGCGTGTGCAATGTTATAACAAGTTGTAAGGCACCAAACTAACAAGCCGGCAGAATGTCTCGCCTCCCGACATTAGTGATCCAAGCATGCAACAATTTTATTGACCTCACCTACTTACTACTTGTTTGTCGATTTAAATACGCTAACATTATCGTATGCTACGATACGCCGATAGAGTCACGATAGATAGATAGATAGGTTGGGTGGTCGGAATTTCGAGTCAAGAGACCCGAGTTCGATCCCCAGGCGACAGGCTCGTACCAATGGGTTTTTCAAAAACTTATGTACGAGTCATATCGTTGGCTTGTACTTGAAAACGGCGACGGACTCACCACCTGTCACGTTGTCCCGAAAATGTCTTCGGTGGAAGATGGATCGAAGGGACGTAATTGTCTAGACGAGACCTCTGTCTACCCCTGTATTGGGAATTGCGTGAAGATATTTATTATTTTATTTATTTATTACGATACTGTGCTAGCTGTAGGCGAAAGCAATCGTCATAGAGGTTGATGGATTATCGGTTTTTATAACTGTCTTGGCCGTCTGTCGGACTTTGGATTAATCGCCCGATAGTGTTGGCTTACTGTAGGTGGAATCATTCCCATCGTAACAAAGACAAACAAAGCTCATTTACTTGATTGATAACGCTTATACATATATATCCACACAAGTTTGGTTTCTCCAGCAATGCCTTTACAGCAACCAGAAGCATTCTGCAGAGTCCGAAACGTATCACCGGCCAACGAAACAAGGCCCGAAAGCGGAAACAACTTTTCCTTATACATAGCTTAAACAAACGAAACAGAACCTTCTACAGTTTAAAATAAGCAAAATATTTAATTTAAATCAAAAATTTAAATAGATTCCTTACATATACTAACTTCAGCGCAATTAATTTACATTAATTTACTTTTGAGCTTAGACCTGGCAAGTAAAAATTAAGTAAAAAGTGTAATAAACAAAATAAAGTAAATTGCTACAATATTTTATAGTTACATTTAAGGTCACGACAAAGTATATAAATGTACAAGGGACATGATTGTACCAGCATTAGTCCTTACAGTAGTAGTACAACTACTATCGTATATATACCTTACAATAATAAACGTGGGCATATTTACAAATTATGATTTTGATTTATTTTAAAGACTATTCTATTTGCTTTACTTATTTTTAAAACAAGAAATTATTCACTAATTAAAAAAGAAATACTCATAAAACAAATTATAAAATTAAAATAAAGTGTATATCGGTTTAAACAATAACAGTGCTGTTTATAAACCTTTACTACTTAAAAATTTAACAGATCAAGATAGGTACCACAATAAAATACTTTATGAGAACATAAATTTGTAACTGCCAAATGTTGCCAAACTGGTAAAAATTTAACAAAAGTTTAAAAAAATAAAACTACAACTTGCTCCCGCCGTCCGATGAAATATAACCGATCAAAAAGTGATTATATACTCTTTGTAGATCAATAAGAAAAGAATAATATGAAAATGAAACACACACGGCCAAATTACAAGAGTAATGACACCAAACTATTGCAATATAAAATATATAATTCAACATGACTATTTTATGAGTACATATTTCTTCTGTTATAATTAATGCTACTGAATTATTGCATACACGCATTTTTCTAGAACTGGGGTCAATAGAGGTCTAGATAATTAAGCCTTAATTGTCTGTAAATAATTAGTAATTTATTTGGGACAACTTGATAGATGAAGAGGCCGTCGCTCTTGGTTGTCGTTAAATGATTATTTCACGACAGGCGAGTGATTGGGCGGTCGGAACTCGGGTCAAGAGACCCAAGTTCGATCCCAAGGCTTGTACCAATGGGTTTTTTCAAAATATTTAAAGCACGATTTATACCCAAGTCTTTATGACTTTAAGACGGCGACGGGCTCACCACATGTCACGTTGTCCCAAAAGTGTTTTCGGTGGAAGGATGGTCGAATGGACTTAATTATATATACCTCTGTCTACCCCTGAATTTGGAATGGCGTGAAGATATTTATTTACTATATATAAAATTTAAATAACAGTAAATCTGATTAAAAAATCTCTACTAACTCTTAATCTTAGAGATGTCTATAATAATCTTCTTCTATCTTCTTTTTGTAAGATCTTATGTGGAATGTGCTCAAATGGAAGAACTCTTAAAATTTAATTATTCCATGGCATGAACCTGATACACCTGTACACATTACTAAACCTACTTAAAAAGAAGGTACTAAAATATTACATCAATTAAACAATGAAATATTTTGTGTGTGAAGCTAAAGCAGTTACTTCATAATGTGTCACGGTTAATGTTGGGAGGTTGATCATAAGAGTACGATAACTAGTAGTCTTCCATTAGAGTTCGTACAAAAAATACCATGTTTACAAAACAACTTTGAAAATTTGAGCTGGCAATCTTCACATAACATATATGAGTGTAATGGTATTATAGTTCCATAGTGCCAGAGTCGAATCAGGAATACTCCACACATTTAGGTGTCCTGTAGGTGTCGAAGAGTCGAGTAAGTTTTATAAATCAAATTAATTAAATGAAAATACCAAAATAATATTTGCAGACAGCTGAGTCTAGCCGTGTAATGCCGTCGTTGGAATATACCACACTCTTTCTTCCCGTGGGTGTCGCTAGAGGCGACTAAGAGAAAAGACTTCAAAATGCAATTTGATACCGACAGATGGCGGGATAACTACCTCGAAAAATAACAGGCCAAAATTCATACTGGTGTAAAACAGCAGCGACTATACCATCGTATATAAATTTTGAAAAACCTATTGGTACGAGTCGGCCACCGGGAGATCGAACTCGGGTGTCTTGACTCGAAATTATGGTCACCCAACCAGTCGGCTATCGTGACGAGATCGTTCAGAAGTAAAAAAAAATTATTTGGGACAACTTGACAGGTGGTGAGCCCGTCGCCGTCTTTATGTCCAAGCCAACGATATAATTCATACATAAGTTTTTGAAAAAGCCATTGATACGAGCCTGCCACCTGGGGATCAAACTCGGGTTTCTTGACTCGAAATTCCGACTACCTAACCACTCGGCTATCATGACCTTAAGTTCAGAAGTAGCAAACAAAATTGAGCTCATCTTATTAAATTAATTTAGTTAATCTACTATATACGTAGGTATACAACGTGTGATATACTAAAAGAAGCAATAAATTCTTAATATCATTGTTTCCTTAGCACGCAACGATCCGCGTTAAAGTTAAACAGTAGTAAAATTAACTCCTAGATAAGCAATAAAGCAATAAACAGCGTTTGATACACATTTAACAACGGGTACGATTAATTAAATAAGACAATAAAAACTTATTACACCTACACGACACGTCGCCTTCAAAGAAAGCTAGAATTAAACTGCTAGCGCTTTACAAAGGGATTTTACAACAAAATGTCGCCATTGTCGAGCGCAATAATACTTCATACGTGATCGTTATTTCCTTTCCATTGAGCCTCCAATTCATAAACAATCGGTCCGAATATTTTTTCGCCTCTTAAAAGCCTCTTAAATGAATAGAAAAATAGAAAGCCGATTTTGAAAATGATCCCTAATTTACTATAAGCCGTTACTACTCACTACAACACAATGTAGTTCATATCATAACGTATACAAACGTATTCATATAAACACATAGCAACGACATTGTTTTTTAAGGATTTGTATCAAAACCTCACCCACTAATTGACCCCTAACTTCCCATGTGATCGGTTATCGGTTACCACAGTTAATGGATACTTGCAGAAATTATCAACGATGATATTTACTAATTAAATATCACTCCTGAAGAAT
This sequence comes from Sericinus montela, assembly GCA_029286605.1. Taxonomy (NCBI): domain Eukaryota; kingdom Metazoa; phylum Arthropoda; class Insecta; order Lepidoptera; family Papilionidae; genus Sericinus; species Sericinus montela. The sequence continues at coordinate 10,331,343 of JAGSMR010000012.1, read as the reverse complement.
AGTATAGTAAAAAAAATTCTTCACGCTATTCCCAAAACTGGAGTAGACAGAAGTCCGAGAAGTTAAGCCCTTTCGACCCACCTTTCACCGAAGACATTTTTTTGGGACAACGTAACAGGTGGTGAGCCTGTCGCCTTCTGTCCAGGCCTACGATATAAATCATGCAGAAGCTTTTACCTGGAGATTGAACGCGGGTCTCACACACAAATTTCCAGACCTGGGCTGATATAGATAAAGTGAATTTCTGCATTGACGCTGACCAATAAAATCAGAATACAACAGCTGTTAGACTGTGACATTTGGTGAAAGAAATGGGTACTAATGTCTTACTGAACCTGGCAACTATTAGGCAGAGCTTGTTCTGCCAACATTAAAGGTATCAAAAGTCTTAAATTAGAGGTTATTGAATAATTTAATCTTCATAGTCCTTTTTCATCATCAGTATTTCAAACTGTTACTTGTTTTATGCTAAACTTATTTATTTATTAATTACTACCAAAATTTATATTATCATTATTTTTGGCATAATTTTGTAACTTCCAAAATGATTACCACAAAGTATGCATGTGACTTCATCTTCTGGTTGTTGCTGGCCCTACGCTGCGCTTATCCTTTTTTTAAAACGGTTCTGCAGACCCATAGTCACTTCTCCACTGTTTCATTCCCTTCGACAATTAATATGAAATAAGAGAATTATTCGTAAAATATAAAGTAGTAAACGTTAGATAGTAGTAGATAATTTTAAAGAAAATAGCTGTCAAAACTGAATCAACAAAAACGAATATTCAAATTAATGATGGAAATCTAAAAATAATCTAAGTATATTACTTTTTAGTACATATACTTTTATTTATAACAAAATGTTAAATGTGTTATTTATCGTTTGTCTCGTACAATATATAAGTTAAAAAAGCTTGATGTTCACAAATGATCCTCACGCATACGCTTCCATTGACGTTCCATATTTTATGTCAAGAAATAGGATATTTTTTTTTTTTTTTTATAAATAGGATGGCATGTCTTAACTATTGAGAGCACAAAAGAGAACTGAACAGGATGAACTTTTTGACAAAAGATAGTAATCTTACAACTGATACAATTTTATGCACAAACATCCACATTATATTTATATTTCATTCCATTGCGTTTTATATTCCAAGTATATGGAATACAAAACGTAAAGGTACCAAATAATAAATTATTTCCAACGGGTAACCCCGACCCGTCTCCAACACACTAGTGACATAAAAAGTCTTTTACATAAAAATTAAGGCTCGTATTATTCTTTAAAACTCATTTCACGAAGCAAATTTCGAAGAGGAATGACAAACAAAGGGCATAATAATGTCCCTTAAAATAATATTACGTGTCACGAAACCAAAGCTTTATGAAACTTGATATTTTTGTCATATCATTTTTTATTGCGTCTCAATAGAGAATTACGGCGTTCTTAGTATAAAGAAAAGCCATTCAATATGACGTTGCGACGGATGTGCAGAGGGTGGAGTGGGCTCGAAAGTTAGTGGTTGAACCGAGAAACTGCTTTCTTTAGGACATTTTCCATTCACTTTAAACGAATTATTTAATTTTATTTAATTTATAAACTTATGCATTTGTACTTATTTAGTATCTTCACGCAATTCCCAATACAGGGGTAAACAGAGGTTTAGTCTAGACAATCAAGTACCTCTTATCCACCTACTACCGAAGATATTTTCGGGACAACGTGACAGGTGGTGAGCCCGTCGCCGTCTTTATGTCCAAGCCAACGATATTCTCGTAATACGTACATAAGTTTTTGAAAACCCCATTGGTACGGGCCTACCATCTGGGGATCGAACTCGGGTCTCTTGACCCAAAATTAACCGACCACCCAACCACTCGGCTATCGTGACTCTTCTTCAGTATCACTATATTATTTTTCTGCAATATTATAAAAGGATTAATTAGTACGATAAAAAAGTCACGATAGCCGAGTTGTTGGGTGGTCGGAATTTCGAGTCGAGAGACCCGAGTTCGATCCCCAGGTGGCAGTACCAATGAGTTTTTCAAAAACTTATGTACGAATTTCATCGTGGGCTTGGACATAAAGGCGGCGACGGGCTCACCACCTGTCACGTTGTCCCGAAAATATCTTCGGTGGAAGGTGGGTCAAAGGGACTTAATTGTCTAGACTTGACCTCTGTCTACCCCTGTATTGGGAATTGCGTGAAGATATTTATTTATTTATTTATTAATTAGTAACTATCGCTACGAGGACAGGCATTGCCTAGTGTCCTCCACACTAGGCATTGCTTGTCCAGGAAGCGACATTACCTACATATTCATTATCCTCTGATGTATTCAGTTTTATGAAATTATAAATTTGGAAAATGAACTAGTTATATCTTGTGAGAAGCTCACTTTTCTTTCTACTATACTTTATTTATCAATATAATAGAAAATCAATTTGGAACATCATCATGGCAATTCTATCTCAAGGCATCTAAGAAGGTTATTAATGTAATAGGCTCATACAAAATCACCGGGCGTAAAGATTTTAAATTTTGCACAAATCTAGTCGTATTTAAAGTATTGTATTACTTGATGTATTAAATAGCCGGTTGACAATGTCGTGCGGATATTAACCCACAAAAAATGTCCTCGAATGTCCCGAGGATTTTCCGCTTCACGCAGTGCTGCACTCTCCGCGGCCCGGAGTCGGCAGTTGACAAAATATTGCATTGTTCCTATTATCTACGCAGTATTTATTTAAAAATGTTATTTAAATGGATGATTTTAAGCCTATTCCCTTAAATATAGCCATTGTCATCCATTTAATGCAGTTATAGAATTTCAATATGAAATGAATGAATAGACTTTATATATATATATATATATATATATATATATATATATATATATATATATATATATATATATATATATATATATATGTATATATATATATATATATATATATATATATATATATATATATATATATATATATATATATATATATAATATAATTATAAATAAAAATATATATTTTATCATAAAATAAATGCTTATACGATTTATAATGCAAGAAAGCCTTAAAGGCACAAATAGTAACGACATTTTTGAACTAGACGATAACGTTCATCCAATTTATTACCTTTATTACTTTGTTCACTTTGTTATGGTGATCAAGTTATCGCTGACCATAAATTTGAATTCTCTCTGTGACGGTCAATAAAGGTAATGAAGGCAATCATCGACGACCAAGACCAATAAAATAATAGAAATAAATTTGATATGAGCGACATATGGTGGCTTTGATGCGAAGCGAACCCTGTTATTGCTGTCAAACATGCGACAAATAGCTCAGAGTCAGAAATCCATTTCATTTTATCCAACCGTTGATTACACAGCATTGGTCCGTTGAACGACAATGGAATACATCTAACACAACCAATACATTTACACCCCTTTCTGTTTTTGAATCAACGCGATGACCAAAAAGTAAATTCCTGCTTATTATTATTCCATTACGCATCACCCTATTTAAAAAAAATATGTCAACCGATGATGACTGGGGCAGAGTGGGAACAATCTCCGTCGCCGAAATCCGGGGAGGTCGCGACCCGAGAATATTCAATGTGTTTATATAAAATAATTTTCATGTTCGACAACTCGCGACACAATGCCGTATATTTTTTGCTCCGTCGATAAATTGGTCGGATTATCATTTAATGGAGGGCTCATGTTTGTTGGGCTTGTCCCGATTCCCTATGACTGACGTGATTTTATTAAATACCGTATCGATGTGCTGATGTAGACTGAATAATTATTATTTGATACATAGCCACTACAGCTAACGGTAATTATAAAAATTGATATAAACATTTTTATTTAGTAATTCTTGTTAATATTTTTTTCTATTTTACCACAATAACGTTTATGTATGTAGAAATATGTGTGCATATTATATAAAAATTATCTGCATACATTACGTAGATAAGATTCGCCAATGAAAGGATTTTCCGAAATCGGCTCGGTCGACAAGTGAATTGGCGATCGCAGTACCAGACCTTGGATGCTACTGCCGAGCACCGACCTGGTGGTGGTTATCCTGCCATCTGTCAGTTGATTTTGATTTTTTAAGGCTTTTTTGTTTATAATGTTGTACATTTAAATTTTTAGTATTATAGTTATTTTGATTATAATTTTTTTTATTTTACTAAAAATGTGCTTAAAATTATAAATACCTAAAACTAAACTACCATACCAATTCGGATAAAGATAAATTCAAAATTGAAAATAGATAAATCATCGAAAAGCTTGATAATAATTTTACTGGGTCTTTTCCTTTTTATAAAAATATATTTTAACAAATCCAAAAAAACCTAATCTCTTTTATATGAACGCAAAAAATCCCTACAAATCTTTTATTAACAAAACGCATTTCTGTTGCGGTGGTATGAAAATTTACTTTATTTGACAGTAGATACACGGATAGCATTGAAACTATGAGATCTTATCGAGGCCCAGCGGAGTCTCCCCGCTTGTTTACACTAAATATTTTGCGACACAATGAAATTACATGACATCTGTACTACAAATAACGGGAATATCTTTATTCATACCGCGACGAGCAAACACGGCCCCCTCGCGTTTGCATTGTCATCGCTCAGAACGTCTGCTCGCTGTCTCTGAATGTTCTCTGGGACTTATTCTTTATATCTATACAATCCAATTTTAATGAACTGTATTAAAATATTAGTTATTACAGTTGTAAAAAAACAGATAAATGATTTTAAAAATTATATCGCAATTTCTTTCTCTTAAAACGAATACGTGTGTACGTACTGCTTTAATCGATTTAATATCATTTCTTGATAAAACAGAAAGGTATGAGAAATAAAACCAAATATTATATTAGCTAAACCAAGAAACGATTTACAATAAATAAGAGTAATATTAAATTCCTCCCCCATATCGATATCAATAGTTCAACGACAACCCCATTCGCCTTTGGCAGTATCAGACGTTCTGCACCGTTTTATATTATTTGCCATAGTTTTTTATCGTATTAATAAAAATACCTACAGCTAACAATGATATACGTAGTTGTATCGTTAGCTCAGCCTTTGATGTGGGGAATAACGTGACAGGATCACCACTTGTCACGTTGTCCCAAACTAGCTTCTCTGAAAAGTAGGGCAGAAAAGACTTTACTGTCCGCCTACGCCAGTGTGAGAAATTACGTGATGATATGAAAAGTAAACGCACTATAATCTATGTGTCACTTTAATCTCTTGAAGAATCTATCATCTCTTCTGCGTATGGGTGTTGTGACAAACATATAGGTAGCCTTGCAAGTCGTCATTACTACCAATTGATGGTTGGATAAACAGGCCTCAATGAATACCAATACAAATTGTAACAGACGGAAGTAAACATGCTCTCTCTTCTTAATTAAAAAGAGAAGTCTACATGCATAGAGGATTGAGCAGGATTAGGGGAAATGGTTCAAGTATGGCATGGCTCCACATATACTCACTCCTAGGATCAAATGCACATGCCTCTAAATATCTATGCACAAAACGCCTCAAGTAAGCTTCCCTATTCTGGGTGGCCGTGGTATTACCCCGGCCATTCTTTCAATTGCAAAAGTCGACGCTAATGATCTTACAGTGGACCTTTACATACTATTAAAATACAAGTAAATGAACCCCGCAAGTAAACGCGCGTAAATATTAAATTGAATAAAAGGAAAAAATGTAATGGAAATACTGACATTTTCAAGTAATGCCAGCAGACGAATAATTTATATTAAAGCAATAATTTCAATAGTTTTTAAAAATGCAGAATTCGAAATTAATAATTCAATCGACACAAAATTCAACAAAATGTTGATGAACTCTGAAACATAAAAACAGTAAAACAGCCGTAATATGGTATCGAAGTAGTCGCTATTAGTTTTCTTTGTAACTTCTATTGTCAATAGTTCCCGACCGTAAGTCATCCGCGACTTGATGTCACCCTACAAATATTTCTTTCTTCAAAATCTTTTCAATTCTTAATATTGTTTTGTTTAAACGAATCTGCTTCTTTAAACAAGTACGTATATTATTAGAATCCTGAACCACACATAACTATGTAACCGGAAGTAATTTTAACTATACAAACAATTTAAACATATTTCTACTAAAAATGGAGCCTTATACATACATACATACATATGTAGTCGTATGCAATCGCCAAAATAATACTACAACCTCTCTTCCTGTGGGTCGTAAGAAGCAATTAAGAGCCTTGAAAATGAAATTGCGTGCCGACAGATGGCGGAACGGAACATCACGGAAAAATAGAATAAATAAAATAATAAATATCTTCACGTAATTCCCAATACAGTGATAGACAGAGGTCTAGTCTAGACAATTAAGTCCCCTTGACCCAACTTCAACCGAAGATATTTTCGGGACAATGTGACGAGTGGTGAGCCCGTCGCCGTCTTTATGTCCAAGCCAACGATATTCGTACCTAAATTTTTGAAAAACCCTTTGGTACGTGCCTGTCACCTGGGGATCGAACCCGGGTCTCTTGACTCGAAATTCCGACCACCCAACCTCTCGGCTATCGTGACTTATGACGAGAAATAGGGAATTCAAATTCGGAAAATATGAATACGGAATTCAGCAGCCCGTCGACAGACAGCAGCATCTAACGTGTAAGGTACTGCACTCTCTAATCCGTTTGCGAAACGAGGCGTATGGCTAATACTGTCGTACGGGAGATGGCTTTATCCTGAAGTCGATTTACATTTTATACAAATGTTTAGACAATGAAGTTTTTTCATCCTAACTTTCACCGAAGCCGTTTTGGGATAACGTTACAGGTAACGAGCCTATGGCCGTTTCATGGTTTAATCTAATGGTATACATAAAACATCATCCATTCCTGTTTCATTCATCCAGTCATCATTCATCTATGATTCGAGTATAAATATTCATATTAATCAAAAAAATGTTTGCCCATAGCGGGTTTCGAACCTAAAACCGTCAAATCTTCGAAGGCAGTGTCGCTATTAACTAAGCTGTAGGGTCGTCACACTAAAGATTTACATATTATTTAATATTAAAACTACTTTGCTCCTTGCTCCGCTGATTTAAATACTATAAATAATATATATTTTATTATCTATTCCAATATTTTATGTAACAAATATTGTCATCGGTTTAAGTGTTGCCATTTGCAATTGACATAAAAAATATTGTTAAAAAAATATGAAAAGTTTGAAGATAAATGACAAAAATGTCATCGAATCTTAACTTGTACATAAATTACCGTTACTTCGTATAAAAAATTCCTCAAAAACACGGACTTCCAATTTTTCATTCTAAAATGTAACAAATTACATATCATAAGTATTCGTTTTTGTAATAAGATTTTATTCCAAATTTCGACTAGTAGATAGCAACGGAAATAGCTTTGTCACGAAATTGGTTTGGCTGAAGATATTTGAAAGAATTATGGCTTTAATAATATAAAAACCACCTTTAAGTAATGTCAGCGATGAGCACAATTAAGAGATAAATCATAGAATGGCTTCATTGTACTTGGAGTAGGATATGACTGCTACGGGTTATATTCCGGGTCGGATCGCTTTTGCCCCAATAGCCATTAGGGACGGTCACCAATTTATCATTAAGGCAATTTTTACAATTATTGTTTGCTTTTGAACATGCGATATCGTTCGCACGTTTGCTCTACTTTAGTATATACGTATAATAAATTAACAGGCGATTGTGGATGTCCTAATTCTGACCGTAATATACATCTTATAGTTTTACTTTATTATTTTTTCTCCAGTGTTTGGAGAATTTAACTGAAAAAGTTCTAAAATTCAGATTCTATACGATTTTGTTTAAATGAATGAGCAATTATTATACTAAGTATCAAGTATACTTAGGTTTTAGGCCATATTTTTGACCAACATAAAATCATCCAAAATATTTGTTTTAACAATTTACAAATTTTGTTTATTTCTTTTTGAAAAGTTTTAAAAATTATTAAGTAGAGCATTCGGCAATCGACCGAGGAACGGTCAGCAGTCCACCCACACGGACAAAAGACGCGTGGGTGCAAAGATTACTCTCATTCAATTGAAGCGCATTGTGCGCCGACGCATGCCACTTCCAGTGGCCACCTCTTAATTACCGCGCAGCTGCTGACCCACGTTCGCATCTGGAATATCACCACCTACACCAGATTACAGGATGATCGAAAATGTTCTTTATAAGTAAACATCTTGATAACCGGCACTTGAAACACAATTGTCATCAGCTCAGGGGTCTTTGAATTCATAATACTCAAATTGTGTCAGGTTTGTTTATGCGGGTATATTAAGTTTTTTTATTATTTCTTATTTGCACAAACAATATTACTTTTAAATTTATAACCTTTTCAACCGAAGCTAAAATATGTGATAAAACCCTTTATGGCCAAGAATTTAATAACTATGTGTTAACGTGCTTTAAATATCTCGCCTTACGGAATTATAAGGTAACAATAACATTATTGTACGAGTATGTATTAGAATTAAACAATAATAATCGCATTATAATCACTTTGTTTATTATGTTATATAGTATATAGTACAATATCACACCGGTCTATTTTGGGCCTCCATTCGCTTATTCTTATTGTGAGAACTGATGGTAATTATTGGGTTAATTATAGAAACGTGAAAACGGGCACAAAAACATCCTCAATTTTGGACATTAACAGTAATCAAAACCTCTGCTAAAAGACTAATGCAGCTTAAAACACCTGCAAATCAAGCAAAGAAACCAACCATAACTTGCTCCAATACAAAAACGGAATGCCTTTAGCTATACAAGTGCTAATACCTTTCAAATTTCAACTCGATGGTTATGACATTGCTTTGGCAGCATAAATGCGTAACTATGTAGTAATAACCCAGTCGACTCAAAATCTTATCAAACGACTCCTAGACACTGAAGGATCGTAGTTCACTACCACCTTTTTTCTGCGTGATTTCTTTAACATTTTTGACATTTTTAGTTTTAGTTAAGCCACAAGTTTGCTGTAGACAGGTAGAGTCATCTACAATATGACTCGTCTATAGTTTGCCGATTGCCTTAAACTATTACTGTAGTAGGCATTATGTATATTTAATCCTTAAACGTTTATGAAACTAAGTTACTTTAAACTCAATATTATCCCACTCACTTGACATTTATTATCCAAAAAACTCTTTTCACATTTACCAACCAAAATTACGTTTTGTTTTATTTTGTAACATGAGCTTATACTTTCTATTCACCAAAATTCAAAAATTGATTTTAAACAGCCTATATATTGAGGCATAAGCTTCAAAATTTTGTTGATCTGTGACATTGTAAGGTGAGTGTCCGGTGACAATAGTATATCGGTTTTGAGTGGCCATACGTCCGGCAAATCTCATTTGTGGATTTATCATTAACCGTATTTCATCCACCCTTGTCTATGGAAGCCTATTAAGGGGTTGCCGTTCTGTAACATTGTTTCCGTCATGCTTAATGCGAACGGATGTTTATGGCTATATAAATTTTTTATTTAATTATCAGAGTACTTTGAAATATCTAGGAAAGATATTTTAAATAAATTACGTCGTCAACTTTAGATGTAATTTAACCTAGCTTACTTACTAAGAACGAATGATTTTTTTTTTAACAAAAATTCTTTAAAGCAATTCACTTATTTATTGATATTGATTGAAAGAATATTGTTATTTGATGGTGCGATAGTCCTCTCGGTTGCGATTACAGTCCTGCTACTACAAACATTTATATGCTGAACTTGGAATGTTTAATGGACTAGACATGGATGTTTGATATATATTAGCATATGTATATCATATCACCATCCATTTACCAAGCGCCGGGAATCCTCTTTAGGAACTAAGTAACACGTGTTGTTTGTCAACTTGTATTATATCATCACCTACCTTAATTATGTTTTACACAACACAGTGAATAATTTTAAATAATAATTAATAAATGTAAAAAATATGTCACCATATCAGAACCGCCTGCACTCGTCAGGGGAACGAGGTGTGCCCTAATCGCGCGCCTTATCGTCGCTAGCTTTTGTCTTAATTCGATGACGGATAATTTATGGGCGAGCGCTGCCCGCACTTGCCATAAATAATTCTAGTTTTGTTGCAACCCAATACCACTATAGTTTTTCTGTCAAAATTCACATAAATAATGAGCGCTCGACGGGCCCGATCTTATCTCCGTCTCGCGACAACTCTACGAATGGTTATAAACAAAAGAGGAACTCTAATGACTGAATGAGCAATCGTAAACCCTTAAAATTTACGCGTGACTCTTTCAGCCGCTTTTTGAAAAGGTTTTATAACTCGGCCGGGAGAGGTTCACCCTCACTCCCTAGGCGCCTACGCCAGTCGCGTCGCTATATCTGATTTATTCATACCACCCGAAACACATGATCGCATTTTCGGATAGCGGTTATTTGAGCATATATTTTTTTTTCCTCAACTCGTACAGAATTGATATTTAATTTAGGAGAATATTCATTCTGTTGGCAAAAAAGACTAGCGAATCTCTTTCAACTTCCTAAATAATTCAAAGCTTTGGTAATTTAATGGATAGAGTAAGTGTAGAATATGATTGACAATAATATGATTTTAATTTAATTTTGCAATTTACATTTATGACAAGGTAAGGAAGTGAAAATATGCAATTTGTAAATTATGCTTGTCAAGGTATCTAATTTAAAATATATACATAGATATAGACAACATCACATTGCTCTGATCCAAAGGAACGCTATCTAGAAAATGCAAATACAGAAAAAGTATTTTCTACATTGACCCGACTGGGAATCGAACCCGTGACCACAGAGCTAAGGACACTATGCAAACCGCCACGCGACTCGTCAACGGATGTCGACAAAATGTTGATATATTATTCTAAATACTCAACATAAATGCTGCTACAGAATCAATTTGTCATAAATATATCGACTTCTATATATAGATATATAGATACATCATTACGGTCGTTTGTCTGAAATAAAGTAATAGTATCTCCAATGGAATAGTAATTTATTAGAGCCAATATCGAGTTGCAATTAAAACTATCCTTTGCGATTTGTTGACAAAAGATCAATGTGTGGGAGGACAATACTGGCAGATGTGCACGACCCTTTCTGTTAACCTTACTCTACTCCCCAATGTTACAATTAGTTGTATGTAATGTTTTACTTCTCAATTTTTCTACAAATTACATCGAAGGAAGTAAACTTAAGTATTACATAAAAAATGTATTAGTTGCGTATCGAATTGGGGGGTCTATTTCGGTACTGTATCCCGGATGACGCAAGCACGAATAGGTACGGAATACCGATAACGATTCCATATTTATTGTCACCCGGCGTCCGTCATTAAGATAGTGTCAAAACTCACTGGCACACACTTACCAGGTTGGGCACAGCACTCATAATTATTACTAATGCCTTAAATATGTCAAAACAGGAATCCAGGTAAAAAGGCGTAATTTACGCGCGTCCGATAGAGATTTGGCAGTTGGCGCCGTGGTGCTCGAGGCAGTCGGGTTCGCATCGCGAGCGGGCGCCGAGTTTTTGTCAGCCATTGTCTTTGATATAAATTTTAAATAGGAAATGTTCCTTTTTATGGAGATCTAGTTTACGGCGCTGACAATGAAGGCCGCATAAATCTAACCTCTACGTCAGTGTTTCTCAACGATGATCGATCGATAAACATTATTTATGTACTTCCGCTAAGGACAACATGACATGCCCTTCGAGACAAGATAACTGATTTCGGGAAATAAACAACTAGGTAATGAAAAAAAAAACGTATGACATCTATACCCGAAATTGCCATCCGCTTCTTCCCGTGGTTGTCATACGAAGAGACTCAGGGAGAAAATAGCGAGCTTAAAATCACTATTGCTCCTAACAGATGACGAGATAACCATGACAGAAAACACCTGTTCAAAATTAAGAGACAAATGACAGCTTTTAGGAAGGGATCATGTTGTATTATACAGTGATCACCAAACAAAACACTGAGCGTGGCAATTACACGAAAATTTCTTTATGGGAAAAGCATTCGTCTCTTATTTGTTTATTGTGATTATTTACTTACTAAACGATCCCTAAAAATCCTCAGCAGTATATGCGCCACTTCTGCAAGCACCACAACACTTGGCACATTTGGCAACTTGCCGATGGCAATCAGGACACTGGAGTTTAAACGATGTTACTCGTCACAGGTCTGCTTAATTTTGTCCTAGTATTTTTGTTGTTTGTTCCAATATCGAGTCTCTTCCACTTTATAGCCTTCAAGCCACCTCTTGGGGCCCCCACCAGAAGTATTAAATACGTGGAAAATCTTCTCGATATTACTTCACAACACGCATAATATTAATAAACTAATCGCTCGATGAAAACAAATGTTAAAACATGCGGAATAAAATTATTTAATTATCAATCATCAGTAAAGTATTAAATTTAAGTAAATGAAAAATAATATTCAAGTATAGAAACTATTGACAATACTTGTAATAAGTAATCGTGAAGATTGCGTGTAAAACTGCAAAGGAAAAAATACGTATTCAAATCCACTTTTAGAAATATGACCGATACTGGAAGACAATCCAGTATCTACTCGTATGTATGCTCTACGTGTATAACCTACCTATGATCACTCCATTGAATTCAAATAAGCGGTGTTCTGTCAATCAATAATATATTACTAGTATGACACATAAAGAGAGGAAATTTATACTTGACAAAGTTGACAAACAATGAATACCTCCGTAATAGAAACATCCATGTTGATTTTATTATATATCAGTTATGATTTGTGAAATTAAACAAAAGTTTAATAAAGTAACAATGGCGCTCATTGATAATAAGCAGCCAATCAACTTGCCAATGGGAGAGGGCTGATTAACGACAATAACTCGGCGACAACACTGACTCGGTCATTTTTTTTTTTATTTTAGTTCCTTTCCAGTCGATCTCTAATGAATACGGTTTATCTTTTACATAAAAAAATAATTCGCTTTAACTGAAGAATCACGCCTTAAAAAAGAAACGCTTATTAAAATTTATTTCTTTCTCTCCTCGCGGCACTGTCGTGTACTCAGTCTCGAACAAAATTAAAAAGTCAAGAATTCTTATTTATTTTAATACAATAAACCGCAATCGCTGAATAAAGATAAATAAAAAGCAATAAAAAATAAAATCGCATTAGCAATAAACAAAATACTTCAGCGGATGTGGGCAGAGCGAGAACTACGCACACAGCGATGCATGGATACGACTTTTATCTTTTATAATATTTTATGACAAATATTAAATCGTCTTTTTACACGAGACGCCAAATTATACGAATTCAAAGGGAAAGAGGGCAAATTGTGCACATCAATAACGAATTCAAATCCGTCAGCCAAATGAAAATCAGTCGTTTTCATTTGTCAAAGACCGTGTTGTGATGAGACTGTTTCTCAAGCAAAGTTAGGTACAAAACAGTTTGAAGGTGAAGGAACTGTCCGAGTGACAAATAATAAAAAGAATTATGTGAAACCTGCCTACATGATGTTACAGTGCACAGCAGCGCGGGGGACGTTCCTCTACTGCAATCTCTCTAAGTATATTTCAGTAAAAGTCTTTGCCTTACAGTAGACATTCATAGGCTACTTTTTAAGGATAAGGGTGCAACAAGTGAACATATCTCCGATGGTAAGTGCTTAATGCAATGAATAACAACTGCAAGCTATTTTATTAGAAGTCAGGATAGCCGAGTGGTTGGGTGGTCGAAATTTCGAGTCGAGAAGCTCGAGTTCGATCCCTAGGTGGCAGGCATGTACCAATGGGTTTTTCAAAAACTTATGTACGAATTATATCGTTAGCTTAGACATAAACACGGCGACGGGCTCACCACCTGTCACGTTGTCCCGAAATATCTTCAGTGGTAGGTAGGTCCAAGGAACTTAATTTTCTATTTTCTAGACTAGACCTCCGCCTAGACCTCCGACTTAAATGTCTACCCCTGGATTGGGAGTTGTGTGAAGATATTTATTTATTTACTTTAAGCTATTTTAACAGCAAAAGGTTACAGATGCATTCTGCTCCCGAGGACTTAGAGGCAATGACTCAAGTTTATCTCAATTGACGTTCAATTGAGCTCACGAGTGTAATGTTATAACATAATAACTGTGTTTGAGTAATCACTGCTTCTGTAACCTCTTGGTGCGCCAACGTATTGGTTGAAATAAATAAAACACGTTTGCTTGCTATTTTAATGTATTCGTGAACATCAAAAACCAGGCGTAACGAATATTTGTGTAATAAACAGCACAACGAAGAATAGATTTCTGATCTCAATAACGATTAGTCATAATATTGCCTTAAGTTTTAATACCTTAAAGTAATATTGTTAAGGCTTTAAAAATAAAATACATAATTAAATGATGATACGCAAGATTCATTTACAAAGTCCAAACTATCACAATAGAAATAGTTTTAAGTACCTACGTCGAATATGTATTGATGGTTTATTACAGATAGATCCCAGCGTCTTGTTGGTACCCTTCCTTCGAAGATAAGGATTGTGGGTTCGAAACCTGCAAATGAATTTTTTGTATGTGTACATGAATATTTATCTAGATAAGTGTAGATCTATCTATGTAACGTTGTTTTTGAACTTTAAGACAGTCATGGGCTCACCACTTGTAGTGTCAAATAGGATTTTTATAAAAGGTGGTACGACAGGACTATAATAGGCCTCTATCTAACGCAGTGAAGAAATAAGAAGTGCCTGGAGATGTCAAAATTTTTTGTTTTTATTTATGATTTCTTATATATAATATCGTGACACCATCTCTTGATTTCATTCTCAGCTCCGACGGTTGACTTTTCGACTGAGGCGACTTTCCAGGATTTTTCATGTTATTTTCTCCTTTTTTAAGTGATGGTTCTTCCCTTTGGTATCTCAAAGATTATTACAAATAGCTCTTCATAGCACATGACAGGGAACTTCGATCTTCCTATTATAATATAAACTTTTTCAAAACACAACTCCTTCAAAGTCCTCTACTTCCGCTTGTATTTGAAACTCCTTGCCTGAAGATATCAGAAAAGCTCCAAGTAAATACTCAGAAGATAGATTCATGTTTAATTTAAAAAACTTTTACACTGTTTATAAAATAACTTTCATCTTCGTTATTCTTATGTATTCATTATATTACTGTTAAAATTATATATTTATTTATGTGTATTTATTTTTTTCTCGTTTCTTTTTATCCCATGTTGTGCATGTAAATATCAGTAATACGTGTGTTGAGTGGCAGAGAAT
The DNA here is from genome assembly GCA_029286605.1 of Sericinus montela. NCBI lineage: Eukaryota > Metazoa > Arthropoda > Insecta > Lepidoptera > Papilionidae > Sericinus > Sericinus montela. Next base: position 10,315,958 of record JAGSMR010000012.1, on the reverse strand, counting down.
TCTTCAGGGCATTAAATCCGTGTTTTGTTGCCTTCGTTAAGGTTGAGCAATGAAATTTAAATAACAAGATATATGAGACTTCATATATTAAAGTTCTAAAATTAAGTTTATACCGTCTCTACGGCAATCTATCGGCTGCTTGTCACGAGTGCTACCCTCTCCAACATTTTCTTAATTGTGCCGAAATATTTATTTGATTGCAAACTTTGTAGCGCAGCCGCGCTACCAAAATGGTCATCGGCATCCATACAACCACCACAATGGTCTCTGCCGCATCTTGTGCTGATCGCGGGAATTAGGACCCCGGTATTATGATGGTATCTATCTGAAATATTACAACAAGGTCGTATTCTCTTCTTGTTCTTCCTGGATGGGCATAGAGTTCATATATGTAGACTCATTGGTTTTAAGAGCTGTTGACTCATTTGTCCGTACATACGTATATATATCTAAAAAATATATATTCAAATGGAACAAGAGAATTTCCTTATCGAAGTACAAAATTACGCCCTACATATATAGAAGTACAGTAGGTTAACTTGATCTTCATTATTATCGTGATATCGCCTGTAAAACCCAACTTCGGGATATTGGTATCTCCGGTACCAGAGGTTTGTCATAATCGCCACGCTTGGCAAACGGATTGGCGATCGCAGGATCACATACCTTATACCTTAGAGCTAGCTGCCATCACAGGACTTGAACTTCTGCTATTTTTCGAGATGGCTATTTCGCCATCAGTCAATACTACTGTTCGCCATTAGTCAAGGTATAATACTACGACGTAAAAGGGCTCTGGTCAGAGGATCAACAAAGTAATTTAAAACAGCACCTGAATTTAAGAGGTCTTTAGTTCCACATTTCTCAGTTCTTATTGCTATAAAGTATTTGCTTGACACACACATATTATAACTCTAAATATAAATTCAGCCATTAAAAGATAATGTCATTTCTTATATGTCAGAGAAGTCACCTTGCGAGAATTATCTTCCTTAAACGGAATTTATCATTGAGATGAATAATGATTCGTAATTAGAAATTCAGAATACATATGGTAAAGCGCTTAATTAACTATGCATTTATGTAGAAAAAATGCGGGCATCATCACCCAGCTAATATAGATTCCTGATATAACAAACAGATATCTGACTTCGTACCTACCTGTTAAGTTTGAAAAATAAAGGTTTCTTTGCGTGTCTATAACTTAAGCGGCATATTTAAATATTTATTTATTATTTTCAGCTGTTACTAAAACTTGACGTAGTATTTAGTAGTTTTATTCTTACATTAATAATTCTTTAATAAAAAAAATTTTGATTTCGAGCTTGCTGATTATTGTATTCTAATTCCAGTTTCTAATATAACAAGTGTATGCAAAATAAAATTCATGCATTTTTGACCTTGTTACAAACTCATAATAACCTCAATTTTAATTATATCAAATATTAACTATCGATGTTACGGTAACTGATTGTGGTCGTCATTTCTTTACGCATTACTCAATATCCCCCATATTAGCCAGAGGTCTAGACAGTTTCATTCTTTAGACCCACATTTCATTAGAGCTTATTTTTAGACAACGTGACAGATGATAAGCCTGTCGCCATCTTTATGTCCTAGTCAAAGATATGTATTGTACATAAAATTAAAAAAAAAACTCATTGGTGAGAGTCTACCTCCTATGGATCGAACTCAGGACTCTTGAATCGATTTCCGATCAACCAACCACTGTACTATTGTGACTTTTTCCTAATATTCTGTAGAAAAAATTGAAATCCAGTTGAATACTATGAAATTGCATCCTCTTATCTCAACGTTATCTCATATCTAACATGCCATAGTATAAACGATCGCCAATAAAATTACTATAGGTAACACATGAAACATTAGTGAATGGCAGAATCCGAGAGCTGTTTGCGTCTCGGTCTCGCAAACAATCGAGATTTGAGGCAGCGATAGCGACGTCAACTAGCGCAGTCCGCTCCAGTCCTTCCCATGATTTGCGATTCCGTTCTAATCGTTATAATTGCGACTTATCCATCAAACAGACGTATGACGAACATGTGAATTTATAATCTGACCGAGATACGGTTAACGTCGTCGTAAGGTCGGAACACAATCTCTGATAAATCTACGGTTTTTGAAGTGACAGGTATAATTTTCGCTACGCTCGCGTATTTAAGAACGCACAGTTTTAGCTTTTCTTTGATCTTATCTTGTCACGGCGAATTTTTAAATTTGTTCGTCTGAGTACCAATAGCATGATTTAAAACGTAATATAGAAATATTACTATAGCCTGCATATCTTAAAATTAGGTTTAAGTTAATTAAGAATTACTTTTCATCCTTTCTGAAGTATTCTAAAAGTATTTTATTTTAAATTTAAAATCAAAACACTACATATGTTTGGCACATCAATTGTAACGTTACTTAGTTACCTCTGGAGAAATTTTAAGTTATAATTTTTAACAAAAAAAAAATAAGTACTTCACAAAAATTAAACTACATAGAGATCTTATTAATTAAAAATCGTCATTAATTATTGAAAAAAAATGCGATTAAAGTTTTTTTTCTTACTAGCTATCACTGGTATTAAGATGTTTATAAATTAATTTATGTCAACAATAAGGTACGCGTAACAACATTCAACGATGCTCCTAACAAAGCTGACTAATTATCGTGGCGCGGTGTGTCGTAAAATAGTGCATATTGACGGAATATAGAGAGGCCGGCACACAGTGCTTAATGACATTAATCACATTGATTTATTGTGGTTCCGAGTTATTACAGGCCGGGCCCTTGCGACAGTGTGCGAGCGTGTACGTGTACGGTTAGCATTTACTTGTGTGCCATACACTCCTTGTGTAAATGTAATGCCGACATATACAGCGTGATGTCAGAACCAGTTGTACATCTAACGTTTCAAATGCAGAACTCGTTATATGGATTTTCTAAATGTTACTTGCAATTTAAACGAAAGCTGTGTACAGATGCCTTCAGAATGATAATAGTATTTTAATTCACGTTCATTACCAGATATGACTTAAACACTTACCTGTAAAGCAATAACAACGTTTATGCAATGGGACTTTTTTTTCTATGCCCTTTAAAAATGTTTTCTTATATGTGTGGGATAAGGACGCAAGTAGCATTAGAATGAACTGGGAGCACCCTAGATAGTACGCGCTCCACGAACAGATTCGATGTGTACGTATGTGTGCGTGCACGGCATTAGGCAACAATTTACGCTGTTTGCGGCGTGTGTTAATATTGATTGGCTCGCTTTATTTCAACTCGCGCGAATACATCCGAAAAGTAGTCCATGACCTTTAAAATATAATAAAGAAAATTGCCCTTATATACTGAATAAACATGGACTAGTTAAGACAAATAAGACTTGAAGGACTAATCGATTAAGAAGTTTATATTTAATGAAGAGACGCAAAAATTATAATAATTTGATGTATTTCATACTAAACCGTTAAATAATTATGAATGGCCAATAACTATTTTCGGCAGAAATGTATCCTAAATACATCTACTTATTATTATCGGTTAAGATGATGTCACACTACTCCAATTCGTCTCCTTTTTAATTACTTCTTTGTTATGGCAGTTAAGAAAAAGTAACATCAACGAATTGTTTTTGATGTTGCTGGAATTGTTAGTGTATTACAATTCTATAATTTAAAAAAATATCAACACGCCATTCCCGATACAGGGGTAGTCAGAGGTCTAGACCTTTTAAGTCCCTTCGACCCACCTTCCCCTGAAGATTTTTGGGACAACTTGGCAGGTGGTGAGCCCGTCGCAGTCTTTATGTCCAAAACAACGATATTAATCATACATAAGTTTTTGAAGAAACCCTTTAGTGCGAACTCTGGTGACTTGACTCGAATTCCTATCACCCAAACACTCGGCTATCGTGACTTTTTGCTAACTATAAATATACTACTCGTAGTATAGTATTAGACTACAATTAGTAAAATAACTAAATGAAGTTTTCCCGATGTCGAAATTCGAGTACTTACTCACTTTAACTTTACCTCACTTTACTTTAGAATATACTAAACTTTTAAAAACGCGACACACTTTTAAATACAACGATTGGATTACGATAAATTGCTTTTTATAACCATACGTAAATCAACAGGTGTTAGACGAGATACTAACACTATTCGAGGAGAACGTGAAATCGTACATTTCCTAATAAGCCTTCGGTATGTCAACTAAAATGCAATGCACTTTTATTACTTAAACATAAAGATGACTAAAAATATTCTCGGATACAAATTCATTTTAAAACATTTCTTATCGTCTTTATTTCTAAGATATTACAGGGACAATGTTCAAATTAACTTTTAATAACCTTTACTGATATCTGCCACGGTGATAACCCGCGGTTGATACCGGCATTAGTTAACTGTGCAGGGGGTATAGGACCGAAGATAACGCGCAAAGACAGCGGCACTCACTAGTATACTCAGCGTATCTGATGTAACGCATATGTGATAAGATTAAAGGAAAGGTCAGATGCGTGTGAGAGACCCCACAACAAATCATTTCTACTTTTTGGAAGTATTTACTAACTATAGTATTCATACTCAAGAGCTCTCACGTCTCAGCATACGTCAGATACGTGAGATGTACTTATAAATTTCAGTAATAAACATTTCAGATATAAAACTCACAAGCAATATTTTTATTATGAATTAATTTATGAGTCACGATAGCTGAGTGGTTGGGTGATCGGAATTCGAGTCGAGAGACCCGAGTTCGACCCCCAGATAGCAGGCTCCACCGATAGGTTTTTATTCCAAACCAATGTACGATTCATATCGTTACTAGCTTGGACATAAAGACGGCTACGGGCTCACCACCTGTCACTTTATCCCAAAAATATCTTCGGTGGAGGGTGGGTCGTCGGTTAATTGTCTAGGCTAGACCTCTGTCTACCCCTGTATTGGGAATGTCGTGAAGATATTTATTTATTTTTCGAATTAATTTGCTTTTATTTTATACGACGACCCGATAGCCGAGTATGATGTCCTTGCTTTAAAATATAAGGGTTGCGGGTTCGAATCCCATCTTGGGCAATTTTTTAGATATATATCTAAAAAAATATTTTAATAGTTTCCCAAACATTTATTTTGTGTTCTTTCCTTATTATCATTTATAAAGTACTTGTGCATTGTGTAACTCAATACGACTCCAAAATATAAATACATTAAACGACGATCGTATCTGTAAAATAACGGGACAGTTATTATAAATTCGTTATAACACAGTTATACGACATTACTGTCCTTAAATATTCCACTAGTAAAGTGAAATCTAGATCAGCTATTCATGAGAAATGTACCTGCATAGAAATGTAGACGTGCTGACGCAAATAAATTGCCTTTATATTACTACATACTTGTAATGAATACTTCGATTACAAGTTAGCAGTTGTTACTGCCTCCATGTAGGCAGTATATGACAACTGATTCGTCAGACCCATCCATGGGAACCAAACCTCTGTGTAAACAAAATTCTTCGACCTACATCGAACGTATATTTTACGTGCGGACAGCGATGGACACGCTGCGTCGTGGCGGACGAACAACGCCGCATATCAAACGTGTCATTATAATTTCATAATGCACGCTTGTCAACGTAAATAATACGCGAAATTTATGTTACGAGGTTCTCACCGTTCGGCAGAGACGCTATGAATACTTAAAAGGGTGTCATTAAGTATAAAACATTCAACGTTCCACTCATATTCATTCGAGGACGTGGAAATAAATTCAATTAAGCCGTTTGTACTTCGTTACAATCGTCAGAATAGATAGTAACATAATTTCGAATGCGAACAGACTATCATAGCGTCTATGTTGATGCATTTAAGCGTATAATAGAATAACCCGTCCCTTCAAACACTTTCATTAGCAGCACAAGAGCAGTGTAACAGCTTTGTACTTTGTACGCACTTCTAATGTCCACGACGGTTCATCGTGAGCTTGTAATGAACTCATATGCAAATTCTATATTTATTTGCATAAATCGATATTTAATTTATTGTTTTCATTTAAAACATTTTTATCGGCGAGTCGACATTTAAATGACTAAAGCTATTAGTATAACTTATTTATGATTTTCTCTTTTGGTTGCTGTTAAAAAATACATAATTTTAATAAAGTGATGAAATACTAACTTAAAGACAACACGATAGACTAGTAGGTAGTGACCCTGCCTTCGAAGTTAAGCATTTCGGGTTCAATTCTGGCTTAATATGAGTATTTTTATCCGATTCATGGATGTTAGTATGTATACATAAATATTTATTTGCTATAATATGTACATACTCCTCACATATCACGTGGCCCAAACAAGGTTCGAAGCAAAGTAAGTCGAAAGAACTTCTTTGACTAAACGTCTGCCTAACTCATTGCGGGAAATTGGGTGAATATAGAAAAAAACTTAATTAAGTACATAAGTAATAAAGTTTTAAACAATGACATTGCAAGATTTTAGATAACATACATAATTAATTGAAAAAAAAAAACCTTAATTGTTATCGCAAGTAAGAAAAACCAGATACGAGGAAAAGCATTAGTTGAATTCTATTATAATATCATTCATTGCCCACTTATCAAGACAAATTTAATACAGAGGGCGAAACCCTAAAACGTATTGGATGGCGAGACGGGCGATGAGTCTATCATCATTAGTAGTATCAGAAAATATAAAAATATTCTGTATAATAATCTTTCAGGAAAAATAACTTCAACTATAACTGTATGTTTTCACAATATAATACTTCTTCTGACGATAGTGACGCGCTCATTCAACTTCAACTCTGTTTTTTTAACATCCACAATAAAGAAAAAATAACAAAACGGCCCCTTTCACTAAAAAACTTATAAACAACTAATTATATTTCTTATAGTATCATTATCACATTAACAAATGAGTTCAATTTGTTTAATTATTTTTAATATAACGTAACTACCAAAGGAAATGGACAGAAATTTAACTCAAAAATCTTTGAGTTAAATATCTGTCCTGGTACGTTTTGTCTTGTCATAGATTTAATATAAGTCTTTTCATGTAAGAAATATTTTATCATTATTTAAAACAATATTCCAACCCCTTTAAACAGATAAAACCACAGTCGACCATAAATAGTACAGGGAATACTTGTAGCGCATTGAAATTAATGTTGATAAATATACGGACGAAGCGGTCGGCGGACGTCGCAGCCGGAAGTAGGAACATCCATCATCCGCCCGCCCTGGATAAAAACGCTCGTTAGAACCTCCCGCCCCGGCCTCCCTCAGCGGCCCTCTACCTGCCTCTCTATTAATGTTCCACTCAAGAGCCTCTATTACTGCTGTCATTTATTATAAGCATTCCGCCAAATTGGCTGATCTCGCATAATGTTATCGTATGGAAAGAAATAAATTATGTTTAGTGACCTAATTACTTCGACATTCCGAAATATTTGGCTACTTGGTTAAGTATCCATTCTTAGGAATTATTTCTGTCGTTTAATTACTTAATTTATAATACATAACATTAGATATATGTCGGCCAGTAGTAATGCGCGCGCTAGGCAAGCAGATTGGCGATCATAGTACCAGACACTTCGCACCTTAGACGCTGTTTTTCTCGTCAAGTAATTTTCGAGATGATAATCCCGCCACCTATCGTTAGCTTATGTCATTTCCAAGGCTTTGCCTTTAGTCGGTATATTGTTCCGCCGATACAACGCAACAAACAGATATTATTTCTTACCGACATTATGACAACAACTTCAATGTAAGTGTAAAACTATAGACAGTTGTATATTTCGGTGCTTATCTAATTAATTAGTGAGTGAATAATGAGTAGTGAAACCTAGTTAATTTGCTTAATAAACGAGTATATGTCTAAATAAATGAGTAATAAACATTTTATGAACGTTTTTACATTTGTTGATGTACATATTCGATGTACAGCGTACATTAAAGTGGAGTTTGTTGGTTAGGGATATAAGTCGGAAGCTTATTCTGCGTGTGTGGAAAGGAACGTCAAAATAAATCTAAAGCCTCTAGGGTGTGTTCAGAGAGTCAGTGACAGTGAGGCGCGGATGGCAGGTGCGAGCGGGGGTGACATCGGGTCTTCTGATACGACGAAAGCGGTGTGAAGGCACGCGATTATCAGGACGGTGGAGTGCATGCCATCGCACGATACTTTGAACGAAACTTTGCCAACTTTTGCCATGACTTTTGTATTGCGCTTATCTTTTACTATGAATAAATGATAAGTATATTTAATAACATTAGGCACTTCCTCCGACCGACAGCCTTACTGGTAGTGACCATGCCTTTGTAGCCAAGAATTACGGGTTCGTGTTCCGCTATTATACAAATAATAATTAACTCACAAAAAAAATTGAAAGGCGGGTCGCAAGGACTTAATTATTTAAAACTTTGTCTACCCCAGTTCCGGGAAAATGAATGAAGATAAGTAAAAAGTAAGTTCTCTCGACCAAATATAGGATAATCAAATGTACACCAGCTTAGTCTTTTTAACAATTATTTCAGTAGAGGTTTTTTGACACGACAAGCAAAATAATATGCCCCGCATATTAAATGTCGCTGACTATTTGGTAAATTTAGTGGTAGTTATTGCACCATCTACTGGTAACCATTACAACCAAACATGTCATGTCATCAGTCATAGAGTAAACATTCAAAAATAAATGGGTCTCGGTATTGTATATCTTGATAGATCTGGAGTAACTAATCTAATCTCATTCAGCTTCATGTTCCCGAATATTGCAGTTTCCATGGCAACACCATTAAAAACAAAAAAGTGTGTAGGCATCTTATCAAGAATTAATATAAAACATCCAACGTTATATCAATAGCACTACATACCGCAACACAAAGTAGCCCCCCTCCGCGTCTCCTTGTTTATCTCAATAAGATGACCTCAAAATCTACTCTGGAGTTACGATCTTCTTTATAGTCACGATAGCCGAGTGGCGAGATTGGTCGAATTCGAGTCGAGAGACTCGTGTTCGATCCCCAGATGGCAGGCTCGTTCAAATGGGTTTTTTTCAAACCTATGAACGATTCATATCATTGGCTTAGACCCAAAGACGGCGACGGACTCACCTCCTGTCACGTTGTCCCGAAAATATCTTAGGGTCGAAGGGACTTAATTGTCTAGACTAGACCTCTGTCTACCCCTGTATTGGGAATTGCGTGAAGATATTTATTTATTATTTTCATTTATTTATTTGAGTTAGGATCTTCACAAGGTCACTAATAGATATTAAAGTTTTTTGTACATTAAATAAAAGAAGTAGATTAAATATCAGTTAAAGGTTACCAGGCAGATACGACACTGTAGCTGTAACAGCTTAGCATAAGCGATGCTTCGCTATCCGTGCGAAATCAGACTATTAGTTGAACATATAACTGGCGTAGATAATATTTGATTTCGATCGAATTCCATTCATAACTTGAATAGAATTATAATCGAAAGATCTTTGTACTCGTCTCAGATCAATACAACTAGAAACCAAAAGAGTACGAAAATTATTATAAAACAGGCTCTCCGCGATAAGGCGGGATGATACCGGCTTAGCACAACCGCCCCCGGGGCCCCCCACACTATCACACGCCACTCGAATGCCTTTGCAGCGTACATGAAAACATGCTTCAAGTTTTATACTTAAGTGTAGTGTATCAAAACGTCTATAAAATAAATTATTATGAATAGAAACTACAATCATAGTAACGGTATTGTTACACTTTTACTCATACATTAAAGAAATCTCACTGATTCGTTCGATTATATTATATTATTATCATTATTAGTTTATATTATACCAAATAATTTAAAAATTGTGGTTAGTTATAAGAAATAAGATAATTTAATGACTCATTTTCTAAATTGACAATATTTTATGTATTTATTTCTTACTACGGTAATTATACTTAAGTAACTCATGAGTAAAGTTCACAGTAAACGTTTTAAAAGGTTATTAAAGTTCACTAAACAGTAAGAAAACTTTGAACATCAATCGCAAAAGTTATTCCAACAATGTAAACGTGGCGGGCAAGTTGACGTAGAAGCTGCAGTTTTAGGTAGCTACGTCGAACGACAATTATAACTGCGGTCTTGGACGCGACAGTACGGGTCGTCGCAACAAATAAAATATTACCACGGAAGCGCGAGGGGCGGGCACAGCGAAATTTCGTACACGAGACAAAGATAAGCTTAACCAGCACGAAATTATGAGCGTTTAACTGTTTCTAGCTGTAGAATCTGGCACGAGCGCTTCGCCGGCTCGCCAGCGCGCTTTATTTATGAGGGGGTGTTGGCTGCGCCGCGCCCGGCACCCGCCGCACCCGAGATAGTGCCTACCCCGGAAGAGCGCCGCCGCCGCAACCGCCGCGCGACATGTCCACGCTACTGCTCCTTTCACGGAACTATAACCCTTTATGCTTACGTCACAAACACCAATATTATTCGCAGTTTTATACTCTTGTGCTATCACAGCACCTAGCTTTTACTAGTACAATTGCGGCCAGTCTAAACTTTCAGGTTACCGTACTTTACTCAAAACACACCTTTGTCGCTGAAGCAATAAGTCGAAAACACCTTGACGTAAAACAAGTTATTTCAGCTGACCGTACACCGAGCGTTTTCCTACGGTATGTTAGTGTAAAGATGTCAGTATTTCTTGTTTATGATCGCATAAAACTATGCAAGACAAATTAATTTCGCTTATAAATATATGTGAAAGAGTTTAGCTTCAGAGATCTGCCGTGTATATTTTAGTTACATATAAGGACATTAAACAGTTCCGTAATATTCAGCGCAATTTGTTAACCTTGAATTGTGGCCTAAATGAATTAATATAACTTCCATGTAAAGATAAGCAGTTGGTTTTACGACTTTATTTTGAGCACTTGCATTAAAACTAAAGATAATTTAGAGCGTCCCTACTTAATTATGCCTAACAATTAATTTAAGTTAAACCTCAATAAAAATCTAAACGTCCACAGATCTGGACTCATATTGACAGCGAGCATCGTTAAGGAAATACGACTAATAACAAAGAACAGGGGTCACGTACCTTTGTCATTTAAGTGAAAATATACGACGCGGAGAAAAGAGAAAAATGTGCAAACTGTCTAGAGCATTATGCCGCGCGCGACCATTACTTTTAATATAAATAAAATAACAAAATATGAGCGTCCGGCCGCTGAGTGCCCCCGGACACTTTTATATTTCAAAAGCGAAACGCGGCCACTACGCAAGATTTATTTTTTAAGTTCAGACCTCACAAATGTTTTATTCTTACTCCCTCTGACCCTTTGAAATACATAGTTACTATTTAAAAATCCAAATCTTTCGAAATGGATTTAAGATATTTTAAAGGTTGCACGTAGTCTTTGCAGATCTTTGATTGTTTTTTTTTCTTTGAACAAATTGATATAACCGTATAATACATGTCAAAGAGTACACAAAGTTAAATTTTTTAAATGAAATAAGAAATTTCTTAAAATTACTACATTGATTACTGGCCACTAACTACTACTGCTGTAGTCTATTTAAAAATAAAAATGTTACAAATTCTAAAAAAAAAAAACACGGAGTCGAATGTGCAACGGATCTTCTCGTTCTTCGTTAATAGCACAAGACTGTATTTGTCCGTAATCACCCGTTCGTAGCATTACAGATACGCGTTTACTTCGCCGCTTCACTCGTCATATTGATTGTATAAGTGGCAGTTATATTTAACGATGACGACATTATTTTTGCAGATAATTTACAATGTTAAAATTTCATTCTTCGCTGACGGAAAAAACGACTCGGTAAATACTATCACGCACAATGTCATCGCGACGCGTTATAATTTCTAAATTGACAATATTTTATGTATTTATTTCTTACTACGGTAATTATACTTAAGTAACTCATGAGTAAAGTTCACAGTAAACGTTTTAAAAGGTTATTAAAGTTCACTAAACAGTAAGAAAACTTTGAACATCAATCGCAAAAGTTATTCCAACAATGTAAACGTGGCGGGCAAGTTGACGTAGAAGCTGCAGTTTTAGGTAGCTACGTCGAACGACAATTATAACTGCGGTCTTGGACGCGACAGTACGGGTCGTCGCAACAAATAAAATATTACCACGGAAGCGCGAGGGGCGGGCACAGCGAAATTTCGTACACGAGACAAAGATAAGCTTAACCAGCACGAAATTATGAGCGTTTAACTGTTTCTAGCTGTAGAATCTGGCACGAGCGCTTCGCCGGCTCGCCAGCGCGCTTTATTTATGAGGGGGTGTTGGCTGCGCCGCGCCCGGCACCCGCCGCACCCGAGATAGTGCCTACCCCGGAAGAGCGCCGCCGCCGCAACCGCCGCGCGACATGTCCACGCTACTGCTCCTTTCACGGAACTATAACCCTTTATGCTTACGTCACAAACACCAATATTATTCGCAGTTTTATACTCTTGTGCTATCACAGCACCTAGCTTTTACTAGTACAATTGCGGCCAGTCTAAACTTTCAGGTTACCGTACTTTACTCAAAACACACCTTTGTCGCTGAAGCAATAAGTCGAAAACACCTTGACGTAAAACAAGTTATTTCAGCTGACCGTACACCGAGCGTTTTCCTACGCTATGTTAGTGTAAAGATGTCAGTATTTCTTGTTTATGATCGCATAAAACTATGCAAGACAAATTAATTTCGCTTATAAATATATGTGAAAGAGTTTAGCTTCAGAGATCTGCCGTGTATATTTTAGTTACATATAAGGACATTAAACAGTTCCGTAATATTCAGCGCAATTTGTTAACCTTGAATTGTGGCCTAAATGAATTAATATAACTTCCATGTAAAGATAAGCAGTTGGTTTTACGACTTTATTTTGAGCACTTGCATTAAAACTAAAGATAATTTAGAGCGTCCCTACTTAATTATGCCTAACAATTAATTTAAGTTAAACCTCAATAAAAATCTAAACGTCCACAGATCTGGACTCATATTGACAGCGAGCATCGTTAAGGAAATACGACTAATAACAAAGAACAGGGGTCACGTACCTTGTCATTTAAGTGAAAATATACGACGCGGAGAAAAGAGAAAATGTGCAAACTGTTCAGAGTATTGCGCCGCGCCCGGCACCCGCCGCACCCGAGATAGTGCCTACCCCGGAAGAGCGCCGCCGCCGCAACCGCCGCGCGACATGTCCACGCTACTGCTCCTTTCACGGAACTATAACCCTTTATGCTTACGTCACAAACACCAATATTATTCGCAGTTTTATACTCTTGTGCTATCACAGCACCTAGCTTTTACTAGTACAATTGCGGCCAGTCTAAACTTTCAGGTTACCGTACTTTACTCAAAACACACCTTTGTCGCTGAAGCAATAAGTCGAAAACACCTTGACGTAAAACAAGTTATTTCAGCTGACCGTACACCGAGCGTTTTCCTACGGTATGTTAGTGTAAAGATGTCAGTATTTCTTGTTTATGATCGCATAAAACTATGCAAGACAAATTAATTTCGCTTATAAATATATGTGAAAGAGTTTAGCTTCAGAGATTTGCCGTGTATATTTTAGTTACATATAAGGACATTAAACAGTTCCGTAATATTCAGCGCAATTTGTTAACCTTGAATTGTGGCCTAAATGAATTAATATAACTTCCATGTAAAGATAAGCAGTTGGTTTTACGACTTTATTTTGAGCACTTGCATTAAAACTAAAGATAATTTAGAGCGTCCCTACTTAATTATGCCTAACAATTAATTTAAGTTAAACCTCAATAAAAATCTAAACGTCCACAGATCTGGACTCATATTGACAGCGAGCATCGTTAAGGAAATACGACTAATAACAAAGAACAGGGGTCACGTACCTTGTCATTTAAGCGATCGCCATAATAAATTTGACGATAAATTTAAAATTTTCACCCTCGTTTTACCTCCTGCGAAATACGTCAGCGCGAAAATTTACGCGGTCGCTTGTAATGTGCCGGTGCACAGTATAATCGTAAAATAAACCAAACCATACATTAAACTTTGATATAACACAATAAATACTTTTTTAGATATATATCTTCACGCAATTACCAATACAGGGGTAGACAGAGGTCTAGTCTAGACAATTAAGTCCCTACGACCCCCCTTTCCACCGAAGATATTTTCGGGACAATGTGACAGGTGGTTAGTACGTCGCCGTCTTTATGTCCAAGCCATCGATATAATTCTTACATAAGTTTTTAAAAAAACCCATTGGTACGAGCCTGCCACCTGGGGATCGAACTCGGGTCTCTTGACTCGAAATTCCGACCATCCAACCACTCGGCTATGATGAATTACTTTTATTTCTCACATATAAACATTTTACATTTTAATCTTTCTAACCTATACTATAGATGTAGCTATTGTATTAACTATCGTGTCTAGAGCCTTATAGGTGCTTAGGACTTATTAAACATTGCCTGGAATTATAAGTAATTAATCGAAAGCTATTGAATTTAGATCAAAATGTTGCCAACTGCTCTGGACGATTCCAAGCCCGATGCTGGAAGAATTTTGAGAGAAACGAGAATAGGAATCTTTGTTTATTTTAAGTAAAGGAAAATATACAATACATACGTCATATCGAGATTATTAATAGAAGGTTGTATTATACTTGTCATTGTAACAACGATCTATGATGGTGTAAAAATATTTCTGAAGCACATAGTGAAAAGCGAAATTTGAACCCACAACCCTTCGAAGACAAAGTCACTACCAAATCGGATATCGAGTTGTAGATTAGTATAATATTGTTAGATTTCGGATGGAACAATCTTAGTTTTTACGGTGGTGACATTATCACAATCGAAGTAACTTGTACCTAGTATTCATAATTTACATATCGCTTGATGTAGAAATAAATTTACTTTTTCAATAACAAAAAGGCTCGACGCGGAACACGGAGATAAAATATTGCGAACTGCTGAAATGAAGAAGGCTAATGCGAAACTGTTTCTCTGCGTGACTTTAAATGGAACCACCAATCAGTGTCAACATTTAATAACTTAATTTTTACAAACTCAACGCGGCACGCTGTAAACGATCTGCGTAAAATAAAAACTCACTGTATCGCCGAAGGTACTAACTCAACGTGTTATTATCGCCTCGATAACCGTTCCCAGTCGCAGCTAATTACGTTCACATTACCCCGAAACCTTGTGAGGTTTCATCGACCAACTATGTCCGTTAGCGCACTATAGTACGCAGCAAAGATGTTGCCCGTACGAGGTTACGTAGTTATATAAGCCACAATAAAACCGCGCGAAAACGGCAATTGCTATTCACGGGGAGATATTAAAATGCATGGAAATAAATTCGTAGTCGCATTCGGCCGTACAGCTCTGGGGGTGCAGTAAAAATAAACAGCGACGCCATTAGAACTCACTTCCATATTCAAATTTATGAACGCGTCCGCGCTACTCGGCCCGCCACTCACGCCGGCCCACCGGTCATTTAAGCGATCGCCATAATAAATTTGACGATAAATTTAAAATTTTCACCCTCGTTTTACCTCCTGCGAAATACGTCAGCGCGAAAATTTACGCGGTCGCTTGTAATGTGCCGGTGCACAGTATAATCGTAAAATAAACCAAACCATACATTAAACTTTGATATAACACAATAAATACTTTTTTAGATATATATCTTCACGCAATTACCAATACAGGGGTAGACAGAGGTCTAGTCTAGACAATTAAGTCCCTACGACCCCCCTTTCCACCGAAGATATTTTCGGGACAATGTGACAGGTGGTTAGTACGTCGCCGTCTTTATGTCCAAGCCATCGATATAATTCTTACATAAGTTTTTAAAAAAACCCATTGGTACGAGCCTGCCACCTGGGGATCGAACTCGGGTCTCTTGACTCGAAATTCCGACCATCCAACCACTCGGCTATGATGAATTACATTTATTTCTCACATATAAACACTTTACATTTATTTCTTTACTGTACGTTACTTACAAAATACGAATACTTAAAGAAATTATTAAAATTTATGATTAGAATAAACATGAAACTAGATTATAAAGGAAATAAATAATAGGTAAGAGAGTTTACGTAGAACAGCGTACGTCGAGGGACGCGTGCTTTAGCTTAAACAAACAGACGGTTTTCAAAAATTTGTGTATTTAAATCGAATGTGACTTGTGTTACTGGAGCTATTTCGGTTTTAACAGCCGCACTGATGGATCTGAAATAACACCTCGCAATACAACCGTTCAGGGAACTCACATTAATTCATATGGGATTAGGTGTCATCATAAACAGGAGTTATTTAGTCAACTGAGGTTAGAAACAACATGGCTACTACCCGCTCACTATTAACCGAATTGATGTTTTGTATTTATCGATAATTTTTATAGTGTTCACTATAGATAGTGGTGTACTGTAGTGCATGTTTAATGACAACCAAGCAATGTACATTGAAATTTATTTATGACACCAGGATGGTTAGGAAATTTCTTATAATAATTACGTAACTAATGGATATTCAGGAAGACGATAGATGCAAGTGACACACATCTTACAAGACCTAATGCCATATTTAAGCCATTGACAACCCAGTAGTCTAACTGGTAGCAGTTCTGCTTTAAAAGCTTAGGATCGCGGGTTCGAATCCCACTGGAGGCATTTATTGGTGTGACTTATATGAATATTTGTACACGATTCACGTACACGTTTATATGTGTTTATGACAATTTATCTTTGTAAGTAAGTATTACGTACTTATCGTACAGTACATACAGTAAGTACTGATACTGCACTATTGGCTTGGACACTGTGACAGTGATAGGCTCACCACCTGTCACCTTCCTCAATTAAACTTATGTGAAAAGTGGATCAACAGATTTTTTGGGAATTGAGAAAGAAATTGAGTGAAGATTTAGGGGTAATGCAGTAGACTTTCGATAGGCCGTAAAGAAAGAAAGCAAAATGGACATTTCTTTTATTTTTTTTTTTTAATTAAATTTAGTACTTATATGTGTAAAAATAAAATATCTGCACGCCTTTTCCAATACAGGGGTAGACAAGGGTCTACCCCTGTATTGGAAAAGGCGTGAGTCAGTCGCCGTCTTTATGTCCAAGCCGAACGATATGAATCGTACATAAGTTTTAGAAAACCCATTGGCCTTGAGGATCGAACCCGGGGTCTTGCCTCGAATTCGATCACACTACCCCTCGGCTATCGTAACTTTTTTATTTAAATCACTTTTATATAAACTAACTAACCTTATTGTAAGTTGAAGTGTGAATGTTCAGCAGTAGATGTTTGATAGCCCATAAAAAAGAAAGAAAAATAGATGTTTCTTTTTTTATTAAATTTTATATGTATCATTAAATTAAATTCTATGCAGTAAACTTTCATGCTGTTCCGAACAAACATCAACACCAAAAAAAAAAATTATGTTTTACATCAGTTGCTTGATACCACTGACAATTCCAAACCATATCTAATACGTACATCCCAATAAACTATATAATGATGACTCTTCCAATCTATTTACATCACAACGTGAATATCGAAAAGTAATTAACACAGCTTCTGAATCCGTACACATGTACATGGGGATCGTGACTTGCAATATGAAATTATAGAGAATCAATTCCGTACAAAAGAGAAAAAACAGCCTCCTGTTAGCATCAGGTCACGTAACGAGGGTCTCCCCGCTGTTGCTTCACGGGAGCCTCGCCCGATGACTGGCAGGATTGTCCAAAATTGCTTCTATCGCATTAATGTCGGTTCGTGCCGCCCCGAGTCGAAGTCACATGCATACTGCATATTTAATTTAAAGCACACAAAGCGATTGACATGCCCCGCTCTTTATCATAACGGTGTAGTGGCCAAGTTGTTGAAAAATTAAAATTTTCACCCTCGTTTTACCTCCTGCGAAATACGTCAGCGCGAAAATTTACGCGGTCGCTTGTAATGTGCCGGTGCACAGTATAATCGTAAAATAAACCAAACCATACATTAAACTTTGATATAACACAATAAATACTTTTTTAGATATATATCTTCACGCAATTACCAATACAGGGGTAGACAAGGGTCTACCCCTGTATTGGAAAAGGCGTGAGTCAGTCGCCGTCTTTATGTCCAAGCCGAACGATATGAATCGTACATAAGTTTTAGAAAAAAACCCATTGGCCTTGAGGATCGAACCCGGGGTCTCTTGCCTCGAATTCCGATCACACTACCCCTCGGCTATCGTAACTTTTTTATTTAAATCACTTTTATATAAACTAACTAACCTTATTGTAAGTTGAAGTGTGAATGTTCAGCAGTAGATGTTTGATAGCCCATAAAAAAGAAAGAAAAATAGATGTTTCTTTTTTTATTAAATTTTATATGTATCATTAAATTAAATTCTATGCAGTAAACTTTCATGCTGTTCCGAACAAACATCAACACCAAAAAAAAAATTATGTTTTTACATCAGTTGCTTGATACCACTGACAATTCCAAACCATATCTAATACGTACATCCCAATAAACTATATAATGATGACTCTTCCAATCTATTTACATCACAACGTGAATATCGAAAAGTAATTAACACAGCTTCTGAATCCGTACACATGTACATGGGGATCGTGACTTGCAATATGAAATTATAGAGAATCAATTCCGTACAAAAAGAGAAAAAAAAACAGCCTCCTGTTAGCATCAGGTCACGTAACGAGGGTCTCCCCGCTGTTGCTTCACGGGAGCCTCGCTCCGATGACTGGCAGGATTGTCCAAAATTGCTTCTATCGCATTAATGTCGGTTCGTGCCGCCCCGGGAGTCGAAGTCACATGCATACTGCATATTTAATTTAAAGCACACAAAGCGATTGACATGCCCCGCTCTTTATCATAACGGTGTAGTGGCCAAGTTGTTGAAAAATTAAAATTTCGAAAATCGAACTCGCCTAGTTACGGATGTCAATGGAAGGGATTCGTCACACGAGCGCGGTGCGTTTGCTCGGATGAATGGTTGGAGGAAACACGGCAGACCGTTCTTTAATGGTTTATTTGTTGATTGAACGCTATTTCATAGTGTTATTCGTAATAATTATTATTGCTAAATATATGGTTGTTGTAGGTAAAATATTAATGATGATATAAAAATTTTATGATTACCTTATAGTTGGTTTTGGTGTAAATATTTATTTATAGCCTACACTATACTACTCTATTCGAAAATAAGACTTAGGCTTAGGTATAGTATACCTAAGTAACTAGCTTCTAACTACAATTTGGCACTCTTTCTAAAATTAAAAACAAATAAACAAATAATATCAAATAATAAAAGTGAGCCGTAGTACATAAACTATCGTGTGTCATTGTATCTACTCGCGTTTGGCATGAAGTAAACTTTGAATATTTCTGTTGTTGTCCCAAATAAACTTCGATGAAAATGTGATGATGTATCTCATTATCTTGACCTCTACCTACTCAAGTACGGGAAATAGCGTGAAGATAAAAAAATATTTCTACTAACAATAATAATAAATATCACACTTCAAATTAAAGAAAATATTTCTTAAGTGCTTTAATGGTGGTTTATGCTATAATTTTGTTTTTATTTTTTTCAAGTGAAAAATATGACTTGTAAGCACACAAAATAAAATAAGCTAAAGCTATTTCATTTAAACAAAAACTCACATTAAATTATCTATCTTATAATTAGCTACAAGTCAACGTCAACAAGCCTACGTACAAGAATATGAATAAACAGAGGATTATAACTTACACAGTGCAGCTTCAATTAGCCGATGTGGGAGGCTTCATGGGGCAGCGTGGCCCGCCATCTAGCGGGCGTCAGCGCCGCCCACCACCCGCCTTGCGCCACGCCGCGGCCGCGTCCACATGTCACTTATGAATATGAGGCGTTATGATTATGAAAATATGCCCCGCCCCGAATATGGAATATGGGGGAGGGGGTCCGGCCGGGCGCGTGCGAATGGGCGAAGTTTGATTTATGAGCCGGGCGCGGCCCCGCCTCCCTGTCATAACCGTGTACCTGGTGCGCGCGCGCGCCCGCCCGCCCGCCGCCCGCGGCCGCTGCGCGCTCAGTCCCGCTTCAGATGGCGAGCGGCGCGGCCGGCCGCACTCTGTACACGCATCCGCTCCGTAGCCCGCGCCCCGAGCGTACCGAGTGACCGGCGCCGCGAGTGATCGCGCCAGTGCCGCCGCGAGCTGCGAGTGCCATGCGCCGGCGGTGAGCCGCCAGCGCGACCACACCGCTCGACATGCCGCGCGTCAAGCCCGCCTGCGTCCGGCGCGTCTCCATCGGTACTTACCACTCCACCACGATCATCCACCACAGCACCTCACACACTCCGACACTGTGAATTGTTCCCACGAGTTCCGGGAAATCAGTTTATTGAGCCGTCGTCACGATCGTATGTGACCATGATACAGTTCGCGACGATTAAATTTCGTATCCATCAAAAAGTGCACACTAAAATTCGCCCACGACGCGGTGAGTAGAAAGTGCAGTGAGTTCACGAGAATTGTAGTTTATTTTAGCGTAAATTCAGTCCTTGAATGACGATGTTTGTATGAAAAATTAATTTCGACAAATTTCCGGTTGTTATAATTTTTCGTGGAAAGCTTCACAAGTTGTTCAAATAAAAGCTTCGGAAAGACAAACAAAACAAAATATATATTTGTTTTGAAAAGTTAACAATGGCTAACAATATTCAATTGAAATAAATTTAAAAAGTCATAATATTTCAAAAATTTCCAATATATCCAAGCTGATAAAAATATTACCTGTAGGCAATATTGATATTTTGTTGCTAAAAATTTTTTTTCCTTGTGGTCGATATGTTTTTGGCAATATTACTTGCCAAGTAAACATATTTTTTTGATAAATACAAACCAACCATTTCGTAAAAATTCAGAGTAAGCAGTGGCAACGAAATTGTTCCATAATTAATTAATTTTTTACTTGTAAGATAAATAAATAAAATTCAGATATTTCCTTAATTTCCTCTGAAGCTTTACTTCGCTACCTAACAGCAGAAGTTATTGACGTCCAAAGGATGTAAACTGCTAAAACTGAATAAAAGCTTTCTACGTTAAAATATGCTTGAAAAAAGCTCCGGAAAAAGTAGGTGTCTATTAATTTTTTATTAACGGTTTTATTTTTTAGTAAAAAAAAATTCTTCACGCCATTCCCAATACCGGGGTAGACAGAGACCTAAACAATTAAGTCCTTTCGACTCACCTTCCACCGAAACATTTTCTGTATTAATATAACAAATATTTATTTGGTATAAAAGCTTGTTTTAGGTGTAAATTACTATTTATTGAATAAAATATAAACAGTTCAATGTAAATATTGTACGTATTTAGGTAACAATTTAAATGTAACTCGTATGCCTAAATATGATAAAAATATTTCATTATCTTTAAAGGTATTTTTACAACTGATCCAATAGGCCGATGGCCGCTTGGTTACCGTATAATTGGGCCTTCTTTTACAGGTCTCACGATGTCGTCCTATATGCCTAAGTTGCATATGAAGAATTTCACAAATTTTATGCAATTTTTACAATTATACTTTAAAAACCTCATTACCTAAAATTAATCTACAAATAGTGTTTCCGTTTATTGAATTAACATCGATAAAGCTTTCCTTTAACGTCATTGTTTATTGCACGGTTATCCGTAATCATAAATGTGATCTCCTCTGCATCTCTCAATATTATCTGTCTTTACATTATTATAAAGTTTTTTAATAATTTATCTTTCTTTCATAAATCAAATTTGTTTTCATAAAATAAAAAATATGTTCTACTCACAAATCAAAATTATATAATAGATTCTTTTTTACGATTGGCTTCTGAATTCTTTTATTATGAGTATTATAGAACTACATCATTATAAACAGAGTTCTCTGAGATGTAGAGCTTCACGAGGAAGCCATGCCAGGCAGTTAGTGTTATATGTAGATTATACATGTTTACTCAAAGTTGATTTTATTTTCTTCATAAACACAATCCTAACAAATGCTTAATTAATTAAATTATAACGGAACAAACTATTTCGGTTGCATTAAAATTTTGTTTTTGAATAACCGACAGTGTTATATTTGACAAATTTTGATAAAGGCCCTAAGTGGCGTTATATTATACAATGCCTGGCCGTCAGATTTTATTAAACCTCACGCCACGCTCTTTTATGACTTTTCTATAAATTTTTAGAGAGCTTTATCTTCTAACGATTGAAATAACCCGCCTAATCATATTATGTTCTATGAGATACATTAAAGTGGTCACAGTTCCTACGCTCGAACGTATCTACAACAAAAAAGTAGCTCGTTATAGAGCCGGTTCTATTTCATAGTAAATTGAAATATTAGTATCTATGCATATTGCGTCCATTTACCTTGAATGATGAATAATAATTACTGTCGATGTTTAAATTATAGACTTTCTGTAAGTGGATTAATTGCTGACTTTTAAATTACAAAGTATAAATATATTAAGCCCCGCATAGGTATTTGCTGATAAAAAACCAAAAAGGCAAAAATTATGTTTCTGTAACGAAAATATTACATGTTTAATTTTTATTTCTTTGATGATTGTTAATGTTTAATTTTGGTTCTCAGTAATATCTTGAATTGTATTTGCGGTGAAAGGTTTTAGTATTGCATTATTTTTTGCGTGCATACGTTGGATCGGTACCTACAGTGCGTCGGTCGCACCGTTCTCCTTTGAGAGCGCCGCTTATCGCAAAACGCAAGCTTTCGCTACAATCACATTGCGACAAACAAACAAGGCTAATCCTTCTCCTTACAGCTAAATATTTAAACGCACCGGTGTCTCGCTACAAATGCGACATTTAATCCCCGCCGCAACATCATCCCGGATTATAACAGACGCTTTGTGCCGGTGTTCACTTTTAGCTCGTTTCGACGTAAACACCGCAAACAGTGCCGAAGCAAAAAAAATTGTCTATGAACATTTTCATACTTTCAAATGATACTTTAGAAACTAAAAATGCTATCAACGACAATACAAATTTTGGCAAACGTAAAAGGAAATAGTCTAAGAGCGTAGTAAAATTAGCTTTTTTATTTTAATTACCTAAGAATAAAACCTAATTTTATAGGCGACGAAGTAAAAAGCGTTGAAAAAACAAGCCTTGAAAACACTACTGGGTACAGAAAGATGGAGAGATGGAACGTTTTGAAAAAAAGGGGATATATCCAATGCAGCAGCATCTAAGAGGTAGGATGTCTGGCACTGCAATAGCTTCTCCGTTTGCCGTGGTTTAATCAGGCAAACTCGGTTTACAGGAGAGATCTATGACCGCAAGTGGACTATTAAATGTCAATTTGTAAATTAAAATATAGCCAAGATAAATCCGACAAAAGAAAATAGCGTGGCATAGTCTCATCTAACTTCAAGATTATTTATAGTCGTCTTTACTTATAAAAAAGAAAATAAGCAACCTATGTTTGGTCAGACTAGACTTTGAGAGGAAATTTAATGACAACGTTTCCTTTTCAAACTAAAAACAATTAAATACTTTAAATTAGTATTTTTACAATTATAATCACATTTCAAATACCAATATATACTTTAGTATATAATACGCTTCCTACATAAGAAAGATATTTTCCAATTTACTAAAACTTGTTCACATACAGTATTATTTATGTATGCAATTGGATTTCAATTAAAAGAAATGGATTATGTTTTGGAAGAGAATAATTCTAATTTAATTATAAATTTTCCTCGATACCGCCGAATATATGTATATATAAATGAATAATTGTACTGAAACTAAACTCAAATTCCAAAATGTCGAAATAAAACATACAACAACGATCTTTGAATTATAACAATGGATGATTAGTTGTGTTCCCATATCAAAGGTTAAATAGATTTCCGTCACTATGAATTTAATATAATAGGTAATAAGTAAACCTACAATATGCCTTCGTCATGTCCCTTAAAATAATAGACATCTATACTTATGCTGAATCAATATATCTGAATTGGTAGTATTGCGCCTACCCATTAATCTTTTCTCTGTATATATCTATTCATTATTTTCCTCTACTGTTGCAAAAACGAATAATTTTACTCACGCCCAGTATTAATATGTTTTCCATCCAAAAGTGCATAGTTTATAAAAGCAGACAAAAAACAGAAAAGTTGAATTTTTTTATTTCATATTACATAAAAAAAACTGGCATTTCTGTCACGAGCAGATGACAATAGTTTCGTTCGACGTTGAATTATTTTAATTAAGTTTTCTTTTGTATTAATGCACATGGCGCTTTTACATTTATACGTTGGTCTTTGTATTGACGGAGTAAAAACAACAATTAAGCTTATTAATATACTCAATTAAAAATAATGATCTTCCGAAGCTTGTTTTTGGCGGTTTTTAGACATCAATAAAGCTGCCAGTTATGTTTTAAGATTATATCAGAATAGCTTGGCATTTCTTCAATTTATAACCTGTATTGATAGACATAGTCCATTGCGAAAAAGCATGCCAAGCAGGGATGATATTTTCATTCTTACTACTCTGGTCAACTTGGTTGGCCAAAATTGGCCATATGAATTTTGCGTGTAATACTACTGTTTCTGAAGTTTCTGATTGTTACTCGTATGCATTTCACCAAGTTCTAATTCCCTTTTCATTTATTTTTATTCATTGAAATAAACTTATCAAATGTACACTAAATAGGAAACCTTGAACGACGACGAAACGTTACACTGTTCCAATTAAAAATTCAGAATTTAATCTAACGAAGCAGGGACAGCTCCCATGCTCCCACGCAGCAGAAATTTCTCCAACACCGCATTTAGAGATGTAACCAATGAGATTTTCATTTAGTCACTCTTATTATTACTCTTTAACCTGAAGAATGATCATCAAGTAAGATCAAACACTTAGGTGTGTAAGCAATAACCAATGAATGAGTATGATAGTTCGCTCACATTTTGACATTTCTACCAAATGCCTAAAATATAAAAATTAAAAAAAATGGTGTCTTGTGCATTCATTCATTCATGTCTGTAAAGTCTGTCAATATTTATATAAATACATTTTATTGAACGGAGATACCTATGTTTTTGTTTATCTGTGTATTTGTCAATCCAACGGTCGAATTTTTCCAGAATTTAATAAAAAGAAAACCGGAAATTTTTAAATTATTTGCTGTCAATCTACTCTGTACGATTGTTTGAAGACAGACTTAGTGCTTTTATATTCTAACAACAAACTATAATGGGTTTTATACATACATACATAGATACATAATGTGAAAGTCCACTGCAGGAAGAAGTCACGATAGCCGAGTGGTTGGGTGGTAGGAATTTCGAGTCAAGAGACCCGAGTTCGATCCTCAAGTGGCCGTACCAATGGGTTTTTCTAAAAACCTATGTACAAATTATATCGTTGGCTTGGACATAAAGACGGCGACGGGCTTACCACCTGTCACGTTGTCCCGAAAATATCTTCGGTGGAAGGTGGGTCGAAGGGACTTAAATGTCTAGACTAGACCTCTGTTTACCCCTGTATTGGGAATTGCGTGAAGACATTTTTTTCCACTGACATAGACTTCATAGGGAGGATTGGCCATAATCTCTCGCATCTAAGACGCTGCTGCCCATCTTGGTCTGATATTTTTAGAGATGGTTATCACGCCATCTATCGGTTGCCATAACATTATTCAAGTCTGTTTCCCTTAGTCGGCTCTTACGACACCCACCACCAAAGGATATCAGCACTACGTTTGAATTGGCATTTTGAACATAGATTTATATATATATGTATGTATGTATGTATGTATATATGTATATATAAATGAATAGTACTGAAACTAAACTCAAATTCCAAAATGTCGAAATAAAACATACAACAACGATCTTTGAATTATAACAATGGATGATTAGTTGTGTTCCCATATCAAAGGTTAAATAGATTTCCGTCACTATGAATTTAATATAATAGGTAATAAGTAAACCCACAATATGCCTTCGTCATGTCCCTTAAAAATAATAGACATCTATACTTATGCTGAATAAATATATCTGAATTGGTAGTATTGCGCCTACCCATTAATCTTTTCTCTGTATATATCTATTCATTATTTTCCTCTACTGTTGCAAAAACTAATAATTTTACTCACGCCCAGTATTAATATGTTTTCCATCCAAAAGTGCATAGTTTATAAAAGCAGACAAAAAACAGAAAAGTTGAATTTTTTTATTTCATATTACATAAAAAAAACTGGCATTTCTGTCACGAGCAGATGACAATAGTTTCGTTCGACGTTGAATTATTTTAATTAAGTTTTCTTTTGTATTAATGCACATGGCGCTTTTACATTTATACGTTGGTCTTTGTATTGACGGAGTAAAAACAACAATTAAGCTTATTAATATACTCAATTAAAAATAATGATCTTCCGAAGCTTGTTTTTGGCGGTTTTTAGACATCAATAAAGCTGCCAGTTATGTTTTAAGATTATATCAGAATAGCTTGGCATTTCTTCAATTTATAACCTGTATTGATAGACATAGTCCATTGCGAAAAAGCATGCCAAGCAGGGATGATATTTTCATTCTTACTACTCTGGTCAACTTGGTTGGCCAAAATTGGCCATATGAATTTTGCGTGTAATACTACTGTTTCTGAAGTTTCTGATTGTTACTCGTATGCATTTCACCAAGTTCTAATTCCCTTTTCATTTATTTTTATTCATTGAAATAAACTTATCAAATGTACACTAAATAGGAAACCTTGAACGACGACGAAACGTTACACTGTTCCAATTAAAAATTCAGAATTTAATCTAACGAAGCAGGGGACAGCTCCCATGCTCCCACGCAGCAGAAATTTCTCCAACACCGCATTTAGAGATGTAACCAATGAGATTTTCATTTAGTCACTCTTATTATTACTCTTTAACCTGAAGAATGATCATCAAGTAAGATCAAACACTTAGGTGTGTAAGCAATAACCAATGAATGAGTATGATAGTTCGCTCACATTTTGACATTTCTACCAAATGCCTAAAATATAAAAATTAAAAAAAATGGTGTCTTGTGCATTCATTCTGTCTGTAAAGTCTGTCAATATTTATATAAATACATTTTATTGAACGGAGATACCTATGTTTTTGTTTATCTGTGTATTTGTCAATCCAACGGTCGAATTTTTCCAGAATTTAATAAAAAGAAAACCGGAAATTTTTAAATTATTTGCTGTCAATCTACTCTGTACGATTGTTTGAAGACAGACTTAGTGCTTTTATATTCTAACAACAAACTATAATGGGTTTTATACATACATACATAGATACATAATGTGAAAGTCCACTGCAGGAAGAAGTCACGATAGCCGAGTGGTTGGGTGGTACGAATTTCGAGTCAAATGACCCGAGTTCGATCCCCAGGTGGCAGGCTCGTACCAATGGGTTTTTATAAAACCTATGTACAAATTATATCGTTGGCTTGGACATAAAGACGATGACGGGCTTACCACCTGTCACGTTGTCCCGAAAATATCTTCGGTGAAGGTGATTCAAATTTCATTGTCTAGACTAGACCTCTGTTTACCCCTGTATTGGGAATTGCGTGAAGACATTTTTTTCCACTGACATAGACTTCATAGGGAGGATTGGCCATAATCTCTCGCATCTAAGACGCTGCTGCCCATCTTGGTCTGATATTTTTAGAGATGGTTATCACGCCATCTATCGGTTGCCATAACATTATTCAAGTCTGTTTCCCTTAGTCGGCTCTTACGACACCCACCACCAAAGGATATCAGCACTACGTTTGAATTGGCATTTTTGAACATAGATTTATATATTAATTTTAGGCTACTGCACTCCTACTCCATATAGACATGTTATAGTTTATCTCACATTGTTAAAATCACCCGTGCCTTTGTTAAAAAAGCTTTAAAAGGTTTCTTTCATATAGACTAAATTTCATAACTTCTAAGTTGATTTGAATTTTACTAGTCACTTTATCATGCAATCTTAGCGAATTTCAAAGAGCTCATATAAACTTCGACGGCTTTCCAGGCACACAATGTAGTTCAACTTAGACCACCTAAGTATATTATATTCTCTAGATATATTCGTACTTAATACTTAGAAACAACTTACCACTATTTGCTTTATTAAGTTTGTAATACTTTCCGAATATATTTAATGTAAATGAGATCGTATGATACAATAAATCAAATAATTGTCATATGCATCAATATCCTTTTACATTATAAACCTTTTACCTTAGTCGGTTTTCATGAAACACACATAGTGCTTACTGTCTCTGCACCCACGGGAAAAATTGAGGTTTGATTTATGGAATAAATATTATTACAGAATCGCAACGACTCTTTTCAGTGTCTTCCTTTTATAGGTATATTTTGCTGTAACCTTTTTGATTTCTCAGAGAAACTTCTATACTTAGTTACTAATTCTAAAGATTATTTGACGACCTATGTGGCCAAGTGCCGTGGACGCCGAAATTGATTTTGGAAAAGACCTGTTTCATAAACCAGTGGTCAATATTATCTCGGGTCTGGCTGTTTATGGTACCTTCGTTGGTTCCGATTCCATAATACAAGTGCTTTAGCTACTTACTTTGGGATCAGAGCAATTGTGTGATGTCGTCTGCATTTATTTATTATTAACTTTGACCTTCGTATTCGCTCGTGATAATGTCCTTAAATATCAGTCAAAGACAGTAAAAAAAATATTATATGGTTATTGTTCACAAATAGTTCGCATATATTTAATTGAATAGTAAACTCACCGCCGATATTTATTGGAACTTCCTTTCGCCTTAATTATCCACACTTAAATATAGTTCGGTGTCCTATAAATATCTTCGGTGGAAGGTGGGTCGAAACGAGCTAATTGTCTAGACCACTGTCTACCCCTGTATTGGGAATTGCGTGAAGATATTTATTTATTTATATTTTTTTATATATATGAACCTTAATTGTCAAAGAAATCTCCATAATAACCAAAATATAGTAAAAATTAACAAAATATCAGCGTACTTCTAATAATGACACGTCGAGTTTCCTTTCAGAAATTTTCGTAGGGATCTCTCAATAAAAAAAGTTACCATATCCGAGTGTCGATAGCCGAGTGGTTGGGTGGTCGGAATTTCGTTTCGAGAGTCCCGAGTTCGATCCCCAGGTGGCAGACTCGTACCAATGGGTTTTTCAAAAACTTATGTACGAATTATATTGTAGGCTTGGACATAAAGACGGCGACGGGCTCACCACCTGTCACGTTATCCCGAAAATATCTTCAGTGAAGGTGATTCAAATTTCATTGTCTAGACTAGACCTCTGTCTACCCCTGTAGATGGAATTGCATGAAGATATTTAATTTATTTAATTTAATTTTAGCCTATGTTACTCGCTGATACTAGCTTGTCATTGGTAAAATAATTTTTGAAATAGGTTTAGTGGTTTAAGCTTTTCCGCGTAACACACAAACAAACTCACATTCGCTTTTAAAATATTAGAATTGTTCATTTCATTACACAATTTTTTAAGAAATATATAAATAAAATAAATAATAATAGAATGTATAATATTTATTAAATCCAACAACAACAATACACAAATCCAATTGTGATGTGATCCAATTGTGTTTGAGTTTAAAATAAACGAGTGAGCAAACCTACAATTTGTATATAATATGTATATATACTTTAAACAAAACTTTTACTTTTACCAACCTGTATGTCCAGAGATTCATTACGCTTGGCAAGCTTATTGGAGGTATAAAGCTGCTATCGCCGCATTAAGTTTAGGTTCGGAAAATTTGGATGTCCGTGGTGGGTTTTAATTAATCTCCACGCTTGGCATCCGGGAACGTCTAAGGTGCAACCTGTTAACCGTCACCGATTGATTGAATTTACTCAGGTTTTATTAGATGTAGTTATCCTGCCATCTATCGGCAGCTACTAATAATTTAAAAGTTTTCACTCAGTAGCCTTTTACGATCCGGGAGAAGATAGGTCTTGATATATTCTTGTCACGTAACCAAAGCAGCGTTTAAATACACAAAAAATTAATCATTATTTATTACCGGTAACAAGTAAACATACCGTATAAAGTAAAAAAGTGACCCTTAATTTCATTTATTTGAGCTATTAATTAATTATGCGTTTAACTCATATACATTAGATTGTTATGATACCTTAAGATTATTAATGTCATTATTTCATTTAATAACAAAACTGATTATAAAAATTTCAAAAGCACTAATTTAAACACATTGTTTCCTATTTGAGTGACGAAGCTTCGCAATGTGAGAAATAGATGCGACAACACCACGAGTATCAATTAAGGGCCTATAATTATTAACTATCTACCACCTTTCCCTCTTCCTTCTTTGTTCCTAAATCCTTTCTTAAATTTAGGCAAAGCACAGATCCGTTGGTGTTGCATGTATACACGTGCGTCTGTTACTTCCTTCAACGATTGTTCGATTACCTTATTTTAAGGAGAGATATATTAAAAATATTTTTAAAATCTTAGTGACATCGCATTTTACTGCACACAACTTGTTGCAAAAATTCAACTAAGTATACGAGTAGCAGTGGGCGACCAACAACAATTAATCCTAGATCTCTACGCGTAATTTTCATAATCACATGTTATTGTCTCTCGAATTCTGTATTTATTATCATTTATTTTTAGTTTACTACTATTATGAGTTTACAATAAACACAATTTATATACAATACATAGTACTACACCCTTGTTTTTTTTGTTACTTCAGTTTTTATTTTGCATCTCTCGCCAAAATAGCTAGTCTTACTTCGCAAGAAGGAAAAATGACGGTATACGAGGCTGTAATTATGGGTATCGGTACCATATCGGGAGTTTCAACAAAAAAACAGTTTTTCTATGGAAAAATGCGGTTATGTCTTAGTAGTGGTCCAAGCCGCACCGACCGGAAAGGCTTAAAAAAGTTACTTTCATATAAATAAGTCTGCGCATCCATTAAAGAGCGAATGGTATTAATGCCATTTGTTAACAACGCCAAGAACAACTTGCCCTTAAAGTGGCAATTAAAATTATTGTTTTTTATAACGCGTATTATCGTAATATTCTATAGCACTTTTTGTTTACGTCAAAGTCTGAAATACTTCACCGTATTCGATGAAATTAAATGTAGTTCCAATATTAGAGTTTCCTTTTGCCCGCACGCTACCTTTTCTGTGGAATAATGTGACCCACTAAAAACGTGACAAATTATTGAACTATATGCAAATATTATCAGTCTATCAATTCTATCTTTGAGAATGTTTCGTCTAGATTAGTGCTACACATTTCTGTCTAAAAACAGGAATAGAATTACTGTTCTGTTTCTGTTCTGGTTTTAAAGATACTCTTTCGTAATAGTTTTATCATATACATCTAAATACCTGTTCAAGTGACACAAATTATTAAAATGTACCATTAGAACGTTGCATAAATATTACACATACTATTCCTTTTATTGTATTAACCTGAAGTATTAACGTAAAGAACTTAGTTCAATTGATGGTGAAGCTTATAGGCTCTATTCTCTCACTGAATTTGTAAATAATGTAAATTTGTACAGAATTTGTATTTCTATTGACAATGGCGTAATAAACGCCGCTCCTATGGATTGCCACATCTATTATAATAGATTCACTTTAAAAATTATTATTCGATGTACATACTAATCTTTATATATTTATTACTATTGTCCCGCGATGGCTGCGCGTGTATATATGCATATTCTATTTTTATCCGGCTTTTGATTGTTCTAATTAAGACAAAAAACATTTTTAGTGACTACAGCCACCTGCAACCATGTCGTAATATTATTTGAAGTATCAATAGTTTTCGCAGCGAATGCTAAAATAATTACTTTTGTGGGTAAACTTTGATTGCTCGGGCTACAAAATTGCAAGTTTTGTAACGTACAAAATGTTAACCATTAGAAACTATATTAAACCTATTTACCATATCTTCACGCAATTTACCATACTGGGGTAGGCAGACTTTTAGACCCTTAAGAGCATTCGACACACTTTTTACCGAAGCTTATTTGGGACCACGTGACGGGTGGTGAGCCTATCGCCGTCACAATGTCCAGCTAACGATACAATATATTTGATACAGATATATTTCCATAGATAAATATTTATAAATACATATAAAAGTCCACGACTCGAACCCAAATATTCATACACATCACATAAATGTTTGTCTGCCCCTAGCGAGATTCGAACCCACTTAGGGTAGGGTCACTTCTAACTGAGCTCTCGGGTCGTCTTACTCAGTTAACTTATTTCAATTCATTAAAGCTATGTTATTCCCACCGGTCGAAAGAAAACAAAGTATAAGATTTTCGTATGTGAATTGTTTCCCGATGTTAATTTTTACATGTACAGACTTTTTTAATTTCCCGCCAAATGAGATCAAGATTAAGATCGAGATTGTAATCAAAATCAGTCAGAATATGTGCAAAATGTTAGCTTCTAAGCTCATTTTAGTCTCAATGTTATGGGACCTGTTACTAAAACTTCATACAACTAGCGACACCTGTCGGTGAGTAGCGATAAACAAGTAAAAATTTTAAAAGGTATTCAACTTATTACTGACATGTCTTTTATAAATACAAACACCATTATTAGAATAAAATAAATAATTGTCATCACATTTTCGTTTCAAAGAAAAGTATAAATATATGAGAGAAGTTAAATACTAAATATTGACTTGGAAGTACTAAGTATATCATAAAGTTAAAAACAAAATAAACCAATATCTTCATGCATATTTCCCAGTACAATGGTGTAATTTAACAGAATGAATGGAAAATCCCGTTTTTAGGAAAAAAATAGTAAAATTTCGTAGTAATTTAGTCCTTTCGACCCAACTTTCACTGAAGACTAAATGCGACGCGACATTCTTACGTTAAAAAACTATAAATATTACTTACTATAATAAAAATAGGTAAAAGTGGCCAGCAACGTTTAATTACATATACTTCAGGTCTTCAAATTTAACCTCGTAACATTACGCAACGAGTTGAAAAACATTTAACTTTTCTTTAATTATCTTAATTGACTTTCATAAGCTAGTTTAATTTGCTAATTTCTAGGTAATTTCGGCCACACTCATTACTCAAATACGCCTAGCGATGCTGGATCCTGTAAAATTGAAGTACAAAAACATTTAATGAATTCTTGACCTTTATTTTCAGCGGAGAATCTTTCATTCGAACAAAAATATATCTTCCGTACGCCTTTACTATACATTCATAAGTAAAAGTAAAGAAAGGTTTGCCGCAATCGCTGCGCTTGGTAAACAGGTTGCTACAGTCACCAATGCGTTAAATTTTGACGTGATATTATACGAGATGATTATCTAATCATCTTTCCGTAGTCAAATACATTTTCGAGACTTGTCCTCAGTCGCTTCTTGTAACATGGACTAGAAAAAAGGGGATAGTATATTCTTACGCCGATTCCACATAGCGTATTTAGGTTTAAAGATAATTTATGACTCATAAAGAACATAGGTTCACTTACAATAAGATAATATCCATGCTCTTGGTATTTTTTACAAAAAATTATGAGGTTTTTAATTTTTTTACACACACATTACATATGTCCACCCAGAGTATAACTTATATATATATAATCGCTTCATATATGTAACCTATTGCGTTATTGTTCTAGGTGAAAGTTCCGGTTCGTGTTCCGAAGAAGATATAAGCAATGTCTTAGCAGACGATACGAGAGACCGGCCAGATACGCACATGTGCCCACGTTGTCAAGAACAATTCGAAAACTTACACGATTTCTTATACCATAAAAGGCTTTGCGATGAGAAGGCAATTCAAATGGGCGAAGAGAGAATGCACTCTGACCCTGAGGAAATGGTTGTTTCGGGGGACGAAGAGATGGATGGGCCAAACAAACGTTTAGAACAAGTACGCAGGCATCGACAAGATGCTGAAAATAATAATAGCCTTGAAGATGGCGAGGCGGAAGTACCTGAAGCTGATGTACCACCGGTGGGACTCCCTTTCCCTGTGGCCGGTCATGTTACACTTGAAGCTCTGCAAAATACAAAAGTGGCCGTAGCGCAATTTGCCGCAACTGCAATGGCTAATAATGCCGACAATGAAGCAGCATTACATGAGCTTGCGGTTTTACAAAGCACATTGTTTACACTGCAACATCAGCAAGTGTTTCAACTTCAATTAATTCGTCAGTTACAAAACCAACTATCTCTAACGCGACGGAAAGAGGATCAGCGCCCAAGCTCTCCACCTAATGAACCTGAGCCTATTGCTCCTGTGCCACCACCTCGATCGCCATCACCGCCTCGTCCGCCACGGGAGCCATCTCCTCATATACCTACCCCTCCTACAAGCCAAAACTTGCCGTCGACCCATGTGCATCTTATACCTAAAACGGAACCAATTACCGTTCCCAAGCTGCCGACCTCGTCTCCACCTATGATGACTCACCCACCCTATAGCTCCATATCGTCATCATTAGCGTCTTCTATAATTACAAATAATGATCCACCGCCGTCCTTAAATGAGCCTAATACTCTCGAAATGCTTCAAAAACGAGCACAAGAAGTACTTGATAACGCTTCCCAAGGTTTATTAGCCAACAACCTAGCCGATGAGCTTGCATTTCGTAAATCCGGAAAAATGTCACCATACGATGGAAAGTCTGGAGGACGAAACGAACCTTTCTTCAAACATCGTTGCCGATACTGCGGGAAAGTTTTCGGTAGTGACTCTGCACTGCAAATCCACATTCGTTCACATACAGGTGAAAGACCTTTTAAATGTAATGTTTGTGGATCTCGATTTACAACCAAAGGAAACTTAAAAGTTCATTTCCAAAGACATACTGCGAAATTTCCGCATGTCAAAATGAATCCTAATCCAATACCTGAACATTTGGATAAATATCATCCTCCGCTATTAGCACAGTTGTCGCCGGGGCCAATTCCTGGAATGCCACCTCATCCACTTCAATTCCCTCCTGGTGCACCAGCACCTTTTCCACCAAGTTTGCCGTTGTACAGACCACCACATCATGATTTATTGCCACCACGTCCACTTAGTGACAAACCTCTTCCGCCTCACCCCCTTTTCGCAATGCGAGAGGAACAAGACGCTCCAGCTGATCTCAGTAAACCTTCCGCTCCGAGTCCTCCTCGTTCTGCCCCGGAGGTGTTTAAATCTGAACCTCAAGATGATGAATGTCATCGTGAATCGAGTTTTGAGGAAAATGATCGCGTATCGCCAAAACAAGAGCCAGAAGAAAGCGATGCTGCTCACGATGCCGAGCAAGATCGGTATCCTTCAACGTCTCCATACGATGATTGCAGCATGGATTCTAAATACAGCAACGAAGACCAAATTGGCAGAGAAAGTCCTCACGTGAAGCCGGATCCAGATCAGCCGGAAAATCTTTCAAGTAAGAATTCACCGATATCTGGACCAATTTCAATTGCAACGGGACTTCGTACTTTTCCTACATTTCCTTTATTCCCACACTCCCCTCCTAGCAGTATTTCTTCTGGTAGCCTTACACCTTATCACAATATTACTCACGGCATAGTTGAATCTGACTTATCTCGTAATCCTTTATTTTATAATTCACTGCTGCCACGGCCAGGAAGCAATGATAATTCATGGGAAAGTTTAATTGAAATATCCAAAACCTCAGAAACTTCCAAACTGCAGCAATTAGTAGATAAAATAGACAATAAAGTATCCGATCCAAATGAATGCATAGTATGCCATCGAGTTCTTTCTTGCAAAAGTGCTTTACAAATGCACTATCGAACACATACCGGTGAAAGACCATTTCGATGCAAGCTATGCGGTCGCGCTTTTACAACCAAAGGCAATTTAAAAACTCATATGGGTGTCCATCGTATTAAACCTCCGTCTCAATTGTTGCATCAATGCCCAGTATGTCATAAAAGGTTTTCAGATCCCACCATACTTCATCATCATATACGACTACATACTAGTGAGCGCAGTAATGTTTCGTTTGATCAGGCCCGCAGTATTGAAGTTAATTATTTTCCTCAATTTACCAATAACTCAGATAGCACCGAATTCCCACCATTCAGACCTTTTCCGCCCTCAATGTTTCCTACTCCATCCACTCCCGGCGACCGACGGGCGGACTCCCGCGGGACCGACGATGAGAGCGGCCGGGACGAGCTTGAGCCCGCCTCTCGGGAGTTCGACGACGACTCAGACATGAAGGATCGTCGAACTTCGCCGCTCTCCGTCTGCGCCTCGGCGTCCGAATGCGAAGTTAAAACCATCACAACAACGGCTTCCCTCCCATCGGCGACAGGTTCGGAGAGCGGGCGGAGCGCGCGAGCTTCGCCACCGTCGCCGTCGCTGTCGTCGCTGTCAACGCCACCGCGGCTGCCCCTGCACTCGCCGCTGCCTTCACCGCCCACGCCTCTCGCTGCACTCGGCGCTCTCGGTGGATCGCCCTTCAGCCCACTCGGACTCGCGTTTCCTCCCGCAGGTATGCGATAGCGGGATGTTATGTTTTTGTCCGCCCTGGTCGTCCGAACATCCACTCCTTCCAAAAACATCCTTATAATTCAAACTAGCAATAACCCATTCACCGGGCGCTTGATAACACACTGAATGTATCCATTCCAAACGCATCCTTACAAGATCTACCTTCATCATTAATGAGAGTTTCTGCAAGCGTTCGGACAATAATAGTGACACTGAACAGTGGATTTATTTGTATGCAGTGCGCGGCAACACAACGTGTAACATCTGCTACAAGACATTCGCCTGCAACTCTGCTTTGGAGATCCATTACCGCAGCCACACCAAGGAACGGCCATTTAAGTGCACTGTTTGCGACCGTGGATTTTCAACAAAGGTACGTTGCGTTATTATTATGCTTTCCTAATTTTTAAGTGTTATACTTTAAAGTATTATACTTAAAAATAAAAAGGTAATTTTTTTATAGTATAAGGAACCGCAATTGTCATAGTACCCTGGTGCGTAGCAACTATTGAATCTGTTGGCTCTTGGCTCAATGCCAATTTATACTTTATTGTTACACAAATAGCAACGTACAACTATATTTATATAATGTTTCTAATTGTCGGATCATCTTCTTTAACCGCAATGATGACATTAATAAATGGCCAATGAGCCTAACTAGAGCGCTTAAATAAAAATGTATATTCCGTAGCAATGATATTTTAACTTACGTTTATTTATAAAAGAGTTATACTATTTCAATTTTGATTGCTTCTTAGTATATTGATTTTAAAAGAAAGGACATAAACAATTTTTGCATGATTTTGTCATAGTCTTTATTATTAATAAGCCGAGCATCGTCTGTCAAGCTAGTATAATCGCATAAGCTTGTCATATTACCTTTTGCCTCGCGTCTTAAGTAGAGGAATCCTAGGTTGTAACGGATTGACGTGTGTCACGTTTGCATTATTACCGTCTTCGTAAAAATACTTCAAAATTTCATATAGATAAGTGTATAAAGAATACTAAATAGTTATAACAAAACGAACATATTTATTCTAACAAGTAATTACTAAAGTTACAGCGTGAGACTTAAATCAAATGACATCACATCTAACTCACAAGTTTACTTGGCAAGTTGGCTGCGAGCTGCAACGAACTTCATGCTCCGGTTTCATTTCATCCAAGTTTCAGTGCATTAATTTTGCAAGCAGTAATTACAAGTCTCTAGTCGACGCCCCTAGTTCGCATTAGTTTAGCCGTTGTCTTCCAACAGCACATCCGAGCCGCCGTCGACTTGGCGAATAATTGACTACGAACTCCACAAACTTGTAGGCTCATTAATTTGTTCTGATTTAATCAAATACTTTAAAATAACCCAAATACCTAAACTATAGTTATAGTACTTGAAATATAACCATACTATTCTAATATTGGCGACGACAGTACGACTAAAACACCAGTTTTAGAGGAGGATGGGAACCTCCTCACCTCACGTGCTTTAGCATCTTACATTGGGATCGGAGCAATGTATGTGATGTTGTCCCTATCTATATATGTATTTATTATTTATTTATTTATTTATAAAATTGAGTTCGTTTTGTAAGTAAATAAAATATAGTTTTAAAGTTTTCTTTAAGTTTATTAAATATATTTTACGTTAACTTTTAGATAGAAATATTTTTCTTTTTAAGTTAAAAAGCACTTTTAATTTCAAAAAGCTCTATAGCATTCGTAATATTATTGGTTTAAAGAGTGTTTTGACACTATATTTCCCTTAAGTGCAAGAAACATAAAATGCTATAAATAGTTAACAGCAATGACTACAACCAGCACAATGGTATATGTTTATCTTCATTAAGATTTTGTAAAATCCACTGCAGATTTAATACACGAAGTTACATTACGTTGTAACTATTTCTTATATACCTTTTGCAATACACACAGGAATTAGGTCATTTAATATTAAAATGTACATATATATTTCATATAAAACTTAAAATATTTGATATATATTTGTAAAACAAAAATCCCTGTTGTAACAGGGCAAGAATATTGCCATCCCCTTTCTCCCTGTGGATGTCGTAAAAGACGACTATAGCAAAAGCATTGAATATTATTATAACAGATGCATAGCCAGTAAATGCAGTATAACCACCTCAAAAAATACCAGACCAAAATAATCAGACTGCAGGTCGGCAGCAGCGTATGATACGAAGTCTCTGGTACAGCTATCGCCAACCCGCCAACCAAGCAATTTTAGCAAATCCTCCTTACGGAAGAGTCCAAGGTTCTGTAGTGTTACATGCCTTAAGTATGTTATGCGGATAACAAAAGCAGAACTTTTTCAGTATTTAATAAAGGTGTCTATTACATCAACTGTCATTTATACGACAGTATTATGTATATCGATGAAGCATATAGAATGCATTTATTGTGAGATGACGAAGAATAACTTTCGCTGACGCGGACTTGTGCATATCACACACAGGCCACCTCCATTATGATGCAATCACAAATGTCAAATGCCAACGTCACACGGAGCTACTAAAGACATTGATCCCAGAGTAGAGTCATAATCATTATCAAAAAACACATTTTTCTCTTATGTATCTTTGGAAAGTGATTTGTCTTAATTTATTAAATTAATATAAAAACGGATTCATAAACGTTGAATACGTATGTTCTTCAATGTTACGTTTAATATGAATTCACTTAGATATAAATTAATATCAAACTTTGTACACAATATATGTATAGTACGAAATACTATAAAAAGATTTCAGAATACTTTAACACGGGTCATTTTGGAGTTAAACTAGAAACGATATACTAAATGGCTATGAACGCACAAAAAGAATGGAGCTACTTATAATAATAATTTGTATTTAAATAATAAAGCAATTCAAAGTCTACTTAAGGATATTAATTCAATATTATATTCAATAAACAAACGTTGTTAAAAGTGTTTTTATTTTTATGGTGATTCGAGTTTTATAATCAGTTCGGCCAATATTTCAAGCGTGTAAAAGCTGCGCTTGCGTCGCGGACCATCTCGGCGCGCCACAAAAATGATAAGTCATAAAAACAACGTCATGGAAAACGATCGGAATATTAATTCATGTCGTAAAATATTTATTACATATAAATCCTTGAGCCTTTACCTACGCTTCTCGTCATAAAAAGATTATTTATGCTTGACAAAGTAACATTTTTCGTATTTCCGAAAGTACCCATGTGGAGGCCTTATCAATAAAATATAGGTTATTTATGGCGGCGCCGCGTTTCAAACTTTTAAAGTATTTCTGTTACTTCACTATCCATTTTTGTTTCATTAAGTTCTAATCATGATATGAACCTACGTTTAAATACAAATAGTAGTTACCTACATACCTACGATTTACATTCGCAGTGACCTGCAACTCCAAATAACTTAACTGCAAATAGTGCTAAGTAACGCATGTTCGTAAATGAAGCGCCTAATGTTGATGCCTTAAAATTTAATCTTTGCTTGATATATAAACTTTCTCAATTCGGCAAAGAAAAGAAAGTCACAAACTGGTACTGGTATAATAAATTATAAAAATTCTTTAAAGTATATATCTATATCTATACCAGACGACAAACACAAGTTATAGTTATATAGTTATTAAATATTAGAAAAAACAGGACTATTGACAACAAAAATATTCACGTAAATAATAAAAAGAAAGAATTTAACACAATTCACAAAAACAAAATATTTATTCATCGACATAAGGGAGGAACATAAATATACATGATATTTACTTGTCAAATGTCAATGTTTTTTTTAAACTTTATAGTTTCGTTACATAAGTTTCTTTGAACAGAAAATTTATAATTTTGCTTTGCGATTAAAAATTTATATGTATTTTTACAGTTTAAAATTGACGGACACTTAAGTATTTTGGCATAGTAAACTTAAAGAAAAAGGCTATACTACAATTTAGCAAAATAGTATAGCGTGTATAGTATATAGTATAGCGTTTTCTAGTAAGAAAAGGTTTTAGTTATAGTATTCTAGTAATAGTCCAGTATTTTTTACGTTGGTTATTGCTATCTTAGGCCCGAAAATAGATAAAAGTGTAACTATATACTAATATCATCTATTTAGTTCTTGCACCTGTAGCTATTTACACATTAATTTCTCATTCATTTACACGTTTTTTTAATAGTTCATATGAATATTGAATATATTTTATGTTAATTAGTTGTCTGTAGGTTTCATTTCGTGTTTGATAAAACCTGACGATTCTATGCAAATTGAATTAATTACAAATTTCATAAATAAATAGGCTCTTTACATACCAATTTGTGAAAAGTATTTATTAGATTACATTAACAAATTTACTTTCAAAATTATAAATCTTATGACATTTTAGTAAGAAAAATTATTTTTTACAAAGCTGTAAATGTATGAATCGGTGCATATACCTGTTTTAAAATCTTGGACCAATAATACAAAATAACCCCTCGATATTATTATTCTGGATAATTTTGTACATACTTTTGTCGCCATTGTCCAACCAATCCTTCCAACACAATAACCGACTCATCAAATACTTTTCAACACTTTTTAATACAAGAGTTTTGAGATTTATTTTTATTGCATCTAGAAACTGTGCCACTGCTCAACTTATAATTCATCCAATATGTTA
Source organism: Sericinus montela (assembly GCA_029286605.1). NCBI lineage: Eukaryota > Metazoa > Arthropoda > Insecta > Lepidoptera > Papilionidae > Sericinus > Sericinus montela. Next base: position 10,274,647 of record JAGSMR010000012.1, on the reverse strand, counting down.
CCTCCATTCTACTCCTTTACAAGAGGAGTTTCCGATAAATCTTTCTCAGCTAACGCCTTTTGTAATCCAGCTTATTGCAATATTTCATCATCATAGTTTTAGAGATTTCGTGAGTGAGTCAGTGTATGAATCAGTGAATTGGCAATAGAAATATGCGTGAAGATGAACATAAATAAATAAAATAATGCACAACCTTCCGCTTTTACATAACAGGATAGACAGCCAACAAGTAATTTCATCATGCCCAATAAATAAGAACCTTGTTATTTATTTCTAAAACCTTAAAGACTAACGGCAAGATACTTGTGATCGTTTATTATGTATGGTTTAAAAGGTGTCCATGTCGTGCTTATCTCCTTAACTATCTCCTTAATTACAATCTTCATTTTACAAAGGAGAGCGATAGATTAAATATACAGTACCTCCTCTATGCACCAACCAAATATTAGCGAGGTTTTAAAAATGCATTAAGAGGTAGGGACGTACATACTTAACAATTTTCGTGTATAATATTCCGATACATAAGTAGGTTAGAATTAATTTAAAGCATATTGTGTCTGTTACATTGTGCAATATACATGTTTAGAAATGTACCGTTCTCTTTATTGCAAATGCAGATATAGCTGTCTAATAGGACAAGAACTGAATGTAAATCTTAATTGTAACTTACTTGAAAAACTTATACGAAATAGGGATAAACAAAAAAATTGTTGATTTGACTTAAACCTCGAAACTTATAAAATAAGACAGTTTTGACTTAATATTATATTTTATGACATAATTTTTTTATTGAATTATCTTCGAAAGATTTCTTGAGTTAATAAGAAACCATGTAACTTATAGCGTCCCCGATGACAATAAGGGTTTTTTTTATTATTTATGTGTCATATTGAAGTAACCTGGAGAAACAGAACAGTGACGGAGATCGGGATGCAGTCGAGCCGAGGGCTCTACAAGTGCATTTAAAATTACAATAAATGTCGCCAACACGAATCCGACCTACCGGGCCGACATCGAAAGTTCAAGCGACAACTATTATTAACTGCTAACAGTTTATTGACTTCTAAAATAGCCCCTTCTATACTATAAACTCTATTACCCACTATTTATTAAAATATACCTAGTACCAAAAACGATTGAATTATAGTAACTATATATATAAGTTACTATTATATTGATTTTTCTTTCTATAAAAACTTTACATATTTAAATAAAAGTTTATCAATTAATGCGGCATGTTATAAGTTTATATTTGTGTATACACTAACACGCAAACATTGAAAACAGCTCAAAGTACAAGCACATCGAAGCTCGGTGAGAAATATGCTCCGTGAAAACCTGTTTCAGATATCTACGTTTAGATATATTCACGCATAAAGATATGTGCCTTGTTGTTTTCATTCTATTAGTGTTGAGTAGATTATATAAATTAGGTAGTACAATATAAATTTTACTAAACAACTTACAACTTTGTTTTTATAATCTTTTTTAGCTTTGGATATTCTTGAAATAATCACTCCTGTACATACCCTACGTGTTTAGAAATAAATTATACATATAAAAATAAATATTTTTAATATTTTCAAACATCTATGTTTCATTGACTGTTAACATATTTTCTCGCAACCGATTCCATAGTTATACGTTGAATTTAACTAAATCACGTTAATATCTACGAACAATCACAAACCTCGTGAACTCTACGCACCTCCTTAGCTCATAACAAAAAAAAATAAAAAAATTATTAAATATAGATTTCATATTAGATATGGTGATTATTTAGGACAACCATTATCACATATAACCTCTACTGAGTTACGCGTGACTAAATTGTCTAACCTCTGACCATCTTATTATTCCATATAAAATCGTGGGAGCATATTTATTTATTATTATTTAGTCATATAATAAATAGCTTCGAAACGTAAACAGCTTAGAAAGAAAATAAAGCGAGACAAACTGATAGACTAATTAAGTAAAAATAAATGAAAAGTAAATATCGTATCGATGTCATAATACTTAATCGTTATCATATTGCACTTTATTCTTTGACAAGATTTCCAAGAAATCTTAGTCAACAACACTTATATGTCAATTAAAGTTTAAAAACGTAACAATTATTTTAGCGCCTTATTTGTAATAACCATTAAAACGAACATGTTAATATTTTGACTTTTGAAATGGAGGAATACTTACATGTAATAAGAACGTACAAAATGTTATTGCTTATGTCAACCGCACAGACATAAGTTTATAAACTTTACTTCAGTACGTGCTCGTATATCATGAAATTGCCTGATATGGTTTTCGAAAGTATACTTTATAAGTAGGCAGAAACAAATATAAAAACCGTCGACAGTGCATATGAATAGCCTACTTAATAACTAACTCCCTATTTCGTTATGGATGTGACCTTACGCTATAATATTCATAAATCACGCTCCTTATCTATAACTTACAGAAACTTTAGGCTGCTAATTAAAATAATCAATAATTTCGATGAGAGTATTTCAAAATATATGTGATTTTTTGTGTATCGCATTAAAGTGGACAGTTTTTCAATTGATGAAAAATTATTATCAATATTAATGGCTTAAAAATGTTTCAACGTAAATAGTTATGATAAAATTATAAATACGTATCTATACATTTAACGCATTAGTATCCGCTTCTCTAATATGGGCACCAGATAGCTAAGTCATGTTCCGAAATGTTTATATATTAGAAATAAACTAAATCATAACAAGGCCACGGCCATATTTCATAATACAGGGTTGGTCAGAAATCAAGGTAACTTATTTCTTAGGACATTTCAACCGAGCATATTTGGGACAGTGTAACAGAGCCTATCGTCGCCTCAATGCATATGCCAAAATAATTGACATATAAATTTCAAAACATTATTTAAAGTAATCTTCCCCATGAGGATTGAAGGAGTTTCCTAATTCTAATTCCGAACAACCACCCACTCAGATACGTTTTTAATGCATAAAAATATATTTATTAAAATGTTACTGCTATGAAATATTAATAAACTGTCTCTCTTCATCTACGTACATATTTGTGTAAAATTTCAAAATTTTGCAGTTGTTTGTAATTGCTTTGGAGTCATTTGAACTCTCATATTATTTTAACTAATATCCGACGTATAAAAATGACATAACACGATTTCTATGTATTAACAGTTCAAAATAACGCCGGACACAAACACCACTCGAGGTATACAGTGTGTGTGCGTGGTGCGTGTGTAAAGCTTTCGCGTTTTTGTGGTTCCAGAGCAGTGGCGGCGGTTGCCAGTGCGGAAGGCGCGCGCGCCCTCCCCGCCCGCCGCACGCCACTGCTTTGGACCTCTGGAACGCCTTCGTCTATCCGGTATGCATGAGAGACGCCTGGGCGTGAACTCACACACATACACATAGATTTACATAAATGTGGGCGGCGGAAGGGATTCCTTCTCAATATTACATCTAATCTATCTTAAATTAATACACATGAGTTTTATTAAAACGAACTCTATTTACTTAAGGTTCCCGCCGCCCTAGCTATAAAATAACCCGTTTGGTTTTCAAACATTTCAATTATTTATACTTCTGTGCCCCTTAAAAATTATCTAAAAAATCTTAGAAATATCTGTTTTACACCGCTTTTAAAAAGTACATTTTTTTCATATGTACAATTTGTTTTAAAACCGATAAAGTGATACAAGGTTAACAAAAATGGTATGAAGAAGCTTTCGCACTTACATAATGTGTGTGCGACTTGATGAATTTTCACAATTGACTATTATTTAAGTAAATAAATAAAAATGTATGTTATGTTTTTATTAAACTTTACAAATGTCTTCTACAGGGTAATATGAAGCAACACATGCTGACGCACAAAATCCGCGACATGCCGCCCAGTTTTGACAAGGGTAGTAACGGACCTGTGCCGAATGAAGAACCTCGAGAACCCAGCCCAGATAGACGTTCGTCACCAGACAAGATGGACCTCAAGAGGTCTCCGCCGGCTCACCCGCTTCCACCTATGACCCACGCGCCACCACCAATCGACATGCCGCCGCTACCTAAACGGCCAACAGGTAAGACTAAAGTTAAAGTAAATTTTGCTTTTGCTAGTTGAGAAACACCTTAATCTACCGTTTAAAATTCACTAATTCATTAAATTAATTATACTGTAATATAATTAGGTACACTAGAAGTAGATATCTAAAGCATTTTGACCAGCCGTAGGTACTAGGGCTTCCCATACTTATTAAATACGTAAATCACTAACGCTTATGCTTGCTCATGTCATTCGGTCAGTGAAATTAAAAATCAGCTACAAATAACTAAAAAAGGCATTAAAATGTTTATAATCAAAGCACATACTCACATTTGATAACCCCCATGGACGAGTGATTCGATTCCCGGGCGGATTATTGGGCGTTTGTGGTACCTTCGTTGTTTCTGATTCCGTAACACAAGTTCATAAGCTTCTTTTACACAACATTACTTTCACACAACTAGAATTTTGTCAATGAGTATTTAAACGCCTACTCTCAGTAATTTAATAACTAATTCAACTGCGAGCGAATTTCGACCACTGAACTGTCCAATAGTAACTTTACCTTAAGCTTCCACCAGACTAGTACCATGCCTTAAACTCTGCTTTTGGGTTTTAAGACACAAGATTTATAATTACGTACTGGGATACTTACTTTAATACTAGCCATCAGGGTTGACAAATGAATATTTTGCCATCTTATTAATTTGCGAAGTTTATGACTTGCAGTAGTAGCTACATTAAATATTTATATATTAATGACAATCTCATTATTACAGTACCAAATACACCAACACACCCACCACAGTCAGCGTCGTCGAAACATTTATGCGGAGTGTGCCGTAAGAACTTCTCTTCGTCGTCCGCACTTCAAATCCACATGCGCACTCACACTGGAGACAAGCCTTTCCGATGTGCTGTTTGCCAAAAAGCTTTTACCACCAAAGGAAATCTTAAGGTACATTTTTTTTGGATATGTAGCTTATCTCAATATATAGATAAGTTTCAAAATCTTCTACAACACTATAATCAAAGTTTTATCTTTTTATGCTACATGTACATATTCTTACAATAAGCACCTTGGAAGTATTTTGTACTTTGTACACGATATGAACGCTGATGGTTATAGTTTTTAAAAAAGGCAATGGGTGTAGGTAACCATGGAGGTGTGGGATGGCGGGACAACCATTTCGAAAAATACTGGGCCAAAATTAAGCAGACTCGGGACTGACAGCAATATTTGCTCCAAATCATCTTGCCTAGCGTCGTGATTGTTTTTTTTATAAAAGTTCATGAATTCCTAAGAAGACATGATGACTCCAATGAAGGACATGAAGTCTTTCATTGGAATTTTAGGGTACGTCACTATCACGTTTTTTTTAGAAAAGTTAGCAAGGTTTGTGTCTACCGAGTCTAAAAAGATCTAAACACGTCACGGATAATAAAGTAACAGGCGAAAGATAGTCTTGGATAAATGGAAAAACTAGAGCGGATTTTTTGTACAATTATTAATTACATAGTGAATAATATAAATAATGTTATTTAATGACAGTCGGTAATCCTTAATCGTGGCTAATGAAATAACAATGGTGCAGGTGCACATGGGCACACACATGTGGAGCGGCGGGGCGTCGCGGCGCGGGCGGCGCATGTCGCTGGAACTGCCGCCGCGGCCCTTGCACGAGCCGCACGACCTGCTCCGACGACCTGACCTCTTCTATCCATACTTGCACGCGCCCTTTCTTAACGGCATGCAGCAAAAGGTAAGATTCTAAAGCAACCTTCGAGAATAACCATTACTTTCCACTCGTTCGAATTTGTAATTAATTATTGATGAGTATAATTTCGTAGTCGACTTCTTACAATCGGTTAAGGAGTCGGATCGGAGATTATTCTTATTAAGAACATGATTTATATTAAAAATAGCACAGTAGAAAATGGCCAATATATGAAATAATTATGGTTTGGTAGATGTGTTTAGCACATACATTAGTGACACGAGACGTACTGGTATCTTGCTATAAAGATCAAACAAGACTGCAGGAATTGTTTTTGAAGAGAAATCTTAAGTGGTATAATAGACTTTCCGCATTTTGTACTATGTTCTTGGTTCTATACAGGTGATAATGTTGACATTCTCTTCGAATAAAATAAAGCGGTGGATATTGTTCTCTTGATGACAAAAGTCCATCAGAAACTATTTCAATTGAAAGATACCCCTCGAGTTTAAATCGAAAGATTTCGATCGAAAGTTAACCCTAACTTAACCGACAGCCTATATCTTACGAGCAAAAACGTAAAATTAAACAGCAGTCAGAACGCATTAAGAACTTAGTGAACATTATATACATACGTATTATCTATGGTGAACATATGCTTATTAAACAGTCAATCGCCTGTTGAAATACCAATAGGTGACAGAAATAAGTACAAATGACAATATCTTCAAAACATCAACCTTTTATGAAAAAAATCAATTCATTAAGAATTGAAATTAGGTCAAAATAATTATTGTGATTTTCACTGACGTGACGTAATTTCATCGTTAGCTTTGTTTTACACTTAATGGGACATTATTATAGAAATTTATATTTGAAAATAATACATTAAAATCATGTGTTCCGGTGTGCTACACTGTGTGTTTATGAATCCATTCACATATCCACAACATATCCGCTGTATTACTTAATGCTCTTTGATGATTTTAATATCAATGTCATCTTCTTCATCTTCAAATACCACCCGCAACTGTCAGTAATACTAAATACAAAATTTTTACTTAACAGTAAAATGCAATTCCCAATAATGAAATTGATGTTGTCCACAGCTGAACGAGATATCAGTGATACAACAGAGCGCGGGTCAAAACGGTGTGGCCGGAAAGTTCCCCGGACTGCTCGGCTTTGGTGCATTCGGCGGAGGACGTCCTGGTGCTGCATCACCACTGAAAGGCCGCCATCTTTAGAGGGCGGTGATGAGAGACAGGCCGCGATGAGGGAACTGGCAGAACGCGGCCGAGAACTGGCAGAGAGAAGTCGTCAAATGCGCGAAGAAAGTGAACACTACCGTTCCCCGCCTGCCCACGCTCCCCACCAGCCACCATCCGCACAACCCTCACCACCTGCGCCCCATCACCCACACCCACACCCTCTAGCGTCACTTCCACCACCAGCACGAACCGAAGGCCTGACAGTATAGCCACAAATGATGCGAAATTCGATACACATTCCATTACTATCCAACATTAAATCGATTCGGGATCACTATCACGTTTTTTTAGAAAAGTTAGCAAGGTTTGTGTCTACCGAGTCTAAAAAGATCTAAACACGTCACGGATAATAAAGTAACAGGCGAAAGATAGTCTTGGATAAATGGAAAAACTAGAGCGGATTTTTTGTACAATTATTAATTACATAGTGAATAATATAAATAATGTTATTTAATGACAGTCGGTAATCCTTAATCGTGGCTAATGAAATAACAATGGTGCAGGTGCACATGGGCACACACATGTGGAGCGGCGGGGCGTCGCGGCGCGGGCGGCGCATGTCGCTGGAACTGCCGCCGCGGCCCTTGCACGAGCCGCACGACCTGCTCCGACGACCTGACCTCTTCTATCCATACTTGCACGCGCCCTTTCTTAACGGCATGCAGCAAAAGGTAAGATTCTAAAGCAACCTTCGAGAATAACCATTACTTTCCACTCGTTCGAATTTGTAATTAATTATTGATGAGTATAATTTCGTAGTCGACTTCTTACAATCGGTTAAGGAGTCGGATCGGAGATTATTCTTATTAAGAACATGATTTATATTAAAAATAGCACAGTAGAAAATGGCCAATATATGAAATAATTATGGTTTGGTAGATGTGTTTAGCACATACATTAGTGACACGAGACGTACTGGTATCTTGCTATAAAGATCAAACAAGACTGCAGGAATTGTTTTTGAAGAGAAATCTTAAGTGGTATAATAGACTTTCCGCATTTTGTACTATGTTCTTGGTTCTATACAGGTGATAATGTTGACATTCTCTTCGAATAAAATAAAGCGGTGGATATTGTTCTCTTGATGACAAAAGTCCATCAGAAACTATTTCAATTGAAAGATACCCCTCGAGTTTAAATCGAAAGATTTCGATCGAAAGTTAACCTTAACTTAACCGACAGCCTATATCTTACGAGCAAAAACGTAAAAATTAAACAGCAGTCAGAACGCATTAAGAACTTAGTGAACATTATATACATACGTATTATCTATGGTGAACATATGCTTATTAAACAGTCAATCGCCTGTTGAAATACCAATAGGTGACAGAAATAAGTACAAATGACAATATCTTCAAAACATCAACCTTTTTATGAAAAAAAAAATCAATTCATTAAGAATTGAAATTAGGTCAAAATAATTATTGTGATTTTCACTGACGTGACGTAATTTCATCGTTAGCTTTGTTTTACACTTAATGGGACATTATTATAGAAATTTATATTTGAAAATAATACATTAAAATCATGTGTTCCGGTGTGCTACACTGTGTGTTTATGAATCCATTCACATATCCACAACATATCCGCTGTATTACTTAATGCTCTTTGATGATTTTAATATCAATGTCATCTTCTTCATCTTCAAATACCACCCGCAACTGTCAGTAATACTAAATACAAAATTTTTACTTAACAGTAAAATGCAATTCCCAATAATGAAATTGATGTTGTCCACAGCTGAACGAGATATCAGTGATACAACAGAGCGCGGGTCAAAACGGTGTGGCCGGAAAGTTCCCCGGACTGCTCGGCTTTGGTGCATTCGGCGGAGGACGTCCTGGTGCTGCATCACCACTCGAAAGGCCGCCATCTTTAGAGGGCGGTGATGAGAGACAGGCCGCGATGAGGGAACTGGCAGAACGCGGCCGAGAACTGGCAGAGAGAAGTCGTCAAATGCGCGAAGAAAGTGAACACTACCGTTCCCCGCCTGCCCACGCTCCCCACCAGCCACCATCCGCACAACCCTCACCACCTGCGCCCCATCACCCACACCCACACCCTCTAGCGTCACTTCCACCACCAGCACGAACCGAAGGCCTGACAGTATAGCCACAAATGATGCGAAATTCGATACACATTCCATTACTATCCAACATTAAATCGATTCGGGATCGACATGACTGAATAGTGCAGTGTGAATATACGGACGCTTTCCGCAAGTGGGTAGCTATAGCGCAGTGATATGTTCATAATTATGTACAAAGAAATAGTTGTATGAAACCAAGGACTGATAATGATACGATAAAACAAGTGTCATTTAATAGTGTAAGAAGTGCTATATTTGTATATAGCACCTTGTAACGAGTTGTTATTTCACGTGTTATAATGCCTAGTATTAATATTAGTAACTTATACGCACGAGTACGGGCCTGGGGCAATCGGGGGCAATGAGTCCCACGTTTATGTCATTACTCTGTGATACCGCACATTACAAGGCTGCATTTATGTGGCCGTGAAAGTATTATCGTGGCGAATGCAGTCTTATGTGCTATAGAACATCAAAAGTAATTATAAATTATCCCAAAAATTAATTTCATAAATCTATTCTATCTTTAATTGTATATAAAATGTATGATAGTAGTAAAGAAACAAATAGTTAAATGCCGTATAAAGAATACTTAATTTTATATTTATACATTGCAACTGGAGTGCGATATGCATGATTTCCATCTCAAACCACATTCCAAAGTATTATTTCATATCGGGACATGTATTCAAAATTAAACTTATAAATGCATATACAAGATGAATAACAATAAGTTGAAATTTCTGTTTTGCAATGTATTTTTATTTTCAGTACGAAAGATTAATCAAAACTACTTTTTATTAAGGTGTTTACTGATTGAATTATGAAACTATGGTCACACTACATGTTTAACTACTTTTAATTATTGTAACAGAGGTTAATGACATATTCATATCATGTAAATTAAAAAAAAAGTATTTGCATTTGAGGTCTATATAGTTATAAGTATTTAAGAGTCATAGCTATTATATGCTTTAGAATACTTCAACATATCTTTGTAAAAATGTGAGCGACTGGTGTTGACAGACTTTCAAATTTTTTATATACTCTTAAGCAACTAATTGCTAGCACCGTCAAAACAGACTGAGCCGTAACTGTTCCCTACAGATATTTCTTTCCAAATATGCATTTTGTCGATGCTTCATATATTTATCGATATTGTATTAATCACTAAGTTTATACTCACTTTCGTTGCTTTAGAACGAACACAACGTGAATGTTTTATATTCTCAAAGCCTAGGCATCTATGTATAAATATTCTAATAAATTATTTATTAAATCATAAATCATGCATACACTCTTAATATTAAAGGAACGCTTGTGAGGCGATAGGCCTCTCGTGACAATTTAGTTGTCTAGATTAAATTCTCTTAGCACCTACAAGTTAATAATTTACAAGTTGCAAATAGTTTATAGTGTAGCATTAGTAATGGATATGATGTGTCATCTGTCTGATGTGTCAGTATAAATAATCATTGTAAATTATTAAATGTTTATGTAAATGTCCAAAAAGTATTCAAATTATTTAAAACAAAAAACAATTATAAGTAACAATTCTTTTCTTTTTTTTATCCTTTACCTTATTCTCCTTCTTATTTTCTACATTTTACAAACTCCTCGTATGGCAATAACGACGTAACATTTACTACTTTCAATTAAGTACATATGTGACAGGATTCGTCGTAGTATTGTGTGAAGCACTTGAAGTAGGAAAATTAAAAGGATAAAGGATTCACAGTTTTATAAGATTTTTGGTTCACAATATGTTGTAACATAGTTAGAAACTGATTATTATTTTATATCCATACCTAGTAAAGGTATGCAAATAAAATAATAATCAACAACAAACCTTTTTTTTTTAAATTTAATAATCAATTTTTGGAGGATACTTTCTCTATTAATTTCAGTGTTAAGAGATGGTCTATGTCTGATAAGTAGATTTCAAAAAATTTTGGCTAAATTGGACAATACTGTTAGTAATTAATAGAACATACGCTTAGTGATCACATATCAGGTACAACAATCGGTCAACGATGAACCGAAGCAAACGAGATATTACTAATATGTACAGCACAACAATAAAAATAGAAAATCAAGTATTTGCTATTTCAAAAGATTTATTTTAAAAAACCGTAACTGTTCCTTTATTCTCTATACACTTCTCCATGATTGATACAGGTTTTTTTTTAATTTAAAAAATTTATAATATATTATAAATTTATATTTATTATATTCTAATATATATGTAATTTATTATAATATATTTATATGTAATATATTATAATATATATGTTTAATGGAATTAATTACATAATATTAGAAATATGCATCTATGTGCGACACATAATTATTTACCTAAATATATTAAAAACTATTAGTATTGACATGACGGGAAATAGAGGAGAGTGGAAGAAGAAGACATGTTGTGCCGACCCCACATAGCATGGGATAAGGGCAGGAAGAAGAAGATTTAAGAAGAATCAAGTGTAGAGTACACTCCATTCAGTACCTTACCGACCTATCCAAATTTTTTCATTTTTGATATTAGAACTTCATTAAAGAAAAAAAGTAATAGGTACGTAATAAAAAACAAATATTTTAATCATATTTATTCAGGCCACAAATAAACAATTACATCAAACAAAAAGAAATCAATGCCGCTTAAAACCGAGCTGAAGCACCACTCGCGTTTAGAAATTGATGACGCTGGCGAGCTTCTTGACCCTGTTGAGTAGCAAGTCCCCCTCGCGTATGGTGGCCTGGTAGAGATGGGAGCGGTCGGCGTCCGCGCCCCGCCCCGCCCCCGTCACCACGCATCCCGCCACCGCGTCGATGCGGCACTGCAGCCGCCCAGCCGCCGTGAACCTGCGACCCACACCAACGCGTGTTAGTTACATGGCACGCTCATCCCACACTCTCCTAGCTATTTATCAGTGCAATTCGTAAGAGGCGACCAAGGGAAAGCCGCTATATATGCTGCGAAAATCACAAGCCGAGTAGTTGGGTAAACGTAAATAATAATTTTTCTTCACGCACAATCCCTGACGTGGTAGCCAGAGAGAACAGATCGCCAAGTGTCACGATCGCTATATACCTCGTTCGCTTCTTTCAGATTCATCATCTTCTTCATACACACACGTCTAGGTATCCGAGTACTCTTGACCCTCCCCTCTTCGAGCAATTTAATAAAATAATAATAATAAATAAATATGTAAATAGATAGAATAGAAGTCACGATAGCCGAGTGGTTGGGTGGTTCGATCCCCAAGTGGCAGGCTCGTACCAATGGGTTTTTCAAAAACTTATGTACGAATTATATCGTTGCCTTGGACATAAGACGGCGACGAGCTCACCACCAGTCACGTTGTCCCGAAAATATCTTCGGTGGAAGGTGGGTCAAAGGGACTTAATTGTCTAAACAAGACCTCTGTCTACCTCTGTATTGAGAATTGCGTGAAGATATTATTTTATTTATAGATAGATAGGGACAACAGAAATCATTGCTCTGATCCCCAAGTAAGCACTTGTATTATGGATTCAGAAACATCGAAGGTACCACAAACACCAAGACCCGAAAAAATTTAAAAAGTGTTCTCATCTACATTAACCCGACCAGGAATCGAAACCGGGACCGAAGAGCTGGAGACGCAGTGAAAACCAGTGTATCCGCCACTCGTCTACGGAACCGTAATTCGAGTTAAGACACCCGAGTTAGATACCCAGGAGGTAGGTTCGTACCAATGAGTATTTTTTTTTCAAAACTTATGTACGGTATACATCGTTGGCTCCAAGATGAAAACGGCGACAGGCTCACCACCTGTGACAATGTCTCAAAAAAGGAAAGGAAAAAATGCTCCGGAGAAGTGTGGGTCGAAAGAACTATATTGTCTATACCTCTAGCATACAAGGGTGTATGTGGAAATGCGATATAATGACTTCCGACAGGTGACGGAGATAACCTTAGGAAAATTAAAAGATCAAAGCAGTGATATTTTCTATATCTATAGAATAAGGGACAACTTAATAAAAAGTGGGAGTTATCTTATCTAATACTACGATGTCAAGTCCGCCTCCCAACTGTAGCTACTATGGTAAATCTTACGGGCGAGACATGTCTAGCAACTTTACGATTACAACTTAAAAAGGGCGAAATTTAATATGTAATGAGTATAATATACATATCAAAGCGTGTGCGGGACAGTATGGTATATCCCAGATTAACTACCAGTTTTTTATTATCCTAAAAATTATCTGTTTCAATTAGGCGAATCGCGGGTGTTAATGCGGGTCGCAGCTAATTCTCTATACAGCAGAGATATTTTCAAATATGTAAATTAAGCCGTAGAATTTAAATTAAATCGAGGCTGCAAACTTAAACCATCTTTTCCTTGAATACTATTTCCATACTGGTACATAAGGTAGGCGAGTTGAAGTTTTTTTTATTAAAGTTTAAATTCACATAGTAACAAATGGCTTGTTACAGTCACGTTGCGGGTTAATCAAAAGTATACATATAAGCTACTTCCTGCCACATAAGATTTGTTTTGTAAATATGAAAACCTCTTGAATTATAAAATTTAATGCATATTTAAAAATATGAATAAAACATTCTTTGAGGAGATAAATCTATGAACCGTACTTCCATTCTCTGTCTATTAAACGTTTTCCATTTTATACTGAAGTTTTTTTCAGTTGTAAATCAATAGAAATTGTACAAAGTTATGGATACAAAATATTCAAACAAATCAGTGTTAAAACTAGCTTTTAAAATAATTACTTAGACCACTTACATAGGAAAATGAGAAAATTTACATTTAAAAAAAATCCGACACGGCAGCGTGAGATTTGGTTTAGTAAAAGTTTAAATAAGGTTCGACTCTACACCTAAAACATATTTTTTTAAAGAAATGGGAGGCAAACGAGCAGGTGGCTCACGTGACGGTAAGTGATTACCGCCGCCCATGAACACCCGCAATAACAGAGGCATAGCAGATGCGTTGCCTCCCTCAGTGTGCCCCCCTCCTCCAGAATTGGGGAGGGGGGTGTGTGGGCCTCCGGTTACCTGCACTCACCAGACGAAACGCAGAAGTTTGTTAGACTTCTACTTCACGCCGGTATTCTGTGAGGTCGTGGTACTTCCCCGGTCGAGCCCGTCCATTCATGCAACAACGAAAGCTGATGCGCGGCTCTATGTATACTATATATACATATGTTTATAATATAATTTTAAATTATAAGTCACGATAGCCGAGTTGTTGTGTGGTCGGAATTTCGAGTCGAGGGACCCGAGTTCGATCGCCAGGTGGCAGTACCAATGAGTTTTTCAAAAACTTATGTACGAATTTCATCGTTGGCTTGGACATAAAGGCGGCGACGGGCTCACCACCTGTCACGTTATCCCGAAAATATCTTCGGTGGAAGGTGGGTCAAAGGGACTTAATTGTCTAGACTTGACCTCTGTCTACCCCTGTATTGGGAATTGCGTGAAGATATTTTAATTTTTTTAAATTTTAAATTGCGTTAAATGAAATGAAACATTCATTGTTTACATTCATGTTACTAATGTAAAACACATAGCAGTGTGTTTGTTGTCTGCACTATATATCTGTTGTCAGACTTTTTAAAATTTTGCCAATTAATGACTAATTCAATTGCAATCGAATTTCTACTACTAAGGAAGCCAATAGTACTAACTGAATTAAAAAAACTTCGCACTTCCGACGTTGCTACTCATTCGCGATCTGTTTAGCTGAACTGAATGTTCAGTGGGACAACTTTTATACAGTGACAGTTAAAGGCACTGAATGCGTATACAACTGTATAATCCTTTAAAACTTCACTATAATTTGAACTAAATTAAGCTAGTATAATAAAAGCTAATCGATCTAAAGCAATCAATTCAAGTATGAATGTTTGCTGCACTCTGAATACCAAAGGCAAAGGCTTTTTCCGTAAATTACGTAAATCTAAGTACTGAGACAGCACTTGCCTTTGCAAGGGAAAGTTCACTTTGCTATTTTAAAAGGTATGATGTGCAGCCTTGTAATATTTTGATTTTTTTTTATTTCTCACTCTGCCAGACTTCCTAATGATTTTCGTTTCCTTTCATTTTCAAGCTGGTGACAAATTCTAAATTTGAAATTACTTTCAACCATTTTATTGATGCTACACTTGCTAGCATGTATGTGTACCTGGTCCTCTCGATTGTAAAGCAAGCATCCTAACCACTACGCTACCACGACTCCCGACCAGCAATTTCGTGACGTTTTATAAAAACATCAACATTGATATTACACTTACGTGGAAATTTCCTCTTCAACAAATTCTCGAGTCACACCAAACGTGGCAGCAATGTTGTCAAGGCTGAGCGAACGATAAGCGCGTAATAATTGCACGTAGGCCTTGATGCGAGCCTCGCGCACGTAGTGCTGGTAGTGGGGCCGGAACACTGGGTCCACGCAAATTTGGGTCTCCACCTGCAACCACAGAAGTGGGAAAAGTTATTTATTTCCGTTACAATTTAAAAGCCAGCAACAATTTGAGCAACATAAACGGGCCAATTAATAACTGTTCAATCAAAACACTGCTATTGCTAATTATCTCAATCTTTATAGTCACGATAGCCGAGTGGATGGGTGGTCAAATAAACCTTTGTTATAAAGTAAAATATGAAAGAAAAACTTGTATATTTTTTTATTTGCCTTTGAGGCCTCCTAATAACATATAACAATATATGGAAAGCCATGTCGAAAAAGACTAGACAAAAATTCAACAGACTGGTGATGGTAGCGTTTATGATGTAGCTGTCTAGTACTGCGGGTGCCAATCCACAGTAGGAGTGAGAAGCAATTCCACCTATATGGGAGAAGTCTATGTCCTGTAGTGGACCAAAGCAAAAAATTAAGATTATGATGAACAATAATATTTAAGTTTGAATGGTGTACTTACTGCGAAATTTCATCTCCTTCACATAATAAATTTGTCTTTGGGTTAACATCGAAGCGGTGACCTTCAGTGTTTCAAATTGTTGGTTAAAGTTGTCCACGAGGATGCAGTTGCCGCTTATCATCAGGTAGATTAATAATTTATTTTGGTTCTTAATTTTTTTAGACGATCTTCGCGTAAGACTAGCCTAAAACCCGGTTTTCATGGTGACGCCAGTTCGAGGTCCCAGATTCGATTCCCGAACCGGTCAATGCAGAAAACCACATTTTCTACGTGGTTTTGGGTCTGGGTGTTTGTGGTACATAAGATAAGTTGCTTTACTTTGGGACAGGCAACTGCCTATTTTACTTTGTTTTTTGTCATATTTAATGGATCATATGTTGTACAAGAATTATGTATATTGTGGTATATAAGAATACAAGGATTAAGTGACTTAGCAATGTGATCTCCCGAGCCACCCAATGTGGGATGATGCATGAAGGCGGTAGGTGGGTAGTTAGGTAGGTAGTAATAAAAAAGGTAAAAATACCCAGGCAAGACTCTTCAAAAAATCTGCATAACGGCATTCATGTAAAGATTCCACAAGTTCCCTCAGTTCAGGGAATCTGGAACGCAGTGCTTGAACTGCTGCTCCTTGCCTTCTCAAAGCAGCTTGTAGGGCATGTCTCTCTAATGCAAGAGCACATGCCAGGACACAATATTGAATTATGGTACCTGAAAATATATTTTAATTACATATAAAATAAAAAATATATCTTTGCACAATTCCCAATACAGGGGTACTTATCTAGACAGAGGTCTAGATAATTAAGTCCTTTCGACCCACCTTCCATCCAAGATATTTTTGAGACTATGTGACAGGTGGTGAGCCCGTCGTCGTCTTTATGTCCAAGCCAATGATATAAATCATGCAAAAGATTTTGAAAAACCCACTGGTTTCCGTTCCATTGACTCGAATTATGATCACCCAACCACTCGGCTATTGCTAGCTGTAATTACATATACATATAAAACAAACAGCTAGCAAGTGGATAGTGACTACAGTAGTGACTGTATTTGATGCTAGGTTTTGCAGGTTCA